>JAVMKO010000006.1:103433309-104637984 GCA_032164245.1 Sternotherus odoratus | reverse complement strand
GGACAATTTGCTTCCTCTCACTCATGGCTTCACATTTCTACAGGGGCTGCTCCAGTACACCTGGAACACTCCTTCACCCCTCTCCACACACACACACTGCCTAACCCCCCCAAAAAATGTGCCTACCTACCCTGTCCCCTAACACATTGCCTCCAAAGTACAGCCCGGGCTAGTTTCAGGCTGTCAGTTGTGAGTAGAGACCTTAGAGTTGAATTTTATTTTAGGAAGCACCACCTGGTGCCTTATTCTCTGCCCTTACTTACACAGAGCAGAGCTGTTGCTGTCAGAGTGTTTTTTTCAGCTTGAAATGTTAACGCTCGTCATTAGTCTTCAGAGTTAACAATGCTATGCAGATGAGTGGGGGTGCTTCACATCAGGTACAGTAATTGGCTCAGGATCTCTGCAGTCTCTGGCAGCTGCTGCTCTAATGGTTACTCTTAGCATTTTGGGGGTGGGAGACATAATTTTATAACAGAGGAAAGCTGAGATTCTGGAGCACGATTCTGCAGGGCTGTGACTTATCCCCACAGCCAGGGGGCCCTGCGTGTAGGACAAAGGAAAGCCAGCAACATGCTTTAAGTGACCAATATATTCAAAGGCCAGCAGGGGACAGCATGGAGGGGAAGGCGCTGTGTTCTGTCTCATACTCATGCACTTTAAGGCCAGAAGGGACCATCAGGATCTATTCTAGTCTGTTTTCCAGCACTATGCAGGAAAAAGGACCTTACCCCAACCCCCTTTAATAGACCCCTAAGTCTCTGAAGTCCTCGGATCATGGGTTAAAGGCTTCAAATTACAAAGAATTCGCCATTTGCACTAGTTTAAAACTGCAGAGGAAGGTGAAACCCCCCTGAGTCTCTACCCATCTGAGCTGGGGGGAAATGATTTTTTTTGACTGTGTGGCTTGATGGCTCAAGGGAAGGGGACCTGGGGCCTTTCCCCTCTAGGGGGCGCCAGCTCCAATCCAGATCCCAGACAGGGAACTGGCCGGCGGCTCAGGGGGGTGGGGAATGGGTCATGGGGCCTTTCTCCTCTAGGGGGCGCCGGTTCCAATCCAGATTCCTGGCAGGCTGGCTCAGGGGGGTGGGGAATGGGTCATGGGGCCTTTCTCCTCTAGGGGGCGTCGGCTCCAATCCAGATTCCTGGCAGGCTGGCTCAGGGGGGTGGGGAACGGGTCATGGGGCCTTTCTCCTCTAGGGGGCGCCAGCTCCAATCCAGATCCCAGACAGGGAACTGGCCGACAGCTCAGGGGGGTGGGGAACGGGTCATGGGGCCTTTCTCCTCTAGGGGGCGATGGCTCCAATCCAGATCCCAGACAGGGAACTGGCCGGCAGCTCGGGGGTGGGGAATGGGTCATGGAGCCTTTCTCCTCTAGGGGGCGCCGGCTCCAATCCAGATTCCTGGCGGGCTGGCTCAGGGGGGTGGGGAATAGGGTACAGGGCCTTTCTCCTCTAGGGGGCGCCGGCTCCAATCCAGATTCCTGGCGGGCTCGTTCAGGCGGGTGGGGACTAGGGTACAGGGCCTTTCTCCTCTAGGGGGCGCCGGCTCCAATCCAGATTCCTGGTGGGCTGGTTCAGACGGGTGGGGAATGGGTCACGGGGCCTTGCCTGTCCAAGCTGCTAATTCTAAGGTGACTCCCTATTGTAAACGTGCTTCCATCTGAAATGTGCTCACCCCCAGGTGAGCCATCCCCAGCTGCCTCACCCCAGAGGCAACTGCATTTCTGATCCCTTAAGCCACCCGCCTCATTAACCCTTCAGTTATTAGCGGCGAGGATGCTCTGCTCTGGGGTCATCACAAGCTTCCTGCGGTTGGGGAATGCACACCCGGCGACCGAGGACTCACCCGGAAATAGCCCGGCTGTTTATGTAGCCGCATGATGTAGGCAGATACTCGTTAGCCGCCCGCACGTCAACCCTGGCACCTGGGACACCTGCTCATCCCTCAGCTGTCCCCTGGTGACTAAGGGCCAAGTCATGGGGATGTGATGCAGGGCAGGTGACTGGAGGCTGGGGATGGATGGGACAGGAGGCCAGGGAGCTGGGGAAGAGAGAGGGCACTTGGCCAGCCCAGCAGTTGCCCAACCCCACAAGGTGCCTTGCTTGGTGAGCCGCCCCGGGTGGTGTTGTAGTGCAGCCGTTATCCAACTGTCCCTCCCCAGAGGCAGCTGCATCGCTACACAGGGCAAGCCATCCCCGTACGGCAGTCTTCGCTGCAACACTCTGGCAGCAGAGGGGCAGTTCCCTGTCCATAGGGTGCCCCTGGGGTGGGGGCGGGAGTCAATACATTGGCTTGGTCTGGGTCTCTGGGGGAGCCAGTCTTGGTGCTGCCGCCCCCCGCTGGTGATGGTGAGGGGGGTGCCATCGGTCATGGGGAGAGTGTCACCTGGACATTGCCACCCTGCTGGGGTGTGTCAGTTCCCAGCAGGGCTGAGATAGGGCAGCTGCTCCTTTTGGGGAGGGGTGGGGATGGGGTGTATATTTGTCCCTGCTGCCCCCTACTGCACTGGCTGGGCATATTTGTGTTTATATCCACCACTGCCCCCTACCTGACTAACGCCTGCGCCATGCCAGCGCTGGGTCTCGGTTTCTTTCTCTTCCCTGGCTCTCCTGGCTATCCGCCCTCAGGCCAATAAACAAATCAAACGATAAAGAATAATAAAAAAGGAAATGAGCCCAGCAGGCAGGGCCTTGCCCCGATACCAGTGATAAGAGCAGGGAGATTAGAAAATGGACTGAACAGGAAGTAGAACCCTGGAGTCCTGGTTCCCAGCCTCCCCTGCTCTAATCCACTGGATCCTACTCCCCTTCTAGGGCTAGAACCCAGGAGTTCTGTACCTCCAACCCCCCTTCCAGAAACCCCAGCTCTGCTCCTTTAACCCACTAGATCCCGCTCCCCTCCCTGAGCTGGGGCTAATACCCAGGAATGCTGACTCCCAGCCCCACCCTGACCCACCCTGCTAGACCTCACTCCCCTCCTAAGGCTGGGGATAGAACCCAGGCGTCCTGATTCCACTCTGCCCTGACCGTGCGAGTTTGTCCAGGGGTGCCCGCTTCAGCCCCAAATCCGTGGTCAGTTTTCCCAGGCACTGAAAGTCAGAGGCCGGGCTCTGGGGCCCTGTGTGTGCCCAGCTATTGTGTGTCACCTGTCGGTGAGAAGTACAGCAGGAACCGGTGTGCACTCATTCCCTGGCAACTATTCACCCCCCCCCCCCCTTAGACAATGTCATTCTTCACAGATCACTGCTGATAAAAGCCACTTGAGCACATTCCAGCCTCACTTATCAAGGGCAGCTAAACCGGCTCAGATGACGCTAGCTAGTTACCTATTCACCTGTCCCAGTCTTTATTCTTGGACCCAGATAAGAACCCAGAGACTTCAACCTCTGGACAGCGGCCAATAAGGCCCCAGAGTTGGGGGGAAGAGGTTAGCCGCTGGCTTTGCAGGGTGGGGAAGGGGACATGGGGCCTTTCCCCTGCAGGGAGCACTGGCAGCAATCCAGTCCTAGGCAGGGGGCACTAGGCTTAGAGAGCCAGGGAGTGGGAGATGAGGCTTTTGCCCTCTTGGCAGCACCGGCTGTGATCCCGGCCCGGGGTGGAGGGCTTGGCTGGCCTAGAGGTAATTTATTCCCGGAGGTTTCATCATACGACAGAATCGTTAATAGAAGATTAACCTGGAGACGCCAGGAGGATCTTGGCAAGGCTGCCGGGGTTGGTTGTTGGGTGGGGGAAGGATGCGGGGCCTTGCCACTCCCTCACCACCCTCCCAGATTCCCTGAAAGTGAAAAGCTCCTGTCTCCTTCCCACCCACACACCCTGAGTCCGATTAGCGGCGTTGGCGAAGGGGATTTGAACAGCTCTTGGCTTTCCCCCAGAGCCCCTTCCTGCTCTGTGCTTTCAAATTGGGTGGGTGCCCTGGAAAACCACAGGCACCCCTCCCCCCCATGCCCTTCCCGGCCTAGGGTAAACCCACCCAGGTCACCGCCCTGGCAGACTAGAGGAGAAAAGCCCCCACCATGGGGCTGCCCCTCGCTCAAGGGTTGCCAGCAAAGGTGCAGTTGCCAAAGCGAGTGGGTGCAATACTCTAGGGGGAGCCAGGGGAAGGCACCCCCCCTGCTCCCCGCAGCACAGCGCCCCCTAGCACCACACGGGAGCATTGGGGGCCAGCCCTGACCTCCTGGGAAGGTGGTTCACATGCTCCAGCCCTGAGGAAGTGGGGTGTGGGGGAGGGGCTGATGGATCTCAGCTTTCATCCCCAGGGCAGGTGTGAAAAGAGCCACCCCACCCCCTGCTGAGCCCAATTAGCACCTTCCCTCTCTATGGGGCCATGGAAGGGATCTGCACACATCACATACACACTGACACCAGCAGCTCTCCCATCCCCCCACAGCATTCACACACACACAGATCCCATTCAGACATACACACTGCATTCACACACACACACACACCATTCATACATACACACTGCATTCACATACACATCCCATTCATATATACACACTGCATTCACACACATCCATTCACACACACACACATCCCATTCATACATACACACTGCCTTCACACACACCCATTCATCCATGCACACTGCATTCACAAACACATTCACCATTCATACACACACACTGCATTCACACACACTGCATTCATACACACACACATCCCATTCATACATACACACTGCATTCACACACACACACACACACGCACTGCATTCACACACACCCATTCATCTATGCATGCTGCTCTCACATACACACTTCATTCACCCCTCCATTCATATGTACACATTACCTTCACAAACACACTCACCATTCCTGCATACACAGTGCATTCACACACACCCCATTCATCCAACCCCCCATTCATACATACACACTTCATTCACACACACCCCTTTCATACACACATGCTACATTCCACACCCTGTTCCCCCACCCTCCTCCACTCCCTCCCCAGCACAGTGCTAAGGCCCAGCCCCCCTCCCCCCCCAGGCAGCCTGGCAGGGCTGGGGGAGGGGGAGGGAGGACCTGGCTGGCTTGTCAGATGTGACCCTGCCCTTCCCCCTCCCCATGCAGCGGGGCCCCAATCCTGGGGTGCTGATGAGGTGACGGGGACACGACTCACGTGCATCAAGGCAGGAAACAATTTTTCCCTTCCTGCCCCGGAGCGTGAGTCAGCCCCACATTAATGGATCATCTTGAAACCAGAGCCAGGAATGTGCTGGACTCACCGGGAGACCCTACCATAACAGAGGCTCCTGATGAGAGTCCCCACAATAACAAAGCAGCCTGTGCAACGGAATGAGAGACCCTACAACAACTGAGCAATGTGTGCAGAGTAATTAGAGACCCTACATAACAGAGCGGGGGAAGAAGAGACCCTACAATAACAGAGCAGGGCAAGAAGAGACCCTACAATAACAGAGCAGGGCAAGGAGAGACCCCACATAACAGAGCAGGGCAAGGAGAGACCCTACAATAACGGAGCAGGGCAAGGAGAGACCCTACAATAACGGAGCAGGGCAAGGAGAGACCCTACAATAACAAAGTGGTGTGTGCAATGGAATGAGAGACCCTACATACAACAACAGAGCAATACCTGCAATGTAAGAGGAGACCCTACAATAACAGAGCAGGGCAAGGGGAGAGCCTACAATAACAGTGCAGGGTAAGGGGAGACCCTACAATAACAGTGCAGGGTAAGGGGAGACCCTACAATAACGGAGCAGGGCAAGGAGAGACCCTACAATAACAAAGTGGTGTGTGCAATGGAATGAGAGACCCTACATACAACAACAGAGCAATACCTGCAATGTAAGAGGAGACCCTACAATAACAGAGCAGGGCAAGGAGAGACCCCACAAAACAGAGCAGGGCAAGGGGAGACCCTACAATAACAAACATGGACAGTGCCTTCAGGGACACTGCAGCGGGTCCAGTGTCCAAGAGCCCCTCCGCTAGCAGAGCCGTGCCCCGAGGGACCCCCCAATAACAGCGGGGCGCCCCGGGGCAGGGGAGCGGAGCCCGGCCCGGTGAGGGCGGGCCCGGGCGGGGGGTGGATCCCTGCGCGGCAGGTTGGGCGGCTTCCCTGGCTCCGGGCGCCGTGAAGAGGGAGGGAGCGAGCGCCGCGTCCCAGTGTCCCGACCAGCGCGGAGCCAG
Organism: Sternotherus odoratus; assembly: GCA_032164245.1. Taxonomy (NCBI): domain Eukaryota; kingdom Metazoa; phylum Chordata; order Testudines; family Kinosternidae; genus Sternotherus; species Sternotherus odoratus. The sequence goes on along the minus strand of JAVMKO010000006.1, from coordinate 104,631,821 downwards.
CGACCTGCCCCGGGACCCCGCACCGCCCAGCGCCGCCAGCCAGTCCCGGAGATGGGGGCGCCGCGGGCCCCCCTGGGGGCGCTACTCGGCCTCCTCCTCAGCCTGGGTGAGTGCGGGCGGGGCTGCTCGACCCCGGCCCCCCCAATCCTCCCTTCCCCGCTCCCCCTTCTGCCCCCTCCGCCTCCCTCCTTCTCTGGTCCCCCAAACCCCCCTCCTGCCACCCCCAATCCTCCCTTCCCCGCTCCCCCTTCCGCCCCCTCTGCCTCCCCCCTTTTCTGGTCCCCCAACCCCCCCTCCTGCCACCCCCAATCCTCCCTTCCCCATTCCCCCTTCCGCCCCCTCTGCCTCCCCCCTTCTCTGGTCCCCCAAACCCTCCTGCTGCTTCCCCCCAATCCTCCCTTCCCCGCTCCCCTTCTGCCCCCTCCACCTCCTCCCTTCTCTGGTCCCCCCAACCCCCCTCCTGCCACCCCCAATCCTGCCTTCCCCGCTCCCCCTTCTGCCCCCTCCGCCTCCCCCCTTCTCTGGTCCCCCAAACCCCCCTCCTGCCACCCCCAATCCTCCCTTCCCCGCTCCCCCTTCTGCCCCCTCCGCCTCCCCCCTTCTCTGGTCTCCCCAACCCCCCTCCTGCCACCCCCCAAATTCCCTCTTCCCCGATCCCCCTTCTGCCCTTTCCCCCTCCTCCCTTCTCTGGTTCCCCAGCCCCCCTCCTGCCTCACCCCAGCCCCCTCTTCCCTTTGCTCCTTCCTTCTCCGGGTCCCTCTGTCTGGCCCCAGCGCCGGGAGCTGTGGGGCTGGGACCCTGCCAGGGCTGGGTCTCCGAGCGCCCTTTGGTGCCCCGGGGCCATAGGTGCTGGGACTAGGGGTTCTGCCGCACCCCCTGGCTTCGAGAGGTTCCCATTATGCACAGGGTTCACCTCAGCACCCCACAATGCAAACTGTTCGGGGGGGCAATGTGGGGCTGAAAATCATCTGGGGGGGGATTGTGGGTCTGTGATGCAGTGTGTGTGGTGTATGCAGGGTGCGGGGGTTGCGATGTAGGTGGTCATGCAGGGTGGTGTTGTGTGTCTGTGTGGTGTGAGCCCTGTGTTGTGGGAGGGGGTGGGGTGTGTTCCTGGGTGTGATGCACCTGTAGTGTTACAGGCGTGCTATGCCCTGTGTGTGTCGGGTGATGTTTGTGTCCTGTAGTGTGTGTGTCACGCAGTGTGTGTGTGTGTGTGTGTGTGTGTGTGCATTTCTGCAGGATGTGTGTGTGGTGTGCGGGATGTGATGGAAACTGTCCCTTTGGTATTGGAGTGGAAAACACCTGCCAGTTTTTTCTGGCTTGTTCTGCAGTTGATTGTTTGAGGATTTGTACATTCCTGCAGGGCAGGTTTCCCTGGGCTGCGTTATCCAGATCTGGAGGGTCCCGGGGCGGGGGGGCTGTTAATCCGGATTTAGGAAAAGGTTTTGTGTGTCTGGAAAGGTTTGTGTGAAATCGGAATCCAGCAGGACTCCTGGGGTCTGTTCCCAGCTGTTTGGAGGAAGTGATCTCTAATGGTTAGAGCAGGAGGGACTAGCGGTCAGGACTCCTGGGCTCCATTCCCAGCACTGGGAGGGGAGTGGGGCTTAGTGGTTGGGGCAGAGGGATATACAGATGAAAGGCCCCATTGCCAGCCCATCCCCTTTGTCTCCTTGTACAAACAGAATTTGGGAGGCTGTGAAACTCCCTCAGGTTCACCTGAAACTCCCAGTAACCAGACACTGTGTGAAAGGCCCTGAAACCCAAAGCAGGGCCGCCAATGGCCCATCAGCCCCTGCTTTGTGTGTGAGTCTCTGCTCTGCTCTGCTCCGGTGTCACTTGGGCTGCTACAGACATGAGCGCACCACACACACACACACACACACACACACACACACACACACACACACACTCACTCACTCACTCACTCACTCACTCACTCACTCACTCTCTCTCTCTCCCTTTCTCTCTCTCTCTCCCCCTTCCAGCAGGCTGGGTCTACTCCTAGTTCTCAGTGCAGGAAGCAACAGGGCTCTGGGTGGCCCGCAGGGAATGGGACACGGGGCAGAGACTGATCCGGCCACAGGGTGGGGGCACTGGCTGAGTCTAGGGGGCAGGGGACAGGAGGCTTTTCTCCGCTAGGGGGGCACTGGGTCAGGTCTGGCCCCAGGGAGGGGGAAGTGGCTGGCTCCGGGGAGGGGTGGGGGGGGGGGGGGGACGGACGACAGGGAATGGGAGAGGTTCCCATGGCTGAGGTATGTGACCAAAGGTCGGCCCATGACCAAAGGTCGGCCCGTCATAGGGTGGCACAGAGAACTCCGCCTCTGCTCTGCCCCATGCCCAGTGCCCGGCGGTGACTCCCTGGGGTAACAGCACAGAGCCTGCGGGTTGGGTTGGGTCACGTCTAACGCTGTCCCGGGGCTGGGCCGGGCTCCCACCGCCCCTGCTAGGGCCTCTGAAGCCGGCCCAGGCTCCTCTAGCAGCGGAGGTGACGTTCCCGTGTCACGCCGAAGTAACCTGCCCCGCGGGTCTGGCTCTATATTTAGCCTCTCCCCGCAGGGCGGGCAGCTGGCCACAAAGAGCCGTTGACCCATGACTGGCTAACGCGGGTCACTTGAGGTGATATTGAATCAGAAGCGCCCTCCGTGGGGAGCGAAGGAGACGGGTGTGTACGGCCCGTCGAGCCCCCGGCAGAGGCCGGCTCTTGTGGGCCTGCTGGGAACTAGGCCGAGACCTGGCAAATTCACTCCACACCGGCCACTGAATGGGGCATCCACTTGGGTGGTTTTAGAGCGAGACGGATCCAAGCTGGCCTCCCCCAGAGGGTGAAGGCCCCGTGTCCCATTCCCTACTGTCCTCGTCAGTCCCTGCCCTGGGGCTGGACCGGAGCCGGCGCCCCCTCGAGGGAAAAGTCCCCATGTCCCATTCCCCTGAGTCATGCAGGGCCTGGAGGATTGAAACTCTGACAACCTGCCCGGCAGAGCGGGGCCCTTTCTCTGAACAGGGAGCAGTTCCCGGGAAAGGAGGTGGCGCCCGGGCTGGGAGAGGGAGATGAGGCTGAAGGGAATCACCCTGCCAGGCTGCACCGACGTGGCCGCCTTGGCCCAGGGGCTGGGCTGGGTAGGAGACGACTGGGAGAAACCCAGGGGCCTTGGGGTTCCCAGCTCAGAAGGTGGCGCTCTTCCCTCTGTCTGCTAGGACTCCTGGGTTCTAGCCAGGGAGAGGGGTCTAGTGGGTTAGAGTGGGGGGGCTTGGAGTCAGGACTCCTGGGTTCTCGCCCTGGGAAGGGAGTGATAACTAGTGGGTAGAGCTTAGCTATGACTCTATTGCTATATCAGCCTCTTTCTTCTTGCCTACTGAGTGGGCCCTGTCCCGGAAATCTGACCACCTATTCCCCCGGCAGAAATGGAGACGCCCCTTTCTAGCCCCTCCCCCGATTACCCCTGAGATGTGTCCCTGGTACTGATGCGGGTTGTTCTGGGATGATGCATTCCTGACGGTGCCTCTTTTCTTCCTCCTTCGAACAGGTGTACGGGAGACCTCCGGACAAACAGGTAAAGATCTGGACAGGAACGCGGCCCGTATGGGCAGCTTGACAGTCACTTTTCTCCTCTGGATGGTTTTCCCACAATCCCCTCTTCAGGCGTTTATTCAGCGAGTGTCATTTCCCCCCGGTGATTATTTGTGTAGCCACGTGTCAGCATCAGTAGGGGATAGTTGTGTTCGGTACAACCAGCCCCCGTAGTGATGGGAGGAGGATTTGAACTCACCATCTCCTGAGTTTAAGGCATGCCCTGCTCCCAGTGGAGCTAAGGGAGCAGCTCCCTTGACTTGCACCTGTGGTAGGCTCATTAACCTCGTGTGTGGGGGCGGGGAAGGGAATGAACGTCTATCCTCCCTTAGGGGTCAGGTCTGCATTAAAAAGTTAGGTCAACCCAGCTACCTCACTCGGGGATGTGAAAAATCCACCCCCCTGAGCGACGAAGTTAAACTGACCTAGTCCCTGGTGTAGACAGCGCTGCCCCGTGGGGAGGGTGGATTAAGACTCCCATTGGCCTGGGCAGCACCTCTACAGCTGTAGTATTTCAGGTGCAGACAAGCCCTTAGTCTGGGTTACATTTGTGTTGGGACGTTGCGGTGAAAAGGGTCCCGCAACACTTTTCTGATGGCAAAAATTGAGTTTTCAACACAACTTTTTTTTTTCTTCAAAAAAGTCTCTATATTACAGAAAATTGCGATGCTTTTGTGGAAAAGCTGAGCAACCTAAAACCAAACAAAAATATGTCTGGGGCTGAAAACTGGGCCTCGTGGGTTCTGTTCCAGCTGGGAGTGGGGTCTAGTGGGATAGAGTGGGGGAGCAGGGAGTCAGGGCTCCTGGGTTCTAGCCCCAGCTCGAAGAGAGGAGTGGGATCTAGTGGTTAGAGCAAGGGGCTGTTTCTGGTTCACTCACTGCTGCTCTGCTTCCCTGCAGGACTATGTGGAAAAGCTATCATGGGCCGGATTGTGGGGGGCACAGATGCGCAGGACAAACAGTGGCCTTGGCAGGTCAGCCTGTATTTTCGGGGTGATCACGTGTGTGGCGGCTCCCTCATCTCCCCCCAGTGGGTGATCACCGCAGCGCACTGCTTCCCACAGTAAGCACAGATCGGGGGGGCTGGGCCAGGCTCTGAGTGTTACCCGGTACTGGGGAGGGGGGGTTAGTCGGGAGGAGCCTGTATCTTCCATCCATTTCTGACCCTAAACCTGTTTGATTGAGTTTCTCTGGACAGACTCCCAGCTGCCCCCACTCTCCTACCAGAACCAGAGATTGAATCCAGGAGTCCTGACTCCCAACCCTGCACCTAGACTCCCCTCCCAGAACCAGGATGGAATCCGAACCCAGGAGTGCTGATTCCCATATCCGCCCCACTCGACCCCACGCCATGTGTACCTCTGCCCTCCACAAAACAGAATCTGCCCCCGCGTGGTGTGTTTCCTTGCCCCTATACTGCTGCTGTCTGAGAGAGATTTACTGCCCATTAGCCGAAGCTTTCCGCAGCCTGAGGTGCTGGCTTCTCTCCTTGCTGAAGTCCCGTGTCTCTCTCCCCCGCCTCGCAGGGACAATCCCATCGTCGACTATGAGGTGAAGCTGGGAACCTACCAGCTGACCAACCCCTCGGCTGACGTCAAGGTGGTTGGGGTGGATCAGGCCATCAAGAACCCCAGCTACACGGATGAGGGCTCCGGCGGGGACCTTGCGCTGGTGAAATTGAAAGAGCCCGTCACCTACACGGCCAGCATTCGCCCCATCTGCCTGCCGGCCGCTTCCGTCAGCTTCCCCAACGGCATGACCTGCACCGTGACTGGCTGGGGGAATGTGCTTACCTCTGGTGAGTGAAGGGTTAATACAGCCGCCTCTGGGGCGAGGCAGCTGGGTAATGATGTCGCACCTGGTGCTGAGATGCAGCTGTGTCTGGGGTGGGGCAGCTGGATAACAGCTGCGGACGATTTGGGAGCGGCAGCGAAGGTGAATCGTGTGTTCAGTTGACCCTGCAAGGAGGATTTTAGGGCGTTGCCAGCCCCTAAACCTTGCTCTGGGATCCGGACTCGCATCACTCCCCCCCTCCCTGCTAAACCTGGCTTAGAGCGAGTGGAGTGAGTCCCTTGGCCCATTCCCCTCCCATCACAGTGCCCCCTGTTGGCTCCCTTTTCCCCACCTTACTGAGGAGTCAGCTGCCCACCCTGACTTGGTGGATTTTTCTTCCCCCATGCAGTCAGCCTGCCCAATCCCAAAACCCTGCAGCAGCTGGACGTGCCGCTGATTGGGCTGGAGACCTGCCGCTGCCTCTACAAGATCAACCCCAACCCAGAGGAGCCCCACGTGATCCAGGACGACATGATGTGTGCGGGCTACGCCGAGGGCAAGAAGGACGCCTGCCAGGTGAGTGGGGTGCTGGGTGTCCATCTGTCCATGACACTAAGGGTAGGCCTACTGGGAGTCAGCAGGGGCTACTGGGGGTCAGCGCTGGGTACTATGAGCATTGGCCCAATGGTTGGGTTGTGGATTTTCCATCCCTTCTGGGCCTAGGTGCCACTCCTTGACCTTTGACCTCAATCTTCCCACCCCCGCTCTGCCAGTTGCCACCCACCACGGCTAAGCTTTGTAGTAATCAGCCATTTGTATCCCACCACTGCCACCAATCCCCCTCCTAATGCCATTTCCCTCTCCCCACCCTGTTCTTCCAGGGTGACTCCGGGGGACCCCTCTCCTGCCGTGTGGGCAATGCCTGGCTGCTAGCTGGGGTGGTGAGCTGGGGGGACGAATGCGGGTCCCCCAACCGGCCTGGCATCTACACCCGCACCTCGGCCCACACAGCCTGGATTAAACAGATCATCCCGGAGGTGGAGATGAGCGACGTGCCCGTGACTCAGGAGCCAGTCTCGGAGGAGGGACTGTGCCCCAACGCCACCAGTCGGCCTGGCCCCTATGACGGCGTCCAGCCCCATCCTGGCTGGCCCCGGCCAATCTCCCCCAGCCAGCCATTGGACCACGCTACCTCCCAAGTCCTTGCTGCCAGCCTGCTGTTCTTCTGCCTGCTACTTCACACACTCCTTGCCCTATAGCGCCCCGCCTCTCAAGGTCAGCTCAGCATGGGACCCCACCCCCCTACGGCAGTCTAGGGGTGTCTTCCCCCGCTCCCAGACTCTGCAAGATGGTTCCAAGATTTCAAAGACTTGGTTTCCCTCCCCATCCCCCACGATCCGGGAATTGACGTCACTTCAGGGCACCGAGCTGGCAACAGCCTTGTTCATGGCAAGGTCATTTCTGCCTCCGGTCCTGCAGCCCCCTGAGTTCTGGCCAACAGGGTCCTGAAAACCTCTCCTAGGCCTCGCTCTGGGATTGCGGCTCGCATCGACACCCCTCCCCCCCCCCCCCCCACCCCAAGCCTTGTTTTGGGACCACGGCTCCCACCAACCAGCCTCGCTCTGGGACAGGGGCTCGCGCCGATCCCCTCCAGCCTCGCTCTGGGACAGGGGCTCACGCTGAACCCCCCCCCCCGCCCCCCTCCAGCCTCGCTCTGGGACAGGGGCTCGCGCCGAACCCCCCCCCCTCCAGCCTCGCTCTGGGACAGGGGCTCGGGCCGAACCCCCCCCCCCTCCAGCCTCGCTCTGGGACAGGGGCTCGCGCCGAACTCCCCCCCCCCCTCCAGCCTCGCTCTGGGACAGGGGCTCGGGCCGAACCCCCCCCCCCCTCCAGCCTCGCTCTGGGACAGGGGCTCGCGCCGAAACCCCCCCCCCCTCCAGCCTCGCTCTGGGACGGGCTCGCACCGACCCCCGACCCCCAGGGCCAGCCCCCTCACACCAGGCCCCGAGCCTTGCTCTGACCCCCAGGGCCCCACTCTGGGAGAATTAGGGCCCTAGCAGTAGGCAGCTCCCCGACCCCTGTTCCCAAGCCTGGTTCTGTCCCCTTGACACCTTCTAGGGCAGCCTAACAAGCTCCCAATCTCCCTCTTCCCACCCTGATTTTTCCAGGGCGACTCCGGGGGACCCCTCTCCTGCCAAGCGGCGGATGGTGTCTGGCTACTGGCCGGAGTGGTGAGCTGGGGGGATTCCTGTGGGGCCGCCAACCGGCCCGGCGTCTATACCCGCGTCTCGGCCCACGCCGCCTGGGTCAAGGAGACCGTCCCAGAGGTGCAGTGGAGCGATGCGAGCGTGGATCAGGAGCCGGTCTCTGAGGAGGGGCTGTGCTCCGGGGCAGCCGTTCATCTCCTGGCCCCCTGGCTACTCTGCTGGGCCTTTTTGAGACTGGTGGGGGCAGGGTAACCCCACCCTCCCCAACTCCCAAGTGCAGAGATGTTGGGGGGGGGGGAGGGAGGGGATCTTGGGGGCACAGGATCTGCCACTGTGATCGTAGCCACTTGGTGGCGGATACCCCAGTTGATTTGGCCCCCTACTTCCCCTCCCCACAAGGCTATTTTCCGGGCACCTGCCCGGGCAGCCCTTTGACTGTGGTGTCCCCAAAGGATTCTGGGAGGAGGCAGCTTGGCCCAGCAGAGGGGCGCTCTGGGAAACGCCCCCCTCGTCCTTACGCCCGCGTCACGCAGAAACAGCCGGGTTTCAGTCCCGGCGTGAGTCAAGCCAACGGGCTCTGAGGTGACACGGCTGGCAGGAAGCTCTCGGCTCCTCGGCGTCAGCCGAACCCCCAGGGCTGGGCCGGGCGGCACCAGCAGAGCCGGTTTCTCCGCCCGGGGAGAGTCACGGAGTGAGGGCAGGTTGGAAAAGGATCAGAGTTCATCACGCGCGCCCAGCTGTGAGCTAGGGACGCTTAACACATGGGACCCTCGGCCTGTCTTAGCTGGGGCATGAGGCCAGATCTCCTCCTTGTTCTCAGTCGGGGTGGGGTATGGAAGGGTGGTTTGACTCCCGAGAAGGGTTAATAAAGAGGGTGTTCGCCCTGTATTATGAGTACGGCGCTGTTATTTTTTTTTTAAAGAGCTTTTGGGCTGTTCCAACCTTGAATCCGAGCGCCCAGCCTCACTCCCCTCCCGGAGCCGGGGCTCGAACCCAGGTGTCCTGACACCAAGAACTCGGGGACGTGAGCCCTGCCCACAAAGGAAAGGCTGGGCCACTTCTGGCCTCCGCTTCCTTGCTGGCCAAGGGGTGGGGTGTTGGGAACAGTTAGTCCAGGGCTGGGCAGTGCTAATACACCCGGGGAATCCGGGTTGGAGCCGGGCCCAGGAACCTGCTGGCAGGGGCAGGGAGTGGCACCGCTGGGGAGGCACCTGTGCTGAGCTGCATGGGGGGTGGGGAGGGCTGAACTCTTAGGGGAGTGGCTGGGGCAGAGATGGGGAGGGGCTGAATAACCCAGAATGCATTTCTGTGCTGTGTCCCTCAGCCTGGATCCCTCCCTGATCCCCCTCCTGCCAGCTTGTTCCCCCCCACTGCGCACCTGGGAGGATCCTCTTCCCCGGCCCCATGCTGGGTCTATGTCCCTCCCACCCCCAGCAATCCTGCTAAACTCTGCCCCATGCCCTGTGACCCCTCCCAGGCAGGCCTCCGGACACACACACAGGTGGTTCACACTTTTCCTTTTTATTTATGAAAAATACTCTCTTAAAGCAGAAAAAATACACCTGTAGGCAGCGAGCAGGAGCGCAGGGGAGCTGTGGGGACAGGGTTGGGGGCGGTCGGCACCAGCCGTTCCCCCACGCTTCAGTCCCCCCCACCAGCAATGCTTACTTGCACCTCCAGCGGGTGGCGCCAGCCTAGGGAGTGGAGGAGTGTGAGATCGGTGGTGAGGGAAGAGGCCAGCTCGCGGCCCGGAGACAGTATCCTCTGTGTATCCCTGGACTGGGGGCCCCAGCCCTGGGGGAGACCGATCTGCCCCATGCAGCGCCTGGCTTTGTGCGGGTTCAAGATCTGAATCGAGACCAGCCAAACTCAGCAGACATCCCCCCGTCCCTGGTGTTCTCCCAGTCCCTCGCGGGGAGTCCGGGATGGGAGATCAGGGAGGAGGTGGGAAAAGAGAACTGGGAGAGGGACGCCCGTAGCAGGAGGGGCAGGGGGAGCACTGGATGGTGAGGGGAATCCTACTGTATACAGGTCAAAGGGGTAGGGCAGAGGGGGAGAACCCCAGCAGCAGGGGGGCAGCCGGGCATGAAAGGTTCTGGAGGGGACCCAACTAAGATGCTAGTGGGGAGATGCCCACCTCACGGAGATCTAGCAGAAGGGGCATCGTCCTGGTCAGAACAGGCTCTTTCTGCAGCAGCTGGGGCCCGTGGGTGGCATGTGGGGTGTAAGTCAGGGCTACGGTGTTCTGGGCCCCCCGCCCCAGGGCTGGAGGTTCACCGTGCCAGAGCCGATTGTACACAAGGGAGTCACACGCTGCCCTTGCCCTGTTCATTTCCTGGCGGGGCGGGGCTGTCCCAGGGCCTCCCCCATGTTGCAAGGCCAGGGGATCAACTGTACAGGGAGTGTTCGCCCAGCACTGAACACCCGGTGCCAGGCTGTCACGTTAACCCATTAGCACCCGTGGGCATCTCTTCCCGGCCCTTGCCAGCTGTGTACCTCCTCCCCCACACTTGTTGCTGCTGCCCCCCCCCATAGCCTCTGAAGCAGCCTGCCCTCCCCGCCCCCCCCCCGTACAAATTAACCAGTCCACCAAGGTGATATTGACCGGGGGGGCAGCGTGCAACTGACGAGCCGGGCAGCAGCCACGGGCAGTGGTGCGGGGAGCCCCCTTTTCCTCCTGTTCGGGGGGGCAAAGTGCAGCCCGGGGTCTACTCCGCCATGCAGCGCTCAAGGGGAATGGAGATGGGACGGGACAGGACGCCCGGCCCTGCCAAATCGGCACTGGCCTAAAGAACGCTGCCCAGCCCTCCCGGCTGGTAGTTTGCTCCGGTGCTCTGTGCTCAGGCCGGGTGCAGTCCAGATCCTCGTGCCGCTGAGGGGTCCCTTTGGACTCCAGTATCCCACCGTCCCTTCACTTCTTGGAGATCTTCGCCTGCTTGTGTTTGGGGGGTGCCCACTTGAGACAGATGGAATCCACTGAGAGGGGGGAAAAAGGGGAGGGGGTGAGTTGGACAGAATCACCGAACAGCCCCCCCCCCCCCCCATTGCTCTGGATCATCCAATCGAATCATCGTCCGACCTCCTCCAGAAACTCTCAGCCCGTTACCCGTGTCAAACCCAGCGACTAAAGCCCCCACCAGAAAAGCCCCCATTGCCCCGGGGGGGTTATGGAGGGAATGGCAGGACCCTGCCTGCATGCAGTCGGTCTGTGGCTGCTAGCAGCAAATCTCCCCACGGCCGGTGACAGGACACGACAGGGGAGGGTCTCTGAGTGACTACAGAGAATCCTTACCCAGAGGTCTGCCCGGTGGGTCTCACCTCCATGCTCAGGATCTAAGGGATCGTCACGGACTATCAGGGTGGGAAGAGACCTCAGGAGGAATCTACTCCAACCCCCTGCTCAGAGCAGGACCAACCCCAACTACATCATCCCAGCCAGGGCTTTGTCAAGCCTGACCTTAAAAACCCCGAAGGAAGGAGATTCCATCACCTCCCTAGGGAACCCATAGTTTGGGTCGGTAAGGAATTTCCCCCCATCAGATTGGCAGAGATCTGGGGGGGTTTCACCTTCCTCTGTGGCATGGGGCCTGGGTCACTTGCTGGTTTAAACTAGTCTCAAGGGTGGATTCTCTGTCTCTTGAAGTCTTTAAACCCCCATTCGAAGACGTCAGTAACTCAACCCGAGGTTGGGGGCTATTCCAGGAGTGGGTGGGCGAGGTCCCGTGGCCTGCGATGTGCCGGAGGTCAGACGAGATCAGGACCTTGAGGTCTGTAAGTCTGTTCCAAGGGCTAATATCTGCTCTGTCAAAAACGGGTTCCTTCTTTCTAATTGGAATGTGTCTGGTTTTAACTCGCAGCCCTGGTTCTTGTTCTGCCTTTCTCCACTAGATTAACGAGCCGTTTCTCTCCCTTGTACACCAGCATCAAGTGTCCGCTCAGTCTTCTTTCGATAAGCTACACAGATCACGCTCCTTCTGTCTCTCTCTCTCTTTCTCCAGCCCTCCAATCATTTTTTGGCTCTTTAAACCTGCTACAGGGAAGTGCCCGACTCCCATTAAGTCTGTGGTATAGACGCACTTCGAGCAGAGGTTTATTCCCGTGATTTTATAACGAACTCCCGAAATATTCTCTAGCCAAACCCTCAGCCAGTTCCTGCAGGGGACCAGACGGCACCCGGGGGAAAGCAGTCGGTATTGGAATAAAAAGGAAACGTGCCCCAACGCTGAGCTCTGGGGCGGGGCAGCTGGGTAACAGCAACACTGCAGGGGTATGGTTCACCTGGCACCGAAATGCAGCCACCTCTGGCGTGGCAGCTGTTTAACAGCCGCTCAACAACACATCAGTGACACTGGAGGATTCCAGGACAATCAGCATCTCCTGTCCAGTTTCCAAGCAAAATTTATCCCCTTCTTCCTCCTTCAATCCCACCGGGGCATTTCAAGCGCAGAGGGGGCCGGTTGAGCCGTGCAGCGTTGCTGTTAGCCAGCCGTGCCACCCCAGAGCGGTCGCATTTCAGCGACGGGGGCGCGATCCCTGCACTTGCAGCTGGCGGAGAGCTGGGTGCTTTCCCTGGGCAAGAGGAAAGCGGGCAGCTGGCTCACTGAGAGTGCTGCTTTCCCAGCCTCTGGTTACATAACCCGGCACCTGCCCTTGGGAATACAATGTCCTGCTTCAGAGAAACCTGAGCGCGGCCCAGGAATGCGTAAACCCCGGCCTCTGACAGGGCTGCATTGTCTGGGCTTCACGTGGCTCTCTGGGCCGACGCACGCAGCGCAGAAACACGCCGGGGGACCTCAACCGTCTTTCCAAAGGGGGCAACGTTCCCTCCCCCATTCCCGTCCCCCAAAAGCCGAGCAGCCCCCCCTGAGCTTGGGACCACATCAGAGCGGGTGGCCCCTCGTGGGGGAAGGCTCCGTGTCCCGCTCCCCAGCCAGTCCCCTGCCCTTGGGTGGGATCAGCGCCCCCTAGAGGGGAGAGGCCCCGTGTCCAGTACCTGTGATGGGAGGCTTCTTGTACTGGGCGCTCTTCAGATGCTCCTCCACCAGCTTGGGCGTGACGCAGATGACGTGCTGCCCCTTCCAGTACTTCACCATGTTGAGGGACTGCAGGGTGCTGATGATGTCGTTCTGAGTGATGCTGGTCATCTGGCTGCAGGGGAAAGGGGGGGCAGAGGCCTTGGCAGGAGCCCTGGGCCTGCACCAGGGTGGGGCTGAGGGCTAAGCAGCGGGGGCTGGGATGGGAGATCACAGCGGCGGGTGTGGGGCTCAGGCAGGGGCACGATCCCCTGGCAGGCAGAGCTGGCCCCCGTGCAGCGCTAGGGGGCGCTGTGCCGTGCACGGGGGGGACAGCAGGGGGCGCTCTCTCTTCCCTCACAGTCAGGGCCCGAGGGGAGGGGGGTGCTCTCCGATCCGAGTCCCCGGTGCAGTCCGCCCGCCCCCTCCCTCCCCCCCAGCCCCGCTCACCTGAGGTCTTTAATGGACAGGGTCCCTCGGAAGTCCCGCAGGATCTCCAGCAGCACCCAGGACCAGTAGCTCCGGTAGCTCAGTTTGCCCAGGTCCGAGAGGGGCTTCTCTGGGGAGCCCACCGTGCTCTCCAGCTTAGACAGCTCGTAGCCTGCGGGCAGGGAGAAGGGGCCCCCCCGATCAGAGCCCCCGGCCTGCGGGGACCCCGCGCCATTCCTCTCCGGAAACTGTGTGTGTTGGGGGGAGAGGGGCGTCTCAGGACAGAAACTATCCCCACCCTGGGATCGGCTGTAGGGGGCAGCAGGGAGTTCGCTACCCAAGAGGGAAGCCCGTGACTCCCGTCCGAGAACGTACCCACTCATTGCACCCGTGGCCGGCAGCACAACCAAGGCAGACCCCAGGCTACTCACTGAAAGCGATGAGAAACTTGCCATAGCCCCGTCTTTGGTAGGGGGGCAGGGTGAGGATACAGGCCACGTTGTTCCCGTCGGGAGACTCCTTCTCCTGAGCACAAAGAACGCACAGACACAGGGTCACCGCAGAGCCACAACGGACCGGGGGGGGGGGGGGGGAAGGGGAGGACAGGGCAGTGGACGGGGGGGGGGGGGGGAGGCTGGGCGCAGACTGGCACCGGAGGGGGAAACCAGTGATCCACATCTGGGCTCAGAGACGACTCACATCTGTCCAATATCACTGCGGAATAGGGGAGGACTGGTGCACGCTGACAAAAGTTTGTTCCGATTTCCAGTCCGCTGTTCTAAGCGCTTGACTCCCACCCCAGAACTGGTGATGGGACCCAGGAGTCCTGGCTCCCAGCCCCCCTGCTCTAACCCACTAGACCCCCACTTCCCCGTCAGAGCTGGGGATAGAACCCAGGAGTCCTGGCTCCCAGCCCCCCTCCTCTAACCCACTAGACCCCCACTTCCCTGTCAGAGCTGGGGATAGAACCCAGGAGTCCTGGCTCCCAGCCCCCCTGCTCTAACCCACTAGACCCCACTTTCCTGTCAGAGCTGGGGATAGAACCCAGGAGTCCTGGCTCCCAGCCCCCCCCCTCTAACCCACTAGACCCCCACTTCCCCGTCAGAGCTGGGGATAGAACCCAGGAGTCCTGGCTCCCAGCCCCCCCTGCTCCAAACACCAGACCCCCCTCCTCTCCCAGAGCTGGGGAAAGGAACCGGGAAGAACCCAGCTCCCGGCCCTGAGATTGCCGGCCTCTCAGCGTGGGTTCCAGGCCGTTACCTTGGAGAAGTAGCCGACGATGTGGGCACCCTGCCTGTCGACCTCGGTGAGGATGTAGAAGACAAAGGGCTCAACATCGAAGTAGAGGGTCTTGTGGTCTAGGAAGAGCTTGGCCAGGAGACACAGGTTCTGGCAGTAAATCTGAGCAGGGGCGAGAAAAGCAGCCATCAGACAGCCCAGGACTCACCCGGCTTGGGGCACCACGGACAAGCAGCGAGCCACAGGGAAGGGGTGGGAGCTCTGGGGAGCAGAGCACTGGGAACGATCCTCTTCTGGGGACAGGTTAGGTGGCCCCTGATGGAGCGACTCCATCTCTGCTGGGGAACAGAATGTCAGGGGGGCTCCTCCTCGGGACAGGCCTGGATGGGGAGTTCTGATCTTCTACTGCCCTGCAGAGCCATGCGGGACTCCTCAGAGGACAAAGGCACCCTGGCAGCGGGGAACTCCCCGGCGGCCACACCCGGGATTGGCCAGCCGCACCGCCTCACCTTGTGATCTTTGCCATCCACTTCATAGACAGAGATGTTGTTCTTCCTGTAGATCTCCTTCCCCGGGGGCTGCCTCCACTGGCACTGGCCCTGAGACGGAGAAACTCTCAGACGCTGGCTAAGTGAACGCAATGCCCCGCGATCCCGACACGCAGCCCCCTGCTACTCCGGCACTGCCTTAGTTCCCCCACCCAAAGCTCTGCCAGGACCCCTCAATCCCAACCCCCCTACTCTCCCAGCCCCCGTCCCCAACAGCTATGCCATTACCCCTCAACTCCCACCCACAGCCCTGGGCTCCCCACCTCCACCAATACTGGGCCTCGGTCCTTACTTACGAGGTGGTACCTGTAGCTCTTCTCAAACTTCATGTATTTCAGGCAGTACTCGCAGATCCACAGTTTGGGCTGCTTCCCATAATCCTCCGGGAAGGGCGAGAAATACCAGGCGTCGATCTCATAGTGGCCGATGTGGATCTTATCTACGTATTTCACCTTGGTGATCTGGGATTGGGGAGCGGGAGGGAGGACGCTCTAGGTTAGCGATCGGAGCAAGAGTCCCACCCCTTGAGACGCCAAACCACGCCCGTGCCCCGGGGGCACTCACCGCCTCATGCTCCTTCTCCAGGGCAGCTGTGGTGGGATCCATCTCTGCGTAGGTCTGTGGGGAAACCGAAGAATATCAGGCAACTTCCCTGCAGTAGCACGAACTTTAGTTGAGTCCTCACTGACCCTTCCCCCTCCAGTCCCTGCACCGCACAGGGTATCGGGGCCAGCACTGACGGCAAGGGGAGAGCACCCCTTACTGAGCCCCCCAACCCCGATCCTGGCCACCCCCATCCCCCGAGAGACTTACCTTCTGAACGTGGTTGATCTCGTCATGTTTGCGCTTCTGGTTGCGGGTGATCTTCCGCTCGGGTTGCTCCGACAGCTCGTTCATGTACTGGTCTGTGTTTTTCTGCACCGCATCTTTGACGGTCTTGGTGAGGGCCAGCCGGTTCTTATCCACCCACTCATCCAGGCGCCGGTTGACTGTGGTTAGGGTGGGGCAAGGGGACAGGATGGGACCTTGAACAAGTCTATCCAGCCTCACCCTGGAGAGCGACTCTCTCACCATGTCCCCCAACACTCAACAGCTGGTCACTGGAACCAAGCAGTCCTGATCCCCAGGTGTGGTAGCCCCCTAGAAACCAGACCCCTGCCAAAGCCAGGCATTGGAGACAGACCCTTAGATCTCAGGTGCTACGGAAGGGCACAGTCCTCTCTGCCTCAAGGAAATCCTGTAGTGGGGAATTCTGCAGGCTAAGTCTCCACCGATTTGGGGGGTACAGGAGAGAGACTCATTTTAAAAGTGAAACTCAGGCAGTTCCTGAACATAAACTATGGGGGGAAAGGAATTAACAACGCCACAATCTTAGGCGCTACCGTAGTGCGCCTAATAAATAGCCACCTACATGACTCCCTTTCCCCAGGAACAGACCCCAGGGCTGCACTCACATCCGACGTAGTGCACGTAGTACTCCTCCCGCGCCTCCTGCTCGTTGAGCCGGGACTGGATTACCTCCGCCGAGTCTGCAAGGCAAGCGCCAGGTTAGTGCCAGCCCCGATGCCTGTGGGGAGCAGGAGCAGGGTAGGTGCAATCATGAGCGATAACCCCGTTCCACGGAAGGGTAACCGAGCCCTTTGCTAAGGGCACGTCCACCAGGAACGAGAGCGTCCAGACATGGAGCTGGGCCGGCATAAGGGCTGGGCTGTAAATTTACACTCTGGCTCATTCTGCAATAAATCCCCATGAAATCTCTGTGCAGACCCGTCCTAAATCGCACCAGGGCTTGAAGCAGGGGAAGCTTAACGCCAGTTGACGCTGGTGTCGTGAACCGGGGGTGGGTCTGGGCCCCTGTGTGGGGAAAGCCTTAAGCCAGGTCCTGGGGGTACAGATATTGGGGCGGGGGGGGTCTGATGGCAGATGGTACCGGGGAACAGAGATCAGCGAGAGGTGTCACCAGAGGGGCTGGTCTCTCACCCCAGGTCCCCTCTGTGCACAGGGGTGGGGAGAGCTGGGGGAGGGCGGGGGATCCTGACAGGGTCTCTCTCGGGACAGGAACCGTCCACACAGACCCCGAGATGGGGAGGGGTTTACGGCAGGGGCTGTTACTAGGGCGGGGAATCGCGCGCGCGGGGGGGCGGGGTGCGGGGATCGCGCGCAGGGGGGGGGGATCGCGTGCGCGGGGGGGGGTCCGGAGGGGGATCGCGCGCGCGGGGGGGGTCCGGAGGGGGATCGCGCGCGCTGGGGGGCGGGGTCCGGGGGGGATCGCGCGCGCTGGGGGGCGGGGTCCGGGGGGGATCGCGCGCGCTGGGGGGCGGGGTCCGGGGGGGATCGCGCGCGCTGGGGGGCGGGGTCCGGGGGGGATCGCGCGCGCTGGGGGGCGGGGTCCGGGGGGGATCGCGCGCGCTGGGGGGCGGGGTCCGGGGGGGATCGCGCGCAGGGGGGGGGGCGGGGTCCGGGGGGGGGATCGCGCGCGCGGGAGGGGCGGGGTCCGGGGGGGATCGCGCGCGCGGGAGGGGCGGGGTCCGGGGGGGGATCGCGCGCGCGGGAGGGGCGGGGTCCGGGGGGAGATCGCGCGCGCGGGGGGGCGGCGTTTAGGGGGCGATCGCGCGGGGGGGGGGGGGCGGGTGTCTCACGCCAGGTCCCGTCCGCCCGCCGGCACAGGTAGGTCTCCCCGATCTCCACGGTGACCTCGGCCTCGCGGAGCGGCCCCGGGCTCGGGGGCCGGGCTCGGGGCTGGGCCGCTCCCCGCCCGTCCGCCTCCCGCTCGTCCTCGCCGCCCGCCCCGCGCTGCGGGTCCGGCCCGGGGGGGCTCCCGACGCCGCCGCCCGGCTCTGCCGCCATGAGAGGCCGGAAGTGCGTCACCGGAAATGGCGCGGGACAACAAACCTCCCCCCCAACCTGCGCGTGGCGGGCGCCCGGAGGTGACGTAACGCCCGCATCACGTGATCGTGGCAGCCGCTGGGGGAGCGGTCCTAATATCCCGTCATGCCCCGCAACCCCTCAACCGTCTCCTTGCGTCCCCCAGTATCCCAGCATGCACTGCGCCCCATCCCTTATCCCGTGTCCCTCCATGTACCGCCCCGTCCCCCAGTATCCCAGCATGCACCGTTCCCCCTCCCCCATCTTCACGCTCCCCAGTCTCCCAGTTTTCACCCTACCCGGCCCCAACCCCCATCCCGGGGGGGGGTGACAACTTCCTAATCCCGCAATATTGAACACCCTAGCCCCGCCCCTTTCCCGAGGCCACACCCCCTGCCCCTCCCCCGCTCACTACAATCCCCCTCCCTCGGTGGCTCGCTCTCCCTCACCCCCCCCCCACTTGCACTGGGGTAGGAGGTTGGGCTGGGGCCGGGAATGAGGGGTTGGAGGGGGGCACGGCGTGGGGGGGGGGTTGGGGGCACGGGGGAGGGCGTGGGGGCACAGGAGGGGGTGTGGGGAGGGGTTGGAGGCGCAGGCTCACCTGGGGCAGCTCCCGGTCAGCGGGGGGAGTGGGGGCTAAGGAGGCTTTCTCCTTGTCCTGGCACTGCGGCCTGCGCTGCGCCCTGGAAGCAGCCGGCAGGTTCGGCTCCTAGGGGGAGGCGCGGCAGGTGGCTCTGTGCCATGGGGCTCTCTCCTACCAGCACCCGCCTCCCAGATCCCAGTGTGGTTCCTGCCAGTAGCCTGCCTTAGCTCCACAGCACTGCCGCCCGGACTTTTAATGGCCCGGTTGACGGTACTGACCAGAGCTGTCAGGGTCTCTTTTTGACTGAGGTTCTGGTTGAAAACCAGACACCTGGTCACCCTAGTATCCCCGCATTAATTGCTCCATGTCCCAGTGCCCCTGTGTGTCCCAGCATGCACCACTCCCCATCGCCCAGCCTGTACCCCTCGATGTCACCCCAACCCTCTGCATAGAACCCAGAAGTCCTAGGTTCCCTCTCCCCCTGCTCTAACCCACTCAACCCCACTCCCCTCCCAGAGCTGGGATAGAGAACCCAGAAATCCTGGTTCCCAGCCACCCGTGCTGCAATCCACTTCCCCTCCCAAAGTGCCTATAAAACACACTGCCAGTCCAATAAGGATTTTGAAATATATATGATTTATTGAGGTTTTACGTCAAATAAAATGTTATTAGTTAACCAGGAGCACAGTCAACACAAGACAAACATGACACAATAAAACTTGATTCCAACATGATGACTCAAGTATGTGTATAAAATTGTTGGCTTCTATCCATGGACCAGCAAACAGTATATCAGAACTAGCTAAAGTGAATCTCTCATATTACCGTACGCATTGTCTTTAGGCCTTTGATTTGTGTTGCCAACAGCTATGGGTATAGTTTGGCCAATGACCAGAACATCTGTTTGGGTTACATTTAAATTCACAAAACTAAAACCCACTAGGCTGAAATTCACAAAACAGAATTAGGACGATCCAAGGCTATAGCCCAGTATTACTAGAATAAACAATATGATCCTTTACTATGTGACAACAATGGCCCATTTGAGCATAGCACTCAGCCAAACAACAAACACCAGGGAGCTGCATCTTTTTTCCATCATAGCCTCAGATGCAAGAGGTAGTAATTTGAGTCACTGTCTATTGACCCTAAATAACACCATAATTCATCCATGTAGTGTACGGAATGCCCTCTAGTGGTGGGTCTATTTACAGTACTAATACTTATATCGTGCTTATAAATATTAACAAATATAAAAACTCAGGTCAGTAGTGTTATCACCCTATTTCAGAGTGGGGAAACTGAGAGCGAGGAAATTACTTGCCCCTTTATGGGCAGCAGCAGAGAAAGAAATAGAACCCAGGTGTCCTGACTCCCAGTCCTCTCGGCTCTAACTAGACCACAACACTCCACCCTCAGAGGAGAAGACACACCAGGAATACTGGCTCCCAATCCTTCTTTTAAGGCTTGTCTATATGGGGAAACTGACTAGAATCTATGTGGAATAAGCTCCCCACGTGGCCACTCTATTCTGGAATAATTAGTGAGCTTTGGAAGTGGACCACTTACTCTAGAATCAAGCAGTGGGTATTAGCCCACGAAAGCTTATGCTTCAAAACTTTATAGTTCGTCTTTAAGGTGCCACAGGACTCTTTGTTACCTCTGCTATTCCAGACTAACACGGCTACCTCTCTGATTCTTTACTCTAGAATGAAATCCCACTTCTCTCAGAACAGAGAACCCGCACAGGGAGCTACTGCAGTCAATTCGCCAATGCAGATGAGCCCTTAGACTCCTGCTCTCTTCTGCTGCAACAGATGAACCCTGTAACAATGACTTGATGCAATGAGGTTAATACTGAGGTGGGAAGTTTAGACTTTAATTCCTCCCCGCCGACCTCTCTGCAACTACTTATACGTTTCAACCTTAGCACCCTATCAGTGCAGGGATGATATTTTACCAATACATACAAACACACAACTAGCGCATACAAACCGATATAACACAGCCAAGAAACGGAGAACACTGCCTTTGGAACTGTTTAGAGTCCACAGTCTGTTAGTTGCTATAATGGAAGGGTTTTCAACTGTAAAAAGTGAAGCCTACTGTAAAGATCTTTCATCTACTGTGACAATAACTAGTGTGTAGGCTCCCAGCCTGGGAACTCTGCCCCCCCCCCCCCCGGGGGAGTCATGAACAGCTGTGTGACCACCATGCCCTTGATGGGAGGGGAATCCCAGGGCAGTCTTGAGGTGGGAAAGGTTCCCACACACTTAGTATCACTCAAGATGGGAGCACCTTGCGTA
Organism: Sternotherus odoratus; assembly: GCA_032164245.1. Classification (NCBI taxonomy): domain Eukaryota; kingdom Metazoa; phylum Chordata; order Testudines; family Kinosternidae; genus Sternotherus; species Sternotherus odoratus. Next base: position 104,611,291 of record JAVMKO010000006.1, on the reverse strand, counting down.
AGCTAGATTTGAACCACTAACCTGGAGGTTAGCTCTGGTGATGTCCTGGTAGCTTAAACCAAGGCTCACCATCACAGCAGTTTGCAGCTACTCCCAACCTCCTTCCCCCCCACAAATTCCCAAATACTCAACCACAGCTGGAACGGAATTCATTAGTGCTCTTGGCTCCCCGGCACTAACCCCCTAGACCCCCACCCCCAAGAGCTCTGGGTAGAACCCAGGAGTCCTGACTGCCAGATCACCTGCTATACCCCAGACCTTGATCCCATGCCAGATCCAGGAAGAGAACCCAGGAGTCCTGCCCCCACCTGCTCTAACCACTCAATTCCACTCCCCTTCCAGAGCCAGGGATTGAACCCGTCCTGACTCTCAGCCTCCCTCCCCGCCCCCACTAGACCCCACTCCTGAAGCTGCAGGATATCTAGACAAGGAATTCCCATGCTGCAAGACAGGAGGCCTGAGGAATTCCCGTACTCTAAGTCAGGAGGACGTTGACCCCACCCAGGGTCAGAACGGCCACGGGCTCCTCCCCCTGGTGCAGCTGCTGGTGGCGGGTGAACTGCTGCTTGTAGCGGAAGCTCTTCCCACAGGCGCTGCAGCCGTAGGGCTTCTCCCCGGTGTGGATGCGCCGGTGCTTGATGAGCTTGGAGTTGACGTAGAAGCCGCGCCCGCAGTCGGGGCAGCGGAAGGGCTTCTCCCCGGTGTGGATGCGCTGGTGCTCGATGAGGGTGGAGCTCTGGCTGAAGCGCTTGCCGCACTCCGTGCACTCGTAGGGCCGCTCCCCGGTGTGGGTGCGGTGGTGGGACACCAGGTGGGTCTTCTTCTTGAAGCGCTTGCCGCACTCCCCGCAGGCGAAGGGCTTCTCCCCGGTGTGGGTGCGCTCGTGCTTGATGAGGTTGGAGCTGAGGCTGAAGCGCTTGCCGCACTCCCGGCAGCCGTAGGGCTTCTCGCCCGTGTGGGTGCGCAGGTGCTTCACCAGGTTGGAGGTGCGGCTGAAGCTCTTGCCGCACTCGGGGCAGTGGAAAGGGGTCTCCCCGGTGTGGGTGCGCTGGTGCTCGGTCAGGGCGGAGCTGCGGCTGAAGCTGCGCTGGCACTCGGGGCAGGTGTAGGGCTTCTCGCCCGTGTGGGTGCGCTGGTGGCCCAGCAGGGTGGAGCTCTGGCTGAAGCGCTTGCCGCACTGGCCGCAGACGAAGGGGCGCTCGCCCGTGTGGATCCGCATGTGCTCGATCAGCACCGAGCTCTGGCCGAAGCTCTTCTCGCACTCCGTGCACCGGTAGGGCTTGGCCGCCGGCCGCTGGGCAGCAGGGCAGGGAGGCTCCAGGATCCCCAGAAGGTTGATGAAGCCCGGCGCGGAGCAAGCGTGTTTAATCCGCCTCCTCCTTGGAGGGTCTCTCTGCTGGTGCCCCGGGATACAGACATCGGGGGACGTCCCACGTGCCTCTGTTTTACTTGCTGTCCCGACACCTGCCGGGGGGCGGGGGGGGGAAGAAGGATTAATAGATGATCAGGATAGAAGGGACCATTGTGACTGTGTCTTCTGATGGCCAGCACAGCGCTTGGACTGTCAGCAATTTGGGGCAGGAACTCTTCATTTGCTCTGTGTCTTTACAGCATCCAGCAGGATGGATCCTCATTACTACCGTAATACACCTAACACCTAATGTACCGCACCTAGCGCGGGGGACCCCGATCCATGTCTGGGCTCATAGGGGCTATCGTAATACACCTAATAAATCATCGGTGACCCCTTGATACATACGGCCCTTAGCTCAAGGACCGGGTAAAGGGATTCCTCCCCCAGACCAGGGAGAAAGGGGATGGCAAAGGGGTAAAAGACCCCGCTCAACAGGGACCGAACCCCGGATAGACCTTTCCCCAGTCAGGGGGAGAGGGGAGTCTGGTTCTGCCCCCACATCCCCTCTGAGCCCTAGGGGGGCAGGGAAGGGGGGGTCCTGCCATAAGGTCCCGAGCCCCCCCAAAGGGGGGGGGGGTGGAAGCCTTGCTGGGGTCCCAGCTGTTCCCTTCTCCCCCGGTGTCACGGACTCATCACCTGGGAGCTCCCTCTCCTCGGAGCCCCGCGCTCCAGGCGGGCGATCGGGGCGGGGGACCCCGCTCGGCGGGCGGGGCGAGGCTCCGGCCGGGGCTCCCTGCAGGGGACCGTCCATCGGCTCGGCCCAGCATTCCAGGGGGAACCCGCTGATGACGTCATAGCCCCGGGGGTCACGTGACGGAGGGGAAGGGGGGAGCCGTTGCTAGGAGACCCATGGAGAGAGGCAGGCCAAGAGGGCCTGTGTTTGGGTTCCTGCAGGATCCCCTGTTATCAATAAAGATGAGCGGATGCCCCATTGTCAGCTGGTGCCCCAGCATGCACCATTCTCTCCTACCCCCTTCCCCATTGTTCCCTCCTCCCTGTTACCCTTCACAGCAGGATTTGCCCCCCCTTATCGCCACCTCCCCAAGCTGGCAGGGGAACTCATGTATCCTAGCTCCCCCGTCTTTAGTTGTGAGACCCCACTCCCCTCTTAAGAGCTGGGATGAGAAACCAAGCAGGAGACTCCTGACTCCCAGCCCCCCAAAATCCACTTGCCTCCTACAGCTGGGATAGAACCTAGGAGTCCTGGCTCCCAGCCCCCCACTGCTCTAACCCATCGGAACCTGCTCCCTTCCCACGGCTGGGATAGAACCCAGGAGTCCTGGCTCCCAGCCCCCCACTCCTCTAACCAATCGGAACCTGCTCCCTTCCCACGGCTGGGATAGAACCCAGGAGTCCTGGCTCCCAGCCCCCCACTCCTCTAACCCATCGGAACCTGCTCCCTTCCCACGGCTGGGATAGAACCCAGGAGTCCTGGCTCCCAGCCCCCCACTCCTCTAACCCATCGGAACCTGCTCCCTTCCCACGGCTGGGATAGAACCCAGGAGTCCTGGCTCCCAGCCCCCCACTCCTCTAACCCATCGGAACCTGCTCCCTTCCCACGGCTGGGATAGAACCCAGGAGTCCTGGCTCCCAGCCCCCCACTGCTCTAACCCATCGGAACCTGCTCCCTTCCCACGGCTGGGATAGAACCCAGGAGTCCCGGCTCCCAGCCCCCCACTCCTCTAACCCATCAGAACCTGCTCCCTTCCCACGGCTGGGATAGAACCCAGGAGTCCTGGCTCCCAGCCCCCCACTGCTCTAACCCATCGGAACCTGCTCCCTTCCCACGGCTGGGATAGAACCCAGGAGTCCTGGCTCCCAGCCCCCCACTGCTCTAACCCATCAGAACCTGCTCCCTTCCCACGGCCCACCTCAGCTCTAATCACTAGGCACCACTCCCCTCCCAGGGGGCACCACTTTCACAACACACTGAAAGACAAAGCTGACATTTCAGGGACTTTCACATTTATTTCCGGTGACAGTCTACTGATGTTTTACAAGAAAGAAAGAAAAAACAGCAGCAGTTAAGCAGGAATACAGTCAGTACAAAACAACCAGAGTGGAGAACCTGAGTTATGTCTGCCAAAACAAAACAAGACAGTAACATTTGATTTAATTAATCAATTCGAGAGCATCTCTGACATAGAAGTCTTACAGTGGAGAGATTACGGTACAGAGAGATTAGCCTTAATAGTATTGACGGTTAACAGCTAAATCTCCTGTATTGTTACCATAAGCATCTCAAGTAGTTTTGGAGTTGGACTGGTCTTAGATTCATATAGTGGATATTTCATGTATGTAGTGTTGTCATCTCTCATGATTTTATCACAAGTCTCACAATCCTTGTTGCTTTTCTTGGCATCTCAATGCCTGAACTCATCTATGTGAAAAATCTCAGGGTTCATTTAAAAAATGAAGTCTCTAGCCCTTGTGGTTCCAGAGAAAAGCGTGAAAAGGCAGCCTATAAAGGCTCAAAGAGAGCAAAAAAAAAAAAAAAACCCCACAAATTTCTCATGTTTTAAAGCAGTCGCAATTTTAAAAGCCTCTCTTGTGGGATAGGGGGAGGGAGGACACTGATTCATGGACTTTGAACACTTAGGGTTGGCAATACTGCATGTGCAATCTGGCTAGCCAACAAGAAGTCAGCATAGTTTACATTAAATTTCACAAAAAGAAAATCTATTACATTTAAATTTACAAAACAGAATTGGACAGAATGACCCAGACTGATGTGGTCAGGTAAGAGCTTCCTATTATCAAATGAAACAATATAATCCTTTATTCCATAATCACTCAACACTAGGTCATTTCCCATGGCATTCTGCTAAATGATGCTATGTGCTAAATCATTACCATAAACGTGGATATGTAATGTTTCCCCGCTTTAATATCAGGTTGCCATTTGTGTCACGGCCTAGGGATCCTAAGTAATGTAGCAATTTGTCCATGTAGTGTTTGGAATGCCCTCTAATCATAGGTCTATTTACAGTACTCTTTAGTTTAGGAAATGCATGTTGGACTGTACTACCCAAAATATTTAGTGAGGAACTGTATGTTCCTGTGTTTCGAGAATGAAATATAAAGAACTGTGCATTGCATGGATCAAGGTCTCCGTGTCTGATTCTGCTCTCACTTACATGAGTGTAAATCAGGAATAATTCAGTTAAGTCTTCTAAAATCACACTGTGCAAGTCCGTAACACAACTGGAAATACAACATAGGAAACCTGATCCTGCTACCCCCTAGCTCTAACCACCAGACTCTATTCCCTTCCCAGAGCTGGAAATAGAATCGAGGGGGCCTGAATTCCTATCTTTCCCTCACCCTTCTAATTCTAGTCACCACTCCCCTCCGAAAGCCGGGAATAGAATCCAGGGATCCTGATTTCCAATTCTCCCTCCTCCCCCCCACTGTAACCACTAGATCCCACTCCTCTCATCGAGCTGAGACCAGAACCCAGGAATCGTGATATCCAGTCCTCTGCTCAGATCACCCCTCTTTTCAATCATATTAATGGAAGGATCCTAGTCTAGTGTCTATTCATAATGAGTAGAGTTAATACTCAGGATCAAAAGCTTTGCTTTGAATATCAACCTGGCTTTTGTGCGAGAATTAAAATCTCAGCTCTCACATCTCAGAGTAGGGCTGTTGTTCTTTTGCATCTGTAAAAACACAAGGACTAATCTATATGGCAATGTAACACCATAATCAAGCGCCTAAGAACACTGTCTTTATAACCATGAAGAGTCTAATATAGGAATCCCTCTTAATACAGGGGTTTGAAACCATATATGGTAAAGCCTACACTAAGAGTCACCTCCTGTCTATCTACCTACCTACCTCAGCCATCATCACTCCAGAATCACAGGGCTAACTCCTGTCGGAAGCAACTTCTTTAATTATCCCTAGTTTACATTTTGCTTTATTAAAAATATTTAGTTTATATTTGGGTGTGAATTTAGTCCCAGGGAAAGGTGCCCTGGGAGACTGGATTCTCTATGTACGTTCATAGGAGCCAGGGAAGTGTGAGATGGAATTGCCCAATACACACACCCTGTGCCCCTCCTGCTGTGCCTCACCCTGCCTTGGAGACTGGATCCTCTGTGTACTCCCAGAATGGGTCCAACCCTGCCTTGAAGGGATATCTTGCGGGGGAGAGAGAGAGAAGGGAGCTTTGCCCCTGTGGTCCATTCAGTCCTCAGCCTTTCTTCTGGGGCTGAGGACTAGCGCTGGCGATTAAGGGATGAGGATGCTCACCTGCTGGGAAGCGGACTGAGGCTCAACAAGCTTGTTTCGTACAGGGTTCACCAGATGGCTAACTGCAACTACCCTGGGCCGATTTGCATTAGTGGCTGACAGGCAGGAGGCAACTGAGATGCTGCAGTTGCTGAAGAGAGCCATTAGGTGGCCTCAACATTCAGGCACGGCCCATTACAACTCTTCCCCCAATTCAAATAGAGATTAATTCCCAAGCTTTGGGGGGGGGGGAGGGACATCTGTCCAGATCAAATCCATCTCCCCATAGTTCACAGGCTCCCTTGGCTGTCACATGGCATCAGCATCCTCTGCTCAGTCATGCACCACGTTCTTAGCCTGGTGGGACACAGAACCAGGGCAGTGTATGGGCAAAAACCTTTACACTTGCTCCATCTTGGCAGGTGCCTGTGGGTTTGTCCAAAAAAAGGTAATCCTAGAACCACAGGGTTGGAAGGGACCACAAGGGTCATCTCGTCTAACCATCTGAGACAGGAAGATGGTTTATTTCCCCTAATGGCCGATGTCTAGAAGACAAGAGGACGCTTGTCCTAACAAATCATTCCATCCAATTTCCCAGGAGAAGCACTGAGACTCGTGGGGATTCCAGTCCGAGCTAGAATCTGAAACACTCCTTCTGCCCTCTGGCAGTTCTGCCTCACTCCCCGCAGCCTCGTGAGCCATGGCACATCCCGCTCCAGCGCCACGTTTGGATGAAACAAGGCGAGATGACGAGCTCCAGACCAACGTTCTTGGCACATCGCCCCAAAAGGGTGGCACAGGGTCACCCGATGCCCTTCCCCTTGTGCCTCATATTGCGATTCCGCCTCTGAAAGGGGCAAAGGTGAGTTCGGCCCCTCTTCCGTCTTTAGCCCTACTGCCCACAAGGGAGCTGTTTAGTGCCAGTGTAATGGTGATTTTGTGGCAGACACACCCATCCTGCTACGAACAAGACTGAGACTCAATCAACTTGTTCCATGTAAGGGACTCCTACACCATCAAATGGTGACGGCTTCAGGCCATGCCACCTACTCAAGGTCCCCATCTCTTGCAATAACTAGAATGTCTATTTCACAGGGTTTTTTTTCCCCCACCCAATCTCTGATCTTCCAGACATTTGCTCCTTTTGCAATGGCATTAGGTCTCCGATCCCTGTCCAGATCTTCTAAGAGCCGTGGCTGCCACCTTTAGGACTCGCTGTTCACTCTCTAAGGGTCTGTCTCCATGATCATTTAGTTTGTGGCAAGCTGGGTTATGAATTGACTAACCACTAGCCTGCTGCAGTCTAAATGCTGGCAGAAAGTCTTCTTTGAAATTGGAATAGATCAAAGTGCATTGATGAACGGTTAATACGTGTCAGTAGGGTCCACAGGGACAGCTAGTCTGTGGCAGGCTAGCACAGAGTAGACGGACACCCCACTTGCCCCAAACTAATTGTAGTCAAGACCTAACAAACAACCACCTTTCAATGGATTTAGTCTGCTTTGTGGGATTTCCTCCACAGTATTGCCAGGGAATGGCAGTAGAAAGAGAAATTGTTAACCTGTGGAATTCCCTGAAGCAGGATATTATGGAGACAAGTATCTCACTAAATCATATTAAAAAAAGGATCTGATGCTGGTAGGAATAATAACACCTGCAGTGACACTGGACGGGATAAACACTGAAATGTCAGGGACATTTGACCCTCATGATCCATCATGGAAGCCGAGAGCCAGTTGCAGTCCGGAAGGAAGTGCTTTCTCCCTCAGTGGTACACAGCACAGTGAAGTGCGTTCAACATTTCCTTTGCAGCATCTAGCATTGGCCACTCTTGGAGGTAGGATACTGGACCAGATGGACCATTAGTCTGAACTGGTGCCACAGGGACAGGCGTGGGAGATATTGGGCTAGATATTAGTCTGATCCAACGTGGCAGGGAGTAGGGAGGGATATTGGGCTAGACAGTCCCATTGGGCTAACCTGGGGCAGCAGGGAACTGAATGGGAAACGTTCAGATATTCTGATCCACCGGGAAAGGGGAAAGAAACTGGAGTAGACAGACCTATTGACCTGATCTGGGGAAGCAGGGAAGGGGGCGTATCAGTCAGATGGGCCCATTAGTCTGATGTGGAATAGCCGGCAGTGGGGATGCAGGGTTAGCTGTAGGGAAGCAGGAGGAGGAATACCACACTGCTCTGCGCTGGAGTGGCAGGGAGTGTTGGGGGACGAATGCTGCGCTAGACGAGCCCATCAGGAACTCCCGTATTCTTAAAACAGGAACCAGAGAAACTCCAGCTGCAGGTGAATCAGAGCTGGGCCGAACAGCTTAGAGAACGACACGCCAATTCCAGCTCTGCGCTCGGCCCAACAGAGCTCAACCGCACGCTGGCTCCACACCCTGATCCCCCTCCTCCCCGGGGTGGCAGCTTCCCCTTTAAACAGTCTCCGTGATCTGTATGAGTGGAGCTGCCGCAGCCCACGGCCCCAGGGTCAGGACGGCCACCGGCTCCTCCCCCTGGTGCAGCTTCTGGTGGCGGGTGAACTGGGGCTTGTAGCGGAAGCTCTTCCCACAGGCGCTGCAGCCGTAGGGCTTCTCCCCGGTGTGGATGCGCTGGTGTTTGATGAGGTTGGAGCTGACGCAGAAGCACTTCCCGCAGTCGGGGCAGCGGAAGGGCTTCTCCCCGGTGTGGATGCGCTGGTGCTCGATGAGGGTGGAGCTCTGGCTGAAGCGCTTGCCGCACTCCGTGCACTCGTAGGGCCGCTCCCCGGTGTGGGTGCGGTGGTGGGACACCAGGTGGGTCTTCTTCTTGAAGCGCTTGCCGCACTCCCCGCAGGCGAAGGGCTTCTCCCCGGTGTGGGTGCGCTCGTGCTTGATGAGGTTGGAGCTGAGGCTGAAGCGCTTGCCGCACTCCCGGCAGCCGTAGGGCTTCTCGCCCGTGTGGGTGCGCAGGTGCTTCACCAGGTTGGAGGTGCGGCTGAAGCTCTTGCCGCACTCGGGGCAGTGGAAAGGGGTCTCCCCGGTGTGGGTGCGCTGGTGCTCGGTCAGGGTGGAGCTGCGGCTGAAGCTGCGCTGGCACTCGGGGCAGGTGTAGGGCTTCTCGCCCGTGTGGGTGCGCTGGTGCTCGATGAGGGTGGAGCTGCGGCTGAAGCTCTTCTCGCACTCGCTGCAGGTGAAGGGCCGCTCGCCCGTGTGGATGCGCTGGTGCTCGATGAGGTTCGAGCTCTGGCTGAAGCTCTTCTCGCACTCCGTGCACCGGTAGGGCTTGTCGGCCGGGCGCCGGGGCTCCAGGATGCCCAGCAGGTTGATGAAGCCCCTCTCCCGGTGGGTAGACCGGCGACGTCTCATCTTCGGAGGGTTCACACGAAGCCTCCCTGGTCCACCCTGGCTCTGGCAGGCTGGAACCAGCCCCGAGACCGTCCCACACGGCTCCACTTCCTGCTGCGGATTCTCTTCATCCTCACTTGCTTCCCTGTCACCTGCCGAGAGAAGAAGAGAATTAAACCCCGGAAGGCAAGTGTGGAGACCAGGACTCAAATCCATCCCTGCAGACTGTGGATTCTGCTCCAATGTCACTCAAGGAAAAGAAGGGACAGGCTCGTATTAGAGATCAGTCTAGGTGGGCACTGAAAGCCGTCACTTTAAAATTGCCGCAGGCCGTGACCTACTGTGAATTCCATTCCTACTCCCACTTGCCAATAGCCACTTTTAAGAGTCACTGTGGAAAACCAGAGTGAACCTGCTACAGCATCCAGGGTATCATCTATTTAATGAATCCTTTAAAGTGGTTTTCTGTAGTCCACCCAGAATGTGGTGCTGCCGTGTTTATTTCTTAACCAGCATCATGGGGGAGGCCCAAGAACTGGTTGAAGGCTCAGTTATGTGTTCCTGATACATCTCTTCAGTGGCTTGTCAAACCTCTTCTTTTTTTGGTTCTGGTAAATGGTTAGGTGGCTGTCAATCTTAAATGTCAATCTTGTGGTGGACCAGGGCAGTAAATCTGGATCTTTGTAGAATCAGAACAATTTGATTCCTCACCAGAAAGTCGGCTGCTAGTCGTTAAAATGTACAGCATTACATTGGAACAAGTTCAACAGAAACTCTGGGCAGGTCTACACTAGACCCTGGATCAATGCTCTGCGATCGATCCACCAGCTCTCGATGTAGTGAGTCTAGTAAAGATCCGCCAAATCGACCGCAGATCACTCTCTAGTCGATCCCTGTACTCAATCCCCAATGAGAAGAGTAAGGTAAATCGATGGGATTGTTTCTCCCCCTGCGGTGTAGACCCTGTGGTAACTTGACCTAAGGTACGTCGACTCATGTTATTCACGTAGCAGGAGTTGCGTAGCGTAGGTCAACTTACCTCAGTACTGTAGACGTAGCCTCTGGGAGCTCACCTTCACCCTCACTTTGTCACTGTGGGTCCCTTTGTGTTCTATTTGCGGTTTGTCTGAAACATTCAGCAAATGAAGAAAGATCCATTCCTGCTTCAGCTCCACAATAGCAGCTAGAACTCTCCCTGGGTCTCAAAGCAGGTCTCACCGCTCCCTATCTTCCCCCTGCTGGAAAGCTATCACTGCATGTAGCCGTTACTATGGTTTTTACACCCTGAAGTTAGGACAATTTGCTCACAGCAAGCCAGTCGCTTACAAACAATCTGTTTCACTAGGGCCACATCTTTCAAGGGGATTTCTGCAGAATGAATTTGTAAGACAGCTTTCCTGGAATTTATCATAGTAATTAACCATACCAACTGTCAGATTACCCACTCTATTGGCGATCTTCTTGCTCAAATTCCCGAGGACCAGTTTTCAAACCCAGTTTTTACTTTTGGACTATTGCATGTTCCCCAGTCACTGACTCCATTTGGGACCAGGTAGCTGGTTCGATTTTGGATCCTCTATATTCCATAACACGGTTAACATGTCTGGTCTAATAACTGTTATCTTTGAGCCAATGTCCCTTATTCTTATGCATTTCACAGATCTTATTACATATGAATATGAATATGTAATAGGATCATATTACACATTCACACCCCCATTATTATTGTTTAACTGTCCAAATCTTAGCAAACACTGTGGAGCTGATCCTTGTAATTCCAAGAATGGCCACTTCATCTTGGTGCTTCCCGTTTCCCAGTTTGGATGATGGACTTTCACTAAGTTATTGTGACGCTCGGTTCTGGCTTGCATAAATTTATAACAATTCTTTTTGTGGGTAATTGTTTTCCCACAAGTACCAGCATTTAAATGAACGATTACCTTTCAGTTTTGCATTATTACCAATTTCCATTGCTTTACAAACGGAACTGAACAATTTTTCCAGTCACTCAAAAATGTCATGAACCAGATTAGAATCCTGTTCCAGCAGGCACATTAGACAGAGCTGTAGTTACAAAGCTCATGGGAAGCACCTTCCACTCTAGGGGCTGCTTCCTTGTCCGCTGCAAGGAAAGATTCAAGTTCTGTGGCAAATTCCACAGCCTCTCTGTGCGTCCTTGGCCTCCTTTTGCTGATCTTGATCTGCAAGTCCAAGTCCAGCTGAGCGTCTATACATCGGTCCATTGCTAATGTATCCTGGAAGGCCTCACTGGTATCTGGGTAAGCCAGGAACACAAATCTGTACAAGTCCTCTGCCCGTTCAGATGGAGTTTCTTCTTTCTCTCTTCTTCTAGCCCTTAGCTATGCCCTGGCCAGCTCAGGCTGATGGCTAGCCCCAGACCGCATACCAAGGGCTTGTACCAAATCTGGATAACTCAGGCTCTTTTCCACGGTAAGTTCTGCCGTAACATCAGAGCTGAACCACTCAAATTGGCTGCTAGAGCTCTCCCTCCCCCCTGTTCATCTCCCCAGACATTCACTGGAGCTAGGATGTTAAACTGAGCCAAATAAGCCTCCCAGGGAGCTTTTCCCTCAAAGATGGTGGGCTTTTGTGTTACTTGACTAGGACAGACGGTCCAAACTCTCCCCTCTGAGGGTTACAAATGTCTGGTCTTACTCAAGTTCTCTGGCTGGCCTGATTCCTTATCCAGGCAACTGACTTCCACTGTCGTCTGTGACCCTTTAAGTTCCTTCTCTGGGAGATTTTTTAGCTCCTGAAGTCCTTGCTGTAGCTCATCTCTGTTAGCATGTTCCAAGCTGCCATAACTTCCTTGGTCCCCTCTATTTCCTGGAAAACCTTTTGGTCTATGATAGTCAGTTTGCTGGTCACTGATCTGTCTTGCCAGTCCGGAATGGACGTTTTGTAGCTGGGCTTTGAAATCTGCTCGAACGCATTGTAACTGCTCTACCAGCAAAGATACTATCTTCAAATGCAGGTCATTTCTCAATCCTTTCTGGGAAACCTCTAGATGTTGCTTTAATTTCTTTTGAGAAGTCTCCAGCTTCTGTTTTAGGTCTTGTTTTAATTCCTTCCAGCCATCTTTGATTGCTCAGGCACCTCCATTATCTGGTCCAGCTTGGTTTAACAGGAATACAACTCTTAGTTTCTCTCGCGGAAAATTCCTCCACCTTCACATCAATGTGGTCCCTTTGGCCTGAGCAGATAGACAATATTCAAGGTTTTGCCAGGTTATTTGAACATGAGTCAGGTATATCCTTTGGTTCACTCCACTTTGTTTAAAAAAAACACACACAAAGTCTTCTTTCCCTGAACACAGTAGAAACAAAGAACAGTAGGCACTTTCCTTGCTCACTACTTCCAAGTCTGCTCCTGTAGTCCATTCAGCGTCATGCATATCACTTCTTCTCTCCCTGTCAGCTGGCTTTCCACCTCTTTCTCACAGACAGAGCTAGTCAAACAAACCCCTGGCCACTGCGTTTGCCGCCAATGCCAGAGAAACCGCTTGGACCACCCGACTCAGCCTTCTCCATGCGGTGCAGTGCATGCAAAATTCATTATTTATTGTCTTAATTTAATTAATTTTAAGTGGACTTTTTAATAAACACATTAGCTATGAAATGAAATCATCTAATGCCCCTGAGTTGTCTAATTCCACCCTTTTCAGTGTGGGAAGTAAGTCTGCAGGCTACGGTAGGTGGGTAAAGGCAGCTATAACTTTTGGGGAGTCAGGTGCAGTGGAATAAGAATGATAGCAGGATGCTTTTGTTCACCGTTTCACTGCTGATAATTTTAACAATCTGAATATGTAAACTGCCATTGTTAGGTTTCAGAGTCAACAGCCCTTTGTCATGAATAGGGCAATTTACAAACACACATTTGTTTAACGTTGTCAGACATCACTGCATCAATACAACAGGTTTTCTTTTAAGAATTTCTTTGGAACCGTAGGAGTGGGGGGGGGAAAGGGAATCTGAAGCATGATTTTGTGTCAGTGGGCGGATGCCATGGCAAAGTAATATACAGGGGCCTACGCTGTGAGTGCCAGGAGGCGAGGACACCTGCTTGAGTGATACTAGATGAGATGAGAGAAAAACAGACCCAGAGTGGCACCCAGTGTCTTTGCTGAGATCCCAGCCAATGTCACTCATTCCTCACCTGTGTGTGTGTCTCTCTGGGTCTCCCTTTCCTCAGAGCCCTCGGGATCCAGGACGCACGTCTCTTCCTCTGGCTCCATCCAGGAGATCTCAGGAAGTTCGAGGATTGGAAATCCTGCTTGTGGGGAAGAAAATAGATGAACCCAACATCCATCAAATCTGTACAAGAAAGGAAACCAAGCTCCACCAGAGTAAGGACTTTAATACTGGTTTAACTTCATTTACCCGAAAGGGTACACGGATATAATTATTTCCGTTAAAAAAAAATCACACCACAAACCACAATAGTAACATCAGCACAAACCCTGTATGTAGGCTAGGCTTTAGACAATAACTTCTTTTACTATATGAATGTACAGTGTCCTGTACCAGGGTCCACATTCTCAACTGAGGCTTCTAGGTGTTACTGTAATACAAAGAACGGTGAGGATAATAATAATTAGAGCAGGCTGGATAATATTCACTAAAAAACTAGCTGGCTCATTTATCCCCCATCAATTAGTGGGCGGAAAATTATTACCCATTCTTTGTTTTTCATTGTGTGACTAGCCCTCAAATAGCCAACCAATTTTCCTGTTCGCCACTAAAGAAACTGCCAAATTCATTTCAATTTCACGGCCCAGATTTCCTTCCCTTTATTGATTCTGAGTCAAATGAATCATGTTTTTCAAGTTAGAGGAGCTAGATTCTGGCGTTGGGATAGGATATATAGCTAGCTCGGCATAATAAGAACTAGGATTGGAGATATGAAGAGAGGTAGAAAGACAGAGATGTGTATGGGGATAGAGAGGAGTTTATGGGGGTGTATGAGAGAAGGGGGTTTATGGGGGGCAAAGAGTGAGCTGTATGGAGCTATATAGAGAGAGGTGTGTATGAAGATGGGGGTTGTATGGAGAGAGGGGTTTGTGTATGGGGTGGGAGAGAGAGAGAGGTAGGAGCTGAGGGGTGAGTAGGGGGCTGGAGAGATGAAGGGGTATGAGAGAAGGGGTTTGTGGGGGGCAGAGAGTGAGATGTATGGAGCTATAGAGGGAGAGGGGTGATGGGGGGTTGTATGCAGAGCGAGAGGGGTGCGTATGGGGTGGGGGAGAGAAAGACAGGGACTGAGGGGTGCGTAGGGGGATGAAGGGGTGTGTATGGTGATAGAGAGGGGTGTATGAGAAGGGGTTTGTGGGGGGCAGAGTGAGATGTATGGAGCTATAGGGAGAGAGGGGTGTGTGTGTGTGAAGATGGGGGGTTGTATGCAGAGCGAGAGGGGTGTGTATGGGGTGGGGGAGAGAAAGACAGGGACTGAGGGGTGCGTAGGGGGGATGAAGGGGTGTGTATGGTGATAGAGAGGGGTGTATGAGAAGGGGTTTGTGGGGGCCGAGTGAGATGTATGGAGCTATAGGGAGAGGGGTGATGGGGGTTGTATGCAGAGCGAGAGGGTGCGTATGGGGTGCGGGAGAGAAAGACAGGGACTGAGGGGTGCGTAGGGGGATGAAGGGGTGTGTATGGTGATAGAGGGGTGTATGAGAAGGGGTTTGTGGGGGGCAGAGATGTATGGAGCTATAGGGAGAGGGGTGATGGGGGGTTGTATGCAGAGCGAGAGGGGTGCGTATGGGGTGCGGGAGAGAAAGACAGGGACTGAGGGGTGCGTAGGGGGAGAGAAGCGCCAGGATCTAGGGACAGAGGACGGGATGGATGGACGGACGGACACAAAGAATTCTCCAGCACCCCAGAGAGCCGGGCACCCCCCCTTCCCATGCAGCCCCACCCCAGCCACAGCCGCAACTCCCCCCCCGGGGGAGACCCCCCTTTCCCATCCCCCCCCCCCGGGGGAGACCCCCCTTTCCAATCCCCCCCCCCGGGGGAGACCCCCCTTTCCAATCCCCCCCCCCGGGGGAGACCCCCCCTTTCCCATCCCCCCCTCTTCCTGCAGAGCCCCCGGGGCCACTGCAAAGCCTCGCGCCGGCGCGGCCCCGCGGGGGGGGGGGGGGGACACGCGCGCGCGCCACGCGCCCCCTTCCCCCGGGCCGCGGAGCCTCTCACCCGCGCGCCCGCCGCAGCCCGGCCTCGGGGACAGCGAGAGGCGGCGGCGGTGCCCCCCTGTAAGGGCCTCCCCGGGAAAATTCCCCGGCCCGATGGTTCCTGGCCGCCCGCGAGCCCGGCTTCCCCCTGCGGTTTGGGGTTGGCCGCTGCGGGCGGGACGCGGGGCGGGTCGCTGGCCCGACCCCGGCTGCAGTGACGGATCCGTCCCTATCCCAGCTGCAGCCACAGGCAGAGAGGAGGGGCTGGCCTAGGCTTAGGGGGACCCCATGTCCCGCTTTTATAGGGACGGTCCCAATAGTTTGGGCTTTGTCACTAACCCAGGAACGTGTCCTCGCCACAAAGCCCGATCCCACTCTGTCCGCTTGTCTGTTCAAGTGACACCATCACCGGCCCCGGCTCCTTCACCTGCACATCCACCAATGGGATATATGGCATCATGTGCCAGCCGTGCCCCTCTGCCATGTGCATTGACCCCGCCGGACAGTCTCCACGCAAAAGAGTAAATGGACACAAATCTGACATCAAGAATCAGAGAGGTAGCCGTGTTAGTCTGGAATAGCAGAGGTAACAAAGAGTCCTGGGGCACCTTAAAGACTAACTAAAGTATTGAAGCATAAGCTTTCGTGGGCTAATACCCACTTCGTCGGATGCAAACAGTGGAAGCACTGCTTGCATCCGACGAAGTGGGTATTAGCCCACGAAAGCTTATGCTTCAAAACTTTATAGTTAGTCTTTAAGGTGCCACAGGACTTTGTCAAATCGGACATTGGCAATCATAACATTCAGAAACCAGTAGGAGAACACTTCAACCACCCTGGTCACTCAGTAACAGACTTGAAAGTGGCAATTCTGCAACAACAACAAAAACTTCAAAAACAGACTCCAATGAGAAACTGCTGAACTGGAATTAATTTGCAGTTATACTCACCCCTTTGAGACCTCAAATAAACCCTCCGTGGTCCCCCCAGTCTCTTCTCCTGCACCCCCAAAATAAACCCCTCAGGGACAGCCTGAATAGCTCTCTTAGGGCCCCAAAAACCTTCTCCTCATTTACTCCCCAATATAGATTCTTCAGAGCTGCTAAATACTCCCCTTAGTCTCCCAATATCATCCCCTCATGAACTCACAAAACAGACCCCTCTGGGAGCCTCAATATTCCCGCTCATGGACACCCCAAGAGGCTACCTCAATGTGCCCCGCCACAGTGACAGTTGGGGCCGTTACTGCCCCTCCCGCCTCCACCTTGCGCAGCGGGAAGGAGTTCCACAGGGCAGGGGAGGGTTTTAACTGACAATGGAGGGACCTCAGGGTGGAGGGCGGGAAGGTCCATGAGAGAATAGTGTGGGACCGCTAGGAGGCTGTTGGAGAATCTCATTGGGGACCCTTTCAGAAGGGATTTGAGAGGTGTTTGGGGGGTTGGGGTTGGGTCCATGGGGGACTATTGGGGGTCCCTCACTGGGGATATTGGGGGCATCTTTGAGGGGTTGGGTACTCAGGGAGCTTTTGAGGGGGGTCTCTGAAGCAGATATTGGGGATCCCTGGAGGATTGTTGAGGGTCCTTAGTAGGGCTAGGAGGTGCCTGAGAAGAGCTTTCAGGAAGCCCTCATGTGGGTATTGGGGTGGTCTTTGATGGAGGCATTGGAGTCTCTGAGGGGAGATATTAGGGGCCATTCAAGGTTTCTGTCATGAGGTCTCCCAAGGTTGTATATTGGGGTGTCTCTGAGAGAGATTTGGGGGATCTCTGAGGGGGATATCTGTATGTAAGAAGCACTCGTGTAAAGCATAGGGTCTGGAGGGGAGCAGGGTGCAGTAGTTACAGCAGGGGGTTGGGAAGGGAGGGAGTTGGGAGTCAGGACTCCTGGGTTCTATCCCTGGCTCTGTCAGGGGAATGGGATCCAGTGGTTAGAGGGAGTCATGACTCAGCCTCAAAGATAAGACTTGTGGCCTTGTTGGACACATCTGTCTCCCCAGCCATCCCTTGACTGCGACACTCCCACCCTGACCAGGAACCTCACTGTATTCAAAGCAAAATGGGACTCGTTGGCTTGATTTAGATACCAAACGAACCACCACAACAAAATCTCCATATGGGACGAGGGGAAGAAACTTACAATCTGTAAGTTGCATGAGAAAAAATATACACACTGGTATTATGTTCAGATCTCAACTGTGTAATATAAAAAAAGTCTTCCTAGTCTTATTTATAAAAACTCTGGTTCTATTCCTGCCTCTGAAAGCCAGCCCCCGCCAGTCCCTGCAACATCTAGGAGATATGGGGATGGGGAGATGGGGCTCGTCAACTCTAGGGCACTAGTTTTAACCCAGCCCCAGGTTGTGGGGCCTGGTAGGCTTGGAGGGGAGGAGGAATGGGATATGCAGCTTTTGCCCTACTATGTACCCGTCTACCTACAGGTTGGAAGGGCTGGTTGGGGGAGCAGCAAATGGATTATGACCCATTCGCCTGTACATTACCAGCCTCTAATGTAACTCCAAGCTGGGAAACTGGTTAACTGGCTGGAGTAGGGAATGAGAGACAGGGCCCTTTACCTCAAGAGCACTTATTCCAGGGTGTCAAATCTCCCATACAGCAGTTGGGACTGAAAGCTGTTCCCACAGGGAAGCGAGTACAGCGGGGCCTACTTCCTAGCAAAACAGGAGTCCACATCTCGATTCCCCGCCCCACTTGCAATCAGCAAAAAGGCTCAGTCACTGAACAGACCAAAGCCCTGAACTCCCCTTTCCCATGATTGGTGTCCCTCAAGGGCAGGCCTGAGGCACGGTAGAGCAGAAATTTTCCCTGCTACTGCCAGGCTGTTCTCTCTCTGGGCGTACACACAGGACTCACTCTCCTGAGTCTGCCTTTCCCCGACGCTAAATGGACCAGAAAAATAACAGGGGGTAAGTAACAACTGTAAAAATATCTCTTTATTTGTTCAAAAATAGGAATGCTGGAAATCTCTGGTCATCCTGAGCAGGGAAAGGCAGAAACCGTAAGACACCGAGGCAGGAATTGGAGCGAGTCAGGCGTGGCAGAGAAAAGTGCCTGTGATGCTTCTGTGATCTTCATCGTTGGCCGTGGACATGTGCAGAGACTCAGGTGAGTGGCAGGATCATGAGTTTTCTTTCTGTCTCTGTGTGGCAGGATTTGGAGCTCTTTAGAGGGGAAAGTGCTTTTTGTTGTTTGGGATGTTTTCTTTTTCATTAGATTCCCCTGTAGGGAGAATTTGATAGGAAGCGATTAGCAAAGCATTTTTCATTCTGCAAACCACAGAGCACTTTAGAGTCATAAAGTCATAGAGTTCAAGGCCAGGAGGGGAAACTGGATCATCTAGTCTGACCTCCTGCATATCATAGGGGACATAGGCCACCAAAACTACCCAGCACCAAACAGCCATCATTAGACCAAAGTATTTCAGCCTTCACAAGACTAGACTATGATGTGCCAGAGGCAGAGAATAGAAGGGACCGGGGTGCTCCCATCCCCGAGGCACCTGCAATGGCAGGGAAATTATTTAAGTGAGATATACCCAAGTAATCAGATATATCCAGAACATGAGCTTTTTAGGAGCAAAAAATTAGGGATCAGTGCTGAGGTGCAGCCACCTCTGGGGTGGGACGTGGCAGCTGTATACCAAGTACCCAGCAACATTACACAGGGATTGCTCATGCAGTGCTGAAATAAACAATCTCACTCCAGAAATGGTTTTAACAGCCACATGGCAGTGCTATAGGAAAGAAGAGAAGGAGAAGCCTATCTTTGGGGGGAACTGCGGGAAGAGTTTAAGAAGTCAGAATGAAAATTCCTGAGCTGGGATCCGACTGGGAGCCCTGGGCTTTCAAAAAAGGGTCACGGGAATTTTTGTCTGTCCGCGAGTGATCAAGGCCTTGATTTTAAATCTCGACACACAAACATCTGCAGAAGTAACCAGCCCTTAACACTAAAGGAGTATGGTCTTCAAGAATGGGCAAGTAAATAATTTTTTTTTGGCGTCCATTCAAAAGCATCTGGTGGTCCAGATTTGGCCTGTGGTCCCTTATTGACTACCTGGCACAAGACGTTTGAACTAGGACAACCTAAGTATTTTCTCACCATTTCCAAAACGTCACATGCTAATAACTTTCAGAACTAACCAAGGGATGGCTTGGAACTGGTACCACCTTGAGTGGAAATGCCCCCGTATCCTGTTCCCCAACACCCATAGCCTCGTATCCCCCCCAGCCTCCCCGGAATTGGCACCCCCAAAAGGGTAAAAGCCCTGTATCTCATTCCCCAATCCCCAGCCAGTCCCCTGATCAGGAGCTGGATAGGAACTGGCAACCCTTAAGGGCAAAGACCCCATAGCCCATTCCTTGCTAAGCCAGCCAATACCCCTCATCTGAGACTGGATAGGAGCCGGCACCCACTATAGGGAAAAGGGCCCTTATCCCATTCTCAGAACCCAGAGAGTGACCCTGCTTTTAGGAGCAGGGATCTGCTTGACCGCATCGCCCTCTTGAGGCCTTCTCCCTCCCTCCCAGAAATCAAAAGTGAAAGAAACAAAACCCTTGATGAGCCGATGAGCCAGAGGTGGGCAGAAATTACGGCTCGTTGGGGGTCTAATCCGGAGTCAGATCCCCTCACCTCTTATACCCCCTCCAGCCTGGCAGCCAAGTGTCTCTGGTTGATGTCCTCCAACACCTGCTTGGCCATCTGGATGGCCCCGGTCTCCAGGTAGTAGCTGATCATCAGGCTGCAGACATCTAGGTAGTCTGCCCGCTCCAGCCGACCCCGGGGGATGTTGCTGCAGCCCGAGGGTGGCTGGGCCTGGTTCAGCTTCACCTTGAACTTCTTGAAGTCCATCTCTTCCAGCTCCTCCAGGACCTTCTCCAGCCGGTCCCGCACACCCATTAGTATTGCAGTGGCAGACAACACAGCTTGGAAACTCTCCTTTTTCCTCCTGCCGTGTCTCCTCCCCTGTCTCCTCCCCTAGCCACAAGGCAGGGCAGCCCTGAGAACCAAAGCCCTGAAAAGCAAATGATTTCCTGGAAACCAGGGCATGCTGGCATTCTGTAACCGCTCCAGATCCAGGTGGTAATCGCACCATGGGCCTTATCAGAGAGAGACTCATCAGCCCCTCAGGGAGCTGGGGTGGGGTTGAAACTGCCTTTCTCCCTCCCCCTCACTCTTTCTGGCTGGTTAGCCTGGGCAGACTCTGTGAGTTATCCTAGATCTTTTAATGCTTTCCGCTACCCAGACTCATATCCTAGGGAAATACGATCATTTAGGGTTTGCTGCTAGTTTTTTTGTTTGTTTGTTTTTTACCCAGGGGAGTAAAGTGTACAGGTGCAAGCCGAACCTTTGAAAAACAGCTCCCTGGGCCAAAAATCATTCCCGGGATGAGTGGGCCACAGAGATTAAATATCCATCTGATAGGTACATTGGGAGTGTGTGTGTATATATGTGTGTGTGTGTGTGTGTGTGTGTATGTACACTTGCACCCATTCTGCAGGAGACACAGGAGAGACAGGTATCCAGGTAGGTTGAAGTTCATGGGCAGGAGAGGGGGAGGGTGTGGCGATGGAGAAGTCTTCCCCTCTGCTGCCAGGACCGCACCTACTCTGGGTGACCAGGTAGCCTGTGTGAAAAACCATGATAGAGATAGGGGTAATAGGTGCGTATATAAGAAAAATCCCTAAATATCGGGACTGTCCCTATAAAATCCGGACATCTGGTCACCCTAGTGGGGACACACTTTGGGGCTTTTTCACACACAAAAGCTGCACCTTTTTAACTATACTGGTATACTTAAGCTCCACTAGTGTTGGCCACATTTTATCAGTACAAAGGCGATTGTAGTGGTATTGTTTATTCCTGTATGGGAAGGGGAATAAGGGGAATGGATAACTGCATCCACACCAGAGGTTGTACAAGGATAATGCTTTGGGTAGAAAATCACCCTCCTAACTGAAACAGCTATCCCGCCACAAAATCTTTGAGTAGACCAAGCCTCAGGCTATGTCCGCACTATGTCCGCTGTAAGATCTCCCGTGTAGCTGCTCTGTGCCAGCAGGAGAGAGCTCTCCCGCCCACATAATTAAACCACCCCCAGAGTGGCAATAGCTACATCAGCGGGAAAGCGTCTCTCGCCAACATAGCGCTGTCCGCCCCGGCACTTTTGTTGGTGAAACTTCTGTTGGTTGTGTGTGTTTTTTCCACACCCTGACCGACAAAACTCATACCGACAAAAGTGCTAGTGTGGACATAGCCTCAGTTTCCAGGGTCCACCAATCTGGTTCTAAAATTTGTGAGAAAAAGATAACAAAGGGAAACAAGTTGAAAAATGTAATTGTTTTGTGTTAAAATCAGAGAGGGAGAATTCTTTGGGGATCCCGGGGCTCGGGGAGGAATGTCCCAGTGACCTATGCTAGCTGCGGTCTGTGTCAGAGCTGCCGCCGTCCCATTCATGTACTGGCCACTCTCAACTCTGTTTAACTTGTAAAATCCACACCCCTTCAGAACATCCTTATCTTCCACAATTTTCCCTAGGTACTAGGCTCACTACACTGGCTTTGATCACTGCAGAGCAGAAAAGCATAAGGAAGATTTAGGAGAAAGAGGAAAGGAAATATACATAATTAGCATCTGAGAGGAGCCCTCACTAGAACTTCTGTGTGTACATTGATCTGAACTGCTATCCATTACTTTGGCGTGAATCTGGAGTGACTCCATTTAAGTCAACTGATCTGTTACACCAGGGCAAATCTGGAGTGACACTACTGAAGTCAGTGATTTCAGTTACATCCTTCAGAATTCAGAGTAGCAGCTGTGTTAGTCGGTATCAGCAAAAACAACCAGGAGTCCTTGTGGCATCTTAGAGACTAACAAATTTATTTGGGCATAAGCTTTTGTGGGCTAGAATTCACCTCATCAGATGCATGGAGTGAAAAATACAGAAAGTGAGTATTTATATTATAGCAGATGAAAAGATGGGAGTAATTTTAGGCGATGTTCACCTTAATTGCATTGGCCTCGTTAGTATTACAAAAATAATTTTCCTTCTTTGATATTCAGCCCTTCTTGTCATTTGTTATGAATAGGCCACTTCCACCTTAATTGAATTAGCCTCGTTAGCATTAACCCCTCCCCCCAAATTTGGTAGGGCAACTCCCTTCTTTTCATGTGCTGTAATATATATAGCTGCCAACTGTATTTTTCACTCCATGCATCTGATGAAGTGGGTTTTAGCCCACGAAAGCTGATGCCGAAATGAATTTGTTAGTCTCTAGGTGCCACAGGGACTCCTCGTTGTTTTCACCCTTCAGAGTCAGACCTTAAACCCACAACTGCTCTACAGTGGATAATTCAGTTACATTCTTCTCCCATCTCCCAGATCATTTAGCAGCTTTTCACTGATACTGGGTGTTGGAGGGTTTTCAGAGAGAGGACGTATAGGACCCTTGGCAGTGATTAACTTTCCACACAGATACCTGTGTTCAGAGCACTTTCGCTAGCAAAGCCCTGGGGAAGGAATCTCTGGGAACACACTAACTAACCCATCCACTATGCCACAAGATTGATTACAGGCTTAGAAAACATGCCTTAAGTAAGGTGATGACTCAAGGAACCTGTGATAGGGCACACTCCCCCACACTGGTTCTGAGAGGGCTGAGGTGGGCCAGGCAGGCCCCATCGGCCAATTAGGTAGCAAGATGAGGGAATTAAGGGTGAGAAGAAAGCCCTAATTAGGAGGAAGCTCACCTAGGCAGCTGGCCCCAGTACAGGCTGTTGGGAGGAAGTTTGTGGTTGCTTTCTGGGTAGTAGGGCAGGAAGGTGGGAACCCAGGGAAAGAGTAGGTCCCTGGGGGCCTGGCGGGAAGGGAACCCTGAAGACAGTAGGGGGGAGAAGAGCACCTTGTGGGAAGCAGTAAGGTTGGTGGCTGGACCTTGGCTGTGTGTTGTAGGGTCCCTGGGCTGGACCCCAGAGTAGAGGATGGGCCTGGGTTACCCTCCTTGCCACTGGGGAGTGGCACAGGAAGACTGCCTGGGCCATTGTGGGAATGACAGCGTGTGAGGACTGCTAGATGCCACTTGAACAGAAACTTTGAAGGACGCTATCCTGGAAGGGGGGGAACACTGAGCACCCTCAGGTGGAGTCATAAAGAGGCAGCAGCTCCAACCCCATGAGAGGGGCTGCAGAGAGAGCGATGGCTACAGGTGTTGGCCTTGAAGAGCTAATCCTCAGAGCGACCAGGAAGATGCAGTCACCTGTGGTGAGTGGAGCACCCTGCCACGGAGCCCTGTTTATTTACCTTAAGAAAGAGGGAGTTAAAGGGCGACTTGATCACCGTCTGTAAGTTACCAGATGGGGGACAAATGGGTTCTTCACTCTGGCGGACAAAGGTAAACTATGGCTGAAATCTGAAGCACAAAGTCAGACTGGAAATAAAGTGTCTGTAACAGTGAGGGTGATCAACCATTGAAACAAATTGCCAATTTCTCCATGGCTGGTCATTTTAAAATCATAATGGGACGTTTCTCTAAAAGATCTGCTCTGGGTCAAACAGATGCTCTAAGGCTACGGGAGAGAGCTTTCCTGTTGGCTTAGTTACCTCAGCGACTGTCTACATGGGGAGGTTCAGGGATGTGGATTTTTCAGCGGTGTAGTTATACCGAAGTACATGTGTGGTGTAGACCTGGCCGGAGTCTGCACTACCAGCTAGGGGTGTGATTCCCAGCTTGCACAAACACACGCTCCCTCTCAACAAGCTAGCGTGAGAATAGATGCACTGCAGCGTGAGCAGCAGTGAGGGAGGCGTAGCTTAGCCAGGCTAGGTGAGTACCAGTGGGGTTCAGGCGGGTTTGTACCAGAACAGCTGAGCAATGCCCATGTTGCCATGGCTACACTACTACTTATACTCCCGCTAGCTTGATGAGAATTAGTGCAAGGGCATGTGCACCAGCTGGGAATCACACCCCTAGCTCAGGGTGTTGACATCGTCCCCGAGGGCCTAGACGAATGACTGTACTTAAAAGACATCCTCTCTGCAAGCTGCTGGGGCCACAGTGAGCCCAGCCAAAGGCCATGTGTGTGAAGCTGTGTCATTCTCTCCCGTTCCTATAAATGCCACCATGTGGCTCAGACCGGGATGGAGACGAGGGGGCTCAGGGGTTCTTCCCTGGGAGATAACCGCTCAGTCCAATCTTTCCCAGGGCAGGGACTCGTAAGACCTTTCAGGAGAGGGATTTGATGAGGCGCATGTGGACTGCACACTATTATCGGGCTGTCCCTGTGGGGAAGGGACACAGGCCGGGGAATCCCGCCTAGGGCATCTTCCCCTATGAGGTGCGGCTCTTGCTGCTCCACCGATTGAAGGGGAGAGGTTAGGAGCCACAGAAACAAGCCCTTCCGGAAACCACTCCCACCTCCGGCTCCCATTTCATTTTCCTGTCTGGTGAGTTTTCATCGCAAGCCTGAAGGGGGCGCTCTCCTTGTGCTGTGTGTAGAGGAAGGGGAGCTGAGGGTCTCCATGCTACGCATTGCTTTAGCCCCTGATCTCCCCTCCCCCGGGGTCACTCATTTGTCCATGACACGTGCTGTTCATCCACACACTCTCTGAACCATGCCACTCATCCAGGCCAACCACCCAACCACTCATCAATCCATGCCCCCAAACCCATCTATCCAGCCCACCCAACCCGTTCATCCACCACCCACCCATGCATCTGTCCTCCTCCACCAGCCTTTTAACCCAGGCTCCTCTTCAGCCATCTCCACTATCCTCTTACTTAGACATTTTGAATGAAAACCAGGGAGGCACAGAGCAGACGGTAGATCATCTCACACAGACTGGGTCATCGGGGAGGCACTTGTTTGTTTATTTGCGGACATAGTTTCTGGTTTTCATTTTATAACAAAATACAAATGATCTAGACTTAAAAATATAGTTTGGGCAAAATCACCTTTAACCATGTTACCAGGAGGGAGAAACACTGTTTTCCTTAATCTTTTGAGGATAGGACAAGAAGCAATGGTCTTAAATTGCAGCAAGCTTGGACAGCTGCATACCTGTTGGGGTTAGACACTGGAATAAATTGCTTAGGGAGGTTGTGGAATCTCCATTTTGGAGACTTTTAAGAGCAGGTTGGACAAACCCCTGTCAGGGATGGTCTAGATAATTCCTAGTCCTGCCCTGAGTGCAGGGACTGGACTAGGTGACCTCTGGAGGTCTCTTCCATGACAGGGATTGTAATTCTGCTCCCCCCAATCAAAACACAAAACAACCACCACACCGAGAACAGGCCCTGAGTTCTTGGCAGCTGGTGAGGAAATAGTAAGACAAATTCGGAGCCTTGGCAGGAATTCTGAGGTTGAATTTGTTCCAGCCCAGTGATCCTTTAGGTACTTTAATGAGATCTTCTAGTAGAAAAAGACCGACGCTCTGTACAGCTGCAGTTTACGTCGGTAGAAGTTATGTCGCTGAGGGGTGAGAACAAACCACCTCCCTGAGTGAGGTAAGTTGCAGTGACTTAAGTGCCGGTGACATGAACCGCTTGGCGTCGACACTCCCTTCCCTGCATATTGCTCTGTGTCCCCCTGGGGAGGTGCGCCCCGCAGTTTATGCACCACTGTGCTAGAATCCAACTCTCCCATGATCCACCCAGCCTCCCTCCATTTGTTGTAAGATGTTGGTTTCACTACGGTGTCCAGCTTTCATAAAATCCAGCACCCATAATCCCACCCCAGAGGCAGCTGCATTTCAGGCATAGATGAGTGATCCATGTGGTGGTGTTGGGCATCAGTTAACCCACTGCCATGCTGTACCCCAGAGGTGGATGCACCAGGTGAGTGATCCCTGTGCAGAGCTGCTGAACGGTACCCCCACTTCAGAGCGTGGCAAGCAATCCCTGTGCTGTCTTTAAGCACCTTAGTGCTGGGCTCCATTCTCCTACTGGTATCCCATCCATCAGGGCTGGAAGGGACCTCAGGAGGTATCTAGTCCAACCCCCTGCTCAAAGCAGAGCCAATCCCACTGTCTGACAGATTCCTGCCCCCGATCTGTAAATGGTCCCCTCAAGGATTGAACTCATAACCCAGGGTTTAGTAGGCCAATGCTCAAACCACTGAGCTATCCCTCCCCCCCCCCCTCGCTTACCCTAAAGCCTGCAACAGATGTCTACACTGCAGTTAAAAACTCGTGGTTGGCCCATGGCAGCTGACAGGCTCAGGGGCTGTTTAATTGTGTTTGTGGATGTTTGGGCACAGGCTGGAGCCGGAGTCAGCTGACACAGGCCAGTCACAGCGGTGTTCAGTTGCAGTACAGACCGTCCTCACTGCCGCATCACATCACAGTCTCCCCCATTCCACCAAAGGGAGCGCTGGAAAGAGGTTTTTTTTACCCTGAAACAATGTTCGCAAAGGGATGAAAGCACCACCCTGCCCAGGAAGCCATGTGGGATTTGGAGCTAGGGTCGCAAGCACCTGGAATGGCTGCATGTTCACCGGGAACGTAACTTCTTGGCTGCCTTAGCTTCCCTCAAGATCTTCAACGAGGAACTTATTCTTGGCTTTCAGTGCCTCATAGAACCGGTCCTTGCATGTGGTATTCCAGCTTGGCATTAACTCATACAGCATCCGCATTTTCTCCTGGCTGGTGCGCCCGGCTCGGATGGTCTGGTACTGCTCGTTGTCCAGAACGTTCCCATGCAGATGGTCCAGAATGGGCTCCACAGGGGTGGTCCGGTCAATCAGCTGGGTGCGGAATCGATCGACAAAATGCCCCCCTGGAGAGACTACACACACAAGTAATGAACAGATATTTGCAAACATAGGGCTTCATAATTCCAACCAGTACGGAAATACAGCAGACGCGGGGGGCAGGGGTGGCGGATAGTTGACGGCTACACAACATGGCAATACTGCACTTCTAATGCCACGTCCCTGGGTGGGTTGGCAGGAGCAGGCTCTGAATCTGGGACTTCTTGATCCTAAAGCATTTGCTACCCGAGCTGAAAAACCCAGCTCTTAGTCCAGGTTATAACCGGCTCATGAGCCTCCACCTGCAGCCCAGCCACCACTCGAGGGGAAGAGCCCCACGCCGAGTGGATTACAGTTGCGGCTGCGTCTGGGATGAGGCACATCAGCTGCTTGACCGCTACCCAGCCAGGAGGCCCAAGAATCACTCGCCCGGTGCTGAATTGCAGCCGCTTCTGGTCTGGGGTCCATCCGCTGTTTAAACAGCAGGGGGCATTAAGGAAAAGCAGCCTGCAGTCACCTGGATTAGGATTTTGCCAGGACCCCAAAATTTACCCCCCCCCCCCCCATTTTTAGAAAGGGCCTGGGAGGTGGGGCGGGGGTAAAGACCGCAATTAAGCAAAGCTTTGGCATGGTGCCTCTGAGCTCTGACACAGGGAGGCAAGACCTTGCTCCCTGCAGCACAGCGCCCCCTAGTGCCGTGCTGGGATGTCATCAACACTAACTGTGAGGGGAGAGCGCCCCCTACTGAACCCTCCATGTGTCTCTCTAGCAAAGCACCCTAGCACCACACTGGGGCATTGGGGTCAGCTCGGACAGAGGAGAGAGCATCCCCTACTGGGCCACCTGGTAGTTCTGGGTGGGGAGTCACTCTGCGGTGAGACCACACTTCCCAACACCCCTCGGGCTGCCTGGGGGTGGAAAAGAGCCCTCCGGTGCTTACGGACTCACCTTCCTTTCCCGTGGCACCACCAGGAGCTGGCACTGGCTTCTCCTCCTCGCCACCGGAGCCTGCAGGATTGAGAGGGATCGTCAGTGAGTGTCTGAGTCACCCAGGGGGGTCAGCACTGCCTGGTACGTGAGGGACAGAGACACAGAGCCCCCAAAGCCCCCCCAAAAGGATCCAGGGAAACTGAGACTGACAGATGGACACGTTCAGCTCTTTAGTTGGGCTCTGGGACCAGATTTAAGCTTTAAATTCCTCATTGCCTGTTGCTTTAATACAGGGGTGGGAAACCTTTTTTCTGTGAAGGGCCATTTGGACATTTATAATGTCATTCACGGACCGGTCCCCCTCCCCCCCCCCGAGGAAGCCCAGGCTGGCAATGGGAGTTGAGACCCCAGCGGCCAAGGGGCCAGTGGGGGAAACCCCAAAGCAGTGGCAGGCGGAGTGCTTAGCCCTGCACTGCTTTGGGGTTTCCCCTGCTGGCCCCTTGCCAGCCGGGGTCCTGCTACCTGCCCCAGTCAGCTCCCGCTATCAGCCTGGGTGTAGGGGGTGATCTTCCTTTACCCCCGCCCTGCCTCCCCCCATCTAACAGCCTTTCCTCCCCCACCCCTGCCTGGCCCGGCCCATCCCACCGAACCTAACCTCTTCCCCCCTCGCGCTCCCAACCCAGCCTCCTGCCCTCCATGCCTGACCCGCCCAGCCCAGCCTCCCCCCCAACCAAACCTCCTTCTCTCCCGCACCCACGCCTCGCCCACCCCATCCAGCCTAGTCTCCTGCCCCCCTCCCTGCCCGCCCCGCCTGGCCTCCCCCCCCACCCCCTTGCCTGCCCCCCAGCCCAGCCTCCCCCCAACACCCCATTGACCGTCGGCTCCCTGCGGCTCCTCCTTACCCTGCCCGGCTAATGGTGGCCGCGTGGCACCGGCGGCTCCCCCAGGCGCTTCCCGGCCCCTTCGCCAAGCGCGGAGCTGTTCCAGGCCGCCAGGTGGGGGCGGCTCCGTGTTCGGCGAAGGGGCCGGGAAGCGCCTGGGGGACACGCCGGCCAGGGATGCGCGCGGGCCGGATGCAATGCTTTGGCGGGCCGTATAAGGCCCGCGGGCCGGAGGTTCCCCACCCCTGCTTTAATAGTTCATTGCACTCCTCTGCCTCCTGCCATTTCCCCCCTACCCATCTGCTAGTGTCCTCTCTTTTTCAGTCTGAGTTAGGGGGGCATTTGGACTGAGTCCTTTAGGCATAAGCAAGTAATTAATTAATTAATAAGCAAATCTAGGCCAGATCCGCCGTTGGACTTACACCGCTTTATACCACGGAGCTCTGCTGACTGACTCCAGGTGAAAATCTAGCCCTAGATCTCCAAACCAGAGGCCTGGGAGAGGTGGGGAGGGGGGTGGCAGTTTCTCTGCTGGGGTAAATTGGGGCCGCGCCAGTGAAGTCTGCTCCCCTCGCCCAGGGCATGGAGCAAGGGGGAGAGACCAGACGCAAAGCTAACAAACTGCAGAACCTTCCAGTAAGTTCAGGCAGGGGCGGGAAGTGACTGGACTTGAAAGTGAAAGCAAGTTTCAAGCGCTCAGCGGAAAAGAAACAGTTCAAACAATGAGACAGAAAATGGAAGATTTCTCTTAAACAAAAATCCCCTCCCCCCATGATATGATGCCCCCCCCTTAACTTTGTGTGAGAAGTTGCAGAGAGAAAGGAGATGGACAGCAAGTGTTGGACAGACTTTCAACTGGTCTCTGGCCAGCATGCCTAGTGGGTACTGCTCTGGAAGGCTTGGCTGGGGCGGTGTGGGGCTGCTCTGTGCAGAGGCGCTGCAGGGAGGGGACAGAGGACTTGGTGCAGCTCGGGGGGGACCCTCGGGGGACCCTCCCCGCCCAATAACACCGCCCTAGGGCTGAGACGAGATCTCAAGCCCCCCCCCAAAGGCGTCCAGGGAGCTCGCCCTGCCCGGGTCCTTACCGATCCCGGTCCTCTGGTGCAGCCTGTCCGCCAGCTCCCGCTCGTTGATGTCTTCGAGGACCTGCCGGGTCATCTGCACCGCGTACTCCTCCCGGTAGTAGCTGATCAGCTTCTCGCACACATCCAGCACGTCGGCTTTCTCCAGCGGGCCGCGGGGGATGGGGCTGTAGCCCGCCTTGACCGGGAACCGGTTCAGCTTGGCCTTGAACTTCTTCCACGCGTCCTGGCCCAGCTCCTCCAGGGTGTCCACCAGGTGATCCCGCACCGTCTTCCCCATCCCGCCTGCCCCGCGGCGGAGCCAGACTGGCCCCGGGGGCCGGGCGGGAGCCGCGGGCGCGGATCTTCGCCCCGCGGGAAGCGATTGGTGCTCGGGACCGGGGCGGGGCTCGGGCCGCCGCCTCCCCCGCCGGGAAAGGGGCCCGGCTCTTCCCCTGTGCTGCTCCTTTTCTGGGAAAGAGTTTTTTTGTCCCTGATCGAAAGAAGGGAACAAGAAACCCCCCCTCCCGGGCGGTGAGCCACCCGCGGGATCTGAACTCAGGGGCACCTTGGAGCTAGGCTGACCAGAGGTCCTGATTTTATAGGGACACTCCCCATTTGGGGATCTTTTTCTTATAGGCTCCTATTTCCCCCCCCCCCCCAGGCAGGTGGAGAAGCTGCTGCTGCCCCCCACCTCCCACGCAAGCTGCTGCCGGAGGGGTGAGTGCCCCCATGACCGGGCTGGGGGAGCAAAGGGGTGGGGGGTGTCAGCGGGGAGATGGAAATTAACAGTTTCCTAATGGTTCAATTTTAACTACAGCACTAATAGAAGCAAACCCTCCCAAACAGCAATGGGAACCGGGGGCGTCTCTTAGCAAAGTCCAGCCCAACTTTGGAATATGTGGATTTGTAGGATACAGATCGGTGAGGTTTTTAGGAAATAAATACAATTTCAAAAACTGTGAAATGATTTTGAATGTATTGACAAATACTGGGTGTGATTTCACAGGACCCGCATTGATTGTACAGCTACTTTTAGACCCGATTTACAATTTAATGCAACGCTGACGCAGTCCAGTCGTGTTGTTGTTTTTTTAACAATTTTGCATATATTGAATTTTTTCACAGTCGCTTTGGCCCGCGAAGCCCCTTCAAAAATCGAATACGTTCCTCGTCTCATAAAGTGTGGAGACCCCTGGTGTAAGGGATGTATGGAGCAGAAGACAATTCAAAAAGAAGTTCACATCATGTGACCCCTGTCTGTGGCCCCACAAATCAGCCATTCAGTAGCAGAGCCAGGAAGAGAACCCAGGCATCCTGAGCCATCCAGGCTTTAATGGTGAGGAACTCTCTCTCAGATCAGCAGGTACTGAAATTGAATGAAAAAAAAACCCACTTTGCATAACAGCAGGGCAAGCGGTTAATTCCCTTTCCTGTGCAAAGGGAAACCATTATTTCAAAATCCAGCCGGTCAAATGCTGTGGCACCTTCGGCATGGCAGATGGAGTGAAGGAGCCTGCTAAGCTGGCAACACCCGTGGGGTGCAGCAGAGAGAACCAGTGGCTAAATCTCTGCAGTTATCCTGCGAGGTTTTGTTCAGGCCCCAGCTCCCTCCCGCCTGTCCGTGCACCCCTCTTCATGACACTCCAAGTACCCAGTCCCTCAATGTCCGGACATGCATACGGATTCGCTGCCTCTCCCCCGTTCGCTAGCTTCACCTCAGCTCAGCGCCCTGCTCAGCAGACAGCACTCGGGTGTCGCTAGTAAAACCCACTCGAAGTGTATTTGATAAAGATTCAAACAGACGCACGTATAAGGAGTACGAACATAGGATCTCAGACCCAAGGAAAATATAAAGTGCAGCCTAGAGCCTATACTTACTGGCAAGCGCCTTTCTCTTGTACTGTGCTTGTCCGGGCGAGAGAGCTGGGCAGGGCTCCAGTTTCCACGAGAGTGCCACCTCCCTCGTGGGTGCGGTCTGGTGCCTTTCTTTCTCCCCTTCCACCCTTCCTGGCCATTTGGCTCTTCTCATAAACAGGGTGTTTCCTTAACTTCAGTTTGCCCCCGGTGGTCCCCTATTCAGGGTCTTTTTCCTGGGCTCTTTTGTGCTGTGTCAAGGCCCAACCCTTCGCCGTGTCTGCGCAATCACCTGTTCTGATCCTATTCCATTGCACTGCGCACTGAAGCAGCAGGAATGGAACCCAGGAGTCCTGGTCTCCAGTTCCCAGTCTGTTCCAACTCATGAGTGACTCCTTCCCAGAGCTGGGAATGGAGTTCATGAGTCACTCCACCCCTTCCTCTCCATTCCCCTCCCTGAACTGGGATAGAACCCAGAAATCTGGTGTCCCCGTCCTAGCTCCTAGGCCCTACTCCCCTCCCAGGGACAAGAACCAGTTCACGTCCTGATTCCAGATGTCACCTGATTGCACGAGGCTATGATTTCACTACAAACACTGCAGCATCACTGCTGTAGACTTCAGTGTAGACACTGTTCAGCGACGGCAGGGGTTCTCCTATGGCTGTAGTTAATCCACTTCCCCGCGAGGCGGTAGTTAGGTTGATGAAAGAATTCTTCCATCTACCTAGCGCTGCCTACACCAGGGGTTAGGGCAGCTTAACGGTATTGCTCAGAGAAGTGGATTTTTCATGAGTGACATTGCTGGGTCGACCTAACTTCTTAGTGCATGAGTCCATCACCTGACATCAAGGACATAAAATCTTCTACCCATGGGCACTCCCGGGTAATCTGTCATCAGGAATGTTCACGTAGTGACAGTGGGTGGAAGCAGGACTCCTGGGTTCCACCTGCAGCTCTGACTGGGAGAGGAGTGGGGTTAGAGCTGGGGAGAGGTAGGGGGACTCAGGACTCCTGGGTTCTATTTCCTGCTCTTGGGAAGGGAAGGGTGTTTAGCGGTTAGAGCAGCCAGCTAGAAAACAGATATTGCCAAATCAACCTCCCTCCCCCCAGTTCTCCAAACACCAAGACTTCCCCAAATGTCTGTTCAGGGACGGACTTAGCGGTGTGAGCTGAATATAAACAGATTCCTTCAAACCAACCTGAATTCTATGAATTGCAAAGTCCTAGATTTCCCCTCCAGAGACTGCTCTGCTGAGCTCTGTTACACCTCTACCCGTCACAACTGTGGCCAGTTCATGCAGGGTTTTAATAAGTCATTATCTTCTTCTTCTGCCAGGGGGAAAAGTCCACGTTTTCAAATTGAGGAAAAAAATCGAGACTTCTGAGGTATTTCAGGGCCACCGCACACAGGAAAGGAAAATAAACAGGCCCAGGAGCCCTGGGCAGCTCTTTGTCGTGAAAGGAAGTTAGAGGGTCAAATCTTCTAGTTCTTAATCATGTGAAACTTCTGTTGCCATCCGCACCTCCGCTCCCAGATCTTAACACGTGCTCAATAACGATACTCGTCATACTTAAATATCTGAGCCACCGTCTCCAGGACAAATAGGTTAGGGTGCCTGGGGAGCAAGTATGAGAAATTGGGACAGAGTGTGGGGGGTCATAGGCGCCTATATAAGAAAAAGCCCCGAATATCGGGACCGTCCCTGTAAAATCGGGACATCTGGTCACCCTAATTGTGAGGCAATCAGACACTAGGGTACTGGGACCACATAAGGTAGAGTGGGAACCTCTCTATATACCACCGCTGGCCCTTCCCTGGGTTTTGGCTCCTTCTTTTCACTTATGCACCTCAAATCTCCCTCTTTTGGCTCTTCTGAGTCCCCTGCCTTCTCTCTCCAACACCCCCACCCACTGCAGAGGGATTCCTGTTTTACAGGCAATTACCAGCCCTTTCCGATCCTCATCACCCTGCCTCTGTTTGTAAACAAACTACTGACTCCCTGCCCCAGGGACACCTGTCCTCCCCAGAACTCTCCCGCCCATCCTGCAGCTAGGCCACAGTGGTTCTCAAAGTTTTGGTATTGGTGACCTCTTTCGAACACCGAGCCTCTGAGCGCGACCCCCCCCCTAGCTCCTAGGCCCTACTCCCCCCTTAGAAATTAAAACCCATTTTTGATATTTAACACTATGTTAAATACTGAATTGAAACCCTGTTGCTTATGATGAATTCACCTTTTCTCACTGCTTTTAAATTCAGACTAAAACACATTTTTTGCGAATTAAATCCAAGTGCAAAAGTTATTTTGACGTAGAACTTTATTTTAATACTTGACACCTCGGGGCTGACAACCCTGTGTGTGCTCCCAGCTGATAACCCCCAACACGGCCGGGCTCCGCCTCACAACCCCAGTACGGGGGTTGGGGCTCACGGTATCCTGGATGCCCCAGTTCAGGGCTCACAGCCCCTCTCCTCCTTGGGGTCAGGACTTGCACCCCTGTGTGATGGTCGGACTCGGGGCTTACAGCCCCGCTCCTGCCTAGAGCTTAGAGCTCACAGCCCTGCTCCTGGCCAGGGTCCAGGGGTCGGGGCTTGTAGCTCCACATAGGGGTCGGGGGTCGCAGCCATGCGTTGGGGGTGGGGCTCGGCCTGGCGCAGGGGTCAGGGTTCGCAACTTGCAGCTGCGCGCTGGGGTCGGAGCTTGCGACCCCCCCCCCAAATCAGGTCGCGACCCCCAGTTTGAGAGCCGGTGAGTTAGGGGCTCTCATCCATGAGGTGTGCTCCCAGGACAAGTCGCCTGCCTCTACCCCCACAAATGGCGCCCCGTTAGAGAGCTTGCGACTCCTCTCTTGTTCACATTCCTGATGCAACCAGAAATGTTCCAACATACCCCGACTTTACACGCTGACTAACCACTGCCCTACAAACCCTCTGCTTCAATTCCCCTCCCACTGCCAGGGCTGTCCCTTTAAGGCCGCCTGGCTTTCCCCCTGCCCTTCTTGTGGGATCTTGATCTCCTAAATGCCGCTGTGCCTGGTCTTGGGTTTGCAGACGTTTCACTGCAGAGACTCATGTACCGGTTGGAGGCGGATTTCATCCCAGATTCTCAAAGGTGCTAAACACCCATGGAAATCAGGTGCCTAAAACCTTTGTGGATCTGGGCCTTCCTCTGCCCTCTTCCCTCTCAGCCTGTTCTGGGTGCTCGGAGGTGAGGGATAGAAACCCTCCCACTGCGGAGGACTCTCTTCATCTCTCCTCCTCTATTCCTTTTCCATTGCCCCTCTGTCTGGAGATAGGGGTCCAATCTTGTGGCGCAGGCAGGCACAAGGGGCATTGAGATAAGAGCTTTATTAAAGGTGCCCTGGTATAGAGTCAGTATAGTTAACTCTTTCCGTGCCTTACACCGCCCTGATAACTCTCACCTTGTGAATCCACACACACCAGCTAATTCTCTCCGAGTGTAGCTTAGTTGCTCAGCGACGGAGACCGCATCAGAGCTGGGCGGGTGTCTCATCTTTTTAAAAAGTGATCCAAAACAGAGAGAAACGTGGTGCTAGGAAGCAGGACCGCTTGGGTTCTAAGACCATCTGTTACTGATGAGCAGTGTGACTTTGGTCACTCCCCCCCCACCTCAGTTTCCCCATTTGTAAAAGGAGGTTAATCACATTGATCTCCTTCACAGGGGTGTCGTGTGGGCCAAGTAATTAGGTAACCTATGCAGAGCGCTTAAAAAATATGCAGCTGTCGAGAATCCGACGTCAGTGACCCTGATGTAAATCCAGAGCGACCCCACTGAAGTCAAGGGAAGCGGGGCCCGCTTCTGATCTCAGCTCCTTCCGTGTAAATCTGGAGTGACTCCACTAATGGTAATAAAGTCCTGACCTGATTGTGGTTCCAGTTACTCAGCTGTGAATCCAGCGTGACTCGAATACAGTCAGTACAGTCAGGGCTGGATTCGGATCTCTGTGACCCTGGTGTAAATCCCAAGTGACTCCTCCGCTGAGGTTAGACTGTGTCCCACACTCTGCTGATGAAATTCCTGCAGCTACAAGGGCACAGCCAGTTAAACTGCAGTGATCCAAGCCGGGCATATTTTGGAGAGAGAGAGGAACACCACACTGCTCTCTGGACAGATGTGGGTAAAAGTCACAGGCAATGCAGAGGCCAGATCTCCACCTACACAGCACCCTGATTGGACAGTGTGATCTCACTAAAGGAGCAGGAATCAGGAAGTGCTGGAGGGTGTGAGGTTAATGGGGCGGGTGCCTGCAGCCCTGGGACCTCCCCACTTCCCACCAAGCTTTCTGTTTCCCGTGGCAGTCAGCACTGAACTGCACTTTCCAGACTCTCTCTGCTGGCCAGGCTGAGATGGAGGCCCCTGGGAGAGGTGACTTGCTGAGGAAGCTGAAAGCCCTGGGCGAAGAGGAGTTGGAGGGGTTCAGGGATCAGCTGAGTGAAGTCCTGCTGGAGGGGGGATCTGAGCCCATCCCCATCACGCCCGCTGACCCAGCAGCACTCACCGACCTGCTGCTCAGGCACTGCGGAGGGGACTCAAAGGTGGTTCTGAAAGTCCTGGAAGATATTGACGCCAGACTCCAGAAAGGTAAATCTAGACTGTGTCTGGAGCGGACTTGGTTGCTCTTCAGGCCTGGTGGAGTGCATCTACATCTCGGACTGGGTTCGCAGAGAGGCGCCACTGGGTGCTGTGGTTTGTGGGCAAGCATCCCAGAGAGACATGCCAAACCCACCCCCAAAATGCAGCAATTAGACTTGTGTTTGGCTTAATTGGCTTGTGAGTTGCTTGATGGCTCGTTTTTTGCTTGTAGCTTGTTGCTTTTTTGTTTTGATCGACTCCTGGCAAGGGGGGGGGGGGGGAGTCAGGGGTGCACAGAGGGTCCACCGCTGTCCGGGATGGCAGGCCGGGGGGATCTAGTCACATAGCACGTTGGGGTTCTTAGGGACTGGCTTGTTTTGGCCTTGCTTTGAAATGGGGTTAGCTTGATTTTTGGCTTACTGTGAAAGTCGGGGGCTTATTTGCCGCGTGAAAGTTGGCAACTGTGATCCCAGAGTGCCCAGGGCCTGGCTGACTCTCTTTTTTTGCATGGCCTTATGGGAGAACTTATCTGCTCAAGGGCAGAGAGTGGGAGAGCGGTGGGTGGAAAGGTCGAGTGCGTGCAAGCTCCCATGATCCAGCCGCCTTCTGACTGTTCCAGAATTCCCCTTTCCCAGGCTGCTGGTGAGCCGGGGTTACTCACTTCAGAGCAAGGGGATCTGCACGAACCCTGATGGAGATTGGGGGACCTGTTGTGTCGGGCTCTGGACAGACAGGCTGAGAGACAATCCTAGCCCCATAGAATTCCCTATCTAAACAGACAGGGCAGACAATGGGAGGTTAGTAACGGAGATCAGAGACCCAGATAGTCCGTGACTTTCCCCAAATGTCAGACGGGTTTGTGGCCAAACTGCAAATTGAATCCAGATTTCATGGGTCCTTTGCTAGTTCCTTGGTCACCAAACCAGCACCCCGTCCTATCAGGATAGGTCCTGCATTCAGGGTGGATTTGATTTAAATCACTAGTCAGGAAGACTCGATTTAATCATGGTGTTCTACATAAAAATGCAAGTTATAACCTTAATACATATTCTTCGCGACTCAGAGATAGCTGTAGGTTTCATCTTTAGAAGGTGCACACTCTACATTTTTAAACAGTGATTTATTTTGAAAACTTTTCTGAGTTTTACAGCTGTATCAGAAAATGAATGGTTATTTCATTTACCAAAGATAACTGAAGCTGATATTTATGAAGTCATTGGGAGGTGAACTCTCTCCAATAAAACAGGTTCATCATTAGTATTTGGAGGATTTTCTTGCCACGCTGTATTAGGAAAAGAACTTCACCAGACAGACATTTAAGTTGTTTTATTTAACTAAAACAACAAAGTTAAGTATTCTGGATTTTTTTCCTTTCAACAACAAACATATAATATTTTAACAAAACAAACATATGTCCCTCGCTTCTCACGTTTATCCCCAGATTTCATCTCCTTGTCCAGATCTATTCCGCCCCCAACAATCTTCTATTCTTTGAACTTTTTGAAACTTTGCACTTTTAGAGAGAGGTAAGGGATTGACTCTGTGTATGCAAATTTGCAGAGGGACAATAGAATTGAGGTCTGTTATTTCTCACTTCTGTGTACTTATTTATTTAAAAACATTTTTGCTGTTTACAAGCATGTTACCTCTGGAGACACAAATCCACAGTTTGAGAATTGCAAAACTAAGCATCTCTGATGGTATCTTCTAGACTGAGCGCTGAGTCCCATGGGGTAGATAGAAAGATTAACCTAAATAATCTATACAGAAGCCTATGGAACCTCATAAAATTGGGTCCCTAATCTATGAACTGTTGGAACTCATCTACAAAACTTTTCTTAAGAATTACATGAATATATTGTCTCATACTATAGAATTAGAATTTATAATCTCTATTCCATGATAAAATACACTATAGCTCAAAGATATCTCAATTAAAACCATTTTCAGATAGGTCTTTTCCCCTCAGAAAGCATTTTATCAAAAAAATCTGATTTTTCTAAAAAATCATTGATTTTTATCCACCCTGCCTGCATGTATAGGAGCATTTCCTCTTTTGTAGCAAATATGATACAAGTGAGATTTCAGTTCTCAGTTCCTGACACCGATTTTGCTCAGTCCTTATTCAGGTCAATCCCAGTGGAATGGAGTAGGGAAGCTACTGCTCTAGGGGATTGTGCGGTCTGAGGGTCAATGGAACTTGAGGAGAGTCTGCCAAAATTATATGGCCACAAATGTTTTAAAGATTCCTTCCTTTGGCTCATTCCTCCTCCTCTGAAGCTTTTGTTTCCCTTTGCTATTAAAGTCTGAGTCTCCCTGGTCTTACTTTGTGTTGTAACTTACACCTCTGCTCAGGTGCCAGAATCTATTCAGGAGACCAGACAGCAAGTGTGAAAAATTGGGACAGGGGGTGGCAGGTAATAGGAGCCTATATAAGAAAAAGACCCAAAAATCGGGACTGTCCCGATAAAATCAGGACATCTGGTCACCCTAAAATCTATCTACTGTATCATCAGCAGCACTGTAAACAACTATCATCCATGTGAATGGAGAACTGATTTGACAGCACCAGGCAGAGTCCTGGAAACATAACGGATATAAATCAACTACTAAGAGGCAGACTTGATCTAGTGTTATTCCTAAAGATCCCAGGTTATTCTGGTCCTGTGTGTGGAAAAATAGATTTGGGGAGGCAGGGGGAGGGGTTGCAGAAAAATTCTGAAAAATCGGGGTGGGAGGGATTCCTTTTACATCAAACTGAAAATGATTGTCTGCATTAATGGCAGCCCCCCCAAAATGTAAAAATGTTCATTTTAAGTTTGTTTTGACAAAATCAAAACTCTTGTTTCACTTTTGGCTCTTTTAAAGCATTTTTTTTTGATTGAAAGGATTGATTTTGAAAGGAAACATGGAAACAGAAAGTTTGTTTTGAAGTGAAAAATCAGAATGTTTCCAATATGTCAATGTGAAATATTTCAGATTTCTTTGGAGTTTTTTTTTTAAAGGTTTTTGTCCTAAACGAACCAGTCAGCCAAACTGACACCAATTCACAGAACGTTTTGGTGCGGCTGAAGCTGAATTTTTCTTTTTGTCGACGAAAAGTCACATGCAATTTTTTTTTTTTTGTCCATCTCTAGTCCTGGCCTGTTTTTACCTTTCAAGTTCATTCTCTCCTAAGTCTCTCCCACAGCTTCCAGCCATCCACAAGAAGAGCGGAAGCTGTTCACTTGCACTAAAGCAGGCAATTCGGGTGAGTTGGGCTGAGCACGTGAAAATCTGGCCCTGTGGTGTATCTCTTTATCCCAAGTTCCTAGTTGAGGTACCCGAGTGTGTGTGTCTGTCATGTAATGCTAATCTTACGCTCTCTCCCCCTGTGTCCGTTTGTCTGGATGTCAGTGCAGGGGCTAGGAGAGCGTCACTCCAGGGCTAGTGCGTTCTCCTCTGATCCGGGAAGCCAACTCTCCATGGAGAACTCCTCTGCTCTCTCTTCTCTTTAGGACCAAAGAGCCACCTCACCTATTCAGACGATGAGATTCCCCCTGGTGAAGGAGGGACGCTAGCATCCGGTGAGTTGAGAATCGCTCAGGGTGATGGTGGGGCCCTGGGGGAAATTCACTGCTGGGATGGACCGTGACAGCCCCAGGGCTGTATGTCGGACCGGGGTCATTGCAGGGGTTTGGGCCTGTTTGACTTTCCCCTCTGGGAGGAGCCACCTGGGGGTTGTTGCCTGATTTTAGGAGAGGTAACAAAGAGTCCTGTGGCACCTT
This sequence comes from Sternotherus odoratus, assembly GCA_032164245.1. Lineage (NCBI taxonomy): Eukaryota > Metazoa > Chordata > Testudines > Kinosternidae > Sternotherus > Sternotherus odoratus. The sequence continues at coordinate 104,571,290 of JAVMKO010000006.1, read as the reverse complement.
AAAGACTAACTATAAAGTTTTGAAGCATAAGCTTTCGTGGGCTAATACCCACTTCATCGGATGCAAGCAGTATTAGCCCACGAAAGCTTATGTTCTATACTTTATAGTTAGTCTTTAAGGTGCCACAGGACTCTTTGTTACCTCTGCTATTCCAGACTAACACGGCTATCTCTGATTCTTGATTTTAGGAGGTTAATTTTGGATGGTATGGGTTATAGGCTCGCCAGTCAATCTCATCAGAAGAGAATAAGGTTCTTGTCCCAGAAGGAGGCTACAGAGAATATGCACAGGACCCTCGGGGGCATGGCAGGCCACTCGCCCTGAGACCAGTATAGTCTTAAAGACTTTTACTGAGCTAAGAAGGAATTATGATCAAATGGTAAAATAGTCAGAGTTACAAATGCAGTACTATTATTTTAAAGATACATATGATATCCTATATTATAACACATTGGATTAATATGCTCACACCCTTCCTTGACTCCTGGTTATAAGAAACCGAGGACCAGCCTCGCCTCAGGTTCCTCAGTTCTTTTGAGTGGGAGGTGCAGAGCTTAGAAGAAGCTGGAGCTAAGAGCTATTGACGCTGACTTAGAATTTCATGTAACTAACAGACTAATAAACTAAGAAAGACGCCTGAAGCTTAGATCTTAGCCCAGGTCTGCACTGGGAGGGGATCGATCTGAGATACGCCACTTCAGCTATGAGAATAATGTAGCTGAAGTCGACATCTTCACTGCAGTGAGTTGGCTGCCGCCGCTCGCCCATCCATTCCCCCTGCGCCTCTCACGGCGGTGGAGTGCAGGAGTCGACGGGAGAGCTCTTGGGGATCGATTTATCGCGTCTAGTCTAGATCACTAGGCTAGATGGATCTCAGCTCTGATCCCATCAGGCAGTTCCTGTGTTCCTACCCGTGAGAAGCGCTCTGGGCCACAAGGTGCTAGAGAACTGTGCTAGATCTTTATATTGATTTATTCATACTCTAATTCTACCCTCCCCAGCAATTGCCTTCATGAAGAGGCACCTTTCCTTCGCTGGCTCCAAGGCCGACGCTGCAGGTGAGTGAGGCTGAAATTGACCCGGCGAAGTGGGGTAGTTTGAGAGGCCTGAGTGGATGGAATCCAGACGCTACCTTGGCCGGCTGCCTGGACCATCCACCCAACATCCCCCTTTAGCTGCACTGGATTTAGTCTGTTGATTGCTGGCACTGTTCTCAGGGTACTTTTTGACAGTTCTTCCCTACACTGATTGGCTATTGGTTCCGATCTCTCCCTCATGGTCTCTTTCCCTCCGCACCCTCCTCCATTACCCTCTCCCCTGTCCTTGTATGACCCCTCTTTTCCCCTTTCTCTCTCTGTTTAGCTAATCTCCACCTACATATTTTTTTAAAAAAAAAATTTAATGTCACTAATGTCCCCCAGGCTGCGGAATCTGCCGCTGCTCTGGTCTCATTTGTTTTTCACCAAAACCCAATTGCACTTAAAAAAATAATCCCCCCGGAGAATGTGTCACTTGAAATAATATCTCCCGGTGTGCTGCAGGGAAACAAAGCAGGAAGGAGGATCCCACTGGGGACAACCGGGGAACGGAGAAATGCAGACTGTGTCCCAGAGAGGAGGTAAGGGATCGGGTGTCATTTTCCCCCTTGCTCGTTATCTGTCAGTCCCTTTCCTTATGTATCGTCCCTTCTCTGTGGTCTCTGGCTGTGATTTCACTCTCTGAGCTGAACCGGGGTATTCTAGCACTTCCACTGTTTCGATCAGAGGAAATTTATTTAGGTGGGATTGGCCCGCCAGGCACAAGCAGGTGATGGCAAATGGAGGGATTGGAAACTATTTAAGGATATGACTTCACCGCAGAAAAAAAGAGGTGTTCTTAACTATTGTTCCTTATTAGGTGTATTACGGTAGCCTGTAGGCACCCCAGTTTTAAACCAGGACCCCATTGTGCTGGACTCTGTATATTCTTTATTAGGTGTATTACAGTAGAGCCTGGGAGCTCCAGGCCTGGGTCACAGAATAGAGAGCGTACAACTGGGGTTAAAATAGCAGTGTAGATACAGCAACTCCGCTTTTGATTCAGATCAGCAGCTCACCTTCCACCCTGGCTGCCCTATAAGCTTTAACACGAGGTACTAACCTGATTTAAAAGCCAAGATGCTGTGTTTTTGCTGCTATTTTTACCTGTGGGCTAACCCAAGTTAATAGAACACCTTGTGTTTGCAAGGAAGACGTGTTCCCCGTGTGCCTTCGTCAGTGTCTGTCGGGGTACGTCTACACAGGAGCTGGGCGGTGTGATTCTGCGCCCGGGTGGATGGATGCATCCTGGCTCTGCTTTAGCTCACGCCCCAAAATAGTAGTGTGGCCACGGAGCTCGGGCGAGATTGTATTCGCGCTACCTAGAGCCACCAGCTGTGTTGCCACAGTGTTAATTTTTGGGCCCCTCACTGCTGGGTAGACTTACCCTGAGTCTGTAATATCCTAGAGCCAGTGATTTTTAAGGCCAGAGGGGACTGTTATGATCGTCTGGTCTATCCTGCATAACCCAGGCTGGAGACCCTCACCCAGTAATTCCTGCCTCATGCCCATCACTTCTGTTTGCAGTAGAGTGTAGCTTTTAGAAGACATGGGAAGATTCCAGCTGATGGAGAATTCACCACCTCCCCTAGGTCAGTTATTCCAGTGGCCATATGTATAGTCTGGATTTGTCCAGCTTCAGGTTCCAGCCTCTGGATCTCATTGTGCCAGAATGTGGACTGGGGAGAGTGGGGCTGGAAACCCGCTGTCCCCTTCAATCCCATCTAAAGGGATCATGTCAGTTACATTTATTAACTGCTGGGTTTCAAATCTCTCTCTAATCTAATGCATCATCAGACTGGCCAGTCACACGTCATTTCCCTTCATCTTTTGGTGTCTGCTGGGCTGTTTGTCACAGAGCCTGTTTCTACATCAGGAGTCTGGACACAGGCAGGTCAGAGGCCCGATCAGTTGTTTACATGCAGCTCTTCTTTGCTTCAGTGAGAGGCATTCATGTAACTAGGAGAACAGCTGGGCCCTGGACTGAAGGAGTGAATCAATCCGGAGTGTCCCTTTCCTCCTGGCAGAGGCGTTCAGTGCACCCACCTCAGTGCAGCCGGTAGCTTAGAGAGACCATTCATGACTCCACAGAACCTCTCTTCCTGCAGTCCAGAGTGTGTCCCTAGCCTCCGTTTGCCAGAAGCTGGGAATGGGCAACAGGGGATGGACCACTTGATGATCAACTGTTCTATTAACTAACTCTGGGGCACCTGGCATTGGTCACTGTCGGAGGACAGGATACTGGGCTAGATGGTCCTTTGGTCTGACCCAGTCTGGCCCTTCTTATGTGATCACACCTGACAGTTGTCAGTAAAGATTCCACTCAACTAGCTAAAGTTAACCAGGCATCACAGTTGTCCTGGGGCATCTCAATCACCTGTGAAGCATCCGACTGTGGGGCTGGAATTCAGCTGATCACCGAGTCCTCTCTGCAAGGGCCCCAGAGACCACTCCCAGCTGAAAACCTGGCCACAGCAGACAAGATTCCCTCCTCACAGGAGCTCTGCAGTGGGAAATTCCCAGCGAAGCCCCCTTAACGCCTGTTCCTGTGTTTTAGGATTCTCCAGAAGAAATACACCCAGAGATTATTCCGGGCCCAGATGGGAGCCAGGAGACGTACAGGTGAGATCTGGGGTTGGGAAGGCGAAGTCACTCCCTCTGCAGGGGTCTGTGTGCACAGGCCAGCTCCTATCGCACCGGAGACTTTCACCACACTAGAGAATTTCACAATCAAATTCTCACTGGCGCTAACCCTCATTTATGTGCCCCAAGGGAACAGTGACTTAGACGAGGTTCTTCTGGCTTTTGGTGTGTCCATTAAATAAACAGCGAAATCGTCTAGGGAGACGTGGCAATAACCAAAGCCATGGTGACTGTGTTTGTGAAACGCTCGGGCAGTTTTGAGAGGCTATGAAAGCAGAAAACGCAATAATAACGGGGGATTTCAACTACCCCCTGGCTGACTGGGTACGTCACCTCTGCATGGGAGGCTGAGAGAGAATTTCTAGACTCCATAAATGACTGCTTCATGGAGCAGCCAGTCGTGGGACTGACTAGGGGAAAGGCAATTCTTGATGTAGTCCTAAGTGGCGCCCAGGGTGTGGTCTAAGAGGCTAATAGAACTGAACTGCTCAGTAATAGCAACCATAATATAATTATGTTATTAAATTTAACACCCTTGTAGGGGGGGAAATGCCAAAGAAACCCACCACAGTAGCATTTAACTTCAAAAAGGGGAAGCTACTCAAAAATGAGGAAGCTAATTAAATTAAAAAGAACAAGTTGCACGGAGACTATTTTAAAAACTCCATAATAGAGACTCAAACGAACCCCCCAAATAATATGAATAAAAAACCTCCAACAAACAAACCCAGAGGACCAATTTGTAAACAGCAGAGTAAAAGTGGTGGTTAGGGGCAAAAAGGCATCCTTTAACATCTGGAAGTTAAAACCTTCTGAGGAAACTAGAAAGGAGCATAAACTCTGGCAAGTCAAGTGTAAAAGTGTAATAAGGCAGGCCAAGAAAGAATTTGAAGAGGAATTAGCTAAAGACACAGAAACTAACACAATTGTTTTTAAGTACACCAGAAGCAGGAAGCCTGCCAAACAGTCAGTGGGGCCAGTGGACGATCGAGGGGCTAAAAGAGCACTCCAGGAAGACAAGGCTGTTGCAGAGAAGCTAAATGCATTCTTTGCATTGGTTTTTACTACAGAGAATGTGGAGGAGGCACCCACCTCACAGCTAATCATTTTGGGTGACCAATCTGAAATACCATCCCAAATTGATATGTCCATAGAAGAGGGTTTTGAATAAAGTGAAATCTAAACAGTATTAAGTCACTGGGACCGGGCTGTATTCAGAACTCCTGCGTGAAGGAACTCAAATATGAAACTGCAGTACTAACGGTAATATGTAATCCATCACCGAAATCTGCCTGTACCAGAGGATACCTAATGTGAGACCTACTTTTAAAAAAAGGCTCCAGAGGTGATCCTGGCTATTGCAGGCCGGTAAGTCTAACTTCAATACCAGGCAGATTGATTGAAACCATAGTAAAGAGCAGGATTCTCACATACGTAGATGAACATGATATGTTGGGGAAGAGTCCACATGGCTTTTATAAAGGGAAATCACGCCTCACCACTCTATTAGAATTCTTTGAGGGTGTCAACAAGCATGTGGACAAGGGGGATCCAGTCAATATAGTTGTTCTTGGACTTTCAGAAAACCTTAGACAAGGTCTCTCACCAAAAGCTCTTGAGCAAATTATGGGATAAGAGGGAAAGAGCTCTCATGGATCAGTAACTGGTTAAAAGACCTGAAACAAAGAGTAGGAATAAATTATCAGTTTTCACAATGGAGAGAGAAATAGTGGGGTCCCATAAGGATCTGCACTGAGTCCTGTACTGTTCAATGTATTCATAAATGATCTGGAAAGGGGGGTGAACAGTGAGGTGGCAGAATTTGCAGATGATACAAAATTACTTAAAATAAATCCAAAGACGACTGCGAAGTTACAAAGGGATCTCACTAGACTGGGTGACAAAATGAGAGATGAAATTGAATGTTGATAAATGCAAAATAATGCATATTGGAAAACAATGCCAGCTATACAAAAGGAAGGGGTCTAAATCAGTTGTTACCGCTCAAGAAAGAGATCTTGAAGTCAGAGTGTGTAGTTCTCTGAAAACATCCCCTCAATGTGCAGTGGTAGTCAAAAAAGCTAACAGAATGTTACGAACCATTAGGAAAGGGGTAGATGATAAAACAGAAAATATCACAATGCCAGTATATGAACCCACCTTGAATATTACAGGCACTTCTTGTTGCATCATGTAAAAAAAGATATATTAGAATTCAGAAAGGTACAGAAAAGGGCAACAAAAATGATTGGGAGGATGGAACAGCTTCCATATGAGGAGAGATTAAAGACTGGGCCTGTTCGTCTTAGGAAAGAGATGACTAAGTGTGAGATATAACCGATGTCTATAAAATCCCAAATAGGGTGGTGAAAGTATTATTTACCCCTTTACATAACGCAAGAACCAAGCATCACTCAATGAAAGTGATGGGCAGCAGGTTTCAAACAAACAGAAAAAACTTCTTCACACGATGCAGAGTCGACTTGTGGAACTCATTGCCAAGGGATGTTGTGAAGAACGAAAGTATAACTGGGGGAAAAAATTAGATAATTTCGTGGTGGATAGCTCTGTCAATGGCTATTAGCCAAGAGGATCAGGGACACAGCCCTGCTCTGGATGTCAACTGCCAGAAGCTGGGACCAGGCGATGGGATGGGTCACTTGAAATTGCCCTGTTGTGTTCATTGCCTCTGGTACAGGTCGGTGTCTGAAGACAGGACACTAGGCTAGACGGACTGATGATCTGACCCAGTATGTCTGTTCTTGTAGTGGTTCCTCCCTGTCAGCCTCGGAGGGAGGCCACTGGGCCTTGCTACGCCACCTAGCGGCCGATAGCCAGTTGACAAGGGATTATTAGTGTGATAAGGGTCAGAAAAGAGTCTATGGCCTTGGCCCCTTTGGCAGGGAGCACAGCACGGCCGTCTTTTAGCCCAGCTCCCTGGCCGGCGCAGACAGCAAACAACTGGGCTCCACAGCCATGCCATCTGGCCTAAATTGGGCAGGCTGCCACCCAGGTGTGGGGTTGGCAGTAGGGGCACCCAGGCCCACTCTGCTCCATTGGGTCCCAGTCCAGCACCCTACCCGTAGTGAGTGATCTCCCCTCTGGGTCAGCGGGGGTCCTACTGAAATGTGCAGTCTGTGGTTTCAGCAACACACTGAACTAACGTCCTTTTTCCCTGGGCTACTTCCTACCCCTGCCTCGTAAGGCTCCATTGCTTGCAGGCCCTCAGCCTCCTTGGGGCACTCGGCAGTTCTGGCGGCTCCTCATGGTATTCAGCCAATGGCCGCCTCCACCGTTTCCCTCCCTCGGTGCCCTGCTCCAAGGGCAGGGGTTGGCACAGCTTGGTTCCCTGGTCCAGGTTCCAGCAGCAAGTTCGACTCCTTCCCTGGCTCCGGCCAACTGAGATGGAGGTCCTGTTGCTTATGCTACCTGTTCTGCCCCTCCGTTTATGGTGTGAGGATCCAGCTTGGCCTGGTTCGGCCCACCAGAGCGTGGGGAGTGGCCAGCCTTGGAGGGAGGCCACTCCGCCTCACTACAGACCTTATGACAGCAACTGAGTTAGTCTAGGAAAGGTGGGATGCTTCCATCTAGCGCTGCTTAGCCCTGTTCTTTTATTTTTCCCCTCCCCATGCTGTGCAGGGTTCGCCTCCCCGGGGCAGGCTCCTTCCGTTGCTCTGAAACCGAACTGGGGTTCGAGGTGAGGGCAGCCGTGACTATCCGGTATGGCTACGGTTTCTGGGATCAGCATCTGAGTGTCTGGAGCACCCCTAAATGGATGATCGCCGGCCCTCTGTTCAGCATCCAGGAAGAACCGGCCGGGGCCGTGGCAGCCGTTCACCTCCCGCACTTCCTGTGTCTCAAAGGTATGGTAGCCAACGGCAGTAACCGGGCTTGACGCTTTCACTGAGAACTGGGAGGTAGAGCCCAAACCATGTGCCCCAGACAGAACTGTTCACCTCCCTCTCCATGTGTTTCAGAGGCAAGGTAGGAAAGTAATAATTGTAATCCCAATGAGACCTATCACAAATATCGGTGTATTAATATTAATTGGCTATTAATCACAGCTAGAGCTGGGCACAATTCTGTGCATTAACCTCTGTATATTTGGCAACACCAAGCGTCACTAATTTTTGTCACCCCCCAACCCGAAATTATCATTATTTCTTTTAGTGTGTGTGTGGGGGGGGGGGGGGGGGCGGGGGCGAGCCTAAAGCAAAAAATTATGAGAAAAATTGAAATGTTTTATTTTTAACATTTTTGATTTTTTTTCTTTTTTCGGGGTTTTTTGTTTCCAAATTGCCTTTCGTTTTATTTGAGGCATTCAAAATGATTTTAAAAATGGTTGAGACTGAAACAAAACGTTTCTTTCCAGCCAAAACAATTTTTCACTCCCCTTTAATCACAGTGCATAATTACTATCATGATGAGGTTACAGTTGTAACCCTGCTGTCAGAAATATGACTGCAGTCCCAATGGCTGTATGAATCATATCGACAACCAAAATTGCTATCGTTATCACTCACAATTTATAATCTAATAATAATTTTTACTGAAATTTTAATCACACCCATAATTATAATCCTAACTGAAACAGCTGTAATCAGAATTTTAGTAATTAACTCCATCTTAACTGAAATGACATCTATAATTGCAATTACAGTCATTACCACAATCTCAATTGAAAATTTCAGTCCTGATCACAATTATAGTCACCACCACAATTGCTGTCAGAATCAGGATTCTATTGATTGTTACAATTTTGACTTGTATTGTAACCTATTTACACTTAGGGTGACCAGACAGCAAATGTGAAAAATCAGGACAAGGGGTCGGGGATAATAGGAGCCTATATAAGAAAAAGACTCAAAAATCGGGGCTGTCTATAAAATCGGGACATCTGGTCACCCTATGACTGGCCACAAATTTGACAAGTACCATAGTTGTGATCACGATCATGAGTGTGGTACTGAGCACTATTAATACAGGGGTAACAAAGTCCTGTGGCACCTTAAAGACAAACTATAAAGTTTTGAAGCATAAGCTTTCGTGGGCTAATACCCACTTCATCGGATGCAAGCAGTGGAAGTGTCCAGAGGCAGGTATAGAAAAGTAGGCAAGAACCAGGTAGGAGGTAATAAGGTTAGTCCAATTAGGCTGAACCAGCTTGTTATCTCCAATCAGGGAGGGGGGGTTATTCTTCTAGCAGTTGAATGGGGGGTGTGAACATGGAGAGAGGAGAAGCTATTTTTGTAATTAGCAAGCCATTGAAGGTCTTTGTTCAGTCCTATTAATACAGGGAGGTTCATCCATAGTTCTTCGAGTCATCTGCCAAGGCAGATTGGAGTAGAAGTGGCTGGACCGTGAGTTTTGATTTAGCCCTGGGAGTGTAGACTCTACAGGGCTCTGCTCCCATTTCCAGGGATCTGTACATACGGACCATGCTACACTGGATAGCAGCTGCTTGGCTGTCCAGGAGTAAATCCAAACCCACGCTAGCTGTAACTAAAGGAACAGGCTGGGAGCTCCCAGGGAGCGGAGTCAGACCGAGCATAGGGAAGGGGGGCACATTTGGCGTCAGCACTAGAATCCAAGCCGTCCCCAGAGCTGCTTCCGTGGGGCCGGGGCAGGAACAGGTGTTTGCAGAACTCCGGTGGATACATGGCCTCTCTGACAACATAAAATCCCGACAAGCTAACGGAGCAACATTTGCTTTGTGTCCTGCTGACAGGGGCTGACAACTCCTGGATGCAAATCGCCCATTTCATCGAGGAGGGGATGACCCTAGAGAAGCCAATGCAAGTGAGGCCGTTCCACGCCGTGCTGGGGAACCCCAGCTTCTCCCTGTATGGAGTGGTTTGGGGGAATCGCTCCAAGCCACCCATTCTGATCCACTCCGTTGTGCTGCTCTACTGGGCACTCAAGATGGCAAAGACGACTCTTCACCTCTACATCATCCCGAACGACCACTCCCGGTTCAAGGTAACTGAGAATCGGCTACAACTGGTGTGAGACACCCTGTAGCAGAGAGCACGGAGTAATTCACAAGGCATGCCGCTGGCGTGATAACTGTGCACTGGAACATATTTCTAAAGACCAGTTTCTGCCACTGTGCATTTCACGCCAGCAATTCCCTGCTCTGACACTGATGTGCTGGCTGACCTTGGGGAAGTCACTTCCCTGCTCTGTGCCTCAATTTCCCCATCTTTTTAAAATGGGGATCATGATACAGACTTTCCTGTGTAATGCACTTTGAGATCTACTGATGAAAACCATTATATAAGAGTTAGGTATTGTTTATTATTAATAATATTTTATTGGTATATCACCCAGAAAATGATCTAATAGATTATCTGTGAAAAATATAAGTTACTTATGCACCTTCTGTTTTGGTCCCAGATTTGTTGTGTTCAGATAACCTTAAACTAGACACTTCAAACTTGACTTGTTCTGTAGATCTCACTGAGAGTGAAGCATCAAGCCAATTTTTGAAATAAACCGGTTCAGGAGCTTTAAAAATGATAACAGTCTAATGGCAAATGATGGTGAAAAATTAATAAATCGTGAACATCTGGGTTGTGTTCTTGTTTTAGCAGCCTGGGTTATCCCGATGTTCTTGCTGATCCTTTGCAGTATAATCTGATAGGTTCAGAAATGGAGTCCCAGGCATGGTGGAGCGTTTGCGTGGACTGTGAGGCTGATGCTATTCTCATGGAGAATCTGGAGCTGTAGGTTGGCTGTGTCGACCTTTCCATGTCCTATGACTTTGATAGTCATGAAGTGGCCTTGCGGCCAATAGCCCAGTTCTTGAAGAAGCAGCCCCATGAGCAGGGGGAGCCTGAAATACCAGAACAAGCAATTGTGCTGCAAGCTGTCAAGAAGCCAGAGCAGGGTGAATGTGGGAAGAGAGCAGAGGCCCTTCACGGTTCAGTGCCGTTGGAGAAGACTGGGAAGAGGCCCTGCTACCGCACCCCCTCAGTGTCTGAATGAGCAAGTGAAGGTTATCAAGCCTCTGGGTGACAATCTCATCAAACAGTTATCAGGCTTCCTGGGAATACCCTGGTTTGTGAGGCACCTCGCTACAAAGTGCCCTTAGCATAAGGACGTCTTGTCTGTGCCTACCACAGTCAGCTCCTGAACTCCTTGGGCGACGCCTTCCAGGCCGACAAGAACCACACACTCTCTCTGCAGGCTAGCTATAGGCACACTCCACCCTTCAAGCCCTCTCCTGGCACATCCAGCCCCTGCCCCACTGAGCACTGGCAGAATTCAGATTCGCTGCTCCCAAAGAAGCAGTAAGCACCGGCTTACCAGTTCCACCCTGGATCGCCGCTCTACTTAATACACATAGAATCATAGAGTTGAGACGGGCCTCAGGAGATCATCTAGTCCAACCCCCTGCTCAAAGCAGGACCAATCCCATTTTTGCCCCATATCCCTAAATGGCCCCCTCAAGGATTGAACTTGCAACCCTCGGTTTAGCAGGCCAGTGCTCAAACCACTGAGCTACCCCTCCCCGTATCACAGGGCTGAGATACATTCATAGTGAAAACGAATCAAAGCTTACTTAGCAAAGTAGAAAGTAGATTTGAGAAGGATCAAGTAAAAGTGTTGGAGACAAATGGTTAGATGTGAAGCAAAATCATCACCTGCCTTCTAGAGCCTAGACTTCATTCACAAGATACACTGCTGTCTCTTGAAGTTTAGCTCACCCAAAGTCTTGGAAGCATTCTCCTGCCGGGAGACCTGCTTTTATATGACCGAACATGCTGACCGTTCCTCTCCTCAGTGAAGGATCCATGCTGTACCTCCTCCGTAGCCCTATTTATACCCCCCAAATCTGCTGTCTTTACTTGTAAACAGTCGACCCTCCAGCTGGTTTTGGTTTTTCCCCGTGGCTGTCCTCTCGTGCTGCATTTGCATTTTCTGATTAGCATCAGGCTCAGCAGGCAAATAGACCTCCTCTGTGAAACAGACTATCCGGAGAGAGAAACCTGACTTGAGTGTGTCTATCACCTTCTGGTGACCTGCCTTAACTCGCACACCTTAAGAAGAGAACTGTCAGTACAGTCGCTTAATTCCTGAAGCATTGTCCATGCCTGCGTTGCCAGATGATCATGATGAGCAAAGGGCTTCTGGCTCTTGGGGGAGACCTCGCCTGCCACGCTTTGGTAAAATGAATAGGCATACATCTGACCCATGGGGTTCCTGGAAAACTCTCCGCCCCTGTTGTGTCTTCTGCCGGTTGGCACCAAGAGGTTCCCGGGTCACACCTGGGAGTGCTCCAGAATGGCATGGGAGAGCAGCTGTTCGGCGAGCCCATATTGGAGGAGAGCAGCTGGTCTCTCCGCTCGGCAGTTTTGCGCTAAAGACCCGTGTCCATCGCAGAGCCTGTGACACCCCTGTAAGCTCTCGCACCTCCGCGTATGATTTGCTGAGAAAATGCTGGTCTGCAGTGGGCAGTTTCTGATCACAAAAAGAGGGGTGCCCGGGGGTGGCTGGCCCTTTAAGAGGTGCTGGGTCTCAGCCCCGCCTGTGACACTGTTAGCGCCTCTCCCCACATGGGGGAAATGAAGAGACTCATGTGACATGGGTCATGTGACCCAATTAGGTAAGGTAGTGGCGAGGGAGTGAACCAGAGGTTTGTCTGCTGGTGTCTCCAAGCCACAGAGCAGACGGCCCAGGAGTCTTTTGGGTCTTTTCCTGGGGGGGGGGGGGGGGGGGGGGGCAGCAAAGACTCCAGCTAGAAGGGTCTGGAAGTTTTTGTGCCATGAAGAGCACAGCTGGGACTGTAATGTGTAAATGTATCTAACCACTGGGGCAACTTACCAAGGGCTGTAGTAGATGCTCTCTCTGGATGGAGAGGGTGATGTTTATCTAAAAGATCTGCTCTCGGTCAAGCAGGGGGTGTAGCCATGTGGGTCCCAGGATACTAGAGAGACCAGGCGGGTGAGGTCAGAGCTTTTGTCCAGTCAAAGATATTACTTCATCCCCCTTGTCCGCCCTAGTTCAAACAGGAATGAGTTTAGGGCAGTTCTGTGGCCTAACTGGCGGTCAGACTAGCTGATCAGACTGATCCCTTGCGGCCTTGGAAGCGATGAATCTGTGCAATAAACCGGCCTCACCCAGTTCATTATAAAACTAACCTTTCCCGAGAGGGGTCTGCCCTCTTAATGCAAGATACAGCTTTTCTCGGTCTTAGGAACAAAGACCCTTCTTTCAGAGGGCGGCTGTGTGGGAGGGGGAAGGAAACTTGGCAACCGCTGTTGTGTTTTCTGGGTGTAGCGCCAATAAAGGACGGTGCTTGTATGTTACAGGCCGTTGAGGACTACGAAAAGAAGTGCCCCTCAAGGCTGGTGTCGACATCTCTTCAGACCCATAAGCCCCTGGCCTTTGATTCTCGTTACGTTGTGTCCAGTCAATCAAACGTAGAGGTGACACCCAAGGTAAGTGGAACAAAAGAGGATCATCTTATAGAGGCCAGAAAAACATCCTGGTTCTTTGTCCTAATGGGATTGGTTAGAGCAGAGGACTGGGAGTGAAAATTCTTGGATTTTGTTCCTGTCCCTAGCAGGGGATTGTGTTATAACGAGTCAGAACAGGGCGCTGTGAGTCAGGACGCCCTTCTAGTCCCCGCTATTGATAATTTGTCCAGTCAATTGCTTGATGAGGCCTGGTTCATTATGAAATATACTCGGGAGATCAAATAAACAATGTCAGTCAGGCTTATTAGTGTGGTACAGGAAAAGGTTCTGAACGATACCAATCTTCGAGGAGCCTGTCTGCGCAGCGACGTTACGTTCTCCTTGCACAGAAGATGTGCTTCCCAAAGTTACACTTTCCAGCTGGTATTATGATCTTACAGGCGACACATCTCTTTATACGTCATTAAAATCCAACCCATCCGTTTGTTCCAGTTTCCTAACTTCTGTTCCTTCCTTATCTTTGTTTTGGATATTAACATTCCAGGTACTGGTCTGCGAAGGGCTTTCCCTAGCTTGTAGTAAGATGTAGAATGAGTGTATCTTGATCCGGACAAGTTTCCTATCCGTTTATGCCAAATGCTTGCTTCAGCTACTGCAGGGTGTTATGGGATACTTAGCATAAGTGAACATGATTATGGTATAGGCCAGTTTAGGCTACATCACTGTTGCAATATTTGTGCTTAATGTTATTGGTGTGTAATGCATACTAAAATATATGGTATGGATGATACACATGATGGGTATTTTTTTAATGCAAGCAAGCATATATTAGTCAACACTGCTCTGGAAGGGGAGTGAGGCCTACTGTTTTAGCGCAGGGGAGCCTGGGAGTCAAGACTCCTGGCTACTTTCCCCATTCCAGGGGGGAGTAGGGTCTTTGGGGTTACCACAGGGGCCCTGGGAACCCAGACTTAGGGATTCTATTGCTGGCTGTGGAAGAGGAGATGGGGTCTAGTGGGTTTAGAGAAGGAGATTTGGACTCCGGACCTCTGGGTTCTATTCCCAGCACTGCCACTGTCTGCCATGTGGACTTTGTGCCTCAGTTTCCCCAAAACACAGGACTGGCTGGAGAATGTTTTTGCAATTCAAAAATCTTCTTCGGCCTGCTCTAACTATCATCCCTGATCCCTTTTCCAAGCCTCGCCGGCTCCAGAGGGGGTTGCCCTGAATGGAGTTCTTTTGTTTTCAATCAGGAGCTGGAGTTTTGTAACATCCAAGCCGAGTGTCTGCAGTCGTATATGGAGATCTACACCAAGGACATCCAGGGGGGACTGGAGTTCAGCTTGGTAGAGAAAATCAACAAGGAGCCCATCTGGGAGGTACATGTGAGACCAGGTAGGCTCAGCTCAGCGGGAGGTCACAGCAGGGGGAGAGGTTTGTGCCTGGTGCCCCAACCTGCTTTTGACGATATCTGGTTCAAAACCTGGGCATAAGATCTTAGTCTTTGGATCCATCTCCTGTCTGACTTCCCCTCTCTCTCTCTCTCTCTCTCTCTCTCTCTCCCCCAGAGGATGCGACGGTTTCTGTTTCCTCTGCCCAAACTCAAACAGGTCAGTAGAAATCTACTCCAGCTCCAGTCCCTGAGGCCATTTATTCTCTCAGACGGAGCCCGCCAGTGAGAAGCCCGGAAAACAGAGCGTTAAACCCCATCTAGTCCATGTGTGGTGTAGTGTAATTGTGCAGCTATTAAATAGCTGTTAAGATCCACAACAGAGGTGGCTACACCTCAGCGCTGGAAGAGGCATCTGCTTAGCACTGCTATGTGGCTACCAACTGTTGCACCCCCCTCTAGAGATGGCTGCATGTTAGCACTAGGCGAGAGATTCCTCTATATTGGGGGTCTCAAACTCGCGGCCCATGGGCCTTACGCAGCCTGCGGGGTTATTTCCTGCAGCCCGCCAAGCACCCCGCGCCCCCTTTACCTCCCCCTCGCTCCAGCGCACCACATCCCTGCTCCTCTGCTTACCTCCTTAGCGCTTTCCAGGAGGGGGGGGGGGGGAGGCGCAGGGAGCCATGCGCTCAGGGGAGGAGGTGGATATGAGGCAGGGCAGGGGCGGGGATCTGGGGAAGGGGTGGGCAGGGGCGGGGCTTCATGGTGGGGTGGGGGGTAGGGCCGGGAGCAGCAGAGGTGTGTGTGTCAGTGATGCAGCCCTCAGGCTAATGTAATAGTCCTCATTGGACCCTCCTGGTGTTTGGAGTTTGAGATCCCTGCTCTAGATTTAGCTCCGAGGCTGAGTAAAGTGACATTCATTTGGGAAATGTAAGATGATGGAAAGACAGCGTGATAAACCTCCGTTCATTCTCTCTCCCCTTCCTCATCCTCACCTAGATGAGCATTTTGTCAACCGGCACCGAGAACAGCTGATCCAGCGGGTGATGGCCGTGGATGGCATCCTGGATGTATTGTATGGCCCCGTTCTGGATCTGGAGCAAATCCAGAGCATCCGAGCGGAGAGATCCAGAGAGGAGAAGATGAGGAAGCTGTACGAGCTGATGTCTAAATGGGACAATGGCTGCAAGGACCGGTTCTACCAGGCACTGAAGGAGACGCACAGACCTCTAGTGGAAGAGCTGGAGGGGATCTAGAGTGTCTCTTGGGAGCAACAACATTCTAGTGGGAGGACAGGATGTGGTCAAGATTTCTTCCCAATTCCAAATGACCAGCTCAGCAGCCGGAGTCCATGACCCATAGCCATGTCAGTCATGGGAAGGTCTTCTGCTTCTTAACACACCCAGCTTAGTGTGCTAAGGTGATTATTTGTCTTGTGATGAGAACCGCCTGGACATGGGAGTCGGGATTCTTGAATAACGTTCCTGGCTCTGGGAGGGGAAGGGGGTTTAATGTTTGGTGAGGGAGCAGGGCTGGGAGTCAGGTTGCCTGGGTCCTATGTCCTGAGCCGAACTGGGGGAGTGAATTCCAGAGTCAAGATTCCCTCATGGAAAATCCTCCGCTGGCTGCTCACTTATTTAGGCCCCGCTTCTTCAGTTGTCTGGACGGCTCTGCTTGGGCGTCACCTTTGAGACCCCCGGGGGTCCATGGAAGCAAAAGGATCCACCCAAACAGACCCAACTACTAAAGAGCTCAAGTGCCTTCACCGACAATGTACAGAAATGATATTAAATCTCCCCTGGGGGGTGGGTGTGCAGGGAATCAGACCCCCAGTTTGGGAGATTAAGGTCATATAAGGTCCCACAGTTATTTCCTGAAGCTAAGGAAACTGTCAAATGTGAGTGAGCCATTTCTGAGGTCACCTTTGCTGCTGTCAACTAGAACTACTAGTAGTTTGCACCAATCCTCCCGGCTAGAATATCACTGACTGAGCACTGGAATCTAGAGGACTCCCGGTGTTGTGCACTTATGCATCCAGAGAGTGGAAAACCCAATCCAAGGGGGTTCTGAACTTGATTAAATAAACTTTCCAGACAACAACAACATCCCTCTCTCAAAGGTGTCACATGAGCACTGGGGGACTGGAGGCCTCATCTTACTGCAAAGAGAGTAGAGTGAATAATGGATTTTCTGGCGTGGGGGCTCAACCAAAAAATCCAAACCAAAAAATCCCAGTTCGATTTGAACAGAAAACAGTTTCTTTCCTTTTGTTGTTGAATCAAAAATAATTCTTTTAGAATCGGCCAAAATATTATGTCGACTTAAACCATTTTTGTGTTTCCTAGTCAATTCGGCTGTTTCAGGTGTTTTCCACATGTGTTCTGGTTTGCTTTGAACTGGCCAAATTTGAACTCAGAAGACCTGTTTCTGATTCAGAAAGTTTGATCCGTTTTTTTCCCAACCGACACTATTCTTCGGATCTGACGGGGGTACAGGGCTTTTCTTCACATGGCCAATAATCTGTCACCTGAACAATCACACTGACATCAACCGCTGCTTTTTTCCAACTTCCCCATTCTTGGAAGGTGAAAGTTAGACACCCTGGGTGTCAACAATCTCAAACACTATCCTTAGCCACCTGTATTTGGCTGGTGAAATTGGCGACTGAGCAGGATGGCATGTAGTCAATGAATTTCATGGACCGTCAACGCTAAGGTCAAGAGAGACCATTGTGATCCTGAGGTCTGACCGTTGTGTTCACAGGCTGGTTGTTTGACTCTGACAGAGGTAGGAAGAAGAATAAGGTCCATTGTTTTCAGTGAATGGCTTATACCTGAATGTGTTCTACTCCTCTGAAAAGTGCCACCCCAGCTCCCCCAGGAACTAAACACTGTTGCTGGGGATTAAGGCAAGCCAGCCAGGTTGTAACCCCGCTCAAAAGGTTCTCCCAGGGGAGGCTCACAAGTACTGGTTCAAAGAGATTCTCCAGAGACCAGCAGACCCAGAAAGGACTTTTGGATAAACAGCCTGAGTTTAAACAGACCCAGGGCCTTCTTCCCCATCCAGCAAACAGACAGGACCTTCTGTCCAAGGCAGACCCCAATCCTTGCAGAAGGGTTGGAAGGGATTGACATGCTAGGGCCCCATAAGACCGATGGGTGACCTCTAGGAAGCATTTAGTGTTCTTGTATTGTTTTGACACATTCTCTGTAATGCTTTCACCTTAAGAATAAATGTGCTTGCTCAGAAAGAGCGGTGTGGTAACAACTGCTGGCCATGCATCTCTGGAGAGATAGCAACGCGTGGACACTGGCGTTTTAAGCAGTCTGCTTGCTGGGAATAGCCTAAACACCCTGGTTTGGGGTGGGTGGGTAAGACATGGGTCTCCTCTCAAAAGAGATGACGGTGCGGGAGCCAGGAGCTAGAGCGGATGTCCTTGGTGGACCATGAGGGGATATCAGAGGTGCAGGTGCCCTGAACTGTAACAGAGGGGATTCAGGATTATCTCAGGTATCATCTGGTACCATCGCTGTGATTCTGGCTTCCACAGTACTGATGATACTGGTGCAGATCACCATGGTACCTGCGATCTTGGTACCACCCACTCCCGTACTGATAGAACAACAGGGCCAATCTTGTTAATGTATAGGGCTACAGGCGAGGACTTTGCCACCCGGGATCTCTCTTTTCAGTACTGGAGGCCCCTCTATTCGCTTCTACTAAAGCAGGGGTCGGAGACCTACGGCACGTATACCGAAGGTGGCATGTGAGCCGATTTCTTCTGGCATGCGGCAGAGGTCTCAGCCAGCCGCTGCTTTGGGGTTTCCCCTGCTTGTGTTTGAAATGCTTTTATAAAAAATAAAGAGTAAAACTTTTTCCATCAGCACCTTGTGTATGACTAATGCAAACCTTCCAGAAAGATGTGCGGCTGGAACCGTCCCATTGCTATTGAACTTCCCAGAAGAGTAAATAGTAAGTCTCTCATAAAGATGTGAAAAACAGAGTTTCCTGTTTATATAAATCATTCCTCTGATTAAAATTATTAAAATGGTTTCAACACCATCGATCCAGTTTGTTAAACATCCACCCAGATCCAATCCACCTGTATGTGTGTAAATTGGGCCTGGCATAATTTGCCTGGCTGTGCAGAACCAAAGATGTCCTTTCATAAAAAAGTACACCTCCAGCCTGCCTAATCGTGAATCAACCTCTCGCAATGCCACTTGCATGGCTGATACACTGATGGCTGCCTGAGTCATAGATGTTTAGGGCCAGAAGGGACTATTAAATCATGCGGTCTCATTTCCTGCATAACACAGGCCAGATCATTTCAGCCAGTTATTTCTGTATGAACCCCAAAAGCTTGGGGTTTGCAGACAGAGTGGAACAGTGACTGAGACGTGTCTGCTGCTTTGCCCCCATTTGTGGACGATACCTAGCTGGTTGCACGTGCTTTGGGCAATAGGATTAAAATTCAAACTGATCGGGACGAACTGGAGAAATGGTCTGAAGTCAAGAGGGTGAAATTCAATAAGAAATGCAAAGTACTCGATTTGGGAAGGAATAATCAGTTACACACACAAAAATGACGGCCTAGGAAGGAGCACTGTGGAAAGGCATCCAAGGGTTATAGTAAACCACAAACTAAATAGGATTCAACAGTGTAACGCTGTTGCCAAAAAAAATGCAAACATCATTCTGGGGAATGGCAGCATTCAGTAGAGAGCTGGCCTCGGTTCCCCTATCTGGGGAAGTGGCACCGACAGGGCAGTGAATTGGAAGATGGCCTGGGAAACTACAGCAGGCACTTGGAAGGCGTGTACCTCGGAAGGGGGGAATGCTGAGTGACTGGCCGGAGGGCTGAGTCCCGAACAAGACGCGGCGGTTCCTGGAGCGAGAGAGAGGCGGAGGGACGGCGTGCAATGGTGGGAAGGGGTGTCAACCTTGTGAGCTAATGCCCAGAGTGGCCAGGAGGAGGCGCCAGCCTAGCAGTGAGTGGAGCATCCCATCACATGGAGGAAGCCCTGCCTACGGCAGCCCAGCTCTGCCTCCTGCAGTCCAGCTCAGCCCTCACTCCTACCCGTCCTAGACAGGATCCTTTTCCCTCACAACTCTGTGATATTACAATGCTATTATTGCAATGATACTGCTGTAGTGTCTCCATTGAGATCAGGACCCTGTTGCACCAGGAGCTGCACACAGACACAGTGAGAGACACTCCCCACCCTACAGAGTTCAGGGAGGTTGCAGTTCTCCATGCTGGGGAACTGAAACCCAGAGATGAAGCAACTAACCAGGGGTAGGGGAAGTAAGAGCCAGGAATAGAACCAGATAGTTAGCTCCAATAAGTCTGTTAGTCTAGACAGGGGTTCTCAAACTGTGGGTCACGACCCCTCGGGGGGTCGCCGGCCGCCTCCCGAGCGGTCGCGAGCTGTTGCGCCACTGAAAAGCCGCTGCCGCGATCACTTCCACATCCGGCGGCTATTTTCGGCGGACAGGCCGAGCACTCCCGAAAGTTAATGAGGAGTTAATGTATTCGGCGGCTTTTCAGCGGACGTACAAGGGTCCGCCACGCCGAGGGAGAGAGGAAAAAGGGGTCGCGGTTCTCAATAGTTTGAGAACCCCTGGGGTGCCACAGGACTCTTTGCGGCTTTTGCAGATCCAGACTAACGCGGCCACCCCTCTGATATATGCTAATCATATCCAGATGCTATCACTGTGGTTAATGAGGGATACTGAGTCACGGTAACCAAAACATTAGATTCTAAGCACAGGCCAGAGTCATGACCTGCTCCTGACTCAGGAAAGCTGTGCTGTGAGAAGAGAGCTGTGTGGAGTCCTAAGCTATATCCTGCCCACAATTCTTGGTGCTCATTGGAGTGACGTACACCAATTCCCGCCTCCCTCTGCTACCCAGGGCTCTGTGATTATCTGAGGAGCCAACATGGAGAGGTCGAGGAGGGCTCTCCTCCTGGAGACGCTGGAGCAGCTGGAAAAGGAGAAGCTCCGGACGTTCAAGGACAAACTGAGTGAAATCGAGCTGAAGGAAGGATACGGACGCATCCTCTTAGCGAGACTAACACACCTGGATCCCCCAGCACTCGCCGACCTGCTGCTCAGCTCCTATGGGCAGGACTATGGAATGGAGGTGGCTGCAGGGGCCCTCAGAGCCATCAGCCAGGGAGACCTGGCAGGGAGACTCCTTGTCCCGTTGAGAGCTGGTAAGGAATGGGCTGGGGAGGGGAGCTCAGGTCAGAGAAGGGACCATTCCCCCCCCGGTCAGAAGCATTAGAAACTCCAGGAGTTTGCTGGAGGGACAGATTTCTGTCTGTCTATCCATCTCCATAAGGGTGTCTCCCTGGGGTAAAAGTTTACACTATTATTTCCCAGGTTGATAAGAAATAGCCAAAGAGCAGTGAGCCTAGGGTGGTCCGGGATGCGTGATTAATGGTGGGAAGGAGGCCGAGACAGCAAATCCATGCCAGCAATTTTGTTAGGTCCCCTTGCTGGGACTTTGAAGACACAACAGCGGCTATTTTGGGAGAGAACGATACATCCAGCTTCTTTGTGTAAGCTTCACAGACATGGGATATCTGTCTAGCACAGCTTCTTCTCCACAGGGTGACAATCGGGGTTCCCATTATTAGGCTGATTTTAATTAGTCGTTCTGTGCCCCTATGGGGCATTCAGCATCACACAGTGGAGAAATAGTCTTATGTGTAGGCGTCGCAGGGCACCTGGGCAGGGCATTAGCTGCGGCGCCTCCTGCTGGTATGTCCGGGAATTAGCTCTTCTCAGCCTCTGGAGCGCCCTGTTCAGGTCGATGTCCCGCTTGCTGCTGTGGCCCCGAGTCCCTCCCTGGACCCCAGTGCCCTCTTACCAGGGGTGCTTCCCCCTGCAGTACCCCCACAGGTCTTAGGGTCTCCCTCCCTGGGGAACCCCCACCCTCTATCCCCACCTTGCCTCAGTCTAGGCAACTGCCAGTCACCACTTGCCCCCATTCACTGGGGCAGACTGCGGTATAATTGCCATTCATCACTGGCAAGGAGGGTTTGGCCTGCTGCCTCTGTCTCTATAGCCATGGGCTGCCCCCTGCAAACCCAATACCCCTTTGTTGGGCCTTCTCCTAGGCCATGCAGCCTGGGGGTTTCCAGGCAGGAGCTTCCCCCAGCTCCTCTTGCCTTGCCCCAGCCCTGCTTCACTCTAGGTACCTTAAGCTCCTAGCAGCCAGGCCTGTCTGCCTCTGGAAGCAGAAGAGACTCTTTCTTCTGTACCAAACTGAGCCCTTTTTATCAGGGCCAGCTGGGCCTTAATTAAACCAGCCACACCTATGGCTGCTAGGCCTAATCAGCCTGGGAGCTGCTTGCCCCCAGCCACAGCCCTTTGCACCTTTTGGGTACCCGGGAGGTGGGCGGGCCTAAGCCTGCCCGTTACTAAAGTTCCTCCCCAGCCTGGCGGGAGGGACACTGGACCCGGGGCCAATTAATTACGGGGAACAACTAATGAAAAAAGGCCGGGGAGTGCATGAGGGTCATAGGTTCAAAACGAGGGTACAGGATGGGGACACCGAGCAGAGAACCCCGCACAGCGCCCACTGCTCCGCGAAGCTGTCGAGGGAGCCAGTGGACGCTGCCCAGTGGAACTCTGCCCGGATGCGTGAGATCAGGGAGGACCGGAAATAGGCCCCACAGTCGCAACATACCCCCTCGTCTAGCATCCTCCTCCTGGTCTTATAGATGGCGACTTTAGCAAGCGCCAGGAGGAGGTTGACGAGGAGGTCTCGCGACTTTGTGGGGCCACAGATGGGGTGTCCAAAAAGAAAAAGGTGGGGGGAAAAGTGCAGCCAGAACCTCAATAGGAGGTTCTGGAGGAGCTGGAATAGGGGCTGCAGCCTGGCACACTTGAGGTAGGCATGCGCCAGGTCCTCCCTCACGCCGCAGAAGGGACAGGTGTCGGGCACGGGGAGGAACCGCGCCAAGTACACGCCCGTGCTCACGGCTCCATGAAGGAGCCGCCAACTAATATCCCCGGCGGGCCGTGGAATTAGGGTGGAGTAGAAGGTGGCCCACTGGGGCCGCTCACCCTCGTCCGGTGGAAGGTAGTCCCGCCGCTTGGTATCGGGGCGGGACGCGAGGGTGAGGAGATGTATCGTGTGGAACACGAGCGTGTACAGCTGTTTCCTCGGCGCGATTCGGAACGAAACCGGCTGCAAGGTGTGCAGCCGGCTCAGGGCGTGGGAGTGGGGAAGCCGGGAGGGCTCATGAAGCCGGGGCCCAAGTACGAGTGCCGGAGGGCCCGGCCACAGCCCTTTGCAGGGCTGTTCTAAACCCTTTTTTCATGGAGTGGGCAGCTGCCCCACTACAGTAGGGTAATATCACAGACATTATGATCTCCTTTCCCCAGTGTTGAGAGAGGTTTGGCTGTGTGTGTGTGTTTGGGAAATTTATGATTATTTGCAGTTGTTCATTGTTTTAGCTTTAATTAATTTTTTTGTGTGATAGTACACTTTTTTTTGAATGGCATGTGCACCAAACTGGAGAGGTGGTATGTTTATCTATGTATATAAAAGTCAAATGGTGTATGCGTGTATGCGTGTATGTACGTTCACTTACTCCTTCCACACCGTTTGAGCTAGAGACTTGAAATTTGGTACAGTTAGAGGCCTTAGGGTCCTAATCAGGGTAAGAGTCGAAAATTTTTCAAATCTCACCTCTGACGCCCCCCAGGGGTGAAATTATTTAAAGGCCAATCACATCAGCTGGGCAGCTGCTGTTCGCCGTGACATAGTTATGATGTCATAATACCCCCCTCCAACGGACCCTGCACTCGCTCAGCTCTCTGCCCCCTCCCCCTTCCAACGGATCCTGCACTCGCTCAGCTCTCTGCCCCTCCCCCCTCCAACGGACCCCACACTCGCTCAGCTCTCTGCCCCCTCCCCACCTGCGACGGACCCAAGTTGGGTTTGGTCGGAGGGTAAGTGAGGTAGGGGTGTCGGGTTTGGTCGGGGGGTGAGGTGGGGGTGTCAGGTTTGGTCAGGGGGTAAGTGAGCAGGGGGTGTTGGGTTTGGTCTGGGGGGGTGGGAAGGTGTCGGGGTGGGTGAGGGGTGAGGTGTGGGTGTTGGGGTTGGTCAGGGGGTGTTGAGTTTGGTGGGGGGGTAAGGTGGGGGTGTTGGGTTTGGTTGGGGGGGCGAGGAGGGGGGTCGGGGTTGGTCGAGGGGTAAGTGAGGTGTGGGTGTCGGGCTTGTTTGTGGTGGTAGGTAGGGGTGTCGGGTTTGGTTGGGGGGAAAGTGAGGTGGGTGTGTCAGGTTTGGTCTGCGGAGGGTGAGATGTGGGTGTTGGTCAGGGGGTGACGTGGGGGTGTTGGGTTTGGGTGGGGGGGTGAAAATGTGAGTCGGGGTTGGTCGAGGGGTAAGTCAGGTGGGGGTGTCGGGTTTGGTCGGGGGGGGAAGTGGGGGTGTCACGTTTGCTCCCCCCTTCAACGGACCCCGCACTCGCTCAGCTCTCTGCCCCCTCCCCACCTCTGACAGACCCGAGCAACGCCGGGAATTTTCTCTAGTATTAGATATTTGCTTGTTTTGTGATATTTTTTGTGTTTGTGCAGAGTTTGTAATTGGGTATGCACTACATTTTTTTTTTACTATGGAGATTTTTGCCCCCGTGCTTAATGGAACATTTACAAGCCCATCCATGACTCAGATGCTTACGTGAGGGTGGGCAGGCAGACATCTGTTGCCATGGGTTACTGAAAAATGCATTCTGAGTTGTGGAGAGTGCTGTTCTTTGCCGTATGATTGCTAAACACAAGATTATTAAACAAAATAAATGGTTTAATGCTGTGCTTGCAACTTATTTACAGGGGTCCCTTTCTGTTGTTTGACAGCAGTATTTATTATTTTTAATTTACTTATATCAAAGCATATTTTTACCTTTATTTTTATACCAGGCATTTTTTTTTATTTTGCTACTTTTGGAGCCAGTGCTTGTAACATAATTTGCTTTAACTTCTTAAGATCTATTTTTCCTGCTGTTAACGTAATATATGTTTGAATTTTGTTAGCCAGCTTAGTAGGAGATTTTTTTTAAAGCATTTTTAAAAGCATCTTTAAAAGCATTTTTTAAAGCATCTTTAATTTGGCTAAGACACAAGATAGCTTGAAATGCTTTTGAGCCACACATGTAACAATTTGAGTACAGTAAACCCTTGATTTAACGGACCCCGATTTAACGGACTTCGGATGCAACGGACAAAATTTCCGATGCATCCGAAATCTGTTATTCGGGGGCTGCCGGCTCCCGCCCCGGGGAGCCGGGCAGGAGCTGTCACTCCCCGCAGAGGTTGACAGCTCCCGCACGGCTCCCCGCAGCGGGGAGCCCGGCGGGTGAGTTGACAGCTCCCGCACGGCTCCCCGCAGCGGGGAGCCCGGTGGGAGCTATCAAACCCCCCCCCCCCACTCCCCCTGCAGGGAGAAGGGTGGTGGTGGGGAGTTGACAGCTCCCGCCGGGCTCCCCGCTGTGGGGAGCCCGGCGGGAACTGTCAACCCCCCCTGCCCGGCTCCCCCTGCAGAGGTTGACAGCTCCCCACCCGGCTCCCCGCAGCAGGGAGCCCGGCGGGAGCTGTCAACCCCCCCCCCCCCGGCTCCCTGCAGGGGGAGCCGGGCGGGGGGGGTTTGACAGTTCCCGCCCGGCTCTCCGCTGCGGGGAGCCGGGCGGGCGAGTTGACAGCTCCCGCCGGGCTCCCCACAGCGGGGAGCCCGGCGGGAGCTGTCTACCACCCCCCCCTCCGCAGCCGGGACCCGGGCGGGTGGGTTGACGGCTCCCGCCAGGGTCCCAGCAGCCGGGCTCCCGGCCGTGATAAAAGTAAAACCTCGACATAACGGAGTAATTCGGGCGAGGGGGGTGTCCATTGTCAGCCGAAAGTTAGCTTTGGCATGAGGCTTGAATCTTTTGTCTCTCTGGGTCCCCACCCCTCCTTCTAAATGGAAAGATACCAGATTTAAGATGCATTCCAGTATCACGTCATATGGTCATATGTCACTGTAAGACCCCTAATCTGCATTCTTCCTGCTTTGGCCCCCACATACACAGGAAGGCTTGCAGGTAAATAAACCAATTATCCTAATTAATGGCAGTCATCAAGATTTTAAACCACCATTAATGGCCCACACTTAGCATAATTACAATAGGACCTCAGAGTTATATTTCATATTTCTAGCTTCAGATACAGGAATGATACATGCATACAAAGGAGAAATACATTCAGTAGTTTACAACCTTTGTTATGATACCTTATAGGAGACAGTTTGCAAAAAGCATATTCCAGTTACATCATATTCACACGTATAAGCATATTTCCATAAAACATATGGAGTGCAACGTCATAGTCATTAATTGCAATATTCTGCATTTTTTACTTTTCCTGTTGTTTTTCAAAGCTTCAGTTTCTGCCATTGCTTTACAGATTCTACCCCCTCTATTTCCCCACTTTCTTTCTAAAATTCAAATGGGCCTCCCTTGCTGGCCATCCAGCAGGTCCAAATTTCATCAAAATCTGCTGGGATTTGCAGGGAGTGAATAAGAGAGGTCCGTAGCTTGTGGTTTTCTCTCATGTTAGATTGTGATTCCTGCAGAGGGCAGCTTGCTTACTTACCAGATTCATGGTCACGGGCCACCGGTGTGGTTAGATGGTTGGCTGCATGTGTGTGTTCCTCTTGTGTGCTGCTCCAACTGTGTGCAGACAGCCGGTGCAGCAGACATTTAGCAAACCAACAAATGACTACAAGACCCGTTAAGGAACGAAGGCACCAGGCCAGGTATATTGTTGACGAAGCATGGTAACAGCACTTGGCAGACTCTATGAGGATACTAAGACATGTATGCCCAAAGCAATGGATACAGCTCAGTAAATAGCAGGACTTTCTATTCCCCCCTTGGCTGGACCAAACCACTTTTTTAGAAATACCTCCTTATACCTAATATAAACAAATTACATACTCCCCCCGACATAGTTACTGCCCCCTGACATCACTAAGTATTACCCATTTTCTTGTATATGTTGGTTTAATTAAAATATTTTTATTTATTACATTATTATTCTGACTTATCTTTTAGACGGAGTCAGTGTTATTTTGTTATTTTGGGGGAATGTTTTTGTACCATTTTTAATATCGGGATGTTTTGGTACCACCCTTCCGAAATGTGTTTGCATAAGTTCTTCTTAAAAATGTGTGTGTTTGCAACATGAGCCCTGTTTTCCCCAGATTCTGTGACAGTAAGCGGAGCCTGATGTTTGCTTACTTTGTTTTATATCACTAGCCCCGTACTTTAGCTCAGGCCTCAGGCCTTATATTTTATTCTCTCTTCCTACTACACCCCTTACACACGTGCTGACTTCACTTTGTGTGTGCGCATAGGCACCTCCTGCTGAGAACTGCCTATCTGGTGTATTCACACTGGCCTCTCTACCACACTGTCTGAGCACCTCACAATATGTGTTTGTGTCTAGCACCCTCTGCTGAGCACAGATCGCTATGCCAACCTCTATTTATCCCCTCCATAGCCCTGTGAGACAGGGTAAGGCTATTGTGCAGATGGGGATACACAGACTTGTTCAAGCTCTGTGGTCTAGCAAAGAATTGAACCTGGTTCTTCCAAAGCTGCTCTAATCACTAGACAAGTGGTTCCCAAATTGGGGTTTGCAAAATGTTACAGGGAGTTCTTGGGGGAAAAATCCCTAATGGCGGACAGAGCTGTCCCTAGGGACCCCGGGCAGTATGGGGCCAGGAGCCTGGAGCCCCTGGACTTCCAAGAGCTAAACAGATCAAAGCACACTGAGGAGATTTAAACTTCAAGACTCCTTATAAGAAATGGAAAGGGAGCTGGATATTTTTTGCTGTTTTTAAAATTAAATAGGCGCCTAGTATTGTTTTTAAAATTATTATGAAGAACAAGTTTAAGCTTTGTTGTAATGTGCATTGTTTGCCGGGGCTGCTCATGACCGGAATGCTTGTGTAGGAGGAACTCTTTGAGTTGGCTTCTTAAATACCTTCCTGCTGTTTCACATCTGATGCTCCTTGATGAAACATAGGAGCCTTGTGAACACAGGCTTACTCAAAGTGATGCAGCTACGAAAGTGAGATCTTGGAAGAGTGTTGCTGTAATGTAATAAAAATACTGTAATAATTAATAATAGTGTGTAATAAGCATGTCATAAAAACATATTCTGTATTTCCAAGATCACTACTTTTATATTCAGGTAAAGGAGAAAATCCCTGGAAATATTCCGTTTTAGGAGGGGGTTCGCGAGACGCGACACTTTAGCGAAAGGGGTTCACAGGTTGTTAACGTTTGGGAACCACTGCACTAGACCTTCCTTTGTACCTAACAGCCTCTCTGTTCAGTCAGGCCCTGTGTCTGTGCAGTGACCCCATGTGCAGAGCTGTCCTGCTCTGTGAGACTGACCCTGGCTTTGTCTCTGTAGCTGCCCGTGCCACACCAAGGAACAGCTGGTGGAGGAATTTGGTTTGCTGCTGCCCCTCAGCCACAGAGGCAGGTGAGTGAGGTCTAAAGTTCCCAGGGATGGTTAGTAGGTGATGCCAGGCACTGACTGTAGGGAAGCAAAACCCAGGAACCAGTTCCTTTGCTCGAATCTTGAAAGGGTGTGGCGGGGGGGTGCCCCGTGATGAGCACTGCTCTGTGTAATTCAGTGTCTGTGTACGAGACAACGTGGGTGAGGTAAATCTTGTATTGGAACGACATGTGTTGGTAAAAAAGATGAACTTAGGATCTAGAGAGAGGGCTCTTCTTCAGGCGTGTCTTCCTTACTCACATGTGTAGCAGCCTCTGCTGAGAACAGTTCTGTATTACTCTCTGTGTGTGTGTGTGTGTGTGTGTGTGTGTGTACGTGTGTGCATGCGTATGTGTTTTGCCCCATGCTCTGTTTGACTAACTCTTGGGGTTTGTCTCCCTAGCACCCTGTTCACATTGGAGTAACAGCCAGTGTGGGCTTTGCAATCGCTGTCTGTCCACAGAGTCAGGTGAGTGAAATCTAAATTTCCATGAGGTACTGACCAGGCACCGCAAAGTGCAGATGGAGGGAGTAAAAACTCCGGCCTGGATTCCTTTCCACCAACAGGCTCAGGCTGTGATAAGTGCTCTAACCGCTAGACCCTCCTTCCTATCTCAGAGCCTCTCTGTTCAGTCAGACCGTGTGTCTGTGCAGTGATCTCTGTGCAGAGCTGTCCTGCTCTCTGTGGCTGACCGCAGGTGCGGGAACTAGCCGTGTGGGGCTGTTCCAGAATCCCCAGTTTTCACGCGGGACTCTGTTCCTGGCCCCACAGGAGGAGTCCTGACTTCCAGCCCTGTGTCCGAGCCTCCGGCCACTGGCCCTGCCCCTGCCCCAAGCTGTGGCTCCTTACCCTGTCTGGTTCCCCCCATCCTGGAAACCCCACCCTCTCCTGGCCCCAGCTTTGAGGAGGGGTGAGGACAGCAAGGAGGCTGATTTTCAGCACCCCACTATTAAAAGTGTTCCAGCACCACAGTGACTGACCCTGGCTTTGTCTCTGTAGCCGCCCGTGCGACACTAAGGAACAGCTGGTGGAGGAGTTTGGTTTGCTGCTGCCCCTCAGCCACAGAGGAAGGTGAGTGAGGTCTAAAGTTCCCAGGGATGGTTAGTAGGTGATGCCAGGCACTGACTGAAGGGAAGCAAAGCCCAGGAACCAGTTCATTTTCTCTAATCTAGAAAAGGCATGTTTATCTGTGTCCGCCCCTGTCCCCGAAGAGCACCGCTCTGCATGACTGAGTGTGGGGGTGTGGAACAAGGTGGGTGAGGTAATATCTTGTATTGGACCAACTTGTGTTGGTGCAAAAGATGAGCTTAGGAGCTAGACAGAGCTCTTCTTCAGGCGTGTCTTCCTTACTCACGTGTGTAACAGCCTCTGCTGAGAACAGTTCTGTATCTGTGTGTGTGTGTGTGTGTGTGTGTCTACACATGTCTGTGGTGCTCCCTGCTCTGTCTGACTAACTCTTAGGGTTTGTCTCCCTAGCACCCTGTTCATGTTGGAGTAACAGCCAGAGTGGACTTTGCAATCACTGTCTGTCCACAGAGTCAGGTGGGTGAAATCTAAATTTCCATGTCAGGGTTTGCTCCTGATTTTCATGTTGTCTCAGAAATCAGATATTGGCTCACATCACTTTTGTGCCCTGCTTCTGAGTAAAGCCTCTGTAACGGAAAGCGAGGGAGAGCGCAGTGTGTGTGTGACCCACTTTGTCACATTCTCCTCTGGAACTCTAACACAAAATGGCTGCCCAGGACGAGCATTCCCAGGTTTCAGCCTGGAACTGGAGAACGGCTGAACTCTCTGTCTCACCAGCCTGGTCTCCCTTTTGCACTGTGATGCTGTGACAAGCTGCAGACCTCTCCTGATCCTGGACTCACACAAACATTCATAGGCAGGGACACTCCTCACTGAGTTACATGAATGCTCTCGCCAGCCACTCATCAACCAGCAATAGAGAGGCTCCAGCCAATTTTCCACAGCTCCCGTGCCTTGTACCCCTGAACTGTACCATCCTGCCCTGGTCAAAACCCTGCCCAGTGTAAGTTTGTAACCTAGTCTGCCCCGTCCCTCAATGTGAAGAGGACATACACAGGTTTTTGTTAACTTAGCTAAGATTTTTGTCATGGACTTCAGTCACACCACTGTGTGTTAGTTAAAATCTAAAACAGATTTATTAACTACAGAAAGATAGATTTTAGGTGATAATAAGTGATAAGTGTACCGATCAAAGTAGATTGTGATTTTGTTTTACTTATTAAATAATCTAAGTTCCATAAACTAGACAGGATTTGAATCAAGCAGCTTCTCACCCTTATGGTACAGCCACTGACCTTTACAGGAAACACCTGTAGAAAATAAACAGCTGAGCCAGATTCTGACCTCGCTTACAGGTGTGAGTGGACCGTATCAATTTCAGGGCCACTCTCGATTTACACTGGAGTCAGGAAAAGAGGAACCTGGCTGTGATTCCATTGACTTCGTGGAGTCACTCTGGACTGACACCAGTGCAGCTAAGACATGAATTTGGCCCACAGATTTCAAAACTCCATTAATTTCTGTTTTTCCTTCCAGGATCATCCTTAATACACTACAATTGTGGAGGCATATTCCCTATCTCTCCGTCAGAAGGTGGGTTCTGCTGATGATAGCTCTGCTCTGGGAAGACATTTCAGAAAATGCTCAGATTTTACTGCCTGCCCCATTCTGCATTTCCTTACTGAAAATGGCCAACATGCGAGGTTCGCATAACAAATAAACACCTTCAGCCACAGTTGGATCACTGAGATGGGACCTGGCACTGTTTCCACTGGTGTCAATTGGGTCACTCTGAATTTACAGGAGGGTCCCTGAGACCAGAATCCGGCCCTGACTCCATTCATTTCAGGGTTTGCTCCTGATTTCATGTTGTCTCAGAAATCAGATATTGGATCACATTACTTTGGTGCACTGCTCCTGAGTAAAGTCCAATCCTCCAATTTGTTTACATCACTCTGAAATCTATCCCTCCCCTATGCAGTATGTCCCCTCTCCCGTCCTCCAGTTTAGTGTCCTATGTGAACTTGCGAAGGGTGTAATCCATCTCATCATCCAGATCATTAATGAAGATGTTGAACAAAACTGACCCCAGGACCGACCGCTGGGGCAATCCACTTGATACTGGCTGCCAACTGGACATTGAGCCATTGATCACTACCCACTGAGCCGGAGGATTTAGCCAGCTTTCTATTCACCTTTTGGTCCATTCACCCAATGGGTAGGGATTGCTCAGTGGTTTGAGCATTAGCCTGCTCAACCCAGGGCTGTGAGTTCAATCCTTGAGGGAGCCATTTAGGGATGGGGCAAAAATGGGATTGGTCCTGCTTTGAGCAGGGGGTTGGACTTGATGATCTCCTGAGGTCCCTTCCAGCTCTGAGATTCTATGAATCCATACTTCTTTAGCTTGCTGGCAAGAATATTGTGGGAGATTGTATCGAAAGCTTTGCTAAAGTCAAGGTATATCACATGTGCTTTCCCATGTACACAAAGCCAGTTACCTCATCATAGAAGGCAATCAGGTTTGTCAGGCATGACTCACCCTTAGGGAATCCATGTTAACTGTTCCTGATCACCTTCCTCTCCTCCAAGTGTTTCCTCCCTCAGCACCGTTGGATGCAGTGCATCTGGCCCCATGGACTTGTGCATGTCCAGCCTTTTCAAATAGTCTTTAATCTGTTCTTTCAGCACTTAAGGTTGCTCCCCTCCTCCCTATAACGTGCTGCCCAGTGCAGCAGTCTGAGAGCTGACCTCCTCTGTGAAGACTAAGGGAAAAAATGTCTCTGGATGTGATCCCAGGACTGTAGTTTTTCCACCCCTGGTATAGATCAAAGTAGATGATCTAAGAAATAAAATAAAACCACAATCTAAATTCTATAATCTAGAAAGGATTTGAGTCAAACTGTGTCTCACCCTGATGATGCAAACAGTCTACCCATCTTCCACTTGCAGGCCGGGGTGTCTTCTTGCCCCCCTGGGACCATCTCAACAGTCCCGTCTTTGGTCGTCATAAGTTTCCAGGTAAGTTGTGGGGGGAGTGAGGCCAAATGATGATGTCACTTCCCCCTTTTATATATTCTGCCATATGGAGGGAACATCATTGTCCCAAACAAAGGCCCCAGTATAGTTAACGGAAAAGTACAGGCACAAGATGGAGTCCCGTGTCACATGAGCTGGTCACATGTCCTAGCAGGGACCATTTCCCATATTCTGGCTGGAACGGTCACATGAAAGCCGATCAGATGGGATAAGCTTTTTCCATTGACCATTGTGTTTAGTGCTGGGCCATCAACTTTAATAGTCCATTCACACAGTGCTGGCTTGACCGGCTTTCAAAAGGTGTTTTTTTTTCTCCTACTGATAATGACCCATCTACATTTATCAGCTCTCTTAGAATTGGCATGCTAATGTATAATTTTTTTCTTTTTCTTTCTGTGTGTATAAAAGCATCTTCTGTTCCATTCTATACATCCGACGAAGTGAGCTATAGCCCACGAAAGCTTATGCTG
This sequence comes from Sternotherus odoratus, assembly GCA_032164245.1. Classification (NCBI taxonomy): domain Eukaryota; kingdom Metazoa; phylum Chordata; order Testudines; family Kinosternidae; genus Sternotherus; species Sternotherus odoratus. The sequence continues at coordinate 104,538,663 of JAVMKO010000006.1, read as the reverse complement.
AAATAAACTAGTTAGTCTCTAAGGTGCTACAAGTATTCCTCGCTTACTTTGTGGGAGTTACCACAGGAGCAAACACATTTGAAATACACGTGCATAGTCAATATTCATAACTCCAGATACCAAAATGAACCATGCATCTAAATAAGATAATCATATTCAACAAACCATAGCTTTTCCATTGACACCTCACATAACATATTTTGTACAAGATCCCTCATAATCATATCACCATGGTAGATGAGGGGGTGCCAGGGTGTTGCTTTGGGGTACAGAGCGTCACACAGCCATCGATCTTTACAGGAAACACCTGTAGGAGATAAACAGTTGGGCCAGAGTTGACCTCATTTATAGGTGTGCAAATCTGGACCTTACCGATTTCAGTTCAGTCTCTCCAAATTTACATGGGAGCAAATGAGATCAGAATCCAGCCCTGACTCCAGTGGGGCTGCTCTCGATTTATACTGGAGTGAGGAAAAAAGGAATCTGGCTGTGATTCCATTGACTTCGTGGAGTCACTCTGGACTGACACCAGTGTAGCTAAGACATGAATTTGGCCCACAGGTTTCAAAACTCCATTAATTTCTTCTCTTTTCCCTTCCAGGATCGTTATTGCCAGAGTTCAGCGAACACGGTTCTGAAGATGAATTCCTAGACCTATCATCAATAGGTGGGTTCTGCAGATGATCGCTCTGCTCTGGGAAGTCATTTCTGAAAACTTTCAGATTTGACGGCCTGCCCCGTTCTGCTTTTGCTTACTGAAAAAGGCGAACATGAGAGGTTCGCATAACAACTAAACACCTTCAGCGACACTCGGAGCTCAGGTACACCAGTGTAAATCCGGAGTGACTTCCCAAAGTTAATGGCATTAGGGACAGGTTTAAACCATGTTGACAGTGATCAGAATCTGGTCATCATATCATTGATTTTAGTGGGGTCACTCTGGATATACCAGGCTCACTGAGATCGGAACCTGGCACTGTTTCCACTGGTGTCAGTCGGGTCACTCTGAATTTACAGGAGGGTCCCTGAGATCAGAATCCAGATCTGACTCCATTTAGGTAGAGGATTGCTCCTCTTTTTCACGGCATCTCTGAAATCAGATATTGGCTGACATTACTCAGAATCAGGGCACAAAAGTAAAGTGTCTGTAATAGTGAGCAAGCGAAAGTGCAGTGGGTGTGTGACCAACTGTGTCACATTCTGCCCTGAACTCAAGCACAAAATGGCAGCTTGTGATGGGCATTCTCATCAGCCTGGGTTCCCTCTCACACTGTGATGCTGTGACAAGCTGCAGACCTCTCCCGGTCCTGCACTCACACAGACATTCACAGGCAGGGACATCCCCTTCTGAGTTACATGAATGCTCTTGCCAGCCACTCATTAACCAACAATAGAGAGGCTCCAGCCAATTCCCCACAGCTCCCTTGCCTTGAACCCCTGAACTGTACTGTCCTACCCTAGTCAAAATAATGACCAGTGTAAATCTGAAACAGATTTATTAACCACAAAAAGATAGATTTTAGGTGATTATAAGTGATAAGTGTACAGATCAAAGTAGATTGCTTAAGGAATAAACCAAAATCACAATCTAAATTCAATAAATTAGACAGGATTTGAATCAAGCAGCTTCTCACCCTTATGGTACAAACAGTCCACCCATCTTCCATACACAGGCTGGGATTCCTCCTTTCCTGCCTGGGACCACTTCCCCAGTTCACTCTTTATTCCTGAGGTGTTTCCAGGTATTGAGTTATGGCAGGGGAGAGAGGCCAAGTGACGAAATCACTTCCCCCTTTTCATAAAATCATAGGACTGGAAGGGACCTCGAGAGGTCATCTAATCCAGTCCCCTGTACTCATGGCAGGACTAAATATTATCTAGTTCTAGACCATCCCTGACAGGTGTTTGTCCAACCTACTCTTGAAAATCTCCAATTATGGGAGATTCCACAGTGTCCATAGGCAATTTATTCCGGTGCTTCACCATCCTAACAGGAAGTTTTTCCTAATGTCCAACTTAAACCTCTCTTGCTGCAATTTAAGCCCATTGCTTCTTGTCCTGTCCTCAGAGGTTAAGGGAAACATTTTTTCTCCCTTCTCCTTGTAACAACCTTTTACATACTTGAAAACTGTTCTCATGTCCCCTCTCAGTCTTCTCTTTTCCAGAATAAACAAACCCAAGTTTTTCAATCTTCCCTCAACGGTCATGTTTTCTAGACATTTAATCATTTTTGTTGTTCTTCGCTGGACTTTCTCCAATTTGTCACTGGTTGCAGTGGGAAGTCTTGTTCTTCAATTGAATTGCTGTGTGTTTATTAATCATTCCTTCCTCCCACTCTCAGAAATCACCAGTGAGAAGGTGCAACCTCTTTCCACTGCTCCCACAGCGGAAGGAGCCACGGGTGAGCAAGACTAAGCTTACCAGGGGTGGGAGGGGTACTGATGACATCTCACGGGGGGTTGTATGGAGGCCAGTGATCCATCTCCTCTGGCTGGCCTTACAGCTCTGATCACATCCATCCTGCAGCCAAGATCTCTTCACTGAATCCCGTTTGCCGCCTGTACTATACTCAAGGCCTTGATTCCGCAAAGTAATTATGCACATCTTTAGCATTAAACACATGAACAACCGCATTCACTTAAAGTTAAAACCAGGCTTAAGTGCTTTGCTTAGTCAGAGACCAAATTGCCTTCCAAGTTCTTCTCTGGTCACTATTCCCCCTCCCACTGCTCCACACAAACTATGTAACTATTAGGGCTGGGCAGAAATTGGGGTTTTGATTTCTATTATATAATAATAATTAATATTGCAAAAAGTGTCTGCTTCCTGTGGAAATATTTGGTTTTTTTTAAATAAAAAATCATAATGCCTGAAAACTGGAATGTTTGGGGTTTGGCCAAAAACTGAAACATTTCATCCAAAAACTGTAATACACCAGACCCTCACTAGAACGTGGGATTTGGGGTCCATGCGGGGTACCCCGTTGCCATGGATTCCAATTAAAGTAATTAAATTAATGTGTCTCATGCTCCCATTCTCATCTTTGGGCCAGGCTCCTGGGATGGACTACCTCTCCCATAATGCACTGCCTCCCTTTGCCAAGAGGAGAGATCGTGGAGCATCATGGGAGATGTATTCCAATCACACAGAGAAAATAGTCTCTTGCCCTGTTTGGCTTCCATAAGACAGATAAAAGGAGTCTGAAAGAGTTTATTTTTCATGAGCTTAGTTTTCTTGATTATTTTTTGCATTAGAAACTCCAACCCTGTTTACATTGCAAGTGCCATGGTGACTGGAGATCTAATGAAATGATGACGGCTTGTAGCAAGAGACCATAGTGATGGGCATGGTATTAGAATAGAATAGAACAGGTCTGTAATTTGGTAAGCGAAAGAGAAGCAGCTAGAGTAGGAAGAGGATTGATTCTGGGCTTTTATAGCCCTAGAGAAGGCAGACGATAAAGTGGACAGAAGGATGCTCACACAAGCACTGTGGAAATAGGGAGCATCTGAGGACACAATAACTATGGTGAATGTCCTACATAGATCCCCTAAAACAGTTATCTGAACATGCTTTGGAGCAACAAGCTTCTTTGAAGCATAGTTGGACTATTGACTGTTTTTCTTAATTCTCATTTAACTTCAGTGCCTAAAAAACAGTTGACAGAAAGCCAGTCCGTGTTAAAGATTCAAACACCCATGCTCACAGCACACATTCACTAAGATCACCACATTTCTTGAGCACAAAGAAGGATTGCATGGGAGGAAAAGAAGTTGCACTTGGGATGTGTTAGATGGAATATTTTCCCCTTCAGGAGGAGTAGAGGTGAACATCAGAGAAGATTCCCCTGCAGGTCAAGGAAGACGGGACAAATGCAAGTTATGTCCAACAGAGGAGGTATCTGTCTATCTCCCTCCCTAGGTTCATCCAAATACATCCATCCCTAATCTCTGTCTGCCCATCCATCCATTTCTCTCTCTATGTAATCCCCACAGTCCTTCTGGCCATGCTGCTAATCACCTGCTCCCCAAACTAGGATGTCTCGATCACTTGGGGAATACCCCATGGAATCATTGACTGTGGGGCTGGAGTCCAGCTGATCACAGAGTCCCTTCTGCCAGCTATGCTCCCAGGGTCCCAGGCCACGGAAACAGCTCCAAGAAAACACTTGGCCACAGCCTCCCAGGTTACCTCCTCACAGGAGCTCTGCAGTGGGAAATCCCCAGTGAAGCCCCCTTAACGCCTGTTCCTGTGTTTTAGGATCCTCCACAAGAAATGAACCCAGAGATTGTCCAGGGCCCAGATGGGAACCAAGAGACGTACAGGTGAGAGCTGGGGCTGAGAGTTCAGGGTCACACCCCCTGCAGAAGCCTGTGTCTGGGAGTACAGGCCAGCTCCTAGTGCACTGAGTTGCCGTGTCCCCTGGGGAAGGGCTCCGTGTAATAAATACAGCTGATACAATTACTTTAGTAGACTCAGCAGAGCTCTGCTGAGAGTGTCGATGAGGCTGCTCCTCCACTGGAGTGGATCTGTCTAGTTTAGTGGGATGGAAACTTTAGGTCATAATGCCGGCCCATAACACAGGGCTGTAACCTCCTGCAGACTGTGCCAGGGTGGGGGTCAGAGCCTGCCTTTGTTACATGGGGGAGCTGTGATTCTATCACTGACTATGGGAGGGGAGTGAGGTCTCGCAGCGTAGAGTGGAAGAGCAACTCTCAGGACACCGGGGTTCAGTCCCTGGTTCTGGGAGAGCAGTGGGGGCTAGTGGTCAGAGCTGGAGGGCATGAGTCCTAGGTGACATTGACAGCTCTGAGACTGTTTAGCTGTGTGGCCTTGGTGACAAGTCATTTCCCCTTTCTGTGCCTCAGTTTCCCCATCTGTGAAATGGGAATGATGTTACTTACCCAGCGAGATTCCTTAATTCATGATCACACGTAAAGCCCGCATGTCCTTCAATGGTGGGTGCTAGGCAGGGGAGAGGAGTATTACTAATTTTACCCATTTCCCTTTTAATTAGAAAGTCTAGGATGAATAGAAGCGATGCCGCCTGTTTTGAGTGCGATCAGGAGCTGGGAGGATCCATCTAGCACTGTTTAACTTTGCTCTTCTCTCTCCCCTTCTCCCCGTGCCGTGCAGGGTTCACCTCCCCGGGGCAGGCTCGTTCCGTTGCTCTGAAACCGAACTGGGGTTTGAGGTGAGGGCAGCCGTGACCCTCCAGTACGAATACGACTCCTGGGATCAGCATCTGAGAGACTGGAGCACCCCTGAATGGTTGGTGGCCGGCCCTTTGTTCAACATCCAGGCAGAACCGGACGTGGCCGTGACAGCTGTTCACCTCCCGCACTTCCTGTGCCTCGCAGGTACAGGAGCTGAGAGCAATAGGTGGCTTCCACGCCCTGGCTGAGAGCATGGAGCTGGGACCCCACTGTCACCAATACGTGTGCTGCAGACAGTTTATTTATTGATTTTTAGGGTGGTAGCAGCCAGAGACTCAGGTTGGGATCAGGGCCCCATGGTGCCGAACGGACTCGGTCCCTATGGACAAATCACTGAATCAGCCGGGCCAGTTAACCTTGTGGGGAGGGACGTACTTTGTATTTTTAATTGGGACAGAGAACAAAGCTAGGGCTGTCGGCTTGTGCCCCCAGCCCACGACAAGCTGCCCAGTGCTAACAGGACGGAGGTTGAACTAGGGGCCCCTCGAGTAAGAAGAATAAGCTGCCATGACTTGAGCTAAAGAGGCAGGCCTTGGACCCGTAGTCGACTCGTTCTCTGTGGATGGGGTCCAGAGAGGGAAGCATAATTCACCCTGACCAGTGTCTCTGTGTGCATGGATGGAAAACTGCGGGTCAGCTATGTCCTGGATGTGGAAGAAATTTTTATCTGAACTTGGATTTATTGCAGGACCTTGAAAATAAATGTAATCAGAAGCTATTGGCATTCAGTGCTACTAGGCATTAAAAGGCAAAGATATTAACCTCTGGACTAGGCTGTCCAGCACCGTCTGTGATTTGGGGGGTATGTCATGAATATGGGGGAAGGGCAGCAATCTTTAGGTGTCCTTGGCAGCTGTACTGGATTGCCTTACCTGTAAAAGGTTAAGCAGTTCAAATAACCCGGCGTGCACCTGACTCGAAGGACCAATGAGAAAAGAAGAAACCTTCAAATCTGGGGGGGAAGGATTTTTTTGCTGTCTTGTGGGTTGTTTCCTCTCCAGACGAAGGGAGAAGCCAAGCAGGTACAATATCGCTTGAAAATATACCTGGAACAAACTATCTCAGATCACAGACACTGGTGAGGAAATGCGTTAGGTTATCTTTTCTTTTGGCTTGTCAATTTTCCTATGCTCCAGAGGTAGCTTCATTCCTATTTTTATAACCGTGAAGCTGAGCCCAGAGAGGAATCCTCTGTGTTTTAAATCTTTTTATGACCCTGTAACGTTACCTTCCATCCTGATTTTGCAGGTGTGATTCTTTTACTTTTTTTCTTTATAAATAAATGTCGTCTTTTAAGAACCTGATTGATTTCAATGTCCTGAAGACTGATCTGTGCTCACATTGCTAAGACAATGGGTAGTTTATTCCCAGGCCTCCCCAGGAAAGGGGGTGAAGAGGCTTGGGGGGCTATTTTGGGGGGACAGGGATTCCAAGTGACCCGTCCCTGAATATTTTGTGTAAATCACTTGGTGGCGGCAGCAATATCAGTCTAAGAAACTAGTGCCTTAGAGAAGTTGTAACCTAAGCTGGTAAAATTTAAACTTAGTGGCTCTTTCATGTGGGTCCCCACATCTGTACCCCAGAATTCAGAGTGGGGGGGGGGGGGAGGACCCTGACACCAGCTAATAGATTAGATGTCTTTCCAAATAGGTCATATTTACTTTAAAAGGTCGTTAACGGAGGGTGGAGTTAAGGGTAATTGGCAGCTAGTAATTCAGACTATCCCCATTTAATGCGCCATGTGGATGAACAGTGTGTTAAGGCTGGTGTACGGACTGTGTGTCACATTAGCTTGTGATTTCCACGGTTTTCTGTTTGGGTGGATTGAACAACTGTTTCACGGGGATGCCGCTGTGAACGGCAGGTGATCCCAATCGTTCTCTGTGTCCACTGACAGGCGGACAGGCTGACATTTCTCAGGTGCGAATCGCCCATTTTGTCGACGGGGGGATGACCCTGGAAGAGCCGACGGGGGTGAGGCCGTCCCATGCCGTGCTGGAGAACCCCAGCTTCTCCCTGTACGGAGTTATTTTGATCTGTTCGTGTTTCCTGAGAATCCCCGTCCACGCCCTAGTGCTGATCTACCAGGCACTTCAGCTGGCAGACACGACCCTCCACCTCTACCTGATCCCCTGTGACCACTCGCTAGAAAAGGTAAATGAGAACCCCAAACAGCACTGGGGTGAGCCAGGTACCCTGATCGGCCCCTCAGGTCCACATTCACCCCTTCCGGGCCTGTGTGGTGGTACATGCCCCATCACCGGGGGAGGGGTGGGGTTGATGATTGTGTCTTCCAGAACGGATGGTTCTTGATTTTTTTCAGGCAATCAGAAAACGTGAGGAGAAGCGCCGGTCAGTTTCCGTGGACAAATCTCCTCAAACCAACGAGCCCCTGTACTTTGGCACTGACTATGGGGTGTGCTGCACTCCAGAGGCAGAGATAACACCCCAAGTAGGTGACATGACAAAGGCTGGGTCTTCACTAGAAATACAGCAGTGGCGTTGCTGTAGCGCTTCAGTGTAGAAACTCACTGTAGTGTCGGGAGGTCACTTAATCCACCTCCCCGAGAAAGGTTAGCTAGGTTGATGGAGGAATTCTCCTGCCAATCTAGCTATCCCTATACCGGGAGTTAGGTGAGTTTAAATATGTTGCTCGGGGGGGTGGGTGGGATTTTTCACACCCCTCCATGACGTAGCTGGGTTGAGCTAACTTTTTAGCGTAGACCTGGCCTTATTTATTCTGAGCTCCCTAAAACACCCAGCTAGATGGGTGAAGGTGGGATCTAATTAACCACAAAATATAGTATTGGCAACTGTCAGCCCCGACAGACCCGCCCGACCCATCTGCACGGTTGGAGCCTAACGAGAGAGATCCTATTGGAAACAGCTATGACCAAAACCACAGATCTGAAGGAGGGTGGGGACCGCTGTGGGCACGTTCCATATAGACGGGGCAAAGGGGAAAATCTTTGGACAAACGCAGATGGGAAAGAACATGGCTGATTGTTGTGGCGAGTGATCCCCGCTCAGTTTGGGATTGAAGCGCTCAATGCAGTAAGCGATAGCGATTATTAATAACTCACTAACGCCTCGTTAAGATGATGAAGCTGTCCCGGCGTGTCCGTCTGGATCACTGATTAGGATCCACATGCATCACTCCTCCCTACCCTCCTGGCTCAGGCCGGGTCACCCCGAGACAACTCCTTGTCTTTGCCTCAGAAACTGACATTTTCCTATACAAGCCGGAAGAATCGCCAGCCCTTCGTTGAAGTCTACATCGAGGAGCTGAGGAGGAGGGCGCAGCTCAGCCTGACAGAGAGCTCCTCTGAGGACCCTTGCTGGGAGGCCACACTGAGACCAGGTAGGCTCAGAGGGGTTTGGGTGCTTTGTAATGGCCAGCAGCTCCCAAGCATGGAAACCCGAAACTTTCTGTCGGTGCACGTCAGGTGGGTGGGAGGCAAACGATCGATGTTTTGCAATCAGAGCTGCCAAAGTAGCAGCTGTCATTGGGAACGGCCCTGAGAGACATCGGTGTGCAAGACACCGGGCTGCGGGCTGCTCTGTGTCTCTCCCAAGAGTGGGCCGGGCAAACGGTAGAAAGAATTGTCCAACCCAGCTTCCCTAGAGACTTGAAGTGGGTGACAAGACCCTTTGGGGCCGGGATGTTCTTTCGGTTCTGTCTGGGTTTGTAGTGCGTGACTGGGGCGCCTGGCTCCCCTCTAATACACCCCATAAATAAAGCGCAAACGCATTTAAAAACCCGAACACCTAGTTTCACAGCACCAAGGCAGAGATGAGCCAGCTTGAATCCAGCGTTGTGTCTGGGAGTATCCAAGAGAGGCACAGGGACCTTGGCATGAGCTGCCGTCTGATTTGCCCGTGTCCCAGGGTGCCTGTGGTAACTTGCACACACTTGAGGTCAGAGCAGTGCCCATGTTTTTACATTTCCACTCTTTGGTGTTCTGGGAGTCGGGGGAGGGCCCCCCCGTGCAGCTGTCTGTCTAAGAACTGGACTGTTGAGTCTGGTCACACTGTCATGTGACTGGCCTAGCCAATGAGATCTGAACATGCCCTGTGTCCTGTAACGGGAGCGGAATAAACAGAAAATTAAAATAAAAAGTTAGTTTCATCCCTTTTCTTTCTTTCAGGGGATGTTAAACGTGAAGAACCAGCAACAAACCAAATCACAGGTCAGTTTTTCTTCAAGCGATTGCACGCATGGGTACGTTCCACGGCCGGTGTATCTGGGCCCAGGGCATTTGAGTCCGAGACTTTTGCCAGTGTGTGGTTGGGTGGACTTGCCCCGCACTGGAGAGGAAGGGGTTAAGCCAGCACTCTTGGTGGCAGAAGCCACGCCCCCCACACTTCTGCTGGTCTGCTGCTGCCAAATAATAAATTATAATAAACTGAAGTCGTTCTGCTATCAAATGTAACTAGCTTAGCCTTCACTTCCTGTCCTAAACTGTGTGTGGGGATGGGGTGGGGATGGAAGGGGCTAAAAAGCTGCTGTGCCCCACCCCAGAAACAGCTGCATTTCAGTGCCAAGGGAGCAGTCCCTGTGCAGCGTTGCTATGTGGCTGTGAAACAACTTCCATGCCCCACCCCAGAGCTGTGAGCCATGTGAACACAGTCTGTAATGGCGTGGAGATCTGTCGTGTTGAAAATTACTAGGGGCATGTCCGATCTAGCAATGATGATAATTAATTCACAACTTCTGTGTGTGTCTCTTTCTCCCCCGTCCCTAGAGAAGCATTTTGTCGACCAGCACCGAGAACAGCTGATCCAGCGGGTGACGGCAGTGGACCGCATCCTGGATAAATTGTATGGCATCGTTCTAGATAACGAGCAATATCAGTGGGTGAAATCTGGGAGCACCAACCAGGAGAAGATGCGGAAGTTGTACGAACTAGTGCCGAGTTGGGACAATACGTGCAAGGACCGGTTCTATGAGGTGCTGGAGACCACACATAGACACCTTGTTGGTCAGCTAGAGGGGAAGTAGCGGTGAGTACCCAGAATCCATTGCTGCCAGCCAACCCGGAATCCATTCCTGCGTCTCCTGATTCCAAAGGGTTTCCTGGACAGTCAGCAGCTGATGGACAATGATACAAAACAAAACTTTCTCCCTCTTCACCCTCCCATCCAGTCAGATGTTGCTGGTTTAATGCTGACCAGTGGACGGCAGACTAGGAGCTCATCTGAATGGATTTTTTTCCCCATGTAAATTTTCAATGAAATTAAAAGGGAAAAAACCAAAACCATTTCGGTGAAAATTGTCTCTGGAATATTTTGATTGTTTTCACTGGACAATGGAAACATTTTCATTCAGAAATGCTGCCCCTGTGCCTCATGGGAGCTGTAGTTTGGTGGCTCTACATCTCCCATGATGCACTGCGGTCTCCCCTTTTGGGAGCTGTGCATCATGGGGTCCTTAGCCAGGGGGCATCTTGGAAGATGTAGTCCCGCTGGTGAGCCCATCCTGTTGTCCCATTAAGGACCATCAGCTACACAACTGACCCACTGAGAGCTTGGAAGGCCCCAGTCCACATAAGAAGTCTCCCTAAGGATGTTCAAGGTAGCATGTGGGTAATGGCTGCTTCCTGCAAGGCCTGAGTCATGCATGGACATGTGATGTGCCCATGTGACTCGAAAACTCCATTTTGCTGTAATTTTCCACGGTAAGAATAAAGAGGTTCTTACACCTGGCAAAGACTATAAAAGGGTCATGCACCATCTCCATCTTGTCTTCAATCCTGCTTCTTACCTCTGGGGGGACTGCTGCAAACTGAAGCTCTGAACAAAGAACTGAAGGACCCATCCCAGCTGTGGATGTTCTTCAGAGATGTCATAAGTATGAAGTGCCTTAGAATTACTGCTTTACCTGTAAGGGGTTAACCTGAACAGGAGAGGGGGTGATGTCAGAGCTAGCATTCCTAAAGACAAAGAAGTTAGTTTCACTTCTGCCCAGGCTATCGGTCTCTCTCTGTCTGCATCTCTTCTCTCCCGGCTCTGGGAGAATTAAATCACCTTCCTACTCATCTCTTAAGAAGTTTCTAAGTTAGTCTGGCAGTAAGTAGAATTGTTGATTGTATAAGTTTGTAATTGATCTATGGTGTCTCTAACCTCCTCAGGGGGAGAAATCTCAAGGGAGGGGTGAGGGCTAGAAAATTGAGTACCTGTGAAGTCTGTGTAAGTTGTAAGCTTTTCTCTTTTCTTTATTAAACCTTTTTGTTATAAGAAGTGTCTGTTAATTCTATTGGAGGGATCCCAGCTTGGGATCGAAGGCTGTGTTCTCAATCTCTCCCAGCTAGTGAGGGGGTGGGGGAGTGTTACTCTCGGGGGGTTTTAATGTGCCCCACTCCATAGTTTTGGAGATTTACATTAATGGTGGCAGCGGGTTCCAAGCCCTAACTGGAGAAGTTTGGGTTTTGGGGGAAAAGATTTAACTTAGGCTGGGAAAGTAGCTTAAAGTTAATTGGTCTTTCATATAAGAGACCCCCACATTTTTACCCTAGAGTTTAGAGTGGGGGGAGGAAGATCTCTTACAAGAGACTTTTAAATCTGCAGTTTATTCTATCACTGCTGAAAGCCTGAACCAAGAACTTTCCCGTTACTGTCTGTAATTGATTCCATTGAACCAATTCTCGCTCTCACCTTTATCTTTTCCCCTTTATGAATAAAACTTTAGGTTTTAGATTCTAAAGGATTGGCAACAGCGTGATTTGTGGGTAAGATCTGATTTGTATAATTGACCTGGGTCTGGGGCTTGGTGCTTTGGGATCGGGGGAACCTTTTTTTCCTTTGACTGGGGTATTGGTTTTCATGACCATTTGTCTCCAGAACGAGTGGCTGTTGGTGGTGATACTGGGAAGCTGGAGTGTCTAAGGGAATTGCTTGTGTGACTCGTGGCCAGCCAGTGGGGTAAAGCCAAAGTCTTTTCGGTTTGGCTGGTTTGGTTTGCCTTTGAGGTGGAAAAGCCCCAGGCTTGGGCTGTAACTTCCCGGCTTTGAGCAATTTGTCCTGAATTGGCACTCTCAGTGGGGTCCCGCCAGAACCAGCACTGTTACAGGGGTAAACGCCCTGCGGCATCGGAGCCGGGAAACAGATTCTGCTGGTGTGTAGAGCTCTGGATAGGGTTGTTTGAAACTAACCCCACTAAACATCCCATTGCCTGCGCTTTGGACTTGAAGTCTTCCGCCTCTTGCCGTCTGCATGACAAGAACTAGCGGAGTGGGAGGGTTGAGGGAAACCCCTCGAACACCTTCCAGCCTGGGCCCAAACTTCCGTCCCTTCAAAGTCTTTGTCTTCCAGATGTGTTGAGCTAGGGAGGGGGGTGATGATGTCACTTTCCCCACTCGATGGAAAGATCTGTGCTGGGACGTGGGGCTCAGGCCGGCCCCACTGGTCAAGCGGTCTCCATCCCGTGCCTGTCTTCCCAGAGAAGTCTCTGGGCTAGTGGATTGGATGTTGACGAGCCCTTAATCGCCCATCTGACAATAGATGGCTACTCCTTTGTTACAAGGGGTTGTGGGTCTGCCCAACCTCCCCACATATTTCAGTAACACACACAGCAGGACTTCACAACTTCCCATACAACGAGAGCGCACACAATGCCACAGGCTATTAAGGTTCCACAGATCAAGACTTTTAAAATGATACCTCCCAAGGCATCCTTTGTACAAAATATATCATAATTACACGACCGTGGTGAATACGGGGCATCTAGGGGCTGCTTTGAAGTACAGAGTGTCCCAGCCAGGGAAGTTGTTAAGGAAGTAGAATGGATTCCCCGGTTGGGGACACTGGGTTTAACCCAACATGGGCAGATGAGTCCAGAATTGTCACGGAGGAGGGTCTTGGCCATTCCTCTTACAAAGCCGGTACTGGCCCCTGTCACAGACAGGATATGGAGCTAGATGGGCCCCTGATCTGACCCAGGGCAGCCCGTTTTATGTCCCCTTAAGCTCTTGGATGAGGAATTTCTGCTTGGCCTCCAGCACCTGGTAGAGCTGGTCTTTGCAGGCCCGGTTCCAACTCGGGAGCAGGTCGAAGAGCTTCCGCATCTTCTCCGGGTCGGTCCTCTCGGCTCGGATGCTCTGGTACTGCTCGTGGTCTAGCACCGTGTTGTACAGTTTATCCAGCACCCCGTCCACCTGGCGCACCCGTTGGATCAGCTGTTCTCGGTGCTGGTCGATGAAATGTTCCTCTGCGGGGAGAGGCAGAGAGAAGAAGGGAATTGCTATTTCTCATCATGAACCATCAGACCCCTTGGGCCTTACTCCTAACAGATTCCCAGCTGGATTGAAAAGTGTCCCATGCAAGCGTCACATCACTTATTGGCACGGATTGCTCCCCCGGCACTGAATTGCAGCCTCCTCTGGGGTGGAGCGCAGCTGCAGTGCTACAGAGGGATTGCGCACTGAGCAGTGAAACGCACCTGCCTCTGGGGTGGGACGTGGCAGCTGTTTAGTAACAGTAGGGCACAAGGATCACTGGTGACGGGCTGAATTCCAGCTTCCTCTGGAGTGGGGAGGGATGGAGAAGAGGGGCTAGAATTGATCTCACAGGTGGGTGCCCCAAACACTGTGCTATTGAGTCTGTTAGCCAGGATGGGTAAGGAATGGTGTCCCTAGCCTCTGTTTGTCAGAGGGGGGTGATGGATGGCAGGAGAGAGATACCTTGATCATTCCCTGTTAGGGTCTCTCACTCCAGGGCACCTGGCATTGGCCACTGTCAGCAGACAGGATACTGGTCTGGATGGACTTTTGGTCTGACCCAGTTCGGCCGTTCTTATGTTCTTTCTCATGCTTTCTTTTTGGCCCAATGACTAGTCAAGTTTTTATACACAGTGGAACAGCTCAACAGGAGAGACTCGGGGCTTCCTCGGAATAGACCACAGCTTGGTGGTGAGGGTACTCGGCTGGGCCGGGGGAAGACCCAGTTCAACTTTTTCCTCTGGAGTATGGATTTTAACCAAGGTCTCCCCATCCCAGGGGAGCGCTCTAACCACTAGGGATCAGGGGAGCACCCCCGCCCCTAGTTTGTGAATCTAGCCCTGCATTTCCTTTGCTTTTATTCAAAAGAGCTGAAATGGAAACCTTTCAATTTCAGGTCGAAGGAAACGTTTAATTCGACCCGCCGTGAATTCCACCCCCACCCGTCCAGGTTTGCGGAGCTGCCAAAGCAAACAAACAAAATCCATTCTTTGCCCAGTCGAGAGCCAAAGCAGTCTCGTGGCTTTCCAATGGGGCGAGTCCCCGGGGTCCAGAGATTTCAAGACAAGTCGACGTTCCGGGAGGATAAACCGCACTGGACACCAAATGATCACTATGGATCGAGGGGGTTTCCCACGCATTTTGTGTCCAGAAGTGCTGGGACCAGAGGGCAGGTTTTGCAGCTCAGTGAATCCCTACTAACCTGTCTGCATTTGGGCCGATGAAACACCCACCATCACGTCTTCTGGAAGAGAGAAGGGAGGGGGGGTCAGGGGGCTGGAGTTTTGATTAATGTTGCCGCTGGTAACGTCCTAGCGGGACCCGTTTGATCTGATTTGCTAAAATAGTCACATTGTAGTTTATGTATTTATTGCCACCATGTTGGAGCAAAACATCCATCACTAGACCCTAGGGTGCTGGTTTATTTAGCTAGCTACATCCCTAGATCCTCATATGCTGATCTGGCTAATCTAACTAATCCTATTTCATTGGCTGCTGGCCAATTTATTCGTCTGTCTCTCCAGCCCCATACACCCTCCATCCACAACTATCCATCCCTCCAGCTCCATCTACACCGGTCCATCCATCCATCCATCCATCCATCCATCCATCCATCCATCCACATACACTTACCCAGAGTGACCAGACAGCAAATGTGAAACATCGAGTCGGGGTGCGGGTAATAGGAGCCCATATAAGAAAAAAACTCCAAAATTGGGACTATCCCTATACAACCAGGACATCTGGTCACCCTACCCCACCCATCCACCCCCACACACGCCCATTCATCCCTCCATCTGTGTACGCACCATTCTAGCTCTCCACCCATCCCCCTGCACACACACTTCTGTCCCCATCTTCCGCTGGGCTGAGCCTACCTGGTCTCACCAAGGCCTTCCAGATCGGGTCCCCTCCGGTCTTTTCCAGCAGGCGGAGCTGCAGCCCCTCCTGCATGTCCCGGGTGTAGACCTCCAGGTACGGCTGCTCCAGCTGGGGGCCCAGATAACAGAACTCCAGCTCCTGAGGGGAAGGGAAGAACAGTCCATTAGGAATGACCCTGCCCGAGCCAGCCGACTCTCTTGAGCTCCCCCTCTAGTGGGGGCACACCACGGTGGGGCTGCGCCAGGACAGCGCCCCCTACTGAGTCCCCGCCCCGCGCCCTGCAGCACAGAGCCCCCTAGTGTTGCCCTAGGGCATCGGGGCCAGCCCTGGCTGCCAAGGGAGAGCGCCCCCTACTGAGCCCCTGCCCTGCTCCCGGCAGCACAGCGCCCCCTAGTGTCACCGTGAGGTATTAGAGTCACAAATGGCTGTGGGGGGACAGCGCCCCCTACTGAGTCCCCGCGCCCTGCAGCACAGCGCCCCCAGTGTCACACTGGGACAGAACACACTGAGGACTTGGGCTGCTGATTTTAAGCCGGTCACTCACCTCGGGAATCACCTCAAGTTGGGATGCGCTGGACACCACACAGTAGGAGCCAAATTTCAAGGGCTTGGTCCTGGAAGGCTTGTGCACGCGCACCGAGGGGCATTTGGACTCATGGTCACTGACGGCCTGTAGGGGACAAGCAGAGCCTGCCCTCAGGGTCCTGCTTCCCCTGGTCTTCCCGTATGGCCACCCACCATGAGAGGGGAAGGTTGGCTTGTGATACGACACTGGGCTGGGACCCAGGGGAGCCGGGTTCAGCCCTTGGCCCTTCCACAGATTCCCCAGGTGGCCTTGGGCTAGCCACTGAATCTCTCTGGGCCTCAGTTTCTTCTCTGTGAAATGGGAAGAATAATCCTCCATTGGCCTTGTAAGAGTGTCTATTCCCTCTCTCTGAACACTGGGGTACAGAGGAGAGTCTCTTCTATGGTCCCTTAACTATAAACTGCTTCCCCAGCCTAAGTTAAGTCTTTTCACCCCCAAAACCCACACTCTACCAGTACGGAAATGGGGACCAAGCTGCCACCATCCGTGTGAATCTCCAAGACCCTGGAGGGGGGTACACAGACTCCCCCAAACTCCCTCTCTCTCTTAAGAGCCCGGGACACTCAGATGCTGCTTCACTTCCCCCTCACCCCCTCCTTCTTGTTACCAAGAGAGAGAAACAGCCCTCTGGCTCACACA
Organism: Sternotherus odoratus; assembly: GCA_032164245.1. NCBI lineage: Eukaryota > Metazoa > Chordata > Testudines > Kinosternidae > Sternotherus > Sternotherus odoratus. Next base: position 104,522,125 of record JAVMKO010000006.1, on the reverse strand, counting down.
CTGTGAGCCTGCCTCTCAGACACACAGACTTCCCTTTACCTAGGAACTGGGTCAAATCCAAAGCTAGGACACTTTAAGGGAATATACCAAACACTTTTTATAACTAAAAAAGGTTTAATAAAGAAAAGAGAACAAAGCCTACATTTACAAGACCACTTTACAGATATAGAGTTCTCTCACCCCTCCCTCTGAAAAGGCTAGTGACACCCAAATTCGGTACAAAAGCTTATGAAAATCAATATGTTACTTACAATTCAGCTACTTATGAATATAGGAAGGAAAAAAACAGAAGTTTGCTCTCCATAGCTACAGAGCGAAGAAATGGGCCTTGCCCCAAGCTGGGACAGAAGGAAACTGAAACTAACCCTCCCTCCTCCCTGCCTCGTGGGATGGGGCTTCTACGTCACCCTCTCTCAGGTAAAGTTAACCCCATACAGGCAAAACAACACTCCACTTATGACAGGCCTACTATCTGCTATTCCACACTCTAGGCTGGCCGGTGGTTATGATTCCCTCCTGGGTGTGTGCGGTCAGTTCCCGGGTACCTCTCTCAGGGAGCGGTCGTTGGGGATCAGGTAGAGGTGCAGGGTTGTGTCCGCAGCCCTGAGCGCCCGGTAGAGCAGTACCAGGGAGTGGATTTTGACCTGGCATTTAGACTGGATCTTCCTCCAGAGCACGCCCAGAGGGGAGAAGCTGGGGTTCTCCAGCACGGCGTGGAACGGCCTCACCCCCGTCAGCTCCTCCAGGGTCATCCCCCCGTCCACGAAATGGGCGATTCGCATCTGGGAGGCATCGACCTCTATGTCTGTGGGTGGATTAGAAAGCACACAAAGGTGAAGTGTGGGTAGGGAAGTGGCCAGGGGGGAGCCAGGACTCCTGGGTTCTACCCTGGCTCTGGAGAGGGGAGTGGGGTCTCTGATGGGTTAGAGACGGGAGGGCGGGGAGCCAGGACTCCTGGGTTCTGTCCCTGGGCGAGGAGCACAGGCTGGCGGGTGAGAGCAGGGCTTGGAGGCCAGGAGTATGAAGATCAGGGGCTGCTCTGATTAGGGCTCCGTTTCAGACTGTGATGTTGCTAAAACCCTGATTGGCCTCAGGGTTACAACTCACAGTGTCAACGGGGGTCCGGCTCAGGAGACCGTGGTTATGCAAAGTGGGAGGCTGGGTTTCTAGGGTTAACGTTCCCACGGGATGGACTGGCCGTTACCATGTACAGTTATTGCTACATTGATTATTTCTGGCCGTACCCGCGAGGCACAGGAAGTGCGGGAGGTGAACGGCTGCCACCGCCCAGGCCGGTTCCACCTGGATGTTGAACAAAGGTCCGGCCACCAACCATTGCTGCTTCTCAGATGCGCTCAGATGCCGATCCCAGGAGTCGTATTTGTACTGGAGGGTCACGGCTCCCCTCACCTCGAACCCCAGTTCGGTTTCAGAGCAACGGAAGGAGCCTGCCCTCCGGAGGTGAACCCTGCATAGCGTGGGGAGAAAAGGGTTAAACAGCACAGGCAGGAACCATCTCCCGTCCTTTTCCAACTGACCCCGGGTGCCTTGTCCTAGGTCACTCGGTGAGGAAGTGGCAAAGTTGAGAGTAGAACCCAGATCTCCTCAGTCCCAGCTCCCCCCGACTAACCCTCCCCTCCCCTCTCCTCTCCTCTCCCCTCGGTGCTGGGGACAGAGCCCAGGCGTCCTGATTCCCTGCCCCACGGCTGTAACCCACTACACCCTCCCCTCCCTTCCCAGAGCTCTCAAGACTCCTGGCTCATTTACCCCCTGCTCCGCTCTACCCACCCATGCTCTTTACATGCAGCCCACCCCATGGGACGCTGAGCATGCTGCTGGCGAGTGGAGGCGACATCGAATACCCAGGCCCAGCTCTCACCTGTACGTCTCCTGCTTCCCATCTGGTCTCTGAACAGTCTCAGGGTGTCTTTCTTTTGGAGGACCCTAGAACACAGGAACAGGCGTTAACTCGGCCCCCACCCACTGCAGAGGGAACCCGGGTAGCTGTGGGAAGGGCTCAGCTGGCGGCTGTTTCTGTGGCCTGGGACCCTGGCAGGGCTGCCTGCGGCAGGGGGGACTTTGTGGTCAGCTGGATTCCAGCCCCACAGTCAGTCATTCCCCGGGGGTGTTTGTTTCCCAGGTAACTGAGATGCCCCAGGTCTGGGCAGTGGTGAAATTGTCAGCGGTTCGGCTGAGCGAGAGGGGATGAGAGAGAAGGGAAGGGGTGATAGATGGACAGACAGACAGACCAGGATCCTCTACCTCCTCTCGGGGACACAAGTCACATTTGTCCTGTCCCCAGGGGTCCCTGCTGGCATCCTCACTCGGGCTGGTCTCTCCTGCGGCAGAGAGAGGGAGAGGCCCGTTCACATCTCACATTCTCACAGCGGTGACTGAGGAGCCCCCGTCCCCTGTGCAGAGCGACGGGACCTGGGCAACCCCATCGGCAACCCCCCCACCCCCGCGGATGCGTCTCTTCTGTGCGTCTGCCCGGCCCTGACACTGCCGAAGTGTGTAGAGCGCTGGGCTCGCATGGCCCACAGGAAGGGCTCTGTGATGGGGCAGACGGTGGGGTGGGAAAGACGGGGTCAGGGAGGGGGATCAGGGGTGCAAAGAGGAGAGGAGTGGAAAGGATGAGGGGTGGGTGGAACAGGGAGAGACCCCAGAGCGATCCTGCAGACAGTGGAGATGAAACCTGATGCAGGTGCAGGGGACAGACACAAGGTCTTGTCAGGGGTTAGTCAGAGCTACGGGTCAAGGGGACATTTGGTTTCTCTCTGCTCAGCCACGAGCGAGGCCCATCAGACCACCCGCCACCTGGTCAGTTTGAACCTCACTCACCGGCAGCCCCAGCGGAGAGAAGCGGGGCCTGTTGACAGATGATCTCTGGGGAGGGATGAATTATTAATAATGTCAATAACGTCATTAGCGTCTATTTCCCAGGCCTCATCCATCCCAAACTGCCTTTCAGGGATACCCACGCAGCCACCTCTGGGGTGGGACACAGCAGCTGTGCAACTGCCTCACAGCAACACTGCACGGAGATAGCATATCCAATGCGGAAACGCAGCCACCTCTGGGCTCTGACAGCTGGGTGCAGCATCGCCGCACAGGGATCGGTCACGGAGCAGTCAGATGCGGCTGCTTCTGGGGTGGGGCGCAGCAGCTGGCTAACAGCCACACCGTGACACAGCGAGTTAGGGCCAGGCAGTGGATGCGCCTGCTAGAAGCCGCGGAGCAGAGCTACGATCGGTGCCACCCACCTTCAGCCTCAGCCGTCCCTGCCACAGATCTGTGGCTGGGCTCAAACTCGTCATCGAACCATCCTGCAACGCAAAACAGAGGAAAGGGCCCAAACGGCCACATTCTGAGCCCAGCGACCGGGGTGTAAATCTGGAGTGACCCCCACTGGTGTGAATGGAGTCCGGGCCGGATTCTGATCGCGCTGACCCCAGCTTCCCTCAGGGAAAAGTCCCGCAGGGCTGCAGGGAGACATAGCCCCGGGCGCCGGCATTGTCCACCCCGCAGGGAGTTCCCACCGGGCCCGGTCCAGCCCACTCGGCATTTCTGGACTCACCGGCTGATGCAAACTCTGAGTCTTCATCAATGGAATGGAGTTCCACAAACGCTGGCTCGCTGGCTTGCGGTGCACGGCCTGTGGAGGAGAGAGCCCAGTGCTAGGAACCGGCTGTTCACCGTAGATCGCAGTGATTTCACTGCTCAGCTTGCCAGCGGTGGGAAGGGGGGGGAGGGACTGGCTTTTGTTCTGTGTCCCGACACAGTGGGACCCTGAGCCAGGCACAGGGTTCCAAGGAGCCAGGATAATAAACAAGAACAAAGTACATCAGCGGAGCTCGGGGGGTTCGGTGTCTCTTCTAAGAGGAGGACCCCCAGTCCTGGGCCGTGACTGGCCCATTCCTTGGCAGTTTGTCCAGAATTGGACACACTCAGTAATGTCCCACTAGAGCCCATCTGTGTATCGGGGACCATTCCTGTCTTCAGAGCAGGCCCCCCAGCTGAGCCGGCCCCTCTGTCGGCTCCCAGGACGGGAGGGGGACTCCCTGCTTTTAACGGGGAGCCCCTCTCGTTTGGCTGGAGGGAGCTTGTGCCGCAGAGCCAGGCGCTGGCTCCGTGGGGGCTCTGGGGCTGGCGCGTCCACGGAAAAAAAAATGGTGGGTGGTGAGCACACCCACCGATCAGCTGGTCCCGCTCCCGCCCAGCGCCCCCATCTGCCGCCGATCAGCTGGACCGGAGGAGATCCCGCCGCCTGTCCCAGGGTGGCGACTGGAGAGACGGGGACCTCACGGATCGGGAGGCCCCGTGCCCAGCTGGGTCACGCTGGAGGTGGAGGGAGAAGAGGAGGCGGCTTTGTTATGGGAGGTGGTGTCCAGCCCTGGGGGATCACCGCTGCACCCACGGGCCCCGGCTAGTCTGGGATCCCACCCAGGGGAGCTCCCTGCCCAGTGGCTGCTTTCCCAACATACCTGGCCCCCCACCGAGTGCCTCCAGCACAGGGGATACGGAAGTACCGACCTTCGGCGGGGGGGGAGGTGTCCCCGGGATGCTGCCATAAACCGAGAGAGATGTGTCGGCTGGGTCCACGGCAGGGTCCAGGCAGAGAAAGAAAGAGAGAAAAGCATCAAAGAAGGGGCCCATCTACCCCGGCATCCCGGCTCCTCCCGGCTGCCCTGCATCAGAGCAATGGGCCCATCTCGCCTGGTTGCCCCGGCCAAGACCCAGCGAGTCCCACCCTGGGATGTTTGCGGCCCAGACGCCGCTTTTCCAGCACAGCCATCGAGCGCCTTCCATGCCGTCCACCCCTGCGTGTCGTCTTCCAGGCCGCCAGCCGCAGCCGGTGGGGACCCCCCCTGGAGCTATTATAATGGGCCACCCCCTCCTCAGGGCCGGCAACAGGGGGGGACAAAGGGGACAACTGTACCGGGCCCCGGACTTAAGGGGGGCCCCCGATGCTCGGACCTCTGCAGAGGCGCGGCGCCCACGTGGCCGCGGTGACCGCGTGCAATCCCGGGCAGGCACCGCCAGTCACCCCAGCGCTGCGCTGTAGACAAGCGTGGCAAGCGCCCTCACCACACCGCACGGCTGAGGGGCCGGCAGACTCCAACCACAGCGGGGGCCCGGGGAAGCGCGCCCGGCCGCCCTGGTGGTGTGCGGCGCTGACGGTGGCGGAGCGGAGCGGAGGCGCCGAAAAGGGGTCAAGGGGAGCCGGTCTCACCAAGGTAAGGGGGCAGGGCAGGGGGCCCGGCCCCACTCGGGGGGCGGTGGCTCCGGGGGGCCTTTGGGCAGGCGGGTGGGCTCTGCTGTGAGTTCACCCCTGCCTCTGGAGGTTCCTTCATCGGCGGGGCTGGGGGGCAGGCAAGGCGGTGGTGTGGGGGGAGCGCCGGCTGGGCTGGGGGGGGGAACTGGGAAGCACCGCCTGGGCTGGGGGGGGGCCCAGCCGCTGTCAGCTGGGGGGGGGGGGGAAGCGCCGGCTGAGCTGATGGGGCCCCCAAACAATCACAGTAAGGGGCCCCAAAATTTCTGTCGCCGGCCCTGCCCCTCCTCCCCCCTCATCCTCCCGCTCAGTCTCCTCCCCGCAGCTCCTCATGCACGGCTCTGAAATGAGCCTCCTCTGGGGTGGGGCACAGCCGCTGGTTAACAGCCGCATAGTGACAGGGCACAGACAGGCGTTCGGGACAGGAAGCGAAGGAGGATCCTGAGCCAGGAACACCGTGCCCGGGCTCGCTCTGCTCACCGCCTCGGGAGGCCGGACGCTGCTTCTCCTTCTTGCCCGTCAGCTTCCTGAGCCGCTGTGGCGGCGTAGGTAGAGTCAGGGAGGGGAAGGAGACCTTCATCATCCTTGTGTGCCCCCAAACTCTGTTCCTCTCGGGCACCCCCAGCCCCATATCCCGCAGCACGCGGGTGTCCTCAGAGGGCTGTGGGACAGGGCCTGGCTTCCTCCCGGGCTCTGGAGAGAGACATAGATGGAGCTCGTCATGCACACAGTCCCCCACCCCCGATTAATGGCCCCCCTAGCCTGGGTTCCCACCCCCTCCCTGCTGGCCCGGATCAGACCCCTTGGCCCAGAAATATTTTCTGCTGTCTCGATTTGGTGGGGTGCGGTGACGATTTAGAGGCCATGCAGCAAAGAGCATTGAAAGGCAGCTGCCTCCAAGGTGGGGCAGCTAGTTGACAGCCGCAGGGGAATGGGGCGAAGGGATCGCTCATCTGCTGCTGAAATGAGCCACCTCTGGGGTGGGGCACGGCCGCTGGCTAACTGCCGCCCAGTGCCAGTGCACAGCTTGGAGTCTGGGACAGGATGTGAACGAGACGCCTGAATCGAGTAGATTTGAGGCTGTGTATATATCTATATATTCCTACGGTACGTTCCACTCCATGTTTCTGATGAAGTGGGTTTTAGCCCATGGAAGCTTAGGCCCAAATACATTGGTTAGCCTCTAAGGTGCCGCAAGGACTCCTGGTTCTTTTTGCCGATACAGACTAACACGGCTACTACTCTGAAACCTGAACGTGAGCCAAATTGGGATCGCGGGGACCCTGATGTAAATCCGGAGTGAATCTGCTTTCAGCAATGGCGTCAGGGCTGCGTTCTGATCTTGGTGACCTCGGGGTAGCTCTGGAAGGATCTGGTCCCAAGCAGGCAGGGCTAGGTGGGCACTGCTTGGTCATCCCCCCCCTTTCCCAGTTGCTGCGGCAGGACAGTCTGTGTCTCTCTCCCTGGCCCATGGAGGAGCACACCCCCCCTCAGTGCCTCCCCCGGGTTCCCTGCTGCTAACTGATCAGCACCGTCGACTAGGCACTGACGCGGAATTTTTCCATGAGACCCTTTTTTCCACATAAAGCCTTGTTTGTTTTGACACGTTCGTAACGAGACCTGCCAGGTTTTCCGGTTCGAACCGGCTTCCCATTGCCAAATCTTAGCCCATTAGACTTTCGAAAAAAGGAGGTGGGGATCACCCACCCGAAGAGCCAGTGGAGTGGACACCTACCTGAGATGTCCCGAGGGACCCAAGCTGAACAAGCGTTCGGTTTCTCAGAACTAGTTGACGTTTTCCTGGCTCGTCCCGACTGGGGACGGGAAAACTTACTCGAGGGCTTGAAAATTTCCAAGGGCTGGGAAAACTGTGCCCTGGCCAGCCGCACTCACCGCCTGGGGAGGCCGGACGCTGCTCCCCCTTCTTGCCCGTCAGCTTCCTGAACCACTGCAGAGGCTGAGGCCGGCGGGGGAAGGATTTTTCTTTGCTCCATTCAAACGTGGAAAGGCTGCTCTTCAAATTCAGATCGGAGAGCGCGAGATGAGAGAGACGGTCCTGATCTTGACCAAGGCCTATAAAGAGTCCAAGCGGGTGCTCATCAGACACAGGGCCCGGTACCAGCGCCCCAGAAGCCTGATCGGCCCCCTAACTAATGGGCCCATCTAGCCTGGTTTCCTGCTCCCTCCCTGCTGTTTCAGGTCAGAGCCATTGGTCCATCTAGCGAAGTATCCATCACCCCCCTTCCCCTCCTTCCTGCTGTCTTGATTTGGTGGGGTACGACAACCGCCTAGAAGACACACAACGATGCTAAGCAACGTTAGAATGTAGTTGTCGCGGAGGTGGGGCTGCTGGTTAACAGCCACACAGCAACGGTGCACAAGAATCACTCATCTGCTGCTGAAATGCAGCCACCTCTGGGGTGGGGCGCATCAGTTGCCTGACAATGCACAGGTCGGATTTTGGGACAGGTTGTGAGCGAGAATCTTGAATCAAGTAGATTTTAGGCTGTACACAGGCCTAGTTATTTGGACAGAGTGTTGCTGCTGGGAATAGCACTGGGAAGGGCGATACATTTTTGCTGCAGTGAGCCAGTGCGTATGTTAGACAGGGAGAAGCAGAGCTCCCCCGCCGTTGCTGTGTGTGCAGCAGAACGAGGGCTGGATCCGGCTTCTCCCCTGATTAATCCTGAAAAGCAAAGCAAAATGTGACTGACATTCTGAAAAGTGTTAGCCAACTTGTGATCTCGGTGACCCCTGGTGTGAAACTGGAGTGAGCCGCCTGATGCCAATGGAGACAAGACTGGATTCTGATCTCAGTAGCCATAGAGTAAATCTGCCGAGTGGAGGTAGCAAGGGGTAATGGTGGGGATAGGGGTGTAGAAAAGAGGTTGCACTGGGCAGCGGAGTGGGTTGCGGTGGGCAGAGTGCAGGTGATGGGGTGGGTCGCGGTGGGCAGAGTGCAGGTGATGGGGTGGGTTGTGGTGGACAGAGTGAAGGTCCCAGGGGGTGGGTTGCGGTGGGCAGAGTGCAGGTGATGGGGTGGGTGGCGGTGGGCAGAGTGCAGGTGATGGGGTGGGTGGCGGTGGGCAGAGTGCAGGTGATGGGGTGAGTTGCGGTGGGCAGAGTGCAGGTGATGGGGTGGGTGGCGGTGGGCAGAGTGCAGGTGATGGGGTGGGTGGCGGTGGGCAGAGTGCAGGTGATGGGGTGAGTTGCGGTGGGCAGAGTGCAGGTGATGGGGTGGGTTGTGGTGGACAGAGTGAAGATCCCGGGGGGGGGTGTTTGCGGTGGGCAGAGTGCAGGTGATGGGGTGGGTTGCGGTGGGCAGAGTGAAGGTCCCAGGGCGTGGGTTGCGGTGGGCAGAGTGCAGGTCCCAGGGCGTGATCGGGGCTGTGGGGCAGAGTGGACGTTGTACAGCATCCCAGAGACCTGGTGGGATAAGTCTCATGACTGGAATATTGCTCTAGAGGGGCCTAGCTTGTTCAGGAAGGCCAGGCAGAGGAAGGAGGAAGAGAGGGTTCTATTGTACATCGAGAGCGTATACACTTGTTCTGAAATCCAGAAGGAAGTGAGAGGCAGAGCAGCCGAAAGCCTCTGGGTCAGGATAAAAGGGGTACAAAGCAGGGGCAATGAAGGGAGTCTTCTATAGACCCTGAAATCACGAGCAGGGGGCGGATGAGGCATTTCTAGAACAAATAACAGAAATACCCCAAACACAGGACCTGGTAGTAATGGGAGACTTTGAACTCTCCAGCCAGCTGTTGGAACAATAATCCGGCACAACACAGGCTGTCCAATAAGTTCTTGACATGTATCGGGGAAATTTTCGGATTCAGAAAGTGGAGGAAGAAACCAAGGGGAAACCGCTGGAGACTCGATTCTGTCTAGCCAGGAGGGATTGGTTGCGAATGTGAAGGTGGAAGGCGATTTGAGTGAAAGTGGTCGCGAAAGGATAGATTTCACCATCCTAAGGGAAGGAAGGAGCGAGAGCGGCAGAATGAGGACGGTGGACTTCAAAAAGACCAACCAACAAACTCAGAGAACTGGGAGGTGAGGTCCCCTGGGAAGAAAATCGAAGGGAAAAAGGAGTTGGGGAGAGCTGGAATCTTCTCAAGACCGTATTAAAGGCTCAACAATCAGGATGCAATGCCAAGATCGGAAGAATAATAAGAGACCACGGTGGCTTCATCAGGAGCACGGGAATGACCTGAAAATCAAAAGGGAATCCCACAGCAAGGGGACACATGGGGGAATTGCTACAGAGGAGTAAGAGAACAACACAGGCATGCAGGGAGACAATGAGACAGGCTAAGGCACAAAATGAGTCGCACCTGGCAAGGGACATACAAGAAGTTGTTAAGAAAGACAAAGGGGAAGGAGAGCTAATAATGGATGGCATCAAAAAGGGTGAGATGGTTAATGTCTATCTTGCTTCGGTTTCCTTAAGAGGTTAATGGTGACCAGATACTTAACACGATGAATATTAACAGCAAGGGGAAATGACCACAAGCCCAAATAGGGAAGGAAGCACTTCAAGAATAGCTAGATAAGTTAGAGGTTTTCAAGTCAGCAAGGCCTGATGAAATTCATCCTGGGGTGCTTAAGGAACCAGCTGAAGCAGTCTTGGGACCGTCAGCAATTACCTTGGAGATACCCCGGAGGACAGGTCAGGTTCCAGAGGACTGAAAGGCTAAACGCAATACCAGCCTTTAAAAAGAGGAGCAAAGGGGATCCGGGGAATTATAGAACTCTGCTACCTAGAGAGAGACTGGAACAAATTATTCAACAATCGGTTTATAAGCACCTAGAGGACAAGAGAGTTATAAGGACTAGCCAGCAGGGAGTTGTCAAGAACAAACCATGTCAAACGAACCAAGCTTCCTTCTTGGACAATATTATTGGCCTAATGGCTGTGGGGGGAGCAGGCAGCCATGATATCTCTTGTTTTTAGAACGTCCTTTGATAAGTTCCACATGACATTCTCATAAGCGAACTAGGCCTAGAGAAAACGATTATAAAGTGAATGCAGATGTGGGTGAAAGACCGTACTCAAAGGTTCACTGTCAAACTGGGAGACTGTATCCAGTGGATCCTGCTGGGGTCTGTCCAGGGCCCTGGTCACTATTTGCATTAGTGACTTGGATGATGGAGTGGAGAGGATGCTCATACAATCTGCCGATGACCTCAGGCTGGGAGGGGTTGCAAGCACTTTGGAGCACAGGATCAGAATTCAGAAGGGCCGTGACAAAAGGGCCGTGAGAGCAAAAAGATGGAATTCAACGAAGACAAGTGCAAAGAAGTACGCTTTGGAGGGGAAAGTCAAATGCACAACTGTAAAATGGGGAATGACGGGCTTAAGTGTCATACTGCTGGAAAGGATCCGACAGTTATAGTGGGTCACAAATTGAATATGAGTCAACAGTGTGATGCAGCGGCGGAAAAGGCTGATCTTCTGGGGTGTATTAACAGGAGTGTGGTATGTAAACTGTCCTGCTCTACCCAGCACTGCTGAGGTCTCCGCTGGAGCAGTGTCCAGTTCTGGGCGCCACACTGTAGGAAAGATCAGGACAAATTGGAGAGGGTGCATGGGAGAGCAACAAAAATGATCAAAGGTTCAGGAAACTTGACCGACAAAGAAAGTTTGAAAACCTGGGCCTGTTTAGTCTTGAGAAAAGAGGAGCGAGGAGGGAGCTGCTGACAGTCTCCACAGACGTGAAGGGTTTTTATAAAGAGCACAGGGATCATTGTTCACCAAATGCAGGACAAGAAGTGACAGGCTTAATCTGCCACAAGCAGGGCCGGCAACAGGGGGGGACAAGGGGGACAACTGTACCGGGCCCCGGACTTAAGGGGGGCCCCCATACGTCCGGGGCCCGGTACAACCCGTAGTCATCCCCCCTTGTCGGGGGGCCTGAATGATGCCCAGGCGGCAAGTTCCCTGCGCTGTCCCGAGCTGCACCCTACCCCGGCGGCTAAGGGAAAAGGGGCCCGCGGGATGTTACTTAGCAGCGAAGTGCCAGGGTGGTGCGAGCCGAGCCCGCGGAGGAAATGCGATTTCCAATGCGAGAGGCGGCAGCGGCTGCTCCCCATTCCCACCCCCGCCACGCCAGGCCTTTGCGGAGGGAAGAGGCGCGCCCTGCCCACCGCCGCCACCTCCTCCCCTTGGAGTGCCCCGGGCTGGAACAACCACGAGCCCCCCGCGGGCAGAGCTCGACCGCCCCTCGGGGCTCGCCGGGGCACAGCACCAGACAATAGGCACCTCAAGGGGGGGAAAGGCGAGGCCGGGCTCAGGACACGCTCCCCGCCAGGGAGTTGTGCGGGGTGGAGGCGGAAAGGCCTGGCGTGGTGGGGGTGGGAAAGGGGAGCAGCCACTGCCGCCTCTCGCATTGGAAATCGCATTTCCTCCACGGGCTTGGCTCGCACCGCCCGGGCACTTCGCTGCTAAGTAACGTCCCGCGGGCCCCTTTTCCCTTAGCCGCCGGGGTAGGGTGCAGCTCGGGACAACGCGGGGAGAACGATCGGAGAGCGAGCGCTGCGCCGAGGGGGGCGGGGGACCAGCGAGCAGGCTGGGGAGACCCGGGGCCGGGAGCCAATGGCAGCCCAGCGGGAGGATGCGGGGCAGCCGGGGAGCGCCGAGCCCACTGGAGCTGGCAGCCGGGAGTGACGCTGTGTCCGCCGCTGGGTCGCACCCCCACCCCAGGTATGTCTGGCAGTCGGCGGGGAGGCCAGGCTGGGCGGGCAGAGAGGGGTGGGGAGGGGAGGAGGTTAGGCTGGGGGAGGAGATTTGGTTGGGTGGCCCGGGTCAGGCAGGGCGGGAAGGAGAATGGGCTAGGGGCCCCCCAAACGATCAGAGTAGGGGGCCCCCAAACGATCAGAGTAGGGGGCCCCAAAATTTCTGTCGCCGGCCCTGGCCACAAGGGAGATGTAGGTTAGATCTTAGGAAATCGGTCCAACTCTCAGGGGAGCTCAGCTCCGGACCAGGCTTCCAAGGGAGGCTGTGGAGTCCCCGTCACTGGAGGTTTTTAAGAACAGGCTGGACAAACACCCGATCCAGGTTTACTTGGCCCCACCTTGGCGCAGGGGGCTGGACACAATGATCTCCCAAGGTCCCTTCCACTTCTGTGGTCCTGTGGGGTGAGGGGCAGTGTGGGGCAGAGAGGGGCATGGTCCAGGACAAGGGCGGGGGCCGGGCGGGGATGGGGCAGAGCTAAGGTTGTTGGAGACAGCGGTTCGTTTCCAAGGGGCAGCCCTAGCCCTGCTGCCAGCTTGGGACAGTGGACTGGGGGCTGGCTCAGGGGTGGGACTGTCCCAGGACTCTGTTCCCAGTCACCAGAGCGGATCGCTGGGGGAAGAGGCAAGAGGCCCTGGGGACCGGCTGGGCCAGGTCTCCTCCTACTCACCAGTTGTCCTTAAGACATCCATTTCCGCTTGTTCTGCACGGCAGAAAGTCTGGGCTAGTAAAGCCAGCTGCACCCCATACTCCTCCCCGTAGTAGCCGATCAGCAGCTCGGCCAGGGCCCCCGGATCGGCTCCCTCCAGCAGGGCCTGGGGGATGTGCTGGTATCCCTCCTTCAGTGGGATTTTGCTCAGCTTCTCCTTCCATCTCCGGAGCTCGTCCTGCCCCAGCCCTGTCAGGATCTGCAGCAGGCGGCGTCTCCCCGACCCCGGCCCCTCCATGCCGCCTGCCGCCCCCTCCATGCCGCCTGCCGCCCCGTCGGCGCAGAGACAGAATCAGGAAGCTGCAACAGGCAGCGCTGGAAGTGATTGCTCCACATTAACCAACCCCGTTGCCACATGCCCCGTCCTCCGGCCTGTTCCTCTCTCTGCTTCCCGCACCGCAGCCTGATGGTTCTGCTCTGCTCCCGCCAGCCCCTCCTCCTGCCACCAGCCGGGGCGGAAGATCACAGCCCCCTTTGCACAGGCCTTGATCTGGGAGATCTCTCCCGGCGCTCCTGGTAATCCACCTCCAGGAGAGGAACTGGACCCACTGCCCCACACAGGGGTAAACCCGCCTCCCTAGATTGATAGAATTGTTCCTGACCAGTTAAGCTCAGATCTCATACTGATATTTTGGGTTCTTACAGCACCCAGATTGCTTTCCAGAACTGTCCCAGCTCTGCTCCGTGCCTCAGGTCTTTCCTCGATACAGCACAATGGGGAACACGTTATTTGGGGCTGTGGTAAGAGGACTTAACAGAGTCCTCACTCCGAAGAAAGAAAAGTTCCGTCTAGCCGCGTTGCTCCGAATATCCACAGACTAAACGGCAGGGTAAGGGTTAAGGAACTTAGGCTATTTATTTCAGCGCGCTGAAAGACTGACAATTCAAAACAAAGAGTCAGTCCCGTGTAGCATAATACAATGATATTTATAGAGCCAACATTTCCCTATACATCACACTAACATCTACCAATTACATTAGAGCAAGCACCTTACTTTATATATGGACACTTCCGATTCTTATACTTAAGCATGGAGCTCTAGCACCAGCTTGTGGCGTAAACATATAGTGCAGTATAAATTGTTAATTTCCTATGCTTCATATAGATCAACTCTTTTGTAACTAATCAAAGGAAAAGCCAACCTTGAGCAGAAAAGGAATTGCCGTTCTCAAGCATTCTTGCCTTAATTGGGCCATCTGGCTTTTATATTCTCTTACTCCCTTTAAATTCCCATCCGCCTGCTTATCTACTTTGTTTCCGTGGGCCTTGAGACTAGCTAGCTTAATTGATACATAACTCACTAGGACATTGTGGTGTTATTATAGATACAGCAGGTGCATATTGTTTATTTCAACCTGCAGGCAAAGGAGAGCTTTATTTCCCCACAGGGCGGCCTGGGTAGGCATTTCCATTAGCCCCTTTTTTAAACATTCTCATGCCCTTGTTGTTTCCTCTATCCACGTTCACTGTGATCTTTTAAGTGCTTTATATAAGGGTCCCGCCTTCTCTGCACACCCTGCCATAATTTCCCCGCCGAAATCAGCGAGACCCAAGAATGACTGCAATGATTTGGTGTCTACTGGCGTGGGGAGGCTGATTGTATATTTTATTCCTTCGTGAGCAACAGATCTATCTCCTGCACCGCGTCTGACTCCGAGATACCGTCCCCTCTTTCTGATTAAAGACCTTGAAGGGTTGTGTTTCAAGCCCTACGCTTTGCAGCAATGCAGTGAAAACTGCACCAACCTTTCCCATTCCCTTTCAATTCGCTCACTACCATGAATACTGGGTGATTTTTTTCTGTTTGTGTAACAGGGTGCGGGCAAAGAAGCTCTGAGCCAGCCCATTAGCTCAGCTCCTGCTAGCTCAGGCCCCAGCCAGGGGAGTTAATTGGAGCAGGCAGGGTGTGGCCCTTAGCAAGAAGGGCTTAAGGCAAAACATCTGTGCACTTTCCAGGCCAGAAGGATAAAGCTGGAAGGAAGGACGTGCACAGGGGGGAACAGGAAAGGGAGAAGCAACTGGCTGATGGTCCTAGCTAGCTGTCCTTCAAGAAGCTAAGTAAGAGTACTTGTGTATATAACTGTATATGGGGTGGGGCAATAAAAGAGGCATTGGTGTTGGAAACTGCGTGGTCTCAGCTCATTTCTGCAACGAGCAGTGAAGGGCTCGTCTACAGTTTGCAACAATCCTTCCATTTCTAAGATATTTCTTACGGCAGCATGGAATGTCACGGGTGTCTCACAATAGCCCATGGGCAGAACAATCCATCTTTATTAATGAGCTGGATAATGGGCTGGATTATATTAGGGGTGGGCAAACTTTTTGGCCCGAGGGCCACATCGGGGTTGCAAAATTGTATGGAGGGCCAGGTAGGGAAGGCTGTGCTTCCCCAAATAGCCTAGCCCCGCCCGTATCTGACCCTTACCACTTCCCACCCCCTTAGAACCCCCAACCCTCCCTGCTCCTTGTCTGCCCCCTCCCAAGACCCACACCCTAACTGCCCCTCAGGACCTCACCCCCTACCAATCCCCCCCTGCTCCCTGTCTCCTGACTGCCCCGACCCCAATCCACACCCCCACCCCGGGACTCCCATGCGTCTCCAACCCCTCTCCCCATTTCCTGTCCCCTAACTGCCCCCCTGAACCTCTTCCCCATGCAACCACCCCCTTCTCCCTGTCCCCTGACTGCCCCACAGAAACCCCTGCCCCTTATCCAACCCTGGCCCCAGCCCCCTTACCGTGCCACTCAGAGCAGTGTGTCAAGCAGCCACATGGCCCGCCAGAGACACGCTGCCCCGCAGGAGTGCACAGCCCCGCCCCTTTACCACGCTGCTCAGAGCGGCAGGAGCTCAGGCCCCACCAGAGCCAGCCCCGCTGCGTGGCAGGAGCTGCGGGCCAGAGCACTGCCCGCGCGGCACACTGAGGCTGTGAGGGGAGGGGGGGAAGGGCTGGTCGAAGCCTCCTGGCTGGGAACTCAAGGGCCAGGCAGGACGGGCCCAGGGGCCGGATGTGGGCCACGGGTCATAGTTTGCCCACACCTGGATTACACCCTCTGCAGATTCACAGATGACACTAAGATGGGTGGAGAGGCAGATATGCTGGAGGGTAGGGACAGGGTCCAGAGTGACCTAGACAAATTGGAGGATTGGGCCAAAAGAAATCTGATGAGGTTCAACAAGGACAAGTGCAGAGTCCTGCACTTAGGATGGAAGAATCCCATGCACTGCTACAGACTAGGGACTGAATGGCTAGGCAGCAGTTCTGCAGCAAAGGACCCAGGGGTTACAGTGGATGAGAAGCTGGATATGAGTCAACAGTGTGCCCTTGTTCCAAGAAGGCTAACGGCATATTAGCTGCATTAGTAGGAGCATTGCCAGCAGATCGAGGGACGTGATTATTCCCTCTGTTTGGCACTGGTGAGGCCTCACCTGGAGGATTGCATCCAGTTCTGGACCCCCCACTACAGAAAGGATGTGGACAAATTGGAGAGAGTCTAGCAGAGGGCAACAAAAATGATCAGGGGTCTGGGGCACATGACTTATGAGGAGAGGCTGAGGGAACTGGGCTTGTTTAGTCTACAGAAGAGACGAGTGAGGGGCGATGCAATAGCAGCCTTCAACTACCTGAAAGTGGCGGGAGGGAGGGGAGGGGGGGAGCTGGCTTGACAAAGCCCTGGCTGGGATGATTTAGTTGGGGTTGGTCCTGCTTTGAGCAGGGGGTTGGACTAGATGATCTCCTAAGGTCCCTGTCAACCCTGATATTCTATGATTCCAAGATGAGGTGCCCTGGAATACAAAAGCTGTTGTATTCACAAATACATTGAATTCACAAACTTCACAAAACCACTGAATCTGAGCACCTTGCTATCTTTAATGCGTTTATCCTGTGAGGTAGGCAGAATGTATTGGGGGGGGGGGGGGCGGGACATGAGCCACCCAGCTCTGAAGTCAGAGTGGGGAGGGTGGCTGATAGGGTGACCTAGGGTGACCAGAGAGCAAGTGTATAAAATCAGGACAGGGGGTAGGGGGTAATAATGAAGACGGGAGAAGCAGGAGACCTGTGGGGATGTGGCCCAGGGAAATGTAGCAACTCTGGCAGTGGAAGGTCAGCTACCAACACCTGCTGCCATTAGGGTCCCTGGGCTGGATCCTGGAGTAGAGGGTGGGCCCTGGGGTGTTGGCTGTCTGGAGACACTGGGGATATTATTTGGGCCTTTCACTGCTAGGTCTCTGCTTACCATAGGCACTGACTTTTAATTTTCCCCGGGGGTGCTCCACCCCCACTCTGCCCAAGGCCCCGCCGCCACTCTGCCCCTCCCATAAGGCACCACCCTCACTCTGCCTCTTCCCAACCACACTCCGCCTCCTCCCCTAAGGCCTTGCCTTCTGTCTGCCTCTTCCTGCCCCTGCTTCAACCTCTCTGTGCCCTCCCCAGGCACCTCCCCCAGACACCAAACAGCTCATTGGCAGCCCCACAGAACAGCTGTGGCTGGTGGGTGCTGAGTTCCCCCTATATTTGTTCCATGGGGGTTTAAGCTCCAGAGCACCCATGGGGTCAGCACCTCTGCTGCTTGAAGTCATGGGACGGATCCTTGACCAGTATAAACAGCAACGTACAATGAGACTCAGTCCACGTATGTTCCACAGGTCCCTGAGCCACCATCAGATGGACTCTCAGCCTCAGTCCGGGGGGGCAGAGGTGCCGGTTACTGCCCTGGGGGCTCTGCTGGGGGAGGGAGGAGATTTACCTGCTCACAGACCATTGTAACGTTATAAAGCATTAACTTTTTGAATCTCAGTGTCATTAAATAGTTCTGGTCTGAACAAATATTGTCTGACCATCATTTCCCACAACCATGAACATCGTAGCGGGAATGAAATGCTTCAAACCCAGAGTGTTGTGTGACTGTGAAAGTTAAATCAATCAATATAAAAAATGATTAAAATAAACATTTTCTAGCACAATTTTACAGTATAAAAAACAATTCTGCGGAGCCTGACTCTCCCGCCTTAGACACACAGCTCCTGCCCCTGCAGGCCCATCCTCACAGGGGACCCCTCAGTGACCCTCCCCACCAGCACAGGGGCTGATCACAGGACTGGAGCCCTAGTGCTACATTTTTTCACTAAAGCCTCCAGGGGTGAAATCGGTCGGGTCCTTCCTGCTCAGCAAACAGCCTGAGTCAGTTCCAGGGAGGGAAACACCCCTCGCTGCTGCAGGCGGGGCAGAGGGTGAGCTCAGGAAAGTGAAACTAACCCTGTTCCTCTACCCAGGGGGAGCCATGGCTGCAGAGAGCCCCGTGGAAAGTCTCCAGGAGGAATTGACATGTCCCATCTGTCTGGAGTATTTCACACAACCCGTCACGCTGGAGTGTGGGCACAATTTCTGCCGAGCCTGCATCAGCCAGTTCTGGGAGGGATCTGCTACAGCCGCCTCCTGCCCTCAGTGCGGAAAAACTGTGCACCAGAGAAACCTCAGGCCCAACAGGCAGCTGGCAAATGTCCTAGAAATCGCCAAACGGCTGAGTTTACAGGCAGCAAAGAAAGGAGGAGAGGAGAGGGTGTGCGGGGAACACCGACAAGCTCTGATACTGTTCTGTGAAGAGGATCAAACCCCCATCTGTGTGATATGCACCTTATCCCGGGCTCACCGCGCTCACAGGGTGGTTCCCATACAGGAAGCTGCTCAGGAGTACAAGGTACAGTATTTCTATCTAGTGTAATGGGTAATAACTTTGGATGTTAATTTCAGGTTAATGGTGTAACTGTCTGGACTAGAGGAGATCACTGGGCTGAACACTGTGGGGATCCCAAGCACCTTGAGTTCACACCCACAAGGACCCCAGACAGCTCAGGTCCAAGCCACATACCACTGGGATTAGACTTATCTTCAGCAAAAGTAACCCCTGGGCAGCATGGACCATGTGCCAGTCTGACCCCTTCTAGTGTGTTCATGGGCAAGGATCCGCCAAAGTGGCTCCATTGGTCCCACCTGGCAGCCTTTGGAAATCTCCCAGAATCCACCGCTTCTGGGATCTTTGCTGGGGACTTTGGGGGAGCCACCCAGACGCCATTGCCACGGAAAGGGGCTAGGACAGCACTAGGGCAAACCCCAGCTGTTCCTAACACAAACCAACACATCTAATGGGGTTTGCCTCAGTCCTTCGATCAATGCTGTCCAACCAGTCCAATCCCCAGGGGGACAAGGCTGAAAGTCAATGGAGTTGGATTCATTTGAGCATCCCAGTCGATATGGCTGGTCCGGTGGCTTCTGGGATTGGTATAATTATTTGTTAAATATTCTCAATTACAGTTTTATAGATTCACGGCCATGGGACACCAGTTTTCCACTGATTCAGCTCGATGGAGAAAGTGGAGGGAATAACCGCAAACAATCTGAATCCAAAACACACCCAGTTTCCATAAAGAAGGTTTCATTTCCTTGGTGTCTTACCTCTAGAAAGACCCACTGTTGTACCCAATATTGTTGTAACTGTGTTGGTCCCGGGATATTAGAGTGACAAGGTAGGTGAAGTGATATCTGCTCATGGCCAGGTTCTATGGGTGAACGACAAGCTTTCAAGCTTCCACAGAGCTCAGGAGAGAGTATGTTCCCCAGAACTGAGTCGTGTGTAACTCTCTTACCAACAGGAGCTGGGCAAGCAGAAGAGATTGCCATAGCCACCTAGTCTATCTAGGAAGACTGACTGTAAAAACACCTCATCCACCCCCCTACAACCCTCATAATAAACCCTGCAAATCATTTCTGTTTGTCAGGAAAAAATACAAGTCAGTTTGAAGAGTCTGAGGGAAGAGAGAGAAAAGCTGCTGGGATTTAAAGTGACTGGAGAGAAGAGAAGCCGGGAATATCTGGTAGGTGCCTGTTGTTCTTCACCTGCTCGGACATGGAGCTGGGAGGGATGTTTATTAGTACATTTCTCTGCGGCCTTGTGTGTGTTTCTCCATGATCATGCGATATTGTGCATGTGTGGGTGTGGGTGTGTACATGTGTGCATATCACAAATGTTCTCTCACTGGAGCAGGACAAAAGCGTCTTCTGCGGCATCTCATTTTAATTAATGAGTTAATTGCTACCCCTTTGTGGCTTTCACAGAATATCTCCCAAACTGCACTGACTATATCCCAGTAGACCTGGAGACAGCCCCAAGAGATTGGGGCCCAATGGGAAGCTGTAAGAAAATCCTCCCTCTTGTGATCACAATGTAGAGTCACGTGTCAGGATGTGAAGAATGGTGGGTTTTGAACTTCAGTCCACACAGACTCTCATTACAACCAACCGCTCTCCAGAGCCAGCAGGGGAGGGGCTAGTGAAGCTCTGGCCCCCCAGAGGACCTGCCTAGGAAGCTCCTGATTGGAGCAGACGTTTGGATGCACGAATTACACCAGCAGGAGTCACGGGAAGTTGTCCAAACAACGGAGTGAACTCCTGGTCTGCTGCTGGACTGGCCCCTGACTCTGGCTTGGCCCTGGGTCAGGTTTGACCTGCAGTACTGCTGTCTGACTGTGGCTTGACCCTTCACGTGGCTGACTGTCTCTGACTCCAGTCCTGACCCCACATGTGACTCCAGACACTGAAACTGGCTCAGTCTTTGGCATAAGTCCTGAGTTTGACTATAGGCCCAACGCTTGGTGAGATCCTGACTTTAACTCCAGCTCTGACTTTGGCTTTCATTCCTGACTTCCCACTACAGATCTGAGCAGTTGTCCTGATGGCTCATATCCTGGTCTCTACACAGATGTGTTAGAGATTGTAAAGAAACTCTCTCTTGTAAGACTGTATGAAAGGTCACCAGTCTCCCTCCATGTTCCTGACCAGCCCTTTCCTTATTTCTTATAGAAATGGACAGAAACCAAGAGGCAGAAGATTGTGTCTGAATTTCACCAACTCCGGCAGTTCCTTCAGGAACAAGAGCGACTCCTGCTGGCCCGGCTGGCAGAGCTGGACAAGGAGATAGTGAAGATAGGGAATGAAAATATCACCCGACTCTCGGAGGAGATTTCCCGTCTCAGTGAGCAGATCAGTGAGCTGGAGTGGACGTGTCAGAAACCAGCGAGTAAATTCCTGCAGGTGAGACTGAGCTAGAAACATCCCAACTCCCAACACAGGGTCAGGACAGCTCCTGAACTACCGGCACTGGGGTCCAGCAGTCAGAGATCTCAGTGTCACTCGGCATGTGCATTGCTGACCTGTGAATGACAATTGTTCTTTGCAGACTCACAGACACATTGATATTAGAGATTGAAAAGCACCATTAGCTCAGTGAAACCATTGTCCCGGGGTCAGGGCAGGGCTGATTTTCCCTGTAGTTGCAAAATCCCTTTCCTGGAATCCCAAGTGTGTGTCAAGTGGGACTGAGATTTTTTGTTAATCTCTCTTCTCTCTCTCCTCTCTCTCTCCTTTAGGATGTCAGAAGCACCTTGAGCAGGTACGTGACTCTCTCCCACTCCCACACATACAGTAAAACCTCCATTTAACGGACTAATTCGGGCGAGGGGGTGTCCGTTAAATCCAAAAGTCCGTTATTTAATAATAATAATAAAAAAATGAGCTGTCAGAGCAGCAGCCCGCCCACCACAGGGTCAGGGAGGCAGATCGGCAGCCCGCCCGCTGCCGGGACCCGGGTGGCAGCCGGGAGCCGTCAGCCAGCCCGCCCAGGTCCCGGCTGCTGGGACTCGGGCGGCAGCCGGGAGCCATCAGCCAGCCCGCCCGGGTCCTGGCTGCTGGGACCCGTGCGGGAGCCGTCAGCCAGCCAGCCCGCCCGGGTCCCGGCTGCTGGGACCTGCCAGCCATCCCACTCACTGTTGGGAGCCGGGTGGCAGCCCGCCCGCAGCTGAAACCCCGGTGGTAGCAGGGAGCGGGCAGTTAGCCCGCACGGGTCCTGGCTCCCGGGACCCGCCAGCCAGCCCGCCTGCTGCTGGGAGCCGGGCGGCAGCCCGCCCGCAGCTGAAACCCCAGCGGCAGCAGGGAGCCCACAGCCAGCCCTCGACAAACGGATTTCGGATGCATCAGACTTTCTTAAAAATTTTGTCCGTTGCATCCAAAGTCCGTTAAATCGAGGTTTTACTGTACTTGGCAATGCTGGGAGAGAGCATGGAGATGGTGAGAGGATTGAACCTCCACAGCAACGTGTGTGGGGAAGGTCACATTCTGGACACAAATCTCTCAGATGATCTTATCCTGCGGTTGTCACTCTGGCACAGAGGACTCTGGAATTCTCCATACAGTGGGGAAGCCGGACCTCAAGTATTTTCCAGAGCTGTCACCTCCCTGGGGGACTGGCTGGCTCAGGATTGTGGGGATGGAATATGGGCCAGTCACTGCTGGGTCCTGGTTACCGTTCAGCCCAGGGCAGCAGTGGTCAAGAGTCTTTACCGCCTGAGGACTGTTTGGAGACCTGGTGGAATGAGCTGGGGAGGGGTCAGTTGGTGTCTCAGTCTAGCTGCTAGTAGGAAGATTTCTACAGCACTTCACCTGGGAACCTCCTGTCCCTCAGAGAATGGAGGCCAAGGAGTGAATTGGCCCTAGAGACTCAATTCCCATTTTGTCCCCAGAGCTGATCTCTCCAGACCAGAGTTGAAGAATACTAATGGGTCCTTTGGGGGGAAGCTTCTACAGCCATGGGCTGTGTCTCACCTGCTCTGAGGCTGGGAAGAGTCAAGGAATTCTAACCCCAAGCCCCTTAGAGCAGCGACTCATGAGCCAGAACTTATAATGAGTCACATAATGAAATACAATCACGTGAAATTGTTTCTCTCCAGGTGTGAGAAGGGGAAGTTCCAGCAGCCAGAGGAGATTTCTCCTGAACTGGAAGAGCGAGTCAGCGATTTCTTCCAGACAACTCTTGTGCTATCGGAGACTCTGGGGAAGTTCAAAGGTACCTAGAAGGGATCTAGGAATGGAAATTGGGATGATCCTCTGAGACTGTGGGAAGAGAATGGTGCTGGACAATTGGTTCACACTGAGATGATGCTTCTGTTTAATCGTTGGGTGAGAATGCCAGACACTTGGGTCCAAAACACTCAGGTTGATTGATTCAAACCTTTGCACCAAAAACATCACTTTCAATTACAATTACCACGTAAGAAATGACTCCTAGACTTTAAGGTCAGAAGGAACCATCATGATCCATCTACTCTGACCCCCTGTACATTGTAGGCCACAGAACCAGGGCTGGCGACGGGGGGGACAAGGGGGACAACTGTACTGGGCCCCGGACTTAAGGGGGGCCCCTGATGTAGTGCGGATGCTCGGACCTCTGCAGAGGCGCGGCGCATGTGTTGCGCGGCTGACCGCGTGCAATCCCGGGCGCCGCCGGCCACCCCGTCACTGCGCTGTAGCGCGGCAAGCGCCCGCACGCACCGCACGGCTGAGGCTGACGGCAGACTGCGACCACAGCGGGGACCCGGGGAAGCGCGCCCGGCCGCCCTGGTGGTGTGCGGCGCTGACGGTGGCGGAGCGGAGCGGAGGCGCCGAAAAGGGGTCAAGGGGAGCCGGCCTCACCAAGGTAAGGGGGCAGGGGGCCCGGCCCCACTCGGGGGGCGGTGGCTCCGGGGGGGCCTTTGGGCAGGCGGGTGGGCTCTGCGGTGAGTTCACCCCTGCCTCGGGAGGTTCATTCATCGGCGTGGCTGGGGAGGCTCGGGGCAGGCAAGGGGGTGGGGGGGGGGAGGCCAGGCTGGGTGGGCGGGGAGGGGGGCAGGAGACTAGGCTGGAATCTGGGTGGGTGAGGCGTGGGTGCGGGAGGGAAGGAGGTTTGGTGGGGGGGAGGCTGGGCTGGGCGGGTCAGGCATGGGGGGGGCAGGAGGCTGGGTTGGGAGTGGGAGGGGGGAGGAGGTTAGGTTCGGTGGGATGGGCCGGGCCAGGCAGGGGTGGGGGAGGGAAGGCGGTTAGATGGGGGGAGGCTGGGCGGGGGTAAAGGAAGATCACCCCCAACAGTGGGGTGGGCCAGGCAGGGATGGGTGCGGAGGAGAGGAGGTTAGGCTGGGGGAGGAGATTAGGTTGGGTGGGTGGGCCGGGTCAGGTGGGGGGGTGGGGGGGGGCAGGGCGGCAGCGGGGGGGGGGGCACAAACGATCAGAGTAGGGGTCCCCAAAATTTCTGTCGCCGGCCCTGCACAGAACCTCCCCACCCACTCCTGTAATTTACCCCTAAACTGAAGTCCTCAAATAATGATTTAAAGACTTGAAGTTACAGAGAATCCACCATTTATTCTAGTTTAACATCTGTAAATGAAACGTGCCCCATATGACAGAGGAAGGGACAAAAAAAACCCCTCATGGTCTCTGGCAATTTGAGTTGGTGAAAAATTCCTTCCCCCAGCGCCCCTCAGCCTAGCTGCAGCCCCTCATTGCTCCCCCTCCCCAGCACTGTTCCAGCAGAGATGAGGGACAGGGGGAAGAGACAAGGGACAAGGGAAGCCACTTTGGGGAGCCACAAGAGATGAGCCCCCTCCACAGAATATGTTCTTCCCCTGGCCTCTGCTCACAACAGACTCCTGCCCAGAGCTTGTCCCTATGTCCTGATCAGGGGACAGAGGAGGTTCCCACCCACCCCGGGATAACCCCTGCCTGGAGGGGGGTGCCCTGGTCACAGTGAGGGGATGGGAAACTCTGCTCCACTGAGAGACCCTCCCCGCCCTCCCCCACTTCCCACATCCTGTGACATGATGGGGGATCGTCCATGTAAGGGACACAGAAAGGGGAGAGGAATGGGGGAAGCAGTCTAGAGGTGGGACACACTCACACACACACACACACACTCTCTCTCACACACACACACACTCTCTCACACACACACACTCTCACATTCATCCTCCCATTAGACATATTATTTAAACAAAAATAAAAAAGTCATAACAACAATGCACTGAAATATGGTTTTAGGATAGGGTGACCAGATGTCCTGATTTTATAGGGACAGTCCTGATTTGGGGATCTTTTTCTTATATAGGCTTCTATTACCCCCTACCTCCTGTCCTGATTTTTCACACTTGCTGTCTGGTCACCCTATTTTAGGATAGAAAGCGAGGAATACTTGTAGCACCTTAGAGGATAAGTATTTATTTCAATGCCCCCATCCCACAAAAAAAAGTATTGACTGCGGCGGTGAGGTACATTCAAAAACACTAAAGTGAGTTGAATTTATTATTATTTAATAACTAGGTAGCTAGTTTATGTTTTCTTCAGTGTGGAAAATTGTGTGTTATTTTACGGGGTTGAATGATGACTGAATGACACAGCCATCCTCCCTCCGCCGCCGCCAATGTCCATCACTAGTCTGGTAATTTTGTCAAGTGTCCATAGTACAACATGATGCTGGCTAACGGGACCCAAGTGGGAAAGTTCCTTTTATGACAAAGTCTTTGTACGATCTGGGTCTAGGTTACGGCAAAAGGCAGCAAGTGAACGAGACAAACCAACTGGAGTCTGAGGGGTGGGAGGGGATGAGGAGGGGAAAAGTAAATCTCCCTGACAGATTGTCTGTCCTGGGATGGTTGTGAGGCTGCAGGGATGTTGGTTCCGTTGCTGGGAGATGCCTGAATGAGGGAGGAAGTAGAAGGTTTCCGATTAGTTTATATTAAATGCCTGTGTGTGTGTCTTGGCCTTTCGGTCTGCTTCTGTCATGATGAACACACAGTTCTATGTGTTCAGTGTGAGGACACTCTTATAAATATCAAAGTCTGTAATCTCGTCTCTTTTCTCCTTTCCCCCTCCAGACACTCTGCCATCTGCACTGGAGACTCCAAGAGGGAAACCCCAAGGAGCAGACAGACAGGGTGAGTTTGCAGCCGGAGATTGTCTTTAAATTATGAGAAAATTCCTGTGAAAACATCTTGATGAGATGGTAACTAAAGTTACCAACCAAATCCACAGTGGCCATGAGACACACAGCCCTAAAAATAACCCATTAAACAGTGGGAAGATCCAGGGGCACTGGAACATGGGGAGCATCTGCCTGCAAAAGTTGGTGCCTTTGGTGCGTTTCTTTAGAGAGACCGGGGAACTTCAGTGACATCCCTGCTCAGTCTCAGGCGCCCAGGACAGAGCAGCTCCTTAGGATCCAGGCCAGCTCACTGGGCAGGGAGCCAGGTCAGGTGGGCTCAGGCGTTTCTTGCTGGAATGAGGTAGGCAGCACCTGCCTCCCTTCACAGGAAATGAGGAGGGGGAGGAGGAGGTTGCAGTTGGGAAGGTTTAGATTGGATATTAGGAAAAACTTTTTCACTAGGAGGGTGGTCTAGCATTGGAATGGGTTACCTAGGGACGTGGTAGTACCTTCCATAGAGGTTTTTAAGGCCTGGCTTGAGAAAGCCCTGGCTGGGATGATTTAGTTGGGGATTGGTCCTGCTTTGAGCAGGGGGTTGGACTAGATGACCTCCAGAGGTCCCTTCCAACCCGAATATTCTATGAGGTTTGGGGGATATCACCTGCCTTATAACTCTTATCCCCATGCTGAGAGCACTCAGCTGGTCCGTGGGAGACCCAGGTTCAGTTCTCCTATCAAGCTGTGTGCAGCAGCTCAGGAACGTCAGCACAGTCTCCGAGCAAACAGTTATAAACCAGGGCACAGACCTCCCACTGGCTGTGTCCTGTATTTAGATTTCACCTACTAGGTATCAAGTGGGAAAAGTCAAGCACCAGAACAGCCTGACCATGGAGTCACAGACAGTCCCCTGGGGTACTCCCGTCTATCTAGCTGCTTTTCTGCCTCTTTTCCTGCTGCATCTCCCTGCTCCCCATGCCCTGGGGGATTCAGGGAGGGGAGGCATTACCAGCCCCCAGAGACACCCCTGCTGCAGGGAACGGCTCCAGGTAAGTGGGGGAGCCCAGCCTAGGGGCTGGTGGAAGATGGGGGATGGGGACAGGTGTCTAGAGTGAAGGTGGGGTCTGGCCCAAGTGTCCTTCTTCTCAGCTCCATGGCAGGGGGATCCCGGCTGGGAGGGGAAGGGAGAGGGGGGAACTTCAGCCAGGCGGGAGGAGTTTCTCTTTCTCCCTTCCCCCACCTGTGCCCCATCAGCTCAGCAGCCAGGGCTGCAGCAGGGAGGAGGGGCTGAGCGGGGCTTCTCCTCCGGTGCCTGGGGTGTCCTGTCACTGACCAGCTGCTGCTCTGCTGCTGTTGGATCCTCACCCCAGCGCTGGGCAGCTGGATCCTTGGGAGCTAAACGCTCCCGATGCGTGTGGGAAGGAGGAATGAGGAAGTTGATTACTATGGCTTAGTCAGGGCCCTGAGAGAATTTCCCTGCTGTGTGGAGGAGTCTCTGATGTCCAACATGGTGTTACCTCCACTTGGAGCATTTTCCAGACCGAGAACATCTGGGAGCTTTCTTCCCTGTGCGGATTTGCAGGTGCCTCCTACTCCGGGAGCACCAAATTAAACCTTTCCCCACCTTCAAAGTCTCTCTGTTGTGTGGGTCACTGACGGGCGAGCTCAGATCTCACACCTTTGTGGATTCTCTGATGCTTAATGAGGTGTCATCGCTGAATGAAGCTTTCTCCACTGGCAAGGCATTTATGAAGTTTAGCTCCTGTGTGGATTCTCCCATATTTAATGAGATTTGATCTGTGTGAAACTCTTCCCACAGTCCAAGCACTTATGGGGTCTCTCTCCAGTGTGGATTGCCTGATGTGTAACAAGGCCTGATTTCCGTGTGAAACTTTTCTCACAGTCTAAGCATTTTTGGGGTCTCCCTCCTGTGTGGATTCTCTGATGCATAATTAGTGCTGACTCCCCACTGAAACATTTCCCGCACTTGCGGCATTGAGAGGGATTCTCGCCTGTGTGGCTTCTCCTGTGGTTATTAAGATCTGAGCAGTTACAGAAGCTTTCCATACAGTCCAAGCATTGAAGGGGTTTCTCTCTGTTATGGATTGTCTGATGTATCGCAAATTATAATCTCAGAATGAACCCTTTCCCACACTGGAGACAGTGATAGGGTTTCTCATCCTTGAGATTTGTCTGATGGGCTGTGGGATCCTTTTCTCCTCCTCCACATTATATAGATTTGTCCACTTTGTCCCTTGTCTCTCAAACCATCTTATTGCCTTCCAAAAAGGTGAGGGAGGAGAGGTAAAAAATGGAGGCCACTCTCCCTTGTGTTTTTATACCTCTATCTTCTTTGAGGCTCACCCCCAGCTGGTGGGCAGGTGACAGTCAGTCTGTGGCTTCCAACCATCTTTCACGTGAATAGTAAATTTCTAATTCACAACTCCTCTCTGGTGAATGGCCGGCTAAGCAATGAATGGACACTTAGCACCTGACTCTGAGGAGCTAGTCCTTCAGATTTACAGGGCACCCAGCTCTGAGGGCGTTTTTCAGCTTCATGGCATATTTCAGTAACAAACATTCCGCAAAATTTCATAACTCTGTCCACAATGTTGATCCATTTTAACAGGACAATAATATTCAGCAAATAATGACTTTTCACGATACCCCAGAAACCATGCTTTGTACAAGATTTATCATCAGTTCATAAAAGTGATGACCATAATAGTGTAGAGCAGCGGTTCTCAAATGTATTTCATCCGGCCCCCTTCTTTGGGTCTGTCACAATTTAACCCCCCCCCTCCAGCCCCACAAGTACATAGACTGACACCCAGCTCTGAAGGCAGAGTAGAGAGCGGCGGCTGCTGGCCGGGTGCCCAGCTCTGAAGGCAGCGCCGCTACCAGCAGCAGCACAGAAGTAAGTGTGGGCATGTGAAAAGTGATATGTGTCAACATCACTGTTCACAACAGACGTATCGCCGCACTGGCACCCTTACTTCTGTGCTACTCCACCTGGGGCTGAAAGCTGGAGCCCCGCTGCCCGCAAGTGAGGGATTGTGGTGGGGGGAGGAAAGTCTGAACCTGGGTAGCAGAGTTCCATCTGTCCCCTTTAGCCCCACCTCCCAGAGGGCACGACCCTCCTTCATGCGCCCCACCCAGGTCATGCCTCCCTTGACACATTCCCGTGACTCGCTTGGGAGACGTGCCCCATAGTTTGAGAACCCCTGGGGTAGATAGTCATTGTGAGGACTGGCAGCCAAGATGGGAAAACTTGCTCATTTTTGTCCCTGGAATCCCCAGAGAAAATGTCCAAGCAGGAGAGCGGAACAGACCCCATTGACATTAACCTTGCAAAGCACGTTTTGGTGATTTCAGCTGTTAACGTTCCCTCCCGTGTCCCATTTCCACAATAACCGAGACTTGATGGGATAACTCACATGACTGGAGCACTGTCATGGATGGATATAAACTGTTCAAGAAGGACAGGCAGGGCAGAAAGGGTGGGGGAGTTGCATTGTATGTAAGAGAACAGTACGACTGCTCAGAGCTCCGGTATGAAACTGCAGAAAAACCTGAGAGTCTCTGGATTAAGTTTAGAAGTGTGAGCAACAAGGCTGATGTGGTGGTGGGAGTCTGCTATAGACCAGGGGGATGAGATGGATGAGGCTTTCTTCCAGCAACTAAGAGAAGTTACAAGATCACAAGCCGTGGTTCTCATGGGAGATTTCAATCATCCTGATATCTGCTGGGAGAGCAGTACAGCAGTGCACAGACAATCCAGGAAGTTTTTGGAAAGTGTGGGGGACAATTTCTTAGTGCAAGTGCTGGAGGAACCAACTAGGGGCAGAACTTTTCTTGGCCTGCTCACAAACCGTGAAGAGTTAGTAGAGGGAACCTGGGAGGAAGTGACCATGAGATGGTAGAGTTCAGGATCCTGACACAGGGAAAAAAGGAGAGCAGCAGAATACAGACCCTGGACTTCAGAAAAGCAGACTTTGA
The DNA here is from genome assembly GCA_032164245.1 of Sternotherus odoratus. Taxonomy (NCBI): domain Eukaryota; kingdom Metazoa; phylum Chordata; order Testudines; family Kinosternidae; genus Sternotherus; species Sternotherus odoratus. Next base: position 104,492,643 of record JAVMKO010000006.1, on the reverse strand, counting down.
CTCCCTCAGGGAACTGATGGGCAGGATCCCCTGGGAGATGAACATGAAGGGGAAAGGAGTCCAGGAGAGCTGGCTGGATTTTAAAGAATCCTTATTGAGGTTGCAGGAACAAACCATCCCGATGTGTAGAAAGAATAGTAAATATGGCAGGCGACCAGCTTGGTTGAACAGTGAAGTCCTTGCTGATCTTAAATGCAAAAAAGAAGCTTACCAGGAGTGGAAGATTGGGCAAATGACCAAGGAGGAATATAAAAATATTGCTCAGGCATGCAGCAGTGAAATCAGGAAGGCTAAATCACACTTGGAGTTGCAGCTAGCAAGGGATGTTAAGGGTAAGAAGAAGGGTTTCTTTAGGTATGTTAGCAACAAGAAGAAAGTCAAGGAAAGTGTGGGCTCCTTGTTGAAAGAGGGAGGCAATCTAGTGACAGAGGACGTGGAAAAAGCAAATGTACTCCATGATTTTTTTGCCTCTGTCTTCACGAACAAGGTCAGCTCCCAGACTCCTGCACTGGGCAGCACAGTATGGGGAGGAGGTGACCAGCCATCTGTGGAAAAGGAAGTGGTTCAGGACTATTTAGAAAAGCTGGGTGAGCACAAGTCCATGGGGTCGGATGTGCTGCATCTGAGGGTGCTAAAGGAGTTGGTGGATGTGATTGCAGAGCCATTGGCCATTATCTTTGAAAACTCATGGTAATCGGGGGAGGTCCCGGATGACTGGAAAAAGGCTAATGTAGTACTAGGGTGACCAGATCGCAAGTGCGAAATATGAGGACACGTTGAGCGGGGGGTAGGAGGAGGGGTAGGGAGGGGGATGTTTTCAAGGATATTTTGCACCCTAGGCAAATTTTTTAACTAGCACCCCCCTCCCCTTTTCCCAGAGCATTGCTTACTATACATTTTTAAAATGAATATTGCATAGTGTAATGTAGTATGGGGAAGGGGGTTGGGGTGCAGGGGGGCTCTGGCTGGGACTGGGGATAAGGTGTTTGGGGTGTTGGCAGGGCTCAGGACTAGGGCAATGGGTTGGCAAAGGGGGGGCTCTGGCTGGGGCTGGAGATGAGGGGTTTGGGGCACAGGGCTTGGTAGAGGGTTGGGGTGTGGTTTGGGATGGGTGCAGGCAGGCTGGTCTGTCACTGTGGCCAGAGAGGAGGATTCCCCCTCAGCCCTTTCCCTGCCGGGAGCAGCAAGCTTTGGGGCAGGGCCCCCTCTTTCCTGCCCCCCCCCCCCCAGCAGCACACTCACTCGCCCCTATCACTGGTAGCAGAAGAAGGCGGGACTAGGACCCTGCGGCGGAGAGAAGGGAGGCTTCTGACTGTCCCGCTCTGCTCCAGGGCCACAGAAGGTTTAAGGGGCAGCAAGGGGAGGCCGGGAGAGGCTTGGGGGGGGGGGGGGGCTGAGCCAGGTTTTTTGGGGGGGCTCTCTGCCCCCGCCTCCCTCTGCTGGCGGGCGCTTGCATGCAGCACCCCCCCCCCTGCAGCTCTCCTGCCGTGGCCAGGGGGCACAGCCCACCTTCCCCCCCCAATGTCTCTGCAGGGGGGGGAGGGAGGGGAGTGGGCTCTCTGTCCCTCGACGGCCCGGCACTGGCTGCAAGCCGGCAGCAGCAACTCTCCTCCCCCCCCCCCGCCCCTATAACATGTGCAGAGACCTGGCCGCCCAGTCTCTGCCTGGCCCTGGGGCAGTGGGGGCTGCCGTGTGCTCCTGCTGGCGCCCCGCTCTTCTGACTGACCCGAAATCGGGACAAAAGGGCGTCCTGACCAAAGTACGGTTGGGACATGGGACAAAAAGCAAAAAACCGGGACTGTCCCGATAAAATCGGGACGTCTGCTCACCCTACTTTCCCTGCAGCCTCCCTGAGAGTGGTGGGATATTGGCTAGAGCTGTTTGCAAGGCTGTTGTCACCCTGTTGGTGCCAGGGCATTAGAGACACAAGGGTGGCGGGCAGGTCATATCTTATATTGGACCAACTTCTGTTCCTGAGCGAGACCAGCTTTGAGCTACATGGAGCTCTTCTTCAGCCCACATGAATGGTAAGCGGGGGAGGGAGACTGGGAAAGTGTTGTATCAGGCAGGCAAGGTATTAACAAACTTTAACAACAACAGTGAAACCCTTTACAAAGCTGCTGCTACTGCACCCCTCTGTAGCTCTCACTCACCTAGCTGAAGTTAGTATCTTCGCCATCCTTCCCCCTACTGTAGACCAGCCCCAAGGCTTGGCTCAACTCCTCCCCCCTCCTTTCTGTTTCCTGTTCTACAGCCTCCCAGGTCTAATCATTACAAGCAGCATCTAAAACACCACATCCCCTCCTCTCTTAAGAAACTCTCTGCATTAAAATAACCACTGCTGTTCTAATCACAGCAACAAATAGGGAACAAGACACTGTCCTGTTGGCAGAGCTGTTACACTGAAAACTCTGTAAATACTACAGAACATAGTCTCTAGTCCAGACGGGTGGTCGTCTGGGTCTGACCGACCGCCTCTCAAACCCCAGTTCCAGTGCAAGGTCGTGTTGTGTTGGTACCACGGTGAAGTCATCCAATGCAGACTGGGTGTTGGTATGATCTCCTCTATGTGCTCAGGAGCTGGGGGAGTGATGGTGACTCTTCAATGCATGATCCATCCCCAAACCCTGCTCAGCTCTATAGCTAACCAGCAGCAAAAGCAACCAAAAAAAGGTGAGGGCGGGATGCACCGGGAAGCAGAGGAGTCAGGTTTGCACTGAAGCTGGATTGGGGCACACAGAGCAACAAGGATCCACAGGGGGCTTCCCTCACTTCCGAGAGACCCCCTTAAAAGTATGTACGTCTGTCTAATTCGGTGTGTGTCTGTCTGTCTCCTCTCTGCTCTGTGCCCACACACCAGAAGGAGGCAGCGCTGTGGCCTCTGGTCGTCCTCCTCCCCTGCGGGATCTGATGCCTGCACCAAGAGCAGGGGGAAGAAACAGACAATGGTTTGGTCCAGGTTGTGGGGATTCACAACCGAAGGAGGAAGCTTTAGGGCAGCGGTTCCCAAACTGGGGGTCAGGACCCCTCAGGGGGTCACGTGGTTATTACATGGGGGGTGGGGTCACAAGCTGTCAGCCTCCACCCCAATCCCCACTTTCCCTCCAGCATTTATAATGGTGTTAAAACATTAAAAAGTCTTTTTAATTGATAAGGGGGGTCGCATTCATAGAATCATAGAATATCAGGGTTGGAAAGGACCTCTGGAGGTCATCTAGTCCAACCCCCTGCTCAAAGCAGGACCAATCCCCATTCAGAGGCTTGCTATGTGAAAGGGGTCACCAATACAAAAGTTTGAGAACCCCTGCTTTAGGGGAAGAATTCTTTTCATTGTTTCCTGCCCAGCCACACAGGAGGCAGAGTTGCGGGGTAGGGACGATAAGCTGGGGGTCAAACTCCACCCATTGCCCCATGTCATGTAACACACGTCCTCTAAAATCATTAGTTCAGGATTTATTTGTAATGCCTCCTCAGAGAAACATTTTTCCGATGGGCACCAAAGGCAGCAGACGCAGCTTCTCTACAGAACATCTCCCCTGCCGGAGATACTGGACGATGAGCAGTACCAGACAATCCGCGCTGAGAAAACCAGCCAGGAGAAGATGCGGAAGCTGTATGAGCTGGTGCTGAGCTGGGACAAATGGCAGAAGGACCGGCTCTACCAGGCACTGAAGGAAACAAACAGAGACCTGGTTGAAGAGCTGAAGGGTAAATAAACAACATCAGGGAAATCTGCTTCCCATGCTCCCCATGGGGGACACGAGATCACCTCTCTGGCTGGAGTTTTTGCCCCCCCCCCCCGGGCCGAGATTATTTCAGTGTTTTGTGCTGTTGGGTCCAATTCCAGACCGAGTTGTCTCTGGTTGCACAGTGCAGAGCTGGGCTGGGGCTCCGTTCTGCCGGTAGCTCCCCTTCCCGGCCATGGGACCTTCACACGCACTTGTCCTGGGCGGATCAGGACTTTGGCTTGTTATGTAGGTTGGGGTATTTGTAACATTCAGTCAGATTCTAACCCCTCCGGAATATGGGAGGGGGCGGAGTTTGGCCCAGGCTCAAACCTCAGATCCAATCGCTTTAACCAAAGAGGGCAGGGGTGTGAAATAAATCAGGCAGTGGTGGGTGGTATCTAGAGTCAGTGGTCAGGTTGTATTTCCCTTCCCCCTCCTCTCTACCTGGGACCTCCTACCTGCTTTCTGGGATAAGAGACATTTCCCCCCATCTCGGCTCATGTCTCCTTAAGGGCCTGGATTCCTCCTGGTGAGGGGAGAGGGGTGGGGAGAGAAGGACGTCTTGGTCCCAGAGAGAGAGAGGCAGGGCCCGCCTAGGGGTGGGGAATCACTGAATCATTCTCTGTGTGACCCTGGGGGACAATTCACCCTGGGAGAGGTCTTCAGGGGCAGGGAGGAGGTGGAGTCACGGCCTTGCCTGCCCCCCACTACCCTGCGGAGCCCTCAAATCAGCAATTGCCATTTATTGTAATAAAATGTCTCTCTCCAGGGGGACACTTTGTCGACCGGCACCGAGAGCAGCTGATCCAGCGAGTCACAGATGTGGACAAAGTCCTGAGGGCACTTCGGCGGCAAACGCTAAACGCTGAGCAATACGAGAGCATCAGCTCCAGGGGATCCGATGTGGAGAAAATGCAGAAGCTGTACGAGCTGGTGCCGAGCTGGGATTGGGAGCAGAAGGACCGGCTCTATCGCGTGCTACGCATGACAAACAGAGACCTGGTTCAGGAGCTTGACGGTAGAGAACTAGAATCTCTTTCCTCCGTTTTCAAACTGGAGCGAGACCCCTGCCCCTCTTGGGAGGAGATGGAGGAACATTCGGGGGCGGGGGAGTGTACGGGGCCGGCGCTGGGGCTCATCCCCCTGCGGGTTGTGGGGCACCTCACCGCCTCGCTCTTACCCCCTGCCGGGTTGGGGAATATCCGGCAGGTAGCTCAAAGGCTCCGAGTCGACTGAGTCTGCAGTTCAATAAGCCCAGGCCTTGACTCTCAAACAGACAGTCGGGGCTCAGACCCCCTGGCAGGGGGTTGAGCAACAGTCGTTCACTAAGCCCAGGCCCTGAGGCGGGGCAGCAAACAAACCCAAGAGTAAGAGACCCGTAGGCAGGGGCTGAGCAAAGCCAGGCAGGTAGCCCAGGTGTCTGGTAGAGGGGGAGACGGCCAATCCCCCTGAGTCAGGGTGGCAGGGGGGACGCAGGCCCATCCACTCCACTGCGTCCTGGCCCGGGGCCCTAGCCGCGGTGAAGGACCCGCTGCAGTCAGTGGGGATCCTGCCCGCAACACACTGACATGGGTGCTGAGTCTCCCCCCGGGCTGCTTCCAGACTCCCCCTCAAGTGGTACCTGGTTTAGCACCGTATCCTCGGGGTGCTCCAAGACCATGGGCTCCTTGGAGTCGCTGTCGGGGGGCAGGTCAGGCAGCTCTTCAAGGTACCTGTCCGGCGGTAAGCACGGCTCGGCCTCTGGGTACCTGGCTCGGGGTAGGCTGGGCGGCTCCTTGGGGTAGCGGCCGCTTGGCAAGCTCGGCCAGTCCTTCTCCGGATAGCGGGCGCAGGGTAGACTCGGCCAGTCCTCCTCTGGGTAGCGGGCGCAGGGTAGACTCGGCCAGTCCGCGGGCTCAGGCTGGGTTACGGTGTCTTCCCGGTCAGGAGCTCCACCGGTAGCCTCTGGCTCCTCCGGTGGCTGCCTCCTGAGTGAGCTCTGTCCCTGGGCTTTTATACTTCCGGTCCTGTGCCTTGACCTCTGGGGGGCGGGCGCAGGTCTCATTAGCTCCGCCCCCTGTTGTATCTGGGGAGGCTCGTCCCCCTGTGGGGCGGTGGGGCACCACACCACCTCGCTACAGGGAGGAAGTGACAACTCCAGGGGGCTAATGCCAGCCCCACGCTGACTCACCTCAGCAGGCCACCCAGTCTGTGGCTTAATGTCAACATCCGCCAGGACCGCGCCAATTGCTGCTCCCGGCAGCCTCCACCCAGCCTGAGAACCCAACGGGGGAGGGGCAGGCATTGGTTACCCTTCTCTACTGGGGAGCCCACCAGGGACTCCGCAAGTGGAAAGCAGCACCACAGGTCTAGTGACTGTCCTGCCACCAGAGCCCTGTGCCGACCCCGGCCCTTCACCCCGGATCCAGGGCACGGAGCCCTGTCCTCTGCTGGAAAGAGCCTGCGTAGGGCAAGCGAACGGGGCTGCGCTCCAGGGCCGGGGACAGCAGGGAACTCTGTTCAGCAGGGGGCTAGTCCTCAGCGGGTGCAGCTGTCTGCTCCCCTCCTGACCCTGGCCTTTCACCTCCGCCCTGTTTGTTTCCCACGCGCACAGCGGTGGGTTGGGGGGACAGGCAGGGAACGAGGTCCAGGCATTCTCCACCACCCAGCGCTGCAGGGAGCAGAAGGCTTCCTCAACTCCCACATGGTGAATACCTGCCCCTGGCAGGTACCAGACACCCCTTGTGGATACAGAGCACCCCGTCCCCCTAGAAAAAGGGGGGCGTGCATGTGACTTGAAGCTCCAGAAGGGGGTTCATCATAAAAAGTCTGGGAAGCTCTGTGTTAGAGTTACAGGCTAGTGTGCTGTGTGAGTCTCCACCGCTTTGCTATGCACTAACTGGCCATCTGGACAAGCCCTTTAATATGTGCAATGGATTCTCCCATTGCACCAAAGGCAGGGCCGGCGACAGGAATTTTGGGGCCCCGTGCGCAGATCGTGCGGGCCCCCCCCCCAGTCTCCCGCCGCCCACGGGGGCCCCCCCGGCCAGTCTCCCCCTCTCCCGGCTGGTCTCCCGCCGCCCGTGGGGCCCCCCCGGCCGATCTCCCCCCCTCCAGCCGGTCTCCCGCCACCCATGGGGCCCAACCCCCGCATGCGCTCTGGCCGCGTGGCCTGGCCGGGAGAAGCAAAGAGGGGCGGGGGGAAGATGCTGGGTGCCGGGGGAGGGGGCTGATGAACGCTGCCCAGAGCCGCGCCTTGCTCAAAGGTCTGGCGACAAGGGGGTACAGCTGCGTACCGGGCCCGCCCTGGATTTAAGTGCCCCCCCCTTAACTCTGGGGCCCGGTACAGCTGTACCCATTGTACCCCCCTGTCGCCGGCCCTGACCAAAGGTCCTTCTTCCCTCACCGTACCAATGGGCCACTGTATTTGCAACTGCAGTTCCACGGCAGTCGATTCACGCTTGGCTTTCACTTCCTTTTTGTGCAGGGTCGCTGTGTGGCTGTTCGTCAGCTGCACTGTCCCATCCCAGAAGTGGCTGCATTTGAGCACTAGGTCAAAAGCAAGTGGGTGGGTGGGTGAGCGGCGTGGGACAAGAGATACGGGGCTAGATGGGCCCATGAGTCTGAGCTGGGGGTGCAGGCAGGAGGTGGGATCCCAGGCTAGATGGGCCCATTGATCTGATCCAGTTCTGGGCCCAGCTCCCCAGGGCCGTGTATCTATTAACTCTGTCTGTGGGTGAATCCACGACAAAGGGGCAGGATCCCTTTTCCCCACTGTGCGGGAAGAAGCCAGACGGAGGCGAGGACTATGGCAAAGAGGCGACCCTGGGAAATCCCAGAGTCTGACTTTGATTAGATACAATAGTGTCAGGAAGCGTATATGACAGTGATGGATATACTTGTTTACTTCTATTCTATTGGTGGTAGGAACTTCCCTTCACGCTCCTTCCATGTGCTGGGGAAAATGGCTGTGTGCCATTGCTTTTTCCTGTGTGTCAGCACTTTTCCCTCACGTGCTGGGGAAGATGGTTATACATGCTTGTACTTTTCCATTGTGATATGAGGCTTTCCAGCAATCTGGGGTCATGCAGCAAACACGGTCGTGGCTTGCCGACGCCTATGTTCCCAACATCTCCCCCTTTTTGCTTTGGAGCCTAAAAGGGAAAGTTTTTAATGTGCGTGCGTGGGGACCAGGGGCAACCCTGGAGGCACATAGTGATTAGGGATGGAATACACTGAATACTGCAACAGGTGAAGATGAGAAGGAGGAGGGCTAGACCACCATACGTAATGAGTTGGCGGAGCCAACCCTAGCCAGGGAGGAGCGAGGAGAGCTAGTCCCACCACCGAGAGAATGGGTCTATATGAATTTGGATCTGAGAGGTAATATTTCTGATCATTAATAGTTGATTCTCTACAGCATGTGAGTGATCAGAAATATTGAAACAGCACATATCATCTACTTTTTCACATCCGTAGAGGTGCAGCAACAAAAGATAGTCAATGGCAGCTCTATTTTGTAAAAGACCATGGCGGATTTCTGCTTGCTCAGAATTAAGGAGGGCAATGGCTGTGGATGTGGCATTTAGAGCACGAACAGCCGCGCAGGCTAAAGCATTAATGTTGCGGCTATTGCTTGTGGCAAGGGCGGGGACACCAACTAGGGAGACGGCTAAGGCAACCGATTCAGTTTTAGTGAGTAAAGAGGCATGATCATCACAAGACGAGTCTAGTGGGACTGTTGCACGTCTGCGTCGGGTGTCCGCGTGGGTTAGGTGGTGACGTTGCGGTAAGATGAAGGAGAGCCTGCTTAAGTAGCAGGCGGTCCCGTGGGTAAGGTTGGCCGGGATATAATTAAATGTTAGGCCTGAGCACGTCCAGAACCAACCCGGGGGCAAAAGGACGTGTTTATATAGATATGAAATGTTAACATATGTGGAGCAGTTAAGGGATTGAGGCTTAGGGGAATAACAGGTGGATGCTGTACAATTTACTATTCGGGCACAGGAGACATTATGACTAGCCACGTACGGTGTATTAAGGACGATAGCATTAGTTGGGGTTCGCGGGGTTTGAGCTCCCCAATTGTGATAAGCTGAATACCCTAGATTACGGATGGTGCTATTGGATTCTAAGCTGTTATAAAATCAATGTCAGATGCCTTGTGGCAAACAGGGATAAGGCAGGTACCCAATATCTGTCCGACAGCTACCATTGGTGTCAGACAAAAGCTGGACTGGTTTAAAGTGGTGGCAAGTGCCTCCCACACGTTTGGCAGCATATGCCGGGAGGTTATTAGATAGCCCGAGGAGGGGGTGGCATGGGTTGGGGGGCATAAGAGGAAAATCAACATACACATTATTATACACGAGTTAGAATGCAGGCAAGCAATAATTGTCACAACACAATTCTCTGTGGTTTTTTCTAGTCCACAGTCTTTCATGGTAGCGTCTACTTGCCCGGCGAGGTTTTTAACCTGCCCCCAGGTCATCGGTGGGTTGCGCGGCCCGCGAACGCGTTGGTGAGCCACAAGAACGGTCGGGTCGGGAGTCAGACTCAGTTTGAAGTCGGGGATGGGATTTGCTAGGCCTTGGTGCCACGCCATCGGTCACCCACGGTCTTACGTATCTGGCGGGAACCCACACCGGCCCGGTCTTTGTTGCGACTGCTGCGTACCCTCTGCCCCAGGTGATAAGGGGGACGGGCTCACTCCACGTGTCGCCGGGTAGCTGACGGTAAACGACCCGGGGGGCTGGTAGAACCTCTGTCTGTTGAAAGTGTTTCTGTGTCCGAGAAAGTAAGCGAGAATCATATGAAAGCAGGTTCAAATGATTAAGCATAAATAACACACTCGCAAGCCATTCCTCTTTCTCTGGGAGACTAAGGGGAATTCCCCCTTTTTGCTTTTGGCGCTCAAGGGCAGTTTTGAGGGTGCGGTTGGCACGCTCAACTATGGCTTGCCGCCTGGAATTGTAGGGGATGCTAAAAGTGTGGGTGATGCCCCAGCACACACAGAAATCAGCGAGGGCAGAGGAGCAGTACGCGGGGCCATTATCTGTCTTGAGGCGCTGGGGAGTGCCCATTACCGCAAAACAGCGAACAAGGTGGTTAATAACATGCTTAGCTTTTTCGCCTTTTTGCGGGGTAACTCACAAATAGCTAGAATAGGTATCGACAGAAACATGCAGATACGACCATGGGGAGAAGGGGGGAAAGTGGGTAACATCCATTTGCTAAAGCTGATTGGCACCGAGGCCACGAGGGTTGATGCCGATGGGGGGGGGTAAGCGTGTTGAAGGGCACACTGTGGGCATTGTTGGATAATGGCACAGGCGTCAGAGAGGGGGAGGGAGAATTGACGAGCAAGGGCTTTAGCATTTTGGTGGTGGAGTTCATGACTTTCTATGGAGGAACAAGGCCAAAGGGCGCGGAGCTGACTATCTGCATGGGCATTTCCTTCAGACAAAAAACCGGGAAGGGGCTGATGACTGCGGATATGAGCTATAAAAAATTGGTGGCAGCGCGAGCAAAGAAGAGATTGCAGCATGAGAAAGAGACTTAGAAGTGCTGAATCAACTACGGGGGAAACATAACTACCAGAAATACACGAACCGATATTGGCTACATATAAACTATCGGTGATAACATTGAGGGGCTCGTTAGGAAAGTGCGAAAAGGCTAAACACAGGGCAGCCAGTTCGGCACGCTGGCGTGTGGTTTGCGGTGGGGTAAAGCGAGAAGACCACACGCCGGCGGCGCACTAGGAGGGGCTGCTATCGGTGAAAACCGTCAGGGCGCCAGTGATAGGGAGGTGCGTGAACAAGCATTCAAACTTCATGGGGACATGCCGCACGATGTGGAGGCGAGGGTCTTTGGCCGTGTGATAAGAAAGACGGCCAACAAAACTAGCTAAGGCGAGCTGCAGGGCATCTGAAAAGGCAAACCGCGGCAGTTTGTTTAAGCAGTATTGGGAGGACGATCTCGACGGGATCGACGGCAAGTAAGGCAAGGGAATGTAATCGACCCTTGGTGACTAACTGAGCAATCATTGTCTCCAGAGGGGAGAGGGTATTAGGAGGAGCATGAGGGAGGTATAACCACTCGAGTATGCGAAGAGGAGAGGAGGGGGGCTCTTGGGCGAGAACAGCACATGGCTGTAGCGTGTCACAGAGACAGATGAGTTTGGAAGGGACATTTTCGACTGCGCGGTCTACCCACTGGCGAGCCATGATAGAGTTAACTTGGTCTACAACTGCTAGCTGTTGCGGTTGTAATGAAATGAGATCGGAGGGGTGTTTGCCTTGTGTGAGGGCTAAGAACAAAGGTCGGAGGGTCTCAGTGGTAATACGATAGTAGGGGCGAAGCCAATTAACAGCCCTAAGAATTTGTTGCGGGACTATGTAAGTTACGGGGTTCGGGATTTGAATTTTGGGGATGGTTGGAATTGAGTACGCGGCAAACAGCTTGTGACCTAGATACAGAAAGGGGTCTTTGGTCTGTATCTTTTCTGGGGCTACTTGCAGGCCGAACGAACTTAAGGCGGCCTGGAGGTCACGTAGCTAAGATGGAGGTAAAGTGGGCCCCGCTACTAGAATATTATCCATGTAATGATATACTAAAAGCTTAGGAAATTTTGTGCGGAAGGGTTGGAGAGCCCGGTCGACATAGTGTTGGCATAAGGTAGGGCTGTTTAACATGCCCTGGGGCAAGACTGTCTGTTGGTATCGTTTGGTGGGCCGGGAGTTATTAAGGACCGGCACGGTAAAGGCAAAATATTTTTTATCTTGCTCCTGAAGGGGTATGGTGAAGAAACAATCTTTGAGGTCAATAACTGCGAGTTGATAATCGCGTGGAATTAAGTTTGGATTTGGGGTACCGCACTGCAAGGGGCCCATTGGTTCTATGATTTTATTTATCTCACGGAGGTCATGGAGCAGCTGCCACTTGCCTGATTTTTTGCGGACTACAAACACGGGAGTGTTATAGGGACTTGTGGAGGGTTCGAGATGGTGTGCGACGACCTGGTCGTGGACCAGGTGCGTTAGCGCCTCTAATTTTTCGGAAGGCAGGGGCCACTGCTCCACCCACACAGGGGTGTGTGGTTTCCACGTTAGCGCTAGAGCAGTTGGGCGAATCATGGTGCTGTAAGGGAGGCCCCTATTTGTGACAACAGGTCTCGGCCCCACAGATTAATGTTAATTGGCAGTATACAAGGGCGAATTTGAGCTATTTCTTTAGCTTCCTCAGGGTCCCATACCGAGAGCCAGCTGGCGCTGCGGCGGGACGATCGGCTTTCCCCGACCCCCCACACAGAGCGAGCCACCTCAGAGGGCCAAGCTGGGTCCCAATTTTGCTGGGCAATTACAGATACATCTGCACCGGTGTCCAGCAGCCCATCCAACTCCTTACCGTTGATCACATACTTACGGGTTGGCTTACGAGTTTGGATTTGCTGGACAAGCGCAGCGACCTGCGGGTGGAAAGAGGGTTCCTGATCGGGTCCCGTCCTGGTGGACCCAAAGCCGCCGAGTCGCTCGGTGTTCACGGTTCCTCCCGGTGTACAATAGGGTAAAATGAGAAGTTGAGCCCACGACTCTCCCCTGCTGAGTGCTAGGGGAAGGTGGCCCCAGAATTGAACAAATATAGTACCGGTGTAGTCAGAGTCAATGACTCCTGGGACAACCATGATTGAGCGTCGGTGGGCGGAGGATCGGGGGAGAATGAGGCTGACCGTCTTCCTGGGGAGGGGACCCGTGAGCTGCGTTGGCATAAGCAGGACCTCTCCGGGGAGGGAAGAGGTCATATTTTGCATATTAATCAGATCGATTCCAGCACTGCCTTTAGTAGCCGGCGGAGGGAGCTGTGGCTCGGCGCGAGTAGCCCCCGCATTTATACCGGGGCCGGGGGGGGGCCCCGCCGGGAAGTTTCCCGACGGGTTAGATCGACACTGGTTCGCCCAGTGGAACCCCTTATTGCACCGGGGGCATTTTTTAGAGGGACGGCCCCCTTCTCTCCTCCCGGGGGGCTGCCCTCCGCCTCTGTAGGCTCCACCCCCGGGGGCTTGGCACTCACTACGGAAATGTCCCGGCTTTTTGCAATTGAAACAATTGCCCGTCAGCTTGCTGCCAGCCTGGAGGGCCCTGGCCAGCAAGGCCATAGCATGTGTCTGCGTGCTCACCTCTGCACAGGCCTGAATCATGTCGGTGATGGTGTAAGACGCACGATGAATGACCGACTGGAGTACTTTTTTACAATCGGCATTCGCTTGCTCGTGTGCTAATCTCAGAAGGAGTTCAACTTGGGCGTCGGGGTTATCAATTTGCCTGTGGATAGCCTCTTTCAGTCGATCCACAAATTGGTGATATGGTTCTGACGCGTGCTGCTTAATATTGGTGAAAGACAGGAGGGGTTTGCCGGAGGCTGGGACTTGCCGAAATGCACGTTGCATGCGAAGTGCAGTGCGGCGAAAGGATTCCTCTGGCAAAAGGGCCTGCTGCTCGATAGTGGAGAATTGACCAGACCCATAAATTTGATCAGGTATATTGGCAGGAGTGGCAATCGCCGCAGCGGCGAGCCTGAATTCACTGTCCCATACGGCATATTGGGCGGGGGACAGGACCATGCAGAATAGCTGTTTCCAATCCTCCGGCACCATTACATAGGCATTGCCCATTCCCTCGATAAGTCCTGCAACATAGGTGGAGTGCAACCCCGACTCTCTAACCCCTTTATTGAGTTCTCTCATGACCGCATAACTTAAGTGGTTGTGATCCACTCGCTGTCGCCCTTCTGGATCATCGGGGATGGGCGTATACGTCAAGGGGAACAGAGCCGGGAGCTCCCCCTCCCAATCATCCAGTAAGGGGTCCTGTCCTGCACTTCAGGCCTGTTGAAGGGCGGCTTGGACCGAGCCGCTGGGGGGAGGGGAGGCAGGGGGGGCACTGGGAGCCGCAAGAGGCGGGGGTTGTGGGGACGGGGGCACCACGCGGGGATAGGCAGGGGGTGCCTGCACCGCGAGTAAGGGAGATGCAACAGGGGGCGCCTACGCCCGCAATCGCCCTACTGCATCTGCACAATGCTGCCAAAGGAGGATGTGCTGAATAGGGGCCCGTGGTTCCTGAAGCAGCCGCTCCCCGATTTTGTGCCAATCGGAAATGTCCAGGGAGCCCTTGTCAGGGTACCACGGGCACCTATATTCAACAACTCGCAATAAATCCTCCAGGTGTTTCTGTGAGGCAGCTACACATCCGGCTTGCTTTATGAGTTTTAAGAGCTCTTTCGCATGAGCCTTTTGCTGCACGGACAAATCCCCCCCCATACTCACGAGAGAGCGCGAACACTGAGGTGCACCGGGGCTTTTCCAGCCGATGAGTCAGGGAGCCGGATCACGTCGGGGTCACCAGATGCGGGAAGAAGCCAGACGGAGGCGAGGACTACGGCAAAGAGGCGACCCTGGGAAATCCCAGAGTCTGACTTTGATTAGATATAATAGTGTCAGGAAGCGTATATGACAGTGATGGATATACTTGTTTACTTCTATTCTATTGGTGGTAGGAACTTCCCTTCACGCTCCTTCCACGTGCTGGGGAAAATGGCTGTGTGCCATTGCTTTTTCCTGTGTGTCAGCACTTTTCCCTCACGTGCTGGGGAAGATGGTTATACATGCTTGTACTTTTCCATTGTGATATGAAGCTTTCCAGCAATCTGGGGTCATGCAGCGAACACGGTCATGGCTTGCCGACGCCTATGTTCCCAACACCACTGTCCCGGGCGGAGCTCGGCAGCTGTCACTCTGACTGGGCTGTGAGGGGATTCAGCCCATTTCGGGGCTCTGGGCTGCAGGTGACTTGCTCTCTCTGACTTGTGCTCGCTGGGCTCCATGGAGAACCAGGGCCCCAGGTATCATGCCTCCAAGGTTCACACCGTGCTCCCGGGCGAGGGCAGGCAAAGCACAGGCGAGCTGGTGGGCTGGACCCCCCAGGAGAGATTGCAATGTCCCATCCCCTCCTCCCTCCATCCCTCCATCGGCCCAGCTTACTGGGGGCCACCATTGCCCCCATGGCAGTGAGCTCCTGCCTCTTTAGCCAGGTCTTGAGGCCTGGAAGGGACTTTGGCTGAACTTCACCTCTGATGCATTATGTGATTATGTCTCATAAAACCCGGCCGGCAGCCCCCCCGCCGGCGCGCTCGGCCCCCGGCTGCGGCTCCGGACAGCTCCACTCCGCCGTCGGCTTCAGCCCGCCGCCCGCTGCCTCCTCTTCTCACTATTCCTCCTTCTTCCCTCCCTTCTCTCCATCCCCCTTCTCCATCCCTCCCTTCTCTCCATCCCTCCTTTCTTCCCCTCCTCTCTCTCCGTCTGCTGCCTCCTCTCGCTCCCTCCATCCCTTCTCTCTATCCCCTTCTCCATCCCTCCATCCCATCCTTCCTCCCTTCTCTCTATCCCTCCATCCCTCTCTTCCTTCTCTCTATCTCCCTTCTCCATCCCTCCCTTCCTCCCTTCTCTCTCTCTCCGTCCGTCCACTGCCTCCTCTTCCATCTCCCTTCTCTCCATCCCTCCTTCTCGCTGTCCCTTGCCTCCTCCATCCCCCCTGCTCCCTACCCCCATCTCTTCTCTCATCCATCCATCCTCTCCCTTCTCACCTTCGTGCCTTCTCTCCCTCCGTCCCCTCCATCCTCTTCATTCCTCATCCCCCCTTCTCTCTCTCCCTCCCTCCATCCTCTTCATCCCCCATCTCTGTTGTTTATTCTTCCATCCATCCCCCCCAGCCTCCCCTCTGCCTCCCCCCCGCCCGGCGCTGGGGGGCCCAGGTGGGGCCATGGCGCTGGTCACTTCGCCCACCGAGCTGGAGTGCCTGGCCAAGCCACTGTTCTGCTGCAAGGGGGCGCTGCACCAGAAGGTGATCCACGTGGTCAAGAGCCACAAAGTCACCGCACGCTTGTTCAAGCAGCCCACGTTATGCAGCCACTGCACCGACTTCATCTGGTGAGACCCCCTAGAGCCCCCCCAGCGCCCCTCAGCCCACGTTCTTCAGCCATTGCACCGACTTCATCTGGTGAGACCCCCCTGGGACCTAGAGCCCCCCCAGACTGCCCAGAGCCCCCTAGAGCCCCCCCAGAACCCCCAACCACCCCCCCAGTGCCCCTCAGCCCAGGTTCTGCAGCCACTGCACCGATTTCATCTGGTGAGACCCCCCCCCCAACCCCGTCCCGTTTTTGCCATCCCAATGTCCCATTTTTGTCTCAAGGAAATATGGTCAGCCTAATAATAACACACCTCTTTTGTGTGGCTGCCTGTGTATTCCTTGAAAGCAATTGACATGGAAAGGGCTGGTGCAAGATGACAGTATGATAATAATTCATCCCTCCCCAGGGATCACGTGTGGTCAGACCCTCCTGCCCTCCAGTGGTTCTGTGGCAGGAGCTGCAGATGAGTGTGGTTGAAATGGACTGGGAGGTGGGGAGGGGGTGGGCCCCACTCTTGGTGAAGCAGATAAAAACGACATGGTCCCCTTGGCCTGGAGCTCTGACCAGAACTTGTCACTGCCCCGTTACCTGCACCAGGTTTAATCTCCAATCCCTGCAGGGCCTCTTTGGGCTCCCCTCTCCCCTCACTCCCCCAACCCACATCCTTCCCTCTTTTCTCTACACCCTGATCCTCCTCTCTGACCCCATCGGCCCCATCCCAGCCTCTCCCACAAGGCACAGGCCTTCCCACCGGCCTCATGGGCCCAGCACTCCCTACCCCGCAGAGGCTTTGGAGTTGGGCAGACACACAGGACCTGTCTGCAGGGCAGTTTGTCTGGAAACACCCAGGTCCCCTCACTCTGATTCAGGGATTGAGGTGGGGAGGGAGTTTGTTATTTGGTGCTACATGAATGTGACATATGAAAGGACATTTCTCCCCCTCCCCCCCCGCCACAGGTGAGACCAGTCGGATGCCCACTGCTTGCCTGAGGGGACAGCCCAAATGTAACCGGTGTGCCACGGCGGAGGAGGTGGGGCTTGCAGTCTCTCTCTCTCTCCATCCCCCACTCTGTTTGTCTGTTGGTCTGTTGAGCTCCCTTGAAATTTGTCTCTCTCTCAACTATACCACTGAGAATCTTCTCCCTGCCTGTTCAGACCTGGGGTAACCCAGGAAACACCCCAGCTGATCACTGGTTCCCTCTGCCAGCCACGCTGCCAGGGGCCCAGGTCCCAGAAAGAGGCCCCAGATGAGCAGTTGTGCACATCTGCCCAGGTTCCTTCCTCCCCAGAGCTATTCACTGACCCCTACATGAACACAGAATGAAGGTTTCCCAGAGGCATTTTGTGTGCTTTCAGCACGCCAAATTCAGCAAAACTCAAACTTCTAAAACCCAGAAAATACAGCCTTAAGATACATGCCCCCACAGCCTTAACTCTGCCCTTTTCGGACACGGTCCCAATGTGCTCATACCTGCATGCTGCCTTTACTGATAGTGCACATCACAGATGTCGCACTGAGGTAAACGGCCTCTCTTTCTCAAGGTAGGATTTGTCTTTGGTATGATCTTGTCATGACCCCCAGGTCTCAGACCCAGGGGAGCAGCCACCCTCCAACCCTCCACCTGACAGTCTACTGATCTTGGCTTACCTAGGACCCGTGAAACTCAGCTCCAACATGAGGCTTTGCCCCTGAGATCCAATTAGCTGTGCCCCAAAGTTGCAGACTGACCTGAGCATGCCAACCCCTCCACTTTTACCCCCTTCTCATAATCTCCTTTCCCCTCACTGCAGCTCCACAGCCTCCTCTCCTACCTTATGCCAGATCCTGCTTATGTTTGTAGTTGAACGCAGCACCTCGGGGCACCAGAGATACCATCCCCCTTGAGCCAGGAATTGTGGTTCACTCTCGGCCTCTCTCCCTGCCCATGCTCAGAGTAAGCCATTTGGCTCATGAGCATTCTAGCACCACAAAAACCACCCCAGCTTCACTGGTTGGGTGTTCACACCATCCCACTGATTTATGTTCCCTCCACCAACAGCTTTACAGTCCCAAGCAGCAATGCTGTTTGCAGTGTCCCCTGGGCTTTCTGCCCTTTGCCTCCACCTAAGAGGAACAGAGGTCTCCCTTCGCTCAGGTCTTTGTGAAACTGGGCAGCTAGAGGTCTCGTCTCCCTTCTGTGCCTTTCTGATCAGTCGTGAATTGATGGGTCGATTGGCTCTTTCGTAATCACAACGGATTAGATAATTAGTTTCCATTACCCCAATCTGCCTTGTCCAGGGGAACTAATAGGTATCAGAGTGATCAGAGCCCTGTTCACCTGTGAGCTTCCAGTGCTCTGTCCCACGCCCATGTGGGCTACTGGGCGACCGTCTCTCTGTGGGTAACTCTCAAGTGACTAAGATCCTTGTGTAACGATCCTGGCCTTAGTATGAGCCTTATCGGGGGAGGTGTGTGTGTGTGTGTGTGGGGGGGGGAAACATCGAGAGAATTCATGAGGTTTAGGCAAACCATTGTTAGGGGGCTGAATCTTAGCAACCCATGGTCAACTGGATCACTAAACATCTTCAGCCATCACTCCCACAAGGCACACCAAATTTCAAGGCAATCTGAATAACCATATAGATTTTAGTGGATCTAGAAGAGTCAAGCTTCAACAGAAAGCCGCGTAAACCTTACCCAGAGCAGTCCTGGCAGTCCACTAGAACCCTGTGGGAAGTCCCCAGCGGGGCTGAGTTAACGCCTGTTCCTGTGTTTTAGGATCCTCCAGAAGAAATAAAACCAGAGATTATAGATGGGAACCAGGAAACGTACAGGTGAGAGCTGGGGCTGGGAGTTTGGTTTCATCCCCTCTGCAGCTGGCTGTATCTGGGAGCGCAGGTCAGACCCTATCAGATGGGGCACAGCATCCCATGGGGACAGGCTCAATATAAACAGAGACAGTCCATACAGTCAGTACAATAAACAGAGTAAAGCACTATTTAGTGTGGTGTAGATCAGACTGGCTCCTTCACTGGGGAGAACCCGTCTATTTTATTGGAGAAAACACTTTAGGACTTTTCGTCAACTCCTAGCACAGGGCCGTGCCCCCCCCCTCCCCCCCCGCGCGCCCCCCCAGACACCACCAGGGTGGGGATGAGAACCTTCATATATTATACGAGGGACCAAACCTATTAATGACTCTGAGAAGGGGAGTCTAGTAGGTCGGAGCAGGGGGAGTGGGACTCAGAATTCCTGGGTTCTAGCCTAAATGATGGAACTCCTGGGTTCTATCCCTGCTTCTGCCACTGATTGTCTGTGTGGCCTTGGTGGCAAGTCACACCCTCCCCACCAGGTTCCTCATCTTCCCCCTCTGTCAGATCTTACATACCTGTGTCCTAGTGGGATTTACAATGATTAATTTATTAACAATCGTAACGCACTTGGGAGTCCTTGGACCCTAGATGCTAGAGAAGGGAAAAGAGGTTTTACTAACTTCCCCCATTTTCCTCAATACCACCTGTTACACGTTAGACCAAAAGCTGGGCTGGTTGTATCTAGCATTGTCTAACCCTGCTCTCCCGTCCTCTTGTCACCCCTGGATACGCAGGGTTCATTTCCCGAGGGCAGGCTGGTTCCGTTGCCCTGAAACTGAGCTGGGGTTCGAGGTGAGGGCAGCTGTGACCCTCCAATACGGATATGACTCCTGGAGGCTGCATCTGACTGAATCGCAGGAGGAGCAATGGATGGCGGCTGGCCCTTTGTTTGACATCAGAGTGGAACCGGCCGGGACCGTGGCAGCCGTTCACCTCCCGCACTTCCTGTGTCTCAGAGGTATGGTCGGAATCAGACGCAACAGTGTGACTTTAATCACCATGGTAACGGTATTAACAATAAGGGTGATCTTGATTGTAACCTTAAAGCAGAGTGGCCCAGAAAATAGTGGCCAGGAGTCATAATCACACCCTTAAAGAACATCATAATCCCAGCTATTAATATAACAACATGTTAAGAGAAAGTTAAGGTTGCAAAGTCAAGCATTCAAAAATTAGGAAATGCTGCAATTAAGGCTGCCTATGCAATCTTCATTCAGCCCCCTCTGCGACTGTTAGCAATAATAAGTTGTCATCTTCTATGTGGATCAGACACTAGAGGGGGGTATCACTTATCCCATGGGTATCACAATGATTTACTGGCAGCCGAGGAATGTTGAGAAAATAGGATTAGATTCCAGGCTCTGGAGGGGAGTGTTGGCTTCTGGTCACAGAACTTTCTGCCCCCCGTCCCTCCCATCCTGTCCCTGTTCCACCCCCGTCCAACTACTTATCCCAGTTTCAGTTTCCTTGCCTAGCCAGACCTAGTCTTTTCCAAATACCTCCCAGATCTGATCCCCCTCTCCTCCACTACCTGTCCCCAGTCCCTGTGGCCCACCCTCGGACTCTTCATCCCATCCTGCTCTCTCTGCCTCTCCCCCACATCTGGCTTTTGCCCCTTTGATTTCCAGTCAGAAGGCCTCCTCCTCTGCAGTGCCTGGAGGCCCACAAGGAGGCATTGATAGCACAGGAGAGACCGGCTCCCTGCTCTCAGTTCTGCTGTTGAGAGGATCAGTTGCCTGGAGAGTAAAGGTTGGCACATGCCCAGTGTAGAAGGGCATTATGAGTGGGATCTTCCAGGGATCAGTTCTGAGTCTGGTTCTGTTCAATATCTTCTTCAATGATTTAGTTGAGGGCATAGAGAGTGCACCTATGATGTTTGTGGACGATACCAAGCTGGGAGGGGTTGCAAGTGCTTTGGAGGACAGGATTAGAATTCAAAATGATCTGGACAAACATGAGAAATGGTCTGAGGTCAATAGGATGAAATTCAATAAGGACAAATGCAAAGTACTCTTCTTAGGAAGGAACAATCAGATGCACACGTACAAAATGGGAAATGACTGCCTAGGAAGGAGCACTGTGGAAATGGATCCGAGGTCATAGTGCTTCACAAGCTAAATATGAGTCAAAAGTTTGACCCTCTTGCAAAAAAAGCAAACATCCTTCTGGGATGTATTAACAGAAGTAAGCAAAACACAAGTAGTAATTCTGCTCCATGCAGCACTGATTAGGCCTCAACTGGAGGATTGTGTCCAGTTCTGGGCGTCACATTTCAGGAAAGATGTGGACAAATTGGAGAAGGTCCAGAGAAGAGCAACAAAAATGATTCAAGTTCTAGAAAACCTGACCTATGAGGGAAGCTTGAAAGAATTGGGTTTGTTTAGTCTGGAAGAGATACAACTGAGAGGAGACGTGATAACAGTTTTCAAGTACATAAAAGGCTCTTGCAAGGAGGAGGGAGAAGAATTGTTGTTCTTAACCTCTGAGGATAGGAGAAGCAGCAATGGGCTTAAATTGCAGCAAGGGAGGTTTAGGTTGGACGTTAAGGAAAAACTTCCCAACTGTCAGGGTGGTTAACACTGGAATATAATTGCCCAGGGAGGTTGTGGAATCTCCATCATTGGAGATTTTTAAAATCAGATTAGACAAACACCTGTCGGGGTGGTCTGTATAATACTTAGTCATGTTATGAGAGCAGGGGACTGGACTAGACACCCTCTCAAAGTCCCTTCCAGTCCTATGACTCGTCGGAGTTTAGCTGACACTCTAACAAGTTTCTAGCGAACATGTACAAGGTGAGATGCAAACTCGGTCACACTTGCATGGATTTTCACAGGAACAGCATGAAGCACAACCCTGGCACCTAGACAGCCCCCTGCCAAATGTCACACCCCTGCTACTAATCATGAATGTGTTTGAGCTTCACAAACAATAAGAATATTTTTAACACTGGCAAAACAATGTATTTTTCCTTAATCTTATTCTTAGAAATGGCGGAACCATTTGTGCTGAAATTAAGAAAACAAAACAAAAAACCCCATCCATCTGAGGCAGGGATCTTGCTCGGGAAACTTCAGTCCAAATGGTTAAAGTTTGTCAAAATGATAAACAATTGTAAAGAGGATCCTACCTTCCCCATTATAAGACAACCCTGGCATAGCACCGCCTATACTTCTGTGTGCTGCTAACGCAGGCCCTTTCACCCAGCGCTTTCACCTCTCCACGTCATTTACTAAGAATGACTGGACTGTGAGCTTTGGCTAAGCCCGAGGAGTGTAGATTTTATTGGACTCTGCTCCCATTTCCAGAAGCAGGACAGACTGCCTGGATATCCGGGGGTTTATACACAGGCAGGCGAGCAGTGGGCTGAGATGTCCTTGGGAGCTGGGGGTCAGGGCAAGCAGCGGAGGCACCTTGTGAAGTCCCAGCAACCCATGGAGCGACAGGGATGGGCGTTTCCAGAACTCCGGTGGACAAGCCGCCTCTCGGATAGTAGGAGAATGAGGACAGGCTAACGGAGCCTCTTTTGCTTTGTGACCCACTGACAGATGCTGACAAGTCCCAGATGCGGATCGCCCATTTCATCGAGGAGGGGATGACCTTGGAGAAGCCAACGCGGGTGACGCCGTTCCACGCCGTGCTGGAGAACCCCAGCTTCTCTCCGATTGGAGTGTTTTGGAGGAGGGAGCATTCTGGTCAGCAAACTCAGATCCATTCCATTGTCCTGCTCTACCAGGCACAGAAGAGAGTTAATTTAACCCTCCACCTCTACCTGATACCTGAGGACGGCTCACGGGTCAAGGTAATCCATAGTGTGAGCCTTATGGGAACACACACGTACCCAGTTCCGGTGGAACTCTCTCAGGGCCAATGGGGCTGGTGTGAAGCACGGAACACACACAAGACTCATTATTGCTCTTTCCCTTAATCAAACAAAACACAAGGGCGCACAGATCATATAGAGAGCAGTCAACATCTTAGCGGCAATGCCCCTCACTAGCTCACCCTTCCCTTGGGAGGGCATCTGGGCTCAGGACAGGTATTGCAGCCCCTCCATTCTGGGTGGCCTCTCCCTCATCAAGGCTTCTTCATCAGCTCAGGTGACCGTCCTCCTTCCTTCCCAGAGGTTCCCGTGGGTCTCACTAGCTTATCTGCCCCCTCCCGACACCTGCTTTTCTTGGTAACTTTCCACTGCTCCAAAAACTGCCCCCCTCTTTTCTCTTGGGAGGAGGTTGCTCTTTCACATAACAGTTGTGCAGTCAGAGCACTATCATTATCCCTAAGTACTGTGACAAAGAGCCTTCTCTGACTCACCAGGCTCAAGTCCTTAATGCTCTGGAGAGACAAGCGTTGGCCAGCCAGACTGCCTAGCATGCCCAAGGGCAAGATCTTCCTCCCCTCAGGCAGTTCTTTGGCTGGGTTTTTTTCCTCCTCTCTGACCAGGGAATGCAGCTTCCCTTCTTGGAGGGGTTTCCTGCCCTGCTGCCCCCAGCCAACTGGCAGCCTCACTCTCTCTCTCTTTCTTTCCTTCCTAACGTTTAAAAAGGTCTCTGACAGCCCTTACTTGGCAGTAGTTGATCTTGCCTGGGTCTCTGGCAACCTCTACTCAGCTGAACCCAGTTAGCCTGTGGTTACTTCTCTTACCACCACCCCATCTGGTAGCTGCCTGTTCTGGGTTTACCACAGTATCTTCCCATTGTATCTGTTCTGGGAGGATCAGACTCAGCCCTGCTAGCCCGCCGTGAGTCCACACACAGGGATGCGGTGTGAATTCATGCTGCCAATGTTTTCCACGGTAACGTTTCAGAATAGCTCCATAATAGGCAGAATTCATAAGCAGCCCCCAGCTTGTCACGACTCTCGTGGGGTGAGCTGGCGATTAACCAGGGCTGGGGCCCCCCTCCCGAGGTGAATGGAATTAAGGGGAGAGTCAGTAGACAGAGTCATGTGACCAGATCAGGCCCGTTAAGGGGGATGACCACAGGCTTTGGGCAAAGGGGAAGCAGATCATGGAGATGGTAAGAAGAGTAGACCTGGGACTCGTTGGTTCATCCAGAGCTTGGGGGATGGAAGTGTGTCACGGAGTGCTCGGGCGAGGGTCTGGAACTTGCTCCCTAGGAAGCCAGATAGGATTCCGGGGGGGGAGTGTCCCCTCTCCGTACACAGCCTGTTTCCAAGGCTAAGAGCTTTATGGGTACCCACTTCAACCTTCCTGGGTCTCACCTCGGAGCATTCAGCACCTTCTGCCCCTCCGTGCGCTTCCCCCAGCGAGCCCGCCCGGGCGGGGTCCTGGGGGAGCCCATGGGTTCTGCACCCCACTCCACAGTGAGACGTGACTCTCAGCCAGCCAGTAAAACAGGTTTATTCATCGACAGGTACATGGTCTAACACCGAGCTTGTAGGTACCCGAACCCCTCAGCTGGATCCATTTTGGGGGGCCAGGGAGGCCAGACCCTGCCTCCCTTCTGCCCACCCAGCTTCAGACTCAACCCCCCCCCCCCCCCCCTCCAGCCAGCTGCAGACTCCAAACTGAAACTCACTCTCTCCAGCCCCTGGCCCAGCCAGGTCAGGTGACCCCCCCCCCCCAGTCAAGTTACAGCTTCAGGTATGGACACCTTCACACAATAGCCAGAGGAAGCTTAAAAGCATTCCTACTCCGTCACAGAGTGTGTAGGAAGAAGCCAGGGAGTCTAGATTATGGGGTAGACACCTGGTTGTGTAGGGGTCGGAGAGCTGGGAAGTCACAGGAAAGGGAGGGTGCGGCTTTCCCCTGTGCAGGGGACCAGCTACCCGTATGAACAAGAGGAAAATGAAAAGACTGAAGAGAGCCCAGGAGGGCTAGAAGCTGAGCCCAGATGAGCTGGATGACTATTGGGAGACAACAGGCCCCTGGAGGCAGGGCTCTTCCTGGGGTGAGACATGTGTGTGTTGTTTCAGTACTTTGGTTTATAACCTGGGACCATCTGGAGGGTTGAGTCACCTTAGTGATATAAAGCGCTGGATGCCGGCTGTAAACTGCTGGAGAGGGGGAAACTGGGGGCACGCCAGGGGAAACTGAGGCAGGGGTAGGGTTCAGGTCTGGGTTCAGAGGGACCTTTTTACAATAACTGAGAATCAACCACAGTGTACAATTGGTGTGATTCGTGTTCACTTGCCCTCGTATAGTAAGGAACTTCTCACACTAGGGCATGGGGTTACTGAAAGAGAACTGGCCTAGGAGAGCATGTTTTTGTTCTCTGTGACATCTACAGACGTAAGCATCACGACAAGCTAGAAATAAACAGGTTCAGTAACTTAGATGAGTCATCGAAAATAATTTCGAATAACAAATCTGAGTAAATCAGTCTGTTTGCAGCCAATTTGTAAAAGAGGGCAAAATCTGTCATATTAAATTGATTGCTTCAAATTACGATACCTTATTATCAACATGACAACAATGAACATTCTCCCCATATCACGGTCCTGGTCTTAAACCCAGACAGATTTTCTTCTTTCATTTTTAACAAAGACCCTTCTCTGCAAGGCTGCTGTGTGGGAAGACAATTCACACCCTGACCGCTCTGGCTGAGGGACTACTGTAGTGTTTTCTTTGTGTGTCTCTCAGACACGACTGTCCTTATGATTCACAGGCAGTTGAGGTCTATGAAAAGAAGTGCCGGTCGTGGTTTGTGTCTAAATCTCATTTCACCTCTAAACCCTTGTGCTTCGGTTGTTGCTGCATTGTGTCCAGCCCATCGGCGATAACAGTAACACCCAGCGTAAGTAAAATCATGGAAGTGAACATGGAACTCAAGAGCATGGGGCTGCAGGGATCCGGGCAAAGCACTCTCCTCTCTGAATCAGTGCTGGCCCCAACTTGCTAGTGTGGTGCAAGGGGGCCTTTGCTGCAGGGAGGAATGTGGGCAGCTCAGTATGGGGGAGATGCTCTTGCCTGATGATTCCAATGCCCTCCATCTGGCTGTGTGCCTCAGTTTCCCCAGGGGATAATGATACTGGCCCGGCTTAACAAGCTTTGGGATCCATGGAAGGAAAAGGGAGTGTATCGTATTAGGTTAGGTCTACACTACAACAGTAAGTCAGTCTAAGGCACACAACTCCGGCTACGTGAGTAACATAGCTGGAGTGTAGCTGGAGTCGACGTACCTACCTGAGGTAGTGTTACTGGGGGGGTCCACACTGGGGGGGGGGGGTGAATGAGAGAATCTCTCCCATCGACTTAGCTTACTCTTCTCATCGGGGTAGAGTAGCGGGGTTGACTGGAGAGCGATCGGCGGTCGATTTGGTGGGTCTTCCCTAGACCCGCTAAATCGACCGCTGGTGCTTTGGTCTTGGGGCATTGATTCTGGCTGTAATCTAGATGTGTTAAAACTATACTGCTGATGTAACCAATCACGAAGCCCGAGAACTGAACACTGATGTGGGATACTCAGTGAATAACGCCCAGGCTACCAGTTGGTTCCGTATCCCAGCGGCTGAATATTCCCCAACGTATGCACGCAAATGGGGTCTGGCTGGAGAAAGTTTTGAGGAATCCGGTCTTCTATGACCAGCTCTGACAAACACACCTCACCCCCTTTCCCAGCCCTGCTTGCCTGGGTTGGAGATTGGCGGGTCGCCCCTAATTTCACGCTTAGTTTCCCTACAGGAGCTGCCATTTTTAGATAAACCGGCAGAAGCTCTTCAGCCATTCACGGAGATCCACACCAAGGAGGTAAAGGAGGAGCTGCAGCTCAGCCTGGCGGAGAAAAATGACGAGAAGCCTATCTGGGAGGCTGTTGTCAGACGAGGTAGGCTCAGCCTGGCAGTGGGGAGATATCTGTGTACACAGCCCCCAGCCAGCACCTCTCATGATGCCTGGCACACGCCTTCTGTGCACAGCGAAGCAGGATTTGGCAGTGTGTGGGGGGACTGGCAAATAGGTGGGAGAGGCAGAAGGGCACAAAACTCAAGATTATCGCCCTAAATCTCTGGTCAGTAAGAGCCTCATTGATGCCCTGCGGCTGCAAACAGTGAACACTTGGAATTGTGTGGTGACCGCAAGGATAAACCTTCTGCTGTGGGCAGCCCCAGGAATGAAGATGCATCCCCACCGGCTGTAAGGTGTCTAGGGGCTGTTGCTAAATGTATAACCAATTGTTGGGCTACACTTGTGGTTCGTCTTGAAAAATATTCAAGAAACCAAATAACCCAGTTTAGCCAAATATTTATTGTGGTCATACATGGCCTTTCAGGAAGTGATCTCACAGAGTTGACCTTACACAGTGGGTTTGCTTCAAAGATACACCCATACATATTTGGAATATGGTTGTTTACAAGTGGAAAGCAGTGCATATGCCACCTAAAGCTTTATCATAGAACATCAGGGTTGGAAGGGACCTCAGGAGGTATCTAGTCCAATCCCCTGCTCAAAGCAGGACCAACACCAACTAAATCATCCCAGCCAGGGCTTTGTCAAGTTGGGCCTTAAAAATCTCTAATGATGGAGATTCCACCATCTCCCTAGGTAACCCATTCCAGTGCTTCACCACCCTCCTAGTGACATAGTGTTTCCTAATAACCAACCTAGACCTCCCCACACTGCAACTTGAGACCATTGCTTCTTGTTCTGTTGAGTTTGTGCCAGCTTTGTTTTTATATTTCCTTGTAACATTCCCATAGCTTAGTTTGAACACAGCATGCCAAACCCGTTGTTCATGAAAGCACCTCCTAAACTTGCACTAGGCTATAGAACGAATGGATCGTCTTTGCTAGGTTCTCTATTCGCTTTTGTCAAAGACTTGTTGCAAGGTATTGTGGGAGTGTAGCATGGGTGAACAGAACCCTGGGAAGAACACAATCCATTTGCTTAACGGAACGGCCTGCATGCTGGGTGTAGTACAGTATAACTCAAGGGCAGACAGGGAAACAGGAGGTCAGTAATGGTCACCTGGCTATCAAGGCTCATGATGATACACACCTGAGCAGATCGGATTCCTTCCGGCAGAGGACATGAGAGCACAAAACAGACTTGCCAGTGCTTTCTAATAAGTTTGCTCTCTTGGTCATGGATTTTCTCAGTAGCAGCAGGCTGACCAGATAGCGAGTGTGAAAAATTGGAACAGCGGTGGGGGGTGTGTGTTAATAGGTGCCTATATAAGACAAAACCCTGAATATCAGGACTATCCCTATAAAACGGAGACATCTGGTCACCCTACAGTAGCGGTGCTCAAACTTTTCCAGTCGCACCCCCACTTATCAGTAACTGAATCCGTCCATGACCTCCTTCCATTCCTGCATAGCCAAGGCTTCCTCAGCCGCAGAGCTTGGAGTAGGCAGAGCTGGGGGTGGAACTGGGGATGGGGAAGGAGCTGGGGCTAGAAGTGGAGCGAGTCAGCGGGTGGAGACGGCGTGAGAGCCAAGTGGGGCCTGGACCCAGAGCAGGACTGAGGCTGGGGGCGGCACAGGGCTGGAAGACCCGCTGGCACTCCCTCCACACCTCTTGGGGTGGCTGGCACTCCGTCCCCTCTGCGTGCCCCCCCCCAATGTTCCTCCCTGTCCCTCTAGGGGGGGTGCACCCCACAGTTTGGGGACCTCTGCACTACAGGATAGGAACCAGCAGCATTAATATCTTTGACCACCTCAATGTCGAGTGAAATCTTCCAAGTTCAGTCTCGGCTGCTTCAGCACTTCCTGTGTCTCTGAAAACCGGGGACCCTGTACGCGAGAGATGCTCAGGGATCACGCTCAGCCCAGATTCTGAGCCCAGAAACTCCACTCACATCACGTGGAGTCAGGGCCGGATTCTGATCTCAGATTTACCTCTGGTGTAAAACTGAGCCCTCAGCGCCTCTCAAGCCAATCAAGGGTAAAATGGCACCACGTGACATATTAGTGAAAAGTAAACCCCTGCTGACTCCCTGTGCCTTTCTCTTCCAGAGGACCTGACGCCTTCTGTTTCACCCCCTAAGATGCAAACAGGTGGGTCTATATATCTCCATATCTCACAGAACTGGAAAGACCTTGAAAGCTAGCAGGACCAAGTACTGTCCCCTGACACATTTTTTGCCCCAGATCCCTAAATGGCCCCCTCAAGGATTGAACTCACCACCCTGGGTTTAGCTCAAACCACTGAGCTATCCCTGTGGGAATTCACAGAGCTTCAAATGCCAGTTTCTAAATCCAATTCTTCTCTCAAACAGGCTGATTTCTCCTTTCTAAAGCAAAGAAATCAGGCGGAGAAATCCCTATTTAAGGTCTTGTTTTGCCCACATGTTCAGCATTGCTGCCCCAGAGGTGGCTGCATTCTGGCACGGAGGGATCAGTCCCTCTGTATCCATACTGCCAAGTACTGGGATGAAACTCACTAGGGAAATTGTAAAGATCTATATTAGCAAACATGCGAACACCCCCTGAGTCATCCTGTCTCTTCCACTCAGACACACATTTTGTCGACCAGCACCGAGAACAGCTGATCCAGCGGGTGACCGGAGTGGACTGCATCTTGGATTTACTGCATGGTCCCGTTCTGGATACTGAACAATACCAGAGCGTCAGAGCCGAGAGAACCAACCCGGAGAAGATGCGGAAGCTGTACGAGCTGGTCCCGAGCTGGAACACAGACTGCAAAGAACAGCTCTACCAGGCGCTGAAGGACAAACACAGACACCTGGTTGACGAGTTTGAGGGGAAATAGAGGGAGGCAGCTTCTCCGAGATTGTTTGCATTGTGAGGAGATAATCTACAGGTTTGTGATGCAAATCAGGTAACTCACGGTATGCAAACCGCAAGATTAGTGCGCACATGGGACACCTCTTCCGGGGTTCAATTTGCATCGTGTGTACACAGCCGAGGCTTGCTATGCAGCGTTCTCAGAGGGTATCCCACACGCCTTTGCCTTGGCACTGGGCACTGTGCATTCTGTGATTGTTCTCGCTGGGCATTGTGGGATACCTCGCTGAAGCCGGCCGGGTTCTGAGCTCTGTGCCATGGGAACCAGGAATTCACAGCCGCTGCTTGGGCTATGGGTCAACGGAATGAATTTGGCTTTGGACATTGCCTTCTGCACTACTGCGCAGGTGATGGTAGAAGACAGGTTGCTGGAGCAGCTTCACAGCATACAGCGCCATTTCTGGGCGCAGGAAACCAGCCCAACCCAGTGGGAAAGGATTGTGCTGAAGACCGAGTGTGACCACCAGTGGTGAGACCAGCCTGTGGCGAGGGGGTTGGGGGAATGAACTGTGAGCTGTGCCGTTTTGTGTATTAGGGGTGGCAGAGGGACATTGGGCCGATCCTTACGTCTCGGCCTGAACCCTTGGTGAAACCCTGTGAATTATTTCAGGTCTCCAGCTTTTCGGTGTTAATGCACTGAGGTGTCAGGACTTGGATTTTTAACCACTTTTGTTATGAAACAACAATCAATGGTGTAAAACAAAATAAACTTTAATTGAACTGACAACTTGAAAGAAACCTTTAATTAAAGCGAAAGTCTGTCCAAACGCTCTGAGTGCAGGTAGAACAGAACGGTGGCTGGGGTGCGTAACATCACAGGGCAGTGCAAACCTCACCTCGGCCTCTTACTTGGGGTCCTTCAGGTGCTCAGTTGGGCACTGGATGGCTCAGAAGAGCTGGGTTCCCGGTTCCCACAGCTTGGCTCTGTGGAAGGAAGGACCTGTTGGGATGTTGTCCTCGAGTGGGAAGATGTTGGTGGTGTTCCCAGTATTCTCTATGGTCCAGGGGCTGCAGAAAATGCCTGGGATGGATCCTTGTTTACAACACTGCCGCAGAGCAGTTTGGTTCTTCATCGCCTCCAAGGCTCACCTCTGCCTCGCCCTGTCTTGTTCCATGCTCCGTTTGCCGGCACAATGTGGCAAAGGCCGATGACCGCACTGTGGGGACCACAGCTGCCAGGGCTGGGGGCTGGGGAAAGGCCTGAGCTGTCCTTGAGCTGGGCCCTGCTGGAGCTGCAAGGAGCCCGGCCCAGCCAGGGAAAGGCCCGGTCCCCATCTCAGTGGAGACGGAAAATGTCCCTCGCGGCAGCCCCAGGGGAGACAAGACTGTCCCTGCTCACTAATGAAGCCTGTTTGAGCCTCCCGGCCCGAACTACCCCTAACTCCCCCCCTCCCCGCAACTGCTCCCCTAACTGCCTCCACCCCTGAATTTCCCAGCCCCTCTCAAATCCCTCTCCTCTCCCCACCCCCCCGCAGCTCCCCAGGGTGCCTTCATTGTGTCAGTTTAACTGTCACCACAGGGACATGCCAAGCTCCCCTCCCCCTCTCCCGGGCCCTCGTTAGCCTCAGGAGATGGGGTGGGAATCATTTGCATACAGGATGGTGGAGCGGCCAGTCGAGGGCTGTGCTTGGGGTGGGGGCTATAAAGGGCTCCCCGGGACTCAGTGGATCCAGACCCCTGGGCAGGGCTGCGTCCAGGATCCCCGGTGGCAGGCTTGCGCGCGATCTCTGTGTCCAGCCCCAGAGCTGGCAGGGCACCAGGCGGTGGCAGGGGGAGGCTTCCCCAGGTGGATGCTGTGGGCTCGGGCAGTGGGAGGCTGCAGTGCCCCGAATCAGCTGCATGGGGAGGGCAGGAGCTGGGGATGGGAGCTGGGCGCTACAGCCCATAGGGGTAACTTGTGATCATTATATTCAGCAGTAACACAAGGAACCTGCAAGCCTGTACGACATGAGCTTCAGCCAGTTAGAATAAGGCCTGAGGCCTACGAACACTGAACAGATAAACAGCCCCAGGGAAAACCCCAAGTACTGGGGAGCTGAAACTAGAGAGTTTACGAGGAAGTTCTGACCACAGGAACTTGAGTCCAACCACAAGAGTGTCATGGCAACCAATTGACGCACATAACAGGTCCACAGCTACCTGACCACAAAAGGGCCGTGGCCATGAATACTGGTGTATACGATAATAAGTTGAGATCATTGATCATTGATCCTAGAGGAGAAGGACACTCCAACCTAA
Source organism: Sternotherus odoratus (assembly GCA_032164245.1). Lineage (NCBI taxonomy): Eukaryota > Metazoa > Chordata > Testudines > Kinosternidae > Sternotherus > Sternotherus odoratus. Next base: position 104,461,174 of record JAVMKO010000006.1, on the reverse strand, counting down.
TCGGATACACTGACACCACCACGTTTGATACAAATCCAGTCGGGGTTTCTCCCTTTTTCCTTACTTGTGGGTCCTCACCCTACTAATGTTGGGTCCTTTGGTGGTTAGGTAGCTGCAGATGCATCTCTCACTGACATAATTTCTGCCCCTCACAGAGGTGGTTTTATTATGGGGAGCGGGTTCCCCCCCCCTTTTCCTTATTTTTTCCCCTCACTTTACTAATTTTGGAATGTTCTTCTCCTGTAGGTTAGTATATAAACGATCTCAACTTATCATCCTATACGTCAGTTTGTTGCCATGGCCTTTCCGTGGTTAGGTAACTGCGGACACACTCCACGTACCCGTTATGTACGTCAATCCGTTGCCATGACACTGTTGTGGTTGGACTCATGTTCCTGTGGTCAGAAATTCCCCTTAAACACTCTCTTCGTTTCCCCAATACTTGGGGGGTTTCCATTGGGCCGTTTATCTGCACAAAGTTTAGCTGTTCGAAGTTCATAGGCCTCAAGCTTTATGTGAATTTGCTGAAGCTCATGTCTGACAGGATACAGGCCTGTAGGGTCCTTGTGTTGCTGCTGAATATAATAAAGGCAAGTTAGCAGAGCAAAACCAGCTCAGGGGCAGAGTGGGTCCCTCATTGGGACAGGAGCCACTCTCAGTCCCGGCTGCCCCAGTTCCCCATCTGACCCCAATGACGGGGCCATGCAGCCAGGACCCCTAAAGAGTCAAAGAGAAGAAGTAAACAATCCAGACTGGGGAGCGGCACAGCTGATTAGAGATTCAGCTGAGTGGGAGGCAGAGTCCCCTCCTCAGGAGACTCAGTGGTTGTTATCGCCCGTGAGTGACCGATATCGCAACCCTATCTTTTGGGACCATCTTGTGTGAAATGATGGATGATCTAAGTACCGTCCTGGGCTAGGGCCTGTGTCTGCATGGGGAGGGTCACCGCAGCTCCACCAGGAACAAATGCTGTGGGTGAGGGGTCTTTCCTGAAATCCCTGGGATATTACAAACAGCTCCACAGAAGACCCAGAGCTGGGGTGGTTTGCACAGATGTGTTCAAAGAGACGAAGTAAGGGCTTTTGGTGTCAAAAGGCCAGCTTGAATTGAACCCTGGTCTATGGGAGAAAATTAGGTCGGTGTAACTACCTCACTCGGGGATGTGAAAAACCCACCCCCTCATCCCCAAGTGATGTCGTTAAGGTGACCTAAACCCCGATATAGGCCATGCCTACACTACATCTTGTGTCTGCAAAACTTATGTCATTCAGGGGTGTTAATAACCCCCATCCCCCTCGAGCGACATAAGTTACGCCAGCATAAATGCTTGAGTGCACAGTGCTATGTCAGCGAGAGAGCTTCTCCCATGACCTACCATCTGTCACTCACCCAGGTAGTTTTATTATGCCGATGGGAGAGCTCTCTCCCTTCAGCCTAGAGCTGCGTCGGTACAGCTGAGCTGCTGGTGTGCTGTACATGTAGACACACCCAACAGCCTCGCGCTGTCTATGGAAGAATTCTTCTGTTCACCACGCTCCCGCCTCTCAGCGAGGTGGGTTACCTACGTCGACGGGAGGGATGCTCCCATCGGTGTAGGTAGGGTCTATACTGACGGGGTACAGTGGTGTTGCAGCCACAGTGCTCTACCGTTCCAAGTGTAGACAAGCCCTGAGAGAGGGGCTACAGTCGATGGCCAGGCCGGCTGGGTGTCTGAGGCTACGAAAGAGAAGCTGTACTGGCCGGCAGTGCAAGGGCTAATGCTGCAGGGCCCAGGACAGCTAGCTGTAATGCTGACCCTCCCGGGTCATTGCCGGCTCAACACAGACACCCGGTTACCTCTTTGCTTGAAGTTCTTGCCTGGGTTATGGATAAATGAACAGTCACTGGCAGGGGGGCAGGATCAGTGGTTTAGCACTGGGGGATGGATCTGAAATAGAGACCTTCTCCCTGGGAGCAGGGAGATGTAACAGCAGTTTGGGATGGCGAGCAGGTCAGTCAGAAGGGCTGCTTGAAAGGCCCCCTGTATTGTAGAGCAAAGACACTAAGGGGCAGAATTCCCCGATCCTCCTTATCACTGCCATGCCGGGACGTTCCAGGCATCAACGGTGCATTTTTACTATTGTATTAACATGGACTATTTTTAATAGAATAAAATGACTAATGGCCATGTAAATATATGTGAAACACTGACCTTGATACCCGATCTTGCCAAGTATAAGGAGGTATAATACTAAAAAATACAACAACAAAAGGCGAGGTTGCATAAGGAACTGAAAATATTCCTGATAAACCTAAGGTAGGCCGGGTACTTCTAGTCGCACTTTTGCATAATACAAGAGCAGGGAGACACTTGAACGGAAAGGCAGCAAATTAAAAGATGGATCAAAGCTGACTGGGCTTTGTGTAAAATAATAATATGGATTTTAAGTCCTGATGACTCCCTGCCACAAGGTACACAAGGCCCAGAACCTAGCAGAGTTCAAGACATTTCTGTGGGTAATGAGCACTGCTGCTGAGTCCCATGGGCCTCTGGGTCTGCTCTGCTAAGAAGACCATATGGTGGCTCCCTGTGTCGAAACAAGGCCGCGCTCCTTTGTAATGGGGCTTGGGGTACAACCGGGACTGTGGGACTGCTGAGCCCTCTCCCACCCTTCCGGAGTGTCCCTCTCACTCTGTGAAGCTGTGTCAAGCCACAGACCACTAGCAGGCCCTGCACTTACATAGCCATCCACAGGCAGGGACACTACCCAGCGGCGTTAAATGAAGGATGGCCTAGCCTATCAGTAGGGAGGCTCCAGCCATTCCCCCCCCAGCTCCCCAGTTATGCACCCCAGAACTGTACCATCTTGCACTGGTCAGAAGGCTGGCCAGTGTAACTTCATTACCCAGTCCACCCGTCCCTCAATGTGGAGAGGACACACAGCTACCTTTGTAGACGGAGCTAGGCTTTCCCAAGCACTTCAACCAAAACACCGGTTTAGGTAAAATATAAAACACGTTTTATTGACTACAAAAAGATTATTGTAACTAGCAAGTGTAGAGATCAAAGTGGGTTACGTAAGAAATAAAAATAAATGTGCACTCTAAGTTCTAGAAACTAAGGATTTGAATCAAGCCGTGTCTCACAGATGCTAAAAAAAGGTCACAGATCCTCAATACACAGGCTGAGACCACCCTTCTCCAGTTCAATGTCTTTGTCCTCCAGATGTTCCTCCAGATGTTGAGTTGGGGGGGAAGCGGGAGAAAGGCCAAGTGATCATCTCACTTCCCCTCTTTTATAGTTTCTTCCAGCTTGCTGGAAAGATCTTTTGCTATGGCATTGGAAAGAGACAGTCCTCATTGGTCAAGCAGCCTCCACTGTATGCATGGTCCCTTCTAGAAGTCTCCATTGTTTACAGTTTCTGGAATAGTGGATTCTTTCCTTGATGGGTGTTGATGAATCATGAACCACTGTCTGGCTTCACCATCGTTGTACCTGAAAGGCTGGTTGTGGGTGTTCCCAACCTCACAATATATTTCAGTAATAGACACATAGCAAAACTTCACTAACTTCCCAAACCATGAGAACATATACAATCCAACAGAATATTAATGTTCGAGAGATCAAGACTTTTAAAATATCTCACGAGGCATGAATTGTACAAAACTTAGCATAATTATATAACAATGGTGAATATGGGTATTTGTGGGTAACATCTTCAGGTGCAGGTAGACACAGCCAGTCCCAGTCCTCAGCAGTCCTTGTTACGCTTCTTAATCTCCTTGCCAGGTCTTTCCGGTTGATGGCTTCCAGCACTATTGTGGTCACTTCCAATGCATAATCCATTGTGTAGTGTCCAATCAAGAGGTCAGTGACCTCTATAGACTTTGAAGTCTCCAGTTTCCCTTTAGGTATGTGGTCGTACCCCTCCTTCAGATCAATGTCTGTCAGTTTGCTCTTGAAGTGCTTCAACTCGCTCTCTCCCAAGTCATCCAAGGTGTTTACCAGGAGATCTCTTCTTGTTTTTCCTGTGATTGTGTCTATAACAAGAGAAACAAATGATACAGTCCAGCCATACCCCCTCCCAGGCCTGGGTACCCTCCCTTCTCCACCCCGACCCTTCTGTAGATCAAACTTCAGTGCCTCTGTGCTCCCCTCATGTCTGTGTTGGATTAGAATCCACCCGTGGTTGGGGAGGTTCTGCTGTCTAGGGCTGGGGAGTATGGGGAGTTTGGATTTCATGTCTACGTCTGAGCAGGTGGGAGCTGAGGGGGGAAAGGGGCAGTTCTAGGGATTAGTCCCAGAGACGATGCAGACTTGTAGGTTCCCTTTCTAGCTCTGCCACTGTCTCGGGAATGAGTCTTTTCCTTCTACTTTTTGTGCTGCAAACAGGACAACGCCCCACACCCGGAAGGATGGACTCACCGGTGCGAGGACCAGACACTGATGCAGGAGGATCCAAGTCTCCTGGAAGAGGAAAAAGAAGAAGTGAATCAAACCTCTAGCTGAATAATTGTCTGCTTATGCTGCTCCTCTCACACCACAGGTGGGGACTCTTTAGCCAGTCAGATCGGAACCAGGCACATGATGTTCTAATTAATTATCGTCAGAGCTGCAATATCGGCCTCTCAGAGACTAGAGGTTTTCCTCATCCTAATGAAGTGGTCTGCAAACTTTTTAAATCGCGGACCCCCATCACTAAATGTTTTTTTGAGCACGCACCCCCACGGGAGGAAGACGCTCCCTGGCCCTGGCCCTGGCCCTGGCCCTGCCCCCACCCCATACACTCCCCTCCACTTCCCACCCCCCTCAACACTCCCAACGCCCCCCCCCCCCCGCTCCATGTCCCCTGACTGCCTGCTCCTGGCACCCCTGCCCCTAATTGCCCCCCAGGATCCCACCCCCTATTTAAGCCCTCCTGACTGCCCCCTAGGGCCCACCCCCTACCTGTCCCCTGCCTGCCCAGACTTTATCCACACCCCTGCCCCCAGATAGACTCCCGGGACTCCCACCCCTATCCAACCGCTTCCCACCCCCAGAAAGGACTCCCAGAACTCCTGACCCATCCAACTCCCCCCCCCCCATTCCCTGTGCCTTGACTGCTCTGATCCCTCTCCACAGCCCCCCGCCCAGAACTCCTGACTCCCTGCTCTCTGACTGCCCCCCAGGACTACCCTTACCACCATGCTGCCAGGTAAATATGGACGGATGGTAACTGGGCTCCTGGGGCTGCCGCCACCGGGTTCCTGGGGCTAGCAGTGGGAGCTGACTGGGGCAGGTGGTAGGACCCCAGCTGGCAGGAGCCTGCAGGGGAAGCCCCAAAGCGTCAGCAGGCTGAATGCTTAGCCGGGGTCTCAGCTCGCTGCCAGCCTGAGTTTCCTACACCCGGGCTGGTAGCGGGCTGGGACCCCAGCTGGCAGGAGCCGGGGGGGGGAACCCCAAATCAGTGGCAGGCTAAGCGCTCAGCCCACCGCTGCTTTGGGGCTTCCCCGCTGGCCCCTTGCCAGCCAGGGTCCAGTCACCTGTCCCACTCAGCTCCCGCTGCTAGCCTGGGTTCCCTACACCCAGGCTAGCAGCGGGAACTGACTGGGGCAGGCGGTGGGAACCCCCCCACCCCCGGGCGGTCGGCGCACCCCTCCCACCCCCCCATATTTCCTATGGCTCTTGATTATCTGGGATTTTATTAACCGGGATTAATTTTTCCCCGATCATCCTGGATAATTGAGAGTCTACTGTATCCAACACATAGCATGACTTGCAAACATTTCACTCAAACCTACAACTGAGCGTCATCTAAACATTCACTTGTCATGAATATTCCTGTCCGTAAAGCTCTCTGCTCGGTAGTCTCTGGAAAGCTAACAGGAAAGGGCCTGTTGGACTGTTTGGATCAGTAACACATTTCAAATGCAGACAGACATGTGGATTATTCTCCCCAGCGTTCACTTTGCTCTACTAAGACCAAAACAGCCACCCCCTGACTCTAGCTCCCTGGAAGTGTTGCTAAAGCAAAGCCTGGCTCAACCAGGTCATCTCTGACGGTTATTATGGTGGACTGCGGGAAAAGCCTCAGTCTCCCATTCCCACACCACGTGGGTCTGTCTCTACTGGGGCTGGTCAAATGATTCAGAGCCAAGATCAGAGTGACGGAGCAAGAAATGCCTTAAACGCTCTTTAGAACAGAGAGGTGGCTACCCTGCCCCCTCCAGAACAACAAGACACTGACATTTGTACATTTTTTTTTACACTCACTTCATTTTAGCACAAGTGTTAAGTCAGGATTAAGGTGTGGAAAAATTGGAAAGAGTCCAGAGAAGGGCAACAAAACTGATTGGAGGCCTGGAGCACATGACTTATGAGGAGAGGCTGAGGGAACTGGGATTGTTTAGTCTACAGAAGAGAAGACTGAGGGGAGATTTGATAGCTGCTTTCAACTACCTGAAAGGGGGTTCCAAAGAGGATGGATCTAGACTGTTCTCAGTGGTAGCAGATGACAGAACAGGGAGTAGTGGTCTCAAGTTGCAGTGGAGACAGTTTAGGTTGGATATTAGGAAAAACTTTTTCACTAGGAGGGTGGTGAAGCATTGGAACGGGTTACCTAGGGAGGTGGTGGAATCTCCTTCCTTAGAGGTTTTTAAGATCAGGCTTGACAAAGCCCTGGCTGGGATGATTTAGTTGGGATTGGTCCTGCTTTGAACAGGGGGTTGGACTAGATACCTCCTGAGGTCCCTTCCAACCCGGATAGTCTCTGATTCTATGGTTGTCCAGTGCTGTCTCCTGCCCATCCAGAATCTGGCTCAACCCAAACCTCTGAAAACCGGGAAATACATTTACAGCAAGCCACCCACAGCACTCAGCTGTGTTACATTATTGTCCACAGCAAGCCTGTGGCCGCGGGTTGAGTGCGTACGTCACACAGCATGGCTATTAACCAGGAGCCCGGAGGAGTCTGAATGCTTAAAGTTTAAACCACGGAACGAAGCAGCATCCCATGGAGTTTACCTGCTCTCCGAACGGCAGCCTGGCGAGGTTCAATTTCTCTTTTACTTGTGAAGTGTTTCTGCTTTGTTAAGTTGTGCGGCATTCCCTCTTCCACGTCCCTGGTGTAGGGCTGCCCATTCTCAGCCCATCTGTGGGTCAAGTTTAGATCCTAATACACAGGCGAGATGACCCATTAGAGGTAAAACTGCTTAGGGTTGAGGAGGAAGTAGCGGAGAGAGTTATAACTAGGCCCAGTGTGCGAGGCGAGGGAGAGGGAGGAATCCAAAATAGCCACAGCTTGTGGGCCGGAGTGGTGGGGGATGGGAGGAGCCCAACACCCCTGCCATGGACCGTTGGGGTGATGAAGGGTACAGCAGCTGCCTAAAAGCTTCACAGCACTGCTCTAGCAGCATTTTTTTATTTGTTTTTTGCCAACTTTGCCTCCAAAATTCAGGATCTCACCCCCAAGTCACCCCCAGACTGGCCTCCTGGCAGTGCTCAACTTGCGGCTACCCTTGAAGGCCATTTGCAATTGACAGCTAGTGCAGAACCCGGCAGCCCATAGACTTAAACTTAACGGGGCTTCTCTCAGGGACCACACTACATCTGGGCTCTGTAAATAATCTCACTTACGGCTGGATTTGTCGTGGCATCCGCTACACTGGGCACACCCTGATGAGGTCCAAAAGGCAGGGATCTAGGGTTTTGGTGAAGCTTCTCCAAAGAAATTGACTGGAACGTCTCATGTTCTTCAGTTGCCTGTGAAAGGTCTAGCACAGTCACTTATGGGAGATCCAGTTAAACACTTAAACACACACACACGCACACACGCACACACACACACACACACACACACACACACACACACACACACAATTTCTTCCCTCCTTGTTTCCATTCAACAGATTTAGGGAAGGCAGCGAATTCCAGTTAGAACGGGGTGAATTTCGACTGAAATATTTTTTGGTGAAAAATGCAGATTCAGTGACACTGAAATGTTTAATGAATGCATGTAAATTCTGCAGAATGTTTTGTTGCAAAAATAGAAAAACAATTCCAAAGAACCTGAAAGGTTTTGTTTTGATATTTTCAAAATAAAACCTTTGCTTCTGAAATTTCCCTTTATTTTAAGGTTAAACCTTGAAAAAATGGTTTCAAATGCTCAGCTGAAAAGAAGCATTTTGTTTTGATCCAACACACGGTTATTGGGGGATTTTGAGTGATTGGACAGTATGAAAGTTTTCAGTTTCAGTCTGACTCGAAATGATTGTTTAAAAATCTTTTCTTAACTGCCAATGAAATAAAACATCTGGTTTTCACCCAGCTGTAGCCCCAGGTCCCATGACATAGCTGCTGTGACAAAGGGCTGCAGATCTATCAATGATTTCCAATTCATGGCAACAGAAAATTGTTTGACTGGGTCTAGCCAGACACAAGGATCTATGGAATACGCCAGCAGTGTGAGGTGGCTGAGCATTTGAAAAAGAACTATTAATTGTCATGAAAGGGTCTTCTTATCCTCCGTGAGCCACCTGTTTCCCATTCCTACTGTGTTTGTACGTGTAACTGGAGAAAACTCTCATCAACTCCTTTCTGCCATGCTCTCTACCCTAGGTACTGAGAAGGGCTCTAACCCGCTGGGTTTGGGGCAGGAGGGGAATGTTGGTGCAGCTTAGATATTTTCTTTGGGCCCCCCAGGGCATAAGGTTCATCTTCACACACTCTGAAGGGGTTGATTGCCCTCATCTATCACTGCACGAAGGGGCTGTTCTCACACCCCAGCTGCCCACCCTGCCCTGAGATCGCCCTTATGCCTTGCCCTGCTGTGGCTGCTGACTCCCTGTACCGCGAATTGCTGTCGACTCTTATTTACCTTTTCTACTGAACGGTTCTTGGGTTTCCGGGAGAAGACGTGGGGTCTGAATATCCAATACTGCGGCACCCGGGAATAGATTGGAATAAATATAAACACAGAAGAGATCAAAATAAGTCGAGTCGGGGAGAATCTGGGGTTCTCCAGCACAGCTTGGATCGACCTCACCCGCATTGGCTTCTCCGGGGTCAATCCCCCATCAACAATGGGGACAGTTTGCATCTGGGAGGCACCAGCCTTTTCTCCTGCAAATGGACAAAAATGTTCCGTTACAGGTGAGGTTGCCAAGTGCATTTCAAAGGAGGCTGCTACCACTGAACCCAGCGGTACCGAACACTGAAAATGCTGCAAGCCCCAAGCAAAGGTGATCATCAGGATCCCCCTAGGCACCAGGAGAAACTCTTTGGCCAGCTTCTCGGCGCAGCTAACACAGGGTTGTGGACTCTCCATCAACCGTGTAACACACTCGAAGGGGCGCCTGGCTTTGGGAGCCATCAGGAGAAGGTTTGGGGTGACCCATAGCTGAGGCAGTGGATGTTGCAATGAGGAATTGGTGAGGGGGAGGGGGGGGGGCGGAGACTGAAACAACCCCTCTCCCGTAAGAAGGAGAACGTTTGCTTCCTTGTTGGATTGGTGGAGCAAGAAATCACGTTCCTTGGATGTCAGAGTGTGAGTAGCACCACATCAGTCTTGCCTCATACACAGGCCTTCTTCTCTCCTTTGTCCTCCCCTTTCAACACCCCTTCTCCCTTTCCCTCTTTCTCAGTATGAATAAATCTGTCCTGTGTCTCTCTCCTCCTCCCCGTCCCCTGCAATATTAGGTCTCTCTCTGGCGCCTGCCTCTCCCTGATACAGAATTTCCCTGTGTAGCGCATGTGGGAAATTGCTGTAATATTTTTTTAAAACCAAAGCGTGACTCTGTTTCCCCTCTCAGGATGAAGTGGTTCTCCACTGGGTGTGAAGGGGATAAGTTCCCATTTGGGAAAGGAGAAGTAAGAGAAAGGAGAAGTAAGAGATGGGGGTTGGGCTGAGAGACGCAAACGGTCAAGTACTGGTCCTTGGTGGTCCAATGGAAGACCCTAACTCCCTTTGAGGAGCTCAGCTGAGGAGCGAGGAGTCTAAACCCCTGTGGATACTCGACACCCAGAGACAGTCTTGCTTGAGAAGGAACTGCATAATTTTGCCCTTCCCATTGTACCAGGAAACCCGCAGCATCGCTGCTCTCTGTTCGGCAGGCCAATAAGCAGGCAGTTCCTGTACAAGGAGACCCACAGACAAGATCCCCCGTAGCGAGCGGACAATTGCCTCATGAGAGCTCCCCGCTTACCTGTCCCTGACATCTGGAATAGCTGGTCTGCCAGGTCCATCTTGTCCTTGACCCTCAGGACTTCCATGGCCCCTCGCACCGCCTCATTCTCCGCATAGTCCTCAGTCAGCCACGGAGTGATTTCTCCGTGTCTGTTTGTGGCCTCTCTGCTCTGAGACAATGGAGGAGGAAGGAAAGCTTGTCAAAGGGGAAAGTGAAAACAAAGTTAGTCACCACCACCTCTTATACAGCTGAGCCCCACCCTCTTCCTTCCTGGTATACTGGGCTATGTTCAATTAGAAGGTTAATGGTTTTCCTCCAGCTCTGGCTCCCGATTTTTGTGGCCCTTTTGTGGAGTTTTGCTGCTATGGGGGCTCAGATTCACTCCTGTTGCCCTGGATTATTCAAACACTCGTGGGCACGGAGATTGGGAGGGCAAAGGGCAGCTGTGCCCTGGCTGGGAAGGTGAGAGCAGATGGGGCAGCAAAGGGAGAGGAGGCTGCCAGGAGAAGTGGTAAGAGTGAAGCACACACACAGACATAGTTACGCACATCACACAGAGATAGTTACACAAGGACACACCACACACATGGACTCAGAGACACACAGACACAGAGACAGCTGCACACACAGAATAATACAGGGACTGTCATAACCATACAGCTAAGGGTAGCCTAGAATTCCCCCTTACCTGTAAGGGGTTAAGAAGCTTAAATAAACTGGTTGGCACCTGACCAAAAGAACCAATGGGGAAAGAAGATACTTTCAAATCTGTGGGGGAGAGTCTTTGTTTGTGTGTGTGTGTTCGCTCTTGGGACTGAGAGAGACCAGACAGAAATCCATTTCCTCCAAAGCATCCTGAACAAGTCTCTCACTTTACAAAAATAGTAAGTAAAAGCCAGGCAAAGCGTGTTAGCTTATCTTTTGTTTTAACTTGTGAATTTTCCGTTTGCTAGAGGGAGGTTTAGTCCTGTTTTTTGTAACTTTTAAACTAAGCCTAGAAGGGGTTCCTCTGTGTTTATGAATCTTTTGTTACTCTGTAAAGTTATCTTCCATCCTGATTTTACAGAGGTGATTCTTTTACCTTTTCTTTAAATAAAATTCTTCTTTAAATCCAGGGGTTTGGATCTGTGCTCACCTGTACCAGTTGGTGAGGATATTATTCTCAAGCCTTCCCAGGAAATGGGTGTAGGTTTTGGAGGGATATTTTGGGGAAGATAGGGCTCCAAGTGGCCCTCCCTGAAGGTTTGTTTAAATCACTTGGTAATGGCAGCAGTACTGTCCAAGGACAAAAGGGATTTGTGCCTTGGGGAAGTTTTACCCTAAGCTGGTAAAAATAAGCTTAGGGGGTTTTCATGTTTCCAGGAGTTTCCAGAGTTCAGAGGGGGAAGGAAGCCTGACAGGACTCACACACATGCACTTACTCTGCAGACACCCATGCACACACACTGACAAACACACTACACACAGACACGAGATACCCCATACACAGATATTTGTTGTTAGGCCCTCAGCCAGGGCCTCTCTAGGAGAAAGGGGAGCAGGCTGATACTGGACACGGTGTTGGTATGTAATACTCTGACTATTCTTTATTACTTATAAAATGAACCTCATTCACTTCACACCCCAAACATACTATACCAGAGTCCACTTCTTTCAGAAGTTCAGCTAGTCAGTCGGGGTTCAGTCCGGTCACAAGTGCAGGGAGTCCATGAATACCACACCATAGCCAAACAGGGCTGGGGGTTATTGAAAGATTCCAAATTGCCAATATGTGAAACTTCCATTTATAATCCACTTTGTGATGTCATTGGTGTTTTGTCTCTGGTATCCTGAGAGCTCCATCTGGTGTTCCAAAGAGACATTCCTGGGCAGGCCACTATGATCCGAGGTGCGTCATCTCCTCCAGTTCTTATATATTTTTATAGCAGTTCATCTGGTATGAGAGAGAGAGTATAGAGTTGTGTTAGACACAAAACAAAGTTGCAGATTTATCAGCGGGGTAACCCACATGTACACAGAAAGGCTTGCAGGTAAATAAACTAATTCACAGTTCATTGATTCTGAAGCACCCTTAATGGTTTCCAGTTAGGGTACATCTATACTACCTGCCGCATCGGCGGGTAGTGTTCGATGTATCAGGGATCAGTTTTTCATGTCTCATCTAGATGTGATAAATCGATCCCCGAACGTGTTCCCCATTGATCCGGAACTCCATCTCCACAAGAGGAGGAAGCGGAGTTGATGGGGAAGCAGCAGTGGTCGACTTTCCGCCATGAGGATGCCCAGATAAGTCAACCTAAGATACTTTGACTTCAGCTACACTATTCTTAGGTCCACCCCCGACCAGTATAGACCAACCCTTAATATGTTTACATAACTAATACAAGTTTATAGCTTATTCTCCTAACTCCAGACATAGAAGTAATACATGCAAACAAATAGAGTGAACACACTTAGAGGCCTGGGCCACACTTGTGGGGAGAGGGGGGTCGACCTAAGATATGCAACTTCAGCTACACGAATAGCGTCTCTGAAGTCAGTGTATCTTAGGGGGACTAACCTGGCTGTCCACATGGCAGCGAATCGACTGCTGCCACTCTCCCGTCGACTCCACTTTCACCTCTCGAGGAGGTGGAGTTCCGGAGTCAATGGGGAGTGTGCTCGGGGATCGATTTATCGTGTCTACAGTAGATGCAATAAATCGATTCCTGATAGATCGATCATCACCCTCCAATTCGGTGAGTAGTGAAAACAAACCCTTGGTAGATTACAAGCTTTCAAAGCCATCACCTACAGTCCTCAGTTAAAACCTCTGCAACGCATCATCAGTGACCTACAACCCATCCTGGACAATAATCCCTCACTTTCACAGGCCTTGGGAGGAAGGGCAGTCCTGGCACACAGACAACCTGCCAACCTTAAACAGATTCTCACCAGCAACAGCACACTGCACCACAATAACTCCAACTCAGGAACCAATCCATGCAACAAACCTCGATGCCAACTCTGCCCACATATCTACACCAGCAACACAGGACCTAACCAGATCAAGCATACCATCACTGGTTCATTCACCTGCACATCAACCAATGTCATATATGCCATTATATGCCACCAGTGTCCCTCTGCTATGTACATCGGCCAAACTGGACAGTCCCTACGAAAAAGGATAAATGCACACAAATCAGATATCAGGAATGGCAATATACAAAAACCTGTAGGAGAACACTTCAACCTGCCTGGACACACAATTACAGATTTAAAATTCACCATACTGCAGCAAAAAAACTTCAAGTCCAGACTGCAAAGTGAAACTGCAGAGCTACAATTCATTTGCAAATTTAACACAAACAATTTAGGATTGAACAAAGACCTACAATGGCTTGCTAATTACAAACATAGCTTCTCCTCTCTCCATGTTCACCCCCCCATTCAACTGCTAGAAGAATAACCCACCCTCCCCGATTGGAGATAACAAGCTGGTTCAGCCTAATTGGACTAACCTTGTTACCTCCCACCTGGTTCTTGCCTACTTTTCTATACCTGCCTCTGGCCACTTCCACTGCTTGCATCCGACGAAGTGGGTATTAGCCCACGAAAGCTTATGCTTCAAAACTAAGTCTTCAAGGTGCCACAGGACTTTGTTACCTCTGCTATTCCAGACCAACACGGCTACCTCTCTGATTCTTGACAAGCTTTCAAAGGACACCATAGAAGGGGTATTAGTGTAAAACGTATTCCAGTTATGTCATATTCATAAGCCTATTTCCATAAAGCATATGGAATGCAACATCACACCAACACCCCCGCCCCCAAAAGCCCCTGGGTCTATATTTGATTGGCTAGCTTGTGCCATTGCCCATGATGCAATATCCACACGGTTATTTCCAGTGCACTAGCTTGAGCAAAGCTACCTTGAGTCTGTCCCCCTGGGCTGGAAGGCAGTTTCTAAATGCAGCGCAGAGCAGGAGTTCCCTGAGGCCCGCCTGTGCAGCTAAAACAGGCACTGCAGCCCACTATTAACATTTCTTGAGGAAAATTATTCATTTTAATTATTAAACACATAGAAACTCTGACACTGTCGATAGACAATGTACATGTTTCTATTTCCTTTTAACGTAAACAATCGTAATGACAGAAATCCCTAGCAACATGCACTCAAAGAAATGCTTCCGGATCTTTGAAACCACACCGTTTTAGCAAAACTACACTGTGAAAACATGTTGACAGCAAAATGTGACCTTCAAACAAGGAACACACAATTCTGGGTAAAACTGAACAATAAGCAACACAATCCAGTTAACAAGATTATTAAACACACACACACACACACACTGTGTTACTATTTGTTGATTTTAAACCAAAATAGTTATCCAACTTTGAACACTATATTGTATTTTCAATTTTTGGGGGGTGTAAAATCTGAATTTCTGTCTTGTGGAAGTAAAGACCCAGTCTGACACTCGACTAATTAGAAAAGAATCAAATATTGTAAATCCTATATAATAAAAGGCCAGAGGATGTTTGTCCGAAGCCGTCATGCACATTAGAGACGGCCCGGACAAACAGCATGCTGGGTGTTGTAGTTCGGCGGCACAAAATGGCCGCCGCAGGTGCGCCGCCACGGGCTGTAGACACGGCCCGGATAAACAGCATGCTGGGCGCCACAAGCCTGGGAGGCAGGAGAAGTGGAGCAGTGGCAGCATGCTCAAGGGAGGATTTGGAGGGGAGGTGACCGCCGCGAGCTGTAGAGACGGCCCGGAGAAAGCACTTTGGCCCGTGTATATGGGTTTTTACACTTGTAAAAATATAAAAGAACTGAGGCAACAGGAGCTCATTCTGTCCAGGAAAGGAGAATCGAAACTTCAAGAATGTATCATATATATATTTGGTTGGCTCACTGGTATATTTGGCTGCATTAGTTGGAGCACTGCCAGCAGATCGAGGGAAGCGATTACTGTCACGTGTCTGAAATAATTTGGGACCCTATAAATCATTGCTGCAACCAGGGTCCTATAGTGGCACCAAATCTTATGTACAGGGGGTCATGATGGGTGCCTACAACCAGGTTATGAATGGCTGATTATGAATATGCCAGTGATATGTGTGTATCAATTTTGTAGTTAGAGCTATAATATTGGCTCTAGACTGTCTGTCTTTACAAATATTGTGCTCTGCTGGGGAAGAAGATTCCTGAATACTGGGCGTCAGCTTGGCTTGGGCTGCCTGATGGCCCATTAAGGGACTATCAGCAACACAATGGACTCTGGGAGCTTGAAATGCTCCAATCCAGACAAAAAGTCTACGAGAGAAAGCCTGGGCATAATGGCTTCTGCCTGCAAATGATGAGTCATGCATGGACATGTGATCTGCCCATGTGACTCCAGGACTCCATGGGGCTGGACTTTTCTCAGCAGGAAGAAAGAGGTGTTTGCACCTGGGAAAAAAACTATAAATGAAGCTGCTACAGCCACTCCATTTTGGTCTTTTACCTCCAGTCTTCAGCCTGCCTTGTTTCCAGCTTTGGATGGAACTTTGCTTCTCAGGGAACTCTGGACAAAGGTGTCCAGAGCATCTGCTGGAGATGCTTTCCAAAGACTTTGATTGAAACCTGCAGTTTATTCTACCTTTGCTGCAAGCCTAAACCAAGAGATGTGCCATTACTGCATGTAATTGATTTCTTTTAACCATTCTTAACCCTCACCTATACCTTTTTCCTTGTATAATAAACCTTTAGATTTTAGATTCTAAAGGATTGGCAACAGCGTGATTTGTGGGAAGATCTGATTTGTATATTGACCTGGGTCTGGGGCCTGATTCTTTGGAATTGGGGAGAACTGTTTTCTTTATTTGGGGGATTGGTTTTCATAACCATTGATCCCCAGGACAGGTGGCTGCTGGTGGTGATACTGGGAATCTGGAGTGTCTTAAGGGGATTGCTTGTGTGACTTGTGGTTAGCCAGTGGGGTGAGACCAAAGTCTTTTCTGTTTAGCTGGTTTGGTTTGCCTTAGTGTGGAAAACCCCCAGCTTTGGGCTGTAGTTGCTCCTTTGGAAGCAATCAGTCCTGATCTGACACTCACAGTTGGATCCCACCAGGAACAGCACCGTCACAATTACTCCCCTCTATTCGGCACTAATGAGGCCACTTCAGGAGTATTGTATCCAGTTTTGGCCCCCCACTACAGAAAGGATGTGGAAAAATTGGAGAGAGTTCAGCAGAGGAAACAAAAATGATCGGGGGCTGTGGCAGATGACTTATGAGTAGAGGCTGAGGAAACTGGGCTTATTTAATCTGCAGAAGAGAAGAGTGAGGGGGGATTTGATAGCAGCCTTCAACTACCTGACGGGGGGTTCCAGAGAGAATGGAGCTCGGCTGTTCTCAGTGGTAGCAGATGACAGACCAAGGAGCAATGGTCTCACGTTGCAGTTGGGAAGGTCTAGGTTGGATATTAGGAAACATTATTTCCCTAGGAGGGTGGTGAAGCACTGGAATGGGTTCCCTAGGGAGGTGGTGGAATCTCCATCCTTAGGGGTTTTTAAGACCCAGCTTGAGAAAGCCCTGATTGGATGGTTTAGTTGGGGTTGGTCCTCTTTTGAGCAGGGGGTTGGATGATGGAGGGTTAGATGACCTCCTGAGGTCTTTTCCAATTCTAATCTTCTATGATTCATTTGATGTAGCTGTACATGGTCCAGGACTTTCATTATCTTCTCCATCAGCGTATCCTTCTCGTTTTTGAAAAAGAAATCTTCCATGTCAGATTGAAATACTGCTTGCTGTTTTCTACAGTTATAAATGGTGGACTCCATGCATACGTTGCAGTAAAATGCACCAAAGCACCATTGTACTCGTGAAAATTAAATATGACATATTGCAGCTTAGTTTATATAAACAAATATAAATAAAAGTTTTTTCTATACTGTGTCCAACGTATATAGCTCAAAACATCACATTCACATAAATTTTACTTAGATGACACAAGTCACGTGGAGTAAGAGCTTTACTACGAGCTTGACTGGAGAATGTAGTTGCACTGGCAGACCACCCCAGACTGTGTCGTGGCCCATCTTTGGGCTGTGATGGTCGGGAACCCCTGCCTTAGTGCATCAGTTCTCAGCCAGTGGTCTGAGGCCCCCTGGTGGGCCCTGAGCAGGTTTCAGGGGGGTCTGCCAAGCAGGGCTGACAAACTCAGGGCTTGACTACACTTGCAGCTGTAGAGCGCTTTGAGTTAAACCAGCCTTCGGAGAATGCACTAGGGAAAGCGCTCCAGTCTGTCCACACTGAGAGCTACAAGCGCATTGGCGTGGCCACATTTGCAGCACTTGCAGCTGCATTGGAAGCAGTGCGTTATGGGCAGCTATCCCAGCATTCAAGTGGCTGCAACATGCCTTTCAAATGGGGGTTGGGGTGGAGTGTGACAGGAAGTGTGGGGGGAAAGAGAGGGTTTTTTTTGGAGTGCCGAGAGTCTGTCAGCACACTGTCTTGTAAGTACAGACCCTCCCTCCATCCCCTGCCTCTCTCTCACTCACTCATTAGCTGTTTGGTTTTTTTCTCAGACCAGATAAGCAGCCCGCACTCCAAAAGGGAGCCTCCTTCCTCTCTCTCGCTCACCGCAAACATTAGTGTTTGTTTTTTCCTCAGACCAGATAAGCAGCCCGCACTCCCAAACGGAGCTTTGAAAGGGCACTTCTGTGTCCCGCGTTCACAACAAAGACAAGAGAGGCCACTTCAGTTAAAGGGATTACGGGGCAGTTTCCGGAGGTCACTCAAAGTGCAGTAACATTACTTCCCATGTACATTGGAGTTGCAGCATTTCACCCAATATGCAACAGCTGTTAATCCTCTCGGGGAGGGGGAGTACCAGGAGCGCTCCAGCCAGGGAGTCAGAGCGCTCTACGTGCCTCGCCAGTGTGGACGGGGAGTAAGGTACAGCGCTCTGGGAGGCTTTATTGTGGTATAAGGTGCCAGCGTAGCCAAGCCCTCACTGAGGCCTAGGGCAGAAAGCTGAAGCCCCATCATCCAGAGCCAAAGCTTGAGTAATTTAGTTTCACTGGGCCCCTGTAGTGTAGGGGCCCCAGGCAATTGCCCTGCTTGCTCCTCCCTAATGTGGCCCTGACTTAAATATGTGGGGAAATCATCACAGTGGCGGTGGAGTTTTTATAGCATGTTGGAGGGTGGAGGAGGGTAGAGAGAGAAAAAGGTGGAGAAATCCTGCCTACAAAGTCATTGCACCTGACCTGAAGGGGCCAGCTCATGCAAACAGGAGAAGCTTAAACAAACATGCTGCACGATCACGCCCAGTTGTAATGGGACAGTGCCAGGGGCAGGGTGTGGTAAGTGTCCTCCCCTCTGGCTCTCTAGAGAAATCATTTCCTGCTGTGCACTCAGCCAGTTTTCTCTCTCCGCTGCTCCAGTCCAGTTTGGCTTGGCCAGCTGTGGTCAGAGGAAGCGGCATGGGGAGGGGAGGGCAAGTTTTGTGTCTGGACAGCCTGGAGGAGTGGGAGTTGACAAGATTCAAAAATCGATTGAAAGAAACTCCTCTGAAGAGGGGCTATGAACACATCCCCCGGGGCAAGCTGGTCCCTGCGGACTCCATTGATCTCGGGGACCTGGTGATCAGATACTATGGGAAGCGCTATGGGAAGAAGGTGACCGAGAGGCTGCTGAGAGACATCAGGAGACCAGGCGCTGGTAAGGGACAAAACCCAGGGAGGGATCAACCCCAAAGGGGGCCTGGTTGGGTGCCCTGCCCTGCACACACCCCCCCCCCCCCCCCCCCAGGACTGGTAGCTGATCCTAGCTAGAGTCAGGCCTTTTCTCCTCTCATGGGACGTGCAGGGAGTTTGCAGGATGGAGCCAGGCTATAGAAAGCAACTCACTGTGATAACAAATGTCATGAGCTGGGCAGTTTCTGTTCTCATTGGGCTAAATCCTGACACACACACACCACACCACACCCCCTGCTGTTGCCTGAGCAAGGACTGAGGAGGAAATCTCCCATCGAGATCAGTGGGGAGCAGGCCCAGAGGTATTCAGCCACGTTTTCCCATCATTGCTCCAGCTTTCACTTTCGTTTCTGCCGGATCTCCCAGCTGGCCCGCAGCCTGTTTTCTCTGTTCCCCGCACCCCCCGGCGATTTGCTCGGACTGACTGATTTTGGGGGGGTAAAAGTCCACCAGCAGGGACCGATCCAGGGCATGGTGCAGCGGGACAAGGACCCCAGCACTGACTGACTCTCTAACCCCAGTCAGGGACCCAGCCCCCTTCTTCCACCGCTCCCTGCTCAGCTATCCAGAGCCTGGATTCAGCCCCGTGGCCGAGCAGAAGCAGGGACGGCCTTCGGGGAAATGGTGCTCTGGGCAAACTTGTATTTTGGTGCCCCTGGGCACGCCCCGACCCCATTGTCCCTGGCCCCTGTGGGCCTCCTGGTCCCCTTCATTCCTAACCCCTGCACTGTGTCCCCTTTGCCCCTGCCAACGATTGTGCCCCTAACCCCTGCACCTCTGCCTGCCCCCCTTGCCTCCTCCTGCACTCATGTGGGGAAAGTGACCTGAATGCATGGAGCAGCTGGCATTGCTGTTCACTCCCCCGCCCCCCAACACTGCTCCTCCGTTCCTAGGGCCTGTAGGGGGGTGCAGAGGCATGTTGCAGGGAAGAGGGGGTCGAGCAGTATCAGTGTCACCACTCGTTCCCTCTAGGTTCCTCTGCTGGGAAGAAGCAGGGAAAAATATGGGTGCTCCCCCAAGCACGGTGGCCCCCTACGATGGCGCAGCACCCTCGGGCAGTTGCCCACCCCTAAGGCTGGCCCTGAGCAGAAATGGGGAAGAAGAGACTCGGGAACCCAGAGAGAGAGAGAGAAAGTGGGGACCTCCTAGGTCCGAGGGTGAGACTGTCCTATAGAAACACACAGAGATCCTTCCATACAGGAGGCACAGCCGTTACCTGCTTCAGTACCCCCGCCCTGAGCTCTGCCCTCATCTCCATCTCCCCCTTTCTCTCTCCCAGGCCCTGTCTCCTCGGTCTCTGCCACACAGGGCAGTAGCTGGGAACAGGAGCTAGAGCAGGGGTCTCAAACTCAAATGACCCCGGGGGCCACATGAGGACTAGTACATTGGCCCAAGGGCCGCATAACTGACCCCCGTGGCCCTGGGCCCACCCACACTCCACCCCTTCCATGAGGCCCCGCCTCTTCCCATTCCCGGCCAATGGGAGCTTCCCGGCTGTTGTGAACTGCCTGTCACTACCCTCTTGATCTAAAAATCAAATGGGCTCCACTTCCCAGCCGCTGGATATCGCCTGATCAAAAGCAGACGTTAATCCTGACCCCGGAAATGCAAATTTTCCCCAAACAACACCCCCCACCCCACCTCCCAAAAAAGAAAAGAAAAACACCTTCCCTGTAAGGCAGGGGCTTGTGGTGCTTTTAATATCACATAGATCGTAGCCGTGAGTCGGGAATTCCAGCTTGGTAGTACATGACTGCCACATTGCAGGGCCGTGGAGAATCAGGCCTATTATTCTTTAGATTCTGCCCTAGGAGTGTGTGAAGTTTTACAAATAACCCCCTTGCTCCAAAGACTTTACATCTAAACAGGCACTGGGCAGATGCTGACTAGAGTTCATAAACTTTACTGAAAGGGGGTGTTTTATGGTGGGAGTTGAGAGAGCAAAATGCCTGAGTTGCTGATTGTTGTCTTCTTATCCCAGCAGGTGCCCACACGGCGAGTGAGAGACCTGGGGGAGTCGCACCCTATCAAAGGCATTCCAGGGAAATTGCAGACAGAGAACAGAAAGTGGTATATTCTTCCTACAAGGAGAGACCTTACAAATGTCTCATTTGTGGGCGAGGATTCAATTGGAAATTAAACCTTATTCGTCATCACAGAATCCACACAGGAGAGAAACCCTACAAATGTGGCGAATGTGGGAAGAGCTTCAATGACAGCTCAAACCTCACTCGACATGAGAGACTCCATCTGGGACTGAAGCCTTTCAAATGTTCTGAGTGTGGGAAGAGCTTCAGTGTGAAATCAAGCCTCATCCGCCATCAAAGAATCCACACAGGAGAGAAGCCCTATAATTGCCCCAAATGTGGGAAAAGCTTCAATGACAGCTCCAACCTTGCTCGCCATCAGAGAATCCACACGGGAGAGAAGCCCTATAATTGCCCCAAATGTGGGAAAAGCTTCAATGACAGCTCCAACTTCACTCGCCATCAGAGAATCCACACGGGAGAGAAACCCTACAAATGTGGTGAATGTGAGAAGAGCTTCAGTGACAGATCCAACCTTGTCCGCCATCAGAGAATCCACACAGAAGAAAAGCCCTATATATGCTCCAAATGTAGGAAAAGCTTCAATGACAGGTCCAACCTCACTCAACATGAGAGCCTCCACCTGGGACTAAAGCCTTACAAGTGTCCTGATTGTGGGAAGAGTTTCAGTGTGAAATCAAACCTCGTCCGCCATCAAAGAATCCACACAGGAGAGAAACCCTATAATTGCCCCAAATGTGGGAAGAGTTTCAATGACAGCTCCAACCTTGCAAAACATGAGAGAATCCACAAGAGTAAGAAACCTTTATATATGGGACCTGTAAGGGTTCCCTCCCCACTCTGGGGTACAGATGTGGGGACCCACATGAAAGACCCCCTAAGCTTATTTCTACCAGCTTAGGTTAAAAACTTCCCCAACACACAAATCCTTCCCTTGTGCTTGGATGGTATTGCTGCCAGAACCAACTGAGTTAGACAAAGATTCAGGAAAAGGGCTTCTTGGAGTTCCTGTTTCCCCAAAATATCCCCCCACACTCCTTCACCCCCTTTCTTGGGGAGGCTTGAGAATAATATACCAACCAAATAGGTTAACAAGGTGAGCACAGACCAGACTCTTGGGTTTTTAGGACACTAAAAAACAAACAACCAGGTTCTTAAAAGCAGAACTTTATTATAAAGAAAAAAGTAAAAGAAGCACCTCTGTAAAATCAGGATGGAAGGTAATTTTACAGGGTAATAGGATTTAAAACACAGAGGATTCCCATCTAGGCAAAACTTCAAAGTTACAAAAAACAGGAATAAACCTCCCTCTTAGCATAGAGAAAATTCACAAGTTAAACCGAAGATAATCTAATGCATTTCCTTGCTTTACTTACATTTTTTGTAATCTTAGATGCTTATTTCAGACAGGGTTTTAGGAGATGTTTTTTTCCTGCCCGGGTCCGCCTCTGTCCCAACAGAGCACTAAAACAAGGAGCACAAACAAAACCTCCCCTCCGCCCCCCCCCCCCCCCCCCCCCGATTTGAAAATATCTTCTTTTCCCCATTGGTCCTTCTGGTCAGGTGCCAACTAGGTTAATGGAACTGATTAACCCCTTACAGGTAAGTGATTCTGTACCTCTGGCCAGGAAGGATTTGATGTTACTGCATACATAAAGGTTGTTGCTCCTCCCTTTATATTTATGACAGGACCCGATTAGAAATTTTCCATCAGGATTATTTATGATTTTGCAGACACTTCATTTTCTGTTAAAAAGTTTCCATGGGGAATATTTTGAATTTGCTGATATGTTTTGATTTTTCCATTGGGAAAATCTAAACAAAATATTTTGGTTTGGTTTCACCTGGATCAATATATTTTGGTTTGTAGAACTGACCCAAAATGTTTTGAGTCAGTTCAATATGAAGCTGCATTTCCTGGTTTTAGCACATTACCACAGTGGTAGCTCGGCCCCCCATTCATACTATGGTTTGGGCCTGCTGGCCAGACTACATCTACCATGATGCCACTCTGCTACCCAACCTAGCTGCACTGGCAGGCTGCTGTAAGGAATGCAGCCAGCTGCTAGCTGTGAGGTCAGGTCAGCCAGCTGTTCTGGCACCACAGCGACCTCTGGTGGGCGAAAGGCAAAACTTCTTGAGCAGAATGTATTTTCTGAATTTTGTCAGTTTCCATTTTTCTTCTCAGGCTTCGCCAGTGAAGAGACTGAATCCGACTCTAGTTCTGCAGAAGGTATAAAGGCAGCAGGAAGTGGGTAGAACACAATATATCTCTGCTCCTCTTCATCTAACATACACACTGGCCCATTGCAGCCAAAGGTGCTCCTGTCCTCACAGGACCAGTTGGGCCCCTATTTGCTCTTTCTTCTTGACAATCACAATGCTATACAAGCAGGTAGCCTCAAAGTCCTGTTGCTTCATGCTGTGATTTCACTTCTTATCCCAAGCTCCTATTTGTATAGCTGTTAGCCAGCTGCTGCGTCCCACCCCAGAGGTGGCTGCCTGTATATTCCTTGGAAGCAATTGACATGGAAAGGGCTGGTGAAAGAGGACAATATGATAATAATTCATCCCTCCCCAGAGATCATCTGCCAACAGACTCTCCTGCCCTCCACTGCGGCTGGGGCTGCCGGTGAGTGAGGTTCATATTGACCAGAGGGGTGGTCTGATGGGCCTCGCTGAACAGAAAGAAACAAAGTACCCCCTTGGCCTGTCGTTCTGACCATCCCCTGATCAGACCCTGACCCCGCTGCCCCCAGCACCTGCATCAAGTTTAATCCTTGGTGCTTGCAGGATCGCGCAGGGCTCTCCCCTCCCCCTGCTGCCCCCACTCCTTCCCTTTATGCCCTGACCCCCTCTCTGTGAACCCCTCGGTCACACCCTGCCCCACCTTCTCCCTCAACACAGAGCCGTGAGCCCAGCAGTCCCCGCACAGCAGCAGGGACAGAGCTGGGTTACCGTGTAGAACAGACACATCCGCGGGGATAGTTTCTCGATGGGGTTGCCCAGGTCCCATCGCTCTGCACAGGGGACGGGGGCTCCTCAGTCACCGCTGTGAGAATGTGAGATGTGAATGGGCCTTTTCCCTCTCTCTGCCGCAGGAGAGACCAGCCCGAGTGAGGATCCCAGGAGGGACCCCTGGGGACAGGACAAATGCGACTTGTGTCCCCGAGAAAAGGTAGAGGATTGTGGGATCCCTCAGATCCTGGTCTGTCTGTCTGTCCATCTATCACCCCTTCCCTTCTCTCTCATCCCCTCTCGCTCAGCCGAACCTCTGACAATTTCGCCACTGCCCAGACCTGGGCCATCTCGGTTACCTGGGAAACAAACACCCCCGGGGAATGACTGACTGTGGCCCTGGAATCCAGCTGATCATAGAGTCCCCCCTGCCGGCCATGCTGGGCGGCCCTGCCAGGGTCCCAGGCCACAGAAACAGCCGCCAGCTGAGCCCTTCCCACAGCTACCCGGGTTCCCTCTGCAAAGAGCCCTGCAGTGGGTGGGGCCGAGTTAATGCCTGTTCCTGTGCTTTAGGATCCTCCGGAAGAAATACACCCTGAGACTGACCGGGGCCCAGATGGGAAGAAGACATACAGGTGAGAGCCCTCTCTGCAGCAGTGTCTGGGAGCGCAGGTCCGCTCCTATCACACTGAGTGTGCAGGGTCCTGTGTGGGTAGAGCAGAGCAGGGAGTGGGATGACTGGAAACCAAGAGCCTTGGGAGCCCTGGGAGGGGGTGGGGGAGGTGATGGGTTATAGCAGTCAGGACTGAGACTCACGACTCCTGGCTTCTGTCCAAAGCTCTGGGAGGGGTGTGGGGTGTAGTGGGTTAGAGGAGTCAAGATATCTAGGCTCAACTCTCAACTTTACCACTTGCTGCTTGTAAGGATGTCGTCCCTCACCCGGCGGTGCCCCCATCTGGTCGTCTTGGGAATCAGCTCTTTTACACCCTGGAGCGCCCTCTGCTGGCCGACGTCCGCTTCTCCACTCTGGCCCCGTGCCCCTCCCGGAGCCCCTTGCTGAGGGTGCTGCACCCCTGCATCTGCTCCTGTGCCCTTGGGACTGCTCACTGCAAACCCCAGAGGTACCCTGATACTGCAAAAATCCTTCTTCCTCCTAGGGCCAAGCCACATGCTTCTCTGCCCCTGACTGCTCCTTGCAGTTTTCAGGGTACCCCTGGGGTTTGCAGTGAGCGGTCCCAAGGGTGCAGGAGCAGATGCTCAACCCTGGCAAAGAGGGGAGATGTGTGACGAAGTGGGAGTACTGTGTGTGTGTGCCTCAGTTTCCCCTATGCATTTCTTAAGTGTCTATGTGAAGGGATAGGGGGTGACGCTGGAAGCAAGGAGGCAACACCCTCCCCTCTCAAGGTGTGCATCCCACCACTGCCACCAGTTGTCATGGAGCGCCCGGGCGATGGTCTGGAACCACTCCCTAGGAAGCCAGACCGGACTCCGGGTGGAGGGCCCCTTCTCCGTACACAGCCTGTTTTCCAGGCCACGAGCTTCAGGGTTCCCCACTTCCAACTTCCTGGGTCTGACCTCGGAGCATTCAGCACCTTCTGCCCCTCCGTGTGCTTCCCCCAGCAAGCCCGCCTGGGCGGGGTCCTGGGGGAGCCCATGGGTTCTGCACCCCAAATCCACAGTCAAACGTGACTCTCAGCCAGCCAGCAGAATAGACGGTTTATTTGAGATGTCAGGAACACCGGGTCAGGTTACAGCTTCAGGGATGCACACCTTGAGAGGGGAGGGCGTTGCCTCCTTGCTTCCAGCGTCAGCCCCTATCCCTTCACATAGACACTTAAGAAATGCATAGGGGAAACTGACACAGTACTCCCACTTCGTCACACTGTTACAAACCCTTTTTCCAGGGCTATCCCAGTCCTGGCCGGCAGGGAGCGGGTATCACCCCGCTACACTGCTACTGAGTGACCTTGTGCAAGTCCCCTCCCATCCCTGTTCCTCAGTTTTCCCATCTCTAAAATGGGGAGAAAATTGTGACCATCTTTCACAAGGAGGCTGGGGGGGGTGTGTCAGGAGTACAATAGGGCAGGCTGCACCCCCTCCTGCGATGCCACACAAACAGCCCAGGACTCCTGTTTGTCAGCACCTCCATAAGTGTTATTTATATAACCTCCACCAAACCACCATCCCAATCCTGCACAGCAACGCGGTCTACAGTTTTCTCCAGTCCTCAGCCTTTTACTCCATCTAGAGCAAGAGCAAGAGATCTTGCCCCCCTGAGCTCTAACTTCCTCCTAACTCTGCCAGCCTCCCCTCTCTGCACTTCCTTTCAGTGCTTAACTGCTCTCCCAACTCATGGGATAATTAGCTATAATGGTCTATTATAATTAGCAATATTATAATTGGAAAAGATGCAGAGAAGGGTAACAAAAATGACTAGGGGGGTTGAACAGATTTCATATGAGGAGAGATTAAAAGGACTGGGACTTTTCAGCTGGCAAAGAGATGACTAATGGGGGATATGATAATAGTCTATAAAATTGTGACTGGTGTGAAGAAAGTGAGTAAGGAAGTGTCATTTACTCCTTCACATAACACAAGAATTAGGGGGTCACCAAATGAAATTAAGAGGCAGTAGCTTTAAAACAAAGAGAAGGAAGTATTTCTTCACCCAAAACACAGTCAACCTGTGGAACTCATTGCCAGAGGATGTTGTGAAAGCCAAAACATAACTGGGTTCAAAAGAGCACTAGATAAGTTCATGGAGGATAGGTTCATCACTGGTTATTAGCCAAATTGGCCAGGGATGCAACCGTATGCTCTGGATGTCCCTCGCCTCTGATGACCAGAAGCTGGGGCTGGACAACAGGGGATGGACCACTCGATAATTGCCCTGTTCTGACGCATATGGCAGTGTCGACTGTCCGAAGACAGGACACTGTGGGCTAGACGGACCATCGGTCTGACCCAGTATGACCAGTCTTAGCTCATCATCCTCCAGTCTGAGTGGCTAATGAATTGCTCCACTCCTCCATCAGGCCTTTCCTGGGGGAAGTAATTAGAGTGCTGGGCCAGTGACTGTCTTTCAGCCCTCTGTGACAAGGAGCTCAATCCACTCGCTTAGCCTGGCTCTCCTTCGCTGCTCCCACGGACGGGGTCTGAGAAGGGCCAAGAGTTCCCATTGTCACCCAGCTTCTGTTGTTGGTTACAGAGTAACCCTGATATTGAAGCACAGGGCCGAGCTGGAGGCAGAGTTAAGGGGATACATGTGAGGGCATCTGGGGTCAGTTGGAAAAGGACGTGAGATGGTTCCTGCCTGTGCTGTTTAACCCTTTTCTCCCCACGCTATGCAGGGTTCACCTCCGGAGGGCAGGCTCCTTCCGTTGCTCTGAAACCGAACTGGGGTTCGAGGTGAGGGGAGCCGTGACCCTCCAGTACGAATACGACTCCTGGGATCGGCATCTGAGCGCATCTGAGAAGCAGCAATGGATGGTGGCCGGACCTTTGTTCAACATCCAGGTGGAACCAGCCGGGGCCGTGGCAGCCGTTCACCTCCCGCACTTCCTGTGCCTGGCAGGTACTGTGGCAAAATACTCTACAAACGGCATTCTGTAATTCCTTTCTGCCACACAGGAGATTCCCGTGAGCTAGCTTTTTAAAGGTATTTAGATGAATAGATTCCAAGGTCAGAAGGGACCATTGTGATCACCTCTAGCACAAGACAGAAAAGTTCCCCAAACGTCTTGCCTATCTTTTAGAAAAACATCTGATCTTGATTTAAAAATTCCCAGTAATGGAGAGTGCACCCCAAACCTTGGGAAGTTGTTCCAATGGTGAATTACTGTCCCTGTTACAAATGTATGCCTTATTTCCAGTCTACATCTGTCTAGCTTCAACTTCCAGCTTTGGATTGTTAGACCTTTCTCTGCTCGACTGAAGAGCCCATTACTATATATTTGTTCCCTATGGAGATTCTGATAAAGTATGATCAAGTCACTGCTTTTGTTAAGTGAAATAGATCGAGGTCCTTGAATCTTGCTATAAGGCAGGTTTTCTAATTGTTTGATCATACTCATGGCTCTTCTCTGAACTCTCTCCAATTTATCCACACCCTTCGAAATGTGAGGTGCTACACATGGGGAAGAAAAACCAAATGCCCAAATACAAAATGGAGGATAACTGGTTTAGCAGCAGCACTGCTGAGATGGATCTGGGATCTGTGGCTGATCCCAATCTCAACATGAGTCAGCAATGCGATGTTGTTGCAAAAAAAGCAAATGCAATTTTAGGTTCTGTTAACAGAAGTGTGGCATGCAAGTCACGGGAGGTGAGAGCACCACTGTACTCAGCACAGGTGAGGCCTCGTCTGGAGAACTGTGTCCAGTTTTGGTCACCAATGTATAGAAAGAATGTCGGAGCAGAGCCGTGACAAAGATTATTCCAGAGCCATAGATTCAGTAGGAAATTGGGCAGAGGTCATTTGATCTTTTGGGACAGGAAGCCAGAAGCACTGCTTGCAAAGTGCTGATCTCACGTTAGGAAGAGTAAATGAGCACTGAGCTGTCTACAGTGGACATTTCCTCCCGAGCAGGGAACAGGGTCCTGACCCTCAGGCCCCGATCCAGCCTGTAGCCAGCAAGAGGATCAAGACAGGTAAAATCTCGTGTTCTTTGTTGTCCTTCGACAGCGGCAGAGGTTGATGTTTCTCAGCTTCACGTTGCCCATTTTGTTGACGGTGGGATGACCCTGGAAAGACCAAGACGGGTGAGGCCGTTCCACGCCGTGCTGGAGAACCCCAGCTTCTCTCCGATTGGACTGCTTTGGAGACATGTCTATTCCACGCTGTTTCCTCCGGTCCACACTCTGGTGCTGCTCTATCGGTCCAGCAGGGCTGCGGACATCACCCTCCACCTCTACTTGATCCCCAGTGACCTCTCACTAGCAGAGGTAAGGGAGACTCCAGTAATAATCTACTGTAGGTGTACCTTGTACAGACCCGCCAGCTACACTTGTGCTGAGGAGTGAGCATGCACTGTAGTGAAATAACTCCACAAACGAGTGCAGTGATGTGTGCGTCTGAGGGCTGGGTGACTCCAAACTCACTCCCCAGAGTGTGATTCTACCTGGGAAATGTTAGAAAGGATTTCCATTGAATCTGAGTGAGTTATGCCTGGTCCCATGCGCCTGGAAGGGGCACGCTGCCTACCTGGGCCACGCAGATAGAGACGACAGCTTAGACAGAGAGCTCTGGAGTTCTGAGCTGCATTTATGTATGGGAAGGCAGGCAGCTGGGCTTGGCTAGACAGCTAAGCAGCTACAGAGAGGAGCGAGTGCAGCACATGCAGCCCTCCCCTCCCCCAGGGTTGCCTCGTGTGTGTTTCTCTATGTGCACATAAAGGCTTTCTCACCCACCCCTTTGAAGGTTCAGGACTGTCCGGGCCTTTGCTTTTAAATAAAGAAGGCCTGAGATGCTCATTATGTGAAATAAGTCCCGCTGCTGTCCCTATCCCACATCCCTGTCGTTTATGGACAGTCATCCGGGATATCCTCCATCCTTAGAGGTTTTTAAGGCCCATCTTGACCAAGCCCTGGCTGGGATGATTTAGTCGGGGTTGGTGCTGCTTCAGGCAGGTGGTTGGTCTAGGTATCTCCTGAGGTCTCTTCCAACCCAAATCTATGATTCTATGTGTAGTTTGGTCTCACCCGCCTTTGTTGGAGGCCCCATGGAAGGTACAAAGCTGGTGACTGTCCATTCTTAATCCCTTAATATGGATCCAGCCATGAAATGAAGATGGGGTAATTGGACAGATGGGAGCAGATTTGACTTTCCTTATTGGGAGAAAAATCACACCAAAAATGCAGGCTCCCCCAGGCTACTCCTGACTTGCAGCTCTTGTAATGCCACCACCCCTGAGATCACAAAGACGGTTCTCCCCGATGGCAGCGTCGTAGCCACTCTGGACCCTTTCTCCTCTGGGCCCGTCCATCTCTCTTTGGATCTCCAAGGAATAACTGTGCTTGCCCTCCACAGGCGATCGAGGACAATGAAAAGAAGTACCAGTCAATACGGGTGCGCAAGCCTTCTAAGAGCAAGCCCCTGTACTACGGCTCCCATTCTTTTGTACACAGTCCCTCAGACATAGAGGTGACCCCCAAGGTAGGTAAAATGTAAACCCTCGGCTTCCCTGGAGGATTAACAACATCAGGGTCTGTTGTGATAAGTGGGTCTGAAAATTTACCATCACTGCAAGCTCGACTGTAAAAAGTAAGTGTAAGTTCATGAAGCATCCAAATAACCCCTAACAATCAGTGCTGATGGGGAAAGGTACAGAGGGGAGACAGACTGAATTAGTCCAAACCAAAAGCCCCCCTGAATCTAACACAGAGACTGTGTTAAGATCAGGCCTGGTAAACAAGAAAATGTGGGACTAGAAATCAATGAACCAGACTTGCTGTATCAGATTAGGCCTAATTGGAGGACAAAATTCTAAGAGGATGGGCTCTTCCTCTCGCTCCTTTTTGGGGTCCTTCAAGAAAGAGATTTGGGGAGAGAAATTTGGCTACAGGAGTGAGCTCCACCTTGATGGCTGCCACTCTTCCCACCTCCTGGGACCCAGACCCTCTGCATCTCCATCCTGAAAGATGTCCAGGCCAGACCAGGAAGAAGGAGCCAGGTGACATTGCCACCTCCGCCGGCTTCAGCTGAATCCTGAGTACTATCTGGGACGTGCGACTGTCTCTCTTTTCCCCTCCCCTGTGTGTGCTTTTCCTTCCCTACTTTATTTCCTTTCTCTCCTAGCTCTCTCCTCTCTCTGTCTGTCCAACCGAGGCTGGAGATTTTGAAACACGGCTGTAAGCCTGTGACCAGAAAGATGCAGCTTATAGCTATGCCCTAAAACAGCCGGACTCTTGTACGAGTTTGCCGGGTCTTGGACAGGCTGATCGGACAAGGTGCTGGGCCTGTGTTTCTCCAGCAGTGAAGTAGCCAGGGAGAGTCCGCGCCAGAGACTAAAGCATTTTCTTTCTTGCCTATTCTTTTCTCTCCCCTTTTCTATGTGTTTGTCTTTACAGTTCAAAGACTTCAAGTGTTTTTCCTTCTGTCCTCTGTCTTTAATCAGAGATTATGGCCCAGGATGTAGAAGATGGCTCAGTAGGGGGTTCTCTCCTCACAGTCAATGTTGACCTCGCTGCCCTGATACAGGGCAAGGGGGCGCTGTGCCACAGGGAAATCTGGGTGACAGGAGGCCAGTGGAGCTATTGACAGGGATGGAGAAGGCAGAGACAGGGAAGGGGTTGGCAGGGGAGGTGAGGAACTGCGCTCAGTACGGACCGGCTGCAGGAGATACCAGAGGAGGCAGGGCGCTTGCAGAGTGGGTAGAGAGCCTGACCTGGGAATCATCAGCACAGAGGTGGGGGCTGAATCTGCCCCTCTTCTGCTTCCAATGGGGCTTTTGGAGTGAACCAAAAGGGGCTCAGTCCGTCTGAGGGCAGAGCGAGCCCAGGAGCAGGACGAGACTGAGAAAGGGATGAAAGTTATACTGACGGCTACTGTGTTCCTGCTGCTGGGAGGCCCCTCCTGCTCTGACAACTCAGGGAGGATCATTAAGGCTTCCCGTGGATTTGGGGAGGACTGCTGAGGATCCACGTGTCGCCCACTCCTGCTCTGCCGGCTCAGGTGGGCTCACCCCAGGGGACGGCTTCTCTTTGCTGCAGGAGTTGGAGTTCTCCAATATGGCCGCTCATCCCCTGGATCCAGACATAGAAATCTACACCAAAGACTTGGGGAGCAAACTGGAGCTCAGCCTGGTGGAGAAGAATGAGCAGCAGAAGATCTGGGAGACGACTGTGAGACCAGGTGGGCTCAGCCGGTCAGAGATCCTGGCAGAGGGGAGGGGATTGTGCAGGAAGCCCTCTCCCAGGGCCTGCTTGTGGTTGCTGGGGCCAGCCATGTGCACACAGCCAGGCAGGACATGTGCACACAGCCCCTTCATACAGCCCATGGGAATGTGCTCTCCCTCACCCAGGCCAGCCGCAGCTCAGAGGAGCAGGTTTGGAAATGCCCACTGAGATCACACCACTCTAGTCCCCAAACAGAGGCACATTTGAAAATGGGGTAGCCGTGTTAGGCAGTATCCACAAAAACAACAAGGAGTCTGGTGGCACCTTAAAGACAGATTTATTTGGGCATAAGTTTTCATGGGTAAAAACTCACATGCATCAGAAGAAGAGGGGTTTTTACCCACGAAAGCTTATGCCCAAATAAATCTGTTAGTCTTTAAGGTGCTACTGGACTCCTCGGTGTTTTTATATATTGACTTAGTTTATCCAAGAAAGGCACTCGGGTAGAGGAAAATGGCTCCTGATAACTAGCTACACCTCTGTCCCCTTTCTGGCTGCCCAGTGCATCCTTCTTAGGGCTCGTGCCTTTACCTCTCTTGGGATGGAGTCGTGTGATCCTTCCACACTTAGGCCGGTCCTGGGCTACAGCACCCTCTGTCTCCACCATTATCGCCCAGCTGGCCTTCCCTTCAAGAGCCCGTGACGAGTGGTTTATCGTGACCAGAGAGTCTTCTTAAAACAAAAATATTGTTTGTTTATTTAGTAGGCATGAAAGCTTCACGGAAAAGGATTTTAAAACTACATATAATGCATAGGTATGTCTATTTTACCTCAGAAGAACATCTCTCTCACCAACGCAAGCTGGTCCAGTAGTAGATATTGCTTCACCCACCTTTATTTTACCTAGAGTCCTACTAACCCATAATGGTCACCTAGGCAGGCCTAACTTCTCCAGACAACCCCAGCAGCTCACAGCTATTGAGAAGTGATTTCTTGCCAGACAGGATGCTACCAAACTGTTTTCTTTAACCGTCTGTATCTGGTGGTGATAGGCATGATCAGGACAGGATTGTATTCCTAATAGCCCTTATTTCAATGTGACTAGTTTTGGCTGTGACTATACGCTTCCCATTTTATGGCTGCCTCTGCTGCTTAACCAAAGGCTTTAGATTAAGAACAGGGCTTCAGACTGTCCCAGGGAGAGAAGGCCCTTACATGGATTCTGTCTTTTATATCCCTTAACTAGCTAAATGATAAACATACCTACATTCTTACAGACAGCCCTGAAAATCTGTATCCTAACACGCAGTATCAAATCAATCTATCCTAACACACAGTATCAATGCTTACAAGTGTTCTCTTGAACCATTTCCTGAGGAATCTTGAGAATCTCAGGCATCCTGTTAAAAAGCTTGTGAAAAGCTTTAAAATCATCCAGTTGTTGCTACTGACTGGTGCTTCTGCACATGATCATAGAAATACAGGTCTGGAAGGGACTTTGAGAAGTCCTAAAGTCCAGCCCCCTCTGCACTGAAACAGGGTCCAGGAAATCTAGACCATCCCTGACAGGTTTGTCCAACCTGTTCTTAAAAACCTGCAATGACAGGGCTTCCACAACCTCCCTGGGAAGGCTATTCCAAAGTTTAACTACCCTTAGAGGTAGAATTTTTTTCCTAAGATCTAACCTCACTCTACTTTACTGTAGATTAAGCCCATTACTTCTTGTCCTACCTTCAGTGGACATGGAGAACAATTGATCACTGTCCTCTTAATAAGAGCCTCTAACATAGTTCAGGGTTGCTATCAGGTCCACCTCAGTCTCCTTTCCTCAAGACTAGACATGCCTCCTTTCCTCGCAGCTCAGGTTTTCTGAATCTTTTCTCACTTCTGTTGCTCTCCTCTGGACTCTTTTCAATTTGTTCCCATATTTCCTAAAGTGCGGCACCCGGAATTGGACACAGGACCCACAAGGACCAGGTGGAGTGGGACAATGACCTCCTGTACCTGACACATGGCATTCCGGTTAAAATGCCCCAGCATGCCCATTTGCAACTGCACCCCATTGTTGACGCAAATTCAATTTGTAAGAACAGGAGTGGACCATCTAGCCCAATATCCTGTCTTCTGACAGTGGCTGGTGCCGGATGCTTCAGAGGGAATGAACAGAACAGCAGTTATCAGGTGATCCAACCCAGGTTGTCCACTCCCAGCATGTGGCAGTCAGAGGCCGAGGGACACCCAGAGAGGACGCAGTTGCATCCCTTACCGTCTTGGCTAATAGCCATTGTTAGATGTATCCCCCTTGAACTTATCACATTCTTTTTTCGCTCAATGGTTTGATCATTGGCCTGTTAAACCCAGGGTTGTGAGTTCAATCCCTGAGGGGGCCATTTAGGGATATGGGGCAACAATCTGTTGGATGATTTAATTGGAGATTGGACCTGCTTTGAGCAGGGGTTTGGACTCGATGTTCTCCTGAGGTCCCTTCCAACCCTGGTATTCTATGATTCTAATATTCTGTTTGATTTTCTGACTGCCTCTGCACATTGAACAGATGTTTTCAGAGAACTATCCACAATGACTCCTGGATCTCTTTCTTGGGAGATAACAAGTCATTGAGAACCCATCATTTTGTTTGTACACTTGGGATTATGTTTTCTAGTGCACATTACTTTGCTTTTATGAACACTGAATTTCATCTGCTAGTTTATCTTCATCTGCCTTTCACACAGTTTTGTGAGATCTCTTTGTAATTCTTCGCAGCGAGCTTTGGACTCCCTGAGTAATTTTGTATCATTTGCAAACTTTGCCACCTCATTGTTTACCCCTTTTTCCAGATCATTTATGAATACAGTAAACCCTCGATTTAACGGACCTCCATTTAACGGACTTCGGATGCAACGGACAAAATTTTTCAGAGTCTGATGCATCCGAAATCCGTTTGTGGAGGGCTGGCTGTGGGCTCCCTGCTGCCACCCTGAGGCTGAAGCTGCGTACTGCCGCCTGGCTCTCCATACCGGTAGCAGCTAGGCTTGCTGCCGTCCGAGGCTGAAGCTGCGGGGGAGAGTGAGAGAGAGAGAGAGAGAGAGAGAGAGTGTGTGTGTGTGCGCGCTGCCCGCCTCTCCGCAGCAGCTGTGTTTGCTGCCGTCCGAGGCTGAAGCTGCGGGGGGGGGAGGGGTGGGCTGTGGCTCTCCGCAGCAGCTGGGAGCCAGGACCTGTGTCCGCTCTCCTGCCGCCCGAGGCTGAAGCTGCGGGGTGGGGGGCTGCCGCCCGGCTCCCCGCAGCAGCTGGACTTGCTGGCGGGTCCCGGAAGCCGGGACCCGTGCGGACTGACTGTCCGCTCTCTGTGGCCGCCGGGGTTGCAGCCGCGGGCGGGCTGGTTGCCGGCTGCGGGTTGCGGCCCCCTCTCTGTGGTGGTGGTGGGGCTGCTGCTCCCACAGCTCGGTTTGGGGTTTTTTCCCTTTCTTTTTATAAAATTTAAATTTTGCTTTGTTTTTAAGAACATTGTTTATTTGTTTAGTTAAATATAAGTACAGTAAAGTGTGTTT
Organism: Sternotherus odoratus; assembly: GCA_032164245.1. Classification (NCBI taxonomy): domain Eukaryota; kingdom Metazoa; phylum Chordata; order Testudines; family Kinosternidae; genus Sternotherus; species Sternotherus odoratus. The sequence goes on along the minus strand of JAVMKO010000006.1, from coordinate 104,425,916 downwards.
TCAGAAAAATGTTTATTTATTTCGATTTAGATCGCATACTTGTTTATTACAGTCTCAAAACTACGCTGAGTACATAAGCAATAATACATACAGAACACTTTTCTGTGAAATTAAACTTTTCATACATACAGTACTTAATTTTAATTACACAAAAGTCAATTTTTTAACATATGCATTCGGAAAACCTACTTTCTTAAATAACGGACTTTCTGATTTAACGGACACCCCTCGCCCCAATTAGTCCGTTAAATCGAGGTTTCACTGTATGTTGAACAATACTGGTCCCAGTACATACTCCTGGGGGACACCACTATTTCACCTCTCTCCATTCTGACCATTTATTCCTACCCTTTGTTTCCTATTTCTTAACCGTTATTCATCCATGAGAGGACTTTCCCTCTTATCCCATGACAGCTTACTCTTCTTAAGACCCTTTGCTGAGGGACCTTGTTAAAGGCTCTCTTAAAATCTAAATACACTGTGTCCACTAGATCACCCTTCTCCATATGCTTTTTGACCCCCTCAAAGAATTCTAGTAGATTGGTGAAGCATGATTTCCCTTTACAAAGAACAGGATGACTGTTCCTTGATAAATCATGTTCATCTCTGTGTCTGATAATTCTGTTCTTTACTGTAGTGTCCACCAATTTTCCTGGTACTAAAGATATTCATCCAACTAATTCCTACGTCCTAACACCATACAAATACTGCACTGTGCTCGATATTGTCCCAGTCCCAAAGAGCTGACAATCTGAGCTGGAAGCCGACCTGGTGCTGGGTTTTCAGGGGTCGCAGTGAGTCGGTCATTAGAGAGGCGGTTGCTGGGAGACCCTATAAGGCAGATGAGCAAGCTGCTTGTAGGGCACCAGGCTGAGAGTCTAGCTGGGGAGGTCTGCTAAAGCCCATGAATTGTTCATTGCTCCTGCTGATCCGGGATGCAGGGCACGGTGTCTGTTTCTGGGAATAAACCGATAACACCAATAATATACCATACTTCTATCACTGATCACTCAACCAGACTGACACTACCCTGCAGGACCCAATATTACAGCTTTCTGCTCATCCCAAGAAGCAACAGCATTACAGACATTTACAATGCATGAGCTTTATCATCTTGGACTGGGTGTTTGACGTATCAATAATTATAACCAGAAGCTAAAAGCCTGAAGCAACAACTGTGTGTGCTTGACAGCTTGAGACCAGTATTGCTGTTTTAATGACAAGACATTCAATTTTACAGGGGGTTTATTCGTAGATTTTGTGAAAAAGTAATAAGGGAAAAGATTTTAAAACCACGAGCCTAGCGGCACCTTGGGCACAGTTAGCAAGTGGCCTGGGTGGTCTGAGTGAGCAGAATAAACAGAAAATGATGATAAAACGTTTGTTTCACTCTTCTTCCCTCCTCCCTTCCAGGTGACATTGAGCACAGCTCACCGTCAACAGAACGCCACCCAGGTCAGTTCCTCTCCCCGCTATACAGAGGCCTTATTTTAGTAGGACAAAAATTACAGAAGAACAAAGGCATAGCGAGTCAGTGGCAGAATCAGGACTTCTACCCTCCCCCCATACTGTAACCACTAGGCAGTGGTCCTGCCCCACTCCAGGATTCTAATTCAGAGCAGGTGCAGGGAGTGGGTGGGGGGATTCTGACAGGGAAGAAGAGCGGCTTGGGCATTGGAAGGTATTCCAGCGAGGAGGGGAAGACGGACAAGGTAACTGAGTTAGGGAGGTATCTGTGGGAGTGGATGGCAGAGGCGTGGGGAGGGGTGAGCAAAGGGGAGCCACACAGATTTGACTGGAGGTAGTGAGGCACTGAGTGCAGAGCAGAGGGGAGTGATCAAGGATTACTGGTAGAGGAGGGAGATCAAGATGGGAGGGTGAGAGCCTGGGAATGAAGGAGAGCAGGGAATGGTACCTGGATGGGGAGTGACTGGACTGTACTTTACTGGCCCATATTCTAGGAGATGGCACAGGGAAGACAATGAGAGATCACCTCCTGGGCACTCTGAAAAACCTCCGACAGGGAGAGCTGAAGGAGTTCAAGAGCAAACTGACTGACATCAAGCTGGAGGAGGGATATGACCGCATACCACAAGGCCACCTGGAGAATGCAGAGGCTGTGGAAATCCTTGACCTGCTGGTCAAACATTATAGAAATGACTATGGGGTGAAGGTGACCACAATGGTGCTGGAAGCCATCAACCAGAGAGACCTGGCACAGACACTTCGCATGGCAACAAGCGCTGGTCAGGAATGAGCCAGTGGGGGGGAGACCAGCCCCCTCTCTACTGGGATCTCACTGCATCTCCATCTCTGCATCCTCCCTTATCATAAACTAGCATAAATGCCCGGCGTTGCTCGGGTCAGTCGGAGGTGGGGAGGGGGCAGACAGTTGACACCCCCTGACCAACCCCAACACCCACCCCTCACCCACCCTGACACCTTCCCACTCCCCCTGACCAACCCCAACACCCCCCCGGCTCACTTACCCCCCGACCAAACCCGACACCCCCACCTGACCCCCCGACCGAACCCGACACCCCCACCTCACCCCCTGAGCAAACCCGATACCCCCACCTCACCCCCCGACCGAACAGTGTATTTAATAATCTGTGTGCTACACAGTGCACCGTGAGCCGGGGTGTGTGTGTCAGGTTTGGTCTGGGGGGGTGGGAAGGTGTCGGGGTGGGTGAGGGGTGAGGTGTGGGTGTTGGGGTTGGTCAGGGGGTGTTGCGGTTGGTGGGGGGTGTCAGGTGGGGGTGTCGGGTTTGCTTGGGGGGGTGAGTGAGCCGGGGGGTGTTGGGTTTGGTCTGGGGGTGTTGCGATTGGTGGGGGGGGTCAGGTGGGGGTGTCGGGTTCGGTCGGGGGGTAAGTGAGCCAGGGGGTGTAGGGTTTGGTCTGGGGGGGTGGGAAAGTGTCGGGGTGGGTGAGGGGTGAGGTGTGGGTGTTGCAGTTGGTCAGGGGGTGTTGCGGTTGGTGGGGGGGGTGAGGTGGGGGTGTCGGGTTTGCTTGGGGGGGTGAGTGAGGCGGGGGGTGTTGGGTTTGGTCTGGGGGTGTTGCGATTGGTGGGGGGGTCAGGTGGGGGTGTAGGGTTTGGTCTGGGGGGGGGTGGGAAAGTGTCGGGGTGGGTGAGGGGTGAGGTGTGGGTGTTGCGGTTGGTCGGGGGTGTTGCGGTTGGTGGGGGGGTGAGGTGGGGGTGTCGGGTTTGCTTGGGGGGGGTGAGTGAGCCGGGGGGTGTTGGGTTTGGTCTGGGGGTGTTGCGATTGGTGGGGGGGGGTCAGGTGGGGGTGTCGGGTTTGGTCTGGGGGGGTGGGAAGTTGTCGGAGTGGGTGAGGGGTGAGGTGTGGGTGTTGGGGTTGGTCAGGGGGTGTCGGGTTTGCTTGGGGGGTAAGGTGGGGGTGTCTGGTTCGGTCGGGGGGTAAGTGAGCCAGGGGGTGTCGGGTTTGGTCTGGGAGGGTGGGAAGGTGTCGGGGTGGGTGAGGTGTGGGTGTTGGGGTTGGTCAGGGGGTGTTGCAGTTGGTGGGGGGGTGAGGTGGGAGTGTCGGGTTCGGTCGGGGGGTGGGGGATAAGTGAGCCGGGGGGTGTCAGGTTTGGTCTGGGGGTGTTGCGATTGGTGGGGGGGGTGAGGTGGGGGTGTCGGGTTCGGTCGGGGGGGTAAGTGAGCCAGGGGGTATCGGGTTTGGTCTGGGGGGGTGGGAAGGTGTCGGGGGGGGTGAGGGGTGAGGTGTGGGTGTTGGGGTTGGTCAGGGGGTGTTGCGGTTGGTGGGGGGGGTGAGGTGGCGGTGGCGGGTTTGGTCGGGGGGTAAGTGAGCTGGGGGGGTGTCGGGTTTGGTCTGGGCACCCACCCCAGCACCTTCCCCCCCCAGACCAAACCCAACACCCACACCTCACCCCTCACCCCCCCCCGACACCTTCCCACCCCCCCAGACCAACCCCGACACCTCCCGGCTCACTTACCCCCCGACCAAACCCGACACCCCCACCTCCCCCCCCCAAGCAAACCCAACACCCCCACCTCACCCCCCGACCGAACCCGACACCCCCACCTCACTTACCGTCCCACCAAACCCAACTCAGATCCGTCGCAGGCGGGGAGGGGGCCCAGAGCCGAGGGATTCCGGGGACCTTCGCAGGTGGGGGGGCACAGAGCTAATGGAGTCCGGGGTTGAGGTGGGAGGGGCAGAGAACTGAGGGATCTCCGGGGTTCCGTTGGGAGGGGGGAGGGGTAGAGAACTGAGGGATCTCCGGGGTTCCGTTGGGAGGGGGGAGGGGCAGAGAACTGAGGGATCTCCGGGGTTCCGTTGGGAGGGGGGAGGGGCAGAGAACTGAGGGATCTCCGGGGTTCCGTTGGAGGAGGGAGGGGTGAGCTGAGCGAGTGAGGTGTCTGTTGGAGGGGGGTATTATGACATCATCTCCACCTAACTGCCCAGGTGATGTGATTGGCCCTGAAAGACTTTCACCCCTGGGGGGCGTCAGAGGTGAGATCCGAAAATTTTTCGACCCTTACCAGCATCTAGACCCCAAGACCCCTCACTGTACCAAATTTCAAGTCTCTGGCTCAAACGGTGCGGGAGGAGTTCGCTGTCATACGTACATACATACATACATACACACATACATACATACACCACTTGACTTTTATATATATAGATATAGGGGAAAGGTAGCAACCTTTATGGATTGTGGCAGGGTGCTGGCCAGGAGTGCCTGAGCCAGCCCTGCTGGGCCCTTTAAGAGAGAGAAAAACCCTCTGCAAACCTCCCTGCAAGAGAAGCCTAATTAGCCGCCTGGGCTGCAGGGGGCTCAGAGTTATGAGTGGCACCTGGCAGCCTCCTGGGGAGATAAAAGCCTGCCTGGCAGGAAGCCCAGGGTGGTGGTGTGGTAGAGGAGCGGTGGAGGAGTAGAGAGAAGGGAATAGAGAGAAAAGGAAGCTAGGGAAGCAGGAGGGAGGAGTAAAACAGACTCTGGATCCCTGTGAGCCAGGAAGAAGAGACTTGTCTACCTGAGCTGTAGCCTGTTTTCCCTGAGCTGTAAAGTACTGAGCTGAACTGTAGAGCTGTACATAGCAGGTGGTGGGGTCTGCACTAATGGAATAAAGAGCACTGGTGAGTCACAGAGGAGTCTCCTGCCTGTTTGTGGAGTGGGGCGAGAAGGTGATCTGCTACACATGGTGTCAGTGGTGGGATCGTGATACCAGCGACGTACCTGGTGGCCCAGTCATGGAGGGGACCCTGCAGTGGCTGATAGACCAGCAGAAACAGATGCAGCAGGCCATGCACACCTTGCAGCAAACCCACCAGGCAATGCAGCAGGCTCAGTCGGAGCAACAGAAGGTGCTGCGCGAATTCATCCAGGAGCAAGCAAAGACCCAGGCAACTCTCCTGCAGCACCTGGTGAGTTGAGGGGCAGAAGAGGGCATGCGGCCGCCGGGCTGGGGACTCTGTAAAATGAGCCCAGTGGATGACCCCGATGCTTTCCTGGGGACTTTTGAGAGGGTAGCCACCGCAGCCGGGTGGGATCGGACGACCTGGGCCCTCCAGCTTGCTCCCTACCTCGTGGGCAAAGCCCAGGTGGCCTATATGGCCCTGGAGACTGTAGAGGCCCAGGACTTTGAAATTGTCAGAGCGGCCATTTTGGACCGGGTCGGTGTGTCTCCGGAAAAATACTGGCAGAAGTATCGGGCGGCCCGCTGGACGCAGGTGGTGTGGCCCCGGGCGTTTGCCCAGAGGCTCAAGGACTGGGCCACGCGTTGGCTAAGGCCCGAGGCTCGGTCTGGAGAGGAGATTGTGGACTCCCTAATATTGGAGCAGCTTTTGTAAAGCCTCCCCAAGGCTCTCTGTACCTGGGTCAGGAGGCACCAGCCAGAGACGGTGGAGTCTGCGGTGCGCCTGTCCGAGGAGTACGTGGAGGCAGAGGGACCTCGGGGAGAGGACCGACCACGACGGGTCCGGGACTTGGGGTGTCGGCCTATGGACTCCCCCCCCCCCCCCCCCCCCCCAGCCAAGGGCAAAGGGACTAATCGGGAGCCCAGAGGGATGCCCGAGAGAACTGTCCGGCTTACCTGCTAGCAGTGTGGGAAGCCGGGACACATTAAGCGGGACTGCCCAGCCATGGAGTGTGGCTGCACTGACTGGTGTGGGTGGACTGAGGTTTGGGGGCAGAAGCCGGATAAGGGGATACCCACCCTGCGGGTACAGGTGGGGAGGAAGTCCCATCAGGGGATAGTGGATTCAGCCTCGCTCTGCACGCTTGTGTGCAGAGCGGTGGTCCACCCCGAGTGGCTGGTCCCAGGGGCTACCATGGGCCTAACATGTATTCACGGGGACAGGAAGTCCTGTCGGGTGGCCCAGGTCCCCCTAGAAATAAGTGGGCGGTTCCGCTGGAAACGGGTGGGGGTGTTGGAAAAATTACCCTGCCCGGTGTTGGTAGGTCGGGACTGGGGCCGAATGGAAGGTCCGAGGCCCCGGGGTGCCCCAACGCCGGGCATGGGAACCCGTGAGGGGGGTTCAGCCAAGCGAAGGGGCGGGCCTTGGCCTGTTGACCACAGGGAACTCCTCAGAATCCCTGAATACCAAACAGCGGAGTCGGAGGATCCCCGGGAGGCCTGTATGGGGGAAGTCGGGGATGAAGGCCCCGCAATAGTAAGGGAAACAGATCCCCCTGAGGGCCCCGGAGAAGGAAGGCCAGAAGAGAAAGCCCCGAGCTCAAGTGAGAGCCAGGGGAAAACTGAGGCAGGGGAAGTTGCCCCTAGCCTCGAGACCCGGGCTGGGAAGGGGTGGGAGCCACCGACTCCCTGCAGCTTATGTGAGGAGCAGAAGGCAGAGGGACGGCCACTTCCACCCTACTGTCTTCTGTGTGGGAGATATTCAGCAAGCCCCCCCCCCCCGAAACGGAGGGGGTCATAAAACACAACCCCCTGTTCGGGGGGCGGCAGTGAAAGGGGAGCGGACGGAAAATAAAAAGGCTGGCCGGGCATGACACCCAGAAGACTTATGACCACGCAGCTGTGGTAAAAGAGATAAGAAGGAAAAGCATGAGGGCCTTTTTAGAGCGTGTCCGGAATGCTTGAGGGGTCCTAGCCAGCCCGATGGGGCTAGGCTAAGGGGGGAGGTGTGTGGCAGGGTGCTGGCCAGGAGTGCCTGAGCCAGCCCTGCTGGGCCCTGTAAGAGAGAGAAGAAGAAGTCTCTTCTTCCTGGCTCAGGAAGAAGAGACTTGTCTACCTGAGCTGTAGCCTGTTTTCCCTGAGCTGTAAAGTACTGAGTTAACCTGTAGAACTGTACATAGCAGGTGGTGGGGTCTGCACTAATGGAATAAAGAGGACTGGTGAGTCACAGCAGAGTCTCCTGCCTGTTTGTGGAGTGGGGCGAGAAGGCGATCTCTTACAGAATGCAGTAGCACAAAATCCCTGCTTGTCCTCTTTTGCATTGCAACTTGATGTTCTTGTTCAAAATGTTCTGTGTAAATTAATTTTGTTGTGTGTGTGAATGGGGAATGTGTGTAAAGAGATAAGCGTGAAGGCCATAGCTGAGCCAGATGTTCTAGGGAGGAATCTGACAGACCCAAGGGTGCTAGAAGGTGGTAACAAGCCCCTGTTGAAATGTCAGGGGAGGGCGCATTGACGACTTTAAAGATGGGACAGGCACCTATCAATGGGACAAGATAGCTGTAATCAAAACCAGCATGGGGGAACTCCCCGAGGAACTTGATGAAAGAACAAGATAAAGGATGAGAAGGACAATTTAAGAAAACAAGCACTCAAACAATTGATTACAGCATGACAGTTGCAAAACTCCTTGGTACCAGTGAAGGAAAATCACTATATAAACAGGAATCAGAGAGGTAGCCGTGTTAGTCTGGAATAGCAGAGGTAACTGTTACCTCTGCTATATAAACAGGGTACTTTGTCATGAAGCTTTGGGTTCGTCCTGCCAGGACTTCCCTGGAGCATCATGTCACGACCGACGGAACCCGGCTCCTCCCTACCCTTGATAAACCTAGCTAGTCACTAGATTGATCCGGACTCTGGACTGGTAACTATAATATCGAGTGGCAGGAGAAAGAGAGAGTGTGTGTGTGGCATGACTGAATGCACATGCTAATTGTTGTATCTTCAATCAACATGCTGTATTGCCTTTTCCCCCGAAAAAGATCCCATGTGCTTCTTATAAGCACAACACAGTTACCAGCACTTATAAATGTGGCAACCCTAGTTACCTAGAGACCAAAAGCAGCAGGTGGGTAGGTGACCCCAGCAAGAAACTATAAAGGGATGCACAGGGGATGAGAGCCAACTTGTACCAGAGTCAGATGAAGCAGGCTGCTGCAGAACAGTAGGCATTGGGGTAAGAGACCCTGCCTGCTTGAGGGGATATAGATGCTCCCCAAGGGAAGGGTGAAGTAGCGAGAGACATCGCGTCCGGGATGGCTGACCATCTTGGGTGGTCTGTGCTCTCTTGTGCTTTACGGGATTAAATATAAAGTTGATAGATTGAATACAGAGTGTGTGTGTGTCGGTGTGCATGTGTGTGTGTGTACACACACATGCCCACTGACTGGTTCACAAGAGTTGTGTGCCCCTGAGGGAGTTAAGTGCAGACCAGAAGCTTCACGTCTCTGGATACGGTTTTGGGAGGGGGGTGTTTGAGTAGGAGGCAGGCTAAAGGATCGGAGCTGTGCCAAGCAAGGCATAGCAAGCCGATGCTCAGAAGGGGAGTGACAGGTAGCATGTCTGTGTTCTGAGGACGTGGCCTAGGGTAGTCATCCCCAACACGGTGCCCACGGGAGTGAGTCTGCCAAAACGCCACCCAAATTCCTGCTTCCACTGTCGGCGGCATTTCAGAGAACACAGGAATGAACGCTGCGGCACCACCGAAATGCCGCCGAATGCAGAAGCAGGCACTGCGGCAGCATTTCAGCGGACATGCCTCAGGTGTGAGAGGAAGCGGCAGAGCCGGAATGTGCTCCTGGCCGCAAAAAGGTTGGGGACCGCTGGCCCAGGGCAATGGATCTCAACCAGGGTACGCCTACCCCAGAGAGTACACAGAGGTCTTCCAGGAGGTACATCCACTCAGCTAGATATTCACCTAGTTTTACAACGGGTTACATAAAAAGCACTAGCGGAGTCAGTCCAAACCAAAATTTCAGACAATGACTTGTTTACCGTGCTATGTAGACTATACACTGAAATGTAAGTACAATATTTCAATTCCAATCGTTTTATTTTAAAAATGAGAAAGTAAAAGCAAATTTTCAGTAACGGTGCATTTTTATGTCTTGTTTTGTAAATTTAAGTGATGCATAACTTGGGGGTACAATAGTCTGAAAGGGGTCCAGTAGTCCGGAAAGATTGAGAGCCCCTGGCCTAGAGGGCCTGAGATTGGGGCAGTGGCTGGACTCCATTCAGGTCCCAGAAGCTTAACGCACCCCAGGGAATCAAGAATACATAGGCTTGGATCCCCCGCATAGGTGCTCTAGTGGGTGGCCAGGAAGGGGCACTCAATCTGAGGGCTTGGTTACACTTACAGCTTTATAGTGGTTTGGGTTATACCTGCCCTCGTATACAGCTATAGGGATAGCGTTATGGTGTGTCCACACTGAGACCCGCCAGCGGTATAACGTGGTCACATTTGCAGCACTTGCAGCGGCACGGGGACTGGTGCATTATGGGCAGCTATCCCAGCATTCAGCTGGGTGCAACATGCTTTTCAAACAAGGGGGGTGAGGGGGAGCGTGTTGTGTGTATGCGGAGGGAGAGACAAGTAGATTTTCCAGGTGAGGAGAGTGTACGCTGGCTCACGCCATAAACATTTGTATTGCTGAGTTGCGGAGTTACAGCTAAGCTTTGAAAATGTACTTCCACATTCCTCCAGCCGAGTTCAAAACAAAGGGAACAGAGGCTTAATTGCCTTCAATTGCCTTCAATGGCTTATCGGCATTTCCAGTAATCACTGAAAGCGATGTATTGCTAATACCCATTCACACTGGAGATAATACGGAGCAGTGAATACGCAATAGCTGTTAATCCTCGGGGAAGGGAGGATTACCAGGACCGGTATAACTGTGGGTTTATAGCACTCTACGTGCCTCGCCAGGGTGGATGGGTAAGAGAATTTAGCACGCATAGAGGCTTAATAGCGCTATAAAGTGCCAGAGTAATTAAGCCCTGAGATACACACATAACTTTGTGTCACATCATCCCAGGGATATTCCCTGTGCCCCTCCACCCACGAGGCCACCTGGGCCCTTGTTAGCCTCAGGGGATGGGGGCCAGAGCTCATTTGCATAGAGGATTCTGCATGCATTAATGTCCCTTGTAAAGTCTGTATTCCATACTACAAGACAATATGGAACTTTTGCTTTATAACTTTGAAAATGTTTGCTCTGAGCTTGTGAACCCAGGCACAGGAATTGTCTCTCCCCTGTAACCACCACACCCATCCACACACCCATATCAAAATGGAGGTGGGCCATTGTAAGACAAAAGCTTTGTTAACTGCTCCAGCTACCCCTGCAGAAATATGTGCAGAAGGCCTCCTCCCATGGCTCTGACTGCTGGAAGATCGAAATAAAAACAGGTGGCCTGCAGATTTTTCATCTCTTTGATGTTTGAACTCTCAAAGCAAACTGAAGCCAGAGATCCGCAGGGGCTGTCTCATTGGTCAGCCCTGAAAGATACTTGGAGACACTTACTTCTCTTTCCTAGTTAATAAACCTGTAGTTAGTTTATTACGGGATTGGCTACCGGCATTGTCGTTGGTGTAAGATCTAGGGTACCAACTGATTGGGAGTAATTACTGGTCTGTTGGGACTGAAAGCAACCGGAATAGTGTCTGATTTTTGGTGTAAATGATCATTTATCACTAAGTCAAGTTTGCCTGGGTGGCAAGACAGACTGGCGAGTCTAAGGGGACTGTCTGAGTCCATGGTGAGACTCTTATGGTGATCCAGGAGTTTACATTTGTTACTGGCTTGATAAAATCGAATTCTAGAACATACCACCAATTTAAGGCCTCTGGTTCATGGTCATGAGCCACTTACCCGGTCTAGCTTCAGGCCTGCTAGTGCCTCAGTTTCCTTTCCAATCTCACCTAAAACAAGCCATCATAGCTGCTGTTTTCACAAGGCTGCTCCGCTAATGTTCTTCATTACCAGAAAGTCAAACTCCAAGCCTTCCAGCCCTCTTCCCCTGGGTCAGTTGGTCTTTTCAGTTTATTACGGTTTCCCTTTTTTTATGGCCCAGTCCCCTGCTCACAGTTCTTTGTAGCCCTGCCAGCTGAGGCTAATGCTCAACGAGCTCTGTCTGGCTCCTTGCAAATCTTTCTCCAGGGCTTCAGAGAGTTACCAGCTGCCCTCAGCGCAGCAGCCCCCCTGCCCCAGACTCTCCCCGAGGGAGCTCAGGCTGCCCTTATGTCCTCAGCAGGCTGCATTCCAGTCACAAGCTCCCATCATATGGCCCTGGGTGTCACTCCCTTCACCTGGGGAGGTGGGCTAAGACTGGCACATTGCAGCTCAGCTCCAGTCCCCCAAAGAACCAGTCCATGCTGTGACATGGGGACCATAGTTCCCTAGATCATCGGGGTGCTGAGCCCCCTTGGTTAATGTCTGTGACTCACTCAGCTAATACCGTGATCAGCACCAAAGCAATTCCTTCCTGGCAGACCGAGTCCTGCTCCGGGGTCAGCCCTGGGAGCTGTGCTGTGGCGATATGTGACCTCGGCTCCCTCAGGGACGCTCCGCTGTAACTGGCGGTCGAGTGCACGGAAACACTCGCACTGAATCTCACTAACGTTTCCTCAGACGAACGGAGAGACCTCGCGGCCCCGGCCGGGATCAGTTCAGTTCTGTCAGGTGTGCGCTCATCTTCAGTGCAGCGATCTCAACTCCATTGAAGAGAAATCGCGACTCATGGAATCAATGCCAGCTGGACTCCTCCTGCAGAACATAAGAGATTTAGGACCCACTGGCTGGAGCGGTCCTGTGCAGAGATCCTTAGTTCTCTCACCACATCTTGCTGCCCACCATGGCCCAGATCCACAAAAGTATTTAGGCTCCTAATTCCCATTGATTTCAACTGGAGTTTGACAGCCAGTACCTTTGAGATGTGGGCCCATGTGACTCCTGCCTTACCAGGGAAGGGGGTGGGGGGAAGGAACCGTGCAGTGCCCACACATTGTACAGCTTTCGGCTTTGCGTGTGAATTATTTGTAACAAAGCAAGCGGAAGCCAGCTTTGATTGAGATACGGGGCTTTTAGAAAGAGAATGCTTTACTGAAAACACCACCCACCGAGGACAGTGACAGACCCTGATCTTTTTACTGTAACATCTGTTAGTTCTTGCAAGGGGCTCAGACCCCGCAGAGGTACGCGTGGGGGAGAAGGATAAAAATCCTTCCAGGAAAAGGCCACAGCCCGATGCGCTGCAATACTCAGATTGAAGAGCTGGAAACTGAAGCCAAGAGGGAGTAATTGGAAGCCCCACCCCTCATTTACCTGGTGTCCATCTCAAGCTTTCCTGCCAGCTCGTTCTGGTTGATTCCTTTTAGGGCTTGAATGGCCACCTCAACAGCCCCATCCATCTGGTAGTACTGCACCAGCAGGTCACACACGGCCAGAGAGTCGGCCTCCTCCAATGTCCCACTGGGGATTCGCTTGTATCCCTTTGGTAGATTCATCTGCTTCAATTTGGACTTGAATCGTTTGAGATCTTTGCCCTCCAGCTCATCCAAAGTCTCTTGGAGGGCGTCTCTCCAGGTTTTAGCCGTCTCCTCTTGGACACTTGCTGAAAATGGAGTCTCGTCTGTCACTATGTCTCTCCTTTTATGCTTTCCAGTGTCTGCCTTCCCTCCTCCCACAGCCTCTGTGTATCCACCTTCTCCCAGTTCCTCTCCCTCACCCCTGCTCCCTAGGATCAGAGGCTCAGAGGACACAGAGTTAAGTGGGACAGTGAGAACTGGTGACATGAAGTCAACTGATTTCCTGGAGGCTGGCCATTGATGGATGGACAGAGACATACTAGGTCCCACCTTCCTCTTGCCCTACAGAGTAATCAGTGCGCTATAACAGTGGTTGACAAGCTCTTCATAAGGCCCCACGTACAATGTATTATGTGGCCCCATCAATTATTAACTAAAAAACAGCTAGTTGCAGACAGGTTAATTATTCTTTCAAGGAGCACTAGACTGACTGGACAACCGGCATCCTAGGAGATGTGACACATTTCCCGGCATGGCTTTTGTAAATGAATCATCACTAATGCCAAAGTTCAAAGAACTTTTTGGGACTAACATTCAGTAACTCCCCCCTCAGTGTTCATCTGAAAAAAGAGCTATTTTACATATCCCACAGAGAGAAGGGCAGAAACTCAGCACTATTTGGTGAATATTTTAACTCTCTTGTGGTGTTAGACCAGCTAGTTGTCTAGTAACCAGTGTCATGTCCTAACAGAGCGATCCAGAGGGCAGGGGAATCGTGTCCCTGAGGGAAGCTCTATTGCCATTTAAACTGATCAAAACCCACAGTAAAGGGAAATCCTACAATCCTAGCTTGACACCAAAGATGGAGACGGTTGCTCAGGTCCCATGTAGCCTGTCCTCACACCAATTCAAGGCAGGATGATCTCCCCAGAGTTTCTTCTCTGGGATTTAAAGAGGATCTGGAGGAGACCTGATGGTTCTTCACCACTGGGCAGGGCCCCGGGGGACAGACCCAGGTGTAATCCTTACCTGGACCCCATGTGGAGAGGGAATTGATTGGACCTAACGGGGCTTCTCCACCCTGTGTTGCAGGAAGGAGGATCTGGGCCACCAAGAGAACAACTGGGATCAAAAGCTTCATGGATTCCTACTGACCTGTTCGTGTTGGGGTGGATCCAGGAAGCCTCACGTCCCCTGGAAGAGAGAAGGAAAGAGGGAATCAGATACTGGGTTCATGCTGCTCATGAGAGATCCCACTAGATATCTGGTATCTGACTGGCTAAGTAACACACATGGCAGTGAAGCTAATTACCATGTACTAACTCTGTAGCCACTGCCCTGAGCAGTAATTTCCATGGATCTCTTCACTGTGAGGTCTAAAGGGGACTTATTAATTCACTCTTATGGCCTGATCCTGAGGAGTGCTAAGCGCTCACTGCTCCCAATGGGAGCTCAGGAGCTCAGCACCTACCAGCATCAGGCCATTTCACAGCACACACCATGCTGAGTATGTGAATAAGGAGGGAAGAATGGTCTTGATATGAAGGCACCGGACTCCTGGGTTCTTCTTCTAGCCATGTTGAGGAGTGTGGGCTAGTAGTTAGAGTAGGGGATTGACAGGTTTAGACAGCAGCCACGTCCTTTTGAGTCCCTTAATACGTCTGTGAGGGTTGAACAATGTTTGCATGTGCTAGGACTATGAAGGACCTGGGGTGGCCATTACAGCTGAGAGAACTTGAGCCCCTGGATTCCTCTGGGCTGAGCAGGGAGAGATGAGACAAGGGGAACGGACAATGCCCTTATGGGCGCCACAGGCACAAAACAAGGCTGAGAGATTCAGTTCTGCTGAGTGATCACTCTCAGGAGCGCAGGGCACAGAGATACAGCCCTTCGTACTGGTGAATGCAAGGTCAGCCGCCAATACAGTTAATACCCGCCTGAGCAATAAAGGACAAGGTCACAACCATCACCACCCTGTCCTAGTTGAGTGAAGGCTTCACCTATAGGCTGGATACACTCTGGCTGTGATGCTGGGTTGGGAAGGAGGCTGGAGGGATGGACATTACCCACGGGTCCGAGGCCAGCCAGGAAGCAATGAGTCGACTGGTGTGTCTGTACTTCCTGCCTTCTTCAGGGTGGAATCACAACTACCCAGGCACGTTTCACAGACCCAATCCCAGAGGGAGCTGCTCTAGCGGGAGAGGCAGGGGCTGAGTTTGGGAGCCAGATGGTGCTTGGTGCTGTGAGATTCTCCATGGCCACGGTCGGCAGAGCGACAGCGGCGCAGCGTTGGGTGCCTCCGTTTGGGGACTAGATTGGTGTGATCTCAATGGGCATTTCCAAACCTGCTCCTCTGAGCTGCAGCTGGGCTGGGGGAGGGAGAGCACATTCCCATGGGCTATAGGAAGGGGCTGTGTGCATATGTCCCACCTGGCTGTGTGCACACGGCTGACCCTAGCAACCACAAGCAGGCCCTGGGAGAGGGCTTCCTGCACAATCCCCTCCCCTCTGCCAGGATCTCTGACTGGCTGAGCCCACCTGGTCTCACAGTCGTCTCCCAGATCTTCTGCTGCTCATTCTTCTCCACCAGGCTGAGCTCCAGTTTGCTCCCCAAGTCTTTGGTGTAGATTTCTATGTCTGGATCCAGGGGATAAGCGGCCATATTGGAGAACTCCAACTCCTGCAGCAAAGAGAAGCCGTCCCCTGGGGTGAGCCCACCTGAGCCGGCAGAGCAGGAGTGGGTGACACGTGGATCCTCAGCAGTCCTCCCCAAATCCATGGGAAGCCTTAATAATCCTCCCTGAGTTGTCAGAGCAGGAGGGGCCTCCCAGCAGCAGGAACACAGTAGCCGTCAGTATAACTTTCATCCCTTTCTCAGTCTCGTCCTGCTCCTGGGCTCGCTCTGCCCTCAGACGGACTGAGCCCCTTTTGGTTCACTCCAAAAGCCCCATTGGAAGCAGAAGAGGGGCAGATTCAGCCCCCACCTCTGTGCTGACGATTTCTCTACCCACTCTGCAAGCACCCTGCCTCCTCTGGTATCTCCTGCAGCCGGTCCGTACTGAGCGCAGTTCCTCACCTCCCCTGCCAACCCCGTCCCTGTCTCTGCCTTCTCCATCCCTGTCAATAGCTCCACTGGCCTCCTGTCACCCAGATTTCCCTGCGGCACAGCGGCCCCTTGCCCTTTATCAGGGCAGCGAGGTCAACATTGACTCTGAGGAGAGAACCCCCTACCGAACCATCCTCTACATCCTGGGCCACAACCTCTGATTAAAGACAGAGAACAGAAGGAAAAACACTTGAAGTCTTTGAACTGTAAAGACAAACTGTCATAAGTATGAAGTGCCTTAGAATTACTGTTTTGCCTGTAAGGGGTTAACCTCATGCAGAAAAGGCAGTGATGTCTTGGGGATGCAAATTCCTATAGACAAAGGGGGAGTTTTTTAGTTTCATTTTAGTCTCAGGCACTCAGCCGTCTGCATCTCTTTTTCTCTCCCAGCTCTGGGAGCATGGAATCACCTTCCTATTCATCTCTTTGAATAAGTTGCTAAGTTAGACTAACAGTAAGTAGAATTGTTGATTGTATAAGCTTGTAATTGATCTATGGTGTCTCTAACCTCATCAGGGGAAGAAATCTCAATGGAGGAATTAAGGCTAGAAGATTGAGTATCTGTGAAGTCTGTATAAGTTGTATGCTTTTCTCTTTTCTTTATTAAACCTTTTTTTGTTATAAGAATTGTCTGGTAATTCTAGTGAAGGGATCCTAGCTTTGGATCGGGCACAGCTTACGGCTAGTAAGGGTCTGTGTGCTGGAATCTCTTTCCTAGGTAACAAGGAGGAGGGGGGTGGAGCAGAGTCTGTGTTCTTTATCTCTCCCAGGTGGCAAGGAGGGAGGGGGTGTTACTCTCGTGGGTTTTAATGTGCCCCACTCCATGGTTTTGGAATAATCACATTAATGGTGGCAGCAGGTCCCAAGCCCCAACTGGAGAAGTTTGGGTTTGGGGGGAAAAATTAACTTAGGCTGAGAAAGTAGCTTGAAGTTATTTGGTCTTGCATATAAGAGACCCCCACATTTTTACCCTAGAGTTTAGAGTGGGGGAAGGAAATCTCTTACACAAACACACAGAAAAGGGGAGAGAAAAGAACAGGCAAGAAAGAAAATGCTTTTGTCTCCACGCCGACTCTCCCTGGCTACTTCACTGCTGGAGAAACACAGGCCAAGCACCTTGTCCGATCAGCAGGACCGAGACCCGGCAAACTCGTACAAGAGTCTGGCTGTTTTAGGGCATAGCTATAAGCTGCATCTTTCTGGTCATAGGCTTACAGACGTGTTTGGCTAAGCCAGACTCTCATTAGACAGACAGAGAACGGAGAGAGCTAGGAGAGAAAGGAAATAAAGTAGGGAAGGAAAAGAACATATGGGGGAGGGGAAAAGAGAGACAGTCTCACGTCCCAGGTAGTGCTCACAATTCAGCTGAAGCTGGCAGAGGTGGCAATGTCACCTGGCTCTTTCTTCCTGGCCTGGACGTCTTTCAGGATGGAGATGCAGAGGGTCCGGGTCCCAGGAGGTGGGAAGAGTGGCAGCCATCAACATGGAGCTCACTCCTGTAGCCATATTTCTCTCCCCAAATCTCTTTCTTGAAGGACCCCAAAAAGGAGCGAGAGGAATAGCCCATCCTCTTAGAATTTTGTCCTCCAATTAGGCCTAATCTGATACACCAAGTCTGGTTCATTGATTTCTAGTTCCACATTTTCTTGTTTACCAGGCCTGATCTTAACACAGTCTCTGTGTTAGATTCAGGGGGGCTTTTGGTTTGGACTAATTCAGTCTGTCTCCCCTCTGTACCTTTCCCCATCAGCACTGATTGTTAGGGGTTATTTGGATGCTTCATGAACTTACACTTACTTTTTACAGTTGAGCTCGCAGTGATGTAAATTTTCAGACCCACTTATCACAACACACTCTGATGTTGTTAATCCTCCACGGAAGCAGAGGGTTTACATTTTACCTACCTTTGGGGTCACCTCTATGTCTGAGGAACTGCGTACAAAAGAATGGGAGCCGTAGTACAGGGGCTTGCTCTTAGAAGGTTTGCGCACCCGTATTGACTGGTACTTCTTTTCATTGTCCTCGATCGCCTGTGGAGAACAAGCACAGTTATTCCTTGGAGATCCAAAGAGAGATGGACGGGCCCAGAGGAGAAAGGGTCCAGAGTGGCTACAACGCTGCGATTGGGGAGAACCGTCTTTGTGATCCCAGGGGTGGTGGCATTACAAGAGCTGCAAGCCAGGAGTAACCTGGGGGAGCCTGCATTTTTGGTGTGATTTTTCTCCCAATAAGGAAAGTCAAATATGCTCCCATCTGTCCAATTACCCATCTTCATTTCATGGCTGGATCCATATTAAGGGATTAAGAATGGACAGTAACCAGCTTTGTACCTTCCATGGGGCCTCCGACAAAGCCAGGTGAGACCAAACTACACATAGAATCATAGATTTGGGTTGGAAGAGACCTCAGGAGATATCTAGACCAACCCCTGCCTGAAGCAGCACCAACCCCGACTAAATCATCCCAGCCAGGGCTTGGTGAAGATGGGCCTTAAAAACCTCTAAGGATGGAGGATATCCCGGATGACTGTCCATAAACGACAGGGATGTGGGGTAGGGACAGCAGCAGGACTTATTTCACATAATGAGCATCTCAGGCCTTCTTTCTCCAAAAGCAAAAAAAAAAAAAAGGCCCGGTCAGTCCTGAACCATCAAAGGGGTGGGTGAGAAAGCCTTTATGTGCACATAGAGAAACACACACGAGGCAACCCTGGGGGAGGGGAGGGCTGCATGTGCTGCACTCGCTCCTCTCTGTAGCTGCTTAGCTGTCTAGCCAAGCCCAGCTGCCTGCCTTCCGATACATAAACACAGCCCAGAACTCCAGAGCTCTCTGTCTAAGCTGTCGTCTTTATCTGCGTGGCCCAGGTAGGCAGCGTGCCCCTTCCAGGCGCATGGGACCAGGCATAACTCACTCAGATTCAATGGAAATCCTTTCTAACATTTCCCAGGTAGAATCACACTCTGGGGAGTGAGTTTGGAGTCACCCGGCACTCAGACGCACACATCACTGCACTCGTTTGTGGAGTTATTTCACTACAGTGCATGCTCACTCCTCAGCACAAGTGTAGCTGGCGGGTCTGTACAAGGTACACCTACAGTAGATTATTACTGGAGTCTCCCTTACCTCTGCTAGTGAGAGGTCACTGGGGATCAAGTAGAGGTGGAGGGTGATGTCCGCAGCCCTGCTGGACCGATAGAGCAGCACCACAGTGTGGACTGGAGGAAACAGCATGGAATAGAAATGTCTCCAAAGCAGTCCAATCGGAGAGAAGCTGGGGTTCTCCAGCACGGCGTGGAACGGCCTCACCCGTCTTGGTCTTTCCAGGGTCATCCCACCGTCAACAAAATGGGCAACGTGAAGCTGAGAAACATCAACCTCTGCCGCTGTCGAAGGACAACAAAGAACACGAGATTTTACCTGTCTTGTTCCTCTTGCTGGCTACAGGCTGGATAGGGGCCTGAGGGTCAGGACCCTGTTCCCTGCTTGGGAGGAAATGTCCACTGTAGACAGCTCAGTGCTCGTTTACTCTCCCTAATGTAAGATCAGCACTTTGCAACCAGTGCTTCTGGCTTCCTGTCCCAAAAGATCAAATGACCTTTGCCCAATTTCCTACTGAATCTATGGCTCTGGAATAATCTTTGTCACGGCTCTGCTCCGACATTCTTTCTATACATTGGTGACCAAAACTGGACACAGTTCTCCAGACGAGGCCTCACCCGTGCTGAGTACAGTGGTGCTCTCACCTCCCGTGACTTGCATGCCACACTTCTGTTAACAGAACCTAAAATTTCATTTGCTTTTTTTGCATTGCTGACTCATGTTGAGATTGGGATCAACCACAGATCCCAGATCCATCTCAGCAGTGCTGCTGCTAAACCAGTTATCCTCCATTTTGTATTTGGGCATTTGGTTTTTCTTCCCCATGTGTAGCACCTCACATTTCGAAGGATGTGGATAAATTGGAGAGAGTTCAGAGAAGAGCCACGAGTATGATAAACAATTAGAAAACCTGCCTTATAGCAAGATTCAAGGACCTCGATCTATTTCACTTAACAAAAGCAGTGACTTGATCATACTTTATCAGAATCTCCATAGGGAACAACTATATAGTAATGGGCTCTTCAGTCGAGCAGAGAAAGGTCTAACAATCCAAAGCTGGAAGTTGAAGCTAGACAGATGTAGACTGGAAATAAGGCATACATTTGTAACAGGGACAGTAATTCACCATTGGAACAACTTCCCAAGGTTTGGGGTGCACTCTCCATTACTGGGAATTTTTAAATCAAGATCAGATGTTTTTCTAAAAGATAGGCAAGACGTTTGGGGAATTTTTCTGTCTTGTGCTAGAGGTGATCACAATGGTCCCTTCTGGCCTTGGAATCTATTCATCTAAATATCTTTAAAAAGCTAGCTCATGGGAATCTCCTGTGTGGCAGAAAGGAATTATACAATGCCGTTTGTAGCAGTATTTTGCTACAGTACCTGCGAGACACAGGAAGTGCGGGAGGTGAACGGCTGCCACGGCCCAGGCCGGTTCCACCTGGATGTTGAACAAAGGGCCGGCCACCATCCATTGCTGCTTCTCAGATGCGCTCAGATGCCGATCCCAGGAGTCGTATTCGTACTGGAGGGTCACGGCTCCCCTCACCTCGAACCCCAATTCGGTTTCAGAGCAACGGAAGGAGCCTGCCCTCCGGAGGTGAACCCTGCATAGCGTGGGGAGAAAAAGGTTAAACAGCACAGGCAGGAACCATCTCACGTCCTTTTCCAACTGACCCCAGGTGTCACGGAGCGCCCGGGCGATGGTCTGGAACCGCTCCCTAGGAAGCCAGACAGGACTCCGGGTGGAGGGCCCCTTCTCCGTACACAGCCTGTTTCCCAGGCCAGGAGCTTCAGGGGTACCCACTTCCACCTTCCTGGGTCTGACCTCGGAGCATTCAGCACCTTCTGCCCCTCCGTGCGCTTCCCCCAGCAAGCCCGCCTGGGCGGGGTCCTGGGGGAGCCCATGGGTTCTGCACCCCAAATCCACAGTCAAACGTGACTCTCAGCCAGCCAGCAGAATAGACGGTTTATTTGAGATGTCAGGAACACCATCCAACTCACAGCTTCTCAGTCCAAACAGGGTCCCTCAGTCAGGCCTTTCTGGGGTGCCAGGAGGTGAGACCCAGATTCTGGGCTCCTGCTTCTTCCCCAGGTTTATTCGATGACTTTCATCTGGTCCAACACAGACCATGCAGTGAGAGAGCGTGAGCCCTCAGCTGGATCCATCTTGGGGCCAGAGAGCGAGTTGGCTTCTCTCCCTCTTCCCAGCTCGACCCAGACCCAGACTGTCTCAAACCCCCTCTACCCACTTCCCGCTCCTTTGTCTCTTTGTCTGTTTTCCCGGGCTTCCCTTCAACAGGTTCAGCTGACCTCCCTCCCCCACCTGGGGTCAGGTTACAGCTTCCAGGGATGCACAGAGGGGAGGGCGTTGCCTCCTTGCTTCCAGCATTAGCCCCTATCCCTTCACATAGAGACTTAAGAAATGCATAGGGGAAACTGAGGCACACACACACAGTACTCCCACTTCATCACACCCCAGGTGCCCTCACATTTATTCCCTTAACTCTGCCTCCAGCTCGGCCCTGTGCTTCAATATCAGGGTTACTCTGTAACCAACAACAGAAGCTGGGTGACAATGGGAACTCTTGGCCCTTCTCAGACCCCGTCCGTGGGAGCAGCGAAGGAGAGCCAGGCTAAGCGAGTGGATTGAGCTCCTTGTCACAGAGGGCTGAAAGACAGTCACTGGCCCAGCACTCTAATTACTTCCCCCAGGAAAGGCCTGATGGAGGAGTGGAGTGATTCATTAGCCACTCAGACTGGAGGACGATGAGCTAAGAATGGTCATACTGGGTCAGACCGATGGTCCGTCTAGCCCACACTGTCCTGTCTTCGGACAGTCGACACTGCCATATGCGTCAGAACAGGGCAATTATCGAGTGGTCCATCCCCTGTTGTCCAGCCCCAGCTTCTGGTCATCAGAGGCTAGGGACATCCAGAGCATACGGTTGCATCCCTGGCCAATTTGGCTAATAACCAGTGATGAACCTATCCTCCATGAACTTATCTAGTGCTCTTTTGAACCCAGTTATGTTTTGGCTTTCACAACATCCTCTGGCAATGAGTTCCACAGGTTGACTGTGTTTTGGGTGAAGAAATACTTCCTTCTGTTTGTTTTAAAGCTGCTGCCTATTAATTTCATTTGGTGACCCCCTAATTCTTGTGTTATGTGAAGGAGTAAATAACACTTCCTTACTCACTTTCTTCACACCAGTCACAATTTTATAGGCCACTATCATATCCCCCATTAGTCATCTCTTTGCCAGCTGAAAAGTCCCAGTCCTTTTAATCTCTCTTCATATGGAAGCTGTTCAGTCTCCCTAATCATTTTAGTTACCCTTCTCTGCATCTTTTCAAATTATAATATTGCTAATTATACTAGACCATTATAGCTAATTATCCCATTAGTTGGGAGAGCAGTTAAGCACTGAAAGGAAGTGCAGAGAGGGGAGGCTGGCAGAGTTAGGAGGAAGTTAGAGCTCAGGGGGGCAAGATCTCTTGCTCTTCCTCTAGATGGAGTAAGAGGCTGAGGACTGGAGAAAACTGTAGACCGCGTTGCTGTGCAGGATTGTGATGGTGGGTTGGTGGAGGTTATAAATAACACTCATGGAGGTGCTGACTGTCACGGAGCGCCCGGGCAATGGTCTGGAACCACTCCCTAGGAAGCCAGACCGGACTCCGGGTGGAGGGCCCCTTCTCCATACACAGCCTGTTTCCCAGGCCAGGAGCTTCAGGGGTACCCACTTCCACCTTCCTGGGTCTGACCTCAGAGCATTCAGCACCTTCTGCCCCTCCGTGTGCTTCCGCCAGCGAGCCCGCCTGGGCAGGGTCCTGTGGGAGCCCATGGGTTCTGCACCCCAAATCCACAGTCAAACGTGACTCTCAGCCAGCCAGCAGAATAGACGGTTTATTTGAGATGTCAGGAACACCATCCAACTCACAGCTTCTCAGTCTCAACAGGGCCCATCCAGTCAGGCAGGTCTTTCTGGGGTGCTAGGAGAATGAGACCCAGATTCTGGGCTCCTGCTTCTTCCCCAGGTTTATTCGATGACTTCCATCTGGTCTAACACAGACCATGCAGCGAGCGAGCGTGAGCCCTCAGCTGGATCCATCTTGGGGCCAGAGAGCGAGATGGCTTCTCTCCCCCTTCCCAGCTAGACCCAGACTGACTCAACCCCCTCTAGCCCCTCCCTGCTCTCCTTTGTCCCTTGTCTGGTTTCCCGGGCTTGAGGTATCACCTGACCTCTCTCCCCCACCTGGGGTCAGATTACAGCTTCACCCATTAACACCTGCAGTGGCTTTGCTTTGCATCAGCTACACATTCCTTTCCCTCCACATAGACGCTCAAGAAATGCATAGGGGAAACTGAGGCACACACACACAGTACTCCCACTTCGTCACACTGATAAACAGGAGTCCTGGGCTGTTTGTGTGGAAATCGCAGGAGGGGGTGCAGCCTGCCCTATTGTACTCCTGACCACACACCCCCAGCCTCCTTGTGAAAGATGGGCACACTTTTCTCCCCATTTTAGAGATGGGAAAACTGAGGAACAGGGATGGGAAGGGGCTTGCACAAGGTCACTCAGTAGCAGCAAGTGGTAAAGTTGAGAGTTGAGCGTAGATATCTTGACTCCTCTAACCCACTATACCCCACACCCCTCCCAGAGCTTCAGACAGAAGCCAGGAGTCCTAAGTCCCAGTTCTTACTGCTATAACCCATCACCCTCCCTCCCCCATCCCAGGACTCCCAAAGCTCGTGGTTTCCAGTCATCCCACTCCCTGCTCTGCTCTACCCACACAGGACCCTGCACACTCAGTGTGATAGGAGCAGACCTGCGCTCCCAGACACTGCTGCAGAGAGGGCTCTCACCTGTACGTCTTCTTCTTCCCATCTGGGCCCTGGTCAGTCTCAGGGTGTATTTCTTCCGGAGGCTCCTAAAGCACAGGAACAGGCATTAACTCGGCCCCACCCACTGCAGGGCTCTTTGCAGAGGGAACCCGGGTAGCTGTGGCCAAGGGCTCAGCTGGCGGCTGTTTCTGTGGCCTGGGACCCTGGCAGGGCCTCCCAGCATGGCCGGAAGGGGGGACTCTGTGATCAGCTGGATTCCAGCCCCACAGTCAGTCATTCCCCGGGGGTGTTTGTTTCCCAGGTAACCGAGATGCCCCTGGTCTGGGCAGTGGTGAAATTGGCAGAGGTTCGACTGAGCGAGAGCGAATGAGAGAGAAGGGAAGGGGTGATAGATGGACAAACAGACAGACCAGGATCTGAGGGATCCCACAATCCTCTACCTCCTCTCGGGGACACAAGTCACATTTGTCCTGTCCCCAGGGGTCCCTCCTGGGATCCTCACTTGGGCTGGTCTCTCCTGCAGCAGAGAGAGGGAGAGGCCCATTCACATCTCACATTCTCACAGCGGTGACTGAGGAGCCCCCGTCCCCTATGCAGAGCAATGGGACCTGGGCAACCCCATCGGCGAACTCCCCCCGCGGATGTGTCTGTTCTACATGGTAACCCAGCTCTGTCCCTGCTGCTGTGCGGGGACTGCTGGGCTCACGGCTCTGTGTTGAGGGAGAAGGTGGGGCAGGGTGTGACCGAGGGGTTCACAGAGAGGGGGTCAGGGCATAAAGGGAAGGAGTGGGGGCAGCAGGGGGAGGGGAGAGCCCTGCGCGATCCTGCAAGCACCAAGGATTAAACTTGATGCAGGTGCTGGGGGCAGCGGGGTCAGGGTCTGATCAGGGGATGGTCAGAACGACCGGCCAAGGGGGTACTTTGTTTCTTTCTGTTCAGCGAGGCCCATCAGACCACCCCTCTGGTCAATATGAACCTCACTCACCGGCAGCCCCAGCCGCAGTGGAGGGCAGGAGAGTCTGTTGGCAGATGATCTCTGGGGAGGGATGAATTATTAATAATGTTAATAATATTATTAGCATCCATTTCCCAGGTGCCTTCCATCCCAAACTGCCTTCCAGGGATACACATGCAGCCACCTCTGGGGTGGGACATCTAGCCTCGTATCCTGCCTCTACCTGTTGCCCCTGATCAGACCAACAGGCCCATCTAGCCCAATATCCTCCCCACTCCTCGTCACCCCAGATCAGACCTATGGGTCGGTGCAGTGTTGCAGCAGCTTGGCAGCACAGAACTGCAGCTACCTCTGGGGTTGGGGCAGCCGGTTAACAGCCGCACAGCAGTGTTGCGCAGGAATTGCCTCACCTGGTGCTGAAATGTGGCCACTTCTGGGGTAGGGCACAGCAGCTGGCTAACAGCCACCCAGTGATGCCGCACAAATAGGAGTTTGGGACAGGAAGTGAAGGAGAATCCTGGAGCCTACTGGACTCAGACTGTGCACAAGCCAAGTTGCTTGTACAGAATGGTCACTGCAAGGAATAAAGTGGTCCCACTAGCACTCTGAGAGCAGACGTGCACGTGGTTGCGATAGGCCAGTGCGCATGTTAGAAAAAGAGAAGCAGAGCTGCAATCAGCACCACCCACCTCCCACCACCTCTGTCTCTGCTGCAGAACTGGGGTCGGATTCAGTCTCTTCATTGACGAATCCTGAAAAGAAAAATGGACACTGACAAAATGCCAAACAACTGAGCCAGATTCTGAACTCAGGGAACCTGATGTAAATTCAGAACAACCCCCCAGAGTCAATGAAGTCAGGGCAGCATTCGGATCTCAATTAACAGATCAAAACTCGGAGTGACTCCAAACGGGTTAACCAAGAGTACCAGTCCAGGGTGCTATCCACTAGGCAACACTGCCTCCCACTTGGCCCACATCTTGCCTTGAAAACAGAGGTTTGAAACTGGACGGCAGTCGGTGAAAATGGCATTGTACTATTATTATTCCATCACTGCATACTGGCCTATGGCAAGGCAGAGCTTCCTGCCCACACAGTGCGTCCAGTCTGTAAACCTAAAAGACGATAGCCAGATTCCCATTCACCTGCATGAACTGGAGTTCTTTGAAGTAGACTCTGCACATTCCCACTCATGGAACGTGCCAACAATACAGCTCTGAGGGTGGACAGCAGTGCCCTTTGGAGTGCCCTCTAGACCTATCCTTACCCTGCCTGTATGTGCTGAGGGTGTAGCTAGGAAAGGGGGCCTGGCACTCCAGCCATCTTGGTTCCTTCCACCACTTCAAGTCCAATGTTGCCATTAGGACCCTGAGGAAGTGGAGAAGGTGGACAGGGAGTAGGAATGTGCCGAGTCCATCTCTGAGAACTCCAGCTCCAGGTGAATAACTTTAATTTCTTCCTTGAGTGGCATCAGCATGTTCCCTCGACTGGGACAATTTGATAAGCAGCACTCCTATCTCTGGATGGTGGGATGCGGAGTCCTAGTTAAACAGGGATAGTAATATGGCTTTACCAATTTGGCTCCACCCTGGATGCCAGATCAGGGCAGTGGTGCTCCATTACTGTGTGAACAGAGCTCCAAGAGGCATTTCTGTAGATCTTTAAAGCTGGGACATGTCTAAGGTAGGCCATGGAAGCTGCCTTTGCCCCGATGGTCTCCTAGAAGAGGGGCAGAGTCACACAGGAGTGTCTGGAACATTTAATATGAAGTCTAACCTATTTGGACTGGTATGGTGATGAGACTGCCTGCCCTTTACTGTGATCTTCATAGGAGACCAACAGCCTAAGTGATTTCCTGAATTCCAGGCAAGTGAGTGATTGGGTAGAAATAGCTCAGAGGTTCTCAAGGATCACGTCAAATCTGAGGCCAAGGACCTGGTGCATAAGTAGACAATGAAACTGATTTCCCTTCAGGATGGGGCTTATAAGTCCTCCCTTCTCTGCAGAAGATGAGCAAGGGGTTTGTGCTAATATAGTTTCTTTTTCACTAAAAAAGTGAAAGACAACTGGTATTGCTGCCTGAGGTACCTGAACATTGGCACATCAAACCTCCTCCTTGATGGCCAAGAGATCTCAGGCAATCTAGCAGTAGACACAGTGTCCTTTATCTTTCCTAGAACTTCAGCACTTCTAGAACATTCAGTTCCAGCACTGAATAATCCATGCCGTTCAAATGGAAGGTTTTCCCCCCTGGTCTGTTTTCGGGAGGGAGATCAGAAGAGTGAAACCAAGACTTAGATCTTAGGGTAATTGCCGAAATGGCCACACTGGAAGCTGCATCTCAGGAGTCAAATGAGCCTTTAAGTCATATTTTGCCATGGTCTGACCTTCCAAATTAGATGTTCTGGCCAGTTTCCTCTGCTTTTCCAGCAGAGATTTTGCAAATAGACCAATCATCTCCCCTAAGTGGTATTGATACCTAGACATTACTGCCTGGTAGTTGGACATTCTAATGCTCAATGGAGCTGAGGAGAAAAGTTTTCTATCCAGGGTATCTAATTTTCTGCTCTTTCTATCAGAAGGGGTAGAATCGACTTTACCTCTGTTTGTTCTCTGAACAGCAGTCACCACTATCAATGACTTTGGAGGAGTACGAAAATCCCTGAAGGGGAAGTTGGTATTTTGTCAGCTTTCTTCAAATTGCTTGTCCAGGGGGTGAATTCAGCCTGGTTTTATTGTTGTTTTCTGGTTGCAAATCCTGTAGGACTACAACAATCCTTTTCTGGGGAGATTCCAAAGTATCAAATGTGTTGGCACGCTAGGGCTGAAGGCATCCTGTTACCCATTACTTCCTACCAATTCATGGAATTGCAGTGCATCTTCTGAAGGATAAGCAGCCAAAGAAACACACACATTATTGCATGGTGAATTTGAACATCTGGCTCCACATCTGGCTCTTAGAGCTCTATAGCCCGAGGTTCTTCCTCAGACAGAAAGTCTGGGACCAGCTACTGTACTGGAAGAAGGAATGGAGACAGCAAGGCAGATCCAGTGCTTGAGACTTCCCTTGACCCTTTTGGGGAGAAGGTCCTCTATGTGGCTGTCCAACTCCAGTCTTTCTGTAGTTATGGGGATATCTACCTGAAGGCCAATATAGCCATCTGGCCCATGCAATTACCTCCAAGAACCCTCTTGCAAATGCCCTACTGAGGAAGGGTAATTCCCTCGGTCTATACACTTGGAACCAAGAGTCTCTATAGTGCTCTCTAGAGATCTATCCCTCAGGAGAGGAAGAGGAAGGCGGAGTGTCGGATGGATCCTGGCCTGACTCAGCATTGGATTGTGGATCAGATATGGATCTGAAGTGGTCTGTATGGAAGACACTACTGGCTTTGGTACCTGAAGGGCGAAGATTTGCACGGTGTATCCATTGGTGCAGCCAGGCAGAGTCCTCTGGGGGAGGTTCCTGTGTTTTGGGGAAGCCTTCCCTTGTGAGGGGGTGGTTAGTGACCGTTTGCAGCCTCTTCTTTTCTGGGGGATGGGAGCAGAGGGAAAGGAAAAGAAGAAATTGGCTCAGCTGCCTTTTGTTTCTTTCCTTTGCCTTTCTGGAGGGCATTGTGTCCTGTGCTGCCCGAAGAGCTTTCTGATCCAACTGGGGAACTGAGTGGTCAGCCTGAACCACTCTAGTAATCCTGGAACTGGTAGGAACCAATGAATCCAAGGCAGTCTCAGGTGCCTTATCTGGTATTGCCAAGAGAACCAGAAGGCTCATTTCATTCAGATGAAGGTCCTTATTATGCCTTTCGTCCTCAATATGGCCCCTTGACTTTGCTCTGGGTTCTGAAGGCTGCGACTGAGGTCTCAGAACTGATCCAGTCGAATCTATGAAGTGCCATCTCACAGCTGACAGAGCCACCTGCCTGTTGATATTCCTGTGTCCAGAGCCAGTGGTGCTGAAATCGAAGGGGTACATTCCTGGGGCCGGCTCTGTTAGAAGAGGACGACACCCGCGAGGTCCTGCTCTGCTGGCCAGTTGCATCTGATGGTCACACATCCTTTAGAACCAGGCGCTAGAGGGCTCTCTCTTCACCCCTGGTTCTTGTCCCGCAGACAGAAAGCAGAAGACCAGAAGTCAGAAGTGCAGGTAATGTGATGTTACTGGGGTTTGTTTCCAGCAAGCATATATCTATACCCTAACTGACGCCGCAGAGCCTTGTTTTCCAGTGTCCCTCTCCCCATCCTCAGCAGGCATAATTATACCTAAAATGCACACTGACAGTCCCACCCCTTGCAATTTATGCTCATGTTCCATTTTGGGGGGCATGGGTCTGGGATCTTCATCCCACCTTTTTTGTACCCCATGGGAGGAGTAAGGAGTGAGGTTGTGCTACAGCCAGGGACAGGCATTTCTCTGACCTTTTAGTATTTTACCTTCCCCTCCAATTCCCCCATGTCCCTCCTGACTAGTTACCTTACCTTGAGATAGGAGTTGAGGCCGTCTTCAAGTGTGTGCTCCCACCACACCCAGTAACTCTTTAACTGCTCTTCTCTGTTCCCACTATATTAACAAACCCATGTGGCTTAGGCAAAAGCAACATACACAGTGTCTTTGTCCTGTGTTTACACATCTTAGCAAGCATCCCTTTGGTCACACCTATTAGATCCAAAATTCTATCTTGGGCAAAAATTATAGGCCTGAATCCTACAATGGCACTAGCCCTCCTAACGCCGGGATTTGCTGTTTGGCTCCAGTAGAGGAGGTCAGTATTTTAGTCAGGACTTTACTGGGCAGTTTAGCTGGTCCAGGTGAACCCTAGGGAATCAGAAGTGGAGGCCTCATTGGGCCAGCTGAACATCAAAGCTGCCATACTGGGCCAGACCATGGTCCATCCTGCCCAATGTCCTGCCTCAGACAGTGGCCTATGCCAGAGCTTCAGGGGGAGTGTACAGAACAAGGCAATTATGGGCTTATTACCCAGCTTCCACTATTGGCCTCTGGTAGCCAAAGGTTTAGGGTCGCTCCAAACACAGGGCTCCGTCCCTGACCATTTTGACTGATAGCTATTGATGGACCTATCTTCTGTGAACTTAAGACTACAAGAAGGGCCATATTGGGTCAGCACAAAGGTCCATCTAGCCCAGTATCCCATCTTCCAACAGCGGCCAATGTCAGGTACCCCAGAGTGAATGAACAGAACAGGTGATCATCAGTGACCATGGAATGGTATTCATGACAATCATCAGGGGCTTCAAATATACAAAGCAGGCTGGATGTTTGACACCACTGGGATAGAGAGATCGAGAAGTTACCTCATGGGATACGGACACTTTCCATTGACACACTCTTGCCTTGCAAGGAGCATGGGAGAGATTCAGGGACATGGCGAGAGGGCAGAGTTAAGGCTGTCTGGGGTAATGGCATTTACAGAGACAACATTCGTTTCGGATCACACACATTCTATCACCACGGTCCTGGAATAAGTCAGCAAAGGGTTCTAGAAGGGGTAGGTCACAATGGGAAGCTTTTGGGGAAGATCAGGCAGCAGTGAGGGAACCAGGCCACCCGCTACAGGACAATGGGAGGTTTTAGGAACACAAGTTATTCTGCAGACAAACCCGTTCTGTCCCTGTGTGTGGTTAACAAAGGGTAAATGGAGCCATGCAATAACTTACCCGCAGCTCCGCCCCCAGTGATAGCAGATGGCAGGCTGTAGCCCTGTTCTGCAGGGAGGGAGGGAAGGAGGGTGAGAGAGAGCGAGTGAGTGACAGACAGCATCAGCCCCATGGAGCTGAAGAGCTCTTGGAGCAGGGGTATTAAAAGGGAACAGGACACCCCCAATGACCATGGACTCTGCCGGCTTCACTCACCCCCCTGAGAACTTCCCCTCCCACCACCCGGTGTGGGAGACCCCCCTCGCCATGGGACCCCAAGTCCCTTCTCTCCCTTCACCTGCCAGGCCTTATAAAAGGAGAGCCATGAGGTGTGTGGCCTGGGAGACAATAGTGAAGGGGGCAGAGTGGGGCAGCTCTCGACTCTCCCACCGCCCACTCTGCTGTAGAGGGTCCCAAGATGGCAGAGGGAAGCCCCCCTCCCCATCTCCAAGCCCTGTCCCAGTTTTTTCCTATCAAATGTTGTTCACCCAGGAGAGGGGGCAGGAGGTTGTGATGGGAGGAGGGAAGGTACCTGCAGCCCCATCACTTCCTGTGCTCACCAATCACTGCTGCTGTCTAGTGTAGTTTCTCCACCCCACCAGCCTCTTTGGAATGAGATCTGGGCCCCCCAGAGCAAAACCCAGATGTGAGTGTCCCCACCCCGGTGCTGAGAGGGGTTTGAGAGCTGATGTGACTGGTACAATGGCTCCTCTGTGAGACAGGGCAAGTCAGAGGGCCCAATCACCCATCACTTGTATCTGCATCACTCGCCGTGATGGGGAGGGGTCTGCAACTGAGTGTATAACAAAGCCCTGGTCTGTTGGGGGTGTGACACCCAGCTCTGGATTGTCAAACTGGGGCTAGTTTTGCCTGGAATGGACCCAACAGCACCAAATATCAACATAATCTCCCCATGCTCCACATGCCTGCCCATTGTACAATACTGAGAGGGCTGTTTGAACACCCAGTGATGGGTGAGGGATGAGTTAGGGGCCTCTTTGGGGCAGGCTCTAGGTCCTGCCCCTTCACAGCAGAGGGAGCGTATTTTCATGGGGTCATTTATTTACCCTCGATGGCTGTGTATGCTGCTGTCGGTGCCCGGTAGGACAAGCCACCCTGGAACTTTAGGTACTGACTTGACTCCAGCTTCGGAAACCTCTGCATCATCTCTGGGGTCTTTCTTTTAGTTCGGATGTTCTGGTATTGTTTCCTGTTCAGCACCTTCCCAAGGAGCAAATCCAGGACTTTGTCGACTTGGGAGACGCGCTGGATCAGCTGCTCTCGGTGCCGGTCCACAAAATGTTTCCCTGGGGAGAAGGAAATCCCCCCTCCCAAAAGTCAGTTCTTGATTTTATCCTTGATTGATACACACTACAATAAAAGCTCTGTACCCCAGGCTGCGGGAGCCTCTATGTCCACCCCTGACCTCCATGCCATTCCACTGGGGCTACTCCAGACCTCACCAATGAGTCCCAAAGGGATGGGGCCTTGAGAGGCAATGTCCACCAGCCAGCCTCACTCTCCTGACTGGAACAGGAGCAGTGTGACCCAGGGAGAGAGGCGGACAGAGGGTGGTCCAAGGGCATTACAGGTCAAAACCAAGATCAATGTAAGTGCCCCATAGGCAGCCAGTGCAGGTCGTAGGGTGCAGGGTTGCTCACAAAATGGCCCCTGCTTAGCAAGTGGGCTGCTGAATTCTCGACCAGCTGCAGGTCCCGAGTAGCTCTGGGACAGAGGCAGGGATGACAGTGGCAAGTCCTGCGTCCAGAAGGAAGAGCTGAAGCCTCCCAGCCATCTAGGTGGAAAAAGCCAACCTGGCCTCCTGCTAACAGCCAGGATTCAAACTAGACACCGAGACCGTGAACCCAACCAGCCGAAGGTGGGTGCACACCTTCAGTCAGAGGGGCAGAAATCACTCCCACCAGCTCTGCCTGTTGCTTTTCCCAACCAGCCCCATCACCTCAACTGGCCCTCTGCCCTGTAAGCAGGACACATGATACAAGCATTGCAAAGAAGCCCTCTCACCCCCCCCAGGGGACACGGTTTTTGAAGGCAGTTCCCCTGCCCAGCTGTGAAGTGACACCCTCCCACTCTGCCAGAGAGGAGACCAACGAGCCCATCTGGGCCTGCTGAACACGAACAAGGGGCACCAGTAAGGCTTGTTCTGCCCGGTGGGGGGGGGGGGGAGTTTAAAAAGGGGGAACCTGTCACCGGAAGAGGTGGGGACCAGGAAGAGAGCTGCTCCCCCCCCCCCCCCGAGACTGCTGACAACAGAGACAGGTCAGCCAAGAGGGAGACATTGGAGGCCTCACCGCTCCTGAAGTGGCACGGACCAGCTGCAAAGCAGGATGCCCCAAGACGAGGGGCTGGAGATAGACCCCACTAAAAGACAACAGACCTGCTGCTGTTAGACCGAGCCCAAAGGGCTGAGTCCAGAAAGACTGCCTGAGACAGGCCACCTTTGCCTTTCGTTGTCTTCACTTGGATCCCCCTCTCTGACAAGGGAAAGAGCGGGGGGGATGGGGGGGGAGAGGGGAACCTTTCAGTCGTCTGTTTGTTCTACTCAGAGAACCCCTCATGTGCTATGAACTAGGGGGAAGAAGAAGATTATTAATGACTGGAAGCAGGGTCTGGAGGGGATGTGAGGGAGCCCCTGTCCCACACACCAATGCTGGGGACCCAAACTCCACAAGTGAAAATAACACAGAGCCCCTTGAAGATGACCTTTTATTGTCCCTTTTAAGAAGGGGAAATCTCAAAGTGAGACTATAGAGATGAGGAACACTCATCCTGTACTGAAATGCAGCTACCTCTGGGGTGGGTCACGGCACCTGAAGAACAGCTACAAAGCAACAGTTGGTTGACCAGACACCAGCCAGATGCCTTGACAGGCTGGGGAAGCAAGCCAGGGCCCAGAGCAGCACTTGTCTGGGGCTGAGCTGCCCCACCCTCATCCAGTGATCTCCAGAAGCAGGCAGCCAAGCCCTTCCCCAGCCCTCGCCCCTTGTGTGCCTCTGACAGTGTGTTTGCCATGGGAACTAAGCTCTATGCTCCAAGACTCCAGGCTGTGACTGTTTCCTGGTGTAGAGTCACTCATTTCATTTCCTGGGTCCACAGCTGCTGTCCAGCAAATACAACAGCCGCTCCTAACACCTGTCTCGCAGAATGATCCCTGAGGAACACTGGAAGGGGTAGGGCAGGTGGGGTGGTTTTAGAGCAAGAGGAGTATGCTAGGACGGGGGTGGATCCAGCAATGACTGGAGGTTTTAGAAGCTGCATCATCCTGCAAATCCATGGTCACTACAGCAGGTAACCAAGCGTTAATTCTACTGGGCCATTGATCACTCACTTTCACTGCCCCGGCTCTGCGGGGTAACCTCTAATCCTTGTCCAGCCCGGATACCACAGTGATGGGCAAGGGATAAATTCCTAGAGAGATGAGGTAGCGTCTGGGATGGGCTTGGGGGGCTGCTATTTACTTTGTGCCAGTTACTTACCTTCTAGCTCTTTAACAAGGGCTGGGTTTGTCTCCTTCAGGGCCCGGTAGAACCAGTCCTTGCGCCATGTGTTCCAGCTCGGCACCAGCTTGTACAGCTTCCACATCTTCAGGGGATCCGTTACGATGCTCCGGCACTGCTCATTGTCCAGCACTTTCCTGCACAGAGCATCCACATTGGAGACGCGCTGGATCAGCTGCTCTCGGTGCCAGTCGACGAAGTGCCCCTCTGAATGGAGGAACACATCAAAACAACACAAAAACCAGTGCTGTGAAGTCCTGATCCCATCGCAGGGTGTTCCCGGGGGCCCTTTACTCAGAGCCTTGAGCAAGGGCTGGGGCAAATCTGCCCTGCCCCCAGGGGGCACTCCAGGATGGATCGAGTGGGATGGATTGTGCCCCAGGGTCACATGGAGGGAGCAGCCCAATTGCTCCTCTCAGAGCTGTGCTTGGCACTGGCACAAGGAAAGAAGGTCCCTTGGTGCTCCCCCTGGGTCCTGCATGGACAGGGCACCAGGTGGGCCCTGGTAACAAAGCTCCTTTATTTCTCTAGTCCCTCTTCTCCAGGTAACTCCCAAAGAGCGACATAGGTGGTAGAGATGGGAACCACTCACCCAGCATAGAAATGCAGCTACCTCTGGGGCAAGGCACAGAAACTCTTTAACAATCACCCAGCAACACAGAACAAGAACTTAAGGCAGGAATTACAGGGAGCAGGTTTTGACTGTTGGGAAGGGGGGATGGGACCTTTGCTGGAATCCTTGTTCTGCCCCAACATCACTTGATAGAATATGTGATGCTGGAGGTGTAAAGCCCTAGAGAGTTGAACTCAGGGTGCAGGTTCCTTAGGATGGAGGGGGGCAGGAATTGTCTTGATTCCGTTCATTTACCCTCCAGCTCTTGGATGAGGGCTCGGTTTGTTTCTTTCAGCGACTTGAAGAGCCGGTCTTTGCGTTCTCTGTCCCAGCTCCCCATCAGCTCATACAGCTTTTGCATCTTCTCCGAGTCGGTGTCCTCAGCTCTGATGTTCCCACGTTGCTCAGGGTTTGGCGTGACCTGCAACAAGACTTCGTCCACGTTGGAGACTCTCTGGATCAGCTGCTCTCGGTGCTGGTCGACAAAATGTTCCCCTGAGATAGAAAGAGTTCAAAACATGAAGTCACAGAGTTAAAGGTTCTCCTTGTGAGCCTCAGAGTCAGGCGGCCTAGAGAAATGAGACACTCTGCTCCCTCTAGAGGAGAGCATGGAAAAAACCCAGCTCAGGTCACCTTTGTTTACATGAATTATAAGTGTGCTCACCCATAGTTCCACACCAGAAATTGTGCTGCATTCTTTGGAATTTGTCTGTGTTTTGGTTTTATGAATGGGGATACCTTATGAATGGAAAAAATGGTTACTAACCTGTTCTGTAACTCTTGTTCTTCGAGAGATGTTGCACATCTCCATTCCACTCTTGGTGGGTGCCCACCCCATTCAGACATCAGAAACTTTTCCCTCAGGGGTATCCATTGGGACAGTTTGAACATCCTTTACCATCACTTGCCACCATGTTCCAGAATAAAAGGCTGAGCCAAACCTGACCCCATATACTTTGTCCTTAATGAGAACTGTACAAGGAGGTTCAGACGTCAG
Organism: Sternotherus odoratus; assembly: GCA_032164245.1. Classification (NCBI taxonomy): domain Eukaryota; kingdom Metazoa; phylum Chordata; order Testudines; family Kinosternidae; genus Sternotherus; species Sternotherus odoratus. The sequence goes on along the minus strand of JAVMKO010000006.1, from coordinate 104,390,435 downwards.
CATATGAAGCTTGACTGCTCTCCTGCGTAGAGTCGAGGTGTACCCCAATGAAGGCCAGTTGTACTACAACTAGGGTTGATTTTTGTTCGTTTATTTATAACCCTAGCTTCTGGAATAGGGTGATGGTGTCTTGCACCATATTTGTGGCTTCTCCTTGAGTGGCATCTTTCAGCAGACAGTTGTCTAGGTATGGACATTTTCTTAAGTGTGCTGCTATTACTGCAAGGGTTTTGGAAAAGACTCTTGGTGCAGTGGACAGGCCAAAAGATAGTACAGTAAAACCTCAATTTAACGGACTAATTCGGGTGAGGTGGTGTCCGTTAAATCAGAAAGTCCGTTATTTAATAATAATAAAAAAAAAGAGCTGTCGGAGCAGCAGCCCGCCCGCCACAGGGCCAAGGCGGCAGCTCCGCAGCCTGCCTGCTGCTGGGACCCGGGCGGCAGCCGGGAGCCGTCAGTCAGCCCGCCCGGTGTCTGGACCCGGGCGGCAGCCGGGAGCCGGCAACCAGCCCTCGACAAATGGATTTCGGATGTATCAGACTTGCTTAGAAATTTTGTCCGTTGCATCCAAAGTCCGTTAAATCGAGGTCCGTTAAATCGCAGGTTTACTGTACTCTGTATTTGTAGTTATCACTCCCCGCTCCCCACCACACACACACACACACAGAACCATAGAAACGGTCTGTGAGCAGGATGTATGGAATATAAAAATATGGTTCTTGTAGGTCAAGGGTTGACAACAAGTCCCCCCTTTCTAGAGCTGGTACTATCATGTCCAATGTGACCATCTTGAATCTTTGCACAAATTTGCTGAGCTTTCGGAGAACTAAGATGGGTCTCCAGCCACCATGTTTCTTCTGGGTCAGGAAGCAGTTGGAGAAAAAACCCTTCCCTCTGTGTTGTGTGGGAACTTGCTCTATGGCACCAAGATGTAGGCTTTAGGCTAGACGCTTTAGATAAGCTACAAATAATGATAGTTTAGAGATAAAAATCTACAATGGTGGACACGCTGATTCTCTATTAGACGATATCAAAGATGGAGGACACAGACTGAACTGACCAACAGCAGATAAAAGATGGGAGTGAAACAAAGTTCAAGAAGTTATGACCCATCTCACTTCAGAATATGTGGAGGGAGGAGGAGGAGCAGCCCAAGTGACCAGCAGAGCTAATTGGCTGGACAGTTGCCACACAGGTAGGGAGGAGCAGAGGAGGCTATGCCCCAAAGGGGGAAGGATAGCTCAGGGGTTTGCGCATTGGCCTACTTAAACCCAGGGTTGGGAGTTCAATCCTCGAGGGGGCCATGTAGGGATATGGGGCAAAATTCTGATGGAGGATTTAACTGGGGCCTGCTTCGAGCAGGGGGTAGGACTAGATGACCTCCTGAGGTCCCTTCCAACCCTGATATTCTATGAACCAGTTAGAGGAGGGAAGTTCTAGGAATCTGCCCATAGTCACCATTGGAGTTGATGAAGAGTTAATGCCGCTGGGCAATTTATAACCCTCCGGACACTAGGGGGCTGCTTCATAGTCTGTGTTCAGCCTGGACACCACAGTAGGGTGACCAGATGTCCCAATTTTATAGGGACAATCCTGATTTTGGGGTCTTTTTCTTCTATAGGCTCCTATTAACCCCAACCCAATTTTTCACATTTGCTGTGTAGTCACCCTACACCACAGTGATGGGGGAGGGATAAACGCCCAGAGAATGGAGCTAGTGTCCCCTCAGGGTGCAGTCCCTAGGGGCACAGGGAGAGATTATTCTCTTTACTCAATAGATTTACCCTCTAGCTCTTCAATGAGGGCTCGGTTTCTTTTCTTCAGTGTCTTGTACAGCCGGTCCTTTAACCTGCTGTCCCAGGTCTGCACCAGCTCATACAGCCTGCGCATGGTCTCCGGGTTGGTTCTGATGCTCCGGTACGTCTTCGGCTCCAGCACCCCCCTGCGGAGCAGATCCAGGACTTTGTCCACGGAGGCGACTCGGTGGATCAGCTGTTTTTGGTGCCGTTCAACAAAATGTTCCCCTGGGAAAAGGGGCACAAAAACCCTCTGAATAACTCAGTTTAATGGCCAAGCTATTGGGGGCTGTGTTTCCTGGCACACAGGGGGATCTGCCAGCTGCATAATCCCTTTCTGATTCCCTCTTGCACCCAGCCAGCTCTATGGGGCAGTGGGGACAGCCCCTCCCTGCCCTTTACTGACCACGTTGGTCTATCTTAAGCCTCAGGGTCACATAGAGGAAACACCCCCTCTATGCCTCTGAAATTGCCCACACTGCCTTCCCTGTGGTCCCCTGGCGCTGGCAGTAGCCCATGGGAGTTATCTTCACACACTCAGGAGCAGTCAGGGTGTTGGATGCTAGCTGGTGGAGACAGTAGTTGGGCCTGCTTGGGAAAGGTGTGTTTGTGATACGAGGACATGGGTGGAGTCCACCGAGGGATGTGACAGAGCTGCGATGAGGAGATCCGTGTTTTGCACCCTCCGATGCATCTGAGCAAAGAGCTGCCTGTGCACCTTTAGGATCCAGCATGTATCATGCCAATGCAGAATTGTGTGTGTTGTAGCATTTGCAGGACACAGGGGGGCTATTACAAAGGGTATTGTCTGAAGCGCGGTGGAGTACAAGAGGTTTCTGATGCTTTAATGATGGTCTAGTGAAAGTGTAGGGCGAGACGGTATCCCAGGAGTACTGGTACGTCTGCAGTGGACCTGGAGATGTACCCACACTGGCTAGTTAAAAATAGCAATGTAGCCATGGTAGCCCTGGTGGCAACTCAAGACTAAGCCACTGCCCCTGCCACTCCAGCTATGCAGCTATTTTTAGCACGCTAGTTCGAGCGGAGCCAGGACGGGTATGTTTACATGAGCTGGGAATCACCCCCCAGCTCAAATGTAGACGTTCCCGCAGGCTAAGGGAGTTGAAGGCTAGTTCTTAAATTTCACACTGAGATTTCTTTCTGGGGAGCTAACTCAGGGTGTGTATGTATCCCAGGATCCGGAACCACCTGAATCTTATCATGCCAAGGGGTGTGAGACGTGCTATGTGCCTGTTGAGAAATTGCTCGAAGAGGGAAGGTGGTGTGGGCAACCGTTTTATTTTCCTTTTTGTCTTTTAATAGTGTTCCAGGGAATCTCTGGGTGAGGGTGAATGGACTGGAAAGGAGAAGAGCTTGCACATTTCAGCAACTGTGGGGGTAGGAGTCTAAAGGTATGTGTGTTAATGGGGCATATTGGAGTATTGCTGAAAGGGGCAGAGTTAAGGTTGCAAGGGCACGTACCTTCACTGGGCACCCTGGTTTTGCTCAGCTCCGTGTTCTCCATGGGGACGACATGCCACCAAGCAACCTTAACTCTGCCTTGATGTCAGTTTTTGCAATTGACTAGACAGACTTTGACTGCGTTGCCTGGATGGCAGTGAGGATTGGGAAGAGGGCAGCTCTCCTCCCCCTCCCATTGTCCTTCCATTTAGCTGGTCCCCTCCTAACAAAACCCTGTGCTAAAATGAAACAGAAACAACAGACTTGGAACACTCGTATGTCACTTGCCAACCACCACCATGATGGGCCTGGGTGTTGTAGTCATCTCCCACTCGGTCTGGTTAGACTGTGTGCTCTTTCTCTCATTCTGGAGCTGTCCAGTCTCCAGCATGCTGGGGACCACCAGCAAGGGGTGGGTGTGGTGGGGAGGATTTTAGGGTGGCAGTGCAGCAGGGAGGAGGTTTGGTCTCTTCTTGGGAGGTTTCAGAATCTGTGAATCAGCCCCTCCGTGCAGTTAACCCAGGGTTAATCCTGCTGGGTGATCGGACTCACCTGGAGCTCCTGCACTGCTTTTCAGTGCAGATGACGCCTGGTCCCAGCTGTCAGCCCCTGCAGGAAAGAGAGCAAGTGGGATACAGAGAGTGAGGATCTCCGAGCCAGAGTGTCGAAACTGGGCATGATTCTCCCCCAGCCATGGGAACTGCCCCCATCCTGGTGGCCTCCTTCCCCAGCCCATCAAAGCCCCGTTCTAGCTCCCACAGGTACCCCCCCTTGGGGGAACCCTCCTCTTCTCTCTGGGACCCCAGAACAGTTAATTGTCCTCTGACATTAATAACTTACTCAATGCTCCTGCCCTGGCACTAAGGAACTACTTTAGAATCCTTGTGCAGCCCTGATACCATAATGATGGGTAAGGGATAAAACCCAGAAAGGTGAGCCAGTGCCGCCCCCTGGGGGTGCCAGGGGAGATTATCTTCCTCATTACCGCTCCTTACCTTCCAGCTCTTCAATGAGGGTTCCGTCTGTTGCTTTCAGCGCCTGGTACAGCCGGTCCTTGTGCCATGTGTCCCAGCCGGGCACCAGCTCATACAGCTTCCGCATCCTCACTGGGTCAGTTCGGATGTTCTGGTATTGCTCATCATCCAGTATGTCCCCGTGGAGCAGAGCCAGGACTTCATCCACGCGAGAGGCTTGGTGAATCAGCTGCCTTTGGTGCTGCTTGACAAAATGTCCCCCTGAAGAGAGAGATTTAAAATTTAAACAGCCTGAAATTGCTGGATTGAATCACTATGTTATTTCAGACAGTTACCAGAACCCTGAGCAGGGGTGGAGGCCAAGCGGCCCTGCCCGCAGGGGGAGCTCTAGGACAGATGGTGGTTCAAGGTTCACGGTCCCTCCCTTGGAGCACATGGAGTGAACAGTTTCTCTGCTCCGCTCAGTGCAGGTGCTGTTACTGTTCCCAGTTCAGGGCACATGACTGAAAGTTCCTCCTTGCCCCTCAAATGCACACATGGTGCAGGGACAGGGCATGATCGGGGTCTTGGTAACAAAGCTCCTTTATTTCTCCAGTTCCTCTTTCCCAGGGGAATCTCAAAGGGATTGACAGGCTGTGGAGGTGGGGATCACTTCCCTGCACGGACATGCAGTCAATTCTGGGACACGACCTGGTAACTAACAACCGCACAACAACGTAGCACAATTGAAAACAGATGTGAACAGTTCTAGCTATTGGGGAGGAAGGTCACAGGCGGGACCATTCACAGAATTCCAAGTGAATCAGCAGGTGACTTTTTAATCTCTTCCCCCCTAAGGATGAGACTGTGAAGTTCATTCGTAAATGCCCTGGCTTCAGTGAAGAGAGGGAACGATTGGGCAGAGCTAAAGCTGTTTGGGTTAATCACATTGCTAGGTTCACTAATTGTTCCAGCAGCTCCCAGCACAGTGTAAAGGGATGATCCAAGGGGAATACCAGAGTGGGGACAGGCTGGGGTGATTTCTGGAAGGGATATTGTGACGAAGTAGGAATACTGTGTGTGTGTGTGCCTCAGTTTCCCCTATGCATTTCTTGAGCATCTGTGTGGAGGGAAAGGAATGTGTAGCTGATGCAGAGCAAAGCCACTGCAGGTGTCAATGGGTGAAGCTGTAATCTGACCCCAGGTGGGGGAGAGAGGTCAGGTGATACCTCAAGCCCGGGAAACCAGACAAGGGACAAAGGAGAGCAGGGAGGGGCTAGAGGGGGTTGAGTCAGTCTGGGTCTAGCTGGGAAGGGGGAGAGAAGCCATCTCGCTCTCTGGCCCCAAGATGGATCCAGCTGAGGGCTCACGCTCGCTCGCTGCATGGTCTGTGTTAGACCAGATGGAAGTCATCGAATAAACCTGGGGAAGAAGCAGGAGCCCAGAATCTGGGTCTCATTCTCCTAGCACCCCAGAAAGACCTGCCTGACTGGATGGGCCCTGTTGAGACTGAGAAGCTGTGAGTTGGATGGTGTTCCTGACATCTCAAATAAACCGTCTATTCTGCTGGCTGGCTGAGAGTCACGTTTGACTGTGGATTTGGGGTGCAGAACCCATGGGCTCCCCCAGGACCCCACCCAGGCGGGCTCGCTGGGGGAAGCACACGGAGGGGCAGAAGGTGCTGAATGCTCCGAGGTCAGACCCAGGAAGGTGGAAGTGGGTACCCCTGAAGCTCCTGGCCTGGGAAACAGGCTGTGTACGGAGAAGGGGCCCTCCACCCGGAGTCCGGTCTGGCTTCCTAGGGAGCGGTTCCAGACCATCGCCCGGGCGCTCCGTGACAGATATAGAGAGAGGTGAGGCAGTCAGCTGGAGTTTTCAGAAATGGTGCCATTCGGTAAACATGTGTGGTCACTAATACAGTTAACTAGGGATTAACCCCGCTGGGTAATTTATAACTCGGCTGCAGCTCCTGCCCTGGCCCTAGGGGGCTGCTTTAAAATCCTTGCTCCGTCCTGAAACCAGTGACGGCCGAGGTGTACAATGGAAGAGTTGCTTACTGTAACCATAGTTCTTGGAGATGTGATGCAGGTGTGTATTGCCCTCCAGTGTGAGCGCTCGACTCCAGCTATGGGTGGTACGAAGGAACTGAGGTAGGTCAGGGAAGTGCCACCTCATATAACCGGGGAGGGGCTATGGCCTTGAGGTGTGTGAGCGCCACCCCTGAGTACTGCTCGACAAAACTCTCCTGCTCCGGCACGCAGAGTGTGCCCACACTGACGTGGCATACCTGCCTGCATCTACTCAGAGAAGAACCCCGAGAGATGAGCTAGTGACCGCTCTGGGCTGGGCTCAGGGGACAGTTCCCATGGGGATGGGGAGGGAGGGTATTTTCTTACTCCATTTATTTACCTTCTAGCTCTTCGATGAGGGCTCGGTTTGTTAGTCTCAGTGCCCAGTAAAGCTGATCCTTCTGTAGGGTGTCCCAGCTCTGCACCAGCTCATACAGCTTCCGCATTCTCTCCAGGTCAGACCTCTCATATAAGATGTTCCAGTATTGCTCGTAGGTCAGCAAATCCCGAAGTAGCATGGGCACTTGCACTGAGGAGGCTCGCCGAATCAGTTGTTCTCGGTGTCGCTTCACAAAATGTTCCTCTGGGCAGAGAGGCACTAAAAACCAATAATAAATCCCTGAGTGCTATTTCAAGCTGTTCTGCCCATTTCAGGCTGTTCCCAGGAGCCAGTTAGCCAGAGCTCTAGCAGGGGTTGAGGCAAGGCTACCCTGCCCCTAGGGGGAGCTCCAGGACAGATGGTACCTCAGGCATCCTTCTTTAGGGGCACATGGAGTGAACAGCTTTTTTGCTCTGCTCAGTGCAGGGCACATCTGAGGGAAGGGAATGAAAACTCCTCTTTCCCTCCTCCCCCCACTGCATGGATGGGGCACAATCTGGTCCTTGATAAGGACGCTCCGTTATTTCTCCAGCCCTCTTATCCAGGGGAATCTCAAAGTGCTTTTCAGACTGTAGAGATGGGGATCATGTCCCTGCACGGACATGCAGCCGCTTCTGGGGCGGGACCTGGCAACTCTTTAACAGCCATGCAACAACACAGCACAATTTAAGCCAGGCAGTGAAGAGTTCTAGCTGTTGAGAAATGGGGAGGTGGGGGAGACCTTTCAAGGAAACCTGAGTGGATCAGCAGATGGCTCCTTAATCTCTCTCTTCCCGGAGACCATGAAGTTCATTATTAAATGTACCTGGTTGCAGTGAAGTGTGAGGGGGAGATGGGGCAGAGCTAAGGCTGTTCGGGGTAACCACAGTGCTAGGTTCAGCCCTTGCTCCAGCAGCTCCCAGCACATGTGTAATAGGCATGATCCGGGGAAATACTGGAGGGGGGTGCAGGCTGGGGTAATTTCTAGGAAGGGGTGTACAGGGAGGGGAAGGGACAGCTCAGGGGAAAGCTGGAGTTTAGAGACGTGGTGCATTCTGTAAATGCATTTTATGGTCACTAGTGCAGTGACGCTCTTGGATGATTTATAACTCAGCTGCAGCTCCTGCCCTCGCCTTGGGGGAGGGGGGGCTGATTTAAAATCCTTGCTCATGTAGGTGCCAAGTCCATGGGTGCTCCGGGGCTAGATCACCCATGGAAAAAAATAGTGGGTGCTCAGCACCCACCAGCTGTCCCTTGGATCAGCTCCTCCCCCCCACCCCAGTGCCTCCTGCCCGCCAGCAATCACCTGTTCAGCAGCATGCAGTAGGCAGTGGGCGGAAGGAGGTGGAGCAAAGATGGGGCACACTTGGGGGAGGGGGGCAGATGGGGTGGGGGAAGGCAGGGCGGAACGGGGGCAGGAAGAGAAAGGGTTGGGGTAGGGCCTTTTGGGAAGGGGTGGAGTGAGGGCAGGGTCTGGGGCGGAGCAGGGGTTGAGCAATGAGGAAGCCGGCACCTGGGCTTGTTCAGCCTTGACGCCACAGTGAGACCCAAGGTCTAGCAACCCAGTGAGAGGAGTTAGGGCCCTTCTGGGCTGGACTTGTGGGGGCAGCTCCCCTGGGGACAAAGAGGGCGGGTATTTTCTTCCTCCTCCATTTATTTACCTTCTAGCTCTTTAACGAGGGCTGGGTTTGTTATTGTCAGCACCCGGTAGAGCTGGTCCTTGCCCCTTACGTCCCAGAACGGCAGCAGCTCGTACAGCTTCCGCATTTTCTCTTGGTCGGATCGCTCAGCCAAGATGGTCCTGTATTGATAAATATTCAGCACCCCCTCAAGTAGCAGACTCAGGACGGGGTGCACTGGGGAGACTCGTTGAATCAGCTGCTCTTGGTGCCGCTCCACAAAATGTTTCCTTGATGAGTGCGACACTAAAAACAATCAATCAATCTTTGAGTGCTAGTTCCAGCTCTTCGGGCTGTTTCAGGCAATTCTCTGAGGCAATTTAGCCAGAGCCCAGAGCAGGGATGGAGGCAAACCTGCCCTGCCCCCAGGAGGAATCATAGAATACTAGGGCTGGAAGGGACCTCAGGAGATCATCTAGTCCAACCCCCTGCTCAAAGCAGGACCAACCCCAACTAAGTCCTCCCAGACCAAGGACGAATCATGCCTCAGGTGTCACCATCTTCCTGTCAATGGGAGTTAGGAGCCTCAGGTGTCACCAGCTCCCTGTCAATGGGAGTTAGGAGCCTAAATGACTTTGAGGATCTGGGCCTATGGTCCCTAGAACACTCAACTAAAGCAGTGGTCCCCAACCCCCGGGCCGCGGACCGGTACCGGTCCATGGATCAATTGGTACCGGTCCGCGGGGCAGCGGCGGGAGCGGTGGCATGGCGGGAGCGGTGAGGCGGGGGCAGTGGGGGGAGCGGGGCAGCGGCGGGCAGTGGGGGGGGCAACAGGGGGAGCGGGGCAGCGGCGGGCAGCGGGGGGGAGTGGGGGCGTGGCAGGAGCGGTGAGGCGGCGGCAGCAGTCAATCCCCCCCCCCCCCCCCGGGCCGCAGTAAAATTGTCACGCGTTGACCGGTCCGCGGTGACAAAAAGGTTGGGGACCACTGAACTAAAGGCTAACTCTCTCAGGACCACCTGCTGCTGATGCCCTGGTAGGATTCTTGGACAGGCCCCAATACCACAGTGATGGGAACAGGGATGAAACCACAGAGAGGGAAGCTGGCGCTCTCTGCGAAGGGTTCGGAAGACACAGGGGACAGTTATTTTCTTGATTCCATTTATTTACCCTCCAGCTCTTTGACGAGGGCTCGGTTTGTTTCATTCAGTGCCTGATAGAGCCGGTCCTTGCGCTCCGTGTCCCAATTTGGCACCAGCTCGTACAGCTTCCGCATCTTCCCCGGCTCAGTGCAGATCTCCTGGTATTGCTCATCATCCAGTACATCTCCATACAGCAGAGCCAGGACTTCATCCACCAAGGAGGCTCGTTTGATCAGCTGCTCTCGGTGCCACTCAACAAAATGTCCCCCTGAGCAAAAAAAAGACATGAAAAAACCCTACTGAATCTCTGGGTTTAGTGGACAGACTATTCAGGGCTGACCCAGTTAGAGTATGTCTACACAGGGATAACAGCCCTGGGGCATAGCCATGGCTGGCCTAGGTCGTCTGAGCTCTGGGACCCTCCACCCTTGCTCAAAAGTCTACATGGGGCGTGATTGGGCATGCCAGCCTTTCAGAGAACCAGCCTGGCATTGGCTACCTAAAGCCAGCCAAGATCTCACCAGGACTCCAGCCCAGGGACCCAGGAAAGGACCCTGCCCCACTCAGGGGGGAAGACCCCATAAGGGAATCCTTCTCTTTTGCTCATGCCAACCCTCATTTACAGCACTCTTCGCAGGCCTGATTTTCAGCATCCCCTCTGCCAGGAAAGGTGCCAGGGAGGGAGCTGGAGGTTGTGTGCAGCGGGGAAGGCAGGGAGGTGGGGAATTTTTTATCGTGTTGTTGTTTAGTATTTCAGTTAACTTTCATCCTTTCCTAACGCCTTGTTTTCTTGTCCCAGTAAACTCTCCTGTTCTTTTCTGAGTGTGGTATTGCATTTGTTGGGGTTTGCAGTAATATTTTGTGTTGTTTGTCTACTGGGTTGCATTTCTTGGGAGTAGAATCATAGAATCACAGGATATCAAGGTTGGAAGAGACCTCAGAAGGTATCTAGTCCAATCCCCTGCTCAAACCAGGACCAATCCCCAACTAAATCATCCCAGGCAGTTTTGTCAAGCCGGGCTGTAGAGCAGAGGTATTAGTTATTTCCCCAAGGGACAGCACCCCTTGTGTCTCAGGCATGGAGAGGAGTCACCTAGGGTGGAGAAACTGGGTGTGATGTTCTGTCCCCTCTAATGGCACCAAGACACTCAGAGATTAATGAGTCTGCTCGACAGTCTTAGCTAAGAGCCAGCTGGCTTTTAGCTTATGCAGTAGAGGCTCATGCACTGAGCTCCAGAGGTCCCAGGTTTGATCCTGCCCACCAACAACCAGGGTCTGCCAGTGTTACCTTGACATAAAGACCCCAGAACCCAACCCATGCAAGGAGGGGGGAGAAACCACTCATTAGCAAACAGGAGGGAGGAGGCTTGAGCCACACCTCAGCAAGGGGCTACACCAGTATTGTGGGAGCTGCTTAAACATCCATATCCAGCTAAGATACCGCAGTGATGGGCAAGGGGTAAGAGCCAGCGAGACAAGCTAGTGTCTACTTTGGGATGAGGCTGGGGTGAATCCTCTTGGGAGCTGATTTCCCAGAGGTCATGGACTTACCCTCCAGCTCTTTGACGAGGGCTCTGTTTGTTTTCTTCAGTGCACAGTAGACCATGCTCTTGAACGGTGGGTCCAAGCTCGGCATCAGCTCATACAGCTTCTGCATCTTCTCCGGGTCACTTCTCTCCACTGTGACCGTTGGGGCTGGAGGAGGCACGACGTCGCTGCTCGCGGCATAGCTCCCGACGTAGGGCGGATGCCAGAAGTTCAGTTTGGCAAAATGTTCCCCTGAGAAGTCATTTAAAAAAACTAAATGAATGACTGTCATCAGCATACACCATTTTTGTGCCACACGGGCAACCACTGGAGTGGTCACTGTGACGGTGTACCCCATAAGGCTTTATGGGGGGGTTCCTGTAAATATATGTATATTACTGGAATATGGTTTTGCTACATATGCCATATAACATATCTATGCAAAGGTAATGATCCACTGGATCTGTTCAAAGTTATGAATATTGGCTAGGTGCTTAGTTGGTTATATGTAGACTTTGGAAAGCAACTGAGCAGCTCTCAGAGAAAAAACTATTCTCAGTTAAGACCAATTGAGAACCAATCAAACAAACAATGAACTTGGTAGACGCCCGTCCACACCGGAGCTTCCTCAGGAATGCTGCTGGCTGGTGGTGAGAGGAGTCTGGTTCAAACCTGCAACTGGGCATGTGGACTCTGGATAAGGAGGAGGAGGAGCTCTCCACCCAGAGGAAGAAGTCTATATAAACCTGGGAGAGACCTCTCCATTTTGTTCTCAGCTGGCTCAAAGAACAGCCCTCCACCCCCCCCCCCCCAAGGATACCTAGAAGAAACTGAACAGAGGACTGTGGCTGCAGGGGTGTGTGTGCGAGTGACTGCTGGACCCAAGCTAACAGAGTTTAGCTTGAAAGAAGGAATTCAGAGGGTGAGGCTTTTTACTGTATGAGTGTTAGATTTGCATATTCTATTTTATTTTATTTGGTAATTCACTTTATTCTGTCTGTTACTACTTGGGACCACTTAAATCCTATTTCCTGTCTTTATTAAAATCACTTTTTACTTATTAATTAACCTGGAGTACATGTTGGTACCTGGGGGGGGCAAATAACTGTGCATCTCTCTCTATCATTGTTATAGAGGGCGAACAATCTATGAGTTTGCCCTGTATAAGCTTTATACAGGGCAAAACAAATTTAATTCAGGGTTTGACCCCATTGGGAGTTGAGCATCTGAGTGCCAGAGGCAAGAATACTTCCTGCCTGTTTCCAGGAAAGCCCACAGCGGTTAGGGGACATGGCTCAGACCTGGCAAGGTATTGAGGTCCTAAGCTGTTGGGGAAGGAAAACTGAGGCAGGAGTAGCCTTGGCACATTGGGTGGCAGCTCCTAAGTGGGTTCTGTGATCCCAACCTGTCACAGTCACATCCTCCCCGGTTTATTTCCGCATCCTCATCCCTCCCAAACTCTGCCGTGGCTGGAGAGGAAAAAGTAAATATTACTGCTGTTAACCCTCATTGCTGTCCTGGACCCGACGGTTCCCTCCCCCGCCCCACTCTGTTAATATTGTTTTCTTTGTTTATGTATAGTAAGATTTTATAAAGTTGGTACTTGAATTCATTCCTTCTGGGGGCGGGGGAGGTTGCGACTTGAATGTGGGGAGATTGAGCCTGTGCAATCCCTGCTGAAAATCCACAAAGACTTAATTGTGGGTCTCCAGCTGCTTTTCTATGGGAATTGGGGTTTTTTTTAAGGCAGTGGAGAAGGGCAATGAAGTGAACTGTAGCCTAATCAAGGCCCAGCACCACCCACACCCTTCCTCATTCACCACAAACTCCCCAAAGCAACCCCAGCACAGATTCTTCAGCACAAACCCCAGACACAAATCAACACTGCCACTCACACAGCAACACAACCAGCATACAAAATAACCCCAAACACACAGCCCCTCACCACAGCTCCATACCCCTCGTCCAACATCGGATAACTCCTGGGGGAATTCTGCGCTACTGCTATGTGTGCACAATGAATGAACCAGCGCTTACCCTCCTCTCAGTTCTCAGAGATTTCAGCTCTCAGTGGTGGAACCTCGTTGCTAGTGTGGTGTGGACTCTCTCTTCCACAGGAACACTGTCCCACAGCAGGTCTAAACACTTAGACCGGATTATCAGTGATTTCAGCTCTAGTAGTCACTTAAACCAAAGCGCTCTCTATGGGGTGGTCTTCACTGGGGGGGGGGGGGGGAGGTCAGCTGTAGATACGCAATTATTATTAATGTAGCTGAAATTGGCATATCGACAGCCGACTTACCTGCCGTCCTAACGGCAGCGGCAGTCGGCGGGGGGGGGGGGGGGGAGGAGGGGGAGCCACTGGCGATCGATTTATCACGTCTTGATGAGACGTGATAAATCGATCGCCAAAAGATCGATCCCTCCCCGCTGTAGTGAAGACAAGTTATGAAGCCTAATCAGCTCTATCGCTAAACAGGAGCAGATCAAATAGTGCCTGTGACTCTTAAGCAGAGCCCACACCCCCAATCAAAACACCTGTGCCCCACCTTCTCTGAGCTAGGATCTGGCATCCAAACCTCCTGCTTAGGAAGTACTGTTCAGCGGAGGATAACCAGGGCTTAATTTGTAATGAAAGAGCTGCCAGGGGTCAAGCAAGTTTGTTACTTTCATAACAGATTTGACAAGCCCAGAGGCCCCAGGGCTATGAACTGCCCAATCTAGAGGTGCTGGGTCTCAGCGCTGGCAGGTCCTAGCACATATTAAGCACTGAAATTACTCATACAATTAGGAGAACAACATTTCATGACCGCCACATTTAATACTTAAAGGATTTGTAACCAGCACCAGCCAGAATTGATCACTTGGGCAGCACAGTTCTGTCTGCTGGACACCCAGGCAGAGTCGTTGTGACCATGTAAATACAATCTGGTCCTGAAGCCTTTCCATCCACCCCTGGCTCATCACTAGCTGTCAGGGGAGAGCTCAGATATTATAAATAATCATTTGAAATTACAAGGTAGGCCAATATTGCCTAAACAAATGTGCTGACGTGGTCATAAATAACAGCTGTATGAGGAAGCTTGTCTTTGTTCAAGGCCATTCTCCTTTCTCAGGTACAAGTATTTTCTCATATACTGTATATGCTTTTAAAAGTGTGTATTAATGTTTCAGTTTCAATTCAGATTTCCAACCAACGACTAAACTGGCAGCATTGCATGTAAGTGTGGGGGTGGGGGGAGGTGTTGAGGAAATTCAGGGGGGGGGGGATGTACATCCCCCTCCCACCCCCATGGGGGATCTGGGGAAATCCTTGATTGGACCGAAGCACAGCAAAAGAATCTGAAAGCTGGATCTGAGCAAGGGAGATGAGGAAGTATTTTAAACACGCTGAGTACAGTCCAGAAGGGTTTCCTCAGCTGCTACTCACTGACCTCACTGTGAGCTTTGCCTGGGTAAGGACTGAGGATTTAGATTCACACACAATGTCATTTGGGCCAGTCTCTAACAGAAAGCAGGAAGGCTGCAGAGCCCTGCTCATGGGTGCTGGAACTAAGAGTGCTGGAGGTGCTGCTACAGCTCCCCGCTTGTGGCTTCTATTATATACAGAGTTTACAGTTTGGTTCAGTGGCTCTCCGTAGCCCCACTGTACAAATTGCTCCAGCATCTCTGACCCTGCTGGGAGCTATTCTCTCTCTGGCTCCTTCCTTACCAGCTCTCGACGCTGCGGGAATGAGTGTGTCTGACCGGGCTCCCTGTGTAACCAGTAATCCATAGTCCTTCCCACAGGAGCTGCTCTTCTGGTCAGAGTTCATGAGTTCGTGATGTCCCTCCTGCTGCCAGATTTCACTCCATTTCTCCTTGACACTCTGCAGCTCTGCCTTTCCCAGCTCCTCCTGGGCTTCCCTCGCCATGCTACCACCTCAGATAAAGGCCCGTCAAACTGCCAAGAACAGCGGACAGAGTCAAAAAACTACCACTGCATGGGGGACAGGGAACAGGAAGTGACGGATTTGCAGAGAAGCAGAAAGGGCTGGAGAACTGACTGAACAGTACAGACAATTCACCCTGCACTTCCTGGTTATTGCTCAATACGACAGGAGAATGAGTCTGTGAACTGTGTTTTTGACATTGCGATCTGAGTAGTTATTCCCCTTAGTCCGCGATACCCAAACATTAAAGTCCATGGGCCTGTTTAGTATGGCATCCTCTCAAATGGCATTTGGTAAGGTAGGAGATTAGGGTGAAAAATCGGGACAGCGGGTTGGTGGGGTAATAGGAGCCTATATAAGAAAAAGACCAAAAAATTGGGACTGTCCCTATGAAATCGGGACATCTGGTCACCCCAGGAGATTCACAAAGGTATTTAAGTGTCTAGCTCCTACTGATTTCAATGAGAGTTAGGTGTCTAAATACCTGTGTGGGTCTTGGCCCTAGACTGTATATTAAGGAAGATTTTAAGTGCTGGAGAAGGTTTCTACAGGCCCCCTATATGCCACCACCATAGGGTGACCAGATAGCAGGTGTGAAAAATTGGGGCACTTGTTTTTCAGGGGAGAGGGAGGGAATAGCCCCTAATATCAGGGTGGTCCTGTTAATATCAGGACATCCAGTCACCCTACAGTGTCTGGGGACCATAAACCCCTTAACTGGCCAGGGCAGAATATAGTCAGTCCATAAATGCTGAGTAGGGGTCAAGGCTGGGGAGGCCATAACTTAAGAGGAGCGCTATGGACCTAAATTATGTCATAAGCTGTTTCAGTCCAGAATTGGGAGGGTGCAAAGTTTGTTTGAGCCATCATTGCCCTACCACCCCAAGGACTGTGAGTTCTGGGCTGTGCCTTTTGGGAGGGCAGAATCTGACCCTTGGGATCTATGTCAAAGCACCCCACTATGCAGCCAGTACGCTGAACAAGGCAGCACTGTACTGATTGGATTCCTTGTTTTTGTATTGAATGCACTAAAACAATCCCCTAAAACTGCCCTTTTTCTCCAGGAGCAAACACGGCAGAGTTATTTCATCTGTCAATCTGCTCTCATCCCAACATGTGGATTCTGATCAAGGCCACCTGTTCCCCTCAGCGAGCTCAGCCTAAATTCTCTAGCAAGGCACCACGGTTTCTGAGGCTGTCTGGTGCAGGGGACTGGGGATTCTGCAGCGACCTCAGGGGAATTTCAAAAATAGAGGCTTTTACTGTTAATAAATATGAAAATGACTAACCCAGTCGGAGCAGCAGCCCTCAGGTTACATATCACAATATTTAATTAAATCATACCCTGTTCCCACTGCCTCAGTTTGGTATGGACACACACAGCAGCACTGCAAAAGTTGTCAGGAGGAAGCTGGAGGTTTTGGTAGACATTTTAAGGGATGTTAAGAGCTGCAAACAGGAATCTTTTGCAGTGCACCTGTTTGAACCTATACATTTATGAACTATACTACATATTGGTGGTCTTTATGTTAGCCATCTACATTCACAATACACACACACGGTCACACAGAAAAGCACTTGTTGCGTACCAGTTAAGCTTGCTGATAATGTACCAGGCCTAACACAAAACCTCCAAATCAAGGACATGAAAAGCCATGGCAGCTAACAGATGCCTGCACCCCGAGACACACTTCACCACCAGCCCTGACACCACACGGCACAGGCCACATTATATCCTTAACTCTGCCTCAATAGGGATGCCAACTTCCAGGACCCCCGCCTATCTGTTCTTCTCAGAGCTGGCATCCCCCTCTCACTCAACTGTGGGGAAAAGGGTGCTGGAAAAGTTGTAATGCCTATTAAGCCCAGTCAATCCAGCGCTAGGGATCTCCCATAGTTGGGAGAACATAGGAAGGGCCATACTGGATCAGATCAATGGTCCATCTTGCCCAGTATCCTGTCTTCCAACAGTGGCCAATGCCAGGTGCCCCAGAGGGAATGAACAGAACAGGTAATCATCAAGTGATCCATCCCCTGTCACCCATACCCAACTTCTGGCAAACAGAGGCTAAGGACGCCATTCCTGCCCACCCTGGCTAATAGCCATTGATGGATCATTCTCCATGAATTTATCTAGTTCTTTTTTGAACCCTGTTATAGTCTTGGTCTTCACAACATCCTCTGGCAAGGAGTTCCACAGGTTGACTGTGCATTGTGTGAAGAAATACTTTCTTTTGTTTGTTTTAAACCCGCTGCCTCTTAATTTCATTTAGTGACCTTTAGTTCTTGTGTTATGAGGAGTAAATAGCATTTCCTTATCTACTTTTTCTACACCAGTCGTGATTTTATAGACCTCAATCATATCCCCCCTTAGCCATCTCTTTTCCAAGCAGAAAAGTCCCAGTCTTATTCATCTCTCCTCATATGAAAGCTGTTCCATACCCCTAAAATTTTTCTAAACTTTTTCGGGATGGGGTGACCACATCTGCATGCAGTATTCAAGATGTGGGTGTACCATTGATTTATAGAGAGGCAAGATGATATTTTCTGTCTCATCTATCCCAGGAGCACTGAGCGTGATTGGTACACAGGGTGGAAACGGTACTGATGTCACTTCCCCATTTTTCACAATCCCCCACCCAGCTCCCACCATGGCCCTTTGGTGGCTGCTTGTTCCTCGTTTCCCCCTTTGTCCCATCTGCCCAGAGCTCCTTAGCCTGAGGGGGGAGGAATAAATTTGCCATTTTCTCCATAAGTCTGTATCTATGGCTTGATCTCCCCTTGCCCAGGTCAGTAGGTCCTGGCCCTATACACAGGGCAGCTCAGAGTGCCAGACAGTGACCTGCATGTGGCTATTTAAATACAGTGACAACTGTAGGGGCCTCAGTGCCGCCATATGCACTGCCCCGGTCCACAGCACCCCCGGTGTGTGATACATCCTGGGAACAGGGGCTGGAGAGACCAGAAACCCCCAAGGCCCCAGCACCCACCCAGGTGAGCTGTAAAATGTTCTCCTACAGCCCCCACCAGGAAATGCCTGTTCCTCCCCCATACTGTGCCTGGGAAAGCACAGTTAGTAAGGGGCTGTGGGTCCCTTCTCAAAGCCAGCACCTCCTCTGGGTCTAGGGGGACCAACATCAAGAAAGATGCCAAGATACTTGCCTCCAGGTTTCAATATTTAGTGCCAGCCAGACACACCTTTCCAAGGGTTTATAGATAATGGGGAGTTATACCAGCGTACGGTAAGGTGTGAATTCACCCCCCTATGGCAATACTTGAGTAACTCCCTATCGGGACACTCTTTTTCCAGAATACAAGTGCCACTTCTACCCATTTTCGGGCAAGCCGGACGTCTCTTCCTAGGTATCCATTAATTCCTCCCTCCTGCACTCTTACCCTGCCTGTAGCTCACCTGTGAGCCCCATCTCGCCTACGGTCCCAGCTCTGAGCTCCTCCCTCCTGACTCCTGCCCCCAGGGTTTGGGGGTCAGAAGCCGTCAGGCAGATGGGAAAGTCCCTGCTGCTGAGTGATGCCTGTTTGTGTCCCACTGCCCCACCTGGGGGGGGGGGGGGGGAAGATACCCAGAACTACCCCTCCCCCACCATCACCCTGCTCTGTCGATCCCCCCAATCTCCCCAGTGACCCCCAAACTCTGGCCCCTCCCATATCCCCATGAGCCTCTCAAACACTGTTCTGCTCCTGCCCCTCAGCCCCCCCAAACTGCCTCTAAATTGCCCCCAAACTGCTTCTCAGTCCCCCCCCACTGACCCCTCCTGCCTCTCAGCCCCCTCTCGAATCCTGCCCCTCAGCCCCCCCAAACTGTCTCTAAATCACCATCAAACTGCCTCTCAGCTCTTCCCCCCCATCCGTCTTCTCCTGCCTCTCACTCCTCCCTGGAGTCCTGCCCCTCAGCCCCCCTGAACTGCCTCTAAATTGCCCCCAAACTGCCTCTCAGTCCCCCCCAAACTGCCTCTGCTCCCCCAAACTATCCACCGGAGCCCCCCCACCAAATAAGCCCACCCCGCCAATCTTGTGCTTGAATCCCTCCACCGTCCCCATTGCCCTTCTCCACTGACCCTCCTCCTGGACCCTCTTGAATTGCCACTCCCCTGGGGGACCCACCCTCTCCCTTCACCCCCCCCCCCCCAAAACCCTTCCTCCCCCTGGCTCCTCTCACCTCCCCCCTCCCCCCCAGGATGAGTCAGTTATGTCAGTTTAACTGTCACCTCAGGGACATTCCGAGCTCCCCTCCCTCGGGGCCACATGAGCCCTCATTAGCATCAGAAGATGGGGGGCTTATCTGCATAAAGGGAGACTGGAATGTCCAATCAGGGGCTGGCCTGAGGGGGCTATAAAATCATGACTGGGGTGGAAAAGGGAAAGAAGGAAGGTGTTAAACCCAAACCCTCCTCCCTACACCATCGTCTCGTCCACACACTGAGACCACACGTGGAATGGGGAGCATCTCGGAGATGGAGGCCCTGGACTTCAATCTCTTACCTAGTGCTAGGCCAAGGAAAGGCTGCAGGGAACCCACCCCTCCAAATATAGGTCCACAGTCCTTGACTGCTGGCTACAATAGCCGGTTGGTAGCCAAGCTAGTCCTCCTGATGTAACCTCCCTTCCCCTGCCGGGACGAGGCCAGTGCAATCAGGTGTATAGAAACCAAACCAACTGGGTTTATTTGGGGGAAACTGAGGTACATACATGGGAATGGGAAAAATGCATAAAACAACAGAAACTTAGGTACAGTAAATTGGAACATCTGTGGCCTCAAGCCAAGACCCAACTAAACCTCCATGGATTATACAATACAAGTAAAATATGTCACCCTTCTGATAGTCACTCAGGACCTCGATCCTTTGGCTTGTGCAGAGCCTCAGGAGAGGGACACTGAGGAGATCCCTCCGACTCGTCCTTCTCACTGGCTCCAGATGACACTGTAGCAGGCTCACGAGATAACAGCTGGGCACTCACCGGAGAATGACAGAGATAGATGTCAACGGCCGTAGATGGAAAGTAACAGCTGGAGATGGCACTTGTCCGGAGTTTCGATCCCCTATGGAAACAAACCCATGTACAGCTGCCACCCGAACTGAGGTCACTACCACTCTTCTATAGACTCCATAGCACCAAACCCCATAGAATCCCCGGGATAATACAGTTAAAACTGGAACTTGTTTGCTACTTGGGCCACTGCCAACCATTGGGAAGAGTGGGAAAACACTCCAGCGGCCCTCCTGATCACATGACCAAGTCCTCCATTTTAGATAACAAAATGGGCTCCGTACAAACATAATAAATCATAATACTAATAGCCTTACAAACATAGCTTTAGGAATTTGCCCTTAATACTAGCAGCCTAAATTTGGCCTCCAGGATTTCTCTCCAGGCTACTATGAACCTACATGTACACCTCCTCAGCACTGTGCAAAAGACTGTCTAGAATAGATGTCTTGAGAGCTGCAGCCTTCACACCCAAAGGTAATTCACCATGCAGTTGTCCCAATCATCACAAAGCCAGTGATCTATATTTCTAACGAGCCAATCCCCCATAACTATTACCTGTCTCTTCCTCATCACTGGGAGTCCCTCCTCCAGAGGGGTATCCTTAGTGCAAGAGGATACTCTGACATCATGTGAAGAAGGGTGCCAACTATGGGATTATTTCCCTCCGCTCCACTTTGTATCCCACAAAGTCTTATCTAGGCACCTCTCTGTTGCCCTTAGCTCTTAGTTTATTGACCTAAGTTTAGAGAATGTTAAGCAGATGCATTCGGCTCTCTAAACTCCCTTGCAAAGCTCTGTATTTGCTAGCTTCTCTGGTCACTAAAGAGCTGGTTTCTTAACCCCCTGTTCTCCCTGAGTAGCCCTACCCCCTGGTTAAGGGTTAATGGGTGCTTGTAATGGTCTTTTCCCTCTCAGAATCAGAGGGAGGCCTCCCTGTCTCTTCACAGCTGATAGCAATCATCTCCCCACGGCAAGCAGTCATTAGTCCAGAGAGCCGCCTGGCTTGAGCAAACAGCAATCAACAGTCTGGACTCTGACCCCTGGGTGGGGCAAAGCAATAAGCACCTCTGCTATACGTTTCAGGTGAGCAGCAAGCACAGAACAAATTCACCCCCAAAGTCATGTAGTGGCTCTTCCCTCTGGAGAATGCCTTTGCACAAACCCTTTTTGCTAGCCAGGGCTATGCAAGAAATCTAGGCTGTGTACTGCCCAGCAGCCAGTGGGTTCGGGATTCTCTTTTGGGCAGTGTAACTGTATGGCTCTTAACCAGCCACCTTGTCGTAACCATACAGTTAAGGGTAGCCTAGAATTCCCCCTTACCTGTAAGGGGTTAAGAAACTCAAGGCATGTTAGGTTATCTTTTGTTTAACTTGTGAATTTTGCCTTTGCAAGAGAGATTTATGGGTTTCTCTGTGTCTTTGAATCTTGAATCTGCTGCATTGGTGGCTCAGCAGTAGAAGTCTTGCCTACCAAGCAGGAGGCCTGGGTTCAAGTTGTGGGGGTGGGGATAACTCAGTGGTTTGAGCCTTGGCCTGCTAAACCCAGGGCTATGAGTTCAATCCTTGAGGGGGCCATTTAGGGATATGGGGTAAAAATCTATCAGATGATTTAGTTGGGGTTGGTCCTGCTTTGAGCGGGGGGTTAGACTAGATGATCTCCTGAGGTCCCTTCCAACCCTGATATTCTATGATTTTGTTACTCTTTAACGTTATCTTCCATCCTGGTTTTACAGAGGTGATTCTTCTACCTTTTCTTTAAATAAAATTCTTCTTTTAAGAACCTGATTGATTGATTCTCATTATCCTAAAAATCCAGGGGTTTGGGTCTGTGCTCACCTGTACCAATTGATGAGGATATTATTCTCAAGGAAAGGGGTGTAGGGCTTGGGGGGGATATTTTGGAGACGATAGGGTTCCAAGTGGCCCTCCCTGAAGGTTTGTTTAAATCACTTGGTGGTGGCAGTGATACTGTTCAAGGAGAAGGTATTTGTGCCTTAGGAAAGTTTTAACCTATGCTGGTAGAAATCAGCTTAGGGGGTCTTTCCTGCAGGTCCCCACATCTGTACCTCAGAGGGGGGAGGGAACCCTGATATGCCCCACCTCAGAAGTAGCTGCATTTCAATGCTGTCTGGCATTGCTGTGGGGCTGCTAAGCAGCTGCTTTGCCCCACCAATCTAGGGCAGCAGGAATACCAGCACAGAGGGGCCTAATGGGCTGATCTGGGGGAGAAAGGAGGGGGTTGGATGAGCCCATGGGTCTGATCTGGGGGAGAAGGAGGGGGTTGGATGAGCCCATGGGTCTGATCTGGGGGAGAAGGAGGGGTGGGATACTGGGCTAGATGATCCCACTGGCTGGTGCTGTCTTTCTCTTTCTAGACCTTCCCATAGTCTAAGGCTCCCCCAGCTGCTCCCGTTAGAGGAAGAGGAGGCTATTTACAGTCATAGTCTGTGGGGGCCTCACACCAAGATGGTGATGGAAAGCAGCAGTTGGGAATCTTCAGCCATATGGCTCCCACCGTGAGACCTTCTCAGGCTGAGCAGAGGGGGAGCAGGATCCTGGGCTAGATTGGCCCATTGTCTGGTGGGGCCCAGTGTTTGATACTTTCTCTGGGCCCCGCCGCAGTTCCAGAGAGCTGCAGGTCACCCTCTGGAGCAGGAGAACCAGGAGGTGGTCGGTAAGCTAAACAATAAATACTACTAGTAGTAGTGGAGGAGACGGAAGTGACGGAGAATCTTTTGTGGCTCCAAACATCCTCTATTAGATCTGACTAACATGCCTCACCCCCTTACCCAGCCCTACTTGCTCAGGAGGGGTCATTCCTCATGTGCCCTTTGTTTTCCCTGTGGGAACTGCCATGTCTGAATACACAGGCAGAAGCTCCTTGGCCGGTCCCGGAAACCTACACCAAGGATGTCTGGGGGGAGCAGGAGCTGAACCTGGTGGAGAAAAATGACCGGAAGCTGATCTGGGAGGCTGTCATCAGACCAGGTAGGAGTGGGTTTTTTCTGTGTGTGCTGATGAGGTGAAAATGGCCAGTGAAACCTTGCAAAAGGGTGGTTCTGGTATCCCGCATGGCTGATCGGGATGGTGCTCCATCCGTGGGGAGGCTGTGTCCCTTTGGGATTTGTCATGGTGCTGATGATGATGATGTCAGAGCAGACTCAGCCTGGCAAAGGTACCGGTAGATGTTTGTGCAAGCAGCCCCGAGCCAGTACCTGTCATGAGGCAGGAACCACGTGAGGGGTCTGGCAATTAGGTGCCTGAGGAGAGGACCAGAGAAGCAAGACTGGAAACATCCTCTAAGACCATGAAGCTCAAGATTATTGCCCTAAAGCTGTGGCCAACCACAACATCTCATGCTAGCCTTCTGCTTGGAACTACATGATGCCCTCAGGGATAGAGCCCACATCCTGCTGCTACAAAAACCCAGGCCCTGAACCCCTGGAGTAAAGACCCCCCCCCCAGGGTGACTAGAGAGCAAGTGTAAAAAATTGGGACAGGAGGTGGGGGGTAATAGAAGCCTATATAAGAAAAAGCTCCCAAAATAGGGTCTGTCCCTATAAAATCCGGACA
Source organism: Sternotherus odoratus (assembly GCA_032164245.1). NCBI lineage: Eukaryota > Metazoa > Chordata > Testudines > Kinosternidae > Sternotherus > Sternotherus odoratus. The sequence goes on along the minus strand of JAVMKO010000006.1, from coordinate 104,366,998 downwards.
TCTGGTCACCCTACACCCTTCACTAGCTGTAAAGTATCAGCGAGGTAGCCGTGTTAGTCTGGAATTGCAGAAGTGACAAGGAGTCCTGTGGCACCTTAACGACTAGCTAAAGTATTGAAACATAAGCTTTCGTGGGCTAATACCCACTTCCACTGCATGCATCCGATGAAGTGGGTATTAGCCCATGAAAGCTTATGCTCCAATACTTTAGTTAGTCTTTAAGGTGCCACAAGACACACTTTACAGCTATGACAAGGAATCTATCAAAGGGCCTGATACACATTTGAGCAGCTCTGATTCCTACCAGCAGAGGGCGTAAGCGGACAGACACACATTACTTGGCAGAATTCAATTTTTATGTTTTTATCATTTCAACAGATATTGGTTTTCTTTTCAACTTTTTTTTAGAGTTTTACTGACTTAAATTTTCAGTTGCATGAAACTATGGGGGGAGGGTCAGACAGTTGTTCAGTGACAATAGGCGCTGAGATTCAAAAAGTGAAAGCTTTTTAAACTGTTAAAACACAAATTGTCAAAAGATACAAAGTAAAAAGCCTGACATCCCCGTTTTTCCTGTTCGTTTGCTAGTCCATTTGTGACAAGGCCCATTCAAAAGTCTGAATCATGGGATTTGGACTCTAATAAGTTCTGAAGCAGCATTTTTCTTACTTTCCCTATCTGTAAATTTCTATGCTCATCAATGGAAACATGTTTTTGTCAGTCTCTGTGTGCGCAATGAATGAATGAAAATCTATTCCTTCCAGGCCTAATGTATAAGATCTTCCTTGCTCTCTCTTGATCATGGATTTTCTCAGGAGCAGATCACAGGATGGGAACAGGCACCATTAACATCTTTAGGACAACTCAGTGTGGAGTGAATTCTCCCAGTTCAGCAGCGTTGATACTTCCTTTTCTCTTAAAACTGGGGGCTTTGTGTGAGACGCCAGTTTTTAAATCCAATTCTTTGGTCACACAGGCCAGTTTCACCACTTGGAAGCAAAGAAATCAGATGGAGAAATCCCTATTAATGTCTTATCTAGTCCACATGTTGTACAGCACTGCTGCCATACCTCACCCCAGAGGTGGCTGCATTTTTGACACTGGATGAGCAATCTCTCAATATCCAGACTGCCAGGTGCTGTGGCGAAAGTCATCAGGGAAGATTTTATATTAGCAAACAGGTTAACAAACCCCAGTTTCTTCTCTCTCTCCTCCTCAGGTATGTATTTTGTCCCAGGCACTGAGAATAGGGCAAAAATGGGATTGGTCCTGCTTCAAGCAGGGGGTGGACTAGACGATCTCCTGAGGTCCCTTCCAACCCTGATATTCTATGATTCCAGGCAGCTCAGGACTCCAGTTCTGCTCCTTCCCTCCCTGCCAGGCTGCACGAGGGCTCAGACAGCCCCACCCATTCCTCACCAAGGTCCTGCCCCAAGACCTCCCCTAGTCATGGAGACCCATCCAAAGCTCCTTCTTCCCTGATGACCTCAGATCCACTGGCCTTTGGGGGAAGAGGCAGGGGGTGGGGCCTCAGAGAGAGGCGGGGCAAGGAGAGGGGCCTCAGGGGAACAGGTGGGGCAGGGAGAGGTTCCAGAAAGTAGGCAACCTGACACTCAAGCACAGACCACTCCATTCACCCCTACCGCTCCCACACTGATCTCAGTGTGTCCACCACGCTCACACTCCAGGCACGCTCAGCAGCTGCCATGACCCTCTGCAATCTCGTGGCTGGGAAATCTGAGCGTGGCAGCAGCTAGATCCTCCCCGCCCCAAATCACAGCTGAGCCATGTCCCCGGAGTGAGAAGGCAGGAGGGTCCCAAGGTGTCTGGAACAGCAAGGCAGGGGGCCCATGGCCCCTGGTTCCCAAGGGGAAGAGAAGGGAATGGAGAATGGGACCCAGGCATCCTGGACGACAACGCTGCACTCCCAGACCATGGAGTGCTGGGGAGAGAATGGGATGGGGAATGGGACCCAGGCGTCCTGGACGACAATGCTGCACACCCACACCCTGGGGTGCAGGGGAAGACTGGGATGCAGAATGGGACCCAGGCATCCGGGAGGGCAGTGCAGGGCCTGCACTGGGGAATGAGAGCCGTGTCTTCCCATGCCAACAGCTGCCCGAGCCAGTCGCCTGTCACCTTTCCCTCCCCCTCCTGCTCTGCAGACAAAAACCTGGCCGGTGTCCTGTGCTTCCCAGAAGAGCAGCCGGTTATCGATCTATATATAGTGGCGGGGAGGGGCCGTGGGGCAGTCGCGCTGCGGCTGAGCCCATCCCCGCCGTCAGCTGCTCCTCGGTGCCCATCCGCTCTCTGCACCACTTCGCCCTCCAGCCGGACCCTGCTCCCCGCTCCGTCTCCTCCGATCTCAGTAAGGCGCTGCTTTCTTTCTCCCCCGCCCGGAGCCGTGGCTGGGGGTCTGTTTCATTGCCCCTTGTATGCAGCCTACCGCGACGGGGGGGCCAGGCTTCGAGGGTGGCTGGGAAAACTTGAAGGGAGGTATCGTCCCTCTAAAGGGCGTAGAACGGGGTGGGCTGCATGGGCAAGGTCAGAGGGTCTGTTGGGGAGAGGGATCCTGCCCTCTAGGATAGCACCGGGGGGGTAGCTGGAGTTACTTCGCTCTGGGCAGGGATCAGAGACACTCCGAGTGAGGCCTCTGTCTGTCTGGGTCAGTCTGTCTGGGTCTGTCCAGTGTCAGTCTGTCTCCATGTCTCGGCTCTTTTTTCTCCTCTCTCCTGCGTGTCATTTTAACCCCCTGGCGCTACCGGGTGGGTAGCAGAGGGACAGCGTGTAGGCGGGAAGAGCATATGGCAGGGAAGGGGGGCAGAGAAGGGATCTGGCTTGGGGAGGGGGTTGGGTTGGGTTAGATAATCTGTCTGGGCAGAGGCTAAAAATGTTCCTCAGTGTCTCTCTCCCTCTGTTTGTGAATCTGTCTCATTCCCTCCATCCCTCTCCCTTCCCCCCCAGTCCTGTGTCCGACGCATGGAGAAGCCAGCCATGCCCCCTTTGCTGCATGTCAGGCCCCTCCGGACTGGGTCTCACCCATCTCTATCCACTGGGGATCAGTCTAATCCCTCCCTTCTGCTTTCACCCCCTCCCAGGGCCCCTCTAGACCCTTATTCCCAGCTGCAGTGGGGGGCAGGACATGGGGAAAGCCAGGCTGGCCTAAGCCCCTCATCCCACTCCGGAAATGGCCTTTATTGGTCCTCAGACGTGGTCCTGACCTTGGCATGCAGCATGGTCTGGGGAGGGTCTCAGCCCTGCAGACCGCTCCCCTCCGGAGCAACGGCACAGCAGGAGACTCAGAGAGTCCAGACGGGACCATTATGATCATCTAGTCTGAACCCCTGGATTCAGAGAGCTGGCCATACGTAACCCCCACATCCACGCACATGCACCCTGTACCGCATCTTGTACCGTGTATCTTCACCCCTAAGAGCTACACCCAACAGCACACAACACAGCGGGACTTTGCTTTGAACGGTCCCCTGCTATACCGCAGAGGCAGCTACAAGCCAGCGCAGTGCCCCCCGACGCAGTGCAGGGCAAGGGGAGACGTGCAACGCGGCAGGACAACAGCAGTTCACCACACTGCACTGCAACACCACAAGTGCAACGGAGACAACGGCTGGGCATCGAGTTTGCACTGCAAAAAAATGCAATGCGTGTATTGCAATGCAAAATAATTCACTGCAGTATAGCATACGTTGAGTGGTACAAAAAGGCACACAATGCAACGCAGCACAACAAATCATTTTAAAATATATATTTACTATAGTATCTAGCTCTTTATATAGCACTTTCCCTCTGCTGATCTCAGAATACGTTACTAAGGGAAATCACCTATCATTTTATAGCTGGGGAAACTGAGGTACTAGGATGAATCACCTACCAACAGTCACCCAGCTGGAAATAGAACCCAAGTCTCCTGTTTCCTTGTCCAGGGATCTCACCATTAGAGCACACTGCTGTGCACAGCCACCCTCACCTAGAGTGCCACTCAGCAAAACATGACAGTGGTCCTGCCACAAATATCACACTGCAAAGCATTGTATGGTGTAGCCTAGTGGCTAGAGCACTGGCCCAGAGCCCAACAAGGTTCAGGATCCAGGAGCTCACTTTCAGGCCCAGGCCTGCTGGATGTTGAGGTAAATCGATTCAGTTTTCCCATCTGTAAAATGGGGCTAGCACTAGCGATCTCCTTTGTAAAGCTTTTAGAGATTGACCGTCGGGAAGCACTAAATAGGAGCCGGGGAATTGTTACTGTGGTGGCCGCCACATAATCCAGCAATCCGGACTTCCAACAAACAGTCACTGCGACTTCGCAGGGAAACAGCTGTCAAGATATATCCATATAATTTTAAATATATTTTTCTCTAACTGCATTTTCAAAACTGGCAGTGGAAATGCCCTAGATAAGAGCTAGGTATTATACATGATATATAATTATTCCGTTGCCCCCTGTTCTGAGGGGGACCACAGAAACTTAGACCATCTCTGACAGGTGTTTGTCCACCCCGTTCTTAACAACAACGATGGGAATTCCACTCCCTCCCTGGGTAACCTGGGCCCCAGCTCAACTAACCGTAGCATTTGAAAGGTTTTGCTAATATCGAACCTCAATCTCTCCTGCTGCAAATTAAGCCAATTACCTTTTGTCCTCCCTGCACTCCAACACAACAGCACCATGCCTGCACCACAATGCACCAAAAAGCCATGCAATGCAATGCCAATGGATGCAGGTGGCATTCACAGCGATCAAGACTCTGTGCTTTGCTAGACTACAGGGCAATGCCCTGCCACGCCCGGCCCCCCGCAGCAGAGGGAACAGAATGTAAGACGTAGTCCCTGCCATACGGCACCCGACTGCAAAGCCACAAATCCCGGGCAATGCCCGGGTGCCCTGGAATACCCTGCAGCAGAACAGTGTCAAGACAAAAACCCGGGGCTGTACGACACGGTCAGCCGCAACTCCCAGGGAGGGGCCACGATTCACAGGGGGAGAATCACCCGGCCCCAGAGCTCGGCTCCCGTTGCCACGGCCCTTCCAAGCCGGCTATTTATGGGTATTTGTCACCCGGCAGCCATGGGCCCAGCAGATACCACGCAGGGTTAACATTCCTCCAGGAGGGCAGGCTGCAGGGGGGGAAGGGAAATGACTCATTTATCCCAAGCAGGGGTGGGGGGACTGTTCCCCTCTAGGGGGCTTTGGCTCCAGGACCGGCTGGCTCAGGGGGGCGGGAATGGGGTCCAGGAGTCACCTTCTGTCCCCTCTCTGCCAGCCCAGCCATGTCCAACTCCAAGCAGCGCCTCATGCAGGGCATGCACCAGGACCTGAGCTGCCCCAGCTGCTTGAAGCTGTTCAAGGCCCCGGTGACGGCGGAGTGCGGCCACACCTTCTGCCTGGAATGCCTGTCCCGGGCCGCCGCCTGCCCCACCTGCCAGGCCCCCACCAAGGTGGAGCAGCTGCGCATCAACCAGCCGATGGAGCACCTGGTGCAGTGCTTCCGGCAGGTGCCCCACGACCACTGCGAGGAGCATCTGGACCCGCTGAGCGTCTACTGCGAGCAGGACCAGCAGGTCATCTGCGGGGTGTGCGCCTCGCTGGGCAAGCACAAGGGCCACAACATCATCACCGCCGCCGAGGCCCACCAGAGGATGAAGGTAACCGCCCCGTGGGCCCGTCTGCCCCGCCGCCTCGGTCCCCCGCGTGGATCCGCCCCGTGGGCCCGTCTGCCCCGCCGCCTCGGTCCCCCGCGTGGATCCGCCCCGTGGGCCCGTCTGCCCCGCCGCCTCGGTCCCCCGCGTGGATCCGCCCCGTGGGCCCGTCTACCCCGCCGCCTCGGTCCCCCGCGTGGATCCGCCCCGTGGGCCCGTCTGCCCCGCCGCCTCGGTCCCCCGCGTGGATCCGCCCCGTGGGCCCGTCTGCCCCGCCGCCTCGGTCCCCCGCGTGGATCCGCCCCGTGGGCCCGTCTGCCCCGCCGCCTCGGTCCCCCGCGTGGATCCGCCCCGTGGGCCCGTCTGCCCCGCCGCCTCGGTCCCCCGCGTGGATCCGCCCCGTGGGCCCGTCTGCCCCGCCGCCTCGGTCCCCCGCGTGGATCCGCCCCGTGGGCCCGTCTGCCCCGCCGCCTCGGTCCCCCGCGTGGATCCGCCCCGTGGGCCCGTCTGCCCCGCCGCCTCGGTCCCCCGCGTGGATCCGCCCCGTGGGCCCGTCTGCCCCGCCGCCTCGGTCCCCCGCGTGGATCCGCCCCGTGGGCCCGTCTGCCCCGCCGCCTCGGTCCCCCGCGTGGATCCGCCCCGTGGGCCCGTCTGCCCCGCCGCCTCGGTCCCCCGCGTGGATCCGCCCCGTGGGCCCGTCTGCCCCGCCGCCTCGGTCCCCCCGCGTGGATCCGCCCCGTGGGCCCGTCTGCCCCGCCGCCTCGGTCCCCCGCGTGGATCCGCCCCGTGGGCCCGTCTGCCCCGCCGCCTCGGTCCCCCGCGTGGATCCGCCCCGTGGGCCCGTCTGCCCCGCCGCCTCGGTCCCCCGCGTGGATCCACCCTGTGGGCCCGTCTACCCCGGCATCCCGCCCCCTCGGTCCCCCGCATGGATCCGCCCCGTGGGCCCATCTACCCCGGCATCCCGCCCCCTCGGTCCCCCGCATGGATCCGCCCCGTGGGCCCATCTACCCCGGCATCCCGTCCCCTCTCTGCCCCCCGGATCAGACCCCCACCCTCACTCGCTTTCTCTTTTTCTCTCTCAGAAACAACTTCCCCAGCAGCAGGTTCAGCTGCAGGAGGCGCAGGTGCGTAAGGAGAAAACGATCGCTCTGCTGAACCGCCAGATAGCAGAGGTGGAGGTGAGACAGCAGGGCGTGTGCGTGTGTGTGTGTGCGTGTGTGTGTGTCTGTGTGTGTGTGTGTGCGTGTGTCTGTGTGTGTGTGTGTGTGTGTGTGTGTGTGTGTGTACACACACTTTCAGGAGATTCAGATGTCAGTGGGTGAATGCACTGTTAGTTCAAAGGGATCTCACCTGCCAGCACCCAGAAGTTACACCCTCTTCTCCTTTCAGTGAATGTCAGACAAGCGACTCCCAATCATTAAGTCCTCCCTACAGACCCTACAGTAACAAAGGAGGGTGTGCAACCCCAATATCCATGAGAAATTCACAGCAACAAACCACGTGTAGCTCTAGCAATGCCAGGAGACCCTACAATAACAAAGGAGGGTGTGCACAACCCCAGCACTGGTGAGAGACCCTACCATAACAAGCCATGTGTAGCCCTAGCAATGCCAGGAGACCCTACAATAACAAAGCAATCTGTGCCTCCTTCGTGTTCATGAAGACAAATGTGGGGCGGAGGTTGCTGGGAGGGGATCTGGGAGGGGAGGTGCTATCGGGGATAGTTACGGGGGGGGGGGCTCTGACTCGGGGGAGGATCGGGGAAATGGGGGGAGTGGCAAGGCAGTGACCACCCCTCCCCCCCCGGCGGCAGGACACGGTGGTGCGGTTCAAGCAGCAGGTGGCGGAGCAGCTGGGGGTGATGCGCTCCTACCTGGGGGTGCTGGAGGCCTCGCTGGGCCGGGAGGCGGAGCGGGTGCAGCAGCAGGCGACGGCCGTGCTGCAGGACGAGCACAAGACCATGGGCCGCTACCTCGAGCAGCTCAAGCAGATGGAGGCCGTGCTGGGCGAGGTGCAGGAGGAGAGTCAGACCGAGTTCCTGAGGGTGAGGAGAGACCCCCCCCCTCCCCCACCCTGAGTGCCTGGGACCCCCCACCCTGCCCCTGAGAGACCCCCCACCCTGCCCCTGTCTGCTTGGGACCCCCCCCCTCCCCTGAGAGACCCCCCCACCCTCCCCTGAGTGCCTGGGACCCCCCTCACCCTGCCCCTGAGTGCCTGGGACCCCCCTCACCCTGCCCCTGTCTGCCTGGGACCCCCCCTCCCCTGAGAGACCCCCCCACCCTCCCCTGAGTGCCTGGGACCCCCCTCACCCTGCCCCTGAGTGCCTGGGACCCCCCTCACCCTGCCCCTGTCTGCCTGGGACCCCCCCCTCCCCTGAGAGACCCCCCCACCCTCCCCTGAGTGCCTGGGACCCCCCTCACCCTGCCCCTGAGTGCCTGGGACCCCCCTCACCCTGCCCCTGTCTGCCTGGGACCCCCCCACCCACCCTGCCCCTGAGTGCCTGGGACTCCCCACCCTGCCTCTGAGTGCCTGAGACCCCCCACCTCCCCTCAGTGCCTGGGACCCCCCACCCTGCCCCTGTCTGCCTGGGACCCCCCACCCTCCCCTGTCTGCCTGGGACCCCCCACCCTCCCCTGTCTGTCTGGGACCCCCCACCCTGCCCCTGTCTGCCTGGGACCCCTCTGCCTGGGACCCCCCACCCTCCCCTGTCTGTCTGGAACTGTGCCCCTTCGTCCCTCTGCCTGGGACCCCCCACCCTTCCCCTGCCTGCCTGGGACCCCCCCCCCCACCCTCCCCCTGTCTGCCTGGGACCCCCCTCCCTGCCTCTGTCTGTCTGGGACTCTACCCATTCGTCCCTCTGTCTGGGACCCCACCCCCTGCTGCTGTTTGTCTGGGACCCCCTGCCTCTGTCTGTGATTCTATCCCTGGTGTCCGTCTGTGATCCCCGCCTCTGGCTGTCTCTGTGACCCCCACCCCTGCCTTCCTGTGTCTGTGACCCCCATCGCCTGTGTCTGTGTCTCTGTCATCCCACCCCTCCCTCTAGTTGTCTGTGACCCCGCCCCCTGCCTGGGTCTGTCTGTGACTCCGCCCCCTGGGTCTGTCTGTGACTCCGCCCCCTGGGTCTGTCTGTGATCACCTGACTAAGGTGGAGGAAGGAAAAAGCCCCACAAGGAAGGTGGGAGACAGCTGCCTCCCTAGTCTCACATCCCAGCTGGTGTTCAGAGGTTACCCAGCGGAGATGACACGGTCGTCTGGGTCCCTGTCTCTGGCCAGAACATCCCTCGGGGTCAGGGCAGGACGGTGATACAGTGGACCCCTGCAGTTGATGTAGGTGGCAACCATGATGGGGAAACTTGGTCCTTCCTTCTAGGCCACCCATCCCCTGTTTTGACGCCACCACCACCCTGCCAGACGGGAGCGGTGGGTTGAACAGCCCCGCCCTTCATTATTCCGGCCTCCAGTTAGGTCTAATGTCCAGCCTCCAATTTTGGTTCCTTGATTTCCAGTTCCTTGCTCACCAGGTGTGACCCGAACCACGCCCTTGGGGGCCGGGGAATGCAATCTATCCTTTGTGTTTTCTAGACTATTTTCTATCCCCCTTTGCGCTGGACAGTTGTTAGCTTGGAAAATTCAGGCTTGGTCCACACTCGCACCTTAGGGCGGTGTAACTGTGTTTCTGAGCCACGCAGAGTCCAGGGCTCTGCTCCTTGTATCTGTCTGTGACCCTGCCCTCTCCGCAACATCCCTCTGTCTGTCTGTCTGTCTGTCTGACCCCTCCCGACGTCTGTGTCTGTCTGCCAACCCCAACATCCCTGTGTCTGCCTGTCTTTTGTGACCCCAAACATCCCAGTATCTCTCTCCCCATTACGTACACACCAGGTCCCTGTGTCCCTTCCCCTCCCCAACACACGCACACGTATTCCTCTGGGTCTGGGTTTGACCCCTGCCCACACGTGCATTTCCCCCACTCTCTGTGTCAGTCACACTCACCCCCGACTCTGCCTGTCTTTTTAACGTGATGCTCTTGCCTCTGCGGTTCAGGGGGGCTGGGTTTGAGGTGGGGTGGGTGGGAGGGCTGGGAATGGGGAGATGCAGTGGGTCAGGTGCTAATCTTCATTCTCCTCTTCCTCTCCGCAGAAATACTGCCTGGTGGCCAGCAGGTGAGCGCTCCCACTCCCCTGCCGCTGTCCTTGAGCTCCCCCTTGACCCCACCCCCCATCCACCCCATAGGGCTGGGGACAGTGGACCAGAAGGGCCCTATTGGGTCACCGAGTCCAGTCGCTGCTCTCACAGCCCCTCCTTCCCCCCTTGTCAGCTCAGCCCAGTCTGAAATGGATCACGCTCCATCCTCCAACCCGTCCAGTTCCTGGCCCGCACTGGTGCTGCTGGGAGGCGGATCCAGACCCTCCCTTCTCCGCTACAGAGACTCCTCCCCGCCAGCCAAGATCAGGGACCCTGCTTATGGCAGGTGCTGCTCAGACACTCTGAGTGAGAGACAGAGCGCTCACATTCTAGGGAAAGAAGGGATTGTTAGTCCCATTTTACAGATGGTAAAACTGAGGCCCAGCATGATTCAGTGACTTGCATGAGTGGGTTTGTGGCAGTGCTCCACCCAGCTCTGCTCACACCCCTCCCCTTGCACACACGCCTCGCACACTCAGGTCCTGGTAAGAGAACACTCCCTGCCGGATGAATGGATCCATGAACTGAGTCACACAGTTCTGACCTCCCCATCGCTCCTTACACTCCCGCTCTGCCCTCCCTACACCCCTCTCCATCCCTCTTGGTTCCCGGCCCCGGGCACATGGCCCCCTGACTGTCTCTTCCTTCCCTGCAGGCTGCAGAAGATTCTGGGAGAGTCCCCGCCGGTCGCCCGGATGGACGTTCAGCTGCCGATCATCACGGATGACTTCAAGTTCCAGGTGTGGAGGAAGATGTTCCGCGCACTGATGCCAGGTAGGGCAGCTGCAGGAGATGGATCAGTCGGGGGTTGCTGACCCCACTACCTCAGAGCAGTGCTAGGGGGCGCTGTGCTACAGAGAGCAGGTGGGTTGGCTCAGTAGGGGGCGCTTTCCCTGCCTTCCCGATGAGACTTCATACCGACGCTCCGGCCAGTCATGGTTTGTAAACATCCCTGGCATTTTTCCAAAAGTCAGCGAGTTAACCACAGTGTCCTGGCAAAATCCCAGCTGCGGGATTGCAGTACGGCGGCTAAACAAACCCCGCGCCTCACCCCAGAGCTAGCTGCATCTCAGCACCAGGCGAGGGATCCCTGTATAAACAGCCCTCCCTCCCCAGAAGTGGCTGCATCTCAGTGTCGGGCCTGCGTATATCCAAGGACATAGTTTGTTCTCATTTACCCGGCACGGCAATCTCCAGTTGTGCCGGGTGCTAAGCGGACCCGGAGGGAAGTGATCGGCTCAGCAGCCCCCTGGCAGAGCCGGGAATAGAACCCAGGAGTCCGGGGCTCAGTGCAGTGCTCTGTTCACTAGGCCCCAGTGTGCCGGGCGCCCTCTGACCCCACCCGAGATCCTGGCCGGGATTGGGGGGAGGTGACGAGGGGTGGAATTTGGGGCCGACTTCCCAGAATCCCACGTTTCCCCCTTGCTTTCTCTCCCCCCTCCCTCCCCCCCAGCGCTGGAGAACCTGACCTTGGACCCGGACACGGCCCACCCCAACCTGGTGGTGTCGGAGGACGGCAAGCGGGTGGAGTGCGTGGAGCACAAGCAGCCGGTGAGCGCGGACGACCCGGGCCGCTTCGACAAGTCCAACTGCCTGGTGAGCCGCCAGAGCTTCTCCAGCGGCGAGCACTACTGGGAGGTGACGGTTGGCGACAAGCCCCGCTGGGCCCTGGGCGTCATCTCGGCCGAGGCGGGGCGAAAGGGTCGGCTCCAGGCCCTGCCCTCCAACGGCTTCTGGCTGGTGGGCTGCAAGGAAGGCAAGACCTACGAGGCCCATGTGGAGCACAAGGAGCCGCGGCTGCTGCGGGTGGACGCCAAGCCCAGCCGGGTCGGGCTTTACCTCAGCTTCGAGGACGGGATGCTGGGGTTCTACGACGCCAGCGACGAGGACAACCTGGCGCCGCTCTTCGCCTTCCACTCCCGCTTCACCACCACCCTCTACCCCTTCTTCGACGTCTGCTGGCACGACAAGGGCAAGAACAGCCAGCCGCTGGTCCTCTACGCGCCGGAGCCGGAGGCCTCCTAACGGCGCCCGCCCCCCCAGAGCCGGGAGTGCCAGAACCATGTTGCCAAAGGCGCTGTCGCCACGCCCAGCCACGCTCCATGCTGCCAGATGTGCCACGGCCACGCCCGACCTTGACGCCCGACCTTGACCCAAGATGCCAGAGCGGGAGGTGCCACAACCAGGCCCAACCACACCCCATGTCCCCAGAAGAGCCACGCTCACGCCCAGCTATGCCGAAACCTCGCCCCACAGCACCGCGGCCACACCCAACCACGTCACCTGGGCTGGCGGTGCTGCGGCCAGGCCCAGCCGCACCCCACGCCCCCAGAGAAGCCGTGCCCTGCCATGCCTCGCTAGGCCGGACGTCACCAGACCAGGAGGCACCTCAACCCTGGCCAACGTCGCTGGAAGTTCTATAATTATCTCGTTAGATGCTCTGTAACCACAGCTAGCCACGTCCTACAGCACCAGAAGCTCCGTAACTATGCCCCGTCATGCTACCGTCACCAGCAGTGGCCTCCGCATCACCAGAAGCTCCGTAACTATGCCCCGTCAAGCTACCATCACCAGCAGTGGCCTCCGCATCACCAAAGGCACCTCAATCATGCCCAAGCATGTGTCCATTACCAGAGACTTCCTGGCCATGCCCACGTAGCTGGAAGTGCCACATTCACACCCCATGGCATCACTGCTCCTCCGGACATTCGGAGCCCACGCGGCCCCGCTCCAAGCTCCCTGGGATGGCCAGTGACCCGCCGTGGTTCCAAGCCTCCTGGATCTGTACAGCCCTGGTCAGGGTCTGAACACAGTCGCATCCACCCAGATATGGTGTCCAATAAAACATGGTCATGTCCACTCTGCCTCCTGTGTGTACGGGTGTGTCTGGGCTTCTATCTGCCCCACGGCCCCCAATCAATCTGTATGGGATCGGCGATATATCGATATGGGGCTGGACACCCTAGTAACTGGGCACTGTGCCAGCATTAGTGGATTTATCTAGTGCATTACAGGAATCTCATTATTATTGCTTGTTATGGTAGCAGTTGGAGGTTGCAGCTAAGATCAGGGCCCCATTGTTCCTGGCACTGCGCAGACCCCGACCCAGATCAGGGCCCGCAGTGGGTCAGATGTTGCCCAGAGCCACAGTGAGGGTCAGTCCCTGCCCTGAAGAGTCGACAGACTGAACAAACAAAGGGTGGGAGGGGAAACAGAGAATTATTATTAGGGATCATCCGAGGGATATTAGGGAACAGCCGAGCAGGGAGGAGTGGGGTACTGGCCTAGATGGGCCGTGGGTCTGGCCCAGAGTAAGTGTGAATGTCGGGGAGGGTCAATTCTTTGAATTTGCCAAAGTGCCAGTTAGATTTCTTCTGAAAATCTAAAACTAGATTTTCCTATTGGAGAATTCAGCTCACCCATTTTTACTGCATCCCGGGAGGGCTGGCTTTCAGATTTTAAAGTTTGGTCCTTCTCTGATCTTCTTTGACCTCAGTCAGAGTGTCTCAAATGAGGCCGCTGGGTTATTCTTAACCCACCAACCAGTTTATTCATTCACCAGGAATCACCCAGATCTATAATCAACAGTTAGCAGTTCTTCAGTATTTCTAACACACTTACTGCACCTCAAGTAATTCTCCAAGGAGTACGCTTACGTCTCACAGGCTGCACCAGGAGGAATCTGGTCTTTGCTGTTTCTCACATTGGCTGTGAAAGGGACTTATTTAAAGCATCAAAAGCAGGTGCTTAACATTTTCTGTGAGATTCTCTTAGTTCAATCGACTTGGGTGTTCCAAGGAGGAACATCCACATAGCATTTCTAGAAGCCAAACTACACTTCCTCGAGGTCTCACTAGAGAGAGTGCAACCGCAACAAGGGAACTAGTGGTTACCACCTCAGTGTAACGGGTTCAAGAATAGCAGCCGTGTTAGTCTGTATCCCTAAAGAAAGCCAGGAATACTCCTGCCTGACAAAAATCCATTTCAAAAGGTATTTGATAATGGCCCATCTACATTTAACAGCCTCTTAGAATTGGTATGCTAATGTACAACTTTTTTTTTCTCTTTCTTTCTGTGTGTATAAATGCATCTTACTTCTGTTCCATTCTATGCATCCCATGAAGTGGGAGATAGCCCACGAAAACTTATGCTGAAATAAACCGGTTAGTCTCTAAGGTGCTACAAGTATTCCTCGCTTTCTTTTCACTTCAGTGTAGACACTTACTACAGTGACGGGAGGGGTTAATCCCCCCCTCCAGGGAGGCGATATCTACCTAGCGCTGTCTACACTGGGGGTTAGGTCAACTTAACTACATCACTCAGGAATAGGGATGGATTTTTCAAACCGCTGAGTGATGTAGCTGGGTCGACCTAACTTTTTAGTGTAGACCTCGTCAGGGCCATAAAAAGAAAGGACAAGCTCTGAAATGAAATCTCACTGCTTCCCTCCACTGCTGGTCACCCTGGGATAGAGGACGGTGTCCACGTCACGGCAGCTGCTTTGTTGGAATCAGCAAACTCTGATGATTTTTAGACTCTGTTTCGGGTTTGGTGGAAGTATTTTCTGCTTGGCTGTCAGATTTAGGATCACTCCGTTGCTTCGATATCCAGTAGATGGCACCAGTGTATAACAAATTTCTTTGCTCCTTCTCTTAGCAGAGGCTTCATATGTTTCATCAAGGATCAGGACTCCTTGTGGCACCTTAGAGACTCACAAATTTCTTTGAGCATAAGCTTTTGTGGGCTAGAACCCACTTCATCAGATGCATGGAGTGGAAAATACAGTAGCAGATATTTCCTCTCTGTTGATATTCACCCCTTCTTCTCAACTGTTGGGGATGTGCCACATCTACCCTTATATAAGTGACTAAGAATAGTTTCAAGATTTTATTGGCACACCTAATTTTCCGTTGCTGGAGGAAAGAGATATTCCACTTTCCTCTGATCTGCAAATGAGGATTCGGGGGTGGGGGTGTATCAGTCTGTGTCTATCTGTGTCGGTATTTGGGTGTGTCTGTGCGTAACTGTGCATGTGAGTCTCTGCATACAGTGTGTGTATCTGTCAGTGGTGATCAGTGGGTGTGTATGTCCGGATGCACGGGTGTCTCTGTGTGCGGTATGTCTGCGGTGTAACTGTGGCCGTGTCCCTGTGTGTCGTGCTTGTGTGTAACTGAGTATGGTGTGTGTAACTGTCTCTGGGGGGAGGGGTGTGTGCGCGTGTGTAACTGTGTGTGTGGTGTGTGTGTGTCTGTGTGTGTGTGTGTGTGTGTGTGCGCGCGCATCGCTCTTGCCACATTTCCTGACTATTTCCCCTACTCTGCTTTCCTTCCTGGTCAGGGCACAGCTGCCCTTTGCCCTCCCAATCTCCATGGCCACGAGTGTTTGAATAACCCAGGGCAACAGGAGTGAATCTGAGCCCCTTGGTGCCCCCATAGCGGCAAAACCCCTGACCCCACAAAAAGGCCCACACAAATCGGGAGCCAGATAAAAATTGTTCCTCTTCTTTCTGAGCACAGCCCAGTGTCACAGAAGAGGGTGGGACTTGGCTGAATGAACGGAGGAAGTGGTGAAAGTCTGATTGACTTTCCTTCTTGGGACACTGCTCTCTGCTAGAGCCGGCATGGAAAAGACCCCGAGAGACCATCTGTACGACACCCTCAGCGAGCTGGGCGCGTCGGACTTGAAGACATTTAAAGACAAGCTGAACAATTTCCGGCCCAAGCCGGGTTATAACCGTATCAAATGGAGCCAGCTGGAAAAAGCAGAAGCTGTAGACATCACTCGGCGGCTAGTCAGCTACTACGAGGAGGATTACGCGGTGGAGGTGGCCGGGAAGGTGCTGGAAGCCATGGACAAGAAGAACCTGGCACGCACCCTGTTCCAGGTCACAGGGAAAGGTGAGTGAGGGGCTCAGAAGAGGAGAGCGCCCCCTCTCTAAGGGTCTCCATGTACAGGCACTACCTGCTGATCAGCCTGCCAGGCAGAGAAATCAGCCCAGGGCCCTTTATATCCCTGCGGGAGTCCCAGGCAGCGCTGAAGGGCCCCCAGTCCCGCTCTTGCCCGAGGCCCCACCCCTTCCAGGGGCCCGGGTACAGGCCCCTTCACAGGTGAGACTTTTAAGTTACTTTCACCTCTGGTTTAAGCACCTAACTTCCGGTTCTAGGTCCACACAGGAAGTTAGGGTCTTCCACTGTATCACCCAGTCAACTCCATACAGGCAGGGTCAGGCCAGTTGTGGAAGGTTTGCTGGTACCAGCCCAACCCCCATCTCTTCCATCTCCTTTCCCAAATGGGAAATGAACCCCCCCTCTCCACCCGGTGGGGATCACTGCGCCACACAGGGGAATTGTGTATGGGAGAGAGAGACACACCCGAGAGACAGCAAGTTGTTGTTGGGGGCCGGGGTGAGTGAGACAGTGGGAAAGATCTATTCATATGGCGATAGGAAAAGCTAGCGGTGTTGGAAAGGGAAAGAAGGAGGGATGGGGATGGGGGATAAACAGATGGATGTGGAGCCCTGGTTCTAAGAAAGTTATTTTTCTTGCTTCATCAGTCCTACAAGGAGCCAAACGTTCTCCTTTCTATGGGGGAGGTTTTTCTGTTCCTCTTCCCTGCCACTGATTCCCCATTGCAACATTCCCCAACTCAGCTATGGGTCACCCCAAACCTTCCTCCTGCCGGCTCCCAAACCCCCATCCCTGGAGGGGAGCGGCTCGATCGGGGGGAGCCCCGGAGAGCTGAACCTCTCTCCTCCTCCTCTCCTGCAGCTACCGGTGGTGCCCAGCAGACCCCAGCACCTACCAGCAACACCAGGACCAGAGTCACAGGTGGGTTGACACGTGTCCGGCTGTGTCGGGGACGGGAGAGTGACACGGGTTTTTGGTGATGTTCAAGACCCCCCCACCCCGGTGCATTATGTAATTTATGGAGTGCCGTAAAACCCCTCTGGGTTCACTGCACTGAGGGACTGGCTGTCCACAAGCTCCCTGCTGCTGTAGAAAGCTGAGATTGTGCACTGGGGAACGGGCCAATGACGGAGGGGTTTCTCCTGGGGAAGGGAAGTGGGGTGTGTGGGGAAGGCAGGCCAGGATGGGACGGTGCGGGAGGGATCTGGGCAGCAGGGGAGGGGGTGGCATGGGGAGTGCAGGCTGGGGTGGGGGGAATTTAACAGGGTGATGTGGAGAGTGTCAGAGGGGATCCCAGCGGGGGGGCAGAGGCTGCTCCGGTCCCTCTCTGAGTGAGCTCCCTGGTGTCTCCCAGCAGGTATGGCCGCCCCCATGCCCAGGGCACACGGGCCTAGCTCGGCCCCGGCTGGAGACTCAGGTAAGGTCACCGGATGGCTGGGTTTCCCTGCATGGTGCCACCTGGGCAGACTTTCCAGATACCAGGAAATATCCGGGTGTTTTGCAGAGCAGACCCTGAAGCTCAGCAGGAGCCCCAATTGGTCCCGCTTCCTGATTGGCCCCACCCCGGCACCTGCAGCTGATTGGCCACCGCTGCCCCATCCTGCCCACCCAGCCCCGGGGGGTCCCATAGGGCGGGGTGAACTGGTGGCTGTCACTGCATCCTGGATTTGTGCCAGTCGTCCTGCCCCCCCCCCTCCAGTGAGTACCCCCCGCCGTAGGTGCCCCCTCCAGTATCCCCAACTGTACCCCCTCCACCTTCCTCCCTCAGCTCTTGGAACATGGTAACCCTGGACTCAGGTGAGCCCCGAGGCCAGACACACTCAGCACTTTGGCCCTCCAGCTGCCGACGTCAGGGGAGCTGCTACCACCCCGCCCAGTCTTCCACAGCCGGCGGGGGGCGGTTGTGTTGATGCTGCTTATTCGGCTCGCTCATTGTAGGCTCACTCGTGTTGTTGGGCCACAAGCAGGTTCCTGCTTACATTGCGTTTCTCTTTACAATGGCAATCAGAATCCGGCCCCGACGCCCTTGTCCTCAGCAGGGTCACTGCAGATGTACAGCGGGGTCACCGGGAGCAAAATCGATTTCCTGGGAGTGTCTCGTAATAACAATAATAATAATTTACATTTTAGCCTATACTAGTTGTACATGTAATATGTTGTGTATATGTCTATACAAATACCCAACGACGGTGTCACCCCACCACAGCTAGACGGGGGGGGGGGGTGTATTAGGCTAGACAGGTGAACGGATAGTTGTGTAGGAGGATAGAGCGAGGGATGTGTATGGAGATGGATGGGCGCTTTTGAAAACACTGGAGTGATTTAGGAATCCCATTGATTTTCAATGGAATTTTTACTCCGCAGTCTTTTTTAGGCTTTAAACAATGACACCCCTGCCACGGATCCACAGGATCGGTGCTATGGCCCCCACTTGGAACAGTCTCTGGGGGGACCCCCTTCAGTGAGCCAGACCCCCTGGAGGTCTCCCTCTTTCTCCAGGGTAAGCCACCATGTGGCTTCACCGCCTCCGTCGACTGGACCTCTGGTTGTTCAGCACTGCGCGCTCCATTCAGTCAGTCCCTCAGAGACAGCCCCCAAGGGAGACATGGACAGTACTGGGGATATTACAGCCCCTGCAGTGACACTCCGACGGCCTTGTCACCGTCGGGTTTACTAGGCAGCTGGGGTACAGCCTAGGTTAGCGCAGAGAAATGAAGGCCCAAGCATAGGCCAAAGTCCAGCCAAGCGGTAGTGAACCCTCCTTGATCGAGCTGTTTGTCCCTGCGTCTGATCTCCTTTGTCAGACTCCCAGCCCTGCCCCCGGCTACTTCCCGCTGCCCACATTTTACTTCTTCCTCGCTCCTCGTCCCCAGTCCTCTGTTCCCTTTCCTGATTCATAAGTTCTTCCTGCACTGTACCTAATTCCAGATTCACTTTTGAGACATTAGACAGACATTTAGAAACTTCATCCACAGGCAAACTGCTTTCTTGCACAGACAAACACTTGGAGAAACCCTCCCCAGACAAATCATTGTTCATAATAGACACAGGTTTTAGATCATTCCTTTCCTGTGACAGGCTACTTGTACTGAACAAAGCGCTAACATTTTCCCCAATTAAAAGATCCTGAGGCAATAACTTTCTTACACCCACTATAACTTCATGCTTAGCCCCATTGACTTTTACACTTTCTATGAATTTTTCATTACCACCCTTTACTGAACTTACAGACACAGCATTCACATGAAAGGTGGCATTGTTGGGGTACATTTGGTTACACCCAGACAACCGCTCAGAATTATACAACATATCAACATCATTATAAACTGGACTTTCAAGAGGATACAATTTCTGGTTTTCTTCCTTTGCTTTTTTGACTTGGAGCTGAAGTCTGGCAGTTTCTTGTTCCATCTTTCGAAGTCTCTCCCGTCTTTCAGCAAGATCTTTATCCCTTTCTCTTTGTAATTCAGTCTTTCTTTCCATGACTCTTTTCTCAAACTTAGCATTTTGTTGCTCTTCCCACAACCTCAGCTCTGCTAGTTCCCGTTCAAACTCACGCTGCAGGCTGTCTTTCAGGGCTTGCAGTTTCATTGCCTTGGTTTTCTGATTACTCATTGCCACTGCTCTTTAACCAACCAAACTCTCTACACCCAAAACTCAAATTTGGACAGCGTGGGGTTCTGATCCAAAGCTCAATTGACCTGGTTCTGTGGATCCTAGCATGACTACGCCACTGTGACGGTGCTGTTCCTGGTGGGATCCAACTATGAGTGTCAGATTAGGACAGATTGCTTCCAAAGGGCAACTACAGCCCAAAGCTGGGGTTTTTCCACACTAAGGCAAACCAAACCAGCCAAACAGAAAAGACTTTGGTTTCGCCCCACTGGCAAACCACAAGTCACACAAGCAATTCCCTTAGACACTTCAGCTTCCCAGTATCACCACCAGCAGCCACCTGTCCTGGGGATCAATGGTTATGAAAACCAATACCCCAAATAAAGAAAACGGTTCTCCCCAATTCCAAAGAATCAGGCCCCAGACCCAGGTCAATATACAAATCAGATCTTCCCACAAATCACGCTGTTGCCAATCCTTTAGAATCTAAAA
This sequence comes from Sternotherus odoratus, assembly GCA_032164245.1. Lineage (NCBI taxonomy): Eukaryota > Metazoa > Chordata > Testudines > Kinosternidae > Sternotherus > Sternotherus odoratus. The sequence continues at coordinate 104,347,148 of JAVMKO010000006.1, read as the reverse complement.
TCTAAAGGTTTATTATACAAGGAAAAAGGTCTAGGTGAGGGTTAAGAATGGTTAAAAGAAATCAGTTACATGCAGTAATGGCACATCTCTTGGTTCAGGCTTGCAGCAAAGGTAGAATAGACTGTAGGTTCAAATCAAAGTCTTTAGAAAGCATCCCATTTTAGGGATGGGTCAGCATTTTAGTTCAGAGTTCACCTGTGTAGCAAAGTCCATTCAGAGCTGGAAGCAAGACAGGGTGCAGGCTGAAGGTAGAAGACAAAAGATGGGGGGGCTGTAGCAGCTTCCTTTATAGTTTTTTCTCTCCCTCTGTGAAAAGTCCAGCCCCATGGAGTCCTGGAACCACATGGGCATATCACATGACCATGCATGACTCATATTTGCAGGCAGCAGCCATTATGCCCAGGCTTTCTCTAGTAGACTTTTTGTCTGGATTGGAGCATTTCAAGCTCCCAGAGTCCATTGTGTTGCTGATAGTCCCTTAATGGGACATCAGGCAGCCCAAGCCAAGCTGACACCCAGTATTCAGGAATCTTCTTCCCCAGCAGAGCACAATATTTGGAAAGACAGACAGTCCAGAGCCAATATTATAGCTCTAACTACAAAATTGATACACACATATCACGGGCATATTCATAATCAGCCATTCATAACCTGGTTGTAGGCACCCATCATGACCCCCTGTACATAAGATTTGGTGCCACTATAGGACCCTGGTTGCAGCAATGATTTATAGGGTCCCAAATTATTTCAGTAATGTGACAGAGCCGCTTGGAGATTCTTGGGGTGAAAGATGCCAGAGAACGGCCAGATCACGAAAAGTCACCCTGAGCGGTTGTCTCTGATTCACTCCCCTGTCCCCAGGAGACGAGATTGACCTACGGTAACATCCAAACTATGGTAACGTCGAGTGCTGAGTGGAAGCCTTCGGAGTGGGCGCGAGGCAGTGGAAGAGATGGGCTTCATTCCAGTGTTAGCCGTGCCCTGCTGCTCTACCAGCTCCCGATGGGCCAAGGAAACCTGAAGCCTTTTCAGAGGCGTACCAACTGGCCAGGATATTGCATTCCACATTTTCGGGCAATAAAACAATTGTCTGTTTTTAATACAGAGAATTTAGCTGGGGATTAGTTCTGCTTTGAGCAGGGTGTTGGACTTGAACCTCCTGAGGTCCCTTCCAACCCCAATATCCTATCATTCTGTGAACTCGTCCATCAGTTGCGGGCGTGTTTTCCTGGATCTTTTCAGCTGGCAGGTTCAATGGCGTGTCCAGAGATATGGTTGGGCTCCGGTGAAAGTCCCAGCTGTGGTGCTCTCCTCTTACAGCACCCAGGCGGGTGGGTCGGTTTCATAAGCTAAATGGCTGCCAGGCTTGGATGAGTGACCCTAAGGAACATTTGGCTCCTGTTAGATTAAGTATGGGGAGCTGAGCCTAATGCTGCACTAGGGGGCGCTGTAGGGAGGGCTCAGTGGGGGATGATCTCCCGCACAGTCCGGGCTGGTCCCTAGGGGGTGCTGTGCTGTGTGAGGCCCAGTAGGGATTACACCTTCTCCCCTCTCAGTCAGTGCTGACCACAGTGCACCACTAGGGGGTGCTGTCCTCCAGGGAGGGGGGCTCCATAGTGGTTCTCTTTTTAATAACTGCTCTCATGGCTCAGCCAGCAGCTTTTGAACTCCAGACCTTTGCATCCCCAGCCCAGCGCTCTACCATGGGAGGTAAAGGAGCAACTCCATTAGCTAGCAGCAGTAGCAGGCTGGTATCCTCTCTTTGACCCAGCATCTAGCGAGAGACGTAGCGCAACCAGCCAGCGGGTTATTTTCTTAACCTTCATTCGGTTTTTGGGGGAAGGAGAATTTACTTTTTTTATAGTGCCCCCCAAACAGCCCGGCGCTTCGCAGAAGATATAGCAGGGCCTGGCTTAATCACCTTTATGCTGAGTAGTGCCCCTGATGTCCCTGGGAAGACTGGTGCGTGAGGAATGTGTTATTCGAGTTGAAGACAGGGGAAGAAGGATGGTATAATCTTTAGGGTGCTAGGTGGAGACCTGTGTTCAATCCATTGTCTGCGACAAACTGACCTTGGGCTAGTCACTTAGTCTCTCCGTGACTTAGTTTCCCCTTTCTACAATGAACCTCACAGGGATGTTATGGCTACGGGGGGGCTAAAAGTACCTAAATCAAAGAGAGCAACTCCCCAGGTGGGTTCTTCATGAACTGGAAGCTTTCCGTTGCGCTTGGGAAGTCTCTTTCTGAAAGAGTAGTTGCTCTCGCTCGGTCACAGGTTAATGGGCTCAAGGGAGGAGTGACGGGTGACGTTTTCCAGCCTGTGTTACACAGGGGGTCAGATGAGAAGGCCCCTCCCGGCCTTGGACTCAGCTAAAGATTATGGCAGGATGGAGCCCAGACTGACTGAAAGACAGACAGGATCTGTTAAAATAATTTAAACAGAAGAGCTCCCCACGTCCACTGAAGGCAGGACAAGAAGGAATGGGCTTAATCTGCAACAGAGGAGATTTAGGTTAGAGAGCAGGAAAATCTAAGTCCGCTCCAGCAGCTGCCAGGCAGGGAGGGGGCCTGGCGGCACCATATGACCAAGCAAAGGTCTGACCCTGAGTCAACAGGAAACCCACACATGGGAGCGGGGCAGCCCTGTGGCTTCCAACCCCCCCCCCTCACCCCCCCCCCGGCCCCCCAACTGGGGCTCTTGCAGATTAGCCACTCCTTGACCCTGGTTAACTGCCCCCTGGGTCCCTGTGAGGGACCCAAAGAAACACCGACACTGTGCCTGGCCCCACAGGCCAGCGGTGACCCCACAGCAGGCCCCGCCCTGCAAGCCTCAGGCAGGAGTGGAATTTGCCTGCCCCGTGCAGCCTTGTTGGCCTGGCTGGAGCTGCTGCCCCAAATACAGGCGGCAAACGACACCTAGGCCAACTGCAAGCAAATGTCATAGAAGTTTGATACCCTCTGTGTGTTGACACCGGCCTGCAAGTCACAGGGTGCTCTCGCCACAGCTGGCGCCTCCTTCTGGTTGCTCTGGTGTCTCTCACTCTGCAGACCGTCACCCTACAGCCGGGTCTCTACATGGGTCCCTTCTGGGGCAGGCAGAGGGGACCGTGACAATCTTTTCACGGCAGTCGTTTCAGGCAGCCCACTGTCCCTTGCCTGGTCTGTCCCCTGTCCCCAGTGGCTGATAGGGGAAGCCAGGCCCACCCTCGACACCAGGTTTCAGCTCAGGGCCTCACTAATCAGCAGCAAAGAGCTGCACCTCTATCCACTGCTGCTTGTCCCCGGAGCCTTCTCCTACCTTTCTGGCTTCCTCTCTCCCTGGGTTTACCTGCCTCCCACCTCACTCCCAGGAAGTAACAGCAGGGCTGGCGACAGGGGGGTACTACGGGTACAGCTGTACCGGGCCCCGGAATTAAGGGAGGCCCCCTTAAGTCCGGGGCCGGTACACGGGGCGGCGCGAGACGGTTCCCGAGGATTCCCTGCTTGCGCCGCTGCCATGGGGGAGCTGCTGCCGCCGCGAGCTGGTGAGGGCGGGACCCCTCCCGCCTAACCGAGCTCCGCGCCGGAGCCAGTCGCACCCCCACCCCTCTTCCTCTGGGTGTCTGACAGGGGCCGGTCCCGGCTGCCGCCCTTCATCACCTTGCAAGGTACCCGCGCGTCCTTCCTTCGGGGGCGGCGGGCAGCGGCTGCCCGCCCTGCAGCGTGCTGGGACCCAGTCCCCCGCTGCCCGCTCCCTCCAGCTAAACTCCCCGGCAAGTCGGCAGGAGTTTGACGCCCCAGCAAGGACTCTCGGCGTTGGCGGCGGCTCTTTCATCCCTTCCCAGCCGCGGCAGCCAGGGGGAAGCCCCCCGCGGCGAGCGCGTCTGCACAGGCAGGCGCCCCGGGGCGCTCGCAGGCTGGGCAGGGGGGTGCGTTGGGCTGCTCCCGGGACTGCGGCGTCCGAGTGCGGTTTGGCGAGGGACTGGGCAGCCTGTTGAGCGCGGCGGCTCGAGTGATGCTGGGACACGGGGCCAGTGCGCGCGAGGCAGCCGCGGCGTCCTGGGGAAACTTTTTTAGGTTGAGCGAGCGCGGGGCTGGTGGGCGGACCAGGGCCCAACCCGGCCCTCCTCCGCCTGGGGCACCTAGCCATGAGCCCTGCAGTGTCCCCAGGTATGTCTGGTAGCCGGCGGGGAGGCCAGGCTGGGCGGGCGGGGAGGGGGGCAGGAGACTAGGCTGGATGGGGTGGGTGCGGGAGAGAAGGAGATTTGGGTGGGGGGGAGGCTGAGCTGGGCGGGTCAGGCATAGGGGCAGGAGGCTGGGTTGGGAGTGGGAGGGGGGAGGAGGTTAGGTTCGGTGGGATGGGCCGGGCCAGGCAGGGGTGGGGGAGGGAAGGCGGTTAGAGATGGGGGGAGGCTGGGCAGGGTGGGGGTAAAGGAAGATCACCCCCAACAGCGGGGTGGGTCAGGCAGGGATGGGTGGGGAGGGGAGGAGGTTAGGCTGGGGGAGGAGATTAGGTTGGGTGGGCCGGGTCAGGCAGGGGGGGAAGGAGAATAGGCTGGGGGGAGCTGGGGGGCCCCAACGATCAGAGTAGGGGGCCCCAAAATTTCTGTCGCCGGCCCTGAGTAACAGTGGACTACCCTCTAGAGTCCCAATGCCCAGGGAAGGACTGCAGGCCAACTCCCCGCAGCCTCTCTCTGTTCTCAGCTACCTGGCTTTGTACAGGCCCCTGCTGTTCCTCTGCAGCTGACCCTCCTGTGTGATTAATCAGTCCCTGCTCCCTTTCTCCTCCTCCAGGTTCTCTCTATAGGTTTATGGGGCCTAATTTCCTCTCTCAAGGACAGGGCGGGAGTACACCCCCATCCAACTGCATTTAAACTTCATTTGGGTTCATTTTTTACATTATTTTCTTTTGTGTTATGTTAAAAAAAGTATTATTATTTTTTTACTTCAACACTTCAGCCTCCCTGCCCATTCCATTAAAGACTTGAAGGTGTCAATTTTAAAACAGAAAAACTTCCAAAACAGACGCCAACGAGAAGCTGAGGAACTGGAATTAATTTGCAAATTGGACACTATCAACCAAAGGTTAAACAGGGACTATGAGTGGCTTTCTCATTACACTCATTGAATGCCTTTCCCTGTTAAGTTCCCTTGAAAGATTCTTATCACCTGTGAGACAGAAATCCACCACAAAAGGTTTTTTCCTCCTGCTGATAATGGCCCATCCAAATTAAATAGCCTCTTAGAATTGGTATGGTAATGAACAACTTCTTTTTAATTTTCTGCTGTCTGTGTATACAAATACATCTTACTTCTGGTCCATTCTGTGCATCCAATGAAGTGGGCTATAGCCCATGAAAGCTTATGCTGAAATAAACTGGTTAGTCTCTAAGGTGCCACAAGTATTCTTCGTCTTATTTTTAAAAAGTAATGACGGTTAAATTGCAGGGTTTAACCTATTGAAAAAATGGGGCTCTGTGAAACTGTGGCCTTCAGATGAAACCATACACCCAGCTAACAAGCCTGCCATGAAATCTGTGCCAGCAGGTCTGCTAGGGAAAGTGTTATTAACAAACAAGCGAATGTCACTTTTCATGGCAGACTTAATGCCTCAGTTGCCACCCTTCCCTCTCTGCTGCTGCTGGTGGAGGTGCTGCTTTCAGAGCCCCCCAGGTCTGAAGACGCAGAAGAAACGGTGGCAATGGGGCACTGAATCTGCTGTGAAAAGTGATATCGACAAAGTTTCTTGGCGCCCCCAGGACCACTATTAAACATGCATCCGACGAAGTGGGTATTAGCCCACGAAAGCTTATGCTTCAATACTTTAGTTAGTCTTTAAGGTGCCACAGGACTCTTTGTAACTCCTGCAATTCCAGACTAACACGGCTACCTCTCTGATTCTTGAGACTATTAAACAGTAACTATTGAACATTGAAAAAAATAACTTTTTGGCTTAGAAAAAGAATTTGATAAAAAATGTTTCGTCTTCATTTAAAAGCGGCGAGAAAAGATCAATTCGTTTCACGCAATAGGGTTCTACGTTCAGCATTTAAAATAGTGTTACATATAAACTATGTTTTTAATTTGTGTGTGTGGTGGGGGTCACACTCAGAGGTTTGCTGTGTGACAGGGTTTGCCAAGACAAAACGTTTGATAACCACAGCTCTGAATGGAGTGGACATAGTCCATGTGTTCTGTTTAATAACATCCGCTTCCCATCGTCCAGTCTCTGACTTATCCAGCAGAGAAACATGCAGCTTCTAATCTGGGGCGAAAAGTCCTTAGTTTGGATTTCTTTTGGGGGGGATCAGAACGTTTGCCCTCTTACACCTTCTGTTTCTGTTTTGTGGCTCTCACGGCGAGCTCTTCCTAACTGGTTTGAATGTATGAGGTACAATGAGTCACTCTGGGTAGGCAAACAGTGTGTTACCCTTGTATGTTGTTTTTTGTTTGCTAGAGAGAAGAAACCAGAGAAATTCCTTCCTTATGTAAACAATGAGACTTTTGGCTGAGACTAGTTTGAAGATTTTATTGGCACACCCCATTTCCTGTTGCTGGAGGAATGGGATTTTCCACTTTCCTCGGATCTGTACATGTAGATGGGGGAGTGTCAGTCAATGGGTTGGTATTTGAGTGTGTCTGTGTATGCATGTCTGTGTTTGTGCGCTTCTGTGTGTAGTGTGTCTGTCAGTGGGTGCGTATGGTAAATCTGTGGTGTAACTGTATGTGTATCTGTGTGTGGTGTGTCTCTGTGTGCCATTCTGTGTGTTTATAATTGTCTCTGAGGGGCGTACCTGTGTGTAACTGGCCAGGGTACAGACGCCCTTTGCCCTCCCAATCTCTATGCCGATGAGTGTTTGACAAATGCAGGGCAACAGGAGTGAATCTGAGCCCCCTGGTGCCCTCCATAGTGGCAAAGCTCCTGACCCCCCAAAAGGGCCACAAGAATCGGGAGCCAGAGCAGGAGCAAAACTGTTAATCTTCTAACTGAGCGCACCTCCCCTCCCCCCGTGCCAGAAGGGAAGAGGGCGGAAGGGTGGAGATGGGGAAAGTCTGTTTTACTTTCCTTCTTGGGACACTTTCCTCCTTCCCACGCTGGCTCGGAGCACCGAGGGATCATGGCAAAGACGCGGAGAGACCATCTGTACGACACCCTCAGCGAGCTGGGCGCGTCGGACTTGAAGACGTTTAAAGACAAGCTGAACAATTTCCGGCCCAAGCCGGGTTATAACCGTATCAAATGGAGCCAGCTGGAAAAAGCAGAAGCTGTAGACATCACTCGGCAGCTAGTCAGCTACTACGAGGAGGATTACGCGGTGGAGGTGGCCGGGAAGGTGCTGGAAGCCATGGACAAGAAGAACCTGGCACGCAACCTGTTCCAGGCCGCAGGGCAGGGTGAGTGAGGGGCTCTCCGTAGAGTGACCAGACAGCAAATCGGTCTCCCTTTTTCAGGAGGTGGGGGGTAATTGGAGCCTATATAAGAAAAAGACCCCAAAATCGGGACTGTTCCTATCAAATCGGGGCATCTGGTCACCCTACCAGGGGAGCCTGCCCCCTTCTTAAGGGGGATCTGTCTTGATGGGTCACCATGAACAGGAACTGCCTGCCAAGCAGAGAAATCCTTGGCCACAGTCCCTGCGGGGCAGAATTGTGCAGCCCCTTCTCAGGCAAGACTGGTGTCACAGACCCCAAGGGGTTTAGCAGGGCCGTCCTTAGGATGTACGGGGCCCTATGCAGTCTTATTAAACTGGTGCCCTTCTTCCCAAAGGGGTTAACCTGTGTGGTTTAGATAAAGGTGGTCTTTTGAAGGATTTATTTAAAAAACGGTATCTCTGAAGATCCAAGCATTTCAAGCTAAAGATGAACATTCAGACTGTGCATCCAAAAATGGATGCAAGGAGTTTTGAGAGATGTGAATTTGATAATCTTCTGGAACACACTCATGAAATATCGTTAAGCAAATTTTAAAGTAAGGTCCTGTGTAGACTATAACATGTTCTCGTAAATATTACAGTCGTGCCCAAGTGTTTTTGTCAGTAAATTCAGAAACTGACAGTCTACACCTGGGAGTTGGCAAATGCCTGTTAAGTGGCTTTTTATCCCTTGAATGGCTCTTTAGCAGTTTTAGCCTTGTGCTAATAGGTCTGGCAGGCTGGAGGCTTTTTCACTTTTAAGTTACTAGGTCCCAGTCTGGAGGGAGACTCACCAGGCTGCTGCAACCACATGTGCTGAGAGCCAGCAGGAAGGATCAGAACAGGGATAGGAAAAATGGATGGGTGGACACTAAGACCCAGGGATGCCCCACATTTTTGGGTGCTCTACACACAGTGATGCTGCCTATGCCTAAGGACGGCCCTGGGGTTTAGACACCTAACTTCCTGTCCGAGATCCGCAAAGGGAGTTAGGGTCTTTCACGGTATCACCAAGGCAACTCTGTCCAGACAGGGCCAGTAGTGGATGGTTTGCTTGTACCAGCCCAGCACCCATCTCTTACTCCTCCTTTCCAAATGGGAAAAGAACCCCCCTCACCCAGTGGGGATCACCACGCCGCGAGTGGGGAAACTGAGGCACACTTAAAAATATTTATTCCAGGGATTTCCCACATGCTCCACACTGGGCAATTCTGTACCAGAGAGAGACACACCAGAGAGAACGAGGAGTCCTTGTGGCACTTTCAAGACTAGCAAATTTATTTGGGCCTAAGTTTTCGTGGGTTAAAACCCACTTCATCAGATGCATAGAGTAGAACATAGAGTAGGAAGATAGATATATCTGAGCTATTATCAGCAGGAGAAAAAAAACATTTTAGTGATAATCAGGAAGACTCATTTCAGACAGTTGACAAGAAGATTTGAGTAACAATAGGGGGGAAACTTAGCATGGGGAAATAGATTTCAGTTTGTATAATGACCTAGCCACGTCCAGTCTTTATTACATTACACAAACTGAAATCTATTTCCCCATGCTAAGTTTTCCCCCTACTGTTACTCACACCTTCTTGCCAACTGTTTGAAATGTGCCATCCTCATTATCACTACGAACTTTCTTTTTTCTCCTACTGATAATAGCCCACTGTAATTGATTGGTCTCTTAGAGTTGCTATGGCAACCCCCATCTTTTCATGTTCTCTCTCTCTCTCTCTCTAGATCTTCCTACTGTATGTTCCACTCTATGCATCTGATGAAGTGGGTTTTAACCCACGAAAGCTTACGCCCAAATACATTTGCTAGTCGCAGGTGTCACAAGTCCTCCTGTTCTTTTTCCGGATACAGACTAACACGGCTCCTACTCTGAAACCTGACCCCAGAGAGAGACGTAAAGTTGTTGGGGGCGGGAAGGGGGACACCGAGGGACAGATCTATTCAGATAGAGAGAGGAGAAACGCCTCGGACTCTTTTTCTAGCGAGCGGAGGGATCCCGGCCGCAGGGGAGGAAGACGGCCTGGAGAGCGCACACCGGGTGGGGAAATCCTGCAGGTGGCTGGGGCGAGCGGGGGGGCTCAGGCTGGGGGTGGAGGGGAAGTGTCAGGAGGGATCACAGTGGGGGCGGGGGAGGTTTGTGGAGGCTGCGCCCCGGTCCCTTTCTGAGCGAGTTCTCTTTTTTCTCCCGGCAGGTGTGGCTGAGCAGGGTGATAACGACGGTCAGTCCTGGGACCAGACACACGCCCCCCTCCCATGGTCAGCGCGTGGGCCCTGCAGCCGCCCAGCTCAGCCGTCCACCGTCGGCAGCCGGCGGCTGTTTAGAAGCTGCTTACCCAGCTCTGTCACCCGGGGCTTACTCGGCTTGTCAGGCGGGTGGGTTAACGCTGGCCGAACGCTTCCCGCGAACCCCGTTACCTAGTGCTCCAGCCCCCAGGGCTGCCGGGCAACCCAGCACGGTTACGCTGCGGTCCACGTACCGACCGGAACCGGGTCGGATCTGGCGCTGGTTACAATGGATATATCCTCACACCTGAGCTCTAAATCCAGCCCTGACTCCGTTGGCCCGAGTGGGGCCCCTGTGGATTTACACCCGGCGATCACAATCGACGTTTCTGGGAACGTCTCCTAATAACAGTCATAACGTACGATTGTTATAATCCAAACCATGGAGGGGGGGGCCTGGCATATCTTGTATATGTGTCTCTATAAATGCCCAAAGCATGTGTCACTCCAACACAGCTAGACACAGAGGTGTGGGGGGGGCTGGACGGGCGGATGGATAGTTGTGTGAGAGGCTAGAGGGAGGGATGTGTATGGAGATGGATGGGTGCGGGGGTGGCTGGAGGGGTTCTTTCGAAAATATCAAAGCGAATCCTGTTGACTCTCAATAGATTTGCTCCGTCGCTTGGAAGCTTTACGAGGTAACACCGACGTCCCGGGGCCACGCGTTGATGCCCCTGCTCTGGAGACACCTCTGTGAGCCGGAGCTCCTCGGGGGCTCACTCGTCCTCCAGGGTAAGTCAGACACCTTCGCCGCCCTCCTTGGGCTGGGCCTCGGGGCCTTCAACACCCTGTTTCACACCCCCGCCAGCACCTGCTGGGATGCTCAGCCCGCGAGGGCAGCCCAGTGGGGTTCATTGGTCGGCTGGAGCACAGCCGAGGAAGAACTGGGTTAGCACAGAGAAATGCAGGCCCGAGCATAGGCCGTTCCAGGTAGCCGGACCCCCAGCCAAGCGGTAGTGAACCCTCCTTGTTCAAGCTCTGTCTGTCCCTGCGTCTGATCTCCTTTGTCAAACTCCCTGACTGCTTCCCGCAGCCCACACTTAACTTCCACAGCTGTTCCCGAGCTGGTCAAATGGGCTCGCTCCGCTGCTGAGAAGCAGGACGTCCGTATCTCTCTGGGTCATGGCCCCGACATGCAGCCAGTGCCATCTGCTATTGTCTTCTCAACAGCTCCACTTAAATAGGACCTAAGGCTCCAGACAGCAAGGCACCATTCACCCTTGTGTCCTAGCCTGCCCCAAGAGCAAACAGACACCCCCCCACACACCACAACTAGGTAACAATGCCGTATGTAGGGGAAACCGAGGCACACCTAGGGTTCATGAAAAGTTTATGACATTACCCCAAATTCCCACTTCGTTGCAACCCGGACTTATGAGCAAGATTTGGCTGGAGAGCAGAGAGATAAACAGACCAGCATCCTTGTCTCTAGGGATTAGCAATACAATAGGATAGCGCTGCCTAGTGGATAGCACGGAGGATGAGGGCTCTGGAGACTTTAGCTCTAGTTGGAAAAATCACTTTCCCCCTCTGTGCCACAGTCACCCCATCTTTAAAATGGGTAAAGTCACCGACCTCTGTCAGAGCCCCGTGATGTCTGCTGGTGGCCAGCGCTATCGAACCGCGAGGGGTTCTTGCTAGATCAAGGGGTGCAGGACACCAAGGTAGATGGGGCGGCCCCTAGAGGGAGATCAAAAACGAGCCCCTTGCGGTGAAAGACACCCAAGAACAGCCACAGCGAGTGGCATAAAATCTACCCTGAGGCCTATCCCTTCATGCTTCTGTCTCCGTCTCGCTCTCCCGTCCCCAGAAGTCGCAGCGAACGCCGAGCCGAAGCCGTCCCAGCTGACGTCACGCAGCGACAGCGATGCCGAACGCGGGCGTGAAACCCGGAGCCTTTTCAGAGTCGTGCCGAGTGGCCCCGATATCGCATTCCACGTTGCTGGTCAATAAAAGGGGGCGATCGCCTCGGCCCTCAGCTGCGTGGGCGTTATCCTCGGTCTTTTAGCCGGGCAATTTCAATAGCGCGTGGGAGATTTGGAACCCAGTTTGCTGGGGCTCCAGGGACGGTCTCTCCTGTTATACCCATAGGAGGGGGACTGTCTCACAAGCTAAAGGGCCATTAGACGGGTGGCCCTAAGGCAGGGAGTCCCAATCTTTTCTCTGACAGGGCACACCCGGAGCTCTCCCCACCCAGGGGAGGAAAGGGAGATTGAGCTCTGGTTGGTTGCTCTGCCCCCGGAGGAGGCGGGGCATCTGAGGCAGGCGGCCAATCAGAAGGCAGCGCTGAGCAGGGTCGGGGGAGAGCCGGCTGATTGCTGGCAGGCTGAGGCCCTGAGATAAGGGTGGGGTGGTGCAGGGAAGTGGCTCGGGGAAGGAGACTGAGAGGTGGGAGCCACGTCCAGGATCCCTGGGCCGGGACCCCGCGTGGTGGGTGGACCCGGGTCCCTCTCACCCTCACTTGCCACTGAGGAAGTGCTGGAGTGTGGCACTGTCTCCCGGAAGCGGGGAGTCCAGGGTGTGGTACTGCCGGGGGGGGGCTGGGTCCTGAAAAGGATGCTGTGGTCCTCGAAGCGACGCGGCTCCAGGAGAAGGATCACTGGTGGGCGAGACACCACCGAGAGCCGGCGTAGCGTCGGGAGGAGCCGATCTGCAAGATGCCCAGCAGGAGGCGCTAGCGTGGCGAGTCCCTGTCCCAGGGCCCGCTAAGTATCCAAACCAAAGAGAACCAGTGCCCAGGCGGATTCCCCAGGAACAGGAACCGGTCAGTCAGGCGGGAGATGCCTCCGGAGACATCCAAGATTATCAAACAGCCAGAGACTGCTACAAGTTCCCAGGTCTCAGAGCGGCTGATCGGACCGTGGGCTAGGCTGAGCCTTTCCAGCCGGGAGATTGCGCCTGAGAGTCACAGCTGGGGGCCCAAGGTGCATTTTCTCTCTTTGCTCTTCTCTTCTCTCCCCTCGGGGCTGTTTGTCTCGTTTTGGCTTCTAGGAAACAGGAGCGGCCTTTAGTGACAGCAACACCAACACACCCAGCCACAGGCGCCAACTTCCCCCGGTGCCGGTGGGTGCTCGCACCCCCCCTCACTCCGGCCCCACCCCGACTCCACCCCTTTCCCCACCCCCATTCCAACCCCTTCCCCAAAGTCCCCGCCCCAGCTCTGCCCCCTCCCTGTCCCCATTGGACCCCTTCCCCCACAACCCGCCCTGGCCCCACCTCCTCCCCTGAGCGCATCACGTTCCCCCTCTTCCCCCTCCCTCCCAGACACAGCTGTTTCGAGGGGAGGGAGGGGGAGAAGCAGGAGGCAGCAGCATGCTCAGGGGAGGAGGCGGAGGTGGAACACAGGTGAGCTGGGGGGGGGGGGAGCTGCGGGCGGGTGCAGAGCAAACACCAGTTTTTCCCAGTGGATGCTCCAGCCCTGAAGCACCCACGGAGTTGGCGCCTCTGCCCCCAGCCCCCCTCCACTACCGCCTTCTCTTCCCCCTCCCCCCTCATGATCAGCTGATACCATCTCGGAGACTGTCGGGCAAGCTCTCTCCGCTGACGGGACAGGGAACAGGGGATGTGGTTACACTCGAAGCCTCACTCAATACGGCCCATTTCAAAGGCTTTAACTGTTTTATTAGAGCAGGGGTCAGCAACCCGCGGCTCAGGAGCCGCATGCGGCTCTTTCATCCCTCCGATGCGGCTCCCTGTGTGTTCTAATTTTAACCGGCCCGCAGACTGTTCTCTATGCGGCCCGCCAGCACTGTCCAACCAGTGCGCGGAGCCGCAGCCGAAAGAGAGGGGCGGGGTCAATAAGAGGCGACCGGCGGGGGGGGGGGAGAAGAACAGAGGCGGAGCCGGGGCCGGGGCACGAGGCGAGGCGGAGCCGGGGCCGGGGCACGAGGCGAGGCGGAGCCGGCGGAGAAGTGCGAGTCGGGCCGGGGCCGGGGCAGGAGGCGAAGCGCGGCGGATAAGAGCGAGGCAAGGCAAGGCAAGCTGGGGGAGGGAGGGAGTGAAAGCACGGCCGGGGGGGGGGGAGAGGAAGAAGAGCGAGAGCACGGCTGGAGGGGAGGGGGAGGGAAGAAGAGCGAGAGCACGGCTGGAGCGGGGGGGAGGGAGGGAAGAAGAGCGAGAGCACGGCCGGAGCGGGGGGGAGGAAGGGGGGGGAGGAAGAAGAGCGAGAGCACGGCTGGAGGGGAGGGGGAGGGGGAGGGAAGAAGACCGAGAGCGCGGCTGGAGGGGGGGGGGAGGGAAGAAGATCGAGAGCGCGGCCAGAGTGGGGGGGAGGGAGGGAAGAAGAGCGAGAGCACGGACGGAGGGGGGGGAGGGAGGGAAGAAGAGCGAGAGCACGGCTGGAGGGGAGGGGGAGGGAAGAAGAGCGAGAGCGCGGCCAGAGTGGGGGGGAGGGAGGGAAGAAGAGCGAGAGCACGGACGGAGGGGGGGGAGGGAGGGAAGAAGAGCGAGAGCACGGCTGGAGGGGAGGGGGAGGGAAGAAGAGCGAGAGCACGGCTGGAGGGGAGAGGGAGGGAAGAAGAGCGAGAGCACGGCCGGAGGGGGGGGGGAGGGGGTCGGCCCTCACACATCTTCACCGTCCTTACCAAATCTGGCCCTCTTCCCAAAAAGTTTGGACACCCCTGATCTAAATGCAACACATTATAGTTTGTTTATACATAGCATAAAGGCAAAGAAAACGTTATATGCAGTGTTATTTCATTTTAAATGTCAAAAGGGTTTTGTGGCTCCCAGTGTTTTCTTTACTGTGGGAAACGGGTCCAAATGGCTCTTTGAGTGGTAAAGGTTGCAGACCCCTGTATTAGAGGTTCAAAGGCTGTTTGATAGAACATTGCCTTGGGACTGAGCAGGACGAGGTCTCGTACCCAGCCCCGCCCCTGGTTAAAGTTGGACAGTTATAGGGCCAGGCCAACACTTTTATCCCTTTGGGCCCACGTGTTCCATCTACATTAATACAAATGCTATTGTGGTGCTGTTAAAATTCACGTTGCCGGCCATCGGATCCTTTCCCACCTTTGGACTGTCAAAGTTGTGTTCCCCATCCAGTTCCTTATAGACTGGGAACCAGTCACCCCCGAACCTTCAGCTAAAGAGATCGAGTTCCTTGAGTCTGTCACTGTCAGGCAGGGCCGGCGACAGGGGGGTACTATGGGTACAGCTGTACCGGCCCCCCCCCCCGACTTTAGGCTTTACACAGCTGTACCCGTTGTCGTCCCCTCTTGTCGCCGGACCTGGAGAGCGGGGAAGGGGCGGGGAGGCGGCGCGGCTCTCCCCCGGACAAGCGCGCCTGGCCCCGGCAGGAGCTGTGAGCCCGGCCGGCAGCAGCAGCGCTGTCCGGGGGAGGAGGGGGAGAAAGGGCGGCTGCCCGGGGGGGGCGGGGAGCGCCGGCTGGGCTGGGCTGGGGGGGGCCCATCCGCTGTCGGCTGGGCTGGGGGGGGCGGCTGGGCTGGGGGGGCCCCCATCCGCTGTCGGCTGGGCTGGGGGGAGGGGAGCACCGGCTGGGCTGGGCTGGGGGGGGCCGCCCAGCCGCTGTCGGCTGGGCTGGGGGGGGCCCCGGCTGGGCTGGCCCCCAAACTATCAAAGTAGGGCCCCCCCAAATTTCTGTCGCCAGCCCTGCTGTCAGGCCGGATTTCCAGTGGTTCTCATGGCTCCTCTCCGACCCCTCAACATCCTTCTTGAGCTGCGGGCACCAGAATAGGACCCAGGATTCCAGCAATGGGAGGAAACAGAAGTTTCTTACTCCTACTTGAGAGTCCCTCATTTATTCATCCTAGTACTGCATTAGCTCTTTTCATTACAGTTTTGCACCAGGAGCTCGTAATCAGGTGACGACCCATCAGGTTGAACTGGGAGATAGCTTTGCGTGCAGACTGGAGCCAGTGGAAGGACAGGAAAGCACAGACCCCAAGGAAGACTCTTAGCACATGTAGAGATGTTTATGGCCCTTCTCCTCCCCCATGGAGTTGTCAGTGTTTGGCCCGCACAGAGCCGCAGCAGAAGCATTTCCCACATTGGTGTCAGCGGTAGGATTTCTTCTCACTGTGGGTGTGCCGGTGCTGGAGAAGCAGGGTGCTCTGGCCGAAGCCCCGGGAGCACTCAAGGACATTAACATCCTCAGCCATGAAGACTGAAGCAAAGATTTCATTTAGTTTCTCCACAGTAGCCTTGTCATTGAGTGCTCCATTAGCACCTCGATCATCCAGGGGGCAGGGTGGCCAGAGCTCTGGGAGATCACGGGCCAGTCAGGGAATCCTGCTGGGGAGGAAGGAAACAGGATAGTGAGATGACACTTGGTGAAATCATAGGACTGGAAGGGAACCTTGAGAGGTCATCTAGTCCAGTCCCCTGCACTCAAGGCAGGATTAAATATTGTTAATCACTTAACCAGTGTGGTCCAATATATTCGCCACTAGCCACATGTGGCTAATAGGCTATTGAATTGTAACTTTTTTATAAAGTGGCTTTTTTATAATACAGCTAATAAGAAAAATTCAAAACCACAAGTGTGGCTCGCATCAAATTTCTATTGGACACCGCTGACTTCTAGACCATCCCTGACAGGGGTTTGTCCAACCTGCTCTTAAAAGTCCCCAATGATGGAGATTCCACAACCTCCCGGGCAATTTATTCCAATGCCGATCCACCCTGACGTGAAGTTTTTCCTGGGTCCAACTTCAACCTCCCTTGCTGCAATTTAAGCCCATTGCGTCTTGTCCTGTCCTCAGAGGTCAAGGGGAGCATCCGATGAAGTGGGTATTAGCCCACGAAAGCTTATGCTTCAATACTTTAGTTAGTCTTTAAGGTGTCACAGGACTCTTTGTCACCTCAATTTTTCTCCCTCTTCTTCTAACAACCTTTTATGTACTTGTGACAAAGAGCTGTTCTCCTGTCCCCTCTCAGTCTTCTCCTCTCTAGACTAAATCTCCCCCAGGCCCTGGTACAGAGACTGCCTTGATTTTACCCCCAGCCCCATTCTCTGTGGGGAGGGATGTTGGATCCAAGCAGAGGGACATGTTCAGGGGGCCCCTGGAGGCAGTAAGATTGGGGGGGGGGCAGGGAACAAAGGGAACAAAGGGAATAAAATGTCTTGACGCCCAGCCTCTGCGCTAACCCACTCCAGACCCCAACACAGGAAGAGAACCCAGGAGTCCTGCTGACTCCCCCTGCTCAAGCCCCCCCACCCCACCGGCCCCTCGGAGGCTGCTAAGGGGGAGCAGAGCTGAGGAGTCCCCGGGAAGAGGGATCCCAGCTGCAGCTCCAACACAGGAGCCTCTCGGGTGGGTGTCCTTGGCAAATCCTTCCTCTGGGCACCCGGGTTCCTCCCAGGCCCCAGCCCGGCAGCGCCCCCGACCCAGCCCCCGCGCCGCGGCGGGCTCCAGGGGAGGGGGACCCCCCGGGCGTGGAGCCGATCCACCCCGGCGCAGGGAGCCCCTCCGCGCCAGGAACCTGCAGCCGCTGGGAAGATTTCCCCAGGGATGGTGTTTATAACGGGGGCTGATCGCCCGGACTCCTGTGTCCTCAGGGAAGGGCGCATCTAGCCTGCCCTGCTGTGGTGGGACCCAGGGCTCCTGCCCCCAAAGGAGAAGGGCGGGCGGGACCCCCGACCTGTCCCCACGGATGTAGAGGAAGATTGGCAGAGAGAGGGAGGAGGGGAGAAGGGCCCCCCAGTGCCCCCAGCAGGGGAAGCAGGCAGACCGGGGAATGGCAGCCCCTGTAGGAACCAGCCCCGGAGCTCTGTCCTTGGGCGCTACTGTAACACGTATGGTTAATAAGGCTGGAGTGAGGAAATGGGGTGAGAAATGCCCCTAACCCCCCCATGCACCTAGAGAAACCCCCCCTCTGTATGCACCTAGAGAAACCCCCCTCTGTATGCACCTAGAGAAACCCCCCTCTCCACACACCAACAGAACCCCCCCTTCCCCCCCTGTCTACGAATGTCCTGTTTTGGGATCCGATCACCAATGAGTGTCTGTTCTGAGGATGTAATCCTTTGGGGTGGAGTGTCTCTGGAGAAGAATGTCTTTGCCTTTGGACAGTTTCAACCGAGCTCAGTAGAATTATTTCTGTGAAATAAACAATCTTCGCTGTCATTCAGTATTAGCAGGCAAATGTGGAGCACGATCCAAAGGAGGTGAATTCAACCAGGAAATAAAGCTCTGATTTTTAACAGTCGCGGTGATGAGCCATAACTTATCCAGGAACGGGATGGATTCTTTTATCACTCGAAACGGCGACTGGGCATTTCTCTACCTCAACCAGCAGTGATGGGATGGACCCAGGAGATACTAGGAGAAATTTTCTGACCTGTGGTAGCAGGTCAGATTCACATGATCCCAATGGCCCTGTTTTGTCTTAAAATGTCTTCATCTATTTTTACTCCACACCCAGTAAACACGCCCGGGTGTGGGGTCTGACACTGGCCTAAATTAGAAGAGATTATCCGTGACCTTTTGGCACATTTGGGGAGAGAACCCAGGAGTCCTGTCTCCAAGCCCCCCTCCTCCTGTAACCCCCCCTCCCCTCCCAGAGCTGGGGAGAGAACCAAAGAATCCTAGCTCCCCAGCCCTCCCCCTGCTGTAACCCCCAGACCCCCCTCCCCTCCCCCTGAGTCTAAAACACAACAGATCAAATCCACCACTCTCCATTTTACATTTGCTTTCCAACAGGAATGAGACACAACCCGAGGTGCTGAGGAGAAGGGATTCATGCTGGCTGCACTTTTCGCATTGCAGGCAGGAGGGGCAATGAATCTGGTCTAGTCTGTTTCATTTTTGTTTCTAGTCCGTTTCACTTCCAGGCTCTGACACAATGCTGCAGTCTCTGGGTGGCAAACCATGCAAGTTTAACAAAGCTTCCCCTGCTGACTTATCAGCCGGATTGGACCCTAGGACCGCTACAGCTTGAGATAAAGGAGTATTAGCATGCTGCTGTAGAAGGCTGTTATCTTCAGTGTGGTCCAGCCACAAGAGGAAGAGAAAACTATAAAAGGTGCATTTTCTGATTTTAAAAAACAGGCATTAAACAAAAAATTCCTGTCCTGTGTTCCTAATAACCCTACACATTATTAAACCAGGCTCCCAGCCCCCACTCCTTTCCCAGGGCTGGGGAGAGAACCAAAGAGTCCTGGCTCCCAGCACCAACCCACCAGATCCCACTCCCCTCCCAGAGGTGGGGAAAGAACCCAGGAGTCCTGGCTCCCAGCACCCTCAGCTCTAACCCCACGCCCATTGCCTTCCCAGAGCTGGGGAGAGGACTCAGGCGTCCTGGCTCCCAGCTCCCCCTACTATAACCCACTAGACCCCCCTCCCCTCCCAGAGCTGGGGAAAAAACCCAGGAGTCCTGTCCCCCAGTTCTAACCCCCTCCCCCCAGACTCCTTCCCTCCCCAGAGCCAGGGAGAGAACCCAGGCGTCCTGGCTCTTCCCTGGCAGAGGGAGGCAGTCCAGCCCCAGCAGCGGGAAAGAGGGGGCCCCAGAGGATTTCCTGGGGATGGGCTGGACCTGGGGGGGAGGGGGGGGGCTGGCTCCCAGCTCTAACCCTCAGATCCCCTCCCATCCCAGAGCTGGGGAGAGAACCCAGGAGTCCTGGCTCCCAGCCCCACCCCCAGCTCTAAACCGCAGAGGCGGGGAGAGAACCCAGGCGTCCCGGTTCTTCCCCGCAGCAGGCGGAGGGAGGCGGCCCGAAGGAGGGGGCCGGGAGGATTTCCTGGGGACCGGGTTGCCGGCGCACCGCATCCTGTCCCCGCGGAGCTACCGCGGGGTGAGCGGAGACCGGTCCCGGAGCCTCCTCGCCGAGCCCCCGGGGAAGGGGGCAGAGACCGGCTCCGAGCACCGCCAACGGGCAGGGGCAGGGGCAGGGGCCGGGCTGAGTCCTTGGGAGGGGAGGGGGAGCGGCAGAAAGCAGCCACACAGCTGGGAGCCCAGGACTCCTGGGTTCTCTCCCCAGCTGGGGAGGGTTACAGCAGGGAGAGCTGGGAGACAGGACTCCTGGGTTCTCTCCCCAGCTCTGGGAGGGGAGCGGGGTCTGGGGGAGTAATAGCGGGGGGGCTGGGAGCCAGGACTCCTGGGTTCTCTCCCCAGCTCTGGGAGGGGAGCGGGGTCTGGGGGAGTAATAGCGGGGGGGCTGGGAGCCAGGACTCCTGGGTTCTCTCCCCAGCTCTGGGAGGGGAGCGGGGTCTGGGGGAGTAATAGTGTGTGGGGGGGTGGAGGGTGGGCTGGGAGCCAGGACTCCTGGGTTCTCTCCCCAGCTCTGGGAGGGGAGCGGGGTCTGGGGGAGTAATAGTGTGGGGGGGGTGGAGGGGGGGCTGGGAGCCAGGACTCCTGGGTTCTCTCCCCAGCTCTGGGAGGGGAGCGGGGTCTGGGGGAGTAATAGTGTGTGGGGGGGTGGAGGGTGGGCTGGGAGCCAGGACTCCTGGGTTCTCTCCCCAGCTCTGGGAGGGGAGCGGGGTCTGGGGGAGTAATAGTGTGGGGGGGAGTGGAGGGGGGGCTGGGAGCCAGGACTCCTGGGTTCTCTCCCCAGCTCTGGGAGGGGAGCGGGGTCTGGGGGAGTAATAGTGTGTGGGGGGGTGGAGGGTGGGCTGGAAGCCAGGACTCCTGGGTTCTCTCCCCAGCTCTGGGAGGGGAGCGGGGTCTGGGGGAGTAATAGTGTGTGTGGGGGTGGAGGGGGGGCTGGGAGCCAGGACTCCTGGGTTCTCTCCCCAGCTCTGGGAGGGGAGCGGGGTCTGGGGGAGTAATAGCGGGGGGGGGGGCTGGGAGCCAGGACTCCTGGGTTTTCTCCCCAGCTGTGGGAGGGGAGCGGGGTCTGGGGGAGTAATAGCAGGGGGGGCTGGGAGACAGGACTCCTGGGTTCTCTCCCCAGCTCTGGGAGGGGAGCGGGGTCTGGGGGAGTAATAGCGGGGGGGGGGGGGGGCTGGGAGACAGGACTCCTGGGTTCTCTCCCCAGCTCTGGGAGGGGAGCGGGGTCTGGGGGAGTAATAGCAGGGGGGGCTGGGAGACAGGACTCCTGGGTTCTCTCCCCAGCTGTGGGAGGGGAGCGGGGTCTGGGGGAGTAATAGCAGGGGGGGCTGGGAGACAGGACTCCTGGGTTCTCTCCCCAGCTGTGGGAGGGGAGCGGGGTCTGGGGGAGTAATAGCAGGGGGGGCTGGGAGACAGGACTCCTGGGTTCTCTCCCCAGCTGTGGGAGGGGAGTGGGATCTGGGGGAGTAATAGCAGGGGGAGCTGGGAGACAGGACTCCTGGGTTCTCTCCCCAGCTGTGGGAGGGGAGTGGGATCTGGGGGAGTAATAGCAGGGGGGGCTGGGAGACAGGACTCCTGGGTTCTCTTCCCAGCTGTGGGAGGGGAGCGGTGTCTGGGGGAGTAATAGCAGGGGGGGCTGGGAGACAGGACTCCTGGGTTCTCTTCCCAGCTGTGGGAGGGGAGCGGGGTCTGGGGGAGTAATAGCAGGGGGGGCTGGGAGCCAGGACTCCTGGGTTCTCTCCTCAGCTCTGGGAGAGGAGTGGGGTCTGGGGGAGTAATAGCGGGGGGGGGGGGGGCTGGGAGCCAGGACTCCTCCATCACTAAGGCACTGATCACTGATTCCCTGTGGAAGAGTCCATAAGGGCCCTGGTGAAGTGTCACCTCTGCTTGGCTCTGCCCTCGCTGGTGTGCACGGGGCCGGGTTTAGAATCGGGCAGCAGCCTCTGTACCGAGCCCTCGGGAGATGAAACCCTCTCACCTGTTCCCTTCCCTGCCTGCAGGATTCCCCGTCCCTCCCGGGACGCCGAGATGGAGGGAGAGGAAGAGCCGCGTGTCCGGGATCTCCGGGGTACCGAGGGCCGGGACAGCCTGAGAGGGTCCCGCAAAGGTGAGCGATGAGTGAGACTGGCGCAGAGTTCTGCATGCACAGATTCACCGACTCCTAGGAGATCAGGGTGGGAAGAGAGCTCAGGAGGTTCTAGTCCAACCCCCCACTCAGAGCAGGACCAACCCCGACTAAATCATCCCAGCCAGGGCTTTGTCAAGCCTGACCTTAAAAACCTCGAAGGAAGGAGATTCCACCACCTCCCTAGGTAACCCATTCCAGTGCTTCATCACCCTCCTAGGGAAATAGTGTTTCCTAATCTCCAATCTAAACCTTCCCAACTGCAACTTGAGACCATTACTCCTTGTTCTGTCATCTGGTACCACTGAGAACAGTCTGGATCCATCCTCTCTAGAACCCCCTTTCAGGTAGCTGAAAGCAGCTATCAAATCCTCCCTCATTCTTCTCTTCTGCAGACTAAACAATCCCAGTTCTCTCAGCCTCTCCTCATAAGTCATGCGCTCCAGGCCCCTAATCATTTTTGTTGCCCTTCTCTGGACTCTTTCCAATTTGTTGACATCCTTTCTCTAGTGGGGGCCAAGACTGTACTCCAGGTGAGGCCTCACCAGTGCCGAATAGAGGGGAATAATCACGTCCCTCGATCTGCTGGCAATGCTCCTGCTAATGCAGCCCAATATGCCAATGGTCTTCTTGGCAACAAGGGCACCCTGTTGACTCATATCCAGCTTCTCTTCCACTGTACTGCTGCGAGTGACCCTGGTTCAGAGGTTGGCCAGGAGCGAAGGGAAAAGTTGGGATCTCAGCACAGCTGCTGGGAGCCCCCAGTTCTGTCTCGTCTCACTCAGTAATGTCTCCAGCAGGTCCCTGTCCTCACAACAGGTGTTGCTTCTGGCTCCCACCCCTGGCAGGAGCCCTTCCCTCCCCCAGCCTTTATCTGACGGCTCTTCTGGGCCATTGGGGCAGTACCAGCCTGTCCTCTCCTTACTGGGGAAGGGTTTGGGGGAATTGACTTCCTGCCCTTCAGGTTTTCTGCTCAGTGACAAACCCCTTTGCTGTCCCCGGGGGGCTTGGCAACTGAGCAGACCAACGTTTTGCCCGAACGAACCTGAACATCAGTGCCCCGCCCCTTTTCTGAGGACCCGCCCCTTTCCAGAGGCTCCGCCCCCTCCATCGCTCGCTCTCCCCCACCCTCACTCACTCGCTCTTTTTCACCGGGCTGGGGAGGGTCCCTTTTTGACTGGGTGTTCGGCTGAAAACTGGACACCAGGCAACCCCAGGGAACGAGCCCCAGCTGGATTCTCTCTCTCCCGGCAGGTGGTGGGATGGACGAGGCGAGTCCCCGGCAGGATGGGCCTGTAGGAGCAGATCCTGGTGGGACATCACCTGATGAGGATGCTTCCATAGAAGAGGACCCAGAGGGGGCAATGGCTGATGGAAATGAGTCCATAGAAGAGGACCCAGGTGGTGCATTGTCTGATGAGACTTTATCCCCGGTTCCAGCCCTGTGGCAAACCTCTGAGCCCTCTCCTGGCTCCCAAACCCCTTCCGCCCTGGAATCTCAGTGGGAAAAGCCCCCCGGGCCGCCTCTCCCACTGGCCCCCCCGCAGCCCAGACGAGCCCCCGAGAAGCCCCCTGACCGCGGGGCGCTCCCGACCATCTGCGGCGAGTGCGGGAAGAGCTTCACCCGCAGCTCCCTGCTGGCCCAGCACCGGCGGGTGCACACGGGGGAGCGCCCCTACCGGTGCACGGAGTGCGGGAAGAGCTTCAGCCGCAGCTCCACCCTCGTCCAGCACTGGCGGACCCACACGGGGGAGCGGCCCGATACGTGCGCCGAGTGCGGGAAGGGCTTCAGCCAGCGCTCTGACCTGGTGAAGCACCAGCGCACCCACACCGGGGAGCGCCCCTACCGGTGCCCCGACTGCGGGCAGAGCTTCAGCCGCAGCTCGGACCTCATCAAGCACCAGCGCGTCCACACTGGCGAGCGGCCCTACATCTGCCCCGACTGCGGGAAGGGCTTCAGCCGCAGCTCCGACCTCTTCCAGCACCAGCGCACCCAGCGGGGCGAGAAACCTTACCCCTGCCCCCAGTGCGGGAAGCAGTTCAGCCGCAGCTCCAACCTCATCCGCCACCAGCGCACCCACACGGGCGAGAGGCCCTACGTCTGCCCTGACTGCGGGCGCCGCTTCTCCCAGAACTCCCACTACACGGACCACCAGCGGAGCCACCGCCGTGAGAAACCCTACCACTGCACCCAGTGCGGCAAGGACTTCGGGCGCAGCTCCACCCTGGTCAAGCACTGGCGCACGCACACCAGGGAGATCCCGTGAGCCTGGGCAGAGGGAGGGACCTTCGGCTCCCCAGTCACCCACCAGGAATCCCAACGTGGCCCCCTGGGCAACTTGACTCAGTGCTGCCCCCAGGGTCAACTTGAGATGACATCCGCCAGTAGAGTCAAAGCTCTTCTTCTGGGGAACTTGACCCAATATCTCCCTCCGGGTCAGCTTGGGTTGGTGGTACCACTCGTCAGGGCTGGTCCCTTGGAGAATTTGATACAGTGTATTATCCAGGGCCAGCCAATGTCTGAAACAGTGTCTCCAGTAGGAGCCGGTCCATAGATGACTGGGTATTTTTTACCTTGGAGAATAAGTATTTAGGAAGTGAGGATTGAAAAGGGGAGGAAATACAGAAGCAGCAACAGATAGGTTATGGTGGAAGAGGTTCCACTTATTTCCCTTGGAACATGGGGGTGAGGGGGAAGGGAAGAAGGCACCAGACACCGAAGCAACCCCTAAAGGAATCTATGCTTTGGTGGAATATAAAGAGTGGGGCCCTACCAAATTCACAGCCATGAAAATGCATCATGGACCGTGAAATCTGGTCTCCCCCGTGAAATCTGCTCTTTTAGTCTAAGTCCCTTATAGGAGAGGGTCACCGTACGCAGAAGTACACAGCGCTTCTCAAACTGGGGGTCCTGACCCAAAAGGGGGGTGCAAGGCTATTGTGTGGGGGGTCACGGTATTGCCACCCTACTTCTATGCCGCTGCTGGTGGCAGCGCTGCCTTCAGAGCTGAGCACCCGGCCAGCAGCCGCTGCTCTCCGGCCACCCAGCTCTGAAAGAAGCACCAGTGGCAATTCCGGGAGCCCCCTACAGTAGCCTTGTGACCCCCCGTTTTGGGTCGGGACTCCCCACTTGAGAAGCGCTGAGTCTTAAGGGCTTTGTGTGTTTTATCTTTTGCCATTTTCAAAGGCACCTTCATGTTTTGCTACAGCACCGTGAAATTCAAATTTAAGCATCCGAAACCGGGACAGTCGAGAGTTTTAAAGTCCCGTGGCCGTGAAATCTGCAAGAATGGACCGTGAATTTGGAAGGGCCCTAATAAAGAGCTGTCTAAATGCTCCTTGGAGTAGTGGAAGGCACTGCGCCTCAAGTCAGGTTCATTTCTCCCTTCACCCTTTGCTCTGCAAGAATCATTAACGCACAGTGCCCTTTGGACTCCGCTTTAGAAGGCAGGTCCAAGCAATCTCATTTCAGAAGCTGATCTCATTGTCCTTATGGGCTCTGACCGGGTGACTTAATCCTCTCGGAGTGTCTGTTATCTAGGGCCATCTGCGTCTTGCCTGAAATGGTGGGGCCCTTTGT
The DNA here is from genome assembly GCA_032164245.1 of Sternotherus odoratus. Taxonomy (NCBI): domain Eukaryota; kingdom Metazoa; phylum Chordata; order Testudines; family Kinosternidae; genus Sternotherus; species Sternotherus odoratus. Next base: position 104,322,031 of record JAVMKO010000006.1, on the reverse strand, counting down.
CTGAGTTATCTTTGGGGAACTGAACTGGGGAACCTCCGGATCAGAACAAAATGAGTCTCCATTGCTTGCGCTGTACATGAGAGGAAGTAGACTCCTGTCTTTGCTCTGTTCTAGCCACTAGAGGATGATATAAACCCACATTGTGGGTTCCACTTGCAATTTGCGTCTTGGAGTTTCACCCACTTGTGGTAGAATTGCCCACAAACCACACATCTCTCTCTGTGTCCCAAGCAGCGAACCTGGGTCATATTTGCCTGTATTCCACCTCCAGCATAGCTGCCTTGCCCGTGTTTAAGAATGAGGGGGGCAGTTGTTTGTTTTGCTCTGTTTTTTGTTTGTGCGTGTTGTCCATTGGTCAGATGAATGAGTAGAACTTGAAATGCTTTTTAAAAAAACACGATGTTTAACCAGCCGTCGGAACTCCCTGCCACATGATATAATGGAGTCTGAGACTTGGGTAGGATTGAGGGAGGGGATTGGGATAGAACATGCACATATCTACTAGATCTGCAGTTTTCAACCTGTGGAAAGTCCGTGACCTATTTCTAAGGGGTCCGTGGAAACTTGTTACCATAAAACAGTGGTTTTCAGTCTGATTTGCAGACCCCTGGGCATCTGCAGACTATGTCTAAGATTTCCAAAGGCGTCCCTATCTCCGTTTGAAATTTTTCTAGGGGTCTGCAAATGAAAAAAGATTGAAAACCATTGTATGAGACAAAGACTTATAAGAGATCCAAGCTGTCGTGGGCATAAGCCAGACACTAATGCAACGTAGCGGAGCGAGGAAGAAACGTTCACCGTGGGTAATTTATTTTATAATGACCCAGGACAGGGCTTCTTGCACCTTCCTTGGAAGCCACTGATGATGGCGGCTGCTGGAGACAGGAGGCCGGGCGAGACAGTCCCTTTGGTCTGGTCCAGAGTGTCGGGGAGCGGGTGAAAGATCAGGCTAGATGGGCCCCTGGGTCTGATCTGGGGCGGCAAGGAGGCAGGATACTGGGTCAGAGGGGCCCGTTGTCTGAGCTGATGCAGTAACGCCCTGGATGACTGTTGTCTGGTCATAAACCTGGTTCATTGTTTGGCCAAACTCTTGTCCTTTGTGGGAACGGTGCAGAGGAGAATTCACCCAACCCCATCCCAATTGAGGGGCCATCTGCTAGCCCCGTATTCAGCTCGTCTGGCTCACGGAGATGGGGAATGGGGCCCTTCCTCTCTAGAGGTGCCAGCTCTGGTCTGGACCCAGTGTGAAGAGACTGACTGGCTAGGTGGGGGATGGGGGGGAATGAGTTTTGGCCCATTTCCCCTCTAGGGAATGCTGGCTCCAATCCAGCCCCAGGGCAGAGGGAATGGTGGTTCATGGGGGAGGGCGAAGAAGGGGACTGAGGCCTTTCCACTCTTGGGGTGCCCATTCCGAGCCTGCCCCATGGCAGAGGGATGGGCTGGCTTAGGGGGTGAGGAATGGGGTGTGGGGCCTTGCCTTTCTAGGGAACACCAGCTCCCAGCCAAACTTCCCCTGACTGACTCGGGGAGGGCAAGGAACGGGATATGGGCCCGTTCATTTCTAATGGCTCAGATGGGTTGGGGAATTGGAGTAAACCCCTTTGCACTAACAAAGAGTGTCAGCTTGGCCGGTGTTAAAAATAAGGTGTGCGCTGAGTGGAATATTGTGAGTTACAATAAGGCCATTTCTGCACCTTACCCAGAAGAAACAGCTGTCTTGCGAGAAGATTCTTTGTGGCTCTGAACAGCGTCATGTTTTGCAGGACAGTGGAGAAGAGAAAAGAGCTAGTTTCAAGAAGACAGTTGCAAGACGGGGCCTGGAGAAAGACAGGGAAAGTTTCCTAGAAGACAGAAAGAGAAACTGCAGGAGAATCGAATTTGAGTGAAAGTTGGAAGTTAAAAATAATAGAGGTAAATCCCTGCTACACACAAATGTTCAGAACGAAAGCCTAGACTGGAAGTTGAAGGTTCTTAGAAGCTGAGGACTGACAGCTCAGTCCTTTAGTGAGTGGCAACATTATCCCGTAAGTCAAAGAAAGAAAAGAGACTTTCTACCTTCAGTGAATGATTCAGGACACCTGAAACAGAACTGGTAGGGAATTGTTCAATGACATTTTTTGGTCAAAAAATACTAATTTGTTAAAACTAAACATTTTCATTCATTTGTGTCGATGTTGACAAAATTTTCAACAAATTTATATCAGAACAATTTTGTAAATGGCTCTTTTATTTCATTTTGTACTGTACTGTTTCACTTCATTCTGACTTTAGGATATCATTCCAACTTTCCTGTTTCTTTTCCATTTTAGCATGTCCCCTGGCTATTCCTATTCTCCTTTTTCTGCAACGAAGCAGTGGAATTAGAAATCAAAATGATCACTGGTGACCTTCCTCTTCCAAGATGACAAAGGTTGAAACATTTTTGGTTTGACATTTTTGACTCAAAACATTTCATTTGGACATTTGTTTCAAATCGAAATGTGTCAAATCATTAAAACTGACCTTTTTGATGTTGCGGACAGAAAATTATCTTGGTATTTTGGTCTAATGTAACATTTTAAAAATGGAGCTTTTTGTCTCAAGTCAGGATAAAACAATACTCCAAAAATCACAAAATTTTCCGCAAAATGGGAATTCCACTTTTCAGCCAGCACTAATTTGAGGGTGAATCCAGAAGCCATCCAGTTTCACCTGAAAATGATTATAGTTTGGGAAACTTATAAGTCACTGAAAACAGGGTTTTTAAAATAGGGTTTATCAGGAAACCTTAACAATTGTTGCTGCCTTTTAAAACAGACTATGGATAGGTGGGTTTGGGTAAAGGGACTTTGCAACACAACGGGGCCCTGCTTTTGATTCGGGAAAGAAAAATGTCAAGTTTTGGTAAAAGCTTTCGATGTTTTCTGGGTTTTGTGACTTAGTTTTATCCAGGTGGTTTCCAAAATCATTTCGTTTTTTTATTTACCAAAAGTCAGTTTGCTGTTGAGGTTTTTTGTGCGTGAAAAAGTGTCAGTAATCATACAACGGTACAGTTAGAAGAGACCACAAGGGTCATCTCTTGCCTACTTATTTGTACGTGCCCCTGGATACTTCCACTGAATGCATCTGACGAAGTGGACATTAGACCACGAAAGCTTATGCTCCAATACTTTAGTGAGTCTTTAGGGTGCCACAGGACTCTTTGTCACCTCTGCGATTCCAGACGAACACGGCTACCTCTCTTATTCTTAACGGTCATCTGGTCAACCCCTCTGCCAAGATGCAGGATTTGTTGTGTCTGAACTAGGGGTGAGCAAACTTTTTGGCCCAAGGGCCACATCTGGCTATGGGAATTGTATGACAGGCCATGAATGTTCATGAAGTTGGGGTGCAGGAGGGGATGAGGGCTCTGGCTGGGGGCGCAGGCTCTGGGGTGGGGCCATAAATGAGGAGTTCAGGGTGCGGGAGGGGCTCCGGGCTGGGGCAGGGTGTTGAGGTGTGTGCGAGGGGGTGAGGGCTCTGGCTGGGGGCGCAGGCTCTGGGGTGGGGCTCGGGGTGAGGGGTTTGGGGCACAGGAATGTGTTCCGGGCTGAGATCGAGGGGTTTGGAGGGTGGGAGGGGGATCAGGGCTGGAGGTTGGGGCATGGGAGGGGCTCAGGGGCACAGGCTCCGGGCAGCGCTTACCTCAAGCAGCTCCCAGAAGCAGCAGCATGTCCCCGCTCCGGCTCCTACGCGGAGGCGCAGCCAGGTGGCTCTGCACGCTGGCCCATCCACAGGCGCTGCCCCTGCAGCTCCCATTGACCACAATTCCCCGCCTTGGGGACCTGGCTGCCCCTAGGAGCCGGAGGGGGGACATGCTGCTGCTTGTGGAAGCTACACGGAGCTGTGGCATGGAGCCCTAGGCAGGTCCGTTCCATTGTCCCGCTGTTCTTACAGTCAGGGAGTTTTTCCTGAGATTTAATCTAAATCTGCCATGTTGTAGTTTGAACCCATCGCCCCTTGTCCTGCCCTGTGTGGCCGGGGAGAACAACTTTTCTCCACCTTTTTTATGGGAGCCGTTCAAGTATCTGAAGAGCGCTGCCACGTCTCCCCTTCATCGCCTCTTTCCCAAGCTTAAACCTCCCCAGTTCCTTCAGCCTTTGCTCAAATGGCTCCATTTGACCCCTTCTGTCATCTTTGTCGCTCGCCTCTGGATCCTTTCCAGTTTCTCCACATGCTTTCTATACATGTGGGCCAAAATTGGAGACAGTTCTCCAGCTGAGGCCTAACCAGCACCAAAGAGAGGGAGGGGTGTTATCCTCTCCCGTGACGTGCACGCGGTACATCTGTTATTGCAACCAATTTTCTTTTTGCAACAGCGTTGCTTTGCTGACTCATGTTGTGGTTGTGACCCAGCACAACTCCCACATCCGTCTCAGCCGCGCTGCTGCCAAGCCGGTTTCCCCCCATTCTGTATTGCTGTTTTTGCTTTTTCTTCCCGAAGTGCAGCACCTTATGTTTGTCTTCGTTGAATTTCATTGCGTTGGCTGCAGCCCAGTTCTCCAATTTATCGAGATCTCCCTGAATTTTAGCTCTATCCTCCAAAGTGTTGGCCACCCCTCTTGCTTGGTGTCATCTGCAGACTTGATCAGTAAGCTCTCTCTCCCTACATCCAGGTCTTTAATGAAGATGTTAAAGAGCAGTGGGTCCAGACTAGATCCCCGTGGAACTCCCCTTGACACCTCCCTCCAATCCCACCTCGTTCCAGTGGAAGAAGTTGGTTAAAAATACATTTAAACTTTAGGCTTGTTTCAAAACCTGCAAAACAATAAAGAATGTCCGGGCTAGTGCCTAGGGGACCAATTTGGCATATAGATGGTGTAAATTCAGCTCCCTGCTCTGCTACACATTTCCTGTGTGACCTTGAGTATCTCGCTTAGTTTCTCTGTTTCTCGGTTCCCATCTGTGAAATGGGTACAGATGGGTGAGGGTAAATACATTAAGGATTATGAGTTGCATCTACGGCACAGGAGTAATGGGGGCTGCAGCTGCAACTTGCAGTGCTGAAGAATTGTTTCCCCGCTTTCTTAGCAGCTCCAGTGATCAGCCACTCAGCAAGCGCATGCCTTAGCTCAGTCCACGCGCCGCTTTTCTCTCCTCCGCCTGCCCTTGGCAGGGCTCTTCCTGGGCCCAGTGCAGCTTCCTTTTCTGTGAATTGGGGTGGCTGTTTACCTACTTTTAGCACAAAGAGCTGGGGGCGGAATAACTTGGAAAGCAGAAGTGCCAAGACCGGTCAAGCAAAGCAGCAGCTGTCTAGCACCCAGGTTGGAAACAGCCTCAGGAAGCCACATGCTCCGGGGTAGAGGACAGGGAAGTTCAGATTGAAGGCGATCAGGCTCAGATGTTTGTCAGAACCGCATGGAAGATGGAGAGACGGATAAACACGGATGGAGAGAGAAGGTCAGAGTGTTACAAAAGGGTTATAAACTCTGTATGCAAGTCACTCTGCTGGGCTCCACCCCAGAGGCAGCTGCGGGTAAGTACCAAGCATGGGATCCCTGTCTAAACAGCGGATGTGTCCCACCTAACAGGCAGCTTCATCTCTGCACCAGACCAGGGATCCTGGTATAAACAGCCCCTGCGCCCCACCCCGAGAGAGCTGCACCTCCTCGTGTGTCATCGCTGCACGGCTAATGCCTAGCCTTGTATCCCACCCCAAAAGCAGCCGCATTTCAGCGCTAGGCGAGCTAGTCCTGTGTGCTGTTGCTGTGCAGATAGCTTGTAACCCTACCCGGACGTGGATTCCCAGACCAAAACCTCCGTTGTCGCGGAGTGATGGTTGCCCCCTGGTATCTCCTGCCCTTCCAGAGCGCCGAGTTCAGCTCAGCTCCAACATAACAAAAACCAAGACATGGAGAGTCGAGGCACGTGCCCCTGTAACCTTAACTCTGCCCCCCCCCCCCCCCCGGAGCTGGTGATAGCCCGTGGGAATTGTGTGCACTTCAGTGGCATCCCCTGTGCTCGGTGCAGCTGTCTTGAAGGGTGGCAGGATTAGAGGGCACGGTCCGGCAGAGCGGAGATTGCGAGAGGAGGCAATCTGGGGGCTCCTGCCCCTCTGAGGTTGTGTGCGAGCCCCTCTCCCCGGCCTCCGGGCGGATGGCCAAAGGGAAGAGGGGTACGTGTCCCTTGGGGGGATCCAGTCTGTCTCCTCGAGTGAGACCAGGGGCCCCTCCCCAATTCACTTTTGTAAGGGGACCGTTGGCTCCTTAATGAAACTTGGTAGGGGGGGGGGTTAGGTTGGTCCTCTCCCAGTACCAAAAGGGGGCAGGTCCATGGGAAACCAGGACCCTGAGACTGACAGTCCCCAGGGGCAATGGGGAGAGGCCAACGCTCCAGGTCAGCCTGATTGACAGGGCGGGTGGGCCAATGAGGAGTCAGGAGGCCGGGGGGGGGGGATCCCATCATCCATGTGAGCCGGAGCAGCCTGGACGAGGGCGGGGCCGAGCTGAGCTGGGGAGCGGAGCTGCCCCAATGGGAGCCAGGGGAGCAGCCCTGGGAGCTGCGCTGGAGGCAGGGTGGAGCAGTCCGGAGCCGGGTGCGGGGAGCTGCTGGGGAGAGCGAGGGGGACCCTGAGCAGCGGGCCCAGCGCAGGGAGATGCCCCCACCCAAGACACCCTGAAAGCCAGATGTGGGGGGTGTCTAACCCTGACTGGGGGAGGCGGCGGCGCTGGGAAGAAGGGTCCTGACACCTAGAGCCGAAGAGAAACAGCCCCCCCCATCCCACTGCACAGGGGGCTGCACCTCCACACTGAGTGAGGGACCATCGTACAAAGAGCTGTCACGCCCCACCCCAGAGGTGGCTGCAGCTGAGAGCTGGGTGACACATTCCTAGGTGAATAGCCCCCTTACCTGATCCCTGCATCTCCGTGCCAGACGAAGGATCCCTGTATAAACAGACTCCTTGCTCCTCTCCAGAGACAGCTGCATTTCAGCACCAGTGGGAGCAATATGGGGAAATTTTAAGGCGAAATGTCCATTAGTCACAAGGCCAGAGAGTGAGACGTACCGAAATCGGCTGGGGAATACAGATGAGAAAACAGTGAATCAGCCTGATTTAGATCTTCCCCTCTTGTAATCTGAGACCCAGCTGTGGACCCGTGCACACCATTTCGCCGCTCCAGCACAGAGAAGAAGAAGCGACGAAACTACAGGAGCCAGGAGACCTTGTTCCTCTTTGAAAATACGCAGTGAGCCCACCATTCATCTCTTCAGGCCTGTCTTTTCTTTTCTTTCTTCTTCATTTATTTTTAATCCAATTCTGACAGTTCTCCACTGCTAAAAATAAGCATCGAAAACCAGGAGACATTGATGACTTTTATTTAAAAAAAACCCCGCACATTTTTTTTTACCGGAATCAAAATCAGGGCCCCATTATGATGGGAGTCCCCTAGTTCCCCTGCCCAGGGTGCAAGTGTTGTTTATACAGGGATCCCAAACCTGGCACTGGGATACAGTTGGCTCAATTCGGTGATTTTTTGGTGGCGGCGGTGATGTGACAATCTGTAGTACTTATTCTAGCATCTGGAGGTTAGGACTCTAGACGCTGGAATCCAGGTTGGCCAAGATGTCAGAATCCACTGACCTAGACTATGCTGATCATGTTGCCTTTCTCGTGAAGAAGATGGAGAATTCCAGCCCTGCCCTTCAAGGGTTCCAAGACTCTCCCAGTTGAACGTCATGTGAAAAGACCAAAGTCCAAAACCTCACAGCTGGGCCACCAGAACCCCCCAGAGCAGATCAGGTCAAGCACTGTGGAGAGTGGGGATGAGTTTATCTACCGAGGCTGCACGCAGAGATCAGATGCTCTCTGATAATTAGGAGGCCGTGAAGGCCACATCTTGCGTATCGATGCAAAAACGTCTCTGCACTGAGACCATGTTCAGGGTCTATCAAACCTGTCTCCGACTTGTATTAATGTACGGGTCAGAAACCCGAACCCCTCTTACAAGCCGACTTGTAGTGGCTGGAGAAATTCCAGACATGCTGTTCGCATCAAATCCTGGCCATAAAGTGGTTTGACTTTGGGTGACATGTCGCAATCTCGCAAAGATCTGGCCTTCCTCCAGTGTCCAAGCGTTCCAAGCAGCATCGTGTGCTCTTCAGCAGTGTGGCCAGGATGGACGGAAACTTCAGCATATCATGTTCTCAGCTCTCCATCGACGTTCAGAGGGGTGCACACGCCCCCAGATGCCACCTGGCGAATTCTCAGGATTAAGCCAGATGTGGGAACTTCACTCTACAATGCCTGGGACAAGACCATCAACCATAGTCACTCTGGCTCGTGGGAACAGTCCTCGGTAGACTCTGCATGTTTGATAAGGATGATTGATTATCTATACAACTGTTACTAAAGGGTAAAAAAGAGGCGGGCCCAAGAGGTGTGTGTGTGTTTGTTGGTTTCTGGACCATTGTGGGTGGAGCAGGATCTCAGTGCAGTTGTGTATAATTGCGTGTGTTTGTGTATGCGGTTCTCTCAGTGCAGTTCTGTCTGTGTAGTGCAGCTTTGTGCGTGATTGTCTCATTGGGGAAACGTGGCGTTTCCACTGTGGAGTTGTGTGAGGTTGTATCCGCTTAAAAGTGTGTAAAGTTATCTGTGTGCTGGGATATATGTATATATATAGAGAGATAGATCGATCAATATCCATTGTGATTCATATCGCCATGTAATACGTTATTGGTCAGTGAGGCCGGGTATGAAGGACGCATGCTTGACATGAATCAGTGCATTGCAAGTTGGCAACCGAAGCAAGAACTTCGGGTCAAGGATTAGTAGAACTACTTGTATTAAAACAATCTTGTTACGTTCCAAGAAAAAGACGAGAATCAGCAGAAAAGGAAACAACACCAGCTGGACTGATATCAAATAAAACAAGAATTAGAGGAATCGGCACACCTTGGATCATGGCGTCCCGCCCAGGATTGTCTCTTTGGAGTTGTGTGGGTGGAAGGCCTAGTACACCAAGGCAAAGAACCAACAAGGCGACGGAATGGACTAGAAATGGTTGCCTATGATTCCTGCAAATCGGAGTCGTTGATTGATCCAGTGTCCTGTGTGGACATTGATGTGGTTTTCCCCAGCTCCCTGCATCTTATGATCGGAAAGAATCTTGACTGGCCATTGGGACCATTCTGACCTTTGGACTCTGGAATAGTATGCCCGGGGTGTGAATGTGGAGTGAGTACGGTTTGTTTTGTAATCAATAATGAGCATTTAGAGTATTATATACCGACACGGTGTCCAGTATCTGCCTGCTCACCCATCCCATAGGTAGATAGATCTCTGTTGAGGGGGCCAATATGTGGGGGAGAATGTGGAGGGGGGAGAGATATTAAGGAGTGCCGGATTTCAAGACGGGGTCTTACAGTGTCGGGGGAGTCCTTATTTAAGACTAATAAGGGTGACTCCTTATTTGTGAAAAAATTGTGAGGAAAAAACCACGCGTGGGGAGATACCACGTGGTGTTCATGTTTGAATGTTAAAACAGTGTTTAAGAAGAGAAGTCAAGGGGTGGAAGAGGCACCGCAGTGGACTAACGTTAAAGCCCCTTGCCTGGTAGAGAAGGAGGTTATTGCGGTTGGGACGTGCCCTTGGATGGAAGGGGAAGATCTGTGGGGAGTTGCAAACATTACAAGAGAATTTAAAAACTGGCCAGGAAAATTTGGAGCGGGAAGTGAGGCAGGCACAGATAATGCCAATGCCATTAGAACAAAATGGGGAAAGAAAATAGGGAATTGGAGAAAAGAATGATGGCTTGGGAAGAGATTAAAGCAGACGAAGATAAATTAGGCCATCAAGTGATAGGAATGAAGCAGTTAAGCTGAGATTTGACTAAGGAAAAGGAAAAGGAGATCGGAAGTGTTTCTCGCAGCCTGTGCCAGAAAACTATAGCAGCCTTGAAAACCAAGTGCAAATACGGGAGCTGCAGGCTGTGTGTCAGAAAGAGAGAGATTTGGATTTGGACTCCAATGATAGCTGGTAAGGAGAGGATCTGTGAGGGGGTCAGGAGAAAAGGGAATTTGATCAACTTCGAGGGGGGCTTTATACTAAGTTGAGGGAAGAAATAAGAAACTGGCTGGGAGAGCCTAAACCAGAAAAATCTGTAGCGGGGACAGAACGGAGATCAACCATTAAGGATGCAGTGGGGGAAATACAGTGAGGAGATACCCATAATTCCTGCAAGTTCATCAGACTTACAGTTGATGGTAAAGTCATTAGGTGCAGTGGGTATAAAAAAATGTAGCTACCTGGCTAGTACAGTGGGCAGAGTTAGGAGGAACGGAGAATTTAAATGAGTGAATCTTCTCAGTTAATCAGGGCAGCTACCACTGGAGAAATTAGACAGGAAGTAGATTGAGTGAATAACGCTTTGGACAGGAAGCCAGAAGCACAGCAACTGATACCACAATTTATTTTGCTGTTGGGAAAAGAGAGAGGTCAAAGACCCATGAGCGCGTTCTCCAGTGCAGATTACACGGAGCCTGGAGAGCCACGCAGGGGTTACCTGTGAAAGAGAATAACATCGGGATTAGTGGCTGGAAAAATACAACTGGGGACTAATCCCAGGGAAGAGGTCGCTCAACATGTCCCAGTCGATTCTTTGATGGCAGTCGCTTTGAATCAGAGGGAATTTTGGAATGGCGTGTTCGAAGGAGTGGATAGACGTTTATTAGCGATGTCTACTCATTTGGTGAACCAAGCCGCCCAGGGTGAGGGGTTAACTGGAGCATTGGATAGTTTGCCAATGAATGATGCCAGGGGAAGCCTGGTGGAAGGATTGAAACCAGAGTACCTTTTGAGGAAGCACTCACATATTCAGAGTAGAGTGTTTATAGATCAGGATACCGTGAGTGCGGAAGAGGCCGCGGTAGAGGGTGGAATAATCAAAATGAGCCCCAGAAGGGAGCAGGTGTGACTCATAATATCACTTGGAGGTATCTGAAATTAAGGGGAGTAGACACGGATAAGTGGGATGGGAGACGGACTGATGAATCGATGAAAGAAATGCAAAGGACGGAAGAAGAAATGTTTAAGGAGCAGAAGAAGGTTGCAGCTATGCAAGTTGAGGTTCAGAGAAACCTGCACTATAGGGAAGCCCCGATGAGAAGTCGCTCCCACTGCAAATGGGCCCTCAGGAGCGGGAGATGGTAACTAGATTAAGATGGGATTCAAATGGGAGGCCAAGGACAGACTTCACTGTGGGGGATAATGGACCCAAAGATGCCCTATTGGATAGTGGGGCTGGTGTGAATAGAAATTGTGATTTGACCCGAGAAGTGTCCGAGGTTATTACAGCAGCCTCCTTTTTGGGGAAGGAGTGACAGGAAACACGTGTCATTCAGTAGAAATAGTTACACCCAGAGAGAGAGTGGGGGGTGTTTGTTGGAAAGAACAAATGCTTCAGACAGATCAGGCGGCTGAGTCAGTAATATTGGGGACTCCTTTTCTGAAGAGGACTCGGTTACTTTTGGATTTAACGAATGGAGTTCTGGGATGGAAAGCGTTCCGACAGCAGGGTACATTCCAAGAATATGTGCTGCAGAAGCAGCGGAGATTATACTGGATCAACAGGATGTAGGTAAAGGAGTTTCCCGATGTATGGATCAAGAATCAATCAAAATCACTTCATATGTGGCTGACATATTAGCATGGGGGGACACTGGAGAGGAGGTGACTGAGTGGACTAAAAAAAATGTTAAAACACATCCAGGAAACGATCCAGGGTTTCAAGGCTAATAAAAAAAGCCCAACCAGTGCAAAAAAAAAAGTGAATTATTTGGCGGTGACCATAAGGGAACAAGGAATTCAGGTAGATCAACAAAAGTTGAAATCATTAATGAATCTACCAAGGCCAGAGGATTCTCGTGCGGAGGGTGATGTTAGGTGGGTTTAATTATTTAAGGAAACGTCCTTTTTTGCCTCTATAACTGAACCCTTGTGGCGTTTACTAAAGAAGAAAGTAGATTGGGGGTGGGGGGAGGGTCTGAACAAGAAAAAGCTTTCTGTCATTTGAAACAAGCCTAGATGCAAGTCCCAGCACTGAAATTCCTAGAGATAAACAAGCTGGTTGTGATTAAGTTGGCAGCAACCCAACAAATTCTAGTGTCAGTCCCAAGGCAGGAAATTGACAGGAAGTTAATACTATTAGCCTCTAGAAAATTAACCCCCTAGGGAGCAGCAGTTTGGGATCTGGAAAAAAAAAAGTTTAGCTGCTGTGTGGACCATTGGAGCTTTTGTTTTGACTATTAGCACAGTCCCTATTATAATACAAACACCGCACTCTCCCCTGGTGTGTATTTTATCAGGGAAACTTAACCAGCGAAGATGTTACTTATAAAAATAACAAACAAGCAATAATGTTACCATATGCCCTCCTGAGGGAAAACCAAAAACAAAATTTAAAAAATGTAAACTGGTCCTTTAATTTGGGAATACATTGCAAACAATAAAAAAAGTACTTATTAAAAGCAAAAAAATCAGGCAATGTGCAAAAAAATATATCTAAGTTTTGCTCAGCTAAGAAAAATAAACATTTTGATCCACAATGGTCAAATATTCAAATCTTTTTTAAAAATTGGCAATTTCTCATTGGTATGTCTGTCTGTCCACCTGTCTAATTCAGTTTAGTTTTGTTCTCTTTCTTTCTTTCTTTCTTTCTTTCTTTCTTTCTTTCTTTCTTTCTTTCTTTCTTTCTTTCTTTCTTTCTTTCTTTCTTTCTTTCTTTCTTTCTTTTCTTTCCACTGTCTCGTGTTCTTTTCTTTTCTTCCTTCCTTTCACTTCTCCCTGCATCTCCGCTCAGTCCAGTCCAGTCCCCTCCCCAGAGCTGGTCTCTCCCTCCCTTCGCATGACACTGATTACACTTCTCTTGATTACACTTCTCTTTACTCCGGCACTCCGGGACTTACTCAGCAGCCAGTGCCCTCAAATCTCTCACCTCCTGGCACAGGGCTCCCTACGCTCTGCTCCTTCTCCCAGCCCAGGATGGACCCCCTGCCGCTGCTCATCTACCTGTGCACAGGTGAGTGCAGAAAAGCTGAAGTGCCCCATGCAAGATGCCCTGTGTGTGCATCTCTGGCAGGGGGAGGGAAGCAGCTGGGCTGTCAGGACACCTGGGTTCTGACCCCGGCTCTGGGAAAGGAGTGGGGTCTGGTGGGTAAGAGCAGGGAGGGGCTGGGAGTCAGGACTCCTGGGTTCTTTCCTTAGGACTGGGCGGAGGGTGCAGTGCAGAGCAGGTGTTCCTCCCCCACCGAACCTCAGCCCCTCTGGCAGCAGGTTTTTTGGGGGGGGGCAGCTTTGCCCAGGATCCCCAGCAGTGGGGTGGGAGCACTTCCCATCTGCTCCGGTGCAGGCTGTCGAGAGATGCTGATCTCACCCAGCAATTTCCAGGAGTGGCGAGAGGGGTTTTCCAGGGGGACCCATCAGGGATCCAGTGGGGGTCTGGCTTGCGGGATTTGGGTGAGGAAAAGGGTAATGGGGTTGGCTGGGGGGGGGGGGGCAGATTGGCACTGACTTCACTAAACAGACATGTCCTTCTGCTTCTATCACACTGACCTCCTGTCTCCCAGCCCCACCTGCTCAACCCACCAGAACCCGCTCCCCTCCCAGGGCTGGGGCGAGAACCCAGGAGTCCTGATCCCCTACCCCACCGGCCCCAACCCACTAGACCCCACACTCTCTTTAGAAAGGAGTGTCTCTCTCCGAGCTTCCCGATGAGAGTTCTCTAAATAGAGAATGGTCCTGGCTCTCCCATCCCCCAGCCCGCTAGACTTTTAGGCAGGGACGCATTTGCCCAAGTCACCCCCGCCCTCCATTTTGGGCCACTCATTTCCTCAGAACAGAGGTGGCATCACAGCTGTGGGCGTCTAGGGCGTAGGGAAGTAATTGTAACTTCCCCCACCCTGCAGTTGCCTGGAGATAGAACCCAGGCGTCCGGCATCCCAGCCCCACCCCCACTCTAACCAGCGGACCTCTCTCCCCTCCCAGAGCCGGGGGTAGAACCCAGCCCCACCTCCCCTGGCTCCCCTTCCTCAGCCTCTGCAGCGCCTGACTGGTGCCCCTCCCAAGTGGGTTGCACCACAGGATGGGTTGCTGCCAAATTGCTCTGCAGGGCCTGGTAGGCATGGGGACCCCAGTCAGGTCCGACAGAGCCAGCGCTAGGCCGAAGACAACTGAACAATTGCTTCGAGCCCCGAGCAGCTCGGGGGGGGGGGGGAGGGCCTCTATTTGCTCTTTTAGCACATGGGGGGGGGGGGATATGCTTGCTGAGGACCCCACCTGAAGACAGAACAGTTTGAGGCACACCCTGTGATATATCACACACACACACACACTCACTCACTCACTCACTTCCTTCCTCTGGAAACTCTTGCCAACCCCCCCCCCCACCCCCTACCCCGGACTCCTGGGTTCTACCGCCAGCGATGGGAATGCAGTTGGGGGCTGGTGAAGGAGAGGGGGAGAGGGGGTGGGGTGGGCGTCAGGACTCCTGGGTTCTCCCCTTGGCTCTGGAAGGGACCGGGGGGGGGGGAGTTTTGGAGGTTGTCATGGTTACTTACCAGAAGGCCTCATACTTTGGTGGAGCTCATTGCATATTCTGGGGGCTCCTCATGTCCTTCCATCCCCCTCTCTTTGGGGGAACCCTCTGAAGCCCCCCAATCCCTGCCAGGGGCTCTGTGTGGCCCCCCCCATTTCTCCCCCGTGCTCTCTAATTCCCCATGATCTCTTTCCCACTCCCCTTCCTCCCTACAAGAGGACCTCAATCTCCCACCCCTGCCAAGGGTTCTGGGGGCTCCATTTCCCCATCCCCATCCCAGGATCAAGTGTGAACCCCCGTGCCCCACCCCCCATGCCTCCTTCTCTCTCACCATTCTCAGTTGATCCGTTGTGCGGGGTGTCCCATGCTATCCTCCCTGCCATGCTGGGAGGAGGGATGACGGGAGGGGTTGTAGCCGGAGCTGGCTGAAGCCACAGGCTCTGCTAACCAGATGCCAGGGGGCCTGTGTGTTCCTCATTTCCCCCCTTCCGTTTTTCTGATTTCCCCCAAATCCATGAGGCTCTGCCCCCTCGAGACCTGAAACTAAGGTGACCAGACAGCAAGTGTGAAAAATCGTGATGGTGGTGGGGGGTAATAGGAGCTTATGTAAGAAAAAGACCCCAAAAATCAGGACATCTGGTCACCCCGCCTGAAACATTCCCTGGAATTTTGGACGTGATCTGGTGTGACGTTCAGTTCCACATAGTCCTGTAGGGCTCAGCCGTGGACCAGTATCCCACTGTGCTAGGTGCTACAGCAGGGTGCGGGGCCAAAGAGATGCTACAGCAGGGTGTGGGGGAGGGGCTGGAAGTCAGGACTCCTGGGTTCCAGCCCCTGCTCTGGGAAGTGAGTGGGCTTTGGTGGGTCTGAGCAGAGGAGGCTGGGAGTCAGTCCCACCGCCTGGAGGGTCCCACAGGCCCCGCTCTGCACAGGGGAATCTCTAATGGATGGGTGTTTAACCCCTGCAGTGCTGGCACCGAGCCGTGGATTCAGCGTGGACGTGGAGGGACCCATCACCTTCCGGGAGGCAGCCGCGGGGTTCGGGCAGAGCGTGGTGCAGTTCGGGAGTGCCGGTGCCGGGGGGTAAGGGCCGAACGTGGCCTCAGGGCCTTACACAACTCATGCCGAACATTGAGGGGGCCTGTCTGACTGGGCTGCCCCACCTTGGCCCCCTCAGGGATGATGGGGCCCCCCTGAACCTCCCCCTCTCCCCGCAGGCTGATCGTCGGGGCCCCGCTGCAGACAGGAAGGGTGAATGAAACCGGCAAAGTCTACAAGTGCGACCCGGGCTCCGGACGCTGCCAGGAGATCCCCATCCAGAGTAGGGGCACCCTGTGCTGTGGGGTTCAGCGGGGCAGGCTGGGGAGGGGAGGGGACTCGGAGCTGGGACTCCTGGGTTCGGGGAGCAGAGTGGGGCCCAGGGGTTAGAGAGAGGCGTTGTGGGGGGGAGGCTCGGAATCAGAACTTGCTCCGTGCCGAGCTTCGGGGAGGAAGTGCGGTTTAGTGGGTTAGAACAATGGGGGTTGGGAATCAGGACTCCTGGGTTCTATTTCAGTTGCAGGGGTATGTGCAATGACTTCCCCTCCTCCCCCACATATCTGAGAAGGACATTGAGTCACAAGAGCCATGTGGAGGCGGGGAGTGACTCAGAGAAATGGTGGATTAAACATACCCAGCCACAAGATTTCTCAATTGGGCGCCGATGCGTCTTTCCTCTCAGGGCCCCTGGATGCCGTGAAGATGTCCCTCGGATTGTCTCTAGCTGCCCGGGGCTCCAATCTCCTGGTGGGTACTGCACCTTGAGGGGTTGGGGTGTTCTGGGGCCGCTTGTTTATACCAGGGTATCACCCAGAATTAAGTTCAGTCACTTGCCCAGATTTCCACAGACTTGTCCTCCCCGCAACCATGTTTGTGAGACAGTGTCAGTGCGGTGAAGTCACAGGGTGGGTGACAACCAGGTGACATCACAGCCGCCTGAGCACCTGGGGAGCTACCACCCCGAGGGACGATGTGACCACGGGACGTGAACGCCCATGCGCTGTCACAGGGAGGTTGATAACGGGGTGACAACTGGAGGGGGGATGGATTGATATTGCAGGAATGGGTGATGTCACCACCGCTAGAGCAACTGTGTGGGGATGTCATGGTGGGGGTGGTAAGTGGGGGAGGTCACCCTGACTGGAACTGTGCATTTTCAAAATATTATTTATTGGGTGTATTATGGTAGCACCCGAGACCCACAGTCACAGACTAGGACTCCATTGTCCTAGGTGCTGTACACACGTAGAACAACACCACAATCCAAGGGGGCTTACAAACTAAGTTTAAGACGAGACAACAGCTAGACACAGGCAGACAGATGGGAGGAGAACGAGGAAACAACGAGACCATACTGGTCGCTATGATCGGCAGTGGTCTTGGCGCACCGGCGGCCTAATCGTTAAGTTTCGTTGTAGGCCTCACGGCGAAGGGGAGAGTGAAGGAGGGTTGTGCAGGAGACAAGGCAGTAGTTTTGTGGCCATTTCCAAGGAGATCGTCCCAGGCGCCAGAGACAGTCCAAAGGGGTTGGAAAAACCTAACAAGCGGGCGGTGGAGGCCGGCACAAGGGGCCAATCAGAGACGCAGCTCGACGCAGGCTGAGATAGGTGTGGGGTGGGAGAGGCCGATAACCCGGCAGCTGGTGTTTGGTGTGATAGAGAAGAGGGGGCCAGGGGAAGGCTGAAAACAGAGGGGTGAGGTGGTCACGGCAGCATTCTGAATGGAGATGAATGGGGTGGTGTTGCCATGGCAACAGGTGAATGGCCTAGGACATTGTGTAAGGTGGTGGTGGCCAGGTGCCACTAGACTAGAGTGGCTTGTGATGGTGTTGTCAGGGCGATGGTAAGTGACATCACCATGACTACCGTGACTGTGATGGCGTTCTGGAGGAATGGGGGAGACCAGAGAATGCAATGAAATAACAGGGAGGGTGGTAGATGGGTGATATCGCCATGGTGACAGTAACTGCAGAATGACGTCACCGGGAGGGTAATGACGGTGTACTGACATAACAGGGAGAGTGGCAACCCTCTGGGTGATGTTGACATGGCAACAGTGATTGGACGCTACCATAGCAGGGAGCGTGGTAACCAGGTGATGTCACCATGTCTCTCCCTTGTCTCCTCCTTGGGAGTTGGGTGCTGGGTCCCGGGGTCCCGTCTGCCCCAAGGGGGTCCCCTGCCCTGGCAGGGCCTTTCCCTGCATATCCATGTGGGGGAGCAGGCCCCGGGCTCTCTACTCTCAACTCTAGGGTTCTTATCACCTACTGACCCCGCCCCTCTCTTGTGCCCAGGCGTGCGGCCCCACAGTGCACCGGGCCTGTGGGGAGAACATGTATGTCAACGGCTACTGCTTCCTCCTGGACCAGAGCCTCCGGCAGCTCCGGCGCATCCCGGACACCCTGGCAGGTGAGGGGCAGCCCCATGGGGAGGAACCAGCACTTGAGAGTTACAGGGGGAGGAGAGGAGATGGGTCTAGAGGGGCCCAGATTCTAGGATACTGGACGAGGTTGGCCCATTGGTTCAATTCAGGATGTCAGTAGGTGCTGGGAGTCAGGACTCCTGGGTTCTGTCCCAGCTCTGGGAGGGGGGTGAGGTGTATTTTTTCCATCCCAGTGCATGTCATGCTCTACTCTCAGGACCCCTCCATGGCAGGGACGGGATGCTATCATGACAGAAGTGTTATGCTATACAAAGCACATGGGATCCTTTATAGGGGAGAAGGCAGCAGGCAGTATTTATTGAAAATACAACAGTTAGCATATGCTTTTTAGTCTCTCACACACACACACACACTCCCCTCCCAGTTGATGTTTATAGTTACCAGTCCAGATCAATCTACTGGCCGACCTGATTGGTCGCAGAGGGGAGCCGGGTTCTGTCAGTTGGGATCCGATGCTCCTGGTGTTGTGGCAAGATGAACCTAAAGTCCCATGACAAAGCATCCTGTTTTTATAGTCTTTTTTTCTTCATTGAAGTCTATGGAATTTTGCTGTGTCAGTTTGTGACAGGTTACTCCTTAACTGGTGTATGTTAACATTCCAAAACACCTCTGAGAGGATCATCCTGTCCTGGATTGACTTAATTACTTGCCTTTAGGGGTGCCAGCCTCCATTTCAGGGCCGTCAATTTGCCCTTCCTTCATTATGGACGTGCGTTCTGGTTGCCTTCACCACCTCATCTTTTCCTGATGCATGCATTCTTCATTCACACAAACAGTCTTTCACAGTAGTCTTTTATTCCTCATTCTGTCATACGTACATACAATTATACTCCAACGTACATCCTGTCACCTCTGCATTTTAATTATCTACCCATCCGTTAGCATGGCAGACTTCAGTACGTCTATTCATCCCACTTGTTATATGTAAAAGGAAGCAAACAAGATAAGCATGCAAGAGTGTGTGTGTGTGGGGGGGGGAGGTTCACCAATCTTATTCTGAAGTTTAGGAAAACAAGTTTGTAACAATTTATTTGTCTCTGGATGTGCGTCTACAAGTAACACTGATCTTGTAAAATGACAGGCAATTTCAATCAAACCAGAAACATATTTCTTTAAATAAATGTAAATATACCTATCTCCTAGAACTGGAAAGACCTTGAAAAGTCATTGAGTCCAGTCCCCTGCCTTCACTAGCAGGACCAAGTACTGTCCCCTGACAGATTTTTTGCCCCAGATCCCTAAATGGTCCCCTTAAGGATTGAACTCACACTTCTGGGTGTAGCAGGCCAATGCTCAAGCCACTGAACTATCCCTCTCCCCTTTCTAATGGTCAGGCCAAATTCTGAGGTCTGCTGTGGAATCATTCTTTCTTACATTTGGCATATCAGAACTATACCAGTTATCAATTTAGTCCAACATAATGGCCCATTGGTCTGGGTTAGCGTTAGGGTTGCAGGGAGGAGGCAGGATGCCAGGTTAGATGGGCCCATTGTTTGTGGAGTTGAGTCCTGAGTCGGACGTATTTCCTTCCCGTCCCTCTCAGCGTGCCCCAGACGTGCCACAGACATAGCGCTCCTCATCGACGGCTCGGGCAGCATCGCACGTAACGACTTTGCGAAGATGAAGACGTTTCTCTCTGAGATCATGAAGCGTTTCCGCAGCAACGACGTGCAGGTAACGGGCAGAGGCTGAACCCCGGCGATTTACCCTGCCCCTCGCAGTCGGTACTGACCCCAGTGCCCCAGTGCGGCGCTAGGGGGCGCTGTGCTGCAGGGAGCAGCAATGGATTTTGCATCCAAAACCAGGAAAAAATTCCTGCAAAACCAGCTATGTCCCAACCGCTTGCCCCACATGCTCAGCTGTTAACTGAGTCCGGTATGTTCTTTTCTTACCCTCCACCCCGGGGTTGTTTTTCTCTCTTCTCCTCTGTCTCCTGCAGTTCGCCCTCATGCAGTACTCGGACGAATTTGAAGAGCACTTTGACTTCTTAAAGTACAGGAGCAGCAGCGATTCTGATCGCCTTGTCAGGTCGGTTCAGCAGCTCAGGGGATGGACGTACACGGCCACCGGCATCCGGAAAGTGGTGTAGGTATCGCCCTGCTCCCCGTGCTGACTCTGCAGGGAATGGGGTGCAAGGACATGCAAGCTAAGGGATAGGGACTCAGGACTCCTGGGTTCTCTCCCCAGCAGTGGGAGGGGATTGGGCACTAGTAGGTTAGAGCGGGGTGGGGATCCTGGGAGCCAGGACTCCGGGGTTCTATTGCCAGCTCTGAGCCTCTGATGTGTTGTGACTTTAAGTAAGTCATGTCCCCTCCCAGTGCCTCAGTTTCTCCATCAGTAAAATGGGGACATGACACTGACCTTCTTTGTCAGGGACTTTGTGATCTGCAAGGCCAAAGCAGTGGGCAAGCGCTAGGTGTTATTATATATCAATAACCCTCCCATGCCTTCCCCCCGCCCCGGCCCTTTTCCAGGCGGGAGCTGTTCACCTCTAGGAAAGGAGCTCGGGATGAAGCCTCCAAGGTTCTCATTGTGATCACAGATGGGGTGAAATATGAAGACCCGCTTTCTTATCCAGACGTCATCCCCGAGGCTGAGAGAGCTGGGATCATCCGCTACGCCATCGGGGTGAGCCGCGGCTGTGCGGAGAACGAGTGTGGATCTGAACCCGGGTCCAGCTTCCCACCAGATACGGGACAAGAACTGACCCTGGGCTGTAACTGGGTCAGCGTGTGACATTATAGGAGAGCTGGAGCTCCTCTGTGTTCAGGTTGAGCAGAGCTTTCTAGTTACAGGTCGGGTTTTCTGCCTGCCCTCCAGTCCATGTGCTGACTCAGATTGTTTTGAAATGTGTTCTGCCTCATGGGGACACAGATTAGGATTAATGGTCCAAATTTAGGATCACATGAACAGGGGGCTCCTGACATACGGCCTCCCCCCCCCCAGTTAAACAGCAATCACCCGTTCTTTTTTGCACACACCTGAAGCTCAAAAAATGTCTCTGAACCTCCCCAAACTGATCTCTGTCACTTGATGTTTATCTCCCCTAGTACATGGCCCCTGCTGCCCCTCTGGGGAAGAAGTATTCAAAAGATTATTAATCTTAGACACTGGATGCCTAGAATGGCACATGCCAAACTGCTAAGCCAAAGAGAAAA
The DNA here is from genome assembly GCA_032164245.1 of Sternotherus odoratus. Classification (NCBI taxonomy): domain Eukaryota; kingdom Metazoa; phylum Chordata; order Testudines; family Kinosternidae; genus Sternotherus; species Sternotherus odoratus. Next base: position 104,300,844 of record JAVMKO010000006.1, on the reverse strand, counting down.
TGTAGAATCAAATGAAGTAAAAATCTTAAATCAGTCCACATGTTCCATAGAACCTCTATGGATAGTAATTCCATGCTCTAATAAGAATATAACAATAGGGATCTATTATCGACCACCTAATCAGGACAGTGATAGTGACGATGAAATGCTAAGGGAGATTAGAGAGCCTGTCAAAATAAAGAACTCCGTAATAGTTGGGGATTTCAGTTATCCCCATATGGACTGGGAACCTCAGGACTAATTGCAGAGACAAAATTTCTTGATACTTTAAATCAGTGGTCCCCGGGCCGCGGACTGGTACCGGTCCGTGGATCAATTGGTACCGGGCCGCGGCCGCCTTCCCTTCCGCATCGGCATGTCAGCTGTATTCGGCGGCTTTTCGGTGGACATACAAGGGTCCGCCGCACCGAGGGAAAAACTAAAAAGGGGTCGCGGCTCACAGTAGTATACCCCCCCCCCCCGGGCCGCAAGCATTGACCGGTCCATGGTGACCGGTCCGCGGTGATAAAAGGTTGGGGACCACTGCTTTAAATGACTGCTTCTTGGAGCAGCTGGTACAGGAACCCACAAGGGGAGAGGCAACTCTCATCTGAGTCCTGAGGGGAGCGCAGGATCTTGACCAAGAGGTAACTCTAACAGGACCGCTTGGAAATAGTGACCAGAATATAATAACATTTAATATTCCTGTGGTGAGAACAACACCTCAACAGCCCAACACTGTGGCATTTACTTTCAGAAAGGGGAAGTATGCAAAAATGAGAGGAATAGTTAAACAGAAATTAAAAGGTAAAGTGACTAAAGTGAAATCCCTGCAGGCTTCATGGACACTTTTCAAAGACACCATAATAGAGGCCCAACTTAAATGTATACCCCAAATTAAAAAACACACAAAGAACTAAAAAAGAGCTAATGTAAAAGAAGCAGTGAGAGATAAAAAGGCATCTTTTAAAAAATGGAAGTCAAATCCTAGTGAGGTATATAAAAAGGAGCATAAAGGTTTTTAAGTACATCAGAAACAGGAAGCCTGCTAAACAACCAGTGGGGTCCCTGGACGATAGAGATACAAAAGGAGCACTTAAAGGTGATGAAGTCATTGAGGAGAAATTAAATGAATTCTTTGCTTCAGTCTTCACGGCTAAGGACATTAGGGAGATTCCCAAACCTGAACCATCTTTTGTAAGTAACAAATCTGAGGAATTGTCACTGATTGAAGTGTCAATAGAGGAGGTTTTGGAATTAATTGATAAATTTAACAGTAACAAGTCACTGGGACCAGACGGCATTCACCCAAGAGTTCTGAAGGAACTCAAATGTGGAATTGTGGAACTATTAACCATGGTTTGTAACCTGTCCTTTAAATCAGCTTCTGTGCCCAATGATTGGAAGATAGATAATGTAACACCAATATTTAAAAAGGGCTCTAGAGGTGATCCGGCAATTACAGACTGGAAAGTCTAGTGTCAGAATCGGGCAAATTACTTGAAACAATAGTAAAGAATAAAATTGTCAGGCACTTAGAAGAACACAAATTGCTGGGCAAAAGTCAACATGGTTTCTGTAAAGGGAAATCATGTCTTATTAATCTATTAGGGTTCTTTGAAGGGGTCAACAAACATGTGGACAAGGGGGATCCAGTGGACATAGTGTACTTAGATTACCAGAAAGCCTTTGAGAAGGTCCCTCACCAAAGGCTCTTATGTAAATTAAGTTGTCATGGGTAAGAGGGAAAATCCTTTCATGGACTGAGAACTGGTTAGAAGACAGGGAAGAGAGGGTAGGAATAAATGGTAAATTTTCCGAATGGAGAGGGGTAACTAGCGGTGTTCCCCAAGGGTCAGTCCTAGAACCAATCCTATTCAACTTATTCATAAATGATCGGCAGAAAGGGGTGAACAGTGAGGTGCCAAAGTCTGCAGATAATATACTAAACTGCTCAAGATAGTTAAGACCAAAGCAGACTGTGAAGAACTTCAAAAAGATCTGAGTGATTGGACAACAAAATGGCAAATTAAATTTAATGTGGATAAATGTAATGTAATGCCCATTGGAAAAAATAACCCCAACTATACATACAATATGATGGGGGCTAATTTAGCTACAACTAATCAGAAAAAGATCTTGGACTCATTGTGGATAGTTCTCTAAAGACATCCATGCAGTGTGCAGCAGCAGTCAAAAAAGCAACCCGGATGTTAAGAATCATTTACAAAGGGATAGAGAATAAGACACAGAATATCTTATTCCCATTATATAAATCCATGGTGCACCCACATCTTGAATACTGCATAGAGAAGTGATCTCATCTCAAAACAAATATAGTGGCATTAGAAAAGATTCAGAGAAGGGCACCTAAAACGATTAGGGGTTTGGAACGGGTCCCATATGAGGAGAGATTAAAGAGGCTAGGACTTTTCAGCTTGGAAAAGAGGAGACAAATCATGAGTGGGGTGGAGAAAGTGAATAAGGAAAAGTTATTTACTTGTTCCCATGATATAAGAACTAGGGGCCACCAAATTAAATTAATGAGCAGCAGGTTTAAAACCAATAAAAGGAAGTTCTTCTTCACACAGCGCACAGTCAACCTGTGGAACTCCCTGCCTGAGGAGGTTGTGAAGGCTAGGACTATAAAAGGGTTTAAAAGAGAACGGGATAAATTCATAGAGGTTAAGTCCATTAATGGCTATTAGCCAGGATGGGTAAGGAATGGTGTCCCTAGCCTCTGTTTGTCAGAGGGGGGTGATGGATGGCAGGAGAGAGATCGCTCGATCATACCTGTTAGGTTCACTCCCTCTGGGGCACCTGGCATTGGCCACTGTCGGTAGACAGGATACTGGGCTGGATGGACATTAGGTCTGACCCAATACAACCTTTCTTTTCTTATGCTGCTTCTATCGGGCTCAGTGACCAGTGCCTGACTCCATCGCTGAACCAACTGCACGCAACCCACCCACGCTAGCGCAGTGGTCCCACCCCTTGCCCTGAAGCATACCCCAGAAACATTGCCCACACTCACCCCTCACTACCCCCTGGAGACAGGGTCATGCAGGGCCCCAGATGCTGACCATCCCCATGGCAAGGAGACCCCTGTGCCCCGCTGCTGATACAACCGACACAACTCGGTGCTGAAATGAGGAAGGGTCCATAACTCCAGGCACGAGGGCACCTCTCCTCACGTCACACTTGTGCCAAAATGCTCCAGTGGCCGCCCCCACTCCTCACTCACCGGAGCAGCACATGGCGCTGGCTGAGCCGTGCCTCTCTAGGGCCCAGCAGGGCTCGGGGCGGGTGGGCTCTCGGCTGTGACTGACCCCCATGCCCTGGTCTCCCCTCTACTCTGTGAAGGTCGGCGATGCCTTCTCCAGTGATACTGCCCAGCGGGAGCTCCAGGAGATCGCCTCTAAGCCCACCACCGAGCATGTCTTCCGTGTGGACAATTTTGATGCCCTCCAGGGCATCCAGAGCCAGCTGCAGGAGAAGATCTTCGCCATCGAAGGTACCAGAGCTGGGGGAGGGGGAGGGCCGCACTGGCCCTGGGGCTCTGGAAATGGGTTTTCGGGGCCGAGATGGGACGGGGGAGCTGCTGGGAATCCAGAGCTCAGATAGGCCCCAGATATTCTCTTTCCCCGTCCCCCATGTATCCGTTCATCTATCGCCAGCAATGCCCCTGATGCTTTTCTCATTCGGGGGCTCCCGGGCCGGGGACTGGCTGGCTCGAGGGGCTGAGGAAGGGGACACGGGGCCTTTTCTCCAGGGGGCGCTGGATCTAGTCCAGACTCGAGGTGGGGAGAAGGGCTGGCTCAGGGAACGGGACACGGGGCCTTTCCCGTCTATGATGGTCTCTCCCGGGTCTGTCTGTCTCTCCCCAGGCACCCAGTCCCAGAGTGGCAGCTCCTTCCAGCTGGAGATGTCTCAGGAAGGATTCAGCTCCCTGCTGTCGCCTGTGAGTGACGCCTGGCCCCCGGGCGTGTCCCACCCCGCCGGGCACTGGGGCCCCGACAGTGCTTTGAAGCTAGGAAGGAGCTGGTTGGCTTAGTGCTTGCAGGGGAGACAACCCTTGACTATCCCAGAGCGTGGGAGGAGCAGGGCAGGGGGCACCCTCCCCTCCTTCTATGTCTGGCATTATGGGGTGTGATGGGTTGCATCACAAAAACCCCTTGGGGATGCCAACTGATGTGCCAAGGTTACTCCTGCCTCTGCTTCCCTGCCCCTAACCAGCTTTGGACTCCAGCGCCCTGCCTGGCTCGAGTCAGACTCGCTAGCCTGCTGCAAACCCAGACCCAGGTCTGAGCCATGTCCCCGAACAGCAGTAGGCTCACCTGGAAGCAGGTTAAGAAGTGTTCCTGTCTTTAACACTCAGATGCTCAACTCCCAATAGGATCCAAATCCCAAATAAATCCATTTTGCCCTGTATCCAGCTTATGCAGGGTAAAGTCATAGATTGATCACCTTCTATAACACTGATCGAGAGAGATGCACAGCTGTCCCCTCCCCCCAGGTATTAATACATTCTCTAGATTAAATAACAAGTAACAAGTGATTTTATTAAGTACAGGAAGTAGGATTTAAGTGATTCCAAGTAGTAAAAGACAGAACAAAGTCAATTACCAAATAAAATAAAATAGGCAAGTCTAAGCCTAATACAGTAATGAAACTGAATACAGGTGAAATCTCACCCTCAGAGATGTTTCAACAAGCTTCCTTTTACAGACTAGACACCATCTAGTCTGGGTCCAGCAATCACTTACACTCCCTGTAGTCACTGTCCTCTGTTCCAGTTTCTTTCAGGTGTCCTTGGGGGTGGAGGGGCTCTCTCTTAAGCCAGCTGAAGACAAAATGGAGGGGTCTTCCAGGGGTTTAAATAGACCAGGGGTTCTCAAACTGGGGTTCAGGGCCCCTAAGGGGGTCACGAGGTTATTACATGGGGGTCGCGAGCTTTCAGCCTCCCCCACAAACCCCACTTTGCATCCAGCATTTGTAATGGTTTTAAATAGATTTAAAAGTGTTTTTAATTTATAAGGGAGGGGGTCACACTCAGAGGCTTGCTATTTGAAAGGGGTCACCAATACAAACGTTTGAGAATCACTGAAATAGACTTTCTCCTCTGGGTAGACACCCCTCCTTCCCCTGTGTAGAATCCAGCTACAAAATGGAGTTTGAGAGTCATGTGGGCAAGTCACATGTCCCTGCAAGACTGAGTCCCTTCCCAGCCAAGCCACATTCCTGGGGAAGCTCAGATGTGGATTGGCGTCTCCACATTCATTGTTGGCTTAAGTGGTTCTTGACTGGGCACTTACTGAGAATAGAATCAGAGAGGTAGCCGTGTTAGTCTGGAATAGCAGAGGTAACAAAGTCCTGTGGCACCTTAAAGACTAACTATAAAGTTTTGGAGCATAAGCTTTCGTGGGCTAATACCCACTTCGTCGGATGCAAGCAGTGGAAGTGTCCAGAGGCAGGTATAGAAAAGTAGGCAAGAACTACCCACCCTCCCTGATCGGAGATAACAAGCTGGTTCAGCCTAATTGGACTAACCTTGTTACCTCCCACCTGGTTCTTGCCTACTTTTCTATACCTGCCTCTGGACACTTCCACTGCTTGCATCCGATGAAGTGGGTATTAGCCCACGAAAGCTTATGCTTCAAAACTTTATAGTTAGTCTTTAAGGTGCCACAGGACTTTGTTACCTTTACTGAGAATAGTCTTTTCTCAGGCAGCTGATGATCTGCTTCATTGAGGCTATTTAAAATTAACCCAATACACAGCCGAAGTTCATAACTTCAAGTGCTAAAATGACACATGCATATAAATAGGATGAATAGATCCAGTAGATCATACCCTTTACAGAGATATGTCACATGTGTAGCATAAAACATATTTTAGTTATGTCCTATATCAATTTACAAGCGTATCCCCATAAAGCCTCATGGGGTTCACCTGTCACAGGGGCTCTATGCTGCACTGAGTGGTGTGTGGGGCCCAGTAGGGGGTGCTCACTCCCCTGGCTGTCAGCACCGCCCCAGTGTCCCAGCACGACGCTAGGGGGCGCTGTGCTGCAGAGGGTGGCCTTGTCTAGTAAATACACGCTGGGCTGTCTGTTTCCTGTAATCCGTCCCCTTTGCCGTGCCTGTCGGTTTAGGACGGGCCTGTGCTGGGAGCGGTGGGAGCCTATGACTGGTCCGGTGGGATATACCTGTACGGGAGTGAAGGGGAGCCGAGCTTCATCAACGTCTCCAGAACCTCCACTGACATGAATGATGCTTACCTGGGTAAGAGCAAACCCACAGAGCTTCCCGTACCTATTTCAACAGCCGCGCTCCACCCCAGAGGTGGCCGCATCTCAGTTCTGGGAAAGTTCTGTGCAGCGCTGTTCTATGGCTGTTTCCCATCTCACCTCCCCACGTCCCTCTCTTCCTTTGAGGTTATTCCTCTCAGGTCATCACAGACAATGGGCAGAGCAGCTACGTGGTGGGGGCCCCTCGCTACCAACACACCGGCAAAGTCGTCTTGTTCAGCCGAGATACCAAGAGTGGGCAATGGACACCCAGATCGGAGGTGCAGGGGGAGCAGGTATGGAGAGTGTTACTGGTACTATGGAGTGTGGGTGTGAGAGAAGGAGAGGGCTGGAGGAAGCCTGTAAACTTTTGACATCATGTAATATTTGTATCTGGCTTCACTTTCAGGAACGATTCAGTCAGGAAGCCTCGGGAAGGGGATAAACTTGATTGGTTTAGAGAATTGCACCACAGCTGACATTCAGCATCTCCCCAATATCCCACTGCTGTTACCTTCACTTAGAATCTAGACAGAACTCATAAGACGGATATGAATGGAGGCCCAGACCCACCAAGGGACTTAGATGTTGTGATCCTGCCCAGGGATCCATGAAGGGGGGAAGATAGGCTTTCTTCCACCTAGCCCTCATGTCGGACCTCATCCAGTAGACATGCTCAGGGCTAACGAGATCTTTACAAATCAGCCAGAAGAGATGAGAGAAGGCCTCCCTTATAGCAAACTAGCATAAGTGCCCGGCGCTGCTCGGGTCAGTCGGAGGTGGAGAGGTGGCAGACAGCTGACACCCCCTGACCAACCCCAACACCCACCCCTCACCCCTCACCCACCCCGACACCTTCCCACCCCCCCCAAGCAAACCCAACACCCCCACCTCACCCCCCCGACCAAACCCGACACCCCCACCTCACTTACCGTCCCACCAAACCCAACTCAGATCCGTCGCAGGCGGGGAGGGGGCCCAGAGCCAAGGGATTCCGGGGACCTTCGCAGGTGGGGGGCGGCACAGAGCTGATGGATTCTGGGGTTCCGTTTGGAGGGGGGAGGGGCAGAGAACTGAGGGATCTCCGGGGTTCCGTTGGAGGAGGGAGGGGCAGTGAGCTGAGTGATCTCCGGGGTTCCGTTGGAGGAGGGAGGGGCAGTGAGCTGAGTGATCTCCGGGGTTCCGTTGGGAGGGGGGAGGGGCAGAGAACTGAGGGATCTCCGGGGTTCCGTTGGAGGAGGGAGGGGCAGTGAGCTGAGTGATCTCCGGGGTTCCGTTGGGAGGGGGGAGGGGCAGTGAGCTGAGTGATCTCCGGGGTTCCGTTGGAGGAGGGAGGGGCAGTGAGCTGCGTGATCTCCGGGGTTCCGTTGGAGGGGGGAGGGGCAGTGAGCTGCGTGATCTCCGGGGTTCCGTTGGAGGAGGGAGGGGCAGTGAGCTGAGTGATCTCCGGGGTTCCGTTAGAGGAGGGAGGGGCAGTGAGCTGCGTGATCTCCGGGGTTCCGTTGGAGGAGGGAGGGGCAGTGAGCTGAGTGATCTCCGGGGTTCCGTTGGAGGAGGGAGGGGCAGTGAGCTGAGTGATCTCCGGGGTTCCGTTGGAGGAGGGAGGGGCAGTGAGCTGAGTGATCTCCGGGGTTCCGTTGGGAGGGGGGAGGGGCAGTGAGCTGAGTGATCTCCGGGGTTCCGTTGGGAGGGGGGAGGGGCAGTGAGCTGAGTGATCTCCGGGGTTCCGTTGGAGGAGGGAGGGGCAGAGAACTGAGGGATCTCCGGGGTTCCGTTGGGAGGGGGGAGGGGCAGTGAGCTGAGTGATCTCCGGGGTTCCGTTTGGAGGGGGGAGGGGCAGTGAGCTGAGTGATCTCCGGGGTTCCGTTTGGAGGGGGGAGGGGCAGTGAGCTGCGTGATCTCCGGGGTTCCGTTGGAGGAGGGAGGGGCAGTGAGCTGAGTGATCTCCGGGGTTCCGTTGGAGGAGGGAGGGGCAGTGAGCGGAGGGATCTCCGGGGTTCCGTTGGGAGGGGGGAGGGGCAGTGAGCTGAGTGATCTCCGGGGTTCCGTTGGAGGAGGGAGGGGCAGTGAGCGGAGGGATCTCCGGGGTTCCGTTGGAGGGGGGAGGGGCAGTGAGCTGAGTGATCTCCGGGGTTCCGTTGGAGGAGGGAGGGGCAGTGAGCGGAGGGATCTCCGGGGTTCCGTTGGAGGAGGGAGGGGCAGTGAGCTGAGTGATCTCCGGGGTTCCGTTGGAGGAGGGAGGGGCAGTGAGCGGAGGGATCTCCGGGGTTCCGTTGGAGGAGGGAGGGGCAGTGAGCTGAGTGATCTCCGGGGTTCCGTTGGAGGAGGGAGGGGCAGTGAGCTGAGTGATCTCCGGGGTTCCGTTGGGAGGAGGGAGGGGCAGAGAACTGAGGGATCTCCGGGGTTCCGTTGGAGGAGGGAGGGGTGAGCTGAGCGAGTGAGGTGTCTGTTGGAGGGGGGTATTATGACATCATCACCACCTAACCGCCCAGCCGATGTGATTGGCCCTGAAAGACTTTCACCCCTGGGGGGCGTCAGAGGTGAGATCCGAAAATTTTTCGACCCTTACCAGCATTTAGACCCCAAGACACCTCACTGTACCAAATTTCAAGTCTCTGGCTCAAACGGTGCGGGAGGACTTCGCAGTCATACGTACATACATACATACATACACACATACATACATACACCACTTGACTTTTATATATATAGATAAGTCTGTGAAAAACACATCTTGGACCATGAAATCTGGTCTCCTCTGTGAAATCTGGTCTTTTCTGTACTTTTACCCTATCCTATACTATAGGGTAAAAGTATACAAATGTAAACAACATTTCTCAAACTGCGGTTCCCTACCTAATGGGGGTCATGGTATTGCCATCCCTTAATTCTTTACTGCTGCTGGCGGCAGCGCTGCCTTCAGAGCTGGGCACCTGGCCAGCAGCTGCTGCTCTCCGCCATAGAAGTAAGGGTGGCAATAGTGTGATCCCCTCCACAGTAGCCTTGCGACCCCCTTTGGGTTGGGAACCCCCGTTTGAGAAATGCCGAGTCTGAAGGACTTTGCATGTTTATGTTTTGCCGTTTTAAATGCACATTCATACTTTGTTACAATACCGTGAAATTTAAGATTTAAATATTTGAAACGGTGACAGTCAAGATTTTTAAAATCCCGTGACCATGAAATGTACAAAAAACGGACTGTGAATTTGGTAGGGCCGTAGTTATAGCCTTGGGCTTAGAGTCTTCACCTAGGACATGGACAACTCCTGGTTTGAGCCCCTGCTTTGCCTGATGAGGAAGGGGGATTTAACGAGGGCTCTGCTGTCTCTCAGGGGGTGCCCTGACTAGTGGGTGTTAGGGTGGGTGTGATTTGTACATGTTCTGTGGCCCAAGTTAAAGTGGAACAACTCTAATAGGAGAGACTGAGGGAGCCCACAGTTCAGGGCATTGACTTGAGAAATAGCAGAGCCCCGTTCAACTCCTCCTCTGACACACGTCCCAGATGGTGCCCTGCAGGTGGAGAAGCATCTGTCTGTCCCCAGTTTGTGGATCATGCTGGGGTGTGGTAAAAAATGGGCAACTGGCTGCTTAGAGTAAGACAGTAGGGCACATGCCCTGCCCTTGGGGCAGCAACATAAGGAGCTTCTACTGCAAAAACATAGGCACCGAGTCAGGTTAGGCAGCTACAGGGGTTAGCAGCAGCCATGCTGAGATTCTGTGCCTCACAGAGGCATCTAAGTCTGGGGGTTAGGCACATAAGTACCTTTGTGGACCTGGGCTAGAGAGACTCAGGCAAGGCAAATAACATTGCGGGTGATATTAACAGTGTCGGGGACTTTTTAACCCGGACGGCAAGGTTCGTTGTCTGACCGCAGGGTGAGAGACAGGCAACACCAGCAAGGTCCAATACAAGCTCTTTATTGAAGAGTGCACACAACAATAGAGAGCGGCCCGTCTCTAGAGAGAACCAGCAGCACTTTTACAACAACTAGTGTGATTATATAGACAGTTTCGTCGCGTCATAGCTTAAGCAACTTGAAACCCCCAAACCCCCCTTTACTAGTTAAAAGCTTTTTGACATCTATGCACATTTATCTCCATTGACAGTACAAACAGTTCAGGATGCCTCAGCAGCTCCTTATCAGCATTTTCGTCATGTGCCAGAGGCTGAGAACAAAGAAGGAGTTAGGTACAGATAAAACTCAGAAACAGGGAGTAACAGGGGGTGGAGACTCCGAGTCTCCATCTGTTTAAACAAATTGTTCTTGGTACTTTGGTTACAAGAATGCGGCCCTCCCTCTCATCTTATCTCTTATAGTTTGAGCAAGCATGTCTTCAGGTTTTACAGAGAGACAGGAATGGCCCAATAATTACTGTTAGCCTCACTTTGGTTAAGCTGGCCAAACAATGCTCTATACTCCATATTTTTGGGCCTAACAATCCCCCCTTTGTCCCTGGAGTACCTCGGGGGGACTCCTGGGACAACTAACTGCTATGAGTGGTGAGCTTGGGGTTGGTTACTTGTGGGCAGAACACACTTTGGCACCCATCCAACACCCAACTTTTATCATTACATATAAGGCGAGTAAGCCGCATATAATTACAACAGCGCTCCGGAGTACATTGTGGAGCTAACCACCTATATCTGGAATCAAATTGAACAGGTTACTCCACCAGGACTCAATTCGTTTTTTTTTATGGTTCTTTGCAACTTCCATAATGTGGTTTGCCCGTTTCTAAGTGGCATTATAAACATCAGGGACATACACGCAGCATTCCTGTCTAATTAATGCACATGTTCTCCCCTGGGAAGCTAGCAATATATCTAAAGCTAAGCGGTTTTGAAGCACCATCTGCCTGAGTTTTCGCTGCTCAGTTGCCAAGTCTATTAAAGCATTTGCAGTGGTATTTGCCATTATTTTTAAAACTCTTTGGAGTCTCATTACTCCTTTTCTTATTTGCCAAGTGGCTTCTCTACATGCAAAGAAAAACTCTGCACAAACACCTGTCCAATCGTTTAGAGCTCGCCAGGTGAGGGGGCGAGATTCTTTGACGTCTTCCTCAGCCCCCCTTACATTTCTAATTTTTCCCTTTGGGAGGTGAGCCCGATACACCACAGGTGGTTCTAACTAGGCTAAATAACAGGACCCACTCTAGGACGAGGGAAGAGCTAGGTATGCCTTGTTGCCACATACCCAGTATACTCTAAATAATGTGGGGAACAGTTTAAAGAGTGTTCTGTTACTTATTTTATACCATCCTGTCCAGGATGGAAGAAGAGGAAACCTAGCTGTTGTAGCATTGAAGGAACATAAGCACAGGGAGTGATTTGGGAAGTTATACTTAAGCGTGCAATTTATAACATACTCATCAATCAGTTTATGTCCTTCATATAAAAAATGATGTTCTCCATCCATGTGACACTTCTGGTCACGAGCTGCATACCACTGAGAACTGCAACCGGTTGCCCCGTCTAGAAGGGAAATGTTAGGGCCTCTCTTGCTTCTAAAATGAGTGCCATTAAATTAGGCCTTGCATTCACTGTTTCCTACAGCTATTTTTCCTTTCTTTAGGAGGCACCACTGACCCATTCTTTTCTATACTATAAGATATTTACTGTCTGAAATGCCAGTGTCAGCCCAAGTTATATTCAGGTCCCCAGATGGGTCTTTTAATGATGGGGTCCAAGTCATATTCATTGGGCTAAGGGGAATAGGGACTATGGGAAGGCCCTTATGACTATTTGCCGGTATTAATGAGCACACCCAGCAGGAAGTGTTTTGTAATGCTGGCATGCGTGCTTTTATTTCATGGGCCAGGCGTATGAAGGTGTTGGGGCTGTATGTTTCTACTGTTCCTACTCTTCGTACCACCAAAAAAGAAAAGCAATAAACAACAAGCAAATTAAACATATAAAAACTCATGCTAAAACTTGAGGCCACCCCTTTTGAAAAGGGCACCACCAATTTACGGTTGTTTCAGTTGCAATCGGAGCTTCAGGTCGCCCAAAGGGGTAGCAGTCCATTGATCCTGGGTGCAGATGTCGTCTGTTTCTGGTTCACCCGTCTCACGGTAGGGTGAACGTGCGGGGCTCCCTTGAAGTCCGACGTCGTCTGCTTCTGGGGAACCTTTTGCCTGGTTAGGTTCCCTAGCGGTGCTCCTCTTGACTCGACTGTGGTGAATTTAAGTAGGCAGCTTCTTAACTCGGACTGCTGTAGGGCTTACCAGGAGGATTTTAAAAGGTTCCAGCCACTGCGGTTGGAGCGGTGTCTTCTTGTATGATTTCACCCACACAGGATCACCTGGTAAAAAGAATGAACAGCTTCCCACAGTGGTAAAGTTTGGGAATAAGCAGAATACTGCTGTAACGTCACTAGGTGGCGCTGTAACTTTTTTACATAAGCATCTGTTTCTTTAGTCACATCAGTGTTGCTTGGGAGTGATACTAAAGGAGCAAAGGTTGGAGGCACATGTCCAAACAAAATTTTATAAAGTGCAAGCTTAGTCCTAGCACTTGGAGTAGTCTGAACAATATAAAGAACAAGGGGAAGGACTTTAGTCCACTTTAGGCTGAGTTCTTGGCATAGTTTAGTTAAAAGGTTTTTTAATGTTCCATTTATGCGCTCCACCTGGCCTGAGCTCTGGGGGTGCCAGGGAGCGTGGAAAGCCCATTTCGTTCCTACTGCTTCAGTGAGTTCTTTACAGACTTTTGCTGTGAAATGAGTACCTTGATCGGAGTCAATCACTTCAGGAGGGCCAAACTTGGGTATTATTTCATTAAGCAGTATTTTACAAACTGTAGTTGCAGTCGCTTTTCCGGTGGGGTACGCTTCTACCCATCCTGTGAGCTGATCAATTAGGACTAACAAATGTTTCTTTTCTTCTGAGGGAGGTAAATCAGTAAAGTCAATTTGAATATGTTGCATAGGTCTATGAGCTCACTTACGACCTCCAGGCAGTACTTGCTTGTTAGCACCCTTTGGATTACATTGCTGGCACAAAGTACATTTTTCTACCGTTCTCTTTGCTATTTCATGCAGTCTAGGAGAAATAAACTGCTTTAGAACAATTTGGGACATTTTATTTGCACTTAGGTGCGTATTTCTATGTATCTGTTCTATTACTTTGCATAAATTTCTTATCTTAGATTTAGTCAAGCTAGCTGTTCCAGAGATCTCTTTCTAATTTCTAAGTATTAGAGACAACGGGGCGTCCCCCGGGCACTTACTGCTTAATTGTCCCATTCTAGCCTGTAGGGACTTTAACCCTATTCCAGGGACTCTAACCCTGTTCCAGGGACTCTAACCCTGTTCCAGGGACTCTAACCCTGCTCCAGGGACTCTAACCCTGTTCTAGGGACTTTAACCCTGCTCCAGGGACTCTAACCCTGTTCCAGGGACTCTAACCCTGTTCCAGGGACTCTAACCCTGTTCTGAGGACTCTAACCTCCCGGCGATCGCTTACCTTATCCAGGGACTCTAACCCCGAAGACGTGGATCCTACTCAACGGGTAGGTGGACGTTGCTGGATTTCTACAGGCTTCTGCTGGTTCGCAGGACTCGCTTTATCGCCGATGCAGGGATCAGGTTACCGGGCAAGGCTCCTCGAAGCCGGAGGATGCGCGCTGCGTTGCTTCGGAGTCTGATCCCGCACCGGAGAGTCAGACGAGTCCCGGCGGAGTCGCCAAATTTGTCGGGGACTTTTTAACCCGGACGGCAAGGTTCGTTGTCTGACCGCAGGGTGAGAGACAGGCAACACCAGCAAGGTCCAATACAAGCTCTTTATTGAAGAGTGCACACAACAATAGAGAGCGGCCCGTCTCTAGAGAGAACCAGCAGCACTTTTACAACAACTAGTGTGATTATATAGACAGTTTCGTCGCGTCATAGCTTAAGCAACTTGAAACCCCCAAACCCCCCTTTACTAGTTAAAAGCTTTTTGACATCTATGCACATTTATCTCCATTGACAGTACAAACAGTTCAGGATGCCTCAGCAGCTCCTTATCAGCATTTTCGTCATGTGCCAGAGGCTGAGAACAAAGAAGGAGTTAGGTACAGATAAAACTCAGAAACAGGGAGTAACAGGGGGTGGAGACTCCGAGTCTCCATCTGTTTAAACAAATTGTTCTTGGTACTTTGGTTACAAGAATGCGGCCCTCCCTCTCATCTTATCTCTTATAGTTTGAGCAAGCATGTCTTCAGGTTTTACAGAGAGACAGGAATGGCCCAATAATTACTGTTAGCCTCACTTTGGTTAAGCTGGCCAAACAATGCTCTATACTCCATATTTTTGGGCCTAACAACAGTGTCTGAAAAGGATCCCACAACGCTAACAAAGTGAATTACTCCGAGGCCTAACTGCCTATACATGCCACCTAAACAAAACTTATAACAGTGACTCAGTTGCTGAATAACCGTTACGTGAGCTAGCACAGCCACTAAAAAGAATTGCACCACAATTAGCATTCAGCATCTCTCCAAGATCAAACTGCCCTATACATTCAGGAACACGTACGGCAATAGCGCCAACTACTGTGCTGCGGGAGGGTGGGTGGAATGGACATTGGGACTGAATCCCTATCCCCATAGGGTGAGAAGGGTCCCCGTGGGAGAAGAAGGAGGAATTGGCTAAACTGAGGAGGTGACTTATCTGCCTCTCCAGGTCGGCTCGTATTTCGGGGGTACGCTGTGCACTGTGGACCTCGACAGAGATGGGAACACGGACCTGGTTCTGATCGGAGCCCCCATGTACTATACACCCCTGAATGGAGGACGGGTCTATAACTGCCTGATTAATTGGCAGGTAAGAAAGAGGACGGAGCCGGGGGAAGATGGGTGGCCTGGGGGTTCTTCTTTGCCTGCCATGGGGTTGTGGTACTGGGACAATTAGCATGGCAGTATCAGGCGCGGTGCTCCAGGGAGCAGGCTGGGCAGGGGGATGAGTAGGGGACGCTCTTCCCTGCCAGTCAGTGCTGGCCCCAGTGCCCCAGAGCAGCACCGAGGGGCGCTGTGCTGCAGAGAGAGGGAAAGGGGATCAGTGGGGTGTGTGTGATGGGGGGCGGGGGGGGACTCTCTGCCGGCCGTCAATGCTGATCCTTTCCCCATGTGTCTCTTCGGGTGGGGCCTGCAGAGGGCGACGCTGATCTGCACCAAGACACTGCAGGGCCAGCCGGGGCAGGCGTCCGGGCGCTTCGGGGCCAGCATGTCTGAAATCGGGGACATCAGCGGGGACGGACAGACGGACGTGGCCATCGGGGCCCCCATGGAGAATGACAATCGCGGGGCCTTGTACATCTTCCATGGGGAGAAGGGAGGCCTCAGTCCCCAGTACAGACAGGTGAGCCGAGTCCCTATGGGGAGGGGTCAGTACACAGCCCTGAAGGACAATACGGGGCCCGCAGCCCCCTAGTGCCTATTAGCCTGAAACTCCCTGTAGCTAAGCAACAACACACTGGTGCGGCGCCTCCTGCTGGTCGTCTTGGGAATTAGCTCTTCCCAGCCATCAGAGCGCCCTCTGCTGGCTGGTGTCTTGCGTGCTGCTGGCCCCATGTCCCTTCCGGACCCCGGTCCCTTTTCCTCCGGGTTCTGCCCCCCAGCTGTACCCCCTCACTCTGGGCCCAACCCTCTAAACCCATCTTGCCTCAGGGGCTACCGCCAGTCATCATCCAGCCCCCGCTCACTGGGGCAGACTGCCGTCTGTAACGGCCACTCATCATTGGCAAGGGGAGTTAGGACCTGCGGCCTTTGCCTATCTTCAGGCTGCCCCGCTGCAGCCCCAGTGCCTTTTCATAGGCCTTCCTCAAGGTCTGGAGCCTGGGGGTTCACCAGGCTCGAGCTCCCCGGCTCCCTCGCCCTATTCCCCCCACTGCTCTGCTTCAGGTACCATGCTCCCAGGCAGCCAACTCCTTCCCACTCCAGGGCTAGAGTGAGACTCTCGCCCCTCCTGGCCCCCAGCCCTCTTATAAGGGCCAGCTGGGCCCTGATTGGCCACAAATGTGGCTGCTTCCCCAATCAGCCTAATTTGGCTGCTTTGAACCCCCTGTTCTCCAGGAGTGGGGACAGTGGCTTCAATACACGGGCCCCTTGCCCATCCCTCAGCCTCTGCTGCCCCCTAGTGCCCATTATACAGTACAGCTGCCCCTTCCCCATCCCTCACCCTCTGCTGCCCCCTAGTGCCCATTATACAGTACAGCTGCCCCTTCCCCATCCCTCAGCCTCTGCTGCCCCCTAGTGCCCATTATATAGTACAGCTGCCCCCCCATCCCTCAGCCTCTGCTGCCCCCTAGTGCCCATTATATAGTACAGCTGCCCCTCCCCCATCCCTCAGCCTCTGCTGCCCCCTAGTGCCCATTATACAGTACAGCTGCCCCTTCCCCACCCCTCACCCTCTGCTGCCCCCTAGTGCCCATTATACAGTACAGCTGCCCCTTCCCCATCCCTCAGCCTCTGCTGCCCCCTAGTGCCCATTATATAGTACAGCTGTCCCTCCCCCATCCCTTACTGCTCTCTCTGCCCCACAGCGCATAGCGGGGTCGCTGTTTCCCAGCAGGCTGCAGTACTTTGGCCAGGCCGTCAGTGGTGGGACAGACCTGACGCGGGACGGACTCCCAGACATCGCAGTGGGGGCACAAGGGCAGGTCCTGCTGCTGAGGTGAGTTTCTCTGTGTCATTGCGCTGCTCCACCTGGCAATCACACACAGCACCAGTGCATGGGGCGGGTGGGTGGGGGTGGGGTTATGTGACTGCTGCCCCCTGCTGGAGAATGGCACAATGACAGCTCTGCTGCTCCCTTCTCTGCCCCCCAGCATCTCCTCTAACAGAGCTGCGTGTCCATAACCCATCTCCCTGGGGTGCTGTGAGCACATCCAGCCTGAGTGGGAGGATCTGGGGTGGGGGGGCCTGGCCCCATTGCTGAGAGTGTCTGGATGATGGTTCTGTTCCCCCCATGGCAGGTCCCGGCCGGTGCTCAGAGTCAGGGTCTCCATCAGCTTCCAGCCCCCCACCATCCCCACCTCGGCCTTCAACTGTCAGGAGCAGGAGCAGCTCAACACGGAGGCCAGCAGGGCAGAGGTCTGCTTCACCATCACTAAGAGCACCAGGGACAGCCTAGGTGAGACCAACTTCCCCCCGCCCCCCGCTCCCCTTCCCCCTGAGCCGGCCAGTCCCCTGCCCTGGGGGTGGATCGGAGCCAGCGCCCCCTACTGGGAAAAGGCCCCGTGTTCTGTATCCCATTAATGATCCCTCTCTCAATTTCTCTGCCCCTCATTTTCCCTCCCCCATAGGCAACAGGATCTTCAGCACCATCCAGTACAGCCTGGCCCTGGACCCCGGGCGGACGAAGATCCGAGCCGCCTTCGACTCCACCGGCCCCGTCCTGAGCAGGGAGCTGCGGCTCGGCATTGAGAGGAAATGTGAGACGTACCGGATAATGTTACCTGTGAGTGAGGGGTCCCGGCTCCTTCCCTCCCGCTGTGTCTGCTCCTTGCTCCCAAATCACCCAGAGAACAAACCTCTCTCTGGATCCCACCTTTCCTCATGGGTCCCGACATGTCTCTCTGTCTCCCCAGCTCTGCCCAGAGGACACCCTGACCCCCATCACCCTGCGTCTCAACTACACCCTGACGGGGGAGCCCATCGCTGCTGCTGGCAATCTCAGACCCATCCTGAGCGAGGACTCCGTGACGGTGTCTGCAGGCTCGGTAAGACCTCCCGGGGCCAGGCAATGAATGGTGTTTGTGACTGTCTTCAGAGGTTTTAGTGGGTGTGCTTCTGGTTACAGTGCCTGTTCATACTATATCCATGCTTGGTGTTAATGAGCGAGGTTGTGGTGTGGGTGAGCCTTAGAGGTTTTAGAGGTTGGGTTGTTGATTCAGACTGTGGTGATCGTGGTGAGGTTCTCGGCTGAGGTTGTAGTGGTTGTGTTGGTGACATTGGTTTAGATTACAGTGTAGTGGTCTTGATGGCAGAGTGAGATGAGGTTATAGTGGTTTTGTTGACATTGCTGGTTAGGTAGGCTGACCATACGTACCGTTTTGAATGGGTCAGTCCCGTTTTTTTCATATTTCTGGACCGTCCCGTCTTTTTAACATAAATATCAATTTTGTCCCGTTTTTGGTAAAAAACTGAACGGGGCTTATTTATTTCTCATATGAGCAAAAATCTGGTGCGGCGCTGGGCATGAAAACGGGACAGCGGTAGTCGACAAGCACCTTTGCCTGCTCCTCCCCCAGGGGAAAGGCGGCCCCGGCAGGGGGAGATGGCTCCAGTGGAGGAAGCCGGCATGAACTCAGGGCAGGAGCTGGTCTGAGGCTCCCCTTCCCCAGGGCATATGTGCAGACGCGCTGGGCTGGTGAGCCGGAGAGGAGCCAAGTGCCCCTGAGCGGCAGGTGAGCAGTGAAGCGGGGCGCAGCCCGGCTCCCAGGCGGGGGCAGGAGAGAGCCTGATCCGCCCCCCCTCCTCCCCAGTGCTGGAGCCGAGCTATAAAGTTTGCGGCGACGTGGCTGCAGCTGCCCAGGCAGGCGCCTCCCGCCCCGGCTTGGGGATCGCGCCGGGGCCGGAGTCACTCCAAAGCAGAGACGTGCCCCGGGGAAGGGAGCCACCGGCCATGGCTGCAAACGGGGTGTGCCCCGCCTTTGGCTTGCTGGCCATGAGCGGCTGTCTGCTGGCCATGGCCCAGGTAAGGACTTTGTGGGGTTCCCGCCGGGCAGCTGGGGTTGAGATTCCAAAGTCAGGGAATGTCCTTAGCTTGGGAGATCGCAGCCAAAAAATTGATCCACTCCAGTTCCACTCTGCCTGCATTAGCCCCTTTGCCTGGGCTAAAGCATTGGGGAGGCGACAGAATAAATTGCTGTCTTGGTAGACGGACCACAAATCTGAGAGCCAGGAATCACTCAGACCTGAGCTCTTATCCGTGCTCAGTAATAATTGTCTCCGTGGTCTTGGGAGAATCATTAAACCTTTTTGCCTCAGTTTCCCCATTGAGAATACTACTTATGTAACAATATAAGAGAACGGAAGATTAGTTAATTGTTTTTACAGCTTTTGGAAAATGTAATGTACCATATAAGCATTAAATAGTCACCCAGCACTCAGGTACTATGGTTCTCGGTACTTAAGAATAGTAAGCAAGTAGAAGGATACATTAACCAAGTCCAAGGAATAACTAAAATGTACTTAGAACTGATGATTAACTCTGTTTTGGGATTTATTTGTGACTATGACAACACATGCTAGCATGACCCGCTCTAGGGTCAGGTAGAGAGCACTTGATCAGGCCATTCTTTGGCTATAATTCATTAGTAGACATGTCTCATTTGTAACAGTCATGAGCAAGCCACAAACTGGAATTTCATAGAATCATAGAACTGTTGGGCTGGAAGGGAGCTGAGAGGTCATCAAGTCCAGCCCTCTGTGCTACAGCAGGACCAAATAAACTAGACCAGGGTTTCTCAAACTGGGGGTCGCGACCCCCTGGGGGGGTCGCCGAGCGCTCCCCGGGGGGTCGCGAGCTCCTGCCGCCGCAAGTCACGGCGACTGGGGCCGGCGCGCAGCCGGCAGCCCCCCCACGGCGGGGATGGGGGACCAGGACGCTCCCGGCAGCCCGCCCGCCCGCGGCGGGGACGGGGGACCGGGGCGCTCCTGGCAGCCCGACCGCCCGCGGCGGGGACGAGGGACTGGGGCGCTCCTGGCAGCTCGCCCGCCCGCGGCGGGGACGGGGGAGCACGTGCTTTGTGTGTGTGTGTGTGTGTGCGCTTTGGTTTTTTTTTTTGTAATTCGGCGGCTTTTCGGTGGAGGGGGTCGCGCCGCGCCGCCGGATCAGAAAAAGGGGTCGCGGTCTCAACTAATTTGAGAACCGCTGACCTAGACCATCCTAGACAGGGATTGTCCAACCTGTTCTAAAAACCCTCCAATGGTGGAGATTCCACAGCCTCCCTTGCAAGCCTATTTCAGAGCTTAACTACCCTGATAGTTAGAAAGTTTTTCCTAATATCTAACCTAAATCTCCCTTTGCAGTGCAAGTCTGTGATGACTTGTCCTGCTTCAGAGAGAACAATTGATCAAATATGTTAAGGGCTGTTATAAAGAGGACAGTAAAGACTATCAGTTCCCCCCCCCACACCTCCCTTAGTCTTCTTTTCTCAAGACTGTTCCCCATGTAATTTTATTATTATTTTTATTCTCTTCATTTACCATAGTGTCTATATGTTTTCTAGTTTTTAACCTTGTGTTGGCAAAGGATATGTTTTTTTTCTTTAAGTAACCCTTAATAATCCAAAACAGGATATTTACAAATATAAATAACAAATGCAACACTTCTTTATGTTTTAAAGTAGCTTTTAATAATAAAAGGGCCTTACATTTTAAAACCAAGATGCAATTGAATCTCAGCAGTATCTTTCATAACCTGTCTGTATACTTTTAGCTGGATTTCAAGAAGTCTTTAAAGGTCAATTCAGGAGATAGGACTAAAATGGAAGTGCTAGTTTAAGTCCCCTCCATCAGAAAAAGAATGAAGTGAGCGATCAGCTTGTTATCTTATTAGCCTGGATACATTGGTAAGTGAAAGAGACAGGGAATTCAAAGATCAGGCATGTATGGCTAGCAGGCAATCCAAACAGTAAGCGTTGTCTCGGAATGATTCACTTGTACTGTGGTGAAGGAAATTCACGACTAACTTTGTCATAAAGCACAGTAGCCCCTTGGGCAGTTGTTAACTTTCTTCCTCTCTTGGGGCCCCATCCTGCAAGCATGTACATGCTTAATTTTACTACTGTGAGTAATCCTACTGAAATCAAGAGGATGCGTTTAGGGTGACCAGAGAGCAAGTGTGAAAAAGCGGGACAGGAGGTGGAGGGTAATAGGAGCCTATATAAGAAAAAGACCCCAAATCAGTATGGCCACTATAAAATCGGGACATCTGGTCTCCCTCAATGTGTTACAACAATAAAGTTAAGTATCAGTGTTTGCTGCATCAGGTCCATGGTCTTCAGCATCCAGGAGACGATCGCTAATATTTTTGTCTCCATTTGTTTCATTCTATTATTATCAGTAACATTACAGTAGGGCCTCGCGGCCCTGGCTAACATGGGGACTCAGTCGTACTAGGCACTGTAGTACCTACCCCCCCAATCAGAGTCCTGCTTTGAGACACACATGATTTAAGTGGACGACTCAAAACAAAGGGACTCACGTACTGTAAATTGGTGTATCTTACTTTTTCATGAATACAGAATATTGCATAACCCCGTCCCGTTTTTGCCATCCCAATGTCCCGTTTTTGTCTCAAGGAAATATGGTCAGCCTATGGTTAGGACTATACTGATCTTGGTGACTGTGTGAGGCAAGGTTGCAAGGTTGTAGTGGCTGTGTTGTTGATGCTCATGTTGTTACAGAATATATTTGTGGTGGTAGGGAGACTGTAGTGGTGTTGGTGACAATGTTGGTTGAGGATGTTGTGGCTGTGTTGTAAGTTACACTGTTGGGACGGTACTGGTATGTGGTTGTGGTTTAGACTGTAATGTTGATGGAAGTGTAGTCTTAGGTTGAGTGGGCAAGTTGTTGTGACAGTGTTGGTTCAGATTGTATTGATACTGATTGGGGTTGTGGCTGAGACTATAGAGGTGTTGCTGACAGCATTGGTTGTGATTGCAGTGTCTGTATTGTTGGTAACAGTGTTGTTTCAGGCTACATTTTTAGTGGTGGTTGATGGGATTGTAATGGCATCAGTTCAGTATTGGCTGAGATGGTAGCAGTTATTTTGTTGGGAGCAGTGTTGGTTAACCCTTTATTGACTGTGATGGTGACGGCAGAGTTGGTAGTGCGGTTCATAGTGTTGGCAGAGGTTGCTGCAGCTACACTCGGTATTGGGGCTGGTGGTTGTTGCGGCTGAGAACGCAGGGGCAGCGAGGACAGTGTTGGGGGTGTGTTCCTGGTGACAGTGTTAGTTCAGATTGTACTGGTAGTGGTGGTAACAATTGAGACTGTAGGGTGAGTGACAATGTCGACTGAGTTTCACTCCAATTCACCCTGCTCCCTGCTTTCTCCCCCCACCTCTTCCTGGATCTCTCCCCAGCTCCCATTTGAGAAGGACTGCGGCAGTGACAAAGTCTGCACTGATGAACTACAAATTTCCTTCAATTTCTCAGGGTGAGTCACCCCCTCTGCCTCCTCCCTCACACTCCCTGGTGGGGCCCCGACTACTCTATCAGGCCCCAGATCATGTCACATTTCCATATGGTTTCAGAGTGGGCACCGTTATAGGAAGCTCACCCCTTTCTCTCCCCTTAGCTTGAGCACCCTGGTGGTGGGGGTCACCCCCGAACTCAACATCACCGTCTCCATCCAGAACCGCGGGGAGAATTCCTACAGCACCACGGTGCGGTTCTCCTACCCGGCCGCGCTGTCCTACCGCCGGGTCCTGATGCTCCAGGTACCACCCAATCTCCCCAGGCACTGCAGACATGGGGGGCAGGACAGAGGGGATGGACGTAAGAGATCAGCTGATGCAGAAAGGAGACAGAGGGCTCAGCAGGGGGTGCTGTGCTGCAGGGAGCAGGCAGGGACTCAGTAGGGGGCGCTGTGCTCCAGGGAGCAGTTGTGGGGGGGCTGTTGACCCCATTTCTCACTGCTGGTCTCCCGTGCTCAGTCCAACAGGAGGGGCATGGCTGTTAGGTGCAGCTCGGCCGTGGGCTCCAAGGAGCAGACTCAGAGGAACAGCACCTGCCACGTCAACCACCCCATCTTCTGGAGCGGGGCCGAGGTAGGGAGGGGCCCTGGCCTGTGGACTCCCCAGGGGTGAGCCCAGCTGGGAGCAGAGAGTCATCCCAGCCCGTGACAAG
Organism: Sternotherus odoratus; assembly: GCA_032164245.1. Lineage (NCBI taxonomy): Eukaryota > Metazoa > Chordata > Testudines > Kinosternidae > Sternotherus > Sternotherus odoratus. The sequence goes on along the minus strand of JAVMKO010000006.1, from coordinate 104,277,737 downwards.
AGCTGTGCTGGGGAAAGTGCCCGGGGGAGCCCGGAGAGTCACTCAGAGACCTGAGGTCACTCTGGGGCTGGGGTCAGGCCCTGACGGGGCTGGAAACCAAGGGCCAGACTTGGGGGGCTGGAAATCAGGCCTCACGGGGGGGTGGGGAGAAAACAATGAGGGGAGGGGCTGTGCCCTCCCATCTTTGGGGTCCCTAAAAGAAGTGACTCGGAGGGGATGGAGATGACCATACCTCAGTAAAAGACAAGGAAAGGGAAGGTGTGACGGGGCTGTTCCAGGTGGGATCCAACTGTGAGTGTCAGATCAGGACAGATTGCTTCCAAAGGGGCAACTACAGCCCAAAGCTGGGGTTTTTCCACACTAAGGCAAACCAAACCAGCCAAACAGAAAAGACTTTGGTTTCACCCCACTGGCTAACCACAAGTCACACAAGCAATCCCCTTAAGACACTCCAGATTCCCAGTACAGTAAACCCTCGATTTAACGGACCTCGATTTAACGGACTTCGGATGCAATGGACAAAATTTCTGAGCAAGTCTGATGCATCCGAAATCCATTTCTGGCGGGCTGGCTGCCGCCCGGCTCCCAACAGCCAGTGCCCGGGCGGGCTGGCTGATGGCTCCTGGCAGCCGGTGCCCGGGTCCCGGCAGCGGGCGGGCTGCGGAGCTGCCGCCCCGACCCTGTGGCGGGTGGGCTGCTGCTCCGACAGCTCATTTTTAAATTATTATTAAATAACGGACTTTTTGATTTAATGGACACCCCCTCGCCCGAATTAGTCCGTTAAATGGAGGTTTTACTGTATCACCACCAGCAGCCACCTGTCCTGAGGATCAGTGGTTATGAAAACCAATACCCCAAATAAAGAAAACGGTTCTCCCTAATTCCAAAGAATCAGGCCCCAGACCCAGGTCAATATACAAATCAGATCCTCCCACAAATCACGCTGTTGCCAATCCTTTAGAATCTAAAATCTAAAGGTTTATTATACAAGGGAAAAGGTATAGGTGAGGGTTAAGAATGGTTAAAAGAAATCAATGACATGCCGTAATGGCACATCTCTTGGTTCAGGCTTGCAGCAAAGGTAGAATAAACTGCAGGTTCAAATCAAAGTCTTTAGAAAGCATCCCATTTAGAGATGGGTCAGCACCTTAGTTCAGAGTTCACCTGTGTAGCAAAGTCCATTCAGAGCTGGAAGCAAGACAGGCTGCAGGCTGAAGGTAGAAGACAAAAAATGGAGGACCTTCTTCCAGGCTTTATAGACTTCCTCCTGCGGGCGAAGACCCTCCTCCTCCTTATGCAGAGTCTGGTTGCAAACTGCAGGTCCACAGCCACATGGTCCAATCACCAGACTCTCAATGATTCAGTTTTTGCCCAGGCATGTCCCATTCCTGGGGAGGCTCCTCGGGTGTGGACAGAGTTAATTGTGCAGTTAATGGCCCCTTAATGGGCCATCAGGCAGGCCATTCAAGTTAACACCAGCTTGCCTGAGATTCCACCCAGAAACCCAGCATAAGCTTGAAGTACAAAGATACACACACATCAATGGCATATTCATAATCCGCCCTTCATAACCTGGTCATAGACACCTGTTATGACCCCTTCACATAATATTCGGTACCCCAATGATCTATATAGTACCCAATTATTCCAGTAACGTGACAGAAGGGAAGGATCCAGCATCATTGTCATGGCTGCCCCGCCCCCCGCCTCGTCTCTCGGACCCAGCGTGACACTAATAGGCCTTCGCCATCCCGATCCTGAGAGGTGTCCTGACGAGATCCAGACCCCACCTGGGACGGGAGACTTTGTCTCCCCACCCCCGCCCATGGGCTCCGTGCCGCTCCCGCCTTATTTCTCCTCTTCCAGCTCCCCCCTGTCTAAGTAGCGTCTGCCTGAGCCGGCCCAGCCTGCGTGTTGTGTTCGCTGCTGTGAGCCTGCACCCGGGACGGTGCCTAAATCCAGCGCCCGCACCAGCCTGAGCCTGGCACCGCTTGGCAGCTCTGGGAGCGGCCGATCCGGGGTCTCTCCCACAGGGAGGCTGCCAGCCGGCAGAAGCTGCGTTTTCTCTCTGTGCTGCTCTTTGCTCTCCCCACGTCTGCCTCTGCCTGGTTTGTGCGCTGGGAACCGGGGCTGGACTTTACCCAGAGCGCCCAGGCCGGCTCCAGCCCCCCACGAACCTCCGCTCCTTCGCCTGCGGCCAGTTACTGCGTCCAGAGCCACTCAGACAAGGGGGGGGTTAAAACGCTCACTCCAGTGACAGGGGCAAAGGGGAGGATCAAAGCCTCACTGAGCACATTACATTGCGAAGGCCTTGGCTGATTTCTTCTGCGTCTCTCAGAGAAGGAGGGTTAATGGGGTGTTGCCACGGCCCGGAGCCGGCTGAGGTCTCTGGATCCCAAACCCCAAACTGGAGTAACGGGCAGGGACAGGGTCCTGTTCACACCTTTGCCTCCCTGGACCCACTGATTCCATCTAAGTTCACACAACAGACCCCTGATCCCCGGTGCCTGCCCAGCCCCCGCAGTCTCTGGCAGTTCCCCAGGCCCTGACTCTCACCCCCTGTGTTTTCCAGGTCGTCTTCGTCGCCACCTTCGACGTCTCCCCTGAGGCCGACCTGGGGGACAGGCTGCAGATCACGGCCACCGCCAGCAGGTGCGGGGGCTGGGCAGGGCCGGGGGGGGGGGGGGCAGTGGGAGGGGGCCGTGCACGGAGCAGTGGACACTGGTGCAGTCTCCCTGCAAAATTAATTGGTAGTTTCTCCTCACATCTCTCTCCTCTGCCCTCCCCTCCCCCAGTGACAATGGCGGCCCCACCACCGAGCGCATGATTCACCGGGCGGAGCTGCCGGTCAAGTACGGCATCTTCATCATCCTCACCAGGTAGGTCAGTTGGGAGGCAGAGGGGAGAGCGCCCCCTGCTGAGCCCCCTGTTCCCTACAGCACAGCGCCCCCTCCTGGACATGACACCCCACCACCACTCTCCAGCCCCATCCATCCCACTCCCGTCTCTCTCCTTCCCTCCATCCTTTTCCTCCCCCAGCCTCGAGGAGTCGACCAAGTACGTCAACTTCTCCGCCAAGGAGGCAGGGACAAGTGTGCCAGTGACACATGGGTACGAGGTGAGGCCGGCGGCTCAGAGTGTGAGGGGGAGACTGGGAAAGAGGGAGGGAGTGGAACCGGTTGAATGGGATCTAGTGAATTAAAGCATGGAGGGGGAGAGGAAGGAGGAAGGGTGGGGTGGGCAGGGAGCCAGGACTCCTGGGTTCTTTCCCCAGCTCTGGCAGGGGAGGGGGCTCTGAGGGTCAGAGCGGGGGCTGGGGATCAGAACTCCTGGGTTCTCTTTCCCGCAGTGTCCTATGGTGAGTCTGTTTCTTTCAGGTCAAGAACCTGCGGCAGCGACGCGTCCCCCTCTCGGTCACGTTCCAGTTCCCCGTGGAGCTGAGCGGGGTCCGGGTGTGGGACGCCTCTGAGGTCGTCCCCTCCAAGGTAGCTGCCTCTCCCTCTCCTTGTGTGTGATGCCTGCTCTGCCCTACAGCGCCCCCTGCTGGGACAGGCTATTAACGGGGAAATCACACCATATCCCCACCCCCTGAGCCAGCCAGTCCCCTGTCCTAGGGCCTGATTGGTGCTGGTGCCCCCGAGAGGTGGAAGGTCCCGTGTCCCCTTCCTACCCCCACTAACACCGTGTGTCTCTCCCTCCCCAGCCCCAGCTGGCTCAGTGCAACAGTGAGGCGGAAACGCCCGGTTCAAAGGACTTTGTGAAGCAGATGAGCGAGCGCCCCCTGCTGGTGAGTACAGGCCAGTGCGGGGCCCAGCAGCTCTTCTCCCTTGGCACCAACACAGACAGTGAGTGGGGGGCTGGCTGGGGGAGAGACAGGGCCTCGCGCTATAGACAGACCCAGACCCTCATGGCCATGCTGAGCCCCTGCACTCCCCCTGCCTCACCCAGCGATATCCTTCCGCCCCCAGGACTGCTCCGTGGCCACCTGTAAGAAGATCCGGTGCAGAATCGCCTCCCTGGAAATGCAGCAGCCGCTGGAGTTCATGATCAAAGGGAACGTCAGCTTCCAGTGGGTCTCCCAGGTACGAGAGCTGCCTCTGCCTCCCGGCACCGGGCGAGGGATCCCCCCATGTGAACATCCCCTGAGCCCCTCCCCAGAGCTGGCTGCATCTCAGTGCCGGGTGGTCGATGCTCTGGGCTGGTTTGTGTCATTTCCGGTCAGGGACGGTGAATTTCTCTGTTCCAGACTCAGCAGCAGAAAGTGAGTCTGGTGAGCCAGGCCCAGATTGAATACGAGGAGCAGAAATACACCCAGAAGGAGGGATTCATCCAGCGCCAGGTACCAGAGTGACGGCGCCCGGGAGAGAGAGAGCGTCGGCTAGTGGTTAGAGCTGGGAGCCAGGACTCCTGGGTCCTGTCCCTGCTCTGGGGGGAGAATGGGGTCCGGTGGGTTAGAAGAGGGAGGGGGGATGGTGCCAGGTCTCCTGTGTTCTCTCCCTGGCTCTGGTGGGGAATGAGACCGAGTGGATACAATGGGGATTGCTGGGTGCCAGGACTCCTGGGTCCCCATCTCACGTCTCCTCTCCCCAGGTGCAGACGGTGGTGGAGCACCTCGCGGTCTATAACTACCTGCCCATCATCGTGGGGAGCAGCGTGGGGGGCCTGGTCCTGCTGGCTCTCATCACCGCAGCCCTCTACAAGGTGAGGGGGCAGGGCGTGGACCCCTCCCCCACTGCCCATCTCCATGGGTGTGGGGCCTGTGGCTCTCCCAGCTGGGGTGTGTGTGGAGGGGAGAGGATATTTACTTTGGGGGCTCCCACACCCCATCCCCCCACCAGGTGTGAGTCCATCTGTTTCTGTCTGTCTGGCTCTCACCGTCTCCCCTCTGTCTCCTTCCAGTTCGGCTTCTTCAAGCGCCAGTACAAGGCGAAGATGGAGGGTGATGGGGCCGAACCAGCCCAGAGCGATGTCTCCCCTTCCCCCGACGCCCCCAAACAATAGCCCCGCCCCCATCCCGCCCCCCCATGGGCTGCTCCAGATCCGCACACCAAAGTGACAAGCTGGACTTGGAACATCCCTTCAGAGCATCCATGGGGCGGGGGCTGGGAGCCCGGACTCCTGGGTTCTATCCCCAGTGGGGGAGGGGAGTGGGGTCTAGTGCATTAGAGTGAGAGGGACTGAATCTCTCTGCACCTCAGTTTCCCCACTTGTGAGGTGAGGATAATTATTCCGCCATTTTCTATTTATTCTGGGAGCCGCTTGGCGCCCCGGCCTGACTCTCCCTGCGAAGATGGCGGCCCCAGAGTAACGGGGCGCCTTGGTCTCAGCTGGGCGCTGGGCGGCACCAGGGCCCCCGTCCCAGTCAGGGCCCAAAGATGCTCCTGGGGAACGTCGAATAAAGCCAAGCTCTCGGCACCATTCTCCTGCCTCGCCTGATCTCAGGTGGTTTCAAACCGTCCCCACATACAGCGGGTGGGTTTGTGGTGTGGCTCCGGGCCAGGCTCGCTGCTCGATGGCGCCTCCTCCTGGCCGCTCTGGGGATTACCTCGGCCCGCCCCACGCCCCTTCCAGTGGTTGCTCACCCTCGACTGTCCTCACCCCCGCTGCCCTGACCCTGTCCCTCCTGCTGTGACCCAGACAGCTGGCTAGCTGGCTGCCCGTGGCAGTACCCTCCGCAGGGGAACGCAGACCTGCCCTCTTCTCTGGGGTCCCTGTACCAAGCAGGGCTCTGCCTCTTCCCTAACCTCACTGCTCTCACCCCTGGATCCTAGGCAGAGCCCTCTCTCCTAGGTCTCATGGATTCCCGCCCCTCCTTTCCTCTCCCTTCCCTGCCACGCCTCACCCTGCAGCCCTCTCTCTGGTACGAGTCTCTTGGCCTGATGTAAACCCTGCCTGGTCCCTCACAAATGAGTTTGCGTCCAATTAGCAGCCTCCTCGTAGCCTAAATCTCTCCCCTGTTTGCCGCTTCCTCGCGCCTGCCTGGCTTAATTCAACCCGCTCAGGGCCAGTCTAGGGAGTAAGCCCCTTCACCCTGATCGAAAAGGACAAAATAGATTCCCTCCCCGGCTGATTTACCCGGTGGAACTCCCTGCCACATGAGGTGAGGAGGCCAAGCGCTGCGGTTAGAGAGAACGAGAGGTCGGTCTGGCCCCCGAGCGGTGTGAGGGCAGTTCATAGGAGCTGCAAGCCCTAGCCACAAAGCTAGAGATCAGTCTGGGCGGCTTATCGAATGGGAGTTTGAGAGGTGACTTGTAGAGCTCTGGGCCTGGGCTCACCCCGCACCATTGCCCCTCCCCCCCCGCTGCTTCCTTCAGTCCCCCACCCAGCCCCCCATCCTCCCTGCCCCCCTCCACCGCCCTGTCTAGAGCCTAATTTGTCCCCCAGCTTCTTGGGGCTGCGTAAGTCTGCCGTGAAAAGTGATGTGAACAAACACACAGCTAGCAGCGTTCACAGCAGCTGACTTACTACCGTAGCTAGCAAGCCTGAAACAGATATCAACTGAGAAAGCAAAACACGCAAAGCATGTTCCTTGGGTTTCTCTTTGGTTTAGGTCCAGTAAAGAATAGAGACGACTGGACGTTATTTTTATTATTGAGTCTGCAAAAACCATCAATAAATGCCAGTGATTTGGACCTGGGTATGGGCAGATGGATTTGTTTTTCCTAAAGTTAATTGCGCGTTTTAGGGATAACCGTCAGGGCGCCCACCAGCAAGAGTTGCCGGGGACGGGGCGGGAGGTCGAGCACCCTTGGGTGGGAGGAAGCTGGTGCCTGTGGGATCACAGATCCACAGGCCCGGTGCTCTCCCATGGCTCAAGAGCCGTCCCTGGCAGGAGCCCTTGGCACATCAGCCCCCCGGTGGGTCCCGCTCTCTCACTAGGGCGAGCCCCTTGGCTTCACCACCTCCCGGGACTGAACCGTGGAGCCTTCCACACCCCTGCTCCACACCCTGAGCTCCCCGCAGCGAGTCCGCCGGAGTGGGCAGCTGGGAGAGGCTTGTACCCCCAAACGGAGCCATGCAGTGACCCCCCACCTTTGGCAGCTGCAGAGACTCTCAGCGCTGTTATTAGAGGCCTGGAACTTAGCATAGGAAGTTACAGCGTGGTCCAGCTCGATCAACCCAGAGCCCCCTGGTCCCTCACACTTAGCAACTCCCCACCGAGCCCCTCCTCGGTCCTTTGTTCAGTCCCCAGAGCCGGCTGCCCCTTCCTTCCGCAGAGAGCCTGCCCCCCAGCGCCCGGCACAGAAAGACCCCGGAGACTAGCGCGTTTCGACAGAACGGTGGTAAATGTATTCTTTTAACGTGGGCCAAACAACGTAAGAACAGGAGAACAGCCGGACTGGGGCAGACCATGGTCCATCTAGCCCAGTATCCTGTCTTCCAACAGTGGCCAATGCCAGGTGCTTCATAGGGAATGAACAGAACCGGGCAATTATCACCTGATCCATCCCCTGCCGGCCACTCCCAGCTTCTGGCAATCAGAGGCTAGGGACACCCAGAACATGGGGCTGCATCCTGGACCATCTCGACTGAGACCCATTGGTGCACCTGTCCTCCATGGAATCACAGTGTAGCAAGGGGGCATGGTATCCTCCCTCCAAGATTGACAGGGAGCAACCACCATCTAGTGAGCAGAGCCAGGAAGGCCACGCCCACCCTGCTGGAAGCGTGGGGGCGGGACAAGAAGTACAAAATTCGGGCCCTGCAGCTGGAGCCGCTGAGGGAGACGGGTGCCTCTCCCCCACTGAGGAGGAGTCTGCTGCATCAAGGATTCGCCCGAGCTGCCAGCTACTGTGGCGGTGCTGGGACGACCATCGGCCGTCTATCCCAGGGAGATGGAGGGTGACCCCGGGATCCAGGTACACCCCCAAGGGAGGGGAGGACGTAGCCCAGCAACAGCTGACTGTATTCCGGCTGCTTTCCTGCCTGAACCTAGGTCAGGGTAATGGGGCTAGATTCCCTGCCGACCCAGTTGTGGGACGCTCCCCCACTGTTAGGGCCCTGGGCTGGGACCCGATGGAGTAGGGTGGGCCCAGGACTCCCTATCTCCCTGCTGGCCACCCCACCCCTGGGGTGGCAGCTTCCCCATCTCAAGCCAGGAGGCCGGTGGTTATCTGCTGTCCGCCAGAGCCAGGATGTCAAAGCCCCTTGGACCGGGCTTCTAGACGGACCTTCTTTGTACAAGATTTGGTGTAACTGTGGGACTTTGGTTGTAACAATGATCTAGAGAGACACCGTTCATGTCAATAATGTCACAGATACTGTACTACATTTGCCCTTTTCCAGTCCGTGACCTTGTCTAATTCTTCTCTGAACCCAGCCATACTTTTGGCCTTCACAACATCCCCTGGCGAGGAGTTCCACAGGTTGACTGTGTGTTGTGTGAAGAAATGCTTCCTTCTGTTTGTTTTAAACCTGCTGCATATTCATTTAATCAGCCCACCCCTGGTTCTTGTGTTATGTGAAGGAATAAATAACACTTCCCCATTCACTTTCTCAGCACCATTCATGATTTCATAGACCCGTATCATAACCTCCCTTTGTTGTTTTCTAAGCTGGACAGTGTCTTTTAAACTTTTCCTCAGATGGAAGCTGTTCCATGCCCCTGATCATTTTTGTTGCCCTTGTCCCTATCTTTTCCCATTCTAACGTATCTCTTTGGAAATGGGGTGACCAGAACTGCATGCAGTGTTCATTGTCTCGGTGTACCATGTATTTATATAATGATATTGTGATATTTTCTTTCTTACTATCGCTCTTTCTGAACGGTTCCTGACATTCTGTTTGCTTTTTTGATGCCACTGTGCATTGAGCGGCTGTTTGCAGAAAATTTTCCATGATGACATTTCTTGAGTGGTGACAGCTAATTCAGACCCCAGCCTTTTGCATGCACAGTTGGGATTAAGTTTTCCATTGTGCATTACTTTGCACTTATCTACATTGAATTTCATCTGCCATTTTGTTGCCCAGTCACTCAGTTTAGTGAGCTCATGTGAACTTAGGGTGACCAGAAGTTCCAATTTTATAGGGACAATCCCGATTTTGGGGTCTTTTTCTTATACAGGCTGCTATTGCCCCCCACTCCCTGTCTCGATTTTTCACATTTGCTGTCTGTTCACCCGAACTTTGTACTTCATAGCAGCACTCACCTGATCTTTAGGATATGTTTCCTACAATGAATGCCTTGTGAGGTATCATTTGAAAAGTCTTGATGTGTCGAACATTAATACCCTGTCGGATCGTGTGTGCTCTCATTGTAGGGGAAGTTATGAAGTTTTGACTGTGTGTGTGTGTGTGTGTGTGTTCCTGAAATACATTGTGAGGTTGGGAACACCTGCAAGCAGAGTAGCCAGACATGCTGATAGCCAGGAAATACCTTGTGTGGGCAGCGACAGGTATGGTGATTTCGGTGGTGAAGCGGAGTATATTTCAAGAAGGTGATATGTTGCCAGGACAGATGGAAGAGCTTTTATTAGCAGGAGGTTTCAGGACTCTCTGGGCAAATTATACCTAGGCACTGAGGGTTTGGAAAGTGAATTGAAGGTGAGGGGTGGTGAAGATAACCCCACTGACATGACTTCTTTCCGTGTAGCTCAGGCTGTGGAGGTGTTTATCCGTAGCAGGAAAGTGCATTCGGCTGGGACCCCGGAGGAAGAAGGGGAAGCCCCAGGAACTGCGGAGGGAACATGTTGTATCCTTGGGGGCAGCAGTTTTAGGCTGGCTGGGCTAGCCCCTAATAATCGGACTCAGTTGCCATAGCAACAGCAAGGTTCTAGCAGCACCACAACCAAATGCACAACAGACGGGAAATCGTCTCTTTAATTCCTGTGCTGCCGCGCGGGTGAAGCAACGTGCTTCCAGGTGTGGCAGCGGTTGACGTCAGGAAGGGGCTGTAGTGCCTGTCAGTCATTGTCCAGCCTGTTTCCTGCCAGCACCTTTCAGCTGAGCCAGGGAGAGATCCCCCTCTAGGGTGCACCGAGCGCTGTGTCTCAGAGGAGGCCCAGAGAAAGAATAGGGGGAGCACATGAATGTCTCCGCGCTGGTCACTTCCACGTGGTTGATCTGTGCACCAGGCACGGGGCCTGTGGCTCAGGTTTTGAGAGGGAACTGTGTGACCTGGAGGGGAGCAGATCCCCCCTCCCCCCCCAGCTCACCTCTGCAGGATAAAGAGGTGACGGCGGGTACCCCGATCCAGGTCTCGGTTGTTCAGGACCTTGAGCTTGATATGTTGGTGGAAAGTCTCTTTGATTCAAGATGCAGCTTCCACACCCTGTGAGAGCAGCAGAGTTGAGACCAGGAAGTTTCCGGGTGGTGGCTGTTTCTGGGACTGCAAATGACCCAGCCGGCAGGGAGGAGAGGGACTTTCCCCGGGCCGGTGAAACACAGAAAGCAGCTTTGGGAAGGCTGCGGGGGAAAAGGTGCATCTGATCGAAGAGTAGACACTCTTAGCACACCGATTAAAGATCATAATTCTCCAGGAAATGGGGGCGGGGAAGTCCCCCAGTGCTGGGAGCACAGGGTAACCCCAAGAGGGGAGATGGATTTTTTGCATGGGCACAAGGCTGGATTTGGGAGACAGCTCCACAGAGGGCCAGGCAACATCCAGAATCCCCCCTGCATCCTTATCTCCCCAGACTCTGGAGAACCAAACCCCCAAAGATACGACTGGATGGAGAACTCGTACTGAAGGGAGAGAGAGACCAGTTACTGAACACATGCTAAGGTTAAGGAGTTGAAAGACACAATGGGTATTGAACAAACCAGACAGTCTTAGCAGAAGGCACGGTATGGTAAAAATACTCGGAAATGCCTACCGTGACGAGAGATGTGATGTTACTGATAAGTCTCACAACAAAGAATTTTGAAGCTTGGCACAGTAGAGAAACCATAATAAACCTGGGCTGCTGTGCGGAAGGGGAAACTGAGGCACACCACCTCATGGCATTGAGGGCTAAATGCGAGTTACCTACACTCTAGAAAAGATTAATAACCGCACTGAGTTAACACTAATTGGAAAAGCCGAAAGGTTAACCAGGGCACACAGGTACCAAGAGATGTTTTCTAGCAGCTCAGAAGAGGCCCGCTTGCTAACTTTTGAGCTCAGTAGACAGATCCGCCAAGTGTTAGCATGCACACTTTGCAAACTTTGCAAATGCACCTGTGGGTAACAGTACCATGTTTAGCACCACTTGGGAGCTGTGTGGTCAAAATCTAAAGAGCGTCGTGGCCACACTGCCTCGGCGTTAGTCAGTGACGAACGCTCCTGCAGGAAACTAACGGGGGGAAGTGTGACACTCTGTACCCCAAAGCAGTACCCGGGAACCTCCATCTTCACCAGTGGCTAGCTGGCTGGAGGAGCTGTGGTCCATGGCAGCTGGTGCCACTGGCCCCGGGCACCCTCCCTGCCCGGCAGCATCCCTCCCCGGACACCCCTCTCCTGCAGCCCCCCCCCCCACGGAGTCCCCCCCCAGATTTAATAACAGGAATTTTTAATGTAATTCATGGACAGGTCACGGGCTGTGACTTTTTGTTTATTGCCCATGACCTGTCCGTGAGTTTTACTAAAAATCCCCATGACTAAATCGTAGCCTTACTCACGAACCATCCATAGAGAGGCTCCAGCCAGCTGCATGCGGCTCTCCACCCCTTCGCGCCCGAACTGCACCATGTCCCCCTGGTCAGACTCATTTCTAGGTTCTCCACTCACTCCGCCTAGAATGGACGTGCACCCGCCTTGCTGAGCTGAGCTGAGCTGCTTCAAGCACATCAACCAAAACCCACACTGCTTTAGATCAAATATCACACCGATTTCTTAACGACAGAGCGATCCATTTTAAGTGATTGTAAGTAGCAGGGGCAGAGATCAAAGCTGATGACCTAAGAACTAAAAATGAGTTTGAGGAATGGTTTTGGGGAGGTGCATGCCCAGCTCCCCAGACACCCTCTTTCTTCCCAGGGGTAAAATGGGACCCAGGCTTCCCACCACATTTAACCTCTGTCGTTTCTGTCATTTAAATTTCTGTCATTTACTCTCAATACAGACGCTCCCCGAATTACGCAGATCTGAGTTATGCAAATTCTAGTTTACGGAAAAAGTTCTGTAAGCTAGAAATAGGAGGGGTTTTTTTGGTTTGTTTTTTTGTGTAATGGTCAGAGATACGTTTCTAACTTACGCAAAATTTGAGTTACGCACGGCGTTCCAGAACAGAACGCTTGCGTACGCTGGGGAGCATCAGACCAATACCTCGGTCTGCTCAAAGGCGTCAGCTAGAGAAGCGATCTCATCCACAGTTTTCCCCTTTTTGTCCCATAGCCACTGCTTCAAATCACCTTTACATATGCTTAAGAAATCCTGGATTTTTGGAGACGGGGAACCCGTGGAGTGGGACGATTCTGGTTCTGCTTTTCTAGCACGTCCAATTGGCGTCTTCGCTCATGTTCCTTTTTGTCAGCTTCTCTGGCTTGCCGTTCTAGGGCCCGCGGATGTGCTGCCGCTTCCCGGGCAGGCTGTGTTTCCAGAGCCTGTGTGCAGCCTCCTCTTTGGCAGTCTCCGCTTCTTTTAGCTGCAAGGTTCGCTGATGTTCGTTCTCTTTCTGCCACCAGCAGTCTGGAAGGCTCTAACTTTGCAACTCTGCTTTCTCTGTTCCTATGTCCCATTCCCTACAGAAGCACACAGAAAATAACACCCTGGTAACCTTCTCTTGGACTGGTCTCAGCCATCACACGTAGTCTCACTTCAAAGCTCAACACCAGTGTCCAAAGCGCAAATCTCACTCCGAACAACAAGCTGTGCATTTTGCTCGGCTCACTGCGCCGCTATCCCTGGGGTACAGGTAGGAATTATGGGATAGCTGTGCCCCCCTGAACGCCACAGCCTGGGGTTTTGCTTGCAAAGCTATGCCAGTGACGTGCAGCAAACCCTTCCAGGTGTTGTGATCACTCAGCCATCCAAACGTGGAGCCCCTCACCCTGCTAAATTGCATGAATGATCCCTGAGCGACTCAGGAATCCTACAGAGAGAGGCTGAACAAATCACCCTCATTTCAGCCCTACGCCCCGGAACTGTAGCATCTTGCACTGATCAGAAGCCTGACCGGTATAAACTCATACTTAGTTCTCTTCTCAGTGCGGAGTGGACAGGCAGCAGCCTTTGTAATCTGAGCTGAGATTCCCCAACCAGCCAAACCCAAACCCAAACCACACTGTTTTAGATAAAGTATAGAACAGATTTATTAACGACAGAAAGATAGATTTTAAATGATTATAGTTAGCAGGCGTAGAGAGATCAAAGTTGGTTACCTAGGGGCTGGGCTGCCCTGGGGTGGGTGGGGTTTGAACTAAGATACGCAACTTCAGCTACACTATTTGTGTAGCTGAAGTCGAAGTATCTTAGTTTGACTTACCTGGCCCTCCCCACGGCTGCGGGTCGACCGTGGCCACTCCCCCGTCGACTCCGCTTACTCCTCCTGCCGAGGTGGAGTACAGCCATTGATTTGGGGATTGATTCATCGTGTCTTGACAAGACGCGATAAATCGATCCCTGATACATCGAATACGACCTGCCGATCCAGCGGGTAGTATAGACGTACCCTAAGAAATAAAAATAAATTGGCAGTATAAATTCTACCTTTAACAGACTAAGCAAAGTTTGAATCAAACAAACTCTCACCCCACTGGATGTTAGAGGCAGGTTACAAATCTTAGTTCTCAGCCTGAACTCCCTTCCAGCCTGGGACCAGGCTCCCTAGCTCAAAGTCTTCATCTGACAGACAGTCTTCTGGGTGTTGAGATATCAGAGGAGCTTGATCCCTTAATAAAGTGAAATTTTTTTTGTTACACAAACACAGTTTGAGTCGCTTGGCAGCCCAGACAATGGCATAAAACCTTTTTTTCAATGGCAGCAGGACTTTGGTCAGTGGGTGTGTGAGGATAACCACGGCAGACATTGTGAGGTGTTCAGACGTGATGATCGGGGGGCCCCCGGAGGAAACGTTCGTGAATTTTGCAAAACGGTGTCCCAGCTCCGCTCTAATCAGCCATCGCCGGCGCTCAGCTACCACACGCCTCCTCTCGCTCTCGTAACCCTCTGACCTTTCTCTAGCTCATCTGCACTTTGCAGCGCTCTTTGTGTATCTGCCTCAGTGGCTTCTGTTTTCTTTTGTCTCCACAGCCAGCCCTGGTCGGAGAGCGCAAAGAGGAGGGAAGTGCCGCGACCACAAACGCGATGCTGCGGACGTGCAGCCTCCAGGGTTTGGAAATGGCCTTGTGCATGCACCAGATCTGCCTTCCTCGAGGGCAGAGGAAAGGGAAGTTTAAATATAGAGATCAGCCCCCTCCCCCCCGGTGTTTGTAAGAACCGAGCAAGACCTGGCGAGAGAGAGAGACCGATGGGGAGAGAAATCGAGGCTGCTAGAAAAGGGCTACCGGATATAAACTCTGTTTATACTAGATACAGCATCTACTCCTGCCATGCCTCACCCCAGAGGTAGCTGCATCTCCGCGCCAGGCAAGGGATCCCTATGAACAGCTGGAGATCTCAGTTCTGGGTGATACGTTCCTGTATGAACAGCCCCCACCCCAGAGGCGGCTGCATCTCAGTGCCAGGCAAGGATGCCTGTATAAACAGTCCTCATGCCACACCCCAGAGGTGGTAGCAACAGGTGGAAATGTTAAGGCAGAAGGTTGAGTGCAGACAAGGCCAGAGAGGGAGATGTAGAGACAGTCGGGGACGTGCAGAGTTCAGAAATCACTGAGACATCGTGGTGTAAAACTTCCCCTATTATAATCTGGAACCCAGCCCGGGAACCATGCATCTCCCCCTCCCCTCAGAGCCAAATCAGCACCGCGTGGAAGAACAGGAAGTGGTAAAACCATAGATGGAGTGATTTGGGGAAGAGGATTAGGCTCTTGGGGACCGTCTTTCATATCCTCCTGCCTGTCAACCTGCACAAGAACAAAGCACTTTCCCGGCTGTGCCGTGATATAGGGACCCCCTGCTCAGTGCTGAGATGCAGCTGTTTCTAGGGTGGTGCACAGGGGCTGTTTATACAGGGATCCCTCAGCCAGCACTGAAATGCAGCTGCCTCTGGGGTGAGGCACAGAGGTTTTTATACAGGGATCCCTCACCCATTGCCGAGATACAACTGGCTCAAGTCAAGAATTCTTTGATGATACGCCAAGCTACACAATGGCTACCAAAGTGTTAAAAGACAGAGAGGAGCCCAAGGTGTCTGTGTGTTTTCTGGACACATGCGTGGGGTGGGTAGTTGTAGATGGGAAGGTCTCAGTGCAGATGTGTGTGATTGCGTATGTGGTACAGCTTTGTGTGTGGTTGTTTCATTGTGGGGGTGGGGTGGGGGGGCGTGGCTGCCTCACTGTGGATGTGTGTAAGACTGAGGGTGTAGTTGTCTCGGTGTGGGTTGTGTGGGATTTGCTCACTGTGGCCGTGTGTAAGACTGAGGGTGTAGTTGTCTCGGTGTGGGTTGTGTGGGATTTGCTCACTGTGGCTGTGTGTAAGACTGAGGGTGTAGTTGTCTCGGTGTGGGTTGTGTGGGATTTGCTCACTGTGGCTGTGTGTAAGACTGAGGGTGTAGTTGTCTCAGTGTGGGTTGTGTGGGATTTGCTCACTGGCTGTGTGTAAGACTGAGGGTGTAGTTGTCTCGGTGTGGGTTGTGTGGGATTTGCTCACTGTGGCTGTGTGTAAGACTGAGGGTATAATTGTCTTGATGTGGGTTGTGTGGGATTTGCTCACTGTGTTGTACCATTGTCACTGGCTTTGGCTACACACACAAGTTGCCCCAGTTTATCGGGAACTGTTTCAGCCAAACCAGCGCAGGCCCCGTGTGTGGACGCTCTCACCGTGTGTGAGCCGGGGAACGGTCCTGCTATTGTGAGGAACTGGCCTGGCTTATACATGACCCCGGTGAAATGGGCTAGTGAAAGGATCTGAGTCCTCGCTCCCACGTCCGCTACCCAGAGGCCTCCCTGCCCTCGAGGGCTCCCCTTCCATGCTCCTGTGGGGCAGAGTCCTCGTAACCCCGACAAGGCTGGGCCCAGGATTCCTGGGGGGGCTCCACCCCCAACCTTGTCATGGTCACTTAGGGGAGGGGTGAGGGTGTCCCCACTCCAGGGTGCTCTCTCTGCACTGGGCACGTCTCTGACCCACTGATCATTACATACGGCGCAAAGCAAATCCATTTATTAAACAGCAATTGCTTTAAAAAATAAGGAAAAAACGGGAAAGGTTCAAGGAAAACCCGTCACCCCGCTGTGTGGCAGGGAACACCACACACAGTTCACAGTCCGTTCCTCAGCCGTCCCAGGCCTCCTGCCCAGGCCCTGGCTGTGCTGTGGGGACGCTGTGGGTCGGACGCTTGCCCTAGCGGTGGCCACACGCCCTCAGGCTCTGGGTGGCAGGACCCTTCTCCCCAGCGTCACCCCCGCCTTGTCGGGGTTACGATCCCCCTCCACGTCTGCCCCACAGACAGCCGTTTGCCGGTTGGGTGGCAAAGCTTTGCCTACATGAGCAACAGGGCGGCGGGCTAGGGGTAGGGCAGCTTCACTGGCTCTCTGAGGAGGAATAACGGTCTCCTGCAGCCGCACCCCGGGGGGGAGGTGTGGGGCTCTCCCCCTGTGGCTCCCTGACTCAGTGCCCCTGGCGGTCAGTGGCGCTGGTGGCAGGTCCGTCTCACTGGGTTTAGCTTTCACCTGCGTCCTGTCCCCTCCCCCCGGGCGGGTCCCTCCCGGGTCCCTCCCTCCCCTCGCAAGGCACCCATATCAATTCTCTTTCCTCTGCACTCAGCTGCCTCCTCGGTGCCCTCCAGCCTCCCTGGGCAAAGCTCCCAGCAGTCAACCCCCCGCCGGCGTCCCGGGATGCAGCCCTGGCGTCTGCTCCTTTACCTGTGCACAGGTGAGTTGCCCGCCGGTGAGGTGGGAAAAGCTGAGGCCCCCGCCCGCGCCCTGCCTTACCTTTGGGAGGGGAAGGGGAGCAGCTGGGCTCTCAGGACTCCTGGGTTCTGTCCCCAGCTCTGGGAGGGGAGTGGGGTGGCAGCGGGGGGCTCGGAATCAGCCCCACAGCCAGGAGGGGCCGGCCCCTCTGCCCCCCACCTCTGGCCCCTTCTCGATGGGGAAAAGTAATATGTGGCTGTTTAACCCCTGCAGGGCTGGCACCGAGCCGTGGATTCAGCGTGGACGTGGAGGGACCCATCACCTTCCACGAGGCAGCCGCGGGGTTCGGGCAGAGCGTGGTGCAGTTCGGGAGTGCCAGAGCCGGGGGGTAAGGGCTGAACATGGGCTCGGGGCCCCACAGAACTCGTGCCCAATGCTGAGGGGATTGACTGGCTGGGCTGCCCCTCCTGGGCCCCACTCCCCTGGGTGTGACGGGGTGTCCCCTGAGCCCCCCTCGTCTCTCTCCCCACAGGCTGATCATCGGGGCCCCGCTGCAGACGGGAGACGTGAATGAAACCGGCAAAGTCTATAAGTGCAACCCGGACTCCAGACGCTGCCAGGAGATCCCCATCCAGAGTAGGGGCACCCTGTGCTCTGGGGGGCCGGGGTTCGCACAGGGGGTCTGGGAGCTAGGACGCCTGGGTTCCATCCCCAGGTCTGGGAGGGGAGTAGGGTCTAGCGGGTTAGAGCAGGGGAGGCTGGGAATCAGGACTCCTGGGTTCTAATTTCCGTGCAACAATTGGCCATCTCTGCCCCCCAGGGAGGGAGGGGGTGCACGAGGAGAGGGCATGCAAAATGACTCAGAGCTACACAGGACTAAACATATCCCGTGACAAGGTTTCTCACCCTGGTGCTGGCGTGTTTCTCCTCTCAGGGCCCCGTGATGCTGTGAAGATGTCCCTCGGATTGTCTCTGGCTGCCCGGGGCTCCAGTCTCCTGGTGGGTACCGCGCCATGGGGGGGTTGGGAAAGCGGCTCGCTCTGCGGGTTGTACCCAGGGGCTGGGTCAGTCTTTGCCCCGGTCCCCCAGAATTCCACGGGATTCTTCTCCCTTCCCAGCACCCTGACGTTGTAGGTCCTGACCGACTGTGCACCCACTACATGCCAGATGGGTAATGTTACCACAGGACTTGAGTGCCTGTGTGCTACTGTCACCAGGAGGCTCATGGCTGGGTGACATGGGGGGGTGGATGGGCTGATACCACAGGAGCGACTGATCTTCCCACAACAAGAGCTCTGTATGCTAATGGCAAGTCGAAGGTGGTCGCCGGATGACGTCACCGTCACCGGAACAGGGCGTTGTTACCATGGCAAGGGATGAATGACAATGTGTGTGTAGGCGGGTGCTAACCACTAGAATGAGTGGGCCACAGCCTCACACAGAAGATGGTAACTAGATAACGGTGTGACTACAGCGAGGGGGTGATGTTTGTCTGGGGGATGGTGGGACCCAGGTCGGTGTCCTGCAACAGCAGGGAGGAGGAGAACATCGCCATGGCGATCGTGACTGAGACGTCGTGTTGTGAGGGATGGGGGTAACCGGGTGACATCGCCACGGGGACAGTGACTATGCAATGACATTGTGAAGGATGGGGGTACCTGGGTGCCGTCACTCTGGGGACAGTGACTGGGCACGGCCATGGCAGGGAGCGTGGTAACTAGGTGATGTTCCCCTGTCCCTGGTGCTGGGTCCTGGGGTCTTTTGCCCCCTGGGGATCCCTGCCCTGGCAGGGCCTTTCCCTGCATATCCATGGGGGGAGCAGATTCCCTTCACCCCAGTGCTCTCCTCAGGGGGCACCCAGTGACCCCGTCCCTCTCTTGTGCCCAGGCGTGCGGCCCCACGGTGCACCAGGCCTGCGGGGAGAACATGTACCTCAAAGGCTACTGCTTCCTCCTGGACCAGAGCCTCCGGCAGCTCCGGCACATCCCGGACACCCAGCCAGGTGAGGGGTGACACAGGAGGCTACCGATGCGGGGTGTGGGGGTGGGAACGGGGCTAGATGGGCCCTTTGATCTGCTGTAGCTCCTTCCGCTGACTTGCCTCCACGTTGGTGACATTGAGTTTGGGTGTCCTTCCTTCCCGTCCCCCTCAGCGTGCCCCAGAGGTGCCACAGACATTGCGCTCCTCATTGACGGCTCGGCCAGCATCGCACGTAACGACTTTGCGAAGATGAAGACGTTTCTCTCCGAGATCATGAAGCGTTTCCGCAGCAACGACGTGCAGGTAACGGGCAGAGGCTGAACCCCGACTACATAGCCTTCCCCTCGCAGTCAGTGCTGACCCCAATGCCCCAGTGCGGCACTAGGGGGTGCAGTGCTGCGGGGAGCAGCGATGGCTTTTTGCATCCAAAACCAGGAAAAAATTCCTGCAAAACCAGCTATGTCCCGACTGCCCCAGCCCTTAACTCAGTCTTATTCCTGCTTTTCAAACCCTCCACTGCTTGGCTTGTTGTTCGCTCTTCTCCCCTGTCTCCCGCAGTTTGCTCTCATGCAATACTCAGACACATTCGAAGAGCACTTCGACTTCTTAAAGCACAGGAGGAGTCGTGACACCGATGACCTCGTCAGGTCGGTCGTGCAGCTCAGGAAATCAACTCACACCGCCACGGCCATCCAGAAAGTGGTGTAGGTATCGCCCTGCTCCCTGTGCTGTCTCTGCAGGGAATGGGCTGCAAGGACGTGCAAGCTAAGGGATAGGGACTCAGGACTCCTGGGTTCTCTCCCCAGTGGTGGGAGGGGATTGGGCACTAGTAGGTTACAGCAGGGTGGGTATGCTGGGAGCCAGGACTCCGGGGTTCTATTGCCAGCTCTGAGCCTCTGATGTGTTGTGACTTTAAGTAAGTCATGTCCCCGCCCAGTGCCTCGGTTTCCCCATCAGTAAAATGGGAACGTGACACTGACCTCCTTTGTCAAGGACTTTGTGCTCTGCAGGGCCAGAGCACTGGATGAGCACTAGGTGTTATGATGTATCAATAACCCTCCCATGCCTTCCCCACCTCCCTTTTCCAGGCGGGAGCTGTTCACCATTAGGAAAGGAGCTCGGGATGAGGCCACCAAGGTTCTCATTGTGATCACAGATGGGGAGAAAACTGAAGACCCGCTTTCTTATTCAGACGTCATCCCCGAGGCTGAGAGCGCTGGGATCATCCGCTACGCCATCGGGGTGAGCCGCGGCTGTGCGGAGAACGAGTGTGGATCTGAGCCTGTGTCCAGTGACATGGGCGGAGGAAGGGGGGTCAGGTCCCATCAGGCGTGGGAGGGTACCGGCGAGGGGGACGAAGAGAAGCCAGGGTGTAACCGAGCCAGGGTGCGGCGCTGGAGCAGAGCAGATTTGATTTCGTCACAGACTGTTCCTTGTACCTGCTCTTGGTCCTGTTGAACATGTTGTTTAGTCGAAGGGGGGTGGGGGGGCTCTCACTGCCCTCCAATCCACACGCCCATGGCCTAGACAGCCTGGGTGCTTCCAGGGGACGCAGGGTAGATTTAGGGATCCACACCGGGGGGGATGACTTGACCTGGGGGTTCCCACGACACAGTCTCCCGCAGATTTGACAAAATCACCCTCTTCTCGGTACCGTTATTTCATTTTTGGCCGCTCCCTTGGGGCTCAAACAAGGGCTCTGGTCCGCCCCAGGCTGAGCTGTCGCTCAACCCTTGTGTCAGCTACTGCCCGGCATCTCCCGTCCCGCGGGGGGAGAAGTCAGGAACCGAGGATTGGCCTTAGCGTGGAGACGATCACAACCCAGCCCCAGTGCATCCCGGGCCCATACACCGGAGCGGCACCTGCCGCGGGCTGAGCCGTGCCTCTCTACGCCCCAGCAGGGCTCGGGGCGGGTGGGTTTTGGTCCAGGGCTCCCAGCTGTGACTGACCCCCATGCCCTGGTCTCCCCTCTATTCTGTGAAGGTCGGCTGGGTCTTCTCCAGTGATTATGCCCAGCAGGAGCTCCATGAGATCGCCTCTGAGCCCACCGCCGAGCATGTCTTCCGGGTGGACAATTTTGACGCCCTCCAGAGCATCCAGAGTCAGCTGCAGGAGAAGATCTTCGCCATCGAAGGTACCAGAGCCGGGGGAGGGGCCGCACTGGCCCTGGGGCTCTGGAAATGGGTTTTCAGGGCTGAGATGGGACGGGGGAGCTGCTGGGAATCCAGAGCTCAGATAGGCCCCAGATATTCTCTGTCCCCGTCCCCCATGTATCCGTTCATCTATCGCCAGCAATGCCCCTGATGCTTTTCTCATCCGGGGGCCCCCGGGCCGGGGACTGGCTGGCTCGAGGGCTGAGGAAGGGGACACGGGGCCTTTTCTCCAGGGGGCGCTGGATCTAGTCCAGACTCGAGGTGGGGAGAAGGGCTGGCTCAGGGAACGGGACACGGGGCCTTTCCCGTCTATGATGGTCTCTCCCGGGTCTGTCTGTCTCTCCCCAGGCACCCAGTCCCAGAGCGGCAGCTCCTTCCAGCTGGAGATGTCTCAGGAAGGATTCAGCTCCCTGCTGTCGCCTGTGAGTGACGCCTGGCCCCCGGGCGTGTCCCACCCCGCCGGGCACTGGGGCCCCGACAGCGCTTTGAAGCTAGGAAGGAGCTGGCTGGCTTAGTGCTTGCAGGGGAGACAACCCTTGACTAGCCCAGAGAGCGGGAGGAGCAGCGTGGGAGGGGCTTTTCCCATGATTCCTAGGAGCAGTGCTGTCCTGCTGGCAGGGGTCTCAGTAGGGGGCGCTGTCTCCCCGGCAGTCCCCGCTAAGCCGCGCTGTGCTGCAGATGGTGGGGAGGTCTCGTAAATATTTCCTGGGCTGTCTGTTTCCTGTAATCCGTCCCCTTTGCCTTGCCTGTCGGTTTAGGACGGGCCTGTGCTGGGAGCGGTGGGAGCCTATGACTGGTCCGGGGGGATAAACCTGTACGGGAGTGAAGGGGAGCCGAGCTTCATCAACGTCTCCAGAACCTCCACTGACATGAATGATGCTTACCTGGGTAAGAGCAAACCCACAGAGCTTCCCGTACCTATTTCAACAGCCGCGCTCCACCCCAGAGGTGGCCGCATCTCAGTTCTGGGAAAGTTCTGTGCAGCGCTGTTCTATGGCTGTTTCCCATCTCACCTCCCCGCGTCCCTCTCTTCCTTTGAGGTTATTCCTCTCAGGTCATCACAGACAATGGGCAGAGCAGCTACGTGGTGGGGGCCCCTCGCTACCAACACACCGGCAAAGTCGTCCTGTTCAGCCGAGATACCAAGGGCGGGGAATGGACACCCAGATCGGAGGTGCAGGGGGAGCAGGTATGGGGAGCGTTACAGACAATGTGGAGTGTGGGTGGGTGGATGGATGGGTGGGCGGGGGACTGGAGGACACCTGTAAGGTTTGGAGACCATGTGGTTGGTTTCACTGTCAGGAATGATTCAATCAGAAAGACTCAGGCAGGGGATAATTTTGACTGGTTTAGAGAACTGCACCGCAGCTGACAGTCAGCATCTCTCCAGTATCCCACGGCTCTTACATTCAGATAGGGCTCGTCTACGCTGAAAACCCTGCGGCAGCACCGCTGCTGCCGTAGCACTTCAGTGAAGATGCTACCTACATTAACAGGAGGGCTTCTCCCGTTGGCATAGGCAATCCACTTCCCCAAGAGGTGCTTGCTCGGTGTAACACTGACTACGTCGGTTAGGTTGGTTTCATTGCGTTGTTCAGAGGGGTGGGGGTTTTCACACACCCTGAGAAACGCAGCGATACCGACCTGACTGTTTAGTGTAGACCAAGCCTGAGACAGAATTTATGAGACAAACGCAAAGAGACTGAGACAGGGTGAAAAGATGGCTGATAATATACAGTCGACTCTCGATTACCCAGAATGTGGATTAACCAGGATGTCAAAAAAATATGCACAACTCACAGGGCCGGCTCTGGCTTTGCTGCCACCCCAAGCCCACACACAAAAAAACCCCTACCAGGGTGCAGGGCAGCCAGTGAACCAATACCCCCTCCCCCTGGCACACGATGGCTGGTGAATCAAACCCCACTCCCCATATTTCCTATGGATGGTGATTATCCAGGATTTTATTAACCAGAATTATTTTTCCCCTATCATCCTGTATAATCGAGAGTCTACTGTACACAGCGTCCGACGAGGATTGCACCTCAGCTAACACTATATGTTTCTCCGAGGTCTAACTGCCTAGATGTTCCAGCTGAACAGAATTAGTCAGGGGGGCTCAGCAAATCAAGGCTCCTTGTGCAAACACAGCTTCTAAAAAGAAATGCACCGCAAGGAGCATTCAGCATCTTTGAAGGATGCTGCCGACCTCTGCCTAGAGGGTTCACTTAGAAAACTGGCAGCAATAGCACCACCTGCTGTGCGGAAAGGGAGGGTGACGCTGAGGATGGGGATTGGATCCTGCTCCCAGCAGGGTGGGGGACCCAGTGGGAGAAGGAGGAAGAAGTGGCTAAATTGAGGGGGTGACTTATCTGCTCCTCCAGGTCGGCTCGTATTTCGGGGGTACGCTGTGCACTGTGGACCTCGACAGAGATGGGAACACGGACCTGGTTCTGATCGGAGCCCCCATGTACTATACACCCCTGAATGGGGGACGCGTCTATAGTTGCTTGTTTATCCGGCAGGTAGGAGAGACAAGCGGGGCCGTGGGAAGGATGGATGGCCTGGGGGTTCACGTTTGGCCTGGGCTGCTATGGGGCTGGGATACTGTGAAAATAAACACGGTGATACCTGGGCACTGTGCCGCAGGGAGCAGGGTGGGGGGCTCAGTAGGGGGCACGGACCCTCAGTCGGTGCTGATCCTTTCCCCATGTCTCTCTTGG
This sequence comes from Sternotherus odoratus, assembly GCA_032164245.1. Classification (NCBI taxonomy): domain Eukaryota; kingdom Metazoa; phylum Chordata; order Testudines; family Kinosternidae; genus Sternotherus; species Sternotherus odoratus. Next base: position 104,253,994 of record JAVMKO010000006.1, on the reverse strand, counting down.
GATGGGGCCTGCAGGGGGCGACGCTGATCTGCACCAAGACACTGCAGGGCCAGCCGGGGCAGGCGTTAGGGCGCTTCGGGGCCAGCATGTCCGAAATCGGGGACATCAGCGGGGACGGACAGACGGACGTGGCCATCGGGGCCCCCATGGAGAATGACAATCGCGGGGCCTTGTACATCTTCCATGGGGAGAAGGGAGGCCTCAGTCCCCAGTACAGACAGGTGAGCCGAGTCCCTATGGGGAGGGGTCAGTACACAGCCCCAAAGAGACATCATGGGGCCCTCTAGTTTAGCTGCCCCTTCCCCACCCCTCATCCTCCACTGCCCCCTAGTGCCCATTATACAGTACAGCCGCCCCGTCCCTACTCCTTACTGCTCTCTCTGCCCCACAGCGCATCGAGGGGTCGCAGTTTTCCAGCGGGCTGCACTACTTTGGCCAGGCTGTCAGTGGTGGGACAGACCTGACGGGGGACGGACTCCCAGACATCGCGGTGGGGGCGCAAGGGCAGGTCCTGCTGCTTAAGTGAGTTTCTCTGTGTCATTGCGCTGCTCCACGTGGCAATCACAGACAGCACCAGTGCATGGGGTGGGTGGGTGGGGGTGGGGTTATGTGACTGCTGCCCCCTGCTGGAGAATGGCACAATGACAGCTCTGCTGCTCCCTTCTCTGCCCCCCAGCATCTCTTCTAGCAGAGCTGCGTGTCCATAACCCGTCTCCCTGGGGTGCTGTGAGCACATCCAGCCTGAGTGGGAGGATCTGGGGTGGGGGGGCCTGGCCCCATTGCTGAGAGTGTCTGGATGATGGTTCTGTTCCCCCCATGGCAGGTCCCGGCCGGTGCTCAGAGTCGGGGTCTCCATCAGCTTCCAGCCCCCCACCATCCCCACCTCGGCCTTCGACTGTCAGGAGCAGGAGCATCTCAACACGGAGGCCAGCAGGGCAGAGGTCTGCTTCACCGTCACTAAGAGCACCAGGGACAGCCTAGGTCAGACCAACTTCCCCCCGCCCCCCGCTCCCCTTCCCCCTGAGCCGGCCAGTCCCCTGCCCTGGGGGTGGATCAGAGCCAGCGCCCCCTACTGGGAAAAGGCCCCATGTTCTGTATCCCATTAATGATCCCGCTCTCACATCTCTCTGCCCCTCATTTCCCCTCCCCCGTAGGCAACAGGATCTTCAGCACCATCCAGTACAGCCTGGCCCTGGACCCCGGGCGGATGAAGATCCGAGCCGCCTTCGACTCCACCGGCCCCGTCCTGAGCTGGGAGCTGCGGCTCGGCATTGAGAAGAAATGTGAGACGTACCGGATAACATTGCCTGTGAGTGCGGGGTCCCGGCTCCTTCCCTCCCACTGTGTCTGCCCCTTGCTCCCAGATCAGCCAGAGAACAATCCTCTCTCTGGATCCCAGTTCCCCTTTCCCTTCAGGGGCCCAACGTGTCCCTCTGTCTCTCCAGCTCTGCCCAGAGGACACTGTGACCCCCATCACCCTGCATCTCAACTACACCCTGATGGGGAAGCCCATCGCTGCCGCCGGTCGCCTAAGACCCATCCTGAGCGAGGACTCCACCCTGAAAAGTGCAGGCGTGGTAAGGCTGCCCAGGCCAGGCAATGGTATTTGTGACGGTGTCAACGTTGGTTGCAGTGCTGGAGTAGCCTGTATTGATGTTCTGTGGTGATGGGTAAAATTATAATGTGGGTGACAATGTTGGGTGAGGTTGAATTGGTTGTGTTATTGGTGATGTTGTTGGTGAGGACTGCAGTGCTTTTGGTGACAGTATAAGCTGAGGTTGAAGTAGTTGTGTTAGTGACATTGATTCGGATTGTAGTGATGTTGGTGACAGTATGGCTTGAGGTTGTAGTCATTATAGTATGGGTGATGTTGGTTCAGAGTGTAACAGTCTTATTGGTTGTATTGGTTCAGGTTGTTGTGCCTTTGCTGCTGGTGCAGACTGTATTTTTGGTGGTGGTTGTGTTGAGACTGTAGTGGTGATGGTGACTGAGGTTGTAATGGCTGTGTTGTTGTTTACTGTATTGGTACAGAATATACTGATGGGTGGCGGTGGTTGTAGTGCTGTTGGCGACAGTGTAGTTTGTGGTTATTGTGGGTGAGTGGTTGGTGACTGTTGTTTCAGACTCTATTGACACTCTATTCTGATTGAGATTCTAATTGTGTTAGTTGTAGTTACAGTGGCTGTGCTGGTAACTGTTGTTTCAGACTATATTGGTAATGGTGGTCGGTGAGATTGTAATAGTGTTGGTTACGTTGTTGGCTGAAGTTGTAGTGGTTGTGTCATTGTGACTGTTGGTTGACACTTTAATGTAGGTAGTGGTAGAGGTGATGATTGAGACTGTAGTGGGAATGCTAGCATTGGCAGAGGTTGTTGCATCTATGTTTCTAGTGGTGGTGTTAGTTCAGACTGTGTTGATACTGGCTGTGGTTGAGATTGTAGGGAACTTGTTGACCGTGTTGGCTGAGGCATAGTGGTTCTGTCGTTGTTGGTGCAGACTGTTCTGGTGATGGTGGTGGGCTGAGAATGCAACGGTGCAGGTGACAGTGTAGGGGGCGAGTGCAGCCATTGTGTTCTTGGTGATGCTGTTTCAGACTGTATTGCCGGTGATGGTGACGATTGAAATGATATGATGGGTGACAATGCTGGCTGAGTTTTGCTCCCTCCTAACCACCCTGACCCCTGCTCCCTTCCCCCGTCCCCTGGGATCTCTCCCCAGCTCCCGTTTGAGAAGGACTGCGGCAGTGACAAAGTCTGCACTGATGAACTACAAATTTCCTTCAATTTCTCAGGGTAAGTCCTCCCCTCTGCCTCCCTCCCCGCCCCAGAAAACTCCCACAGTGGGACCTGTCCGGCTCCATCAGGCCTCAGATCTGCAACCCCCAGCTGGGCACTTTTATAAGGAGCTCGCACCCCTGCCCCAGTGCAGCATGTGGGGTTCCCACCCGGGCACTGTTAGAGGGAGCTCACAGCACTGATTCCCTCTGCTGGGCACTGCTTTGAGGAAGCTTGCAGCGATGCTGGCGCACTGCCCTCCCTGAGGAAGCTCACCCCTTTCTCTCCCCCTTAGCTTGAGCACCCTGGTGGTGGGGGTCACCCCCGAACTCAACATCACCGTCTCCATCCAGAACCGCGGGGAGAATTCCTACAGCACCACGGTGCGGTTCTCCTACCCGGCCGCGCTGTCCTACCGCCGGGTGCTGCTGCTCCAGGTACCACCCAATCCCCCCAGGCACTGCAGACACGGGGAACAGGACACAGAGGATGATGGGGGGAGCAGGAAGGGGGCTCCGCAAGGGGGGTGAAGGGGGATCAGTAGGGGGCGCTGTGCTGCAGGGGGTGGCCGGGAGCTCACCAAGGGGTTCCGTGCTGCAGGGAGCCGGTAGGGGGCTCAGCAGGGGGCGCTGTGATCCAGGGAGCAGATCAGCAGGGGGCGCTGTGCTTCAGGGAGAGAGAGGGGGGCTCAGTAGGGGGCGCTGTGGGCCCCGTTTCTCACTGCTGGTCTCCCGTGCTCAGTCCAACAGGGGGGACATGGCCGTTAAGTGCAGCTCGGCCGTGGGCTCCAAGGAGCAGACTCAGAGGAACAGCACCTGCCACGTCAACCACCCCATCTTCTGGAGCGGGGCTGAGGTGGGGGTGCCCTTCCCTCCCCTCCCCTCCCCTCCCTCCCGGCTGCCTGTCCCTGCCCATCCCCTCCTTTCTCTGGAAGTTCCCTGGGCCCTGAGCCTGGCTCCCTCTCACCCCCTATGTGTTTTCCAGGCCATTTTCGTCGCCACCTTTGACGTTGCTCCCAAAGCCAATCTGGGGGGCAGGCTGCAGATCACAGCCAGCACCAGCAGGTGAGGAGGGAGGTGCAAGCCACAGAGGGCAGCGCAGGGGGCAGTGCGGAGGGGGTAGGTGTGTGGGGCCGTGCAGTGGGGTGTGGTGCATGGTTCAGTTTATTGATGTGTCGTGTAGTGCAATGGTGCGTGCTGCCTGGTGCGGGTTAGTGCAGTGATGTGTGGTCCAGTGAAATGCAGTGATTTGCAGTGTTATATGCTGCAGTGCTATACAGTGATGCATGTGAGGGATGATGTGATGGCAGTTCCACAATGCCTGGTGCAGTGATATGCAGTGGTGGGGGGTGCAGTGTCATGCAGTGCAGTGATGCCAGTTGCAGCACCATTGAGTGGAGGGCACAGCAGCTCGCTGGCCTAGGATGCAGTGCAGCACTGGGGTGTGTGGCACTGCTAAGTGGCAGATCCCATAAAGCCAGGCAGAGCACTGGGATGCATCCCAATGCATGATGCAGTGTGCTGGCCGCTTAGGACACTGCCCCATGGCAGACAGCAGTGATGTAACAGTGCAGGGCAGTGATGCGTGCCGAGAGGCGTTGTGCAGTGCTGTATGCCTAAGGAAGGGATGTGTGGCACAGCACACTTACCTGCACTTCAGGGTGGTGCAGTGATCTGTACCCAAAGCAGTGAAGTGCTGTACAGTGATGTAAACGTCAGGATGATGCAGGGTTGTATGATACACAGCACTGGCATGTGGTGCACTGCAGTGCAGTGGATTGTGGTGCAACACTGCTCTGGTTTACACCCCACTGCAAGGTGGTGCAGTGGGGTATAAATCAGAGCAGTGGCATATGATGCCTCACAGTGGAATATGGTGTAGGGCAGTGACATATGGCGCAGTGCCTCAATGTAGGCTGCACTGTGGTGCAGTGCTGTATAACCCAGACCAATGGTGGAAGGTGCAGTGCAGTGAGGTATGCAGCAGGACAGGGGAATGGTATATAATGCACTGCTACGGAATATGGTGTTCTGCAGTGACATATATTGCAGTGCAGTACAGTGGTGTATAACCCACAGTTGTGGTGTAAGAGGCAAGACCGTGATTTAGGGTTCAGGGCATGGGCATTTCATGCAGGGCAGGGCCATGTGGCACAGAGGTATATGGAGCTGACCAGGAGCATAGTTCTTTGCAGTGCAGGGCAATGCACACTGGTGCAGTCTCCCTGCACAGGTATCTGCCTGCGTCTCCTCACATCTCTCTCCTCTGCCCTCCCCTCCCCCAGTGACAATGGCGGCCCCACCACCGAGCGCATGATTCACCGGGCGGAGCTGCCGGTCAAGTACGGCATCTTCATCATCCTCACCAGGTAGGTCAGTGCGGATCCAGAGGGGAGAGCGCCCCCTGCTGGGCCCCCTGTTCCCTGCAGCACAGCGCCCCCTAGAGGCACATGGGGTTGTAGGTGCCAGCACTGGTGGCAAGGGGAGAGCGCCCCCTGCTGAGCCCTACCATATAGCACAGCGCCCCTTCCCCCCCACCCCACCACCACTCTCCAGCCCCATCCCTCCCAGTCCCGTCTCTCTCCTTCCTTCCATCCTTTTCCTCCCCCAGCCTCGAGGAGTCGACCAAGTACGTCAACTTCTCCTCCAAGGAGGCTGGGACAAGTGCGCCGGTGACACATGGGTACGAGGTGAGGCCGGCGGCTCAGAGTGTGAGGGGGGGAGATGGGGCAAGGGGGGAGGGCTCAGAGGAGGGGAATAGAGAAGAATTGCCTTAGTGGGGTCTGAGGGTTAGAACACAAAGGGGTGGAGGGGGTGGGCATGGAGCCAGGACTCCTGGGTTCTATCCCGAGCTCTGGCGGGGGAGGGGGCTCTGAGGGTCAGAGCGGGGGCTGGGGATCAGAACTCCTGGGTTCTTTTTCCCGCAGTGTCCTATGGTGAGTCTGTTTCTTTCAGGTCAAGAACCTGCGGCAGCGACGCGTCCCCCTCTCGGTCACGTTCCAGTTCCCCGTGGAGCTGAGCGGGGTCCGGGTGTGGGACGCCTCTGAGGTCGTCCCCTCCAAGGTACCTGCCTCTCCCTCTCCTTGTGTGTGATGCCTGCTCTGCCCTACAGCACCCCCTGCTGGGACAGGCTGTTAATGGGGGAAACACACCATATCCCCACCCCCTGAGCCAGCCAGTCCCCTGTCCTAGGGCCGGATTGGTGCTGGTGCCCCCGAGAGGTGGAAGGTCCCCTGTCCCCTTCCCACCCCCATTAACACCGTGTGTCTCTCCCTCCCAGCCCCAGCTGGCTCAGTGCAACAGTGAGGCGGAAACGCCCGGTTCGAAGGACTTTGTGAAGCAGATGAGCGAGCGCCCCCTGCTGGTGAGTACAGGCCAGTGCGGGGCCCAGCAGCTCTTCTCCCTTGGCACCAACACAGACAGTGAGTGGGGGGCTGGCTGGGGGAGAGACAGGGCCTGGTGCTATAGACAGACCCAGACCCTCACGGCCATGCTGAGCCCCTGCACTCCCCCTGCCTCACTCGGCGATATCCTTCCGCCCCCAGGACTGCTCCATGGCCACCTGTAAGAAGATCCGGTGCAGAATCGCCTCCCTGGAAATGCAGCAGCCGCTGGAGTTCATGATCAAAGGGAACGTCAGCTTCCAGTGGGTCTCCCAGGTACAAGAGCTGCCTCTGCCTCCCGGCACCGGGCGAGGGATCCCCCCATCCCCTGAGCCCCTCCCCAGAGCTGGCTGCATCTCCGTGCCGGGCAAGGGATCCCTGTGTGAACGGCCTGTAAATTGCTCTGGGTCCCCCGGGACGATGCTCTGGGCTGGTTTGTGTCATTTCCGGTCAGGGACGGTGAATTTCTCTGTTCCAGACTCAGCAGCAGAAAGTGAGTCTGGTGAGCCAGGCCCGGATTGAATACGAGGAGCAGAAATACACCCAGAAGGACCGATTCATCCAGCGCCAGGTACCAGAGTGACGGCGCCCGGGAGAGAGCGTCGGCTAGTGGTTAGAGCTGGGAGCCAGGACTCCTGGGTCCTGTCCCTGCTCCAGGGGGAGAATGGGGTCCGGTGGGTTAGAAGAGGGAGGGGGGATGGTGCCAGGTCTCCTGTGTTCTCTCCCTGTCTCTGGTGGGGAATGAGACCAAGTGGATACAATGGGGATTGCTGGGTGCCAGGACTCCTGGGTCCCCATCTCATGTCTCCTCTCCCCAGGTGCAGACGGTGGTGGAGCGCCTCGCGGTCTATAACTACCTGCCCATCATCGTGGGGAGCAGTGTGGGGGGCCTGGTCCTGCTGGCTCTCATCACCGCAGCCCTCTACAAGGTGAGGGGGGCAGGGCGTGGACCCCTCCCCCACTGCCCATCACCCTGGGGGCGGGGCCTGTGGCTCTCCCAGAGGGGTGGGGGAGGGGAGAGGGTCCCCCACCCCATTCCTCTGATCCATGACGCGAGTCTGTCCGTCTGCTTCTCACCATCTCTCCCCCGTCTCCTACCAGCTCAACTTCTTCAAGCGCCCGTACCAGGAGATGATGGAGAACGTTGGAGACGATGCTGGAGCCAGGCTGGGCCAGAGCGACTCTGCCACTGTCCACCTCAGCCCTGACCTCACCAAAGAATAGCCCCTCCCCCCCCCCCCCGCACCTCCCCGGGATGCTCTGGTTCTCCCCTCTCCCACATCTGCCCCATGGATCGCTCTGGACCTGCACCCTGGTGATCTCCTTGCACTCAGACCATCGCCCTGTGGCAACCGTGTGGGGCTGGGAGTCTGGACTCGTGAGTTCCCTCCCCAGCTCTGGGAGGGGAGTATGGTCTAGTGGTTAGAGCAGGGGTGGCTGGGAGTCAGGAGGCCTGGGTTCTATCCCCAGCTCTGGGAGGGGAGTGGGGTCTAGTGGTTAGAGCAGGGATGCCTGGGAGCCAGGACTCCTGGGTTCTATCTCTGGCTCCAGTAAGAGACTGGGGTTTAGTGGTTAGAGTGGTTGGGGGAAGCTGGGAGACAGGACTCCTGGGTTCTCTCCTTAGCAGATGAGAGGTCTGTGCTATGCTAGATCAGAATAATATGGTATGTGAACCTTCTCGCATAGACGCTCCGGCGCTCCATGTGTTCAGCTTATTAAAAGAATTAAGGGGTGCGATTGTGGTGACCAGGCAGGAATTTTTCATAATATTTTGGATGACTGTTGTGCGTGCCTCAGTTTCCCCATTGTGGCGCATGGTTCACTGGGGGGGGCGGGGGGACGGTGTTTACTCTTTGCAGGGGTGACTCGCTGGCCCGGCCCCTGCGCCCATGGAGAGCCTGAGAAGACAATGGTCACTCCCATTGCCCGGCCATTTCATACCTACTAACTAATGACCAGGGATGGCCAAACCCCCCCCCCCGCAGGAAGCCAGCCGGGGGTGACGAGCTGGAGGACAAGGGGCTGGGGAGGGGCCAGGGGAGGGTGTTAAGTTGGGCAGCTGGAGGCAGGAGGAGACGCTTCCGGCCTGGGACAAAAGTGGGGCCAGAGGGCGAGTCTGGACCGACCCAGATGCCGACCACGGGGTTTCTACGCTGCGCTCCAGACCTCCGTGCACCCGCCTGCTCTTCCAGCGCTGGCTGAGGGTCACCGCGGAGGCCGAAGGTGGGGGTGCCTGGCTCCCTTTGGGGGTACGAGTCTCCCCTCGGTGTCCCACTCAGGCGGACTCGCCGCGGGGAGCTCAGGGGTTGGAGCAGGGCTGCTGCAGGCTCCGAAGTTTTGGCCCCAGGAGGGGGGGAAGCCCAGGGGCTCACCCCAGCGAGCGAACACGACCCGGGGACGGTTCCAGGCCCGTGCGAGGGCACCGGGCCGTGGGGGTCTGTGAGAATGATCATCTCCCCAGGGAGACAAGGCCGGGGACCGCCGGGCTCTTTACTCTCGCAGAGAAAAGCAGAACAAGAACCGACGGCTGGAAGCGGAGGCCAGGCTGGAAACAAGGCCCCGTTTTCTCCGTCTCTCGCTGGCTTTGAGTCTAGACCGGAGGGTGCGTTAGCGAAACCCGTTGGTCCAGACAGGGGGACGGGGTGAAATCCTCTGGCCTGTTCTCCACTCGAGCTCAGACTAGAGCCCGCCGTCCAGCCGGAACAGCGACGAAGCCATGAGAACGTCCCCCGTGGGCGGCTGACCCCCAAAATGTCCCCTGCAGGGGTCTTGCCCCTCCCTGGTGGGGGGCAGGGTGGGCCGCGAGGATCCGGTGAGTCAGGGAGGTTCGGCTTGAGGGGGCGGGGGCCGGAGGTCAGAGAGCAGAGAGGGAGGAGGCTGTGGATTTCCCTGGTGGGAACCCCCTGGCGCGCTGGAGAATTAGAGGGCGCAGAGATGCAGCTGTCTCTGGGGTAGGGAAAACTGGTGTCTAACAGCAACGCTGCTAAAGAGTTTAGGGCAGCAAGGGACGAGGATCTCCGTATGCAAGGAAAGTGTCGTGGGGGATTTCAGGGGACAGGACGGGACTGCTGAAGCCGGGATTTGGCCATTTATCCCCCTGAGCCCACAGCAGCCAGGGAGGTTCCCGGGGGGCTGGCCGGTCCCACCCCAGGCTCTTGGTTCCCAGCAGGTGCCCGGATCCTGCTCCCCAGGGAGAGTCTCTAGTTCCCAGCTGGGGGGGGGGGGAGGATCAGTGTCGCCCCTCAGGATGAACCCGTTTTCCCTCCCAGTGCTCTACGCGCCCCCAGCTCTGTCCCGGCACCCCCATCTCCGGGGTAGCAATCAGGGCGGCCAAGCACAGACAGAGAGCGAGTCTCCCGCCCGTCCCCGGCTCCCTTCCCAAGCTGTTGAATGGGCCGGGATGTAAAAGAAACCCTCCGGGAGACAGATCCGCTCTGGTTTATTGTCACTAGCCCCTTGGGGGGGGGGGGGCTCAGTGATGACCCCTTGGTTCTTCGTAGCCCGTGGGCAGGGGGTTGGCGTGGGGGTTATGAAACAGGGTGTGGTTCCCGTCCGCCCAGGGGAACGCCTGCAAAGAAAAAGAGGGGGGTCAGGAGGGGGGGGGGGTGTCTCTGCGCCTCGGCTTTCACTGCATCCCCCCTCCCTCGTCACTCGCTTCCCCCACCCTCACTCACTTTCCCCGGGCTGGGGCAAGGGGGTGGGGTGCGGGAGGGGGTGGGGGGCTCTGGGCTGGGGCCGAGGGGTTCGCAGTGTGGGAGGGGGCTCCGGGCGGAGCCTGGGGCAGGGGGTTGGGGTGCGGGGGGAGGGGGGTGCTAGCTCTGTGACGTTATCTGATTACAAGATGACCACATCGCGCATTGGTGCAACCGCTGTTCTATACGTGTCTGGTCCAAAGGGTGTCGAGTGAGGCGTCTAGGAACCGGTTCTGGTTTGGCTGGTTCTGATTCCGCTCTCCGGGTGGGTGAATCGTTGTTGTACGTGGAGTTATAAGGACTGAAATAGCCGCCAGCCTTATCGCGATTGTCAGCCCCATCTTTGGGGTTCACCCTCATCGAGTGACCTGAGCTACCCCGCACTAGGACACGCTCACAGCCGGATACGCCAGGTAAGATACCGGGACAAATGTCGTAGTTTACCAGCTATGATCATCTTGTTGATATGTTTGTATCACCTGCGTACTATGTTATACATATGTATATATATATATACTGTACTGTACTATACTGTGTATATATATATATATATATATATATACTGTACTGTACTATACTGTGTGTATATATATATATATATATATATATATATACTGTACCGTACTATACTGTATATATATACACTGTACCGTACTATACTGTGTGTATACATATATATATATATATATACAGTAAAACCTCCATTTAACGGACTAATTCGGGCGAGGGGGTGTCCGTTAAATCAAAAAGTCCGTTATTTAATAATAATAAAAAAATGAGCTGTTGGAGCAGCAGCCCGACTGCCACAGGGTCGGGGCGACAGCTCCGCAGCCCGCCAGAAATGGATCAGGAATGCATCAGACTTGCTTAGAAATTTTGTCCGTTGCATCCGAAGTCCATTCAATCGAGGTCCGTTAAATCGAGGGTTTACTGTACTATATATAAGTTATACTTATGTATGTACGGTATATATATACAGTATAGTACGGTACAGTATATATCTATATATCTATAGTGATTTGGCCAAAAAAAAAAATTCCCTGGAGCCTAGCCCCCCCTCCCCCATTGATATTAGTTCTTCTGGGGAAATTGGAGGCGCTTATCATCATTTTGCTTCAAGTAGCAATTTCAGGAGCACCCTCAAGCGAGCAGTTCCTCTCTGTCTGGATTTCACACCTGTGCTGTGTTTCTGGGTGACACCCCCCCCCCCCCCCCCGGACAGTTTGGCATCAGCTCTGCCTAGCCGGCTTGAGGCCCCTTAAGGATCATCAGCTGCACAATTGCCCCGCTGAGAGGAGGCGGGTACGGCGTGGGACTCAGCAAGGCACGCAGGGGCCTGGTGATGGACAGAACTCGGCACAGGAGGGAGCTCAGGGTTGGGCTCGGTGTTGGGGTGCGGGAAGAGGGGGGGAGTGCGGGGTCTGGCCAGGCGGCGCTTACCCCGGTTGGGGCCTGGTCGACGGCGCAGTGGGGTTGAGGCAGGTTCTCTGCCTGCCCTGGCCCCGCGCCACTCCCAGAAGTGGCTGGCGCGTCCGGGGGCAGAGGTCTTCATGTGCTGCCCTCGTCTGTGGGCACCGCCCCCGCAGCTCCCATTGGCCACCGTTCCCAGCCAATGGGAGCTGTGGAGTTGGCGCTTGAGGCGGGGGCAGCATGTGGAGACCCCCTGCTCCTCCGCCTCCCCCCCCCCCGCCCCGAGACCACAGAGAGCCTCAGCCCCAGTGCACCACATGACTTTTAGCAGCCTAAAATCTCCCGGGTTGGTTGTTGTAGCCTGCGGGAGGTAGAGCCGGATTCTGGGAGACTCCCAGCCAAACCAGGAGGTTTGCAACCTTCCGACAGCCCAGATCATCCTCACGGGCCCATCTAGCCCGGTATCCCGCCCGGCTCCGCCCCCCGTCCCGTGTACCCCCCCGTCCTCGTACCTTGGTGCGAATGCGCAGGTGGTGGTAAGGGACGAACTCCTCCCGCTCATGGGGGTGGTTGGTCTTCTGCAGCCAGACGTTCAACATGCAGATCGCCACGCAGGGCAGCGCCACCACGAACGACAGGAGCCGCCATGTCCTGGCTGCAGAGACAGTCACCGCACCGCGCCGGACCCCGACAGTGCCCTGGGGCGCTGACTGCCCGGGGAGAGCGCCCCCTGCCGAGCCCCCGCCTGCTCCCTGCAGCCCAGCGCCCCCTAGTGCTACATTGGGGACATCCCTGACTGCCCGGGGAGAGCGCCCCCTGCTGAGCCCCCCCCCCCCCGCTCCCTGCAGCACAGCGCCCCCTACTGCGGCATTGGGGCAGGCACTGACAGAGGGGAGACCACCCCCTACTGAGTCCCCTTGACTCCCCCCAGCACAGCGCCCCCTAGTGCTGCATTGGCGTCGGCACTGGCAGAGGGGAGCGCGCCCCCTACTGAGTCCCCCCTACCTCCCCTCCCCTCGATGGCCCAGCCTCGCCGTGCCCAAAGGGAAGCAGCCGAGGTCAATTTCAAAGTCATGCTCTGTGGGCAGCCGCCCCCCCTCCTCCCGGTGGGTAAATATAGCCCAGGCCTGACGCTGTGGCATCGTGCCAGGGCCCAGGCCGACAGCAGCGCCAGCGAGGGCACAGCCCAGCTGTCAGGGGAATAAATAACACTGCTCCCCCCTCCTTCCCCCCAGCCATAGGCAGCGGGGGGCCCAATTCATCTCGGGGAGTGCGGGGGCTGAGAGACGGGACTAGAGCCTGCTCCTAAGGCACCCGGCGCTTGACCGTGGGGAGGCACTTCTGGGGTGTTCCCGCCCTTGTGGTCCTGAAACTGGCTGGGGGGGGGGGACAGGGTGCTGGATTTGACTGCGCAGGGATTACGGGTAAGGCTAGCGGGAGGCTGACTTGCAGTTATACTCCCCTGCAGTGCTTGGGAGACGCGCTCTCATGCTTGGCCCCACTAAACCCTTTTGCCCTGGCTGGTTCTGTGACCGGCTCAGCATCACCCGGGGATTTATGAGCTCCCACTCCCGGCGCAGGGCAGCCCTTGGGGAACGCATCCCCTGCCACACCCAGGCCCTTTGCACGCACCACCCCAGCCCCGCGGACTATCCAGCCCTCCGCCTCTCCGTTGTGGCTGCCGGCCCAAGGGCTCATTAATGCTGGTTGGGAGTGAGAGTGGGAGGAGGGAGGCGCTAAGACCCGACAAACTCATTTCACAAAGCCACTGAATGTCAGGTGGACTCAATAGCTTGGACAGGGTCAGAGCCAGCACCTCCTATTGGGGTCCCTGTCTCACCCCCCCCCCCCCAGCCATATCCCACTCCCCCCTCACGCGTCTCTCACCTCCTGTCCCGTCCCCGTGGTGGCCCCCAGCGCTGGCCGACGCCGCGGCTAAACTTCGCCCCTGGGACGCCAGCGGGGTCACCCTCCGCCACAGGCTCATGTTCGGAGGAAGCCGGGGAGGGAAAGTCTGAAACGAACGCCCCCGCGGTGACCTTCCCTTCGTCTCCTTCTGCTCTCCTCCGGGGGCCGGTCAGGGGCTTCCCAAAGCTCTCCCGCCCCTGCCCCACGTCCCCAGAGCTCAGCTGACCCAGCGTGGCCAATGCGGCAGAGGCCAGCAAGATAAACATGCTCAGCTGGGTCTCCAAAATACTCTTCTCCCGTCCCGTGTTGGGACGAGGTCTCTCTAAGCCTGGCATGGGGCCCAGCAGCCCTCTTGGATTCCTAGGGGCTGTAGTGGAGAGAGAGAGAGAGACCGACCCTGGGGCACGGGGCGAGATCCGAGGCCTGAACCCTGTATTAAAGTCGAGGCTTATGAGTTTATTATTACACATGAATTTGGTAGAGTTGTTAGTGTTTTAGGTATTGGCTATTTACATGCATCTATTTCCAGACTCAAACAGATACACCCCAATCGCCTACAAGCTAAGACGGCTTGACGGAACAACGACTAGGGATACAGGGCACGCCTCGTATAAGAATAGGGTGACCAGGTGTCTCAATTTTATAGGGATAGACCCAATTTTGGGGTCTTTTTCTATTAGCTCTTATTACCCCCTTCCCGATTTTTCACACTTGCTGTCTGGTCACCCTATATAAGAATCACACCTGTCCCGCATGATTCAATTCTGTAAGCGGTTGATCCTTACAAGGAGAGTCGGCGGAGTGATGTTGTCCCTCTGGCTTTGCTCACTCTATCCGGTTGACTCTTACAAATGGAGTGCGCTGTACCGGGAACAAGGGGGGGTAGCAAACAGATGTCAATACGTACAGTGGGGTGTGAGTTGTGTGTTCCGATTGTTTGTCTCAGTGTATAAATGTCAGGGTCCTTAATCCTTCCCGCTGCTCCTAGGCACTCATGTGCCAGTGTACCTGTGGCCACGGAGGCTGGGACTGTGCCCAGGAGACAAGAAACCTGGCCAGCTGCCTTCGTCGCCGAACGGTGCACGTGAGCTTTCACCGAGGTCTGCTGCCTGAGCCGGCTGCCTGATCTGCTGTTCCGAGGACAGACGCTCCGAGCAACCGAAACAGCGTTACTACGGCAACCGCCTGCCCGCCTTCAGCAACGTAACAACGCCGGTTGTACTATCCAGGTCAGTTACGGAAAGAACACGCACACTCAAGCCAGCTGGGATCAGGGGCTAAACTTAGGATGGACTGAATGAAGATCAGTGGTAATAGACGGTCACCTGTCCTAGGGTTGGGAAAGGAACCCAGGAGTCCTGATGCCCGGCCCCCATTGTGCTAACCCAGGGGTTCCCAAACATTTCCCTGCGGCCTGCCCGTGTAGCGGCGATAGACACGGCAGCCCACTCTTCACACTCCTTGAGGAAAACCATAGTTTAGATCAGGGATCTCAAACATGTGGCCCACGAAGCTATTTCCTGTGACCCACCACAGGCGCCAACTCCCCCCTCTTCCCCGCCCCCCTCCCGCCCGAGCGCGCCGCGTCCCCGCTCCTCCGCCTGTCTCCCAGCACTTCCCACCGCCAAACAGCTGTGGTGGGGCTGGGATGAGATTTGCAGAAGGGGCTGGAATAGGGGCAGGGAGGGGGCAGCTGCACCCCTCACCTTCTCCTGCACCCCGACCCCTTGCCCCATCCCAACGCCTGTCCCCTGCACCCACCCCACCCCCCAACCCCCTGCCCCAGCCCACAGCCTGCATCCCAACGCCTTCCCAGAGCCCATCCCCTGCACCCCTCCTGCACCCCCTGCCCCAGCCCAGACCCTACACCCCAACTCCCTCCCAGACCCCATCCCCCACACTCCCTCCCACACCCCAACTCCTGCTCCAGCCCAGAGCTTACACCCTACACCCAAACTCCCTCCCAGAACCTGACCCCTCTCTCCACCCAAACTCTCTCCCTGGGGATGGGAGAGGGAGGGAGACTTGGACCCGTTCTGGGTACCACCAAAAATTATACAAACTTGCCACCCTGGGTCACACGGGCCTGTCCCGTAACTCTGTATTTCCTGGTTTCAGAGCTTTGAGGGACTCCCCCGTCCCGGAAGGGCAAGAGATGGCCCCGGCCTGGGGCAAGCTTAACACGGAGAGTGCCAAGGTTTTGCAAGTAAATAAGATTGAGATTCAGGTCTGACCTCCCGGTGCCTGCACCCCCACGCTGCCCTGACGCTAACCGGGCTGGCGGGGGGAGAGGGGGGGCACTGCAGGGCTCAGAGGCACAGACCCCCCCAACTCTGCCGCTCCAGAGCTGGCTGTGCTGTGGGGTATTTGCCCCTCTGGTCCCAGCCCCAGTTCACTGCAGCTGACAGGAGCCCAGGTGTAGGGCCAGCTCCTCCCTGCAGGTCCTTGCTCCACTCCAAGGCTAGGAGCCAGAGCCTGGACCAGTCAGCCCTGGATGCAGCGGTGGGACCAGTGGCTGCTAGGTCTGGACTGCAGCACCCCGGACTTTGACTCTTATTTCAAAATCCCCCAGGAAATTTGGGGCACCCCTGGGTCTTAGTGTCCAACTCCCCCTCTTCTTCCGATCCCTGTCCTGACCTGTCCTGCTGGCTCCCACCACAGCTGGCTGCTGCCGCCTGGTGAGTCGGCTGCTAATCTTAACCCTTCCTCCAGAGGGACCTAGTAACTTAAAAGTGAAAAAGCCTTCCAGGCCTGTTAGCACAACACTGAAACTGTTAAAGAGCCATTCACAAGCCACTTAACAGGCATTTGCCAACCCCCAGGTATAGACTGTCAGGAGTTTACTGACAAAAACAGTTGTGCAGGACTGTTGTGTTTACTCCGCTCCTGGGAGTTAAGATCAAGTGTTTATTCAGAACATGTTGTAGTCTCTACAGGACCGGCCTTTAAAATGTGCTTTAAAAATATTTCATGAGTGTGATTATAAAATCACGTCTCTAAAAGAAACATTGCGTCGATTTTTAGAGGCACGGTCTGAGTGTTCACCTTTAGCCTGAAATGCTTGGATCTTCAGAGACACCGCTTTTAAAATCAATCCTTCAAAAGACCACCCTTATCTAAACCACACCGGCGAGCCCGGGCTGCTGTCGGGCAGAGGGGAATCAGTTTAATAAGACTGTATAGGGCCCCGTACATCCTAAGGACGGCCCTGCCTGGGAGGGAGAGCGGAAAAGGCATCCAGTCCGGGCATTAACCCTAACAGCCCCACCCTACAGCTTGCTAGTTTGCTAATTTCAGAGTAATAAGGGGTCAGAGAGACACAGAACTGTCCTCTGACAATGTTAAGCAGTTAAGCAGGGTGGAGGGTTTTCGGTACAGGTACCTCAGGCTGCTCTGTTCCCTGGCAAACAACAGAATCCACACGCTGCAACTGGGGAATTTATTAAGCAGGATACACCAGAAAAGAATCCAAAACCAGACAAAGTATTTTGAAAGTGAATATTAAGCAAAACAATTGCAAGCACACTTGAAGCCCCTTTTTTCAGAGAGGATCATGGTGAACTATTCTTTTGTTGAGAGCTGTGAGTTTTGGGGTTGCTTTCCCTGCTTTTAACAAGACGAATGCAAAAGGAAGTGGAGGAAGAGAACGGATAGGAGAAGTACAGCTGTTTGTTGGCCTAGTCAGGACACAAGACAGCTGGTCCATCCAGATGCTCTGGACGGGGAAGTTGGTCAGGACAGATGTTGCTCTGGACCTTGAATCACTTTCCTGGTCCCGGTCATCATCCGGCTGGTCTGGGCAGGTCCTTTTCTTTCACCAGACCCTCACTGAGTGGCTCTCTTATCCCATTGTGCTGGTGTCATGCCTTGCAGCTGGTTACAGGGTCAGCTCAAAGACACAGAGACAGGACAGGTGGAAGATAGCGGGGTGGAAAGGAACACAGAAGGGAAAGGAAGTCAGCAGGTCCTCGTGTTTATCAGCCTGGTGTCTTGGTGGACTGGCAGTGACGGCCGGTGTCCCTAGTGGTGTGCTGAGGTCTGGGTATGACCGTGATCCTCCAGGCTCACCACCACTCCCCTCTCTGGTTTCTGTCCAGGCAAACAATAACCAAATCCACGCCTACGCAGGATCCCACCACAGTCCAGGGTAGACACAGATGCACATCATTGTCTATGTGAAAACTAACAAGTCCTTCATGTAAGTCGACATTTCGCCCCCTCCTCCAGGCAGCTGGGTAACCATGACGAAGATAGACTGGTTTCTGATGGAGTAATCTGAGAATTTCTTCCCTCTCTCCACTTGTTGGCTAGCAAACAGCAAACTAAATTGTTGGTAACCTGGGGATGAAATAAAGGGAGAGTTAGCACAGCGGATCTCTAAACAGTTGCTTTTCTGCCATTTCTTATTTGGACGGTTGGATCGAAAAGCTAAATTACCAAACATACAAGAAAATGATTTCTAGCTGCTTGACTTGTCTGTAGATGAAATAACTCATTTAAAAAAATCACAAGTCTCTTACAATAATGTAAACGGACTTTGCCAAAATGTTGTTTTGCTGGATGACGTATAATTATCCAAAATACATCTTCGCCAGTGAGCTCTCTCTGCTCAGTTTTAATTGCTCCGTTGTAAAGGACATTTAGTGCCTTACTCCTTATGTGGTAAGGGGACTTTCAGGGGGTCCCCACAAGAGGGTCCTGTCCAGCTGCATACCCCAATTCACACACAGAACAGCAGGGTAAGAGTTAAAACTTAAGCTTTTTATTCAGCGCATTGAAGATTGTTCACCAAAAATAGGGCAACAACAACCGAATATCAGAACTTGGCACGTACTTATAGCTTATAGATTTACATATTCATGAGGCTCATTGATTATTCATTTATACCCTTACATGGTTAAAGGCTACATACGGAAGGTTACATCAGAAACATATTCATTGGTTATAATTTGCTGCAGTGTTGAGCTTGCGCAGTAGGTCTTTTGCCCTTAACCTACATACATGAATATTCTTACAAGATGCCATTGTTCTTCTACGAGATAACATTACACAAGGCAAAGTCTTGCAGATATCAAACCAGCTGCATGGCCTCGCACAAGTTACTGCCCCATTGCTATCTTGTTTTGCTACCATTAGCATTAAGTTGTTATGCAGACATCAGCAGTAAGCTGGTAATTTTCCTGCTAGCTTTTACTTAGTCTGCAGTTCGATCTTCCCCAGAGTGCTTTGTCTTAACCACAGTTTGACCACCTGAGTTTGTGTGTTCTCATTACAACATAGGGTAAAGCTGTTTACAACGCTTACCTGGCTTCTTCAGGAGTTTGGTTGCCACCATCTCCATGAATTTGTCAATGGTCATGTTGGTGAATTCCTGCTCTGAATTTGCCACGTCTATGATGTTTCTTCTGCCCTCCACCCCCTCTACAAACACCTGGAACAGGACAGGCATCCTCGCTGCTCTTCAGTGGGACGGCAACTGAGCCAGTGGTTCCTTCCCTCCTCCTCAGCAAGTCTCTGAAACTTTCACTTTCACTTTTGCTGTTTGTGATACATTTTTAAAGACACAACGTCAGTGTTACTGAGGAGTAAAACCAGCCATGAAGGAATGTCTCCCGGAGCAGCCATTGGGGTGGATACTGGGGCAGCTCTCCAGGGCCTGGTCTTGGGAGCAGAGCCGGGTGACGCTGTTGATACAGGTTTAACAAACACTGGTGACAGGATTCAACGTGGTTTTAGCTGTTAGCTGAAATGGGTGGGAGTTGGGTTTGGTTTGCGCTGGTATTAACAAGCCGGCAGGACCCTGTTTAGCTGAAGTAAGGACTCTGCTGAGCCAGGCTTGAGCTCTTCAGACTATTTCCACAAAAGTCCCCGGCCGTGTTCCCCAAACCCCACTCAGTTCTGAACAGTGTTCCGCAGGAGAGCGGAAAATAGAAACATGCTCATGGGCGGCCGGTGACTCGGCCATTGGGGGAGGCCAGCCCAGCCCCTCCCCTTGTGCCCAAGGCTCCGCCCCATATGCCCCCTCTTCTGCCCCCCCCCTGCAGGAACCAAGAGCAGCACCCCACCACAGCCCACAGCCCCAGCGCTGGGTGGACGGGGACGAGATCCCAGCCTCGGCGCTCTGGGGGGGCACAGCCAGCCTCCGGGCGGCCTGGCCCCGGCACCAGCTGCTCTGACTCCCTGCAGGACGCAGGCCAGACAGGCCCAGACAGCCGGGGCTTGCCAGGGCAGAGGCTCTGGGAACTGCAGGAGGGGGCCTGGCCTGGGGGAGGAGTGTGGGTGGGGCCACTCTAGGCTGTTTGGGAAGGCCCAGCCTACCCCTGCCTACATAATGATACCCGCCCGTGTGCCTGGAGCTATGAAAGGGGGAGGGGCGCATGCCTCAGGCAGCTGAGCTCAAAACAGTGAGCAGAGCGGTCACGGTGGGCATTGTGGGATACTGAGGGAGGCCAGTTCTGGCGATATAACAAGTGGCAGTGTCTACACGCTTTGTTGCTTTAACTTTGCCTCAAAAACCTCTATGGTGGTTTTATTTGGTCAGAAAACAGCAGAGTTTTGCTGCCAAAAGCAGCTTTGTAATGTGTCCACCTCCACCGTTTTGTCGGCAAAAGCTGTCTTTTGCTGACAGAACTGTGCAGTATTTACTCCTCTTCTGTCCCAGCTGCCCCATCAATCTTTAGAAACCGGTGCCCTAAGTCCCAGCAAATGAAAGTAAGACAGTTTTCTAATAGTACTGCTGTCCCTGCCAAGTCTGTCTCACTCAGGGGCAAATCCTACAGTCCTTATTCAGGCAAAAATAACCTATTGGCCTCCAAGGAGTTTTGCCTGAGGACTACATGATTTCACTAGAGTGACCTAGGGACTAAAAGCTCATTTAAAAAAAACCCAACAAATTGCGACAGGGCTCCAGGCAACAGTGCTTGATCACAACCAGTTGTTTCCTTCTTGATGCGGCTCTGGTTGATGCAACCTGGAGAGGAAGGTCTAACCTACGAATAAAAAAAGAGAGAAATGAAAGTAAGTTTTAAGTTTCGTTTTCCTCACTAGCTGGGGCAGGGTTTCCAGGAATTCAAGCTGTTTATCAGAACAGTGACACCAATAACAAACCTTCATTTTGGACACGCCTGTAAAGAGACAGGCCACAGCCTGGAGTTCCCCTGGATGAATTAGGCACTGCCCCAAGGGCGGAGGCCCACAAATTCGATTATCCAGTCCAAGGTTGTGCTTCCTGGGACACTCAGGGGGTTTCCTGTGGGCTCATCGGGGCTATGCAGGATTCATGTTTGCAAAGTAACCACAGTCACCTTTCCAGCATGCCCAGGGAATTGTATCGCCATTTAAAACCCAAATGTGCCCTGTAGTACACGTACCTCACGCTTGCCTTTGTGCCCATTGAGTACCAAACATCCGTCCACTAATCACACCAAATAAACTGCATTTCTCTCAGTCACAAATGAAATATTTGCCCCCCTGTGGTTTCCCTGCTGTACTCAACCACCTCCCATTTCCCATTAGCCCCTCTCGGGCAAAGCAGGTCTGTCTGCTGAGAGGGGGCATCTGTGCAAATCTGCTCTCCTCCTGAGAACTTTTCCCCAGTAGCTGTGGGAAGAGCTCATTCATACCCTGGCTTACCTCTGTCAGATGATTGTGAAGGGGTGTGTTACCGCGTGAATAAATGGGGTTAGTCCAGGAACAGGGTGTCTGCAGTCAAAGAGCAATGGCTTCAGATAGCCACCCGGCTACCAACACTTAAAGGACAATGCAGGGGCCATTTGCTCTAATGTTTCTACCTTGGGTCCATAGTGAGCCCACCCAGCAAGTTTGGCAAGCAGGGGGGGTGCAATAAAACAGGGTCTAATTGTGGTGCTGTCTCTCTCTGTCCATTGGTTGTTGAACTTCGGGAGTTGTATCTGTTTTCCTCCAGAGCCTCCATGGTATCTGTTTCCGTCTCAGGCCTTTTCCCCTACAGAGGAAACGCCTGGTTCTCCATCCCGCTCTGGACTCGCCCCAGCCAGCAGCATGAATTAGAAAATGTTCGAGTCCATTGACCTAACCTGGTCTTCTCAAGCCCGGGCATTTCTTTTGTCAGCTAGAAAAAAACATCCACGTTAAAAGTCTGTATCCAAAAATGGAAGAGATTCTCCGTTCGGGCCTAATGCCGGATTCCTCATCAGTTGTATCCATCTTGGACAATCTGATGCATTTAACCTCCATGGTGTGTGTGTCTGTCCCATAGGTGGGGATTTATATGGGCTGGTGGTGCCCGTCCTCCAGGAAGATTCAGAGCCGGGGGCCCTGCTCCGCCAAGAATTGGAGCTGGGTCTCTCCCTCAGCCCTCCCTGGAGCTGGGCCCGGCCCCCACCTGCCGCACCCCCTCCCCGTGTGTTTCCCCCCCTCCCGGGTGAGGAGGGGTCCCTCACCCGGAGCCCTGCTGCCTGGGGTGGGGGTGGGGGAAGAGTCCTCTCTGACCCTAGCCCTGGGGCAGCCTGTCTGCACCCCCAAGCTCCTCATCCCCACCCCAGGGCCTGCACCCCCAGCATCCCAACCCTGAGTCCCAGCCCGCTCCTGCAGTGTGAACCCCTCATTCCCAGCCCCACCCAAGAGCCCTCACCTGAGGGGAAAAACACACAACTTACGTTTGGGGGTCAGTTTGGGGCTATGATCTTGTTTAGCACAATACTTGATAATTTTACACCCTTTCAAGTCTATAATTGGTTGTATAGAGGTGTTATGAAGTGGGAATGTTCTTAAGGTTTTCTCTGAATACTATGTGAGTGCCTCAGTTTCCTCTGCACTTCTTAAGGCTCTAGATGGTGGGATAAGGGTGTGTGATTGTTGTATGGGTTGAAGAGCCTACATTCACTAAAGCAGTGGTTCTCAATCAGGGGTACGTGTAGCCATGGGGGTACTCAGGGGGTCTTCCAGGGGTCCATCCTCTCATCTAGATATTTGCCTGATTTTCCAACAGGCTACATAAAAAGCACGAGCACAGTCAGTACAAGCTAAAATTTCATACAGGCAGCGATTGTTTCCACTGCTCTATATGCTACACACGGACATGTAAGTGCAATAGTTATACTCCTGTTGCTTTATTTTATAATTGTAGGGTAAAAATGAGAAAGTAGCAATTTGTCAATAATAATGTGGCTGTGACACTTCTGTAGTTTTGTGTCTGATTTTGTAAGCAACCAGTTTTCAAGTGAGGTCAAACTTCGGGGTATGCAAGACAAATCAGACTTCTGAAAAGGGGTCCAGTCGTCTGGAAAGGTTGGGGACCCCTGCACTTGAAAACACTCTCCTCCAGGACGTGGAAGGGAACCCAAGACTCCTGTAGCTCACTATTCCTCTGCTGTTCAGAAGTTGGGACTGGGTAACAGGGGATGGATCACTTGATGATCACCTGTTCTGTTCATTCCCTCTGGGGCACCTGGCATTGGCCACTGTCAGAAGACAGGACACTGGGCTAGATGGACCTGTGGTCTGACCCAGTATGACTGTTCTTATATTCTTATGCGGTCAGTAAACATCTGTGAAACCCACAGGCAAACTGTCCCCCGTAGTGCTGGTCCATACAGTGAATGACCGTCCCTACGGCTGTCAGTCAGTAACACCATTAACTCACGGGGCAGAAGATCTAGGCAGCGGTTCTCAAACGTCTGTGAACCTCAACCATTTTTTACTAACTTGATCGGCCGACCCTTGTATGTCCACCGAAAAAGCACCAAATTGATTACTTCCGCATTCAGCTGCTTTTCGGCGGACATGCCGAGCGTTCCGAACAAGGATTATTTCTGGTATTGCTAAACAATCAGGAGCGCTCAGTATGTCCACCGAAAAGCCGCCAAATGCAGAAGTAACCAATTCAGCCGCGTTTCTGCGGCGGCAGGAGCTCGCAACCCTCCTGGGAGTGGACGGCGACCCCCCGAGGGGTCACGACCCCCAGTTTGAGAACCGCTGAATACTAGAGGTTCCAACACACTGTTGTTGAACCATGTGATTGTCAATATGATGCCGCCTGATGGAATTCTGTTTTCTCAATTTGCTTTTCTAAAAACTTGAAAATTGTTCACGATTTTGTTAAAAGAACTTTATTAAAGTTCCAGAGTCAAGCACTGCAAAGGTGGAAATGACAGAATTGTAATGTTTCCAGCCCAGTTTTGCAGACTCAAAAGTGACAACAATGTTGTGCTGAAACACGCATTTATTTATTTTTTTTTATTATTATTTATTTTATTTATTTATTAAAATTTAAAATTAAAAAAAAATTAAAAAAATAAATTATTTATTTATTTATTTATTAAAATATATTATTTATGAGACCCGAGCCTGGGGGGAAAACCCCAAAGCGGCGGCAGGTTGAGCACTCAGCCGGCTGCCGCTTTAGAGTTTCCCTGCAGGCTCCTGCCAGCCGGGGTCTGAGCTCCCGCTGCCAACCTGGGTTCCCTACACCCAGGCTGGCAGTGGGAGCTGACTGGGGCAGGTGGTGGAACCATCACCTCCCCCCCCCCGCACCCTAGGGCGGCGGCGAAACTCCCCCCCCCCCCCAGTAGACGCTTGATTATCTGGGATTTTATTAACCGGGATTAAGGTTTTCCCAATCATCCCGGATAATCGAGAGTCTACTGAATGTTCATGTAATAAAACTTTTTTATCGTCTTACTTTTTCATGAATACAGAATATTACATAACCCCGTCCCGTTTTTGCTATCCCAATGTCCCGTTTTTGTCTCAAGGAAATATGGTCAGCCTAAGTTTTTCCCATAGTAAGGGCAGTTAGAAAGAGAAAGGGAAAGTTTCCGGTTCCTTGCTGGCTGAGAATTTCCTGGAATCGAGCTGTTTATCAGAAATGGTGATTTGAGTCTCTCTTTGAGCCTGCTTGTAAACAGACAGGCTGGAACCTGGAATTCCCCTCACGGGCAAAGGCCCACAAACGTCGTGCCCAGCCCAAGGTTATGCTTCCTGTGAAGCTCAGGGGTTTGGCTGTGTGATCATGAGGGTAGGGTGCCAGATGACAACCACAAAATATTGGGACACATGGGGAGCCACAGGCTTAAACCCCCACCCCACCCAACCCATGGGGAGCCACAGGCTTAAACCCCCACCCCACCCAACCCATGGGGAGCCACAGGCTTAAACCCCCACCCCACCCAACCCATGGGGAGCCACAGGCTTAAACCCCCACCCCACCCAACCCATGGGGAGCCACAGGCTTAAACCCCCACCCCACCCAACCCATGGGGGCAGGCCAGGAGATAAAAAGCCTGCCCGGGCCAGTGGCGCAAGGCCCCCTCCCCCGGTTCTGGGAGCAGGTGGTGCTTACTTGGGGCGACTTTGTCCCATCCTGGGAAGTATCCGGCAGGCAAGTCCCTCCCTTTGGCTCCTGGGGTCAGACTGGGCCGGAGCCAGGTTGCCTGGGGCCAATTTGCAAGCTCCTGCTGGGAGCTGCCCTTGGCAGAAGCGGTGAGCATTATTTCGATCTACGTTAGTAGGACGCCCCCCTGGTTGAGGTGGGGATAAGTAATAAAAAGAGAACAGAAAAACAGGGGAAGAGTGTGGAGTGGAGTGTAAGGAAGTCTAACAAAATTTTTCCCATGATGACTACTGCGATGCTTTTTTTGAAATATTCAATATCAATTTTTAAAAAAAAAGAAATCTTTTTTTTTTTGTTGCCCCCTGCTTTGCTGATGCCCTAAACAGGTGCTTAGTCTGCCTATTGGGTAATCCAGCCCTCGGTGGCACCAGCCTCTTCCCTGTGTGGAAGGCTGGGATGGACCGTAGCTCCCTGAGCACCATGAAGCCCCACCCCTTGCTCCTTCTCTCCTTGCTGAGGTCCCACCCCATGGCCAGGCTGGAAACCAACCAGAGCTGGGCAGTAGTAAGAGCCGCCCAGGGAGTTTGGGGAGCCTTGGACCCTCCACCTGCCCTTGGCCCACGACTGGTGAAGGGCCCGGGGCACCCCACAGTGGGCCAAGCTCTCGGGGTGGTTCTTACCAGGGGGCAGAGGCAGGGCCAGGGTTCCTGCCTGTGTCCCTCTTTTGCCTTTTGAAAAGATGGTCACCCTACCACCCGTGGTTTCCCTGTTGTAACCAACCACCTCCCACTGCTGTTGGAAGGATATACTGTGCCTTTAAGAGCAGAGCACATGCTAATGAGAATGACTGGAAGCAATCTAGCTTGCTCAGATACACAGTGAGGCGTCCATAGCTCTCCAGTGTAACTATGGTTTGGCTCTAACGGAGCCTTACTTCTAAGAGTCCAGGCTGTGCCTCCTTCTTATAACTCCACAAGACAACACAAGGACCAACACCGCATGTCTCCTCGCTGCTTGCCTCCAGCACCTACCACCTCACCACGTTCCCTATTGCCCAAGCCTGCAGCATAACACTCCACTCTCTCCTGAGCACAAGCCAACATCTCTACGCCCTGTGCAGAGAGGTGTGCAATGGACACAATTTAATGCAACAACCAAAGCGTCTGTTGCACCAGGTTCCTGCTTTGTTCCTACTTAGCACCTCAGGCTGGATTTTGCTGTTTAGTGCCAGTGCAGTGTGCCTGGGTACACAGTGCTTGCACCCCGGCTACTGTGCCAGGGTGTGACTTTCCCTTAAGTTGTGTAGGTCATTGAGCTGCTGGGGCTGTCAGTGTTTCTCAAGAACATCCACACTACCTCTCTTCCCCAAAGCGATGGCCGAGCGCCAGTTTTCCCCGCTTTTGGGCGGAGCAATTAGCCAGTACTCAGCTCTTGGGGTTTATTTCGGTTATGGAATCACGGACTCACCGGGCGATGCTCTGGAACTACTCCATACAAAGCCAGGCAGGACTCTGGGGGAGCCTCCTTTCTCTGAGCAGACTGTCTCCAGGGCAAGAAGCTCACATGGCTTCGACCTTCCTGGGTCTGACCTTGGAGCATTCAGCATCCCCTTCCAGACCATGTGCTTCCTGCAGCGAGTCTGCCCAGGCAGGGATCCTGGGGAAGCCAGAGGGCCCTGCACCCCAACTCCACAGTCAGCCATGACTCTCAGCCAGCGTAAAACAGGAGGTTTATTAGTCAACAGGAACAATGCATAGAACAGAACATGGCAGCACAGAAATCAGTGACTTTCAGCCAAGTCCATCTTGGGGAGTCCTGGGCCGGGCAGCCTGGACTCCCCCTCTTTCAGTCCCTCAAGCAGACTGCCCAGCTACCAGGGAGTCCACCTTAAACACCCACGTTGCTCCTCCTCCTTGTCTTTTTCTCGCTTCTGGGCAACGAGTCAGGTCATCACCTGGTTCCATCCCGTTCCTGGCTCTCAGATTACGAAGGGAAGTGGTCACAGCATATGTGCAGACAGCTGGAGCAGCTTCGCCTGCCCCAGAGGTGACCTGAAAGGGAAGATTTGGTCTCCCTTCATATCTCCTCTGGGCCAGGCAGCCCTCCACTAAGTTCTTCTTAAGCACAGATTTTGCCTGGCTTTGTCTGCGACCTTGAGGCATGGAAATAAATAATGACCTCCATGGGGGGTGGGTCCCAACAGCCAGGCGTGGCCCCACCCATGCTCTGCTGTGCCCAGGCCCCCTCCTTATCACCGCTCTACGTGCATGCGGCTCCGATCTTCAGTCCCTCTGTGCTCTGGCCAGGGCTGGAGGGACTGCGGCCGCATCACCTGCCTGCCTGTGCTCCGGGGCTCGGGAGCTGGCTTGGGGCAGAGCTTGGGGCCGGTAGCTGCAGTGTGTGTGTGTGTGTGGGGGGGTGTCTGTCTGTCTCGGGGGCGGGGGAGGAGAAGGGACAGGCCATCAGGTGGAAGGGGTGGGGCTGGGACTAACCCCTGCAGCCAGAGGTTCACGTGCCACCCATGATAAAACCCTACCTTGTGCTGCTCATCTCGACCGGCTAGCAGGCTCCTTCAGTGGCACAGAGCTGCCGATGCTCAGCAGGAGGGGAGCCCAGTGGGGAACTAGATTTAAAACAGGTTCTGGGAAAATAAATTTCCCCCCAAGATAGATGGACAATGACTCAGGAACAGACACCTGGTAAAAGGACTGTGGTTCTCCCCTCTGGAAAGTGCTGTTAGATTCCTGCAGGGGGCTCAACACACTTCAGTTGGGCATCAGGCGATTTTCCTTCCAATTAAACTCAGCACGGTTATGATAAGGAACACCCGCTAGTGGATCGGCTTCCCCGTCAGCTGGCAGCCTCTCTTGTAGGTACAGAAAACAGGACCCCTCAGGCAGGTCCATCTGGCGGGTGAGGAGCCCAGACCCAGGTTCTGCCCCCCCCCCTCTCCCCAGCCAACTCCAAACTGAAACTACCTCCATCCCCTCCTCTGGTCTTTGTCTCTTTCCTGGGCAAGGAGGCCACCTGATCTCTTTGTTCTCCAACACCTTCAGCTGGTACCTTGCAAGGGAGGAGCCCAGGCCATCAGTTGCCAGGAGACAGGGTGTTGTCCATTCTCTGCTCAGACAGCATCATACCTGCCCTCTAGGGCTCTGCAGCACTCACACACACACCCCCATCCCACCACCTAGATACTTCAGAAACGCATAGGGGAAACTGAGGCACACACACAGTATTTATAGGAAACATTAAAAACGTTCCCACTTCGTCACATCTTTCCCCCTTCGAGACCAAACTGAGCGGGGTCACTTTAGCCCGTGACCTGGGGAATTTCGAACCCACCAATATTCCCTTGGATGCCCCAGCATCTCTCCCATTCGTTGAGGCAGCCCAGCACCCTCTTCACCTGGGACACATGTTCCTCTCAGGTCTGGCTAAAGACACAGATATCACCAGTGTGTGCCAGGACCAAGTTCTCCATCCCCCTCAGTAACTGATGCACCCGGCGCTGGGAGGTGGCTGACGCTCCCTTGAGGTAGAAAGGCAGGACCAGGAGCACAAGAAGGTGAAGGCAGATTTCAATCTGATTACAGTAGAGAGGTAATGAGCCTCCTCCCCAGCTTGTCTAGAATCTCCCCTGGGTAGGCATCGGACACAGTGATGGCATCAAGCTTACGATAGTCCGCACAGAATCGGATCGATCCATCCTTCTTGGGGACCGGCCCCACGGGTGAGGCCCATGGGCTGTTGATTGGCTGGATCACCTCTAAAGCCAGCATGTCCTTGAGCTCCCTCTCCAGGTTCTGGGCTGTTTTCCCAGTGACTCTGAATGGGGGGCATCTGGTGGGAGGATTGGCTCCCATCTTAAGCAAGAGATCCACCAAGGGATCTACCCTCTTCTCCCAATCGTCTCTTACCAGGTCCAGGGGTCCCCTCACTATCCTCCCATACAGCAGCTCAAAAGGGTCCAGGCCTCACAGACAGAAGAGACGTGACCTTGAAGCTGGAGAAAGCGACTGGTTTTACACAGGGATTGATCAATTGCAAACACTGCATCCCCTTCACACCTGCCAGACCCTCCCCCCCCCCCGCCATCCTACCGAGCATGCACACTCAAAAGAGAAGTTGCACCTGTGACCCACTCCCATCCCAGAGCGTCTAGGGGGGAACAGAACAGCGAGGGAACGGAACCCAGGAGTCCTGATGACCAGCCTGCCCCCACACAAGACACTAGAGACTCATTCCCCTCCCAGAGCTGAGGTGAAAATCCAGGAGTCCTGATGCACCAACCCCTCCCCCCCCCGGTGTAACCCACCAGACCCCACTCTCTCCGCCTCCCCAAGCCAGCCAGGGATAAGATCCAGGAGTCCTGAACATCCCGCTCCCTCTGGCTGGCACTTCCCTGCGCACAGGTAGAGGAGCAGAGGCAGGGGGGCCATCCTGTGCTGGGTGACTGGGGTGTGTGTGTGGGGCGTGGGGATGTAGGAGATTCAAAGGTGCTGCCCTGAAATAGATCAATTAACAAATGATGCTTTTCCTAAATCACTGCTTCATGGCATTATTTCAACAGTCCCAGGAGCGCCACATGACCATTTTATCATTGTTTTACAGAGTACCATACGCTTGTGACAACAAAATGGCATGGCATAACCAGTCAGGCAAAGCAGACACAGCTTGGCTTTTTACTAGTATCAGGAAAACTTATATTCGGGGGGGGGGGGGGGGGGTTAAGTGTAGATGTGATCTCTGGAAGGCTTCAGGCAGCAAAAAACCAAATGTTTCCAAAGATGATCCGAATAGAATTGTTTACAAACATAGGTGCCAGGAAACTCCTGTCTGGGAAATAAACAACACATCAGTAGCTACTGTATTAAAGTATTTGGGCCAATGTTTCAAAAACCTAAAATAATTGCTGTACCCTGATACAGTGGACCCAGGGCAGATTTGAGACAACAGAAAGGCAAGATCTTAAGAAATACAAGCTAAAGAAACACCGCTGAGACTGCTGGTGTCCGGAGGGGCCGTGCTGAGGTTGCTCAATCAGGGAAAACTTCAAAGAATGGGAAAGACAATTCCCCAAGACTGGTGGCTATTCTAATAATTGGATTCACCAAGCCAGCAACAAAACAGTTTCTCCAATACCTTCCTGGTTACCCAGAAGCCAAAACCACAGTTCTCTTAAAGCCACCCAGCCTGGGGCTCAGACCCAGACAGCCAAGTAAAATATGATGAGGATAACTGAAAATTTTGTTCATCATATAAAAATGTTCTATCAATCCCAAAGGATCACACATATTCCCCACCAGGCCAATGAATATTTCAGACTTCATACAATAGCACGCTTACAGATTATTCATATTAACTAAACTACAATTTATTAAAAGAAGAGTACTGGTGAAAAGATCATTATACATAGAGAAATGAATAAAGCTTTTAGGTCAGTTTCATAGTACAGACGGTGAGCTGCTGAGTTGCAAAAAGTTCTTTCCAAAATCAGAGGGGTAGCCGTGTTAGTCTGGATCTGCAAAAGCCACAAAGAGTCTTGTAGCACCTTATAGACTAACAGATCTTTGGGATGATGAGCATTTGTGAGCGAAGACCCACTTCATCAGGTTATAGTCCAAATAGACCATCCTTATGTAGCTTGTTCAAATTCTTCCATGAAAATTAGCAGGGTAATCCAGACTGGAGCTGGAGACTTCAGTCTTGTGACTCAAGGTTTCCTTGACCAAGTTTAAGCAGATCTCAGATTCAGGGCCCTAGAGTTCTTTTGTAGATCTCTGGCTGGCTCCAATAAGCTCTTGACAGCAGGTATTCCTTGAATGAAGTAGTGTGGCTTTGAAGTAAAACCTCCTATTTCCTAGGTAGACACAGGTAAACTAGTTGCATTCATCAGCATAAGGTTTCATTAAGCAGTTCATAAGACAGTTTACTAAAAACTTCAAAAAGAACTATAGAAAATGGTACACTCAAGTTTCACATAAATGTTAATATTCCCTCTTGATCTCTGAATCAATAGACTATAGTGACAGACAGAAAGCATCTGGTTACATCATTAACCCCTAACAAGATATAGGTAAACACAGACAAATGCAATCACTCTCTTCTAATTCTCTAACAGTAGGAGTCTACATTTGAAAGTTCTAGTCCATCTAACAGGGCTTTGTTAGTTTTATATCTTTTTCTAAGATGTCTTTAAAGGTTGAATTTGGATCATTTAGCCCACTGGTCACGTAACCCATTCTGGCTCAGTGTCACGACCACTAGCAACAAACCTTGAGTGGGTTGTAGCAGAGGTACAAAGGGGGAAAGTGATGTGTTTAAGGGATCTTTGTTCAACAGAGGTTCAAGCAGTCAGGCAGGAAACTATGTGGAAGACTACTGCCTAGAATATCATGGGTGTGGGTGTACTACTCCTTATTTGTATGAATATATTGTTGGTTTATTGTTGCTATGCTCTTTTTCCTTAATAAATACAGTGGAACCCCACAATACCGCGCCCCGTGATAGTGTGAATCCGCTTATAACGCGGGGTGCACATGACTCCCAACGGTGGCAGCGCACGGTACTTAGATGTCACGCAACCCCGCGTTTACCGTGGTGGATATTTTTGGACCCCGACTGTTGTGGTATTGCGGGGTCCCACTGTATTTCCTTGCTTCGTACACAGACTCAGAGCTTGAGAGGGGGAAAATATCAGATGCTGAGGTATTCAGTTTTTCCCCAGGTTTCTAGGTGGGGGCTCATGCCAGTGGTGTTTGCTAATTTTAAGAGGAAACCCCAGATATTTGAACCCAGCCCTCTTTTTTGCTGCCAAAGCACCCGACAGCAAGGCTACAGAGCTCTTGAGTGAAATATCTTTTCTAGAAACTTGTTCTGACAAGATGTTCATGCTTCCCACAAACTCCATTATCGAACCATGTTTTCCAGAGAACAAGCCACACAGGAAGTAATTCTGCTATTAAGAAGTATGTTTAATGCTGGGGTGGCTTTTCTGGCAAATGGCGTCTGGTCCGTCCGGTCCAGCCGAGTTGGCAACCCTAGGTGTGGGAGGAGTAAGTGGTCTTCAGTGTCTTGAGTCAGAGTAGAGGGGTTATTTTACCTCTCTCTTTGGCGTGGGTGGAATACTGTGTCCTATTCTGATGCGCACAATTCAAGAAGGATGTTGATCAATTGAAGAGGGTTCAGCGAAAAGCCAAGAGAATGATTAAAGGATTAGAAAACAGACTTTGTAGTAAGAGACTCAGGGCTGCCAGTGGGAGGGAGATGGGGGGGGGGGGGGAGTGATTTAAAAGGGCCCAGGGCTGCCACTGCTGCTACCACAGTAATGGCAGCGGCCGGAGCCCTGGGCCCTTTAAAATTGCTGTTGAGGCCCTGGGTGGCACGGTCGCTGGGGGCCCAGAGCCACCCACCCACACACCTTGCCCAGGGCCCGGCAAGTCTGTCAGCCACCCTGGAGAGACTCAATGAGCTCAGTTTATTTAGCTTAATAAAGAGCAGGTTATGGGGTGACTTGATCATAGTCTGTAAGTACCTACACGGGGAACAAATATTTGACAGTGGGCTCCTCAGTGGGCAGAGAAAGGTCTGAGCTGATCCAATGTCTGAAAGCTGAAGCTTGACAAATCCAGACTGGAAATAAGGTGTAATATTTTTAACAGTGAGGGGAACTAAACTTTTGGACAATTTACTAAGGGCCATGGTGAATTCTCCATCACTGAATTTTTAAATCATGAATGGATATTTTTCTGACAGATTTGCTCTGGGAAGTGTTTTGGGGAAGTTCTCTGGGCATTGGTATACAGTCAGACTAGATGATCATAGTGGTTCCTCCTGGCCTTGGAATTTATGAAATGCTTCACACAATTTTCTCCTCTATGGGCAACTCATAGGCTCAAAGGGAAGAGGAGACTAAGTACTTTTTTTTCTTCTTGCTCTCTGATTTCTGCTGTGGATCAGCTGCCCTAGGAGTAAAAAATACGACAAGTTTTTAAATGTTATTTTAACTGTTGTTGTTATGTAGCAAGGAAGAGCAAGATTAGGACATGCCAACTACTGTGAATCAACATGTGTCAGGATTCCCTCCCCACTCTGAACTCTAGGATGCAGATGTGGGGACCTGCATGAAAGAAAAAAAGAAAAAGATAATCCCCCAAGCTTATTTTACCAGCTTAGGTTAAAACTTCCCCAGGCACAAGCTTCTTCTGTACCTGGAGGAACAGTATGCTGCCACCACCAAGTGTGCCCCAAGAACTTGGAGCCCCCTCTCTTTCCAAAAATCCCCCCAAGCCTATACCTCCCTCCCTGGGAAAGGCTTGAGAAAAACCCCTCACCAATCCTGCTAGGTGAGCCTTATCCAAAAGCCTGGATCTTACACAATGGAAAACAAAGCAGATTCTTAAAAGAAAGATTTTAATTAAAGGGAAAAAGAGAGAAACAAAATCTCTATAGGAATCAGTGGAAAACACTTTATGATCACAAAAAGAATCAAAGAAAGACCCACACCACAGAGGAATTCCTTCCCCCTCTGCTGAGTTCAAAGTACAGAGAAAACACAGGATAGCTCCCAAAAACCTGAGAAATTCACAAGTGAAAAGACAAATATAAGCTACAGCCTTGCCTGGCTACTTTACTTACTAATTGCTGTTTAGAAAGGGTACAGACAGATGGAGAGAAGAAATTGGTCTGGCTCCTTTGAAATCCCCAAAGCGAAGGAGACACACAGACCGAGCAGTTTCCCTTCCCCCAGGTTTGAAAACATCTTTGGTCCCCATTGGTTCTTTTGGCCAGGTGCCAACCAGGTTTCTTTTAGCTTCTTAACCCCTTACAGGTAAGCAGGAATTCTAGGCTACTTTATGCTTATGACAACATGGAAATAAAACATGTATTGTACTCACCTCATCCGTTCAGCATACTCTATTCCTGGCAAAATCCTCCCATGCATGCCTGGATCTTGAAAGCAAATAATGAAAATACATTAGGAAAAATAACAGCAATCTTGCATCAGTCATCACTAGGCACAGGATTCCCCATCCCTTAAACCTTTCACTTCACCTTCAGTGGCTTCCTGGCTCCTAATCCTTCCACCCCATTTTCTGGTGGACCCTACCTATGATGTGAGGCATGTAAGGAAGGATCTGTTCCCTTAGACCCTTTCAACACTGAGAACCAACTCTGGATTTGAAGTATGAAGGAAGGAAGAAAAGAAAAAGAGAGTGACAGAGTTGGTGCATTTGGACAGCAGGGGGCAGAATAAGAGTTTTCATTGTTAAACACAATTACAGGGGGGCGGAGGCAGGGGACAGAAATCATTCCAGGGAATATCACTGGGACCTTCTCCAGCCAACAGAGTTGTCACCATCCTGGGTCCCTGCATTTCAGCTGCAGAGCTGCGGCAGCCATGGGGCGGGAGCGGTTCTGTCTAGCCTCTACTGCCACTGCCACTCCATCCCCCTGTCACAGCCTGCCACCTGAAGTGCCCCTGGTAACTAGTCTCTTCTTCACTGACTCCCATGCCTGCATGACTGTATAACCCTCTACAGCTTATCAGCCTCCATGACCGTTTAGTAAGTCATCTCACCAGATATCTGCTTTCCTCTGTTCCTTCTGCCAGTATTCTTCTCAATTTTCTTTGGTTCTGTCATAAAAATAAAGGGAAGGGTTACAAACTTTATGTATTCAGTAACATAAAATCCCTCCTGGCCAGATGTACTGAATCACTTTACTGGTAAGGGGTTAAGAAGCTCAAACAACCTGGTTGGCACCTGACCAAAAGGACCAATAAGATAAGAAAATACTTTCAAATCTGCAGGGGAGTGGGGAGTTGTTTGTGCTCTTTTTGTTTGTTCCCTCTCTAGACCGAGAGAGAGAGAGAGACCAGGCAGGTAAAACATACCTGAAATGATCCATCTAAGATTACAAAAATTGTAAATAAGGGCAAGAAAATGCATTAGATTATCTTTTATTTTAGCTTGTGAATTTTCCCTATGCTAACAGGTAATTTCATTCCTGTTTTGTAACTGGGAAGCAGAATCAGAGGGGAATCCTCTGTGTTTTAAATCGTTTTATTTACCCTGTAAAGTTATCTTCCATCCTGATTTTACAGGTGTGATTCTCTTACTTTTTCTTATAAATAAAATTCTTCTTTTAAGAACCTGATTGATTTTCAGTGTCCTAAAAACCAAGGTGTTTGGTCTGTGCCCACACTGTAACCAAGTGTTTAGCATATTATTTTTAAGGCCCAGCTTGACAAATCCCTGGCTGAGATAGTTTAGTTGGAGATTGGTCCTGCTTTGAGCAGAGTGTTGGACTCGATGACCTTCTGAGGTCCCTTCCCACCCTGATATTCTATGATTCTTTAAAACCCAGTGAGTAGAGTAAGGATGAAAGGGAAAGCTCTAGTGGCTTCTCTAGCTGTTGCTGAAGAGAAGGCAGCTCACTCCGAACTGACTGGGGTAGCAACTTGCATGGAACGTGATGGGAGGAGTGCGGGTCACAGGAGGGAAGTGTTTAGAAGAGGCTACAAACAGTCAGTTGGATGCATATGGCTAGAATAATAAGCTGCAAGAACTGGAGTCAGGAACTGAAGGGCAATTTAGCAAGATACAGCATACCTGACATACTATGCTCGGACAATGGGCATTTGAGCACAAGGCCTCTTCCCCGGCTACCCACAAAGCAATGGGACGGCATAGATGGCAGTAAAAACAAACAGCCAAGAGATTGTTGGCAAAGGCCAAAAACCAGGAAAGGATCCCGACCTGGCAATGCTGGAACATCATAATACTCCCTTCCATAGACTAGTGATAGTTGCCAGCCCAGTCGCAGTTGCTCCACCAGTTACCACAAAGGGTTCCCAACCCAGCTCCAGGTCAGCCCAGAACAGGGGTAAGAGGATAAGAGACTTGTCGAGATTCCTTCACATTGTTCCCCTGCCTGCAGGCCGCTGCCCTGTGTCTTCCTGCTGTGTCAGCAACAGGGTGTGGCTCTGTTCAGCTCTCAGCTTTCCCACCCCAGCTCACAGGTTCCCTGCTACCTAGCTACTTCTCAGCTGCTTTCTCTGGCCCGTTGCACCTGCTTTCCCATGGCATATGATTCCTTTCTGAGTAGGGTGACCAGATGTCCTGATTTTATATGGACAGTCCTGATATTCAGAGCTTTTTCTTATATAGGTGCCTATTACCCCCAACACCCTGTCCCGATTTTTCACACTTGGTACCTGATCAGTCTACTCCTGAGCCCAATCCTTTTAACCTCAGGTTGGACTTCCTCTGCTTGTACAGGAGAAATTATAGAGCTCTCTACTGGCTGGCTATTGAATGAGATTCTTTACAATAGAAGGAGAACATCAGAAATATCATAGTGGATCAGATCAATGGTCCATCTAGCCCCATCTTCCTAGAGGTCCCAATTTTACAGGGACAGTCCTGATATTTGAGTCTTTTTTTTTTTAATATAGGCTCCTATTACCCCCCCCCACCCCCGTCCTGATTTTTCACACTTGCTGTCTGGCCACCCTACGTCTTCCAACGGTAGTCAGTGTCCGGGGCTTCCGAGGGAATGGACAGGACAGGCAATCATCGAGTGAGCCATCCCCTGTTGTCCACTCCCAGCTTCTGGTAATCAGAGGTGAGGGACATACATTTGAAATCAGAAAGATGATTTACACACAACAATCCCAAGAGCCTGACAATGGCACCACACCCCAGTAGCAATCTGCAACAGCTCCGGCTCTCACTCCCCAGTCGAGTGGCAGAGAGGGTACCCCAGTACTTCGGCTTAAGAAGGCAGGTTTCTGTCTAGGCCTCTCCCACCCCCATAAACTGCAGCACCTCCTTCTTAGACTCCCCAGTGGAGAGATGGGACGTCAGCCCAGGCAGGGCCTGGGCCCTGGCATAATAACGTCCCCCTGCTCTGGCAGTGAATTGTAAACAATAGGTGCATGTTACTTACCTGGCTTAGTATCGGAATTCATCTTGTGGTACATTAACAGAGAGACTGTGGCACTACAACAGAAACAAAGGGCATGTTAATACCCAGTCAAGTGGATACCCATATCCCTGACCCCTTCCCACAGCTCAAGGGTGCTTTGCAAGTGGAGTACGATATTTATATTATTCAAGGGTCTTATACCATCAGAGGCTCAAAGACACATAGAAATAGTCTGTCACAGGGCATGACCAGGCCAACTCTGGGAGCTCTGAAAATGTCACACTGGGACTGAAATGGCTGAAAGTCTGATTCTCAGAACTGACACTGGAAATACCTGTTCTGTACTTCCGAAGAGATCTGTTTTTCTGAGACCTGTAAAAGAACAGACAGGATGATTTCCCAAGTCAACTTCCGACGTAGTTATTAAATACCTGCAACACAGACAGTGGATGGAAGCAAAGGGAATGTCTCCTTTGTCCACAAGTGCCAATTTTCAAAAGTGCCGGGGGGGTGCTTGACCCCTGGCTCTGCCCCAGCCCCCCTGTGAGCCTAGAGTGGTTGTCCTTACCAGAACACAGAGAATACAGATGATGTTGCCCTGACCTGTGACCCAATACATTTTACACTGAGGAAGACCAGGTTTCCTACGTAGCCTCTGGATTTCCATTCTCATTCCACAGATACAGGGAACACACGTTTCAAGGGGAGAAACAAAGTCCCTCCCCTTGACCTCAACATCAGCTGAAGCATCAGTGAAGAGTATACACAGGTGTAACTAATTATCCAAATACAGTGAGAGCTCCAGAAAAAACCCACCCAGAAGATAATCTCATATGTAGGCGAGTTATTTGGGTAGGACCAAGACATTAAAGGTTGTGCAACAACAAAATTCCAATAGTGGCACAAATTAGTCTAAGAATATACTGTTAGCACTGGCTGGAAAGTAAAAAATTCCTCTGAACAGTTTTTAAATTTCAGAGTTTTGTTATGTCTTTTAAAATACTGAAGTAATTTTCTAAACTGAAATGTTTCAATTTGGAAAAATCCCACCAATACACATTTGAAATGAAAATACCCACAAACAAAAACAAAACCCACGATAGTTTATAGAGCATTTTCAGAAAATGGATAAAAATCTCCTAACTGCTCTTGTGTGCAGGTTGTGAGTCTGGCCCACAGCTCCCATGGGGATAGATGGGTGTGTGTGCATGTGGAGGAATGGGCAGCAGCATTTCATGCAGAAGACAAGGAATGTTTTTCAAAAAGTGATGCAGAATTTTGGGCAGTCTTTGTCACACTGGGGTTTGTGGTCTATGACAGGGCTCTGAGGTGCTTCAGTAACACAGATAATGGGTACTGATAATTCTCCTGTATCAGGAGACGTGAATGACCCTTTATCCAAATCAGAGCTCCCTCCCCATACAACCCAAGGTATTACATAATTTCCATGAGTCCTTAAGCACATTCTACCTCAGACACTCCTCTGTCTTCAACGTGGTACCAGTGATTATCTTCCAATGACTTTACTTCAGCCATGTAATGATTGCCATGAATTGCTCCAATAAGGTGACACATTCCAAAGAGCTCATAGTTTGTCCCCTACAAGATAATTGTGATAAAGTTCAGTAGTCAACCATCTTGTATCTTCACAGCAAGCAGATTGTCAAGAGCTCATAACTGAAGAGGTCCTAGGGCACTAGCAGTGATGTTAACAATGAAGGGCTGGGGTCATGAACTGAACGCTACATGATTATATCTGAGGAATGGGTAGTGACCAGGCCACGAAGGTTTGAGTTTATGAACTCATCTCTCCAATATCAGAGGGGTAGCCGTGTTAGTCTATAAGGTGCTACAAGACTGTCATCTCCAAGGGGACGTCTCCTGAGCCTGGTGTTCCCCAGAGACAACTAAGGGGGGAAGCCACTGAGGACAGGGAGCAGGAGGAGGAGGCCATAAGACCCTACCAGAAGATGGAAATGGTAAGTAGAAGCCCCAGGGCTCAGAGGAGGGCAAGTATCAGGCTAGGGGCATCCAGCTGGATTAACGGATTTCTCTTAATGGCAAACTTCCTTCCTTCAGGTTCACAAAATATCAAACTTCCAGGCCAGGCTCAGTCCAACAGACTCAAGGTTCATTACAATAGCCCTACACAACTGCAGAGTTGAACTCTGAGAGGCCTGGTTAAAGAAGCTGTTGGTACGTTTTCCTCCCTATTCTGTCGTTAGATTGTGTAGGCAAAACAAAATCACATTCCCTTGAGAACTCTATGGAAAGTCCATGTACTTACAAGCTGCTGGTCTGTTTTTAGTGTCAGTGAGAGGGGCACAGATACCCCAGCATTAACTTGGTCTCTCTTCAAATGGATGACCAGAATCTGGGGCAGACTTTCAAAACAGGAGCGCTGAAAGAGACAGCAGTGCAGGACACTATATCATTTTGTTCATGCTAAAATTCCCTACTGTAGGCAGACGAGAGTAATGAGATACACGTTTATATAAATCTTTGCCTTCTTCTTGGGCTTGCCTTTTACAGTTTAGCAGCTCAGCCCAGTGCTGAGCACAGTACAACGTTCTGAAAAGTCCCTGCTTACCAGTGTGCTGCTTCGGTTTCCACAGCGTTGACAATAATGTTGGCTATCCCCAATATAGAGATGTTTTTTCTGCATATCAGCCAAAGCATGATCCTATGCAGAGAAGGAAATGGAGATGTTATACGGCACTGCTGTGACCAAAATAAAACAGCATGGATTCTATTTGACAAGGCAATAAAGGGACCCTAGGTTTTCCGCAGCCTGCACTAGGTCTGAACCCTGGGGAGCTTGGCATAGCCCCCTCATCCCCCTGACTGGGAAAATAAAGAACTAACAAATTAAACAAAAAAATTGATCAAGGAAAAGCAAAGAAACAAAATAAGACTTTAGAACATCAGGTGATGGGAAGAGTTTCTGATTCTTATAACATTTTTGGTCGAGAGCGAGGAAATCTGAGGGTTGGAGTGGTGCAGGGGGTGTCGGAGTAAGGAGGATGGGGTCTCTGCTTCTTTGCCAATCTTTGCCTCTTATTGCTGTGCTCTGGCATAGCTAGGTAGGACCCTGAACGACCCCCGATGACAACTCTTATTAGTATAAGGGATCATCCAAATGCTCTAGTTTTGAAAACCCAATTTGGTGCTTAGAGCTTTTATGAAGAACTGGCTTTCCAAAAGCATAGCTCTTCTAGGATCCCTTGCTGAATATGGGATCTTTCTCAAAGGGACCTTTGCTCTCTGGGGGCTCAGAATCACTGAGAGCACAGCCACATGGCATGTGATGAGGGAATTGGGCACCTTTCCTTCCAGTGCTATACTTGGAAGAGAAGTGAAGTCATCTGTGTCCTTTCCCACTCCCCCGCAAGAACCCCCCACTGCCCAACAACTCCTGTAATGGCTGCCCCAACAGGCCAAGGCCGGGGGCTCAGGAGATCCCCTTCCCTGCACTGATCCCTGTTTGGCGGAAGGAACCCAGAACTCTCCTCCTTCCCTAGGCTGCCTCCAGCAATGGGCTCCAGCTTCACCCTTCTCCTCAGTGCTGCTCTTCCTCCTATGAGAGAAGAGGTCAGAGCAGTGCATGATAGTGGGGTGGGGAGAATGAGGATGTCATAACTGTGCAGTAGAGGAAGTTGGAGGGCTTCAGCTGAGACCAACAATAACCACTATTTCTACTTCCCACTTCAAAACGTGCCCCCAGATGACTGTCTAAGTACCTCCTCTGCTGCTGCATTGTCTGCCCAGTTCCTCAACCCATGGGGTCCCTTGTTAATGCCTGTCCTTCCGTGGGAAGAAGGGTTGGTAAGGGAGGACTGTCCTCAGAAGGGCAAAGGAGAAGGGTGGTAACACTTAGCAGGTTTGGGGCAGTTTATGTGGTGTAAACTCAATGTCTG
This sequence comes from Sternotherus odoratus, assembly GCA_032164245.1. Lineage (NCBI taxonomy): Eukaryota > Metazoa > Chordata > Testudines > Kinosternidae > Sternotherus > Sternotherus odoratus. Next base: position 104,213,666 of record JAVMKO010000006.1, on the reverse strand, counting down.
AGTGTTGACAGTGTCTGTTCACTACAATTGACCTAAACCTTCGCAAAGCGAAGATGTTAGACTGTCTCCTACAGGGCTCGTGCATTCTGTCCCCTGAGTGTTCAGTAACATCTGCAAGGGGAAAGGACTAGTCTGTGTGTCATTGACACATTTGGGCATCACCCAAACAGGGCAGAGTTAAGGATGCATTGTGGTGGGTGGTGGGTAATGTAACGCCCCATTTTATGGTCTTCAGAAGTTCGAGCGTAGCTGAACTTGATCTTCTGGATGGGCACAAGGAAAACTGGGCAACCTTCATGGTACATTAACAAAGTTTTGAGGCTGTTAGTATAGAGGTAATACCACCTTCCTACTTCTGGGTGATATTCCCCTGCTCACACATCTAGCAAGTACATTAGCCATCTTAGCAACATCCCACTGGGGGCTCATGTTCAACTGGTTATCCACCAACTCTTTTTCAGAGTCACACCTTTTCAGGATACATCTATTAGGTGTGACCTACATTCTTTGTCCTTAAATATATGATCTTACATTTGACTGTATTAAAAGACATGTTGTTCAAATTAGTCCAGTTTACCAAGAGATCCATATTGCTCCGTGCAACTGATCTTCCTTATTATTTATCACTCTACCAAATTTTGTGTCATCAGCCGATTTAAGCAGTAATGATTTTATATTTTCTTCTACATCGTCGATAAAGACATTGATTACATTGGGACCTCACTAGAAACACAGCTATTATATTAAAATTAAGAAAGAGAATTAAAGCAGAAAACATCTTATTTTTTTTTAAATAAACGAACAGTTGAGATCAGCAAATTCCCAGATGTGCATTAGACCCAGTTTGTGGGGAAATTTGGAAATGGACAAAACCAAGGTGGTTATGCAGAGCTGAATACAAAGGTTAGCATGCATCTGCACCTAATTTCCTTTGGAATCCCCAAATTCATGGTTAGATTTGGAAAAAAAAGTTCCAGCATTCAGGGTACTTCCAGGAACCCTCCTCCCCTTAATATATATGGAAAGAAGTTGAATACTTCCTATTTAACGTTTAACTTTAGACAGCAGATCTGCCTTTGTAGCTGACCCACAATTTCTAACAAATAACAGGATATTTTCCTTACCACAGAATAAAGCGCACAGTTAGAATTTTGTTCCTGAACGGAGAGACAAATACTCAGATCGGATTTCTTCAGAATCTCCCGATGGCTGCATCCACAGCAAGTGATGAGATGGACTATTTTCACCTGGTATAGCTAGAAAAAGAATGACTAGTTATAAGTGTTTCTGCCCATCCAGAGAGATTGTCCTAAAGGTAATGCACAGAAATGCCTTTTATCTGGGTGGTGGTGTGTTTCATTCTTCATCTTCCCAGAAAACCTCCCCAGTAACAATCAAAGTGGTTTCTGACTTATATTGCCTTTTGAGAGCAGAGCTAGCCCTATCTGCTAGAAATAAGGACCACCACACATCTAAGAGCACAGGGATTTCTCAGTCTGTCTCACACTGGAAGCTTGAAACCCACAGGGGAGTCTCCTGGGAAGATGGCACCTTTACACACATGATCATTGCTTTCTTATGCTCTAAAACAGTGGTTCCCAAACTGGGGTTCACGAAATGTTATTGGGGGGTCCGGGGGGTGGGAATCCCTAACGGTGGACAGAGCTGTCCAATGGGATTCCAGACAGGACGGAGCCTTGGGGATTTCCAAGAGCTAAGCAGATCAAAGCAAGCATATCTGTCACACTGAGGAGATTTAAACTTCAAGACTCCTTATAAGAAAGGGAGGTGGATTTTTTTGCTGATTTTAAAATTAAATAGGCAACTAGTATTGTTTTTAAAATTATTATGGAGAAGAAGTTTAAGCTTTGTAATGTGCATTGTTTGCCTGGACTGCTCACACCCTGAATGCTTGTGTAGGAGGAACTCTTTGAGTTGGCTTCTTAAATACCTTCATGCTATTTCACATCTGATAGTCCTTGATGAACAAATTGTATATTTCCAAGATCACTGCTTTTATAATTTATACTCAGGTAAAGGAGAAAATTCCTGGAAATATTCCGTTTTAGGAGGGGGTTCACGAGACTTGACATTTTAGTGAAAGGGGTTCACAGGTTGTTAAAGTTTGGGAACCACTGCTCTGAAATAAAGTCTCATATTTACACTTGCAGAGAAGATGAGTTACCTGCCGAATCTCTTCTTTGTCCTCAATGATTTTATTCATCAGAAGCTGGAAACATTCCTTCACATCTAGCTGCTGGTGCACTGTACACACACAAATCAGAATGATCAACATGTAACTGTGGTGGCTGGTTCTTCTGTTCTGTGGTGGCTGAGTAGAGTTGCTAGCCCTTGGGACAATGTCCTCTGCCTATTTCCATTTCTCCTGGGCTATTTCAGAGGGGTCTCTTTGTTAAGATAACAGAACTTGCATGCACAGTCAGAAAACAGGGCTGGATGGAATCCTGAAATCCCATCTGGCAGCTGTCACACAGATACCACCTTTTAAAAACAGGACACACTGAGACCTTTCAGTACCATTTAAAACATCCAGAGGAGGGTTCCCCAGGCTATTCCACTTTGTTAATCCCTGGGTCAGTGCCTCCCAGAGCACACTTGATGCCTCTGAGCAGAAATGCAGGCTGGATATCAAGATTCACAAAGGCCAAGGTCTGTGGGGAGCATAGACTGTGAAGGAGGGACAGCAGAAGTCTGTGGCAGAGGGGGAAGTAAAGGAGAAGGAGGGGGACTTTGGCAGCCTTTTGATTTGCCTGAGAAAACTTCCTGGATTCACAGAGAGGCAGGGGAGCTAACAGGAACATGCTGGGGGCTCACAGCAATTAAGGGGAGTAGCATGACAGTCTGCTGGGGACTGGGGAAACAGTAGAGACAGGGGCCAGGAGACAGAGAAAGGGGAGATGATGGAACTTCAGGAGAATTCAAACAAACACCCAGGCTGCTGGGGTTTGTCCAAATTGAACCACTAGCCCTTTTGATGTTCACTACTGGTAATAAGGAGACACTTCAGCAGCAATACCTGTCCCACAGGAACAGAGGACAGGAAAGGACCTCTTGGGTCACTGAGACCAGTCCCCTGCTGTCACAGACAACTGCTTCATGAATCAGAGAGGTAGCGGTGTTATACTGCATCATATAATCCTGCTCACAAACTTCTCATGCTCCATTCATATCCCTTCTCAGCTTTCCTTTCACTAGGCTAAACAAGCCACGTTATTTTAGTTTCAAGAGAGGTTCTCCATTCCCTGATCATGTTTGAAGCTCTCTCTGTACCTACTCAAGTTTGAATTAATCTTTCCTGAACATGGGTGAAAACTAGGGCTGTGAATTAATCACAGTTAACTTCACATGATTCAACTCAAAACAATTAATCATGATTAAAAAATTAATTGCAATGACTTGCAGTTTTAATCACACTGTTAAACAATAACAGAATACCAGTTGAAATGTATTAAATATTTCGGATGTTTCTACATTTTCAAATATATTGATTTCAATTACAACACAGAATACAAAGTGTATACTGCTCACGTTATATTCTTTTTTATTAAATATTTGCACTGAAAAATGATGGAACAAAAGAAATAGTAATTTTCAATTCACTTCATACAAGTACTATAGTGCAGTCTCTTTATCATGAAAGTAAAACTTACAGATGTAGACCTTTTTGTTACATAACTTCATTCAAAACCAAAACATAAAAAAACTTTAGAACTTACAAGTCCACTCAGTCCTACTTCTTGTTCAACCAATTGCTCAGACAAACAAGATAGTTTATATTAACAGGAAATAATGCTGCCCATTTCTTATTTACAATGTCACCTGAAAATGAGAACAGGCATTCACAAGGCACTTTTGTAGCCAACATTTTAAAGTATTTATGTGCCAAATATGCTAAACATTCATATGCCCCTTCATGCTTCAGCCACCATTCCAGAGGACATGCTTCCATGCTGATGATGCTCATTAGAGAAATAATGTAATTAAATTCATGACTGAACTCCTTGGGGGAGAATGGTATGTCTCTTGCTCTGTGTTTTATCCTTATTCTGCCATATATTTCATGTTGTAGCAATTTTGGATGATAACCCAACACACGTTCTTCCTTTCAAGGACACTTGCATGGCAGATTTGACAAAACGCAGAGAAAATACCAATCTGAAATTTCTAAAGTTAGCTACAGCACTCGACTCAAGGTTTAAGAATCTGAAGTGCCTTTCAAAACCTGAGAGGGACAAGGTGTGGAGCATGGTTTCAGAAGTATTAAAAGAGCAACACTCCAATGAAGAAAATGCAGACTCTGAACCACCACTAACTCAGATAATGAAAATGAGCATGCGTTGGTATGCACTGCTTTGGATCATTATCGAGCAGAAGCAGTCACAAGCATGGCTGCATGTCCTCTGGAATGGTGGTCGAAGCATGAACAGACATGAATCTTTAGCGCATCTGGCAGGTAAATATCTTGTGACACCAGCTACAACAGTGCCATGAGAATGCATGTTCTCACTTTCAGGTGACATTGCAAACAAGAAGTGGGAAGCATTATCTCCTACAAATGGGAACAAACTTGTTTATCTGAGCAATTGGCTGAACAAAAAGTAAGACTGACTGGACTTGTAGGCTCTAAAGTTTTCAATTGTTTTATTTTTTAGTACATTTTTTGTATATAATTCTACATTTGTTAGTTCAACTTTCATGATAAAGAGATTGCACTACTGCACTTGTATGAAGTTAATTGAAATACTATTTCTTTTTTACAGTGCAAATATTTTTAATCAAAAATAAATATAAAGTGAGCACTGTACACTTTGTATCCTGTGTTGTAATTGAAATCAATATATTTGAAAAAGTGGAAAACATGGAAAATATTAAAATAAATGGTGTTCTATTATTGGTATTATTAACAGCATGATTAATTGCGCAATTAATTGTTTTAATCGCTTGACAGCCCTAGCGAAAACTGTACACAATATTCCAGATCAGGTTTGACCAGTGTCTTGTACAATGGCATTAGTAGTTCTCTCGCTCTGCTAGAAATACCTCATTTGATACATCTTAGGATCACATCCTAGGTCACCCTGCGAAGAACTGTTTAACCAGAATCTGTGGATGCAAGAAACACATAGCATAGGTCTCTAGAGAGCCCTCTTACCATTGCCCTTCTCAAGGGCTCTTGCAATCTTCTCAGTGGTAGGTGATGAATCACTAGTCATCAGATTTTTAAACAGCTGTTGCAGATGGCGCATGATGACGGAGTCACCTGCATGGGTGGACTTATCGAACCTACGAAACACCAGAGACATGAAATGAATACATCATTATACAGGTAGAATCCAGGTGCTGATGCAAAAGGAAGTGTGGCAGCGCATGCACAAGAAAGTGTGACCTCACCAGGTCTGGGCTGGATTCTGCTGGTGGAACTGTGTGAGGAATCCCAGAAGTGAAAGAACAGTGAAATCACCTCTCACCTCTAGGAGGCTCTCTCTGGCTCAGAGTTTCAATGCATTAGCTGAGGGGTTCCCAAACAGGGGGATGCAGCCCAAAGGTGAGCAGCAACATAGTTCCAGGTGGTCTGCCATGGGTGGAGTTGCCCCCCCAAACTGCATATGTTGGCAGAGTGGGTGGCCAGTGATGGTTCCCACCCAGGGCTGGAGGCATCTAGCAGAGGGTGCAGGGCAATGAGAGGCGCTGGCTTCCAGGGTAGCTGGAGAAGACTGGAGAGTTTGCATCCATTCCTGCTCCAAGCTGCTGCACCTTGTGACCTGTGGCTGTTGAACCCCTGAAGTATCTGCCCCACGACCCCACCAGGGACTTGGGCTCCGTTTCCATCTGAAAAATGCTGGGATGGGGACTGTCACAGGTAATGGCCAGGCTCGGCCTGAGTGCCTACCTCTGCCCGGCACTGGCGGCCCCTGAGGTGCACCGGGCACTGGGTGGGTGACTGGGACAGGGCTTCCAGGTGACCAGCTCAAAACTGCTGATGCGCAGGGTGTCGGCAGGGCCTGGCCATGCATGTTCCAGCCCATAGTGCTCCCTCCGTGACAGACTCATGATAATAGTGGGCAACACAGTGTCTATTGCAGCTGCATAGGTCGGCTACAGGGACAAAAGTTTGGGACCCCCTGAGTTACGGGCTTGTCTACACTACCACAGGGGATCGATCTAAGTTACACAACTTCATCTACCTGAATAGCTTAGCTGAAGTTGATGTACTTAGATCTACTTAGATCTACTTACCGCAGTGTCTTCACTGCAGTAAGTCCACAGCTGACGCTCTCCCATCGACTCCACTTGCACTCCTCCTTCTGATGGAGTACCGGAGTCAACGGGAGCGCACTTGGTGGTTGATTTGTCGGGTCTAGACTTCACGCAATAAATCGACCCCCCACTAGATCGATCATTGCCCATTGATCCGGTATATGAGTGGGATGGTATCTGGGGAAAATGGTGGTTCCCAAAGCCCTTCCCAGAGGTTCTATTTACCCAGGAATAGAACCTTCATGGCACCAGCCTCTCCCTTGACCCTGACCCTCCCTGGCAGCAAATTGAACCACCTCCTCTCACTGACTCTCCCATTAAATGGTAGGACGCAAACCTCCAGTAACTTCCCTTTGTCTTTGACAGCAACACGTAAATGAGAAGAGATCGTCACTTACTTGGCTTTTGTATAACCAGGCTCATCTCCTCTGGCCCTTTTCAATGCCCAGCTATTCCTAGGTTTTACTGGGACAGGTTCTATGGGACTGGATCGCGGATTCAGCATCCCATGGCCAGCCACACAACAGTCCTTACCCCACCCTCCACTAGTCACTTGCAGACATGAAGGCAGGTAACTGCTGCCTCATCTCTTCTCTCTTCTCCTGTAACCTGCTCCTTTTTCTTCCCCTCCTCGCCACTGCAGACTGCTGTCTCCTTCCCTTTCTCACCACACCTGGCACAGTGCTGCCCTTTCAGTCTTGTCTCAATGGCACCAGTCTTACAGTGAGTCCCACAGCACGAGAACCGTGCAGCTATCTTGCCCAGGGTTTATCGTGAACTCCCCTCACCTGAGGATGGCCTTTCTGAGCTCTGGTGTGAAGAAGAGACAGTGCAGCAGGCTGTTTAAATAGCAGGTGCAGCTTTGGTTACGCAGCCCCAGATACATCCCTGTAAACAGAATCCATGTCAAATCCAGTGATATTTATGTATAATTTTTAAGGAGAACAAATGATCACAAATATTTTAACAGATAAACTCTGGTCGAAGTGCTGAAATACAGCAGAACTGTTCATCTAAGTTAATGTTTGGTCTGTGTGAACTGTAGGCAATGTGCAGGACAGCCTTTGCAAACTCTCTTTCCTTCCTCCAAGAATTGTATTGCTTGGAAAATAGGTGTCTAGTCAGCCTCAGCCTCATCCCATCCAGGGCCTTTCTAATTTGCTTAGGTGCTTCCTTGGGCGGGTTTGCGGTTTTCGAACACAACCCACGATGTTCCCAGGATCCACATTAATGACTTCAGGAGGAATTGTTATTTTGCTCCCAGAAAAGAATCAAGGCTTCTATTTCCTTTTTGAGCCCCAGTAAGGCACAAAAAACAGTTCCCCAAAGACCGAGGCATAATTCCCGTCATAACCTCTCTATTCTAGATAGCATATTCAGGACACCCAAGAATATCTGAGTAAATTCCTGACAAACTTTCATTCACTAAACTTAGACACTAACCAAGGTAGTGGCAGCAATCCTCCAATTGTTATTTTGCTGAGACAGTGTATTGGTCATGGGGACTCACACTCCTGCTTTGTGCCCCAGATAGTTCCTGTGTTTTGTCCAAAAACCAGCCACTCAACAGCAACAAATCAACCAATCAACAAAGCCACACGAAAAAATAATAACTGGGAGGCAAACTGAAATGCCCCGGCACTAACAACAGCCCCCTTCCCCCAGCAACAAGGCACAAACAGAACAACAGATGGATCCAGCCAGAGGGTCACAACAATCATCAAGTAAAAGACCAACTGCCACCTGGGCAGAGCAGACTCCCTGATTTAGCTCTTGGGGGCATGGACTATGTCCTCCGGGGTGTTTGTACAGCTGAGTAAGCCTCGGTGCCAGGCAAATATTCCATAGAACAACCAATGGAGAAATCTACCCCTTCCAGCACCAAAATCAAACCCAACCTGGATCCTCACTGTGGCTGTGGGGTCCCTAGAGCCCTCCCCCTTCTCCAAGTGCTGAACCAGCTGCACTTTGCACACAGCACCTGAAGAAAAGGCTCTCAACAGGCTGTAGAATCTGGGAGACGCAGTGAACTGTATCTGTATGGCGGGCACTCACCTCGGCGGCACCTCCAGCTGGTCGTCTGGGGAATCAGCTCTTCAGCCTCCGGAGCACCCTCTGCCGGCCGATGTCCCGCTTCTACTCAGGCCCTGTGTCCCACCCCTGTAGTACCCCCCTGGTCTTAGGGTCTCCCCTCCCCGGGGAACCCTGCCCCGTGTCCCTGCTGGACCCCAGTGCCCTCTTTGGTGTGCTGCACCCCTGCAGTACCCCACTGGTCTTAGGGTCTCCCCTCCCTGGGGAACCCTCCATCCACTATCCCCACCTTGCCTCAGACTTGGCCACTGCCAGTCACCACTTGCCTCTGCTCACTGAGGCAGACTGTAGTATCATGGCCTCTCATCATCGGCAAGGGGGGTTGGCCTGCTGCTCCTAATGCTAGACCTGGGCTGCCCCCTGCAACCCCAATACCCCTGGGTCAGGCCTTCTGTCAGCCCTAGCAGCCTGAGGCTCTCAGGCTAGAGCTCCCTAGCTCCCAGTGCCTTGCCCCAGCCCTGCCCCAGTTCAGGTACCTTGCTTAAGCCCCAGCAGCTAGGTCTGTCTTCCTCTGGATACAGAGAAGACTGACTTCCCTAGGCCCCTGCCTCTCAGCCTATATACAGGCCTGAGAGTTTGGGGCGTGGCCACCCAGCTGAGCCTGCTTCCCAATCAGCCTGGGAGTTTGCTGGCTCCCAGCCACAACCCCTTCCTTGGGTTTTCCAGCCCTTTCTGGCAGAGAGCGGGTGGTCACCCCGCTACAGGCCGTAATGCGTGGTATAAGATACACAGAGACTCTTGAGCGGGATGGTATCTGGGGAAAATGGTGGTTCCCAAAACCCTTCCCAGGGATTCTATTTACCCAGGAATAGAATTTTCATGGCACCGGCCTCTCCCTGACCCTGACCCTCCCTGGCAGCAAACTGAACCAGTTCCTCTCACTGGCTCTCTCATTAAATGGTGGGATGCAAGCCTCCAGTAACTTCCCTTTGTCTTTCACAGCAACACGTCACTTACTTGGCTTAGGAAAGAGATTCACCATGCGGTACATTAACAGATATGCAGTGTGGCTATGACAGAAAAAAGAGAAGTGAATATTAATACCTAATCAAATAGATGCGCATCTCTCCCCATAAACACCTTTCCAGTCTGGGAGTTTACTGACCACTTCACCTTGAAATGGTCCCTTGAAATATATGTTAATTTCTTAAGCTGAACAATCTGTTCCACCTTGTATTTAGCTGTGACTCTGAGTACATTTCTCAGACTAGAAGAAGAGCTCTGTGTAAGATCAAATGCTTTTCTCATCATCAGAAGCTGATCCTGGTCTCTGTGATATCCTGAGATCAACATGGCTACAACAACACTGCATACATACTTAGATGAACCAGAGATTCTGCCTGCCAAGGAAAGTACTATGACTATAGCCTGCAACCACCTAACAGCTCTCCTCCGGTCTCTCTTTTTGTTTTAATTTGTTTGTTGTATGCTTGAGGGGGAAATGGGACTTGACAAAACTCGCGGCTTTGTAAATAAGCTGACATTTTGAATGCATCATCATTAATGTTCCAAAATTAAGGAACAAAAGCTGGGTTTGTGTCTTTAAATTTCCCTGCACATTTAGGCTAATAAAGGTTTACACCGTGTGTGGATACTGACTACATAAAGCTAAGCCCAATACAGATGCCTATGGCAAAGCACAAGGCATGAGGTGCAAAAGTAATATCTAAATAACCCTCAACCATGACAGATCTGGATTCCTGCTATATTCTCTCCTTCCTAGCCAAGGAGATTCATCCTGCTCCAAAGCTCACTACATGGTCCTGACAAGCTAGACTATATATCAGGCCTAGGATCCAGCAGCCCTTAGGATTGGAGAGGGCTCTTCTATCAGATCCTCACATGCTTTGGCAAGTAGAACAAGCCATTAGGTGCTGGAACCAAGGAGTGACTCTAGACTAGAGTGGTAACTGGCTCTACCTAGGGAGCCTGGAAACTGTGCTCCAAGCTTTAAATGGTGCCCTTGCTCTAAGCAACAAATAGGTGAGAAAATGGCACAAAGTGGCAGAGACAAGGTGGATGACACATCACTAGACACCACTAAGCTATGTGAACAGTTAACCCAGACAAAAGGGGAGAGACTTTGGCTGTGTTGCAAAAACACCAGCGGGTATTTTCCAGCAAGCCAGGTTTAACTCATAAGATGGTCCATACAATTAACACTGGGGGATCACAGCATGCTCCTAGCAGAGCTTACTGAACCACTGGAAAAATGCAGGAGCAAATTTGTAAAGAAATACAGAGTTGTGACACTACACTTTGGGGGAGCGCCCCATAACCCCCATATTCCTAATTTGTATAGGGTTGTGCTATTGCATATAAAGCATGCCATAGGAGGGATCATGGGAAAGGTTATGATCTGCTGAAACCCCCTATTCCATCATAATATGTATAACCACAATTCTCATACCTTCATATGCATTGAGTTGTATCATTGTCACTAAAATAGGCCTTTGGGAAGGAGGTAACCAGTGCTCAGGCAGGTGCTGAATGGACATCACCAGCCATTGTCCAGCAAGGTAGTTACAATTCAATGACTTACTCACACAAGACACACCAGGGGTTTTGCTCCACTTTGTGACTCAGCAATGCTCAACAGAATGGCTGGACCTGTGCTTTCCAAGACCGTGAACTAAGAGTATAAAGCAGAACCCAGTGGCCCCATGATTCGTCCTCTCTCTTCTACCCCACCTACGCTGCAAACAATGACGACACTGGAACTTAAGAAACTGGAGCCCAGGCTAAGAGGGAAAACCTGCATATGAAAGACTGTAACCAAACTGCAATATCCAGTGGGGTGAAAAGAACTGCTTAATCTAGATGCTTCCTAGTTCAACAAGGCTAAGAGTTTAGACTGCATGCTTATATTTTATTTTATTTCGGTAACCACTCTTTGTTTTTTGCCGATTACTTATAGTCACTTAAAATCTACTTTTTGTAATCCTTAAGCTTGTTTTACTGTTTATCTTGACCAGTGAAATTGTCTCTAGGTGGGCAAAACAACCAAACAGTCCAGAGCCCTGTATCCACCTAGCTGGGTCAGGCAGAGGCAGTTGGGGAAACAACTCCCTAGACAGGCAAAGCAGCAAACAGGCTGAGTCCCTGGGTGGGGCAAAGCAACCAAACAGTCTAAAGTCCTGCAGCCTCCTGGCTGGGACAGCCATGGCACTTGGGGGAATTAGCCCCCTGAACAGGGCCAAACAGCAATCAGTCTTTGGCCCCTGAGCTGGGCAAAACAACACACATTCTATGGGCCTTATTTCCCTGTGGTCTGGGATGTAGAGCAGGCAGCAGTCTCCTCAGCAGGTGGTGGTTTGGCTTTCCCAGCAGTCTCTGCAGCTGGGGAGTTGCATGGAGTGCAGTCTTTGGGATCTACCGCCTGGAGGATAACAGGGACCTGCAGTGCATGTCCTTCCTCTTCTGCTGCTAGCCCCGAGTGACATGGGCAGCCTCCATTTATCTGACTTCTCTACCTGGAGCATGCACTCCTGGGCCCACAGTGATTGGCCAGTCTGCAGTGGCCCAGTGCGGGGTTGGTACACCCTGTCACAAGACCATTCAAGGTGAAGTGGCCAGTAAACACAGGAAAATGATAAAAGACAAAAACACCACCTCACTTGTGGAGAAACACCTTTCACAAAGTGATCACTCTATATCGCCCCATCAGTCCTCATGCTCAAAGGAAACCTGAACAACACTTCAGAAGAGACGGGAAGCTTAAATTCATACTAGACACTAAAAATCAGGGACTGAACAGAAACACTGGATTTATGGCTTATAACAACCACCTATAACTCATTAATACCCCTCGAGTCATAGAAAGGAAAAGGGTGAGAGGAGCAGTTGGGGAGGGAGTTGTTAATGGGCCACTTCACCTTGAATGGTCCCTGGAAATTGCCCATTACACCAACTTAAGAAGTCCAACTCTGCAAAAGGCACAGCGTTTAGGTCAATATAATTAGGGACTGCGTTGCTTACATTGACTGTTACTGCCTTTCGGAAGCTGTCCCACAATGCCACATTGCTGACATTTAAACATGCTGACAGTTAAATCGGTGCAAGTGCGCCTGGTGAGGACACACATTGCTGACACAAGGAGTGTTGATGCAAGGTTGATTATAGAAATTCTAACACTGTCAAAGTATCCAATCCCTATCCCGTGCCCAGAATTGATGTTAGATACTTTAGGCATGGCTTAGACTTAACTAACGGATACTGGCAAATTCTAAAGATAGCAAAGCACAGAAAAAAAAATCCGCTCTCATTACTGATATGGGACTTTATGAGTTCAAACTGTTACCTTTTGAGTTAATTAATGCAGGATCCACCTTTCAAAGGCTTGTTAATTAAGTGTTAAACAGGCTACATGACTTTGCATGGACTTATATTGATGGCATTGCAATATTTAGCAATTTTTGGCCTTATAAGAAGCACTTGGGAATTGGGCTAATGAAACTCAACAAAACCTGCAATACTGTAAAGGGGTCAAAAAGTAGGTAAAGTAGGAGCTGCTAAAGTTGCTTATTTACGACACAGGGCTGTGAAATTTCTCCCACTGGCTTGAAAGCAGATGCTATTGTTAACTGGCCTATTCTCCACACTAAGGGCTGGTCCTCGCTACCGGGGAGGGGGGGGGGGAATCGACGGCAGATACGCAACTTCAGCTACGTGAATCACATAGCTGAAGTTTGCATATCTGCCGCCGACTTACCTGCCATCCTCACGATGGCGGCAGTCGGCGGCGTGCTCCCCCGTCAACTCCAGCTTGCGGCTCCCGGCAAGCTGGAGTTCCGGGGGAGCCGCAGGCGATCGATTTCTCACGTCTTCACAAGACTCAAGAAATCAATCACCAAAAGATTGATGGCTACCCGCCAATCCGGCAGGTAGTGAAGACCAGCCCTAAAACACAAGTCCAGTCTTTCATAGGTTTGGCTACCAATGCCACCAATTTGTATGTGGTTTCAAAGACACTGTATCTGCTATCACACACAGGTGCAAAAAGCCAATGCCAGATGAAACAGTGGGGACAAGGCCATGTCAGAAAGGGTTTTGATAAAGTAAAGAAAATCCTGTCAGAAAAGTGGGTTCTGGCCAGTTCGGCTTTTGACAAAACATTTAAACGCCTTACTAATGAACCAGACATTGGTTTAGGCATGGTACAGATGCAGACAGGGGGAGGTAACAAAAGTAGCCCCTCGCTTTCTTAAGTGAGAAGCTGACACCCACTGAACAGAATTATTCTGGCATAGAAAAAAGTGCTATGCAATTGTATGGCCTGTCCACACTCAAGGGATTGCCCTGCACACAGGCACCTGAGAAGTCAGAAATGCTGACTGTAAACCAAGATTTTCACATCACATGTCTCAACTCCAAATGCTTAGCAGACCCAATCTCAATGCAAAGGGAAAGAAGCAAACAAAAGGAATGGAACGGAATTTGTCTGTGGTCCAAGCCAATCAAAAGGCAGGCAAAAAAACTTTTTTTTTTACTACACTAAACAACTGATCTACGCAATGATCAGCACACTAATAAGAAAAATGGTAGCCAAAGAAGGAAGGAGCTTTGAAAAAAATCACACTGGCATCGGAATAGCTGAAAGTCCAACTATAAAACATGTCAATGGAAATACCTGTTCGTGGCATCCATTGTGCTCCAATCTTTTGGCATCTGTATAAGCAAACAGAAAAGATAATTTCCTAAGGCAATTGCCAAAGTATTTATTATATATCAATAACAAGCACTGGATGGAGGTGAAGACAATATCTCAAGTATCCCTATGGCCGTGTTAGTGCTAGATAATGGATGATAAACTTAAGATGTACATTTAATGCCAGTTAATGGGAAGGAGACTATACTCTGCTTTGTTCCAGCGGTGCCAACAGAATAATTGTCATCTGAACAATCACTTCAGATGTTCATTACCTCTCTCATCCAACAGGATGGCACTACATCTGCAGGGAGGGGGAATGCTGTGCTATTCAAACACCATATTATATTGAAGTGAGGCTAAACGGAGCACGTCCAGGTTGCAATGCAGTCATATACACATGCCAAATTTTGCTCTCAGTTACACTGGACTAAAGCCAGAGCAATTCCATAGGCTTTGCATGAGTGACTGGAGATTTACATCTATATAAACGAGTACAGACTAGTTTACAGTGTTTTCCATCGGTTAGAGATGTAGTTCCAGGTATGGTACTTCCCTCTTGTACTACACTTCTCAGATCCCTTAGTAGAAACCTGGATGTGTCCGTGTATGCTTTCCCTGAACTCAGGCACCCATTACCTCAGACACCACGGTGTCGTTGAAGGAGTACCAGCACCTGTGTTCAGATGATTTTATCTCAGCCTCATAATGGCCACCGTGAATTTCTCCAGAATGGTGACACATTGCAAAGAGCTCATACTGTGCGCCCTAGAAGAAAATCATGATGAAATTCAGATCAGCCATCTTTTCAGTTGCACTACAAACAGACTTTCAGAGGGATACATATAGAGCTTTAGCCAGGAAGCATTTCTGTCACTTCACCTATAAGCATTTCCTAGGCCTCTGAGCTGAACTCTTCAATGGCAAATAAATTACAGACAGCATGGAAAGAAAATTTTGATTTCTTTACGAAGAGTGAAAGATTTGATTATATTGGTGACACCGTAGTAACAATGTAAAGACTGACATCTGGTTGTGCGCAAATATGACAGCATAAACATCCACAATGTAGACAACTATTTTATATTTAAGATTAGCAGCCGTGTTCGTCTGTATCCGTAAATAAAATGAGGAAGACTTTGTAGCACCTTAGACACTAACCAGTTTATGCTCACTAGTTAGTCTTTAAGGTGCTACAAAGTCTTCCTCATTTTATTTTATATTTATTATAAACAAATGTATTAAATCCGTGCCATATATTCAATGTCTTTGTAAAAAAAACAAAAAACTAGTGGTCTGTTTGGACACCCGAGGTGATGACTGCTCCTTCCTAACAGGAAAAGTGGTAACTTCTGAGCTCAGATGACAACTCACTCTCTGGATTTATTTAACATTGTCCTTCTTGCCTGTGCATTTATCCAGTCTGGGACAATGTGATAATCTGGAATCCCTGCAACAAATCCCATTGCCAACTCTATCTGCATATCTACTCAAGGGACACCATCATAGGACTTAACCACATCAGCCACACCATCAGAGGCTCATTCACTTGCACATCTACCAATGTGATATATGCCATTATGTGCTAGCAATGCCCCTCTGATATGTACATTGGCCAAACTGGACATTCTCCACGCAAAAGAACAGATGGACACAAATCAGACATCTACAATCATAACATTAAAAAACCAGTAGGAGAACACTTCAATCTATCTGGACATTCAGTAACAGACTTGAAAGTGGCCATAGTTTAGCAAAAAACTGAAAATAGAAACCTCAGAGCTGGAATTAATTTGAAAACTTGACACTATCAGACTGGATCTGAATACAGACTGGGTGTGGCTGGCTCACTAAAAAATGTATTTTCCTTCTTTTGGTATTCACACCTTCTCGTCAACTGCTGGGAGTGCTGGGAGCCACATCCACCATGATTGAATCGGCCACATTAGCAATCCATCCCATCATCCGGATTATTAATAAAGATGTTAAACAAAACTGGCCCCAGAACTGACTCCTGGGACACTCTACTTGATACTGGCTGTCAACTAGACATGGAGCCGTTGATCACTACCCGTTGAGACGGACAATCTAGCCAGGTTTCTATCCACCTTATGGTCCATTCATCCAGTCCATACTTCTTTAACTTGCTGGCAGGAATACTGTGGGAGACTGTATCAAAAGCTTTGCTAAAGTCAAGATATATCACATCCACTACTTTCCCTTCATCCACAGAGACAGTTATCTCATCATAGAAGGCAATCAGATTTGGCAGGCATGACGTGCTCTTGGTGAATCTATGTTGACTCTTCCTGATCATCTTCCTCTCCCCCAAGTGCTTCAAAATGGATTCCTTGAGAACCTGCTCTATGATTTTGCTGGGGATGGAAGTGAGGGTGACTGGTCTGTAGTTCCCTGGGTTCTCCTTCTTCCCTTTTTTAAAGGAATCTTTAAATTAGTCTTTTCCCGGTCATCTGGGACTCCCCCAATCACCATGAGTTTTGAAAGATAATGGCCAATGGCTCTGCAAACATGTCAGCCAACTCCCTCAGCACCCTCGGATGCATTAGATCTGGACTCATGGACTTGTGCATGTCCAGCTTTTGTAAATAGTCCTGAACCTGTTCTTTCACCACTGAGGGCTGCTCACCTCCTTCCCATACTGTGTTGCCCAGTGCATAAGTGTGGGAGCTGGCTTTATGAAGACCAAAGCAAAACAAGCATCGAGTACTTCAGCATTTTCCACATCATGTGTCACTATGTTGCTTCCCCCATTCTGTAAGGGTTCCACGCTGTCCCTGACTTTGTTCTTGTTGCTAACATACCTGAAGAAACCCTTCTTGTTACCCTTCACCTCCCTTGCTTGCTGCAACTCCAGTTGTGTTTTATCCTTCCTGATTACGCCTCTGCATAATCTAGCAATATTTTTATACTCCTCCCTAGTCATCTGTCCAAGTTTCCACTTCTTGTATGCTTCCTTTTTGAATTTAAGCTCACTGAAGATTTCCCTGGTAAGCCAAGCTGGTCACCTGCCATATTTGTTGTTCTTTCTTCCCATTTGGATAGTTGATTCCTGCACCCTCAATAAGTCTTCTTTAAAATACATCCAGCTCTCCTGGACTCCTTTCCCCCTCATATTAGCCTCCCAGGGGATATTGCCCTTCAGTTCCCTAAGGTAGTCAAAGTCTGTTTTTCTGAAATCCAGGGTCTGTTTTTTTGCTACTCTCCTTTCTTTGTTTTGTCAGGATCCTGAACTCACCCATCTCATGGTCACTGCTGCCCAGGTTGCCACCCACTTCTACTTCCCCTACCAATTCTTCCTGGTTTGTGAGCATCAGATCAAGAGGAGAACCTAGTTGGTTCCTCTAGCCCTTGTACCAGGAAGTTGTCCCCAACACTCTCCATAAACTTCCTGGATTGTCTTCCACTGCTGTATTGCTCTCCCAGCAGGTGTCAGTGTGATTGAAGTTCCCCATTAGAACCAGAGCCTGTGATATGGAAACTTCAGTTAGTTGTTTGAAGAAAGCCTCGTCGACCTCATCCTCCTGGTTCGGTGGTCTATAGCACATGCCTACCATGACATCACTCTTGTTGCTCTCACCTTTAAACTTCACCCAAAGACTCAACAGGCTTTTTTCCAGTTTCATAGTTGAGTTCTCAGTAAGCATACCGTTCTCTTACATACAATTCAACTCCTCCACCTTTCTTCCCATGCCTGTCCTTCCTGAACAGTTTATACCCATCCATGACAGTTCTCCAGTCATGTGAACTGCCCCACCAAGTTTCCATTATTCCAATCACATCATAGTTCTTTGATAGTGCCAGGACTTCCAATTCTTCTTGCTTGTTTCCTAGGCTTCTTGCGTTTGGGTACATGCACCTAGGATAACTAGCCGATTGCCCTACTTTCTCAGTATGAATCAGGAGGCTTCTCATCTTGTACCCTCCTCCTTGTGTTTCCTCCTGGTATCACACATAAATATTGCCTTATAACAGGGGATACAGATACTGTAAGTGAGATTGTGAAATTAATTTACCCTGTTCTCATGAACAGAAGTTGGACAAATAAAAGATATTACCTCACCCATCTTGTCTCGCTACCATTCTGGGACTGACACAGCTACAACCACACTGTATAATGACTGACACTGTAAAACTTCCTTGGAAGAAACAAGTTCATGTAGCACAGGAGATGAAGGAGGTTACTCATCAGGATGACCAATTTTGGGTTGTTTGTGTGATGAAGACCTTTGCCTTGAATGGGACAAAGATGGGTTCCTCTACCCCCAAAGAGGAGTCCAACAATACTAGTAAGGCCACATTTGCTGTCCATAAATACAGCTGCCCAAGAAGGAAACCAAGAAACATTGGAAGGTTCATAATCTTACAAGTAGACTTCAGAGGTCTAGTTCTAGGATGAACAAACCTCTGGTGATAGATAGGCAGGTATGTAAGAAGGAGATCCTTACAAACTTGCCTCAGAAGCTGATGAAGATGATTCATATTCTTCTGAACAAAGAAAAGTAGACCTTTGAGGGGTCTTCATTAAGTGAGTACTAGATCAGCAGTCAGATATTTAATAAACAGTACCGGTGACTCACCCAGACATAGTCCTGACAATGGATTGTCAGCATTAGCCAGTAAAGATGATACTCTTTGCCCGGGTACCAATAATCCTGGTGGTACCATGAATAAGGAAGCATTTTTCCTTGCTTTCACCATGCGTAGTTTCATGACCACAGCAGCAGGTACTAACGTTCACAAGAGGAATGCACATGATTGTTCAAAGAATTCTAATTGGTTTTTAACTGGAGTCCTAGTGTTAGCAATTACAGAAGGCTGCTCAGACTCCATTCCTTGGTCTCTGAGCTCAGCTAACCCTGTTCCTCCAATCAGCTGATTCACTGCACTCCTGGATTGAGAGGGAGGGAGCCTTGAAGAGCCACAGGCTACACCTCAAAGAGCCACATGCGGCGCATGAGCCGCAATCTGAGTATCACTGCCTTAGATGATACCTATGCGCACAATACCAAATCCTTGCATACCAATAGAGCACTTGTAGTATTGGGTAATGTAACCTTCAAAGGTAGTACTGAAACTTCAGGCTGATTTGAAGGCTCTCTCTTTAACAGTACTGAGCACTTACAGGTATGCTTCAGAGGGCACTTTTGTATGCCTTGAAATCCCTTCCAAAGCCACAGCTTGGGGTGATCTGACCTTCTTTTCCTTTGAAGAGCTGGGGAATGAAATCAGCATCCCCTTTCAGTCTCTTTGAACTGCAGCAGGAGCATGACTTATAGCAGCCGACAGACAGATCTGACTGACTGGGATCCGAATCAGGTCTCATGGATCTACCCAGGAGATACATTCTGAGTTTAACGTCACTGTTCTTCTGAGACCCTTTGCTGAGAGAGCAGCAGCAGCACATTTACTAGGAATATGCCCCTCACAGTAAAGACACTTTTCTTAATTGTCAGGGTCTAGCACAGCAACATGACACGAAGGGCATGTTTTGAAACTGGAAGATTTAGGAGATGACATGGCTCTCTATCACCTACTACTTAACTAATGTTAAAACTATCTTACTATACTAACTCCAAAATGCTAATAAAATTAATCTAAAACAAACTGAGTAAATCACTATTTGCAATAGATTATAATACTTGAGTTTAAAAGAGAAGCAAAGCACCGCTAAAGAGTTCCACCTCCAGCCTGAGGCTGCAGTTGAAGGAAATGAGTGGTGGTTTGTCTGCTCCTCCCCTTTATGCCTGGAGGTGGGTGGGAGAGTGCGAGGGCATTCAATGAGCATGTGTGGACCAACAGCAGAAAGTGCTAACTAGGAAAATGTTCCAGTCACATAGACAACCTGCCAACCTTAAGCAGATTCTCACCAGCAACAGCACACTGCACCACAATAACTCCAACTCAGGAACCAACCCATGCAACAAACCTCAATGCCAACTCTGCCCACATATCTACACCAGCAACACCATCACAGGACCTAACCAGATCAACCATACCATCACTGGTTCATTCACCTGCACATCAACCAATGTCATATATGCCATTATATGTCACCAATGTCCCTCTGCTATGTACATCGGCCAAACTGGACATTCCCTACGAAAAAGGATAAATGCACACAAATCAGATATTAGGAATGGCAATATACAAAAACCTGTAGAACACTTCAACCTGCCTGGACACACAATTACAAATTTAAAAGTCACCATACTGCAGCAAAAAAACTTCAAGTCCAGACTGCAAAGGGAAACTGCAGAGCTGCAATTCATTTGCAAATTTAACACAATCAATCTGGGACTGAACAAAGACCTTCAATGGCTTGCTAATTACAAAAATAGCTTCTCCTCTCTCTGAGTTCACACCCCCTATTCAACTGCTAGAAGAATAACCCACCCTCCCCGTTTGGAGATAACAAGCTGGTTCAGCCTAATTGGACTAACCTTGTTACCTCCTACCTAGTTCTTGCCTACTTTTCTATACCTGCCCCTGGAAACTTCCACTGCTTGCATCCGATGAAGTGGGTATTAGCCCACGAAAGCTTATGCTTCAAAACTTTATAGTTAGTCTTTAAGGTGCCACAGAACTTTGTTACCCCGTTCCAATCTCTGGCACTCGGGGGTGCCCAATACCAAGAGTGGAAGATGTACATCACTCAGTGGAGAACCATCTCACAAAGGTTTGCTTGCAGGTTCAAGTTTATGAACTTATCTCTGCAAGGGGGCACAGACTGACTGTCCCCCTAAGACTGAGGCAGTAGAAGTCACCAGGGTGAAGTAGTAGTCAGAGGAAGTCAAAAATCCCCCACCTGAAGATGGAAATGGTACCTAGGGATCCCAGGGCTCAGAGAGGAGCAGATGTCAGGCAAGGGACACTCCAGCATAGTCCATAGATTTCCCTGAATGGCAAATTTCTGTCCTTCCAAGTCAAGGCCTCAAATATCAAGACAAGGCACATCCAACATAGGTTCAAGGTTCATTACAATAGCTTTGCACAAGAGTAGACCTGAATTCTATGAGTCCTAGTTAGAGAAGTTGTTAGCATATTTTCCTTCCCATTCCTTTTATTAGCCAAAGAGAGACTGAAATTTACCTGAGAGCTCAGTGGAAAGTCCACGTTCTCAACAGTCTGTTTTTTCAAATTCACAGTCAGTGAAAAAGGCACAGACACCTCATAATGCAGCTTTGTAAACCGGTTACCATCAAACTGATATCTCTTCAAATTCAGAACAAGAATCTTGGGTACTGTTTCAAAGTAGCAGCGCTGAAAGAGCAGCAAAACAACACATTACATATTATATTACAATCGCCTCCATTCTAAAAATTCCCTTTTGCACACAGATCATTGCAGTAAAATATACATTTCTCTAAAAATAATAATAATCAATTTCCCCCTTTCTACATACACCTTTCAAGTCTGAGCAGCTCTGCTCAGCGCTGCGTACAACAGAACATTCTAAGCAATCCTTGCTTACCGATGTGGCACCTTGTTTTCTTTTGCACTTTTCACAATAGAACTGCTCATCACCAGTAAGGTCTTGCTCTTTCTGTACATCATCCAAAGCCTGATGCTACAAAGAGACAGACATTAAAATCTTATGTAGCATTATTATGACTGAAAGAGAGGAGTAAATTTAACGGCATGGATCGTGTGCCTTGTGGGATAAGTTCCACAAGTCTGCTTCTGTTCTGTTCTGAAGTACATTAGCTTTGCTAAAAAATTAGTTTTTCTCCCAGACAAACATTTAGGACATACAGCAAACCGCATCAGAAAACATCATATTCAGGAAAACACTTAAGTGTGTGCTTAACTTGAAGCACATTTTCAATGCTCCTTGACTTTAATGGGACTCAAGCATATATTCTCAAACCTTAAATTCTTATCTGAACAGGGATTGACAGGAGTATGACCTTAACTTTTTTTTGTTTTGAGTCGGGGCTGTAGAGCCACTGAATGGCAGCTCTCCGTTGCAACACTCTGTGGGTGTCCCTGAGAGCTGGCACCCAAACACCCTCCAACAAGATCTCTTCTGTGCCATGCAGACCTCGGGCAGAGAATTTACCCTCTGGCTTCATTTTTCTTTTCAAATGTACGTTTTAATTATGACATCAACTTCCTTTGAAACTTTTTTATCTCATCAAAGCAACAAAGAATAATTCAATAACCCCTGCTTAAATAAACTGCAGTTTTTTAGTTAGCTACAGGGTACCATGCATTTTGCCTCAATTCTGCAAAGACTTAGGGCTTCTCTACACTTACAGGGCTATGCCACTGTAGTGCTTAGCAAAGACGCTACCTACACCGATGGGAGAGCTTCTCCCATCAGCCAAGGTACTCTGCCATCCCCAAGAGGTAGTAACTATGTCAGTTGGTGAAGCTGTCCTGTCAACGTAGCACTGTCTACACAGGGGGAATATGCATTTCAAGTATGAGTTAAGTTTTACAGAAAAAGAAAACTACCCTATCACTCAGAAATGTGCCACAACTTAGTTCACACAGAGTGCAGGATACATCTGGCAGTGTAAAACATCCCTGATGTATTGGTAACAAGCTATTCCTTACTACTTTCAATAGAAACTGAAAAAAAGTTAACAGCCCGTACTGTATATTTAGAAATGTACAGTAAACCCTCGATTTAACGGACCTTGATTTAACGGACTTCGGATGCAACGGACAAAATTTCTGAGCAAGTCTGATGCATTCCTGATCCATTTCTGGCGGGCTGGCTGCCGGCTCCCGGCTGCCGCCCGGGTCCAGGCAGCAGGCGGGCTACGGAGCTGTCGCCCCGACCCTGTGGCAGGCGGGCTGCTGCTCTGACAGCTCATTTTTTTTTAATTATTAAATAACGGACTTTTTGATTTAACGGACACCCCCTCGCCCGAATTAGTCCGTTAAATGGAGGTTTTACTGTACCAGTATGTAAAACAAAAAGGAAACTGTCACAAGGATGAAAAGTTATTTCACAAAAATGATATGTTCACTAACCCCAAACAACGTAACAAATCTGCCCTGGTCCCTTTATAGTTCTGGAAGGCTTGAATGATCACACAACACCCAGGCAAATGAGTTTGGGGAACTTTTCTATGACAATCCTCTCCTCCTCCCCCTCCCCCTTTTTCTTTTGCCTATGAACTTAAATTTAATGGCTTCCTATTGAAGGTTTAATAGTAACCGACAGATCTGCTGTTGTAGGTCACCCAACCAATACCAGCATATTTTCCTTACCACAGAATAAGCTTCGCAGTTGCGCTTCTCAAGAGAGAGAGTGAGGCTCAGGACAGGATTCTCCTTGATTCTAGTTTCCTGACCGCATCCACCGCAAGTGATGGAATGGACCATTTCAACCTGGTAAAGCTAAGGAAAGAGTGACCACTTAGAAGTATCAGAGGGATAGCTGGGTTAATCTGTATCCACAAAAACAATGAGGAGTCCGGTGGCACCTTAAAAACCAACACATTTATTTGGGCATAAAATTTCATGGGTAAAAAGCACATCTGAAGAAGTGGGTTTTTCACCCACTAAAGCTTATGCCCAAATAAATCTGTTAGTCTTTAAGGTGCCATCAGACTCCTTGTTGTTTTAGTTAGAAGTGTTTCCAACTATCCATAGAGATATAATGCCACAGATGGCGCGCAGACATGACTTTTATCAGGTGAGGGGTGATTACTCAATCTCCATCGTCTCATTCACTTCCCTGGTAGTGCTCAAAGTTGCTTCCATCTTTTGTTGCCTGCAAAAGTAGACAAAGCCCTAAACTGCTAAAAATAATCAATGCTACAAATCTAAGAGGAGTGTGATGCTGGCAAACCGGGTGCCAGTTCTTGCCAAGGCTTTTGACCTTAGCCAGGCACTGACAAAGTAATTGCCGGAAACCAGGCTCTTCCTCCTGCGTGTTAGCACAGTTATGATGGGTATTGAACTTATAACCTTGTCTAGCAGTGCCACCTTCCAGAAGATGGACTGTCTCCAAAGGACAACATACCCACTCACCAGCTGCACTGTTTTCAGCTATGACCAAGCAACTATTTAAAGCAAAAGGCACCTCTTCAAAAGCCGGAGAAGCGCGAGTTCATCAATAACTATTGACGGGAAAATGGCAGGTGCAAAAATATTTAATGCCAAGGACCTTTAAAATAAAAACAGTTTTATATATTCAACTCTCTAACTGAAAAGCTGAGGACCTGTTGAGACCTCTATCAATAGCCAGGCCTCTGTGCATTGAAAAAAGTGAGGATCTCTGGAAAAAACAGTGCACGATCTTGTAATTGAAGACTGTATAATAAATAAAACATATGCACAAGGGGGCGGAATTAAGATTGCACGTAACACCTTATGATGGCACTTCCTTGATTTTGCAATGTAAAGTTCTTTAAATGTAGGGTTTTCTTGGAAGTAATGATCTAAAAGGAGTCTCCAATTAAGATTTGCTGAAGAGAAGAGTTACCTTCTGAATCTCTTTGTTGTCCTCAACGATTGTATTCATCAGAATCCGGAAATATTCTGCGACATCCTGCTGCTGGTGCACTGTACCAACACAAACCAAAATGATCAACATCTCACTGTGGTAGCTGGTTACTTAATCCTAACGGGGCAGTGTTCGCTGCCTCAGTTTCCATTTCTTCTGTTTCCATTTCAGCAGAGACTCTGTGGTAAGATGGCAGATCGGATACAGCAGGGATGTTTCCAGAACTCAGTGAAACTGAGTGAAACAGGGATGTTTCCAGAACTCATGCACAGTGAAAACCTGTCTTGCAACCGCCACAAAAATACCATTTGAGGTTTTTTTAAAACAAACAACAAAACCAAAGGAAACAGCAAGACCCCATACTGCTGCCCTAGTCATTTTTTAATCCCTGGTCATGTGCTTCCCAGAGCACTTTTCACGCCTCTGTGCAGAGATCACCCAGAGGGGCACCTCTGAATGCGGCAACACTCTTAGGGCAAGTCTTCACTGCAGTGAGTCTGGGTGACTGACACCCAGGTTAGCCTAACCCAGGTGTGAACAATCACACTGCAAAGCCAGGCCTGAGTTAATACATCCTCATTGATGCTGAGATCCCCTGTGTATTTCGAGGGCTTCTGGGGGACATTTCCCATGGTTCTGCTAAAGTAAACTGTGCAACTCCGTGATTCTTTGCCGTTGCATTGTACAGAAGGCACTGGAGGATTAGCAGCACTTGAGGGATTTAGCCAGTGTCATAAAGGGAAGGGTAATAACCTTTATGTATGCAATAATATAAAATCCCTTCTGGCCAGAGGTTTACCTGTAAGGAGTTAAGAAGCTCAAATAACCTAGTTGGCACCTGACCACAAGGCCCAATGGGGAAGGAAGACACTTTCAAATCTGGCGGGGGGCTTTGTTTGTGCTCTTTGTTTGTGTCTTCTCTCGGAGCAGAGAGGGACCAGGGGCAGAAAAAACAACCAGCTTTAAAAACCCTGCCTGAAATAAGCATCTAGAATTGAAAAAAGAGTAAGTAAAGCCAGGGAAGGTGTGCGATTATGTTTTGTTTTAGCTTGTGAATTTTCCCTTTGCTAATGTAATTTCCTGTTTTTTTGTAACTTGAACCTGTTTTTTTGTAACATTAAACCTAGAGGGGGAATTCTCTGTGTTTTAAAATCTTTTATTACCCTGTAAATCTATCTACCATCCTGAGTTTACATAGGTGATTCTTTTACCTTTTTTAAAAAAATAAACTTCTTTTAAGAACCTGATTGATTATCAGTGTCCTAAAAACCCAGGGGGGTTGGTCTGTGCTCACCTGTACCAATTGGTGAGGATATTATTCTCAAGTGAAAGCCTCTCCAGGAAATGGGATTAAGAGACTTGTGGGTGGGGGAATATTTTAGGGGAATAGGAACTCCAAGTGGTCCTTTTCTGAATCTTTGTCTAAATCAGTTGGTGGTGGCGGCAATACCGTCCAAGGACAAAAAGGGATTTGTGCCTTGGGGAAGTTTTAACCTAACCTAGTCTGGAAAAATAAGCTTAGGGGTTTTTTCATGTGAGTCCCCACATCTGTACCCAAGAGTTCAAAGTGGGGAGGGAACCCTGACAGCCTATGTTCTCCCTGCAAAGTGATTACCAGCCCAAGTGAAAGAAGAATGTGGGCTCTAACCCACCCACACAACTGGGCCAGCTAGACCAAGATCAAAGTACCACTAAATTCAGGTAAGAGGTTTGTGGGTGTGAGCAGAAGGGGGGCTAGCAGCAACACCTGGGAAAGACCTCGGGCTATAGGAAGAGAGACTCTAAGGACCCAGTAGAAGACAGTGTGCCTGACATAGGAATATGAAGAACTTTTATTATAAAGAAGGAAGAGAAGCTGCTTAGGGAGAGGGCAGGGGAAAGACATGGAGCAGAAATGGGATTGTGGAACCTTTTCTATTTTGCTGATGAGTCATCCTGTATTAACAGAGAGTCAGGGGAACAAATAAGGGACGAAAAGTAAACATGTTGGGGGATTCACAGAAATGAACGGGAGAGGCACAAGAACCTGTTAGGTAGGGACAGGGATCGGGGCAAGACAGGACCAGGGAAGAAATATAGGAAAAATTCAAATATGTATACAGGCTTTTAGTGGCCTAGCAAAAAAGGGAACTTCCAGCCCTTTTGATGATTAGCATCAATAATGAGATATTACTGAGGTAATGTCTCTCTCCTGTTTAATAGAAATCTGGGTCAATGTGAATACGCCATGGCACAGAACTGTAGAGGAACATCTTACCATCTCTCACCCCAAGGCATTCCGTAATCCCTACGGTGGAAGGTGCTGATTTCTTACGCTTCATTTCTTCAAAGAGCTTTTTCAGTTGACAGATGATGCCAGAGTCACGATTATTGTAGCTAAAAATATCAGAGACAAAATGAATCAACCACTTCCAAGGTAGAATCCAGGTTCTGACCCAACTGGGGCTGCGGCAGTGCTTCCAGGAGACAGTGGACCCTCCGGGTGTCTGGGCTGGGTCCTGCGGATGGTACACATGGAGGAATCCCAGACATGAAAGAACGGAATGAATTCAACTCTCATCTGGGGGTGGGGGATTCTCTCTGGCTTGGGGATACAGTGCAATAGGGCACTGAGTAAGGGAGTGACAAGAACTACCCGCTGTGACTCTTTTCTGTGATCAGTCCGTTCCTAGGCTTCACTGGGATCGTTTCTTTGGGACTTGGATTTCTGACCCAGCATCCCATTTCCATTCTGGCCAGGTACACATCCCTCCTCAGCCTGCTCTGGGTCCTGGAGGCTGGGACAGCTGACGTTCCCACATTGCCACCTGGAGGCCATGGAGAGCTGTAGCCAAGGAGCACTGTGGAGGTCAGGCAGTGCAGGAAGTACCGCCTGCAGGGCCTGGAGTGGCAGCTAACTCTGGCCTTCTGATTGGCCCCTGCTCACTGTGTTACCCTTGATGCTGTCTAGGCAACCTCATGGACTGCTGGCTTGCGGTGACTCCAGGCCTCCCTCCACTTTCTGATCTCCGGTTTCCAGCTCCAGTCTGACTCTAGCCCTGACTCTTGCCTCCTGATTTCAGCCTGGAAGCTACCACTGGTCGCCAGTCTCTGATCCTGCTCGCTAACTACACCTGGTGGCTGTTCTTGCCTTGTGGACACCAACCTAGCTGTGGTTGCTAGGCCAGACCACCTGCACCCTGGTTCCTTATACAGACACAACATGTGACAGCCAAAGAAGTGTTTATTGAAAGATAACCAGAGAAGAAAGAATCAGAGAGGTAGCCGTGTTAGTCGGGAATAGCAGAGGTAACAAAGAGTCCTGTGGCACCTTAAAGACTAACTAAAGTATTGAAGCATAAGCTTTCGTGGGCTAATACCCACTTCGTCGGATGCAAGCAGAGAAGAAAGTGTTTCAAAGGTTAACACCAGACAAGGTCTAACTGATTTGGGCGAGTGTCTCAGTTGTACTGAAGGAGGGAGAAATTAAAAACATTAAATATTATCTACCAGCAACTTTGGAGAGAGAAGGGCCCCTCTGGCTCCCATCTCCAGCCCTGGCAACCTGGGTCCTATTTGACCTCTGGTACCCGACGACTGTTTTCATCACATTCTCCCGCACTGTTCCAAACCCTCCTTACTTATCCTAGGCAGGGTGAGTGAATCTGAGGCGCTCTAAACAGATTCTGACCAGTCCATTTAAACCCCATCACACCATTCAGCATCGTGAAGGCTGATTTCACTTGCAAATGGTCCAGCTATGCAGACCTACAGTACCTGACTAGCATGGAGACTGCCGCCTTCACTTAGAAAAGGTGTTTTCCTGCTACCGTGCCCTGGTTCTCTCTCTGGGAACCACTCTGCCACTCCACTGGACATGATCATCACATTGCTAGAATGTGCCCTGAAGCCACTATTAGAAGTGGGCCTCATTTTCCAGTATAACTTCAAGGTGCCTCCTCCTCTGGCCTCCCCATCCCTGTGGGCTGCTGCCCCTTCTCTTTTCCCTTCCCCCTCACACCCTGCAGCCAGCTATCACCGCCTGCCCCTTTCTCTTGCACAGTGCTCCCCTGTCATTCTTGCCTCCATGGTTGTGTCCTACAATGGGTCCTGCAACACCAGAACCGTGCAGCTATCCAACCTAACCAGACGTCTGTGTGCGGCTGCTGATGTAACCCCAGGGTTTATTGTGAACACCCTCACCTGAGGATGGCCTCTCTGAGCTCTGGTGTGAAGAAGAGACACTGCAGCAGGCTGTTTAAGTAGCAGGTGGAACCCTGGTTACGCAGCCCCACGCAGGTGCCTGTAAACAGAAAACATCGATTTGACATCCGGGTTGGTTGGTTGATTTATAAAAAGGAGAGAAAACGATTAGAAAGTGACTAGCCAGGGAACTGCAGTACAGCAAAGCTCCCTTATCAGAGGTGGTCTGGATAAATGCAACTCTAGCTGGGTTGCATGTGGGAAAGAAAAACCCCAACATTTCCCTCTGCCAGGATTTTACTGTTTGGGAAACAGGTCTCCATTCTGTCCCAGTTCCCCCTCAGCCAGTGCCATTCTGCTCTTGCCAGGTACTTCCTTGGTCTAGTTTGAGTTGATTTAGGCACAACCCATGATGTCCCAGACTTCAGAGGGATCAGGTTCCTGACCTCAGGATGAGGGATTGTTACTGGCTACTACAAATCTATCAGGTCCAGAAAAGATTTTGTGACCAAGACGATAATATGAGAGAGGGAGAGAGAACCGAGAACCAGGAGTTGAACTAGCACACAGGTCACTGAAAAAGAGTTCACTTCCTTTCAACTCTCCAGCAGGACCTGCTGAGAAATCATGGTTGGCAAATAGATACAGTGACTGAGCTCCCCATGGGCTCAGCAAATGGCCCAGCAGGTGAATCTATGACTTAATGAGACAAAAACAGTACTGAGGAGACAGTCACCTTTCCTCCACAGCACACTCGCCAACCTGCAGCAGGGACGCCATAAATGGACACTCTCTCTCAGTGCTACAGTGACATTCAGAACAGGGTTTGCGGAATGGAGAGAGGTGGGAGACTATTATCTAACTTGGAGGGAGGCCTAAGAGGGCTGTGAATAAGAAACCTCAGGTGTATGGGCGTGCATGTGTAGCCTTTGGATGGGCTAAAATTCACTTCATTTCCCGTCTAAACTTGGACCTGCTGAGAAATCATGATTAGCAAAGAGACACGTGGCAGCCCACGGACCTGGTCTGTGAATGGGAGAATTTGGGGATTCCACCCTGAAAGGAGTGAAAGGACAGGGTCTGCCTTGGAGAGGGTGTACTCAAGAGAGACTGAAGAGGAGTCAAATGGGCAGCTGCCCCATAGCTGTAACGTAGTCATATCTTCCATCTAGTTGGGAGCCCAGGTTGAGCACTTGCAAGTCTGAGTGAAGGAAGCAACCTAGTGACAGAGGATATGGAAAAAACTAATGTACTCAGTGCTTTTCTTGCCTCTGTCTTCACGAACAAGGTCAGCTCACAGACGACTGCACTGAGAAGCACAGTAGGGGGAGGAGGTGACCAGACCTCGGTGGAAAAAGAAATGGTAGATAACCTGGAGGGTAGGGATAGGATACGGAGGGACCTAGAAAAATTAGAGCATTGGGACAAAAGAACTCTGATGAGGTTCAGCAAGGACAAGTGCAGACTCCCGAACTTAGGACGGAAGAATCCCATGCACTGCTACAGACTAGGGACTGAATGGCTAGACAGCAGTTCTGCAGAAAAGGACCCAGGGGTTACAGTGGATGAGAAGCTGGATATGAGTCAACAGTGTGCCCTTGTTGCCAAGAAGGTTAACGGCACTTTGGGTTGTATAAGTAGGGGCATTGCCAGCAGATTGAGGGACGTGATGGTTCCCCTCTATTCAACATTTGTGAGGCCTCATCTGGAGTAGTGTGTCCAGTTTTGGGCCCCGCACTACAAGAAAGATGGGATGACTTAGTTGGGGATTAATCCTGCTTCAAGCAGGGGGTTCGACTAGATGACCTCCTCACGTCCTTTCCAACTCTGATATTTTATTAATCTATCATTCTACGCCTCCTCACATACCAGCAGGCTTTCCAGAAAGCACCAGAGACAAAACAAAAATTCCTGACCTTCTCCTAGATACACTTTTCCTCATCAGTGCAATGAGATAAGATCAAGATAGGTCAAAACAAGAGCACACGTTAACTTTGAAGTAACATTACCAGTAGGAACAGGCCCAGTAGCAGGGTCGCGTTGCCGCCACGCTGCTAGCCAACTAAGCATGAGCTGCTTTCACGTTAGAGAGTGGAGAGCATCTCCCAAATGTCCCGAGGACTCTCCAAGAGACAGGCCTCTCTCTCAGTTAGTCACCAAGTCGAGTCTCGTTGCCAGAGGAGAATATGTTGCAGCCCTGCATTCTGGGGGGGGGGGGGGGGGGGCAATGGAGGGGATCGATCCCCCTGCATAGTCTCATGAAGCGTAGGGGATGGCCAGGCAGGGAAATGGGAAGGATGAGCTCGCTTGGGACACCTCAATACCTTTTCGTGAGTTAGACGAGGGTGCACTGCTACTGGGGTTCCATTCACCTGCAGGCCAGCATTCTCCATCCCCACTGACATCTGTGTTCCTCTTCCTTGAGTGTTGGCTGTCTGTATCATCAGTGACTGAGCTCCCCATGGGATCGGCAAATGGCCCAGCCGGTGAATCTATGACTTAATGAGACAAAAACAGTACTGAGGAGACAGTCACCTTTCCTCCACAGCACACTCGCCAACCTGCAGCAGGGATGCCATAAATGGACATTCTCTCTTAGTGCTACAGTGACATTCAGAACAGGGCTTGTGGAATGGAGAGAGGTGGGAAACTATTATCTGACTTGGAGAGAGGCCTAATAGGGCTGAGAATAAGAGACCTCAGGTGTACGGGCATGGATGTGTAGCCTGCGGATGGGCTAAAGTTCACTTCATTTCCCATCTAAACTTGGACCTGCTGAGAAATCATGATTAGCAAAGAGACACGTGGCAGCCCACGGATCTGGTCTGTGAATGGGAGAATTTTGGGATTCCACCGTGAGAGGAGTGAAGGGACAGGGTCTGCCCAAGACTACTGAACTGTGCAGCACAGTATGGGGAGGAGGTAATTAAAGTAATCTTGCCAACAAATTAACGAAGTATGGGCTGGATGAATGGATCATAAGCAGGATAGAAAGCTGGCTGGATCGTTGGGCTATATGGGTAGTGATCAATGGTTCCATGTCTACTTGGCAGCCGGCATCAAGTGGAGTGCCCCAAAGGTTGGTCCTGGGGCTGGTTTCGTTCAATATCTTCATCAATGATCTGGAGGATGGCGTGGACTGCACCGTCAGCAAGTTTGGAGATGACACTAAACTGAGAGGAGTGGTAAATATGTTGGAGGGTAGGGATAGGAAACAAAGTGACCTAGAAAAATTAGAGCATTGGGCCAAAACAAATTTGATGAGGTTCAACAAGGACAACTGCAGAGTCTGCACTTAGGACGGAAGAATCTAATGCACTGCTACAGACTAGGGACCAAATGGCTAGGCAGCAGTTCTGCAGAAAAGGACCCAGTGGTTACAGTGGATGAGAAGCTGGATATGAGTCAACAGTGTGCCCTTGTCACCAAGAAGGTTAACGGCACTTTGGGTTGTATAAGAAGGGGCATTGCCAGCAGATTGAGGGACGTGATGGTTCTCCTCTATTCGACATTGGTGAGGCCTCATCTGGAGTACTGTGTCCAGTTTTGGGCCCCACACTAAAAGAAAGATGTGGAAAATTTGGAAAGAGTCCAGAAGAGGGGAAAAAAAAAAGATTAGAGGGCTGAAGCACATGATTTATGACGAGAGGCCGAGGGAACTGGGATTGTTTAGACTGCAGAAGAAAAGAATGAGGGGGGATTTGATGGCTACTTTCAACTACCTGAAAGGGGGATCCAAAGAGGATGGATCTAGACTGTTCTCAGTCGTACCAGATGACAGAACAAGGAGTAATGGTCTCGAGTTGCAGTGGGGAAGGTTTAGGTTGGCTATTGGGAAAAACTTTTTCACTAGGAGGGTGGTGAAGCATTGGAATGGGTTACCTAGGGAGGTGGTGGAATCTCCTTCCTTAGAGGTTTTTAAGCCCTTGACAAAGCCCTGACTGGGATGATTTAGTTGGGGATTAATCCTGCTTCGAGCAGGAGGTTGGACTAGATAACATCCTCACATCCCTTCTAACCCTGATATTTTAAGATTCTCTCATTCTAAGTCTCCTCAGATACCAGCAGGCTTTACCGAAAGCACCAGAGACAAAACAAAATATTCCTGACCTGCTAAATACACTTTTCCTCATCAGTGCAACAAGATAAGGTCAAGATAAGGTCAAGATAGGTCAAAACAAGAGCACACGTTAACTCTGAAGTAACTTTACCAGTAGGAACAGGCCCAGTAGCAAGGTCGCGTTGCCGCCACGCTGCTAGCCAACTAAGCATGAGCTGCTTTCACGTTAGAGAATGGAGAGCATCTCCCAAACGTCCCGAGGACTCTCCAAGAGACAGGCCTCTCTCTCAGTTAGTCACCAAGTCGAGTCTCATCGCCAAAGGAGAGAGAATATGCTGCAGCCCTGCGTTCTGGGTGACTTAGTGATTCCTGAAGGTTTACTTGTGCAAATCACTGTTCTCCACTTCCCTCTCTTCAGCACAAATGCTGCAGGTGGTATCAGAAAAAACTAGCCTGGATAGCTGTCATTCTGTTGCTGTTTAAATACTTTTGCAGAATGATTTATTTTATGGCAGTAACCACATATGGCACCTAAGCTGGACATTTGCCTTTGAACTGTTTCTCCCACAGTGCATGCATTGCTTACCCTTCTTTGCAAACCACTGCTCTCTCTGTTTTTGTCTGTATTTGTGTCTATCTTGTCTATGTTGTATGCCTTTTATATTGTTAAGAGGTGACCAGAGGCAATGGCTCTTACTGACAGAAGCATTTCAGCCAGGGGAATTAAGGTTCTGTCTCCTGTAGCCAATGATTTTAGTCTATTGTTCATTTATTGTGTGACCTTATAATTTATTAACATGTTATGACATAGATTATCATTGTATTAATTAATTAAAAAAAAATTAAAAAATAAATGGAGATATACCAATCTCCTAGAACTGGAAAGACCTTGAAGGTCATCAAGTCTAGTCCCCTGCCTACACTAGCAGGATCGAGTACTGTCCCCTGACAGATTTTTTGCCCTAGATCCCTAAATGGCCCCCTCAAGGATTGAACTCACAACCCTGGGTTTAGCAGGCCAATGCTCAAACCACTGAGCTATCCCTCCCCCCTGTATGCTAAACAGAGTTATATTGTAGGATTATTGAAGTATCAGACTGATCACTATGTAGTGGGAATAATCATGTATTAGATCTTTAGGTAAGTAGGGCTGAAATGCAAGGCCTAGAGTCTGAGGCTTGTAGATTTTAGCTTAGCCATACTAGGCCATAGAGTTAAGAAATGCCTGCATCCAACGAAGTGGGTATTCACCCATGAAAACGTATGCTCTAGTACATCTGTTAGTCTATAAGGTGCCACAGGACTCTTTGTCGCTTCTGTTAAGCTTGAAATTGTTGCCACCAGCTGAACCCACGATGGTGTAATACCACATTACAAAATTCACTCTAAACAAAATACAAGACTACACACCCCATTCCCAAACCCCTTCCCAGGGTTACATTTTCCGTGTACCCAGTTTTCATGGAAAGAGAACACTGATAGAACAGGCCTCTCCGGACCCTCCCACTACTGCAAATTGCAGCAGCTCCTTCTCTCACTTGCCAAACGAGTGGTATGAAGCAAGTTTCTCAGGACATGAGCGAAGCTCATCCTTGACAGCAACTTATAAAACAATCAATTAATGTCACTTACTTGGCCTAGCGTCGGAATTCACCCTGTGGTACAGTAACAGAGAGGTGATGGCACTGTGACAGACACAAGGGACATGCATATCAATACCTAGTCCAATGGATGCCACCCCTTGCACCTGTCCCACGGTAACCTTGGTTGAATTTTGAGACAACCCACAAGAAATGAATAAGAGTTCACTTTTCAAAACACAGTCCCCCTGTTTTCACAATCATATCATTTGGATCAGAAGATCTACCTCTGCGAGCACAATCATTTTCCATTGATTGGGAATTACAAAACTAAGAAAGCAAAGTGAAACCAGTACTCCTCTTTGTTTCGTCAGTTTTGTTTTGACTCAGTCCCCCCCCCCACACACACACACACTTCTCTAATATACCTGTTTCTCGTTGCTTTCCTATAGCCATCTGGCCTTGCCCATCATATAATGTAGGGTTAAAAACCAGTGCAGATGCTCAAGCCTACAATTCTCTAACACAGGTCAGCTGACTTGAGTCCCATTCCTGGGCTTACACTGCAGTGTAGACAGACCCTAATGGGACCACCCTCACTGCTGCACTGGGCAGCAAGGGGTGGATGGGGCCAGGGTTGTAGCTCCTTACATGCCCTGGCTCATTTTCCTCTCTGATATAGGATACACACTGCTTTCTAGAAGACCTGTGACTCTAGCCTGGGAATACGTGTAGAGTACATGGGAATATATGGCAAAGTGGGTCAATTCTAGTACTTGAACGAGAACAGAAATAGTCGCTATGGGAACCTGACCAGGTCAACTCAGTCAAAGCTCCGAAAACATCACACTGGCATTGGAATGGCTGAAAGAGTGATTCCCAGAATGGGGATTGGAATACCTGTGCTGTTCATCCGAGGAGATCTGTTCTTCTGGGATCTGTAGAAAAGAGAATGGAACAGATCATTTCCAAAGGCAACTTCTAAAGTATTTATTAAATATCAGGCACTGGATGGAGGTGAAGGCGATATCTCCTATATCCTTATGGCAATAGCTGTGACATAATGGTGATTAATGTACATCTTAATTTTAACACCAGTTACTGGGAGCGGGACTTACTCTGCCCTGTTCCAGCAGTGAGGAAAATAGTCTAGTGGGTATGGCACTAACTTGGGACACCTGGATTCAATCCTATGCTTTGCAGAGAATTCAGTTTTCACAGGCTTCCTGAGTGACCTTGGGCAAGTCACTTAATCTCTCTAGGTATATCTATGCTCCAATTCAAGCACCTGCGACTGGCCCATGCCAGCTGACTTGGGTTCACGCGGTTCAGGCTATAGGTCTTTTTATTTGCAGCATAGACCTTTGCTGGAGGCCAAGCTCTGGGACCCTGCAAGGGGGGAAGATCCCAGTGGTCAGGCTCTAGCCCAAACTAGAACATAGATACCACAATTAACAGCTCCTTAGCCTGAGCCCCCGCTAGTTCAAACTGGCTGACACGAGCCAGCCCTGGGCGTTAACTACAGTGTGGACATACCCTCTGTGTCCACATTTCCCATCTGTAAAATGGGGATAATAGCACTGCTCTGTCTCGCCTTGTGGCAAGTGGTGGACTGGACCATTTTCACCCTGAATGGCTAGGAAAAGAGTGATTAATTAATAGTATTTCCACCAATTTAGAGAGACACACATATTTTGTCCATCTCCCCTGAGCACCTCCCTAGGAATAACCGCAAAGTTGTTTCCAACTTCTACTGCTCTGGAGAGAAGAGCCACGTTTAACTATTACAAACAACCCCTCAGGGGTAGCAGAGGGATTTCCCAGTCTGTCTCTCACCGGGAGTTCCCACAAGAGAGTCTCCTAGGAAGACGATCTTTGCTTTCTTATTCTCTAAAAAAGCCTCTTGCATTTACACTTCCAGAGAAGATAGACGAGTTACCTGTCGAATCTCTTCTTTGTCCTCAATGATTTTATTCATCAGAAGCTGGAAACATTTCGCCACCTCTAGCTGGCACACTGTACACACACAAATCAGAATGATCAGCACATAATTGTGGTGGCTGGTTCCTCTGTTCTGTGCAAGCTGCTACCCCTTGGGGTACTGTCCTTTGCACATTTCCATCTCTCCTGGTTCCCTCTGAGAGGAGCCTGTTTGTTAAGATGGCAGATGCCTCCAGAACTCTCATGCACAATCAGATCTAACAGCCTGAAAACCTCTCTGGCAGCTGTCCAAACATACTACTTCCAGTCTCTCTTTTAAAACCTGAAACACTGAAGCTTCAAACTACCATTTAAAACACCCAGAGACGGATTCCCCATCATGCTGCCCTATTTCACTATTCCACTTGGTGCCTCTGAGCAGAGATGGGCATCAAGATCTGTAAAGGCCTGGGTCGGTGGGGAGCATCCACTGTGAAGGAGGAACGGCAGGAGGCTGTGCGGAGGAGAGGGAATTAAGGAGAAGAATTGGGATTTTGGAGCTTTTTTATTTGCCTGATGAAGCTTCCTGGGTTCATGGAGAGGCAGGAGAGTTTGATGCTTCTTGCAAGTACCCAGGGCTGTGAGGTACTGCGCTACAACCTGTCCTTCAAGTCTGGAGGCCTTGTAGGGTTGCCAACTTTCTAACTGCACAAAACTGAACACCCTCGTCCTGCCCCCTGCCTCACCTCTTCCCCGAGGTTCCACCCCTTCTCTGAGGCCCCACCCCTCCTCCGAGGTCCCACTCCCCTTCATTACATCCCCCCTCCCTCACTTTCACCAGGCTGGGGTGGGGGGTGAAAGGGAGCTGGGGATGAGGAGTGCAGAGGGGGGTGGGGAGTGAAGGATCGGGGAAGACGTTTGGGTGCAGGAGGGAGCTCAAGGCTGGGGCGGGCTTACATCCAGGCTTACATACAAGGCTGGGGCAGGCTTGACTGTGCTCCTTCATTCATTAAGCGAACCCACTGTTGGCTTATTTCCTAGATGAAAGCTACCGTGTGTCTTCTTGTATTTCCCTGTTATACAAACTAATTCTCTGATCTTAGTCATAAACTGGACACCCTCCTGCTGCATGTTTCTTCCTGTCGATTTTGTGATCTCGTGGACTTTCCAGTCTTGATTAGGTGGGGATTCCTTATGTAAATAGACTTCCATCGTAAGACACTCAATGCACCGTCAGGCAGGGAGATCAGTGTCTCCTGTCTCTTGTCAGAACAGAACCTGTTTATCACTTTCTGGTGACCTGTCTTACATACCTTTTCAGTATATGCACCTACACTTTGCAAAGACTATGATGATCTGTGTGACACAGGCTTTCAGTAGTCACCTAACATGACTCTTTCTGGCAATCTAGTACATAGATATCAGATCCAGGGGATTGTTGTAACCCTCATGCATCCTTGTGCCCTCTGCCAGTTGGTACCCAAAGGTCCCTGGGTGACAGGGAGCTAATATGGAACCAAAACAGAGTACTTGAGGTGGCTCACAACAACTAAGAGAAGTATCATGACAGCGGAGCCAAGAAAAGGGTGAGTAAAAGAGAAGAAACTTCAGGTGGATTCAAACAAATATCCAGACTTTGGGAATATTTTCAAAATTGGC
Organism: Sternotherus odoratus; assembly: GCA_032164245.1. Lineage (NCBI taxonomy): Eukaryota > Metazoa > Chordata > Testudines > Kinosternidae > Sternotherus > Sternotherus odoratus. The sequence goes on along the minus strand of JAVMKO010000006.1, from coordinate 104,175,765 downwards.
CCACAAGTGCTTTTGATGTTCACCATCACTGATGCTGAGACACATAAGCAGCAAGAGGGGTCTCCTCTGAATAACACCTGTTTAACTGCAGTCTGTGAATGTGAGTACCACATGGCATTGAATCACAGAAAGGCAGGGCTGGAAGGAACCTCGAGAGATCATCAGCTCCAGACCCTGTGCTGAGGTCCAGCAAACCTAGACCATCCCTGACAGGTGTGACAGCCTGTTCCAGAGTTTCAGTAAATTTTCCTAATAGCGAACGTAAATCTCCCTGAGACAGACTGTACACTTGTGTCTCTTCCTGCATGCTGTTGTAATAATATTTGTACACAGTATGCCTTGTGAGGTATCATCTGAACACTCATGATTTGCTGGTCAATATTGCCCCCAAAATGCATGTGGGAACACTGTGTGTGAAGTTATAAGATTTCCCTGTATAATGTTATTAACACATGTTCCAAATCAGGGGAGACATTGGTGAACAGGTCTGTCTCCAACCAAGGAATACATGCTCTGCATAATTTTCATTTAAGCAGTAAACAGAGTCATCAAGCAGGAAGGGAAACAAAAGAAGGTCCAAAAGGTGAGGTGAAAGCAGCAGGGAGCATCCTTCCCTCTAGACTTTGTCTCCTGAATCTCAGCTGGAAATGTTTTCCAAGAGAGCAATTGATACTACAAAAGGGAGGGACAAACAACTCAAGGCACCTGCCTCTCTCTATCAATTTACTGCACCAGAAGAGACAAAGGTAGCAGCCATTGATCTGGAGAAAGGGCCTGCCCTAAGAAATTTGGTCAGTAAGACTGCTGAGAGCAGGTCATGAGAAAACTTTGCTTTGAATTGAACGTAATTTGTTGTTAGGCACCAGTTATGCGTGTTCTTTATTTTTTTAGCCATTTCTGATGTTTATGCCACATTACTTGTACTCACTTAAAATCTCTTGGTAGTTAATAAACTTGTTTCATTATTTTATTTAACCCAGTGAGTTTAAATTGAAGTGTCTGGGGAACTCCATTTAGGGTGGCAAGTTAAGTGCATATTATCTCTATTAAAGCAATAATGGACCTTATAATTGTCTCAGAGAGGGCTGGCCAGTACAGGAAGACACTTCTGGGGGGAGATCTAGGACTGGGGGTGCATTGGGATCACCCTACTGTATGACTGAAGCTGGTCAGAGCCAAGGGGTGGCTGGTTGGCTGAGGCACACGCAGACATAGCTGGTAGTGACTTACATGCTGGAGGCTGTTTGTGAGCAGTCAAGGTTGGAGGCCACAGCAGACAGGCATTGTAAAGGGCACCCCAGGTCAGAGGGCAGAGGTGACACCTACTCATTGGTCCGGATTGTGACCAGGTATGTCAAACTCCCTTGCTGCAAATTAAGCCCATTACTTCTTCTCCTATCTTCAGTGTACAAGGGGAACAACTGATCCCTTTATAACAGTCCTTCACATATTGGAAGACTGTTCTCCGATTCCTCCCTCAGTCTTTTTCACTCGAGAGTAAACATGGCCAAGTTTTTTAAACGTTCCTCATAGGTCAGGTTTTCTAAACCTTTTCTCATTTTTGCTGCTTTCCTCTCTCCAGTTTGTCCACATCTTTTCTAAAGTCTGGCACCTAGAAATGGACACAGTGCTCCAGCTGAGGGCTTATCAGTGCCGAGGACATCAGGACAATGACCTCCCGTGTCTTATACACGACACTCCTCTGAATACATCCCAGAATGACAATAGCCGTTTTTTGCAACTGCATCACACTGTTGACTCATAGTCAACTTGTGATTTGCTACAAACCCCACATCCCTCTGGGCAGTACTACCACCTAGCCTGTTATTCCCCATTTTGTAATTGTGCCTTTGATTCCCCTCCCCCAAATGAAGTACTTTGCATTTGTCTTTTTTAAAAAAATTCATCTTGTTGATTTCAGATCAGTTCCCCAATTTGTGAAGGTCCTTTGGAATTCTAATCTTGTCCTCCAACATGCTTGCAACTCCGCCCACCTTGGAATCATCCTCAGATTTCATAAGCACTCTCTGTCCAAGTCATTCATGAAAATACTGAATAGTACGGACCCAGGACTGCCCCCAGTGGGACCCCACTAGATGATCCCTCCCAGTTTGATCAGTGAACCATTCATAATACTCTTTGAGCATCTTACCATTGTTTATCCTAAAATATTGGATAATCTTTTCAGTATTATGCAATGAATCATCAGTCATCTCTCGACACAGCTTTTGCAGATGGTACATGTTGTGGGAGTCATCAACATTATTGCAGCTACAAAATACAAGAGAGACATACAATTAAATTGACACAGTATAGATAGAATCTAGGTTCTGAAACCACTGATAATGCAGCAGTGCCTCCAGGAAAGAGTGGTTTCTCCCAGTGTCAGGGTTGGATCCTGTTGGTGGCACAGTACGAGGAATCCCAGAAATGAAAGAACAGACAGAATTAATCTCTCACCTCATTGGGTGGGGGAGATGTCTCTGGCTCAGGGTCACAATGCATTAAGGCTCTGGGTAAGGGTGTGACAAGAACTACCTGCTCTGGCCTTCATTTGCAGCCCTTTTCGTTGACCAACCTAACATGAGCGGCAGCTCCTTGCCCCGCCTCTTCCAGCCAAGGCCCCGCCCCTATTCTCTGCTCTCAGCCCCTCCCAGCCAAGGCCCTGGTGGTGCGGGGGAGGGAGTGTGGCTGAGAGTTCAGCCCCAGCCGGGGTTGAGTTTTTCAACGTGGCTGGGACTGTGGTGGAGCTCTCTTCCCTGGCTGGCGCTCCAAGCCTGGAGCCCCTCCCCTATTCTGCCCCTTCTGCCCATGGCCACACCCCATTTCGACCCTTCCCTGTTCCACCCACAGCCCTGGCCCTGTTCTGCCTGTTCCCCCTGCTCGTTCCTCCCTCCCACCCCCGGTCTCTGGACCTGAGACTGGAAAGGCTCTATGCCTCTGGGGCTGTGGCAGTGAGTGAGATTTCCTCCAGCCCTGGGGCCACGGCCAGGGGAAGATTTTTCAGGGGCCCCCAAACCCACCCCTAGTCACACCCCTGTCCTTAACCCGCTCTCTGTAAGTCACTTGCAGATGTGAAACCAGGGAACTCACCCTCTGTTCCAAGACTGCCACACAATGCAGAGCAGTCAGATTGTAGCCACAACATGCGAGAGCCAAAGAGGCAGCTCTTTAAGATATCCAGAGAGGAACCATAACATTAAAAGGATTGATATGGTACGTCCCTGCCACCGTGCCCTGGTCCCTCTCTCTGAGGTGGGGGGAACAACAATATTCTGCCACCCTTCTGGGCAGGGCATAACACTACTGGAATGGGCCCTCTACAAACCGTTTGAAGTGAACCCCATCTGCTTGTATAACTTCTAGATTCCCCTCCCTCCTCCTCTGCCCTCCCATGCCTGCAGGGTGCTTCCCCATCTCTTTTCCCTTCTCCCTCACACCTCTGCAGCCAGCTACCAATGCCTGCTCCTTTCTCTGCCTCTCCTCCTCTGCAGGCTACTGTCTCCTTCCCTTCCCCACAGGGCTGCCCTTTCAGTCTTGTCTCAATGGGTCAGTCCTACAATGGGTCCCACAGCACCAGAACTGTGCAGCCATCCAGCCTAACCACATTCTTGTGTGCTGCTGCTGATGTAACCCCAGTTTGCTGTGAATGCCATCACCTGAGGATGGCCTCTCTGAGTTCTCGCGTGAAGAAGAGACACTGCAGCAGGCTCTTAAAGTAGCAGGATGAATCCTGGTTACGCAGCCCCCCGTAGGTGCCTGTAAACAGAGAAATTCTATTTCATGGCCAGGGTTATATATTTATAATTAAAAGAAGAGAAAGCGATTAAATATTTTACTAGATATTGACTTGTCAAAGAGACGAGCCAGAGAACAGATACAGCAAAGGTTCCTGATCAAAACCAGTGGTGAGTGTTATTACTACTTATTTTGTGTATTATGGTAGTGACTTCTGATCCGGTTAGGTGCTTTCTTGGTCTGGTTTAAGTTTATTTAAACAGTGTCCATGATGTTCCCAGGCTTCAGTAGGATCAGATCCCTGACTTTTCGGGAGAAATCAGTATTGGCTACCAGAAAACATCGAAGCTTCAGTTTCCCCTGGAGCTGCAAGTAAACATCAACAACAGTATGAAGCACAAGGGATGAGTCCTTGACAATTAACCTCTCTATCCCAGGTAACTTATTTCAGGGCACCCACGACATATCTAAGGCCTGGGCTACACTAGCAGGGGGGTTTGAACTAAGATACGCAACTTCAGCTACACTATTTGCATAGCTGAAGTTGAAGTATCTTAGTTCGACTTACCTGGCCATCCCCATGGTGGCGGGTCGACCGTGGCGGCTCCCCTGTCAACTCTGCTTACTCCTTTTGCAGAGCTGGAGTTCCGGAGTCGATGGGAGCGCTTTTGGGGATCGATTTATCGTGTCTCACCTAGATGTGATAAATCAATCCCTGATACGCCGAACACTACCTGCTGATCCGGCAGGTAGTGTAGCCCGATCCTAAGTACATTCCTGACACACTTTCTTTTACTAGACTCTGGCACCACCACCAGAAACTGCAAAAATAGCCCAATCATAAATTTGCTGATATAAGGCCTCTGAACCAATAGCCATTTTGGAGGGAAAGCAAAGAAAAGATTAGTTCAGAGCTGTAAACTACTTGGGGGAGCGGTGCTTTTGTATTCTCAATAACTTGCCTAAGGTTTAGTCAGCACTAAAAATTTATTTCTGTATTATACTCACCTAATCCCCAGTCTAGATAATACTATGTTGATTAGAGAGCGTCTCCTGTGGACCTAGGTACCGCCTCTCACGGAGATGGAGCACCTACGTGATGGGAGAAGCTCTCCTGTTGGTGTAGGTAGAGTTTTTGCTAAGCACTAGAGCAGCACTGTCAATGTAGACAAGCCCTAGGAGGATATTCAGTTCTGGCCAATAAGGCTTTCACTCTCTGTGACGGGTCCCCCCCGGGGTTTCACCTGGAATGGAGTTCCACTGAGCCCTCTGACCCAACAGCCTGGGCGCCCTCTTTCACCGTGCTGCTGTGAGAAGCTGCAGACCCGCTCCTGATCCTACTCTTTCTCCAGCATACACACAGGGACACACCCACTTGCAGGCTCTCTGACCAGCCACTGCATTAACCAACAATAAAGAAGCTACAGACAAAATGACCGCCAGCTCCCTGGTTTAGGATCCCAGAGCTGTATTGTCCTGATCTGGTACGAAAATTGACCAGTATGAATTTACTACCCAGTTTGTCCCTCCCACAGTGTGGAGAGGCCAATGCACATTTGTGGGAACCAAGCCGAGATTTTTCCCCTCAGACACGTCACTTAAAGACACACTGGGTTTAGATGAAAACATAAAACAAGTTTAGTAACTACAAATGAGAGATTTTAAGTGATTATAAGTGATAAACTGATCAAAGCAGATTCCCTAGTAAATAAACAAACACAAACTAGCCTAAGATACTAGAAAGGTAGGATATGAACTAACAAATTATCACCCTGGCTGATGATCCAAACAGGCTTCCGATTCTTAAGGCACAGCTTGCATTAGTTTGCAGCTTGGGTTTCCCAGGTCTTCATATACAAGCTAGAAGTCCCTTTAATCTGAATCCAGCACTTTCCCCAGTTCAGTATTTGTTCCTCAGGTGTTTTTAGGAGTCCTCTAGTGTGGGGAGTGAATAACACCAGATGATATCACTCCCTGCCTTATACAGTAGACTCTCAATTATCCAGGATTGGGTTAACCAGAATGTGGATTAACCAGGATGTCAAAAAAATATGCGTAACTCACAGGGCCGGCTCTGGCTTTGTTGCCGCTCCAAGAACAAACAAACAAAAAACCCCACCAGGGTGCAGGGCAGCCAGTGAACCAACACCCCCTTCCGCCGGTGCAGGGTGGCTGGTGAACCAACCTCCCCTCCCCATATTTCCTATGGATGGTAATTATCTGGGATTTTATTAACCAGGATTAATTTTTTTTCTAGCATCCTGGATAATCGAGAGTCTACTGTATAGCTTTAGCATATAGCAGGAACACTTTGTTCCATAACCAGTTCCCAGCCCAGTTTGTGAAAAAATACAGGCATTCCAAGATGGGGTCTAGAGTCATGTGGTCTGGTTACCTGCCCTTGTAGAGTTGTAGCAGCTATTACTTACAGGCTGTCTGGAGCGTTTCCAGGAAAGGTCACCAGGGAGGAGATAAGCTTCTCCTAAGGACTATTGTTTTTCCTAATTAATTGTTTTACCATGAACAGGCCCTTCCCAGCCAGCTATTTAGACTGAAAGCATCTTGCCTAGTGGGCGTTGCCCAGGTGTGACTACATGTAAAACACAGATCCATAGTCAATATTCATAACTTCAGATACAAAAGTGGATCTAAGCTATGTCGACTTAAGTTACGTTACTAATGTAACTCTAACTGCATAGCGTAGATCAGCTTGTCCCCATAATGTAGGCCTGCCGTATGAGTACTTTATTTCCAAATAAGAACATCCAGACGGGGAGCTAATCAGAAATAGCTAATCAGGAGTAGTCCTCAGTAACTCCCCGTGTAGACAAGCCTTCAGCCCGCTAGACAAATTCAGAACAATTAATAGAAAATTATTTGCTCAATGATATTATGCATATTTTATTTGCTTTTCTCTTTTAAATAATCCCAGCAGGGTAACAGAAAATTTGCCATACACTCCTCTCTGAGTGGCTCTCTCCCTTTCTTCCACGCCCTCCACTCCTGCTGCCTATTCCTTCCTCTTCCTGACTTCCTCATTTGGGCAGGGTCTACACTACAAAGATAGGTCGACACAAGGCAACTGACATTGACCTAGTTGTGCATGTTCTACACTTTAATTTGACGCCTGCCAATGTAAACGCCCTATTACACAGACTTAGTAACATCACCTCCCGAAGTGGAGTACAGCCATGGCCAATGTACTTAGGTTGATGCACTGTGAGCATAGACACAGCGTTACGTACGGCGACCGTAACTGTCTCCAGACGCTGCCCCACGCCGACTGCGCTGGTCACCACTGTGAACTCCGCTCCCCAGGGGTCATGGAGAATAGAAAGCTCCTCCCCTTTAAATCCCCAGACATTTTTGTCCTGACTGCCCAGCTAGGCGGACACACCTATCAGCTCCCCACTGTGTGCTGCGAGGGCCCTGCCAGCCCCGGAGCTAGGACCCCTGCACCCCTGGCGGCTGCTGCAATCACTGTACGTCTCTGGCCTCCCATCCCATGGGGACAGGGGGCGGGGTTTTGGAAGGAGAAGAGGAGCAGGGGCGGGGCCACAGAGAGGACAGTGCCCCGTGGCAAGGTGGGGCAAAAGCCCACAACAGGTCCCGCCACCAGGAGAGGCTGGCACCACCCCTGACTATCACTCAGTGTTCAGGGGGGACTGGACATGAAAGATATAGATCCAAGTCTAAATCCTGCCCGCGAAGTGAATCTGCACGAAATGCCAAGTGGTGCGGCCTCCCGGCGGGGTTCTAATCAAACAAGAAAATTTTGCTTTTAATGGGACTCCAAGTGAATGGGTTTTCTCCTGTCCTGCTTCCCAAATGCATGCAGAAAACGCTGGTGAACACAGTGCTTATCATAAGTTAAGGGAGAAAACATGGGGTCCCCCAATTAAGAATGGCCTTATCCCAGTGATGATTTGTATTCTCAGCAATACACGTTTATAAAATCTCCCCTGAACATCTGGCACTATGAAAATTTTACCTAACTTATTTCTGTCATTTATTTTAGTAATACTAACTCTTTTGCATGTTTGTCTCGTCCCTCGTCTCCTTCAAGCTGCCTGGTCTAGTTCATCAGTCATTAGCATCCAACGTCTTCCCAGGTTCATGCACGTTTCGGTACACTGCAAACTAATCAAGCACATGACGTAAAGGTTAGTAGCATCTAGCTGCACAGGTCACCACTAGTTGAATGTAAAGGTCTGACGTTCCCTTTTAACTAAACAGGCATTGCTATGCTATTTAACTCTGCTCCCTCCTGTAACACAATCTCCATTATATTTTCCACACAGTGAGTCCGATACACATTGTGAACTAGCTTCCCCACCTCTGTCACACACGTTCCTTTCAAGTTCTGATTTCCCCTGTGCACAGTAACACAACTTACCTTTTTGCAGAGTTCTGAGAAAAAAGCTAAAGGCTGAATCCTCTCGACAGACTGATCCTGACGGCTTTGAAGCAGTGCTCCTTTAACTATCACTTTCGTTATGACTGGACACATTGAGCAAATACTGTATGTAGCTTTGCTACTTTTTCCTTCTTAGCCCACTAGAAGGAGCAGCGGCTCTTGGCTGGCAAGAAAGTCACTGACATTTGTTTGAAAACACTTTCACACATAGAAAACTTCCAATTCTTCACATGCACACACAGTAACAGAAGGAGAGCTGGAAGAGTTAACTTTGTTGGTACTTATGTGGCCCCCAACACACACACAAGGCAGGGCGGTGGTATTATCCCCATTTTATACAGAGGGAACTGAGGCAAGGGAGATTAGGGCTGGTCTACATTACTGTTTAAGTCGATGCAACTTACATCGCTCAGGGGTGTGAAAAGGGGATACAAATGACAGTGACCAAAGCGCTGTCCACACTGGCGCTATGTCAGTGGGAGAGCAGCAGTTATGCCAACAGGAGAGTGTTCTCCCATCAGCATAGTGCCTCTTCACCATACACTCTACAGAGGTGCTGATGGGCCCTTAGCCACTTGCTAAAGCCACACAGTGGGTCTGAAGTGAACAGGGATGTGAACCCCAAGTGCTAGGCCTCACTCTTTCTCTCCTTAGGTTTAAAACCATCCATGGCAAAGCCTTATTGCTAGTAATATAAGAACCATGGCCCTAAGGAAAAGAGGTTTGTACCTCACCTTGTCCCTTCAGAGCAGCTTGAGTGGAGAAAAAGTTTCACGTTAAGCTGATAGAAACCAAAACATTTGGGGTTTGGTCCCTTGATAGCCCTACAGTTTCACTATGGCAGTTCAGGTCCGACAGATGCATGAATAGCTCCTGTACCCACTGGCTCATTACAGTGCCTCACCCTGATCTTCAGGAAACTCTGGCCGGGCCTCAATGCTCAGACTGCTACAAACCTGTCTCCTGGGTAATGGACTGAGGCTTTTCAATGCTTACTGCAAATTGCCTGGTGTTCTGCAGGCCCTAAAGCGATTAATTGCAGCAGAAGCCCTCTTTCTATTTAAAAAAAGGGAGGTTTACTTTGCAAACCCCCTGATGATCACACAGCCAAACCCCTGAGCTTCACAGGAAGCATAAATTTGGGCTGGGCACGACCTTTGTGGGCCATTGCCCTGGAGGGAGAATTCCAGACTAAACCTGCCTGTTTACAAGCAGGCTCAAAGATCGACTCCAGGCACCACTTACTCGTAAACAGCGCGATTCCGGGAAATGGTGCCTCAGCATGCAAAGAACACGAAACTTAAAACTGACTTTCACTTTCCCTGTTTGGCTCTCAGCCTAGCTGTCCTGCCCCACATATTTCACCAGCCGGGGCTGCATCAAGAAGAAAACAGCTGTAGTCATCCAGCCCACTGGTCTGTAGTTTGACAAGACCTTTTGTTCCCTAATCCACTTAAACAAAACCATGGAGCCCTTAACTAAAACTCCTGGGAAATCAATAGGATTTTTGCCTGAATTGGAACTGTAGGATTTATCCTCAAGTGAGGGAGCTTTGGCAGGAACAGCAGTTACTAGGGTTGCCAGGTGTCCAGTTTCTGATCAGAACGCCCAGTCAAAAAGGGACCCTGGCCGCTCTGGTCAGTACCAGTTAGGTTGGTGGCGCAGCAGAGGTAAGGGAACCCATAGGGGCACCCAAAGGGCACCACACTCTGCCCACACCCCAAGTGCCAGCTTTGTAGATCCCATGGGCTGGGAACCACACGCACGAGGCACTAGGCGGCTATGACTGAAGTTCAATGAAATGGGTAACTTGGGCCAGGTCTACACTACCCGCTGGATCGGCGGGTAGAGATTGACCTTTTCAGGATCAATTTATCAAGTCTTGTCTAGGTGTGATAAATCGATCCCCAAGCGCTCCCCCATCCACTCCGGTACTCCACTGCCGCAAGAGAAGCAGGCGGAGTCGACGGGAGAGCGGCAGCAGTCGACTCAACACCGTGAAGACGCTGCAGTAAGTCGACCTAAATATGTTGACGTCAGCTACACTATTCACGTACAGTAAAACCTCAATATAACGGACTAATTCGGGCGAGGGGGTGTCCGTTAAAGCCGAAAGTCCGTTATTTAATAATTTTTTAAAATTATTAAATAACGGACTTTCGGCTTTAACGGACACCCCCTCGCCCAAATTAGTCAGTTATATCGAGGTTTTACTTATCACGGCAGCCGGGAGTCAGCCCGCCCGGCGGCAGCCAGCAGCCCGCCCGCCCGCCCGGGTCCCCGGCTGCTGGGACCCGGGCGGGAGCTGTCAGCCCGCCCGCCCGGGTCCCAGCTGCTGGGACCCGGGCGGCAGCCAGCACCCCGCCCGCCTGCCCGGGTCCCAGCAGCCGGGACCCAGGCGGGCTGGCAGCGGGGAGCCGGCAGGCAGCCCGCCCGCTGCCTGGACCCGGGCGGCAGCGGGGAGCCAGCAGGCAGCCCGCCTGCTGCCTGGACCCGGGCGGCAGCGGGAGCTGGCAGCCAGCCCCCCAAAAAATGGATTTTGGATGCATCGGACTTGCTCATAAATTTTATCCGTTGCATCCGAAGTCCGTTAAATCGGGGTCCGTTAAATCGGGGTTTTACTGTAGCTGAAGTTGCATATATTAGGTCGATCCCCCCAAGCGCAGACCAGGGCAAAATGTCCTTTTTATTGCCTAAGTACTTTATATTCCCTAAGTACATTACCCTTGTTTCGAGTCAGGATGACCCCTGGGGCTCAAACTTCAGTTGTGCTCACCCCTCTTGATTTCTCTCTCTCTGTCACCCCCCCCCCCCCAACACTCCCATCAACCTATTTTCCCTTCTCAGGGTAACACAGAAAGTTGTGGACTTGTGGCACTGCTGATTCAGGAGTGGTGGAATATAGGATTTGTGGTTTTGCCAAATATCCCCAATTAGAGAGGTCTGGACAACTCACAGTTTGCTGGGGGAACAACACTGTAAGAAGTCATTTATAAACTTGATTTGTTCAAAACCTGGGCTGCCTGCGAGGGTGCTAAAGAACAGTGCTCAGTGACAGCCCTGCTCTCAAATAAGGGACCAAGACAGCAGAACGTTCTCTCCCCAGAAATAAAAATTAAATTCAATGAAAAAAAATGTTGGTGGAGACTCAGGTTCAAAATCGTTTACTTCTCTCTGCTCACGCTCTTCTGCTGCTGTTATTCACACTAAAGATGAAAAGGAGAAGTCATTTTAGATAGAAAACCCTGGCTATGACTTACGTGGAAATCCATTTCTTTCATTTGAGCCCTTTTTTAATCACAGCTTTCACGTAACAGTTGCTGCCGCAAAACAGTCGCTCCCCCTGTATGGAGATTGCAAGTTTTTTAACAGACTCCCTGGGCCTCAGAGAGAGATAAACAGGGAAATGAAAGGAGCAGCTGCCTTCTTTCCCTCACAAGGGGCAGGGCAGTATGAGTGTAGAATGCTGCAGCTCCAGAGAGAAGGAGGAGTCCTTAGGTAGGTCAAAGTGAAACCATTTCTAGCTAGCTGTGTAATCATTTTCAAACTGTACCATTGTACAGGACAGACGCTCTCTCCCTTGAGGGAGAATTTTTGGAGGAGTCTTTTCTGTCCCCTTGGTGTCTCCAGCGAAGACTATGGAATTTTTTAGGAAAGAAAATGAGGAGCCTGCGCCGAAGTTTGTTCGTAGAAAGGACGATATCACAGGTAGGATTTTCATTCATCAGCCTGATAACGTGGGACCTTCCTTGTTTGTTGCAAACACACTGTAGGGGTAAAGGGGCTTTGTCTGAAACTGAACTGGAGTTTGTATCACCAGATGTTAAAGCCATTTTGAAGCATGAGAGCAAAGCAGGAACTTAAAATCATGATGTCAATTGCCTCAGTTTGAAATCTGCTCTTTGGTGACTTTGCTCCTTGTCGTTTCCTGTTCAGCACACACAGCTCACTAGGAGAATGTTGTATCAAGCAGGCGAGGTACAAACAAACTTTAACAGCCTTTATTTAACAACAGTGGAAACTCTTTACAGAGCTGCTGCTGCTGCACCCCTCTGTAGCTCTAACTCAGGCTTGGCTCAACTGCTCCTCCTTCCTGTTTCCTGTCCTACAGACTCCCAGTTCTAATCATTACAAGCAGCATCTATAGCACCACAGCGAAGCAGCAGCTGGGTGCATGCTGCATGTGTGGACACTGTTCTCCCACTTCTCTGGGGTGTCTGGAGAGAGGAAGGGTGGGGAGAGGGGTGGCATTAGGGAAGCAGATGAAACCTTTAAAGCCCACCTATTCTATAGCCATAAAAGGGGGGCAGGGATATGCCCCCTTTTACGAGTCTGGGACTCTGCCCATCCATGGCCAGGGTGGTGGATCAGAACACACAGACCCTGCCCCAGCTAGGAAGTTGAAGGAGGGTATGAAAAGGATCATGACTTTAAATGGAACTAACGTAAAAGTATTTGTGTCAAAAGAGGTAAAGAGCCCGTAACAGGGTGCCTCTTAAGGGGGAAGGGATGTAACAGGGTGCTGGCTAAGAGAACCAAGCCAGGGCCGTTAGCCCGGCCCCAGTTAAAAAGGGTACTAGTTGGGGCTAGCTGGGAGGCCATGCCCTAATTACTTGAGGGGATGCACCTGCAGGCCTGAGTAGCCAGCCTTCTATAAAAGCTGGCAGGAAGGAAGCAGGGGAGGGAGACCAGGGGAGACTAAGGAGAGATAGGAAAGGGAAGAGTGTGGGTCTCCAGGTCCCTGCTGGCAAAGAAGCCAGTGATCTCTCTGACTGTTGGTCTCTGTATATATCTGTAAATAGGTGGTGGGGATGGACACAACAATAAAGGACAGGGGTGCTGCACTTTAGTTGGTCTCTGGGAGTTTCTGTGGAGAGGACCGGCAAGGGCCTGGTTACAGAGCCCTATGTGGATTTTCATACAGACAGAGATGACGGGGGGAGAGGGGGAATGCCAGGTCACGTGCCCCCCAGATTTGCTGGTTGGCTTGTACTGAGCATTTTGTAAAACAGTCTTGAGCATCGCTGCAGAGAACTCAGTGGAGACCACAGTTCAACGTGTAGCAGCAGCCAAAACGCCAGGAAAATGTCAGGGCATCTAAGGAATGAGATGGAGACTCTGACTGTTATGGGACAGACATCTGATAGCGATGTTCAAATAGTTTTCCAGGTTCTTTTTCTTAGCACGCAAGAAAGTCAGTCTGAAGAAATGCGGCATTATTGCTAATTTGTGATGCAATCTCTTTTGGGTGGAGCTCTTGCAAGCAGCAGGAGGGTTTCCCCTTCCTGTACCTGGTGATATTCTGTAGGGGGGTCCTGTACATGCTCTGTGCATTTTTATGGCAGCCTCACTGGCCTGAAGGAGTCAAAGGACCCTGAGGAAGAAGGCTCAGGAAGTCTGTGGTAGTGGGACTAGAACTCAGATCTCCTGACTCCCAATCTTTTGTTTTAACATCCTTTCTAAGCAGGAAAGATGAAGGTCCCTTGGGTCTTTGGGAAGGAGACAGGGGACCCCTTTCCCCAACAGGTAAAAAGAATGATCTGAACCAAAGAAGAAAAGCAGAAGGAGAACAGGATTTTAAAAGTGCAAATCACATGTATCCCATTGAAAGTCAATGAGACTTGAGTCCCTGAGTCCCTGAGGAACTTTTGTAAATATGTGTACCCTGGAAACATCCTCTGCAAACTGCTTCAGGTGTGTGTATGCACATGTGCGTGTGTGTGTAGAGAATCTCCCACCAGACCAAAGATCCAGATTTGATAAACACACTCAGTTTTGAGAGGATTTCTATGTTAATTCAGCTAGTGTCTCCTCGCCTGTCAGGTGATGATGACGACCTCATGAGGGTGGAAATGTCTTGTGGACATGCTACGGATCCTGGTTCCTTAACAGCTTGGTGCCGAAGTCTGTTAGACCAGGTAAGAGAACACAGAAGGCTGTCAGAAAATCCATAGTACGTGTTCTTAATATACTTGGTTTCTTCCAGAGATATGTCCCTTGATGTACTGAAAGGTTCTGTCAAGTGGGAAAACTGTCTTCAACTAATGTGGGACATTCTGAGACCCTTTACTGTTATTTCCCCTCCCATCCCCCGCTTCCCTCCCCGCCCCAGAGAAATAAGTAACTACCTGTGATGCAAAGAGATCATTCTTTCCAGTGACAAAGACCCTCCAAAACTTCAAAGGGTCCATTTCAAATAAACAACTGAAGTCCAGATGCTATTTTTAAAGCCTTTGAGTTCTTTGGGGGTGGGGGTGGGGGTTAAGGGCAGGGGGTCTCTGGAGGGGGTGACCAGGGGACAAGGAGTGAGGGGGGGCAGTTGGATGGGTCGGGAGTTCTGAGGGGGGCAGTCAGGGGGCGGGAAGTGGGTGGGAGTCAGATAGGAGCCGGGGCCAGGGTGTTTGGGGAGGCACAGCCTTCCCTACCAGGCCCGCCACACAATTTTGAACCCCACTGTGGCCCTTGGGCCAAAATGTTTGCCCACCTGTGGACTAGATGACCCCTGCAGTCCCTTCTAACCGTATGGTTCTATGAACTTGGAGACACACAAGTCCTCTCAAAATGCCATGCCCAGCTGTGGTTCTTTTGAGTAGCCATAGACTCCGCACCACTGATTACTCTATTACACCATTTGGAAACTTTTGTTTTAGTCAACATCCATTTGGCATATCATCTGCCTTTGAACACTTTCAAAGGAAGAGGAACCTTTCCAGGAATTATGACCTCTACCAAATCATAAAAGATTAGGGTGGAAGAGACCACTGGAGATCATCTAGTCCAACCCCCTGTTCAAAGCAGGACCGACCCCAACTAAATCATCCCAGCCAGGACTTTGTCAAGACAGGCCTTAAAAGCCTCTAAGGAAGGAGATTCCACCACCTCCCTAGGGAACTTATTCCAGTGCTTCACCATCCTCCTAGGGAAATAGTGTCTCCTAATATCCAACCTAGACCTCCCCCACTGCATTTCTCCTTGTTCTGTCATCTGCCACCACTGAGAACTGTCTAGATACAGCCTCTCTGAAACCCCCCTTCAGGTAGTTGAAAGCAGCTATCAAATCTCCTCCCACTCTTCTCTTCTGTAGACTAAACAATCCCAGTTCCCTCAGCCTCTCCTCATAAGTCATGCGCTCCAGGCCCCTGATCGTTTCTGTTGCTCTCCGCTGAACTCTCTCCAATTTGTCCACATCCTTTCTGTAGTGGGGAGCCCAAAACGGATGCAACACTACAGATGTGTCCTCATCAGTGCTGAATAGAGGGGAGTAATCACTTCCCTCAATCTGCTGGCAATGCTCCAACTAATACAGCCCAAAATGCCGTTAGCCTTTTTGGCCACAAGTGCACACTGCTGACTCATATCCAGTTTCTCATCCACTGTAATCCCCAGGTCCTTTTCTGCAGAACTACTGCCTAGGTAGTCAGTCCCCAGTCTGTAGCAGTGCATGGGATTCTTCCATCCTAAGAGCAGGAGTCTGCACCTGTCCTTGTTGAACCTCATCAGATTTCTTTTGGCCCAATCCTCCAATTTGTCTAGGTCCCTCTGAACCCTATCCCTACCCTCCAGCATATCTACTACTTCTCCCAGTTTAGTGTCATCTGCTGATGACACTGGATAAAATGATACATGCAAATTCTCAAGGGACAGAATGAAGTCTTTAGACCAAATTATTGATGAGACAGGGTCAAAGCGGTCCCAGAAAGTGTACAAACAATAACCCAGGGTGAGCATAAAAATTGTAGAGATTATATGGTCATGAATGACCCATGCAAGGAAGTACCCTTCCTAGCATAGAAATCAAAATCCTTGACGATGGTCTCTTGAGGAACAAAAAAGTCCTGGTACTGGAGACCTATACAGAGCTAAGTACTCAGAAATAAAATAAAACTTGAGTACCTAGTCACATTTAGTTTTCTACAGCCCAAACAAAAACCACAGTTTCAGCCAATGCATTATCCTAAGGACTTGATGTAGTCCTCCTTTCACAATCAGGATGGGCTTCCCCAGCCAGGGGAACGTGTAACAAGAAGTGGATGAATGGCCCAGAAAAGTTACGATCCATTGCAAAAAGGGATGGGGAAAAGGACAAAAATTCAGACAATGCTGTCAAGCTGTGTTGAGCACTTTCAGGTGATCCTAACATAAATCAGTGTGTTGTTGAAAAGGTCCAGAGCAGCAATCCCGAAACCAACGTAAACGCACATTCTCAAACTGCGTGAGGACTACCAAGTTCTTCATGAGTCCTGCTTCCTAAATCTCAGGGCATGGTTAGACTGGCGCTTTGCAGCGCTAAAACCCTCCAGTAGCGCTATAATTTTCGTACAGTACACACTTCAAAGTGAGATTTTGCGCATTTACTCACTGTTTAAAGCGCAAGTATTAAACCTCCTTTTCGAGAGGCAGAAGGCTTTTAGCGCTAGCGCTGTAGTGCAAGGTTGGGAATGTGGACACCCATGGGATCTCTTGCATGCCTCCGAGCCATTTAAGGCCATCAGCAAGCCATTAAAGACAATCAACATGCCATGTAAGGCAAATGACATGAGGTGTTGTTTTATAAAAGCGGAAGTAGCTTTGCAGTTTCTCTCTAACAACTCACACAGCAAATAACCAGTGAAAATGCTTGCGGACGGAGCTGTTTGTCTTAAATACAAAGCCTGTCAGCTTTCGTTAAGGAA
Source organism: Sternotherus odoratus (assembly GCA_032164245.1). Classification (NCBI taxonomy): domain Eukaryota; kingdom Metazoa; phylum Chordata; order Testudines; family Kinosternidae; genus Sternotherus; species Sternotherus odoratus. The sequence goes on along the minus strand of JAVMKO010000006.1, from coordinate 104,158,938 downwards.
AACTCACTGACAGCCTGATCTTCTCTCCCTGCGAACAACTTCCCAGTGCCCCCTCACCTCCCCTTCTTTGCAAAGCACGTTGCACCCAGCTGAATGCTGGGATACCTGCCCTATCCCGCTACTGTCACTGCCGCCAGAAATGCTACAAATGTATCCATTCTTTAGCACTACAGGGTTTCAATCTGCACAGGCTCTAGCGCGATACCTATTGCGTTACATTGGGAAGCGCTACCAAAAAACGCACTATAATCTCTAGTCTAGCCATACCCTCAGTCTTTTGGTGCAGTGCGTGCTGGTTCGGTGAGCTAGTCTTACGTTTAAGAAAGAAATAAGGCTGAGTGGATGAGAACCTGAAATTCCAGCTGGAATTTCTCTTTGCAGATTTCCAAGCTGGGCACATACAGAACAAATGAGAACAGAGAGACAAAATAGGGAAAGAAACGTTACATACTGAAAGAAAGAAGAGCAATTTTATAAGTAGCTCCACAAAACAGCATACACAGCCAGACTGGAGATGACAATCAGAATCATCAAAGCAATTTTTCTTCAAATCACTGATTTCCTGCTCCCCTCCCCTCTCCCCCCCCTCTTCCCCTCTCCCCCCCCCCCACTTAAATATGAGCTTTGTCCCATGACTTTGTTTTTTTTTTTTTGCTTCAGGAAATATTTCAAAAATATACTCCTTTAAATAAATCCTTTAAATATTTCACTTTCTGATGACACAGTGACACATTCATAAACCTCAGATTAGCAAGTTATTTAAAGAAATCGTAATGGGAAGTGAAGGTTGGTTATGGCTATATATACACACAATGCTTCAACAAAGAGAGAAATGAAGAGTTAAGCTGCTCCAGAAATCAGAGAAAGCACAATTTTTTCTGACCATATTTAACACTTCCATCACCGGAATCACCACCTCCAGAATCTCCTCAGTACAACTAAACCCAAGTTCCAGACAAACAAGCGGCTCTACTAAGATGGAGTTAACACTGACCTTAAGAAGTGGCTTGTAACATGGCACAGGTTTCAAATTTCACAGCTTTGCCTCTTTGATGTCTGTGCTTTCCTGGCCTCCAGGGTCACCTGAAGTTTCACTGCCCTGCTGATGTTAATGGGGAGAAATGTGGGAAGGAATGGTCCTATCCAGAAGTCCGTCGGAATGCTTCACTCACTGAAAAAGAGCAACACAACTTTGAAGAAAAACTGGCCAAGTTTGCAGCCAAATATTACCACGACTTCAAAGAGGTGAGTATGGATCCCTACTGCTTCTCTCCTCTTTCACACCTCGGCCTTGGTTTTATTCATTTATTGTAGACTAGTGTAAAAGCCCGTGTACACGGGCCAAAGTGCTTAATGGTGTTTGCCCTCAGTCCCACTGTACCGTGCCCTGTTACCTCACTGGGGTCCCCCTCCTTCTCTACCACTGCCTCTCAGCTCCGCTGCACTGTGCCCTGCTTCTCCCCTGGGGTGTCCCTCCTTCTCTACCATTGCCCCTCAGCATCGTGCCATTACCTCACTGGGGTCCCCCCCCCTGCTCTACCACCGCCTCTCAGCACTGTGCCCGGTTACCTCACTGGGGACGGGCCAAAGTGCTTACCGCTGTTTGTCCGGGCTGTCTCTGCAGCTCGCGGCGGCGCACACGCGGTGGCCATTTTGTGCCGCCGAACTACCACTCCCAGCATGCTGTTCGTCTGGGCCGTCTCTACTGCGCATGACGGCTTCGGACAAACTTCCTCTGGCCTTTTATTATATAGGATAAGGGTGAAGTGGAACTGCTCCTGCTGGTGCTGCTGCCGCAGCTTCCATGTTGCGCCATGACAGTGATGCTGCTGGTTAGTGATTCGGGGCGTCCTAAGGAGCAGACACTGAATCCAGCTGTTCCTCTGCCCGGTCTCACGTAGCGCACGTCCCTCACAGAGCAGGGGGACACTGAGCTTCTCTGTGCCGCTGGGCGTGTGCAGGAGATGGAGCTAAAAACCAAATACATTTGGGAAAGTCACCTTCATACACAGCAGACAGCGGATCTCCTGAAAGGTGACCTGCAGGCCTATCTCAAGGGCCTCTGTACATTCCCACTCACGGGTTGGTGCGCCTGACGCCTCAAGTTTCCAGAACCTTCTGGAAAGCTGTGTCCATTGGGCCTGTACTTTTCAGTCCATACATCTGATGAAGTGGGTTCTAGCCCACGAAAGCTTACGCACAAATCAACTGGTTAGTCTCTAAGGTGCCACAAGAGCTCCTCGTTGTTTTTAGGGAGAAGGGGGCACTCCTGTCAAGTAGGAGCTCACCACCACTCTTCATAGAGGCCAGGGATCCACTGCTTAATATTCTGCGAGCCGCCGTTCAGGACAGGCCTGTCCTATATATGAGCCACGGGCTTCTGGCTCCTGAGAAGGGGAGCTGGCTGGCATCATAGTCTCCCCCGTATCTTCTCTGCTGCAGCAACTGACACCGACTGACTTGCAGCAGCTCAGCTCCAAATGTTTTGGTATTTGCAGCTTTGGAGAAAAGCTAACAGGGGCCAAGTCGTCTTACTCTGGAGAACCATCTACTCCCCATCCCCACACAGACCCAGAGGTAGCGAGCTTGAGTGGGGCAGAGGGCAGGCAGTGGGAGGGGGCAGATAGGGGGCGGGGGCCAGGCTGTTTGGGGAGGCACAACCTTCCCTACCCGGCCCTCCATACAGTTTTGCACCCCGATGTGGCCCTCAGGCCAAAAAGTTTGCCCATTGCTATTATAAATCATAAAGAAGTCAAAAGGGCACCTGCTCATCTTTACAGGTGATCTGTAAAATGGGAAGGAACTCCAGAAGTGACATAAATACCATTTGATGCCACTTTCTTTTTAAAAAGGATGGAGTAACAGTCTCACTCAAATTGTCTGAAATCTGTTTTTTTCTCTAAGTGTCCCAACTGCAAAAGCTTTGTGGAACGCCAAGATCTGAAAAACCTGAGTGTGGCCTGTATCATCTGCCATTCATTGAAGGGGAAAGTCTTTGAGTTCTGCTGGCAGTGCCTGAAGCCCTGGAAAGGTGCTGGCACATCATCCGAGAGGTGTGCAAATGAGGGATGCAAGAACCAGTCCGTGGAAGTCTTAGCAAACTGCAAGCTGAAGGATCTTCCAGGAAGTGAAATAAAAAACTGTCCCTCCATCCGTGCTTGTCCCACCTGTGGGCGACTCATTGAGCACATGGAAATGTGCAAATATATTGTCTGTCCACAATGTCATGTTGAATTTTGTTTCGCTTGCCTTGAAACTGCTCGTAACTGCCAAGCCAGCAAAGGCAGTGCCCATTTTCAATACTGTGCAAAACCACTAGCTCCGAAACAAACACAAATTCCGGTATGGGCTCAAAAATAAGCAAAATTGTTCCCGCCGTACAGCCCAGGGAGATTGGGAAATGCCCCAGGGTCAGTTCTCAGCTCCACCGCAATATTCCCGAATGCTACGTTATCCCTCCTGCCAAAGAAACTTGAGGGACAGATAAGAGATTGATCGAGAGTCAAGACAAGCTCACTCACTCCAATGACATTTTTTCCAGTGAGGATAGTGTGTGTTGGGGGGAATAGTATAGGTCTGCTACACCTGACATTTAAGCCATACCTGAAAAAAGAAAATGCTTACAATATAAAATATATATATGTGCATTTTTTGTAGCTTGTTTATGATACTAGAACCCAGGTAATTAACAGATACTCAGATTTTGTTAGACAGCAAATATAAATTCAGAATCATAATTGTCTTTCCTCTTTCTACACGGTGGCTAAGACTGAATCAAACTTGAACAAAACCAGATACAAATAAAAGGAAGTTCTTCTTCACACAGCGCACAGTCAACCTGTGGAACTCCTTGCCAGAGGAGGTTGTGAAGGCTAGGACTATAACAGGGTTTAAAAGAGAACGGGATAAATTCATGGAGGTTAAGTGCATTAATGACTATTAGGATGTGTAAGGAATGGTGTCCCTAGCCTCTATTTGTCAGAGGGGGGTGATGGATGGCAGGAGAGAGATCACTTGATCATTACCTGTTAGGTTCACTCACTCTGGGGCACCTGGCATCGATCCCTGTCGGTAGACAGGATACGGGACTAGATGGACCGTTGGACTGACCCAGTACAGCCTTTCTTATGTTCCTTATGTTCTTAAATGGTTTTGTTTTCATAGGCTTCAGATTAAAAGGCTTGATCTTGACTTTTAAAGTATTTTGTCTAGCTGAAGGAAAAACCACTCTTTCTGTGCAGTCCTCCAACCTTCCTCACGGGGATAGGGGCTTGTGAAACATGTCCAGCTTTTCACACACAGTACTGCAATCTAACACACACAACCCGGAGAATCCCTCTTCAACCCAGTATTAATTGATCTTACTCTTTTGATGGGTAAGAAAGTTCAGGCTTGGCATTCATTGGGAATAGTGAGGGCTGGTTCAGACATACCAAACATGCCAAATTATTAAATGTAACCCGTTGTAAAGCTGTGAATAAATTGGTCTATGTAACATGTGTTATGCTGGCCTCATTGTGGAAGTATAACTATGGGTCTTCTGTATTCCAGTACAACAATATTCTCTGTTCAATGCTAAAAGAAAGTAGTTCTTAGATGTCCACTACTGTCACATAACAGTAGACTCTTCATAGTTAAGACTGTAGTTAGCATTTCTCTGCATGATGGATTTTGATTGTTCTTGCTTTTAGAGGTTTAGCATTAAAGCTCATTGAAAAAATTAATTGACACCTGTTCTAAAAATGCTGAATAAATTGAATTAGATCTTTGAGATTTTAAAACAACACTTCTAGGAAGTTTTGGTGAAATTTAATGTTTGTGACTGTCTACAGGCAGCATCCTATCTGCTTTTAGTATGCTTGAAATTTGGTAATGAAAAAGGATACTACTAGAACTGGTCAGATTTTTTTCTTCCTATGCAAAATTTCACCATCACAAATTTTTTTATCTTTATCAACATTTTCTGGTAAACATTTCATTTTGTGAAAAACAGAAAAATTAAACTTTAGAAGTTTTGGGTGAGAACTTTTTGGTTTTCAGTGAATAAGGGCCTAATTTTCCACAGAAAGCAGATACTTGGAAAACTCGGGTTAGTTGAAAACTCAATTTTCTGTCAAAAAACAGTTTTGACTGAGAATTTTTGACCATTCCTAGATAACTCCATGCCTTTTCACCATTGCTTTTGGTCCATGTACAGCATTTAGGCCAGGTCGGATGGGGGGGGGGGGCGGGGAGGGAAGCATAGCAGAAATATCTTAGGTTGACTTATCTGGGCATCCTCAGTGTGGTGAGTCAACCCCAGCCTCTCCCCAGTCAACTCCACTTCCGCCTCTCGTGGCAGTAGAATCCCGGAGTTGACAGGAAGAGCGCTCGGGGATTGATTTATCAGTTCTACACTAGACACGATAAATCGATCCCTGATAGATCAATCACTACTTGTCGATCGGGTGGGTAGTATAGACATATCCTTAGGAACACAGGAGATAAAAGCTTTATACATGCAAAGAGATTGGATTTAGACAATGATTCAGGACTAGTAAAATGTAAAAAGTGCAGGTCTAGTAAAATATTATTAAAGGAACTCTCATTCTTTGAAAATTAGAAATGATTCTCCCCCACTGTAGTCTACAGTCAAAAGGACTAACAGGATGTACTCCCATAGGCCTAGTACTGGAAAAATCTTTCAAGGGCAAAATCAAAAGATGATGATGCTTTACTTGTGCAGGGGGTGATGCTTTGCTTGTGCAGAGGGCACGAATCTACACATAGCACTGACCAATCAAATATACCGTCCATTTTGATGGAAAGTTTTCAAACAATTTTAGAGCTTCTAGGGGTGCATAGATTTTATTGTTTAGAGCCAATATTAAGTTGCCACTAACACTTACAGTGTAATGGTCTGTACGCTCCATCCAATTTGTTTAGCTCCCCATTCAGCAAAGGACTTAAGCTTGTGCTTAACTTTAGGCACATGTTTGAGTCTCACTGACTTCAGTGGAATCCAAGCATGTGATGCTTTACTGAATAGGGATGGATTTCAGCACATGCTTATTATATGTTTTCCTGAATCAGGGCCTTAATTTTTAAAATGGTATCTTACTCTTACTTACAAATATTTTAATTCTTCATTTATTTGCTTTTAAGACATTGTATATCTTATACTGCTCAAATATATATCAAATACAGTAAAATAATAATAATAATGTTTCAGCACAACACTGTTGTCAATATCCTTAACTTTTTAAAATCAGGGTTTTTTTAGTAATATAGTAGTGTCACATAAAACTATTTTCACTTCTCTTTTTCTACCTACAAATTGCGCCAAAAGCCAAGAAAAAAATAAACTGGATACAAAGTGGTTATATAATTTTCTTGCAGACGTACCAGGTTTTTAGAGAAATGTGAGACTCTCAGACAGTTTAGAAATTCAGTTTTCTTCAAATAAGCATAAAAAAAATCCAGATGATTCTCCAAGGGCTGTTTGAATTATTTAAACATTGAGTCTGCAAAACTGGACTGGAAACGTTACAATTCTGTCAGTTCCACCTTTGCAGTGCTTGACTTCGGAACCTTAATAAAGTTTTTTAACATAATCATTGTGAATAATTTTCTAGTTTTTAGAAAAGCAAACTGAGAAAACAGAATTCCATCAGGCGGCATCATATTGACACATGGTTCAAGAACAGAGTTGGAACCTCTAGATCTTCTGCCCCGTGAGTTAATGGTATTACTGACTGACAGCCGTAGGGGCGGTCATTCACTGTATGGACCAGCACTATAGGGGAATTTGACAGTTTGCCTGTGGGATTCAAAGATGTTTGCTGACTGCATAAGAACGGCCGTACTGGGTCAGACCAAAGGTCCACCAAGCCCAGTATCCCGTCTTCCGACAGTGGCCAATGCCAGGTGCCCCAGAGGGAATGAATAGAACAAGTAATCATCCAGTGATCCATTCCCTGTCGCCCATTCGCAGCTTCTGGCAAACAGCAGAGGAACGGTGAGCCACAGGAGTCTTGGGTTCCCTTCCACGTCCTGGAGGAGAGTGTTTTCAAGTGCAGGGGTCCTCAACCTTTCCAGACTATGGGCCCCTTTGAGAAGTCTGATTTGTCTTGCGTACCCCCAAGTTTCACCTCACTTGAAAACTGGCTGCTTACAAAATCAGACACAAAAATACAGAAGCCACATTATTATTGACAAATTGCTGGTTTCTCATTTTTACCCTACAGTTATAAAATAAATCAACAGGAGTATAACTATTGCACTTACATTTCTGTGTGTAGCATAAAGAGCAGTGTAAACAAGTTGTTGCCTGTATGAAATTTTAGCTTGTACTGACTGGGCTAGTGCTTTTTATGTAGCCTGTTGGGAAACCAGGCAAAATCTAAATGAGAGGATGGACCCCTGTGTGGCAGGGCAGGGGAAAAACCCCTAGAATGCCCTACCTCTGCAGGATAAACCCTGCTTGCTGGCAGAAGGCCCAGGGGCAGGAGCTGGCAGGAGCGGGCAGGGAGCCCAGCTGGAAGCCCTAATGAGGGCTAGCTTACAGCACCAGGCTGGGCTAAATAGCCGCAGCTGAGTCTGGGAGCTGAGAAGGCTAGAAAAGCCCAAATCATAGTCAGTTGGGGGGGGGGGGGGCGGCAGGGAACAGGGGGCTGCTAGACTGTCTCTTCACTGCAAGCAAGGGGCCTGAAGGCCTAGTATCCAAGACAGTGGGGTAACTGTCGGGGGATTTAGGGGAGCACTGTTTGTTGCACTGAAGCCAAGAAATAGCACTGTAAATAAAGAACACTTGGGTGAAACACTGTGGACTGGTGTAAAGACCTTTATTGTGCCTAACCAGAACACAGGACCGGTGAGGACCCTGGAAGACCCCTGTATACCCCCAGGGCTACACGTACCCTTTGCTGAGAACCACTGCTCTAGTGAACATAGGCGCTTCGATCCATACCCCCAAAGCCTGACCCCTTCTGCCCTGTCCCAGACAGTCCTGGTCTCCCCACCGTCCCCTCTCAGTCTCCTCATTTAGCCAGCTCCAGTTTCCACTGCTGCCAAACTTGTGGGGTGGGCTCGCTAGGGACCCAAGATAGAAACATCAGAGCAAATGGCCCCTGAATTGTCCTTTAAGTGTTGGGAGCCGGGTGACTATCTGAAGCCATTGCTCTTTGAAAGCAGACACCATGTTCCTGGATTAACCCCATTTATTCACGTGGTAACACACCCCTTCACAATCATCTGACAGAGGTAAGCCAGGGTATGAATGCGCTCTTCCCACAGCTACTGGGGAAAAGATCTCAGGAGCAGAGCAGATTTGCATAGATGCCCCCACTCCGCAGACAGACCTGCTTTGCCCCGGTGAGGGGGCTAGTGGGAAATGGAAGATGGTGGATTACAGCAGGGAAACCACAAGGGGGCAAATATCTGGTTTGTGACTGAGAGAAATGCAGTTTATTTGGTGTGATTAGCAGAGCGGAGTTTGGTACTCAACGGGCGTGTGACGAAGTGGGAGTACTGTGTGTGTGTGTGCCTCAGTTTCCCCTATGCATTTCTTGAGCGTCTATGTGGAGGAAAAGGAACATGAAGCTGATGCAGAGCAAAGCCACTGCAGGTGTTAAAAGGTGAAGATGTAACCTGACCCCAAGTGGGGGAGGGAGGTCAGCTGAACCTGTTAGAGGGAGGTCAGGTGATACCTGAAGCCCAGGAAACCAAACAAAGAGACAAAGGAAGAGGAGGGGCTGTTTGGGGAGTAGTCAGGCTGGGTCTAGCTGGGAAAGGGGAGAGAAGCCAACTTGCTCTCTGGCCCAAGATGGATCCAGCTGAGGGCTCATGCTCGCTGGCTGCATGGTCTGTGTTGGACCAGATGGAAGTCATCGAATAAACCTGGGGAAGAAGCAGGAGCCCAGAATTTGGGTCTCACCTCCTGGCACCCCCTGGAAAGGCCTGACTGAGGGACCCTGTTAAGACTGAGAAGCTGTGAGTTGGATGGTGTTCCTGACATCTCAAATAAACCATCTATTCTGCTGGCTGGCTGAGAGTCACGTTTGACTGTGGATTTGGGGTGCAGAACCCATGGGCTCCCCCAGGACCTCGCCCAGGCAGGCTTGCTGGGGGAAGCACACGGAGGGGCAGAAGGTGCTGAATGCTCCGAGGTCAGACCCAGAAAGGTGGAAGTGGGGACCCCTGAAGCTCCTGGCCTGGGAAACAGGCTGTGTACGGAGAAGGGGCCCTTCGCCTGGAGTCCGGTCTGGCTTCCTAGGGAGCGGTTCCAGACCATCGCCCGGGCGCTTCGTGACAGGGCACAAAGGCAAACATGAGGTACGCATACTATGGGGGACATTTGGGTTTTAAATGGTGACAATTCTCTGGGCATGCTGAAGGAAAGGTGACTGTGGCTACTTTGCAAACATGAATCCTGCATAGACTAACATGAGCCCACAGGAAACCCCCTGAGCATCCCAGGAAGCACAACCTTGGGCTGGAAAATCGAATTTGTGGGCCTCCGCCCTTGGGGCTGTGCCTAATTCATCCAGGGGAACTCCAGGCTTCCACCTGTCTTTTTACAGGTGTGTCCAAAATGAAGGTCTGTTCATGGTGTCACTGTTCCGATAAACAGCTCGAATTCCTGGAAACCCTGCCCCAGCTGGTGAGGAAAACGAAACTTAAAACTTACTTTCATTTTTCTCTTTTTTTATTCGTAGGTTAGACCTTCCTCTCCAGGTTTCACCAGCTGGAGCCGTGTCAAGAAGAAAACAAGTGGCTGTGATCAAGCACCGTTGCGTGGAGCCATGTTGCAATTTGTTTTTGTTTTTTTAAATGAGCTTTTAGTCCCTAGTTCACTTTAGTGAAATCATGTAGCCCTCAGGCAAAACTCCTTGGAGGCCAATAGGTTATTTTTGCCTGAATAAAGACTGTAGGATTTGCCCCTGAGTGAGACAGACTTGGCAGGGACAGCAGTACTATTAGAAAACTGTCTTACTTTCATTTGCCGGGATTTAGGGCACCTGTTTCTAAAGACTGATAGGGCAGCTGGGACAGAAGAGGCGGGGAAGAAGAACCTGAGGTTCAGGCTTTGTCTACACTGCACATTCTGTCAGCAAAAGGCAGCTTTTGCCAACAAAACGGTGGAGGTGGACACATGCAGCCCTGGAGAGCTGGTGGAGGTGGACACACGCAGCCCTGGAGAGCTGCCCCAGTATCCACCCCAATGGCTGCTCTGGGAGACATTCCTTCACGGCTGTTTTTACCACTCAATAACACCGACGTTGTTTCTTTAAAAATGTATCACAAACAGCAAAAGTGAAAGTGAAAGTTTCAGAGACTTGCTGAGGAGGAAGGAAGGAACCACTGGCTCAGTTGTCCTCTGACTGAAGAGCAGCGAGGATGCCTGTCTTGTTCCAGGTGTTTGTAGAGGGGGTGGAGGGCAGAAGAAACATCATAGATGTGGCAAATTCAGAGCAGGAATTCACCAACATGACCATTGACAAATTCATGGAGATGGTGGCAACCAAACTCCTGAAGAGGCCAGGTAAGGAGTAAGGTAGTAAATGTCCTTTAAAAAGGAGCAATTAAAACTGACCAGAGAGAGCTCACTGTCAGAGATGTATTTTGGATAATTATACGTCATCCAGCAGAACCACATTTTGGCAAATTTGTGATTTTGAGATTTGTGATTTTTTTAAATGAGTTATTTCATCTACAGACAAGTCAAGCAGCAAGAAATCATTTTCTTATATTAGGGGTTGGCAACCTTTCAGACGTGGTGTACCGAGTCTTCATTTATTCACTCTCATTTAACGTTCCGCGTGCCAGTCATACATTTTAATGTTTTTAGAAGGTCTCTTTCTATAAGTCTATAAGATATAACTAAACTATTGTTGTATGTAAAGTAAATAAGATTTTTTAAATGTGTAAGAAGCTTCATTTAAAATTAAATTAAAATGCAGACCCCCCCCCCCCCGACCGTTGGCCAGGACCGGGGCAGTGTGAGTGCCAAAGAAAATCAGCTTGCGTGCCGCCTTCGGCACCCATGCCATAGGTTGCTGACCCCTGTCTCTTATATGCTTAGTTATTTAGCTTTTCGATCCAACAGAAACGAAATGGCAGAAAAACAATTGTTTAGAGATCCGCTGTGCTAATTCTCCCTTTATTTCATCCCCAGGTTACCAACAATTTAGTTTGCTGTTCGCTAACCATCAAGTGGAAAAAGGGAAGAAATTCTCAGATTACTCCATCAGAAACCAGTCTATCTTCGTCATGGTTACCCAGCTGCCTGGAGGAGGGGGCAAAATGTTGACTTAAAATGAAGGACTTGTTCGTTTTCACATAGACAATGATGTGCATCTGTGTCTACCCTGGACTGTGGGGGGATCCTGTGTAGGTGCAGATTTGGTTATCATTTGCCTGGATAGAAACCAGAGAGGGGAGGGGAGTGGTGGTGAGCCTGGAGGATCACGGTCATACCCAGACCTCAGCACACCACTGGGGACACCGGCCGTCACTGCCAGTCCACCAAGACACCACGTTGATAAACATGAGGATCTGCTGTTTTCCTTTCCCTTCTGTGTTCCTTTCCATACCTGCTATCTTCTGCCTGTCCTCTGTCTGTCTATCTGTCTCTCTCTCTCTCCTGATTCTCTAACCAGCTGCAAGGCATGACACCAGCACAATGGGATAAGAGAGCCACTCAGTGAAGGACTGATGAAGAAAAGGACCTGCCCACACCAGCCAGATGATGATCAAGACCAGGAAACTGAGTCACAGTCCAAAGCAACAGTTGTCCTGACCGACTTGCCTATCCAGAGCATCTGTCCCTGACGGACCAAGTGTCCTGTGTCCTGAAAACGCCAACAAAAAGCTGTGTCTATCTGTTCTCTTCCTCCACTCCTCTCTGAAAAAAAGGGACTTCAAGTTTTTCTTATGCTTGGTTTGTGTAACACTCACAATCAACATGCTTTGTCTGGTTTTGGATTCTTTTGTGGTGTATCCTGATTAATAAATTCCCCAGTTGCAGCGTGCGGATTCTGTTGTTTGCCAGGGGACAGAGCAGCCTGAGGTATTTGTACCGAAAACCCTGAACTCTGCTTAACTGTTTAACATTGTCAGGGGACAGTTCTGTGTCTCTCTGGCCCCTTACTGTGCTGAAATTAACAAACTAGCAAGCTGTGGGGTAGGGCTCTTTTCGGCAGTCTGCTCGCCCCCACCCCGGGGGATTTTGAAATAAGAGTCCACGTCCAGGGTTCTGCAGCAATCGGTCCACTTCCCGATTGACCCCTCTCCACCCCACCCCGGCATCCACAGGTGATTGGTCCATGCCCCGACGGCCGGCCCTGATTGGGGAAGGGTCCCATGGGGAGGTTCTCCCTGAGGGTTGGCGCTGTGTCCTGGGCTTGTGCTGGTAACTGACAGGGAGAGATGCTGCCCCCCTAGCAGGGCCGGCGCTACCCACTAGGCCACCTAGGCAGTTGCCTAGGGCAGCCAACTTTGGAGGGCGGGTTTTTTCCACCCTCGGCAGCAATTCTGGGGCAGCTCCACCCGCCGGCGGGAATTTGGTGCCCATGCCAGACTTTGCCACCAGGGGCACCCAAATAGCTGACGCTGCCCCTGCCCCCTAGTCTAAATAGAGCCCCCAATGCAGGTACCCCCACCAGCACCCCCAGTACCCTCTGTACACACACACACACACACACACATACACACACACACACACACTCCTCCCGCTGCCCCAGACACCCCTCCTGCACCCAGCACCTCCAGGTACCCCTCCAGCACCCTCTTTCAGTATGCACACTGCCCTCCAGTACCCTCCAAATACTCCAGCAGTCCCCAGGTACTCCTCTCAGTACACACCACTCCAGCTCCCCCAAACATCCCCTCCAGCACTGCCTAACTACCGTCTGTACATACACACTCCTCCCGCTGCCCCAGACCTGTACCCCCCCAAATATCCCATCAGTACCCCTAAAAACCCACCAGTACCCCCCGGGTACCTTCTCAGTACACACGCCTCTCCAGCTACCCAAATACCTCTCCACCACCCGCTTTCCGTATATACACTCCCCTCCAGAAGCCCCCAGGTACCCCTCTCAGTACACAGACACCCCCACTAGCACTCCCAACTGTACCCACCTGCCTCTTTCTCCATCCTCTCCCTTTTTGGGAATCTGAAACATGTCAACCCTAGTCAGGGCAGAGAGAGCGATGGGACCAGAGCGACTGTGAGGTGCTGGCTGGGAAAGTGGGAGCCAGAGACCAGCTGTGGGGTGCAAGGGGAAGTGGGGCGCAAAGGAAGGGCGAGAGATTCCAGGAGCCGGCAGAGTAAGATCAGGGCCAGAGGGAGGCGGTATTGACTGAGGCACTTATTCCTTTGTATGGACTTTAGGATGGGGCTAAAGTCAGGCTTAGACCAGCGATTCACTTGCAACCTTCCCTGCAGTGTGCCGGTCACCACCCCATAATATCTACGCTAGTGAAGGTTTGGTAACTGCTAGACCTTGTGGGTGCGAAGATAATCTTCCAGTCAGAACTAAGTCCAAACTAGTCCAGTGTTGTCTTCAGCAGACAGCCTGAAATTACAGATGAGAGGCCTTAAGTCCCCTGCCTCCCGCAAATCATTCCAGAGCGTTCAAATGGCATCGTTAAACAGTAGAGCTAACAACAGCACTAATTAGCTCAGGGCTGAACGTTTGTTGCTGAGGGGAAGTGGTGAAACCTAGTTCTGAGACGCCTTGTTTACCAGCTCCTGTTGGCTTCGGTTTCTTTGGCCCTTGGGGCTGTCCTCCCCCTCCTCCCCACCACCCCAGGGACGATTATTGTTAACAATAAACCCCTGCCATCTCCCCCACACTACCCTCCTGACTTCTAGACCTTCTGTACAGTCAGGGTTTCTTCCCTCCCGACCCCTTTATCATTCACAGAAGATTACGTTAGAAAAGATTTCAGGAGATCATCCAGTCCAGCCCCCTGCTCAGAGCACCTGGCTTGCACAAAGACTGATTGTTTCTCACCCCTGCACTTCTGTAAACAGGAGGCCTGATGATTCCATAGTCAGGCATGACTCCCTCTGAAGCCTAGGTTTTTATAGCTCCTGCTAGATAGAGTGACCAGACAGCAAACGTGAAAAGTCGGGACAGGGGTAATAGAAGTCTTCATAAGAAAAAGATCCAAAAATCGGGATTGTCCCTATAAAATCGGGCCATCTGTTAGAACCCTTTGCCCAAAACACACCCTTTCCAAGACTGGTTTGTACACCAATCTGCAAATGGATCAGCGGTGGGTGTAATGGTAACAGTGCCTCCCAGTGGACATTCTGGTGAATTTCAGATTCGATATTCAGCTCACACATCCGACTGAGTTTTTCCCCTGCCTCACTGTCTATACTTATCTGTAAGGAGGGAGCTGGCCGTCCCTCTACTAAGAAGGTACACGTCACTTTGTCAATATTCTCCATGAAACAAGCTCCAAGCAGCTCACGCCGATGCCAGAATGCCATAGAGAATCTCTGGCTTTATTATAATCCGTTGAATAATGACAAAATCCACATGACAGATTTAACACTCTCCGGAGTTAAAGAATGAAGAGACTGAGCAGTCTCAGATTGAGATTGAAAAGTCCCTTAGCACAGAAAAATCGGGACACTAAGGCCAGATTCGATTACGAAGGACAGGATTAAGATGTAGCCATGACTCGTGAGAGGGTTCAGAAGGTGGAGAGTGGTGAGGAATACTGGAGTGCATGTGAGTTAGAAAGGGGGATGGGCTGGATCACAGAAACTGCCTTGGAAATTGCCCCCTGATGTTCCGAGACTACCCCTGAACCCGCTTTCCCTGGCAGCTTGGGACTCCAGAGCCCTGCCTGGTTTGAGCCAGACACGCTGGCCCGCTGCAAACCCAGACCCAGGTCTGAACCACGTCCCCCCAGAACTTCAGGCTTAACTGAAAACAGTTTAATAAGTGCTCCTGTCTCCAGCACTCAGATACCCAGCTCCGAATGGGGTCCAAACCGCAAATAAATCTGTTTTACCCCGTATAAGTTCAAAACTCATACATTGTTCCTCCTCTATAACACGGATAGAGAAGTAGTAATGGCCTCGATAGTATTCATCACCATGCAACTTTTGACAGGTTTATGTGCCCCCGTTTCCGATGGCGCCAAAGGTTGGTTCATAAGAAGCTTGAAGTTTGGTTCATGAGAAGCCTGAAGAGAGATTATACACACTCGCTGCTACGGGGCCTGAAGAAACAAACACCCAAATGTGGCAAACGGTGTTTGAGGGAAGCGGGGAAACAGGGATGGCTAACGACGCCGGTACCCGCAGGAACAACGCAATGAGAAACATGGGACCAGGCCTCTGGGCCATGATTTGTTTGAGACTCTGGCCCCCGGCCAGAAGAACCCAAACCAATCAAACAGAAGCCTGTACGGGGGCGAAGCACAGGTACCTTGTGTGTAAGAACATTCAAAGGGATGGTAGAGCAGGGACCGGTGCTCGGCTGGCTAGAGCCTTTTGAATCAAGCCTGCACAGAGACATATTGTATCTGTTGTTGTTTGCCTTTTGTAAAAGCTGCGTGCGGAAGGGGATCTCTTGGGGTTTTGGACACCGACAGCTCCGAAGAACCGAGTGGTCTGGGCCCGATCTGTTTTTGCCCAAACCCGAATCCAGATGCTCCACAAAATACCAAAACAGCGGGGGATGCTTATTCTATAGGCCTGTACTATCTAAAGTTGAGGGGAAAATTCGGTATTAAGTCGGTGCGAGTTCATAACCGTAAAACCGTAATGCGTGCAATTGTGCGAGCGGCTGTGCACGGGGTTAACTAGCACTGCCTGAGAGAGAAACAAAATGAGGATGCACCATAGACGCCCCCGGGCAGAGGCATCACACCTGCGTGTACTGGTCTTTAAATGATGTCAGCTGTAAAATTAGAGAAATTAGGGGTGGTTTGTGCATGGAAAGGGTGTTAAATATCATCATCACGTTGGGAATACGTGCTGCAGTGCCTCTGTTTAACCCAGGAACACTTAGCTCTAGGGGCAGAATTGGTGGACAAAGTAACAGAGGCCAAGGACCCGAATAGTGTTTTAGATGAAATCATCAAACCGGCAGATAAAAGTTTAATGCTAAATGTTGAACGTCTCCTTCATTCAGCAAATTATAAAACCTTGCTAAGAAAAAACACCCACAGTTAAAGGTTGTTTCGGGAACAAAACAGGTTGTAATGTAAAATAAAATGGTGGTTAAAGATAAGTGTGTAAAGCGTGTTTTTATGAAGCTCAAGGGGTGTGGGGGTTTGTCAAAAAGGGCTGTAGGATGCCCCCGTAGTATATGTGCAGTCAGGTTACGGTTTGTCAGCAACAAGTGGTATATAAGCGACCTGTTCCTCTACCAAAGGCCCACCCACCTCACCCAGCCCTGACACTTGTGCATGAGGGTTATAGGGTCCCTATGGACTGCTGCAAAGCAACCCCCCTGAAATCATACCATCTTCTGCTTCGGCTGTACCTTTTCACTTTCCACCCTAAGGCCCTCTGCATTAGAACTTAAACATAGCCCCTTGTTAGGACCGGAAGATATTGTGACGGGCAACCACTAGAAGGCACAGTTACGCTTCTAAGTCAACTCCAGGAGAGTGCATAATGGTGGTATTATCTGAGAATGACCTTGCTGTTATCTGTGTGTTTGGGAACCAGTTCCCAGCTGCATGAGTGTTTACCCCGTCTGTGTGAGAATGAATACGTGGGAAACCCAATGGGGAAACTAAGGTAGGACTGCGTAACCAACAAGTGCTGACCAATCAGTTTGTTGCTTGCTATTAATGAGATGAGTATGTATGAGATGCAAATGAGCACGGGTATATCTGTGCTGACACACCTTTTTGGGTTGGGTTTTCTCCTTGGGCTTCTACATCGCCCGGGTGTGTCAGCCATCTTGTATTGTGGCCGTGCTGGCAGATAAGCCCCCCAGCATGAAATGCCGCCCCCTCCAATAAACTCACCACTTTCCAACTAGCCACCTGTGTGAGGCCTCGTTTCTCCCGGCAACAAGATAAGCCCCCTGCAACACCCCTCTAATTTCAACAATGTCTCAGGTCTCTCATCTACTGTTTATATCATTTAGTGCTGTACATCGAGGATTACCGTTAGCATAAAAGTGTTTTCTAAAAACAAAAGTTATTCTCTAGGGGCTACAAAGTATCTTTAGGCTTGTTTTCTGTTAATATTTCTGATAGCCCATAGGATGGGAAAGTAAAAACATGCTTCCAAAGAATAAATGCTTGCCCATGCTAACGCATAACAACTAACACAACCGGGCTGCCTACAAAACTGTTTCACTAAAAAAAGTTATCAGCATGCCCCCTAAAACTCAGGACAGCTTTCTTACCCCCAAGGCCTGATCTCTGTGGCTCTGGCTCTTTTTTGATATTATTTTTTAAAAAAAAAAATGTTTGCGCTTGGTTTACGTTTTTTAAAAGAAGCAGAAAAGGGGGGAGGGGGAATAAAAACCAGCTAAATGTTTTTACATACGCTATTTTTTTCCTTGTGTTTTTTGTATAAATCCAAACTTTAAAAAGCAATTTTGTTTTTTTATTAAAACACACATGTAAACTCCCCTGAATTGTCGGTTTTCATATTCCTACCTGTTGCTTTGGCACTTTAAAAACACTATTTAAAAAAAAAAGACTGGTATCTTAAGCCTTTGTAGTTCACTAAACTTCTAAAAAATATCCCTAAGGCCTTGTTTAGTTACAGCTCAGTCAATACTGTTTTTTAAAAAAATTAAAACACACATGTAAAAATGTTAAAGGGCTCTGTGTTCATACAAGTTTGTCTTTTAAAGAGTTTATTTCTTTACAAAACGTAATATGTTTCACTTGTATTTATTAAAAACAGTCTTATCTCTAACCACAAAGGCTGTATTTGCTAAAAAAAAAAGCCTGTTTTTTAAAATTGTGCTTACTAAAAATAACCATCTTAGTCTAAAACATATGAAAAAACTTTATAAAAGTATTTTCCCCTGTAAGTAAAATGTGTCTTTTCAAATAAATATAAAGCAAAGCTTTCTTCCATTACAAAGTTTGTAATTGTTTAAAAAAAAACCAAATACCTTTCTTATCTCTGATCACATAAATAAAAATGTGTCTTCAAAAACATCCTGCTAAGTAAAGAAAGGTGTCTTTTAAAGTGTTTATTTAATAAGTTAGAAAAGAGGGTGTTATAGACAATACTTTTAAAATAACACATTTTAAATGGTTTATTGCCCTAGGTAAGAGAAAAACAAATGGCCTCTAAAAAATACATTAGATTTATCATCTCTAATCACAGAAGGCTTTTGTTACAGCTTTACATTTATTCCTTTACAAAACTTTCATCTCTCTGTTAAAAATTGGTTATCAAAATAAGGACTGTATAAACTGTTTGTTACTAAAAACATTGGAAAATACTTTTTCTTAGTCAGGGCTTTATACCTGGAGTCCTTTTGCCTGTGTTATAACAACACAGGCGAAAGTGCTAAATAAAGCAATGCTTCATTTCATTACAAAACTTGTGTTTGTTAAAAAAGCAGCTAGCTTTTCTCTAAGCACAGCTATTAGCTGCATATTGGGCTTACTAAAAAATTAACCAGTGCTAACCTAAAACCTTGGGGGGGAAACTTTAAAACGGTTTTAACTTTTATTAAAAACCCGTTGTAAAAAACTAAATGGTTTAAAAAAAATGCTAAGGCAGTTAAAGACAGGGGGAGGGGAGTAAAAGGGGAGGGTAAAGCAGCGCATTGGTTCAAAAAAATAAACTCTGACACTGCTGCCTCTGATTGGTCCAATCCAAAGGCGGGGATAACAAGCCTGAAAGTTTCTAACTGTGTAGTTGCCTCATTTACAAAAAAGACAGGCAAGGTAAAGTTCTCCTTCTCTCTCCAATTTAACCATGTGATCTCTAGTTTTTCCTTTGTTCTTTTTCTTAGCCTTCCCTGTTACTGAATGCTTTCTTATCATGTGCTTTTTATCTTTTCCCTCTTCTTTCTTTTAACCTGCCCTGTTATGAAATGGTTTTAATGTTTTTACCAAATTTTTGGTTTTGTGCTTACTAAACAGGCTTTGCCTTCATTTTTGATATTGTTTAATTACTTTTTTTATGATGTCCTTACTAAATTTCCTTTTTTATCCTGTTTTTAACTAGTTTTTCGGTCCTGTGTTTACTAAACAGGCTTTGCCTTAGTTTTATATTGTTTAATCACTTTCTTATCCTGTTTTTAATGTTTTTAGCAAGTTTTTGGTTTTGTGCTTAGTAAACAGGCTTTCCCTTCATTTTTATATTGTTTAATCACTTTTTTATTATGTGCTTACTAAATTTTCCTTTTTATCCTGTTTTTAGCTAATTTTTTTGCTATGCGGTTACTAAACAAGTTTTTAATATTGCTTAATTATGTTTTTCCCCTTTTTTATCCTATTCTTATAGCTTTTAGCCAGTTTTTGGCCCTGGTGCTTACAAAACAAGTTTGATGATGTTTAATCACTTTTTTATAATGTGCTCGCTAAATTCTTTGTTATCCTGTTTTTAGCTCATTTTTGGCGATGTACTTACTAAACAAGTTTGATATTGTTTAATGGCTTTTTATTCACTTTTTTAAATCCTGTTTTTAATGTTTTTTAGCCAGTTTTAGGCCCTTGGAATTGGTTCAACAAGTGCATTCTGTGACCTAGCTGCCTCTGATTGGTCCACCAAGAGAAGGGCATAGCTCCCTAGGAGCGCTGCCCAAAACAGCTCTCATTTCACTTCCCACAGGCAGTGGGGTAGGATGTTTTGCTCTGTATGTGTTCAGTGACACAAGCACTCCTTTTTAATAACCTGCCCTGTACCCACAGCTCTCCTTACCCACACTTCTCTTAGTGTATCAGCGTTTCTATTCTTTTATCACCTCCCTTTACCCATAGCTCTCCTTATTCAATAAACCTTATCTAAACTTATCTCGGGGTATCAAAGTTTCCTTTCTTTAATAACTTCTTTCAAACTAACCCCTTACACACAGCTCTCCTTACCCAACTTTCTCACAATGTATCCAAGCACATTTCCTCCATTCAAACACACACAGTTTTCAAAATGGCTGACAGCCCCAACTTTCGGCACCACCAGAAGCAGGGGCACATAAACCTGTCAAAAGTTGTATGGTGATGAATACTATCGAGGCCACTACTACTTAGAGAGGTATGCACAGCTGTTCTCCCCCCCACCCCCCAGTATTAATACATACTCTGGGTTAAGAAGTAAAACCTGATTTTCTTAAATACAAAAAGTAGGTTCCAAGCGTAACCCTTCTGCCTATCAGAGTTGGCAGCAACAAAGGCCGGGTTCAGTATCCAGGGGTTCCGTTCCAATAACACAATGCAAAACCGGCTCGAGCCCCCCACCCACTGACCTGGGACAAATACATACCACCCTCCTGGGGGCCTCTGAGGGGAAATACTTCCCCTCTCACAAGCACAGAGCCAGAGTGTAGCAAAAGCCTTTTAATCAAGGGAAGAAACAATGCGGCATTATGTTGGGAAAACACCACAAACCATGAGCAAAAGACCCCTCCCCAAGTAAGTTTAGCAGTGTCCTCCTCCCCTCAGAGTCTTAAATCCAACAACCCAACCGTTGCCCCTCCCACCATTTCTGTCCTTGGTGGGAAGGACAAGTTCAGAAATTCATCAGCAGAGTTCACCAGCCTAGGCAGAAAGGGGAGAGATATAGGGGGCATCTTACCTGCCTCATTGCTTGTGTTGATGGCCAATTGCCACACCTTCTCTGTAGGCTTCTGCTGCAGTCTTCACCACAAGCCACTCCTCTCCACCAGCCAGCTGCTTGCTGCGCCTCCCTGCTTACCAATATATCCTCCCTCCCCCAACACAGCTCTCAACGATTTCAGCTTTTAGTAACTTCAGCTCATTAGCAATTTCAGGTGATAGTAGGGGATCCTCAGTGCTGGTACACCACTAGCCCAAAGTAGGTCTAATGCTTAGATCTACATATCAGTGATTTCAGCTCTGCAACATACAATAGAACTTCTAATGGAGTCAAAATTAGCTCTAATTATCTCATAATAAAGAGAAAGAGTCAAAGTAATATTGATGACCCTCAGAAGCCACCCAAACATGCATATATACCTATCCCCCTCTCTCAGCTCACTGAGATTTGGAATCCATGTCCCTTGCCTAGCAAGTGCTACTAGGTTGAGGTGAAGTCCCTCCATCAAAAAATGCTAAGTACAGTTCTATTGTCCTTGTATCACATAACCAAGATAACAACACTTTATTACTCCTTCCCCAATAACAAAGACAAGGGGATCCCATATCAGTCAAAGTGATCATTTGGGCAAGCCATCCCATCATGCTAGGCAGGCCCATGCAAACGTGATCAGCCCCTGAAGTCCTTTTCCACAACTCACCACCAGATGTCAGGGCAGAGCTTGTCCTGACTCTGCTTACACAAGTAATAGAATTACCATGAGAAAATGAAATAAAATATTTATATATATATATATATATATATATATATATATATATATATATATAAATAAATGTTTAATCCTGATACTGTAAGAAAGTGATTACAGATGAAATCTTGCCCTCAGAGATGTTAAAATAAGCTTCTTTTACAGACTAGCTTCCTTCTAGTCTGAGTCTGGCAATCGCTCAGACTGCCAGTAATTACTGTCCTTTGCTCCAGTTTCCTTCTGGTATCCTTTGGGGGTGGAGAGAATATCCCTTGAGCCAGCTGAAGACAAAATGGAGCGATCTCCCAGGGATTTAAATAGACTTTCTCTTGTGGGTTGAGATGCCCTCCCCTCTCCTATGCAGAATCCAGCTGCAACCTGGATGTTTGGAGTCCTATGGGAAAGTCACATGTCCATACATGACTCAGAACTTTACAGGTGGCAACCATTGTTCACATCCTACCTTGAACAGCCTCAGGTAGACTTCTTATGTGGATTTGGAGTCTTCTAAGACTCCATTGTCCGCTAAGTGTTTCTTGACTGGGTGCTTAGCTTGCAAATTCCTTTCTGAAGAAGCTGACCAACTGCCTTACTAAGGCTACTTAAAATCAAACAAGTACACAGCCAACATTCATAACGTTGAGTACAAAAGTGATATATGCACACAAATAGGAGGAATAGATTCAGTAGGCCATAACCTTTACAGAGATATGTTACATGGCATATATAGCATACAACATATTCCAGTTAGGTCATATACACCTTCATTAGCATATTTCCATAAAGCATTATGAGGTGCAATGGCACTTGGTGGTCGTGATTACAACTTGACTACATTTCATTCAGACTGAAAAAGGACACCCTGGGCTGCATAGGAAATGAATAAAGACCAAGAGCTGAGACTATCTAAGGATTTTTCAGTGATGGTCATTTTCCCAAGGGGAAGCAAGTTCTTCCTCCCACCCTGCCCCAGCACGAGAGCAGTTTGGGTGATCTAAAGCCTGTCCAATGTACTTTTGTACACTAGGTATTCCCTAAAATGTATCCTAAAAACCTCCAGCCCCAGACAGAACTTTGACTCAGGGAACTCACAAGGCTCTGTACAGGTCAACTCATCAGCAGGATGGGAACTGGGGGAGAGGAGCAGTTTCCAACACCCTTCTTTGACTTCCTTTTTCATTTTACCTAGTGCTAGAACAAGAAGGAGAGAACAATCCCCTTGGACTAACACTAATGATCATTTACTATATGGAGCACTTTACAAATGATTGTCACGGCCCTCCACGGTCTTTGTTATGGTGCAAGGAGACCAGAGGCCAAGTGACCAGCTCAGCTTTACAGAGGCGGGGGCAGGGGTATCGAGTGTGGCTGGAAGACTTGCTATTTAAAAAACAAAGGGCTGCTTTGAAAAAAAGGTTGATAGTTTATCATTAAGGAGGCACAAAATGAACCCACCAGCCTCTAGAATCATAGAATATCAGGGTTGGAAGGGACCTCAGGAGGTCACCTAGTCCAAGAGGATGGATGGGAATTTAGGAACTTTAATGAGACTATCTAGGAAACACACGTCTCTAGGACCTCAAAGCCCATGGTAGGCTTGAGGAATGACTGTGGATGAGCCTGCACCATGGGCCTGAACGTCTTGTATTTCCTCAGTGGCACCGACGTGATGTCACAATGCTTAGTAGCCACGCCAATACCGAACACTGAGAGATTATAACCCCTTTGCTCCCACATGAGAGTCCTGTTCACACACCCCGGCACGCCAGGTACAATCCAAGCTAATGAGCAGCTCTGTCACCCCCCGGCCCTGCAGCCTTGGGTGCCTCACAAAGTCTCGCTGAAATAGCTCCCACCTGGGCCGCTCACAAACAGCCTAAGAGCAGGCAAGTCACACCCTGAGTGTCTGTGTGTAACTGCAGCCTGCTCACCACACCTGGGTTACACACTGGCTCTCACCAGCCTGGGTTATACAGCGGGGTGACCCCAACACACCCCCAGTCTTAGATTTCCCCCCAGAAATGTATGTCCTGTACTGCCCAGCCCTCTCCTGGACACTACAAATCATATTAAGTCCATTATTCCTGTGAGATTATTCCTGTGCACACAATTTACCACCCCAACACAGCGTTACCCACACACCTCAATTCAAACACACTAGACTAGATAAAACAATCAACCAAGTTTATTACACAAAGAGAGAGATTTTAAGTGAATCCAATTAATGCGGAATAAACATCAGAAATGGTTACAAAGAAAATAAAGAGGAAACATTTACTAGTGCCTAACAAACTATTTCCTATGGAAGCAAAGATCCTCATCAGATGCTTTCAGCTGCCTTCCAGATCAAACTGTGTACACCAGGCCCCCAGCATCCAGTGAATACTTCCTTTCTCTCTTTGGGTGATGTAGGGAATGAAGGGTTGTCCCTCCTTTTTATAGTTTCAGTCCCACTCTTGAAAAACATTTCCAGCTGGGCACTAGGACACACAGAATTTATGTGGAAGAAAGTTCACAGATGGCTTTTCCTCCCAACTCTGGGCTTCCATTGTTTCTCTTCCTTCCTGATGACCTTTTATCGATTGAAGGCAAATTCAGGAAGGCAGGTTCCTTTCTCGAGACCACACCGGGTTGCCAACTTCCGCGTGAGCAAGACTGTGGGGTTGGGAACACGGGTCAGTAACATCATACAGGGAAATCTTCTCAAACTTTGCATCCAGTGTTGAGACACATTTCTTATCAGGACAAGGCAGATCAACAACTTGTGAGTTTTTGAATTATACCTCACAAGGCATACATTGTACAAAGATTATTACAACAGTTCGTAGAGTGTGAATACAGGAACGTATTTGGTCCCAGCCTCATTACTACATGTGGCAGGGAGTTCCTCAGGCCACCCCTGCAGAACAGAGACATTTATATTTTCTTTTTCAATCAGTTTTAAAAGAGGTTTTATTTCCTTGCCTGGTGTCGATGCTTAGACAGCACAGCCCCTTTCACACACACACACACACACAGTACTGAGAGACCGTTTGAAGTGACCTGAGACTTCAGACAAGGCAGGCGAATGACTCAGAGTCTGGTTTTACTGGGAGTAACCCAGTAGCATCTCAAGGCCCCAACTGAGATCAGGGCCACTGTTGTGCTGAGCGCGGCTCAGACACTGGCCTCCTGCTCTAACCCACTAGACTATATACAGATTCAGGGGTTTTGGGGGTCGTTTTTGTTGCCTGCTCACTCTGCGTTTTAGGTAGGCTTGGGACAATGAGATTTTTAGCAGTAATTGTCAGCAAACATCCGTTTCACCGCGCACCCCCCCAAACCCAGGGAAAACGTTTCCGTCGATAACAATCAAACCAAGCAGCTAGAAAGAAACTTTCTAGTGTCCCACCTTATTGTGCAGAAACCTTGAGGCCGTGCTGGTGTCACTGGGGCGGCTTTCAGGTTAATTATTTTGTACAATTTGCCATGTGATGTTGACAATTTGTGTTTTTAAAGGTTATAAATAGGCCTGGCAGAATTCTTTTTCCCAATTATTTCCAGGGACAGTATTGTTTATTTCTAAGCAAAATGTTTTGATTTTTATTCATTTAAATTTTCAGTTGTAGAAAATTACTGGAGTGGGGATCAAATTCTGTAAAGACAACGCACGTTGATTTTAAAAGGTTCCATTTTGGAACTATTCACTATGGCTAAACCACCCTGAACACGCCCAATCCTGTCTGATCTCGGAAGCTAAGCAGGGTTGGGGCTGGCTAGTACTTGGATGGGAGACCTCCTGGGAATACCAGGTGCTGCAGGCTTAACACACCTGGCAGTAGGTATAAAATGCCTCCAACGACAGATGAAACAATGCATCGGTTGGAGTATACCCCAGTCGTATCACTGGTTGTGTCCAGTCTAAGTGGACCCTGCCATAGTGTGGGAATAACGCTAGGAAAAACACATTTTGGAACTACTCAAACACAAAAAATTAACATCACATGTCAAAATATACAAAGTAAATAGCCTTAAATCAAACTCCAACATGTTCTCAAGGGGAAAATTTTGATTATTAGCGACAGAAATCTTTTGCCAGCAATTTGCCTGAGTGTGATGAATTCAACATTTACCAGTAAAAATCCCATCCTTCCAAGCATCGTTGTAAAGCTTTAACTTTTTGAATCTCAACCTCTACAGACATTAAATACCGTATTTTTCGTCTTATAGGAAGCCGGACCAAAAAAAAAAAAAAAAAAAACGCCTCGCTCTCCCGTCCCCGCCGCGCGGGCGGGCTGCTGAGGTTCCCCCCTCCCCGCCGCGGGCGGGCTGCCGGGAGCATCCCGGTTCCCCCCTCCCCGCCGCGGGCGGGCTGCCGGGAACGCTCCCGGCAGCCCGCCCGCGGCGGGGAGGGGGGAACCTCGGCAGCCCGCCCGCGCGGCGGGGACGGGAGAGCGAGGCGCTTTTTTTTTTTTTTTTTTTTTTTTTTTTCCCTATAAGACATTCGCCCTATAAGACGCACCAACTTTTTCCCCCCGGTTTTGGGGAAGAAAAAGTGCGTCTTATAGGGCGAAAAATACGGTAACTGTCTGCCCTTCACAAATGGCCTGCCCCCGACACACACAAATTCCCACAACTGTCATCATTTAGATTGATAAAAATGGGGGTGGGATGCTGAAAACCTGTAATTTTCCACATCACAATTTAGGTCAATAGAATTCTAAAAAAAATGCCTCTAAAAGTCACCCCCGTGTTCTCCATTAGAACTATAAAAAGGTCAGTAGAATTCTGCCCAGCCTAATTTGAGTAACGATTAGATCTAATTGGCACTAGGACCACTTTTGTTGGCTGGGGGACAGGCAGTGGCCGGTCTGTTTGTGTCTTGGAGGTGGCAAACATAAGGGGGCGGGGCAGATCTGGAGCAACTAAGAGGGAGGCAAAGCCGGGGCAGCGGCAGGGGGGGGGATACTAACATTGGCAACTCGTGCCTGTGGGGGAGGGGGACAAGGAGGGGGCAGAGTATGGGTGCCCAGCTTCAGCAATTAAAATTTGGGGGTTCTGTGACCCATCTAGGGGAGCGCATGGGGGATATTATCATTTGGGGGTATCGGAAACAGAAGGGTTGCCAGTGGCAGCGCTCGGAGTCAGGCGAGGCCCCTTCGCCCTCCACAGTGTCCTCCATCATCTCCTTGTACTGGCGCTTGAAGAAGCCGAACTGGAAGGCGACAGCGGAGGGAGACGGTGAGAGCCCAGTGGAGACAGGCTCATGGCGGAGGAGGGGGAGGGACAGGCTGTGGGAACCTCTGAAGGAAAAACCCTTGTCCCTCCCCCACCAGCTGGGAGAGCCACAGGCCCCGCCCCCAGGGTGATGGGCAGTGGGGGAGGGGTCCACGCCCTGCCCCCCTCACCTTGTAGAGGGCTGCGGTGAGGAGAGCCAGCAGGACCAGGCCCCCCACGCTGCTGCCCATGGTGATGGGCAGGTAGTTATAGACCGCGAGGTGCTCCACCACCGTCTGCACCTGGGGAGAGGAGACGAGAGATGGGGACCCAGGAGTCCTGGATCCATCACCCACCCCTGCTCTAAACCCCCAGACCCCTCTTCCCCCCAGAGCAGGCACAGGACCCAGGAGTCCTGGCTCCCAGCTCTAACCACTAGCCGACGCTCTCTCTCTCCCGGGCGCCGTCACTCTGGTACCTGGCGCTGGACGAATCCCTCCTCCTGGGTGTATTTCTGCTCCTCGTATTCAATCTGGGCCTGGCTCACCAGACTCACTTTCTGCTGCTGAGTCTGGAACAGAGAAATTCACCGTCCCTGACCGGAAATGACACAAACCAGCCCAGAGCATCGTCCTGGGGGACCCAGAGCAATTTACAGGCCGTTCACACAGGGATCCCTTGCCCGGCACTGAGATGCAGCCAGCTCTGGGGAGGGGCTCAGGGGATGTTCACATGGGGGGATCCCTCGCCCGGTGCCGGGAGGCAGAGGCAGCTCTCGTACCTGGGAGACCCACTGGAAGCTGACGTTCCCTTTGATCATGAACTCCAGCGGCTGCTGCATTTCCAGGGAGGCGATTCTGCACCGGATCTTCTTACAGGTGGCCACGGAGCAGTCCTGGGGGCGGAAGGATATCGCCGGGTGAGGCAGGGGGAGTGCAGGGGCTCAGCATGGCCATGAGGGTCTGAGCCTGTCTATAGCAGGGGTCCCTCCCCCAGCCCAGCCCCCCACTCGCTGTCTGTGTTAGCCGGTGGGAAGGGGCTGCTGGGCCCAGCACTGGCCTGTACTCACCAGCAGGGGGCGCTCGCTCATCTGCTTCACAAAGTCCTTCGAACCGGGTGTTTCAGTCTCACTGTCGCACTGAGCCAGCTGGGGCTGGGAGGGAGAGACACATGGTGTTAATGGGGGCGGGAAGGGGACCCGGGGCCTTTCACCTCTCGGGGGCACCAGCACCAATCCGGCCCTAGGACTGGGGACTGGCTGGCTCAGAGGGTGGGGATATGGTGTTTTTCCCCCGTTAACAGCCTGTCCCAGCAGGGGGCGCTGTAGGGCAGAGCAGGTGTCACACACAAGGAGAGGGAGAGGCGGGTACCTTGGAGGGGACGACCTCAGAGGCGTCCCAGACCCGGACCCCGCTCAGCTCCACGGGGAACTGGAACGTGACCGAGACGGGGACGCGTCGCTGCCGCAGGTTCTTGACCTGAAATAAACAGACTCACCATAGGACACTGCGGGAAGAGAACCCAGGAGTCCTGATCCCCAGCCCCCGCTCTGACCCTCAGAGCCCCCTCCCCTGCCAGAGCTGGGGAAAGAACCCAGGAGTCCTGGCTCCCTGCCCACCCTCTCCACCCCTCCGTGCTTTAATCCACTAAATCTGATTCACACAGTTCCACTCCCTCCCTCTTGCCCCGTCTCCCCCTCACACTCTGAGCCGGCCACCTCACCTCGTACCCATGTGTCACTGGCACACTTGTCCCTGCCTCCTCGGCGGAGAAGCTGACGTACTTGGTCGACTCCTCGAGGCTGGGGGAGGAAAAGGATGGAAGGAAGGAGAGAGACGGGAGTGGGAGGGATGGGGCTGGAGAGTGGTGGTGGGTGTCATGTCCAGGAGGGGGCGCTGTGTTGCAGGAAACAGGGGGCCCAGCAGGGGGCGCTCTCCCCTCTGGCTCTGCACTGACCTACCTGGTGAGGATGATGAAGATGCCCGGTGAATCATGCGCTCGGTGGTGTTGCCGCCATTGTCACTGGGGGAGGGGAGGGAGAGGAGAGAGATGTGAGGAGACGCAGGCAGGTACCTGTGCAGGGAGACTGCACCACAGGACACTGTCCTGCTCCGTGCACGGCTCCCTCCCACTGCCCCCCCCCCGGCCCTGCCCAGCCCCCTCACCTGCCGGCGGTGGCCGTGATCTGCAGCCTGTCCCCCAGGTCGGCCTCAGGGGAGACGTCGAAGGTGGCGATGAAGACGACCTGGAAAACACATGGAGGTGTGAGAGATCCAGTGGGCTTGGGGTCTGGGGAACTGCTGGAGACTGTGGGGGCAGGGCAGGAATGGAAGATGGGGGGAGGGGCTTCTAGGAACGCAGATGGAATAAATGGTCCCAGAGTGGCAAAGAGCATTAACATGACCCTGTCCCTGCCCAACATTAAATCACGTTAACCTGGTTTGGGATCCAGAGATCTCAGCCGGCTCCGTGCCGTGAGAAAACCCCATTGACCATCATTTTAAGGATCCCAAATGGGGGAGGGGACAGCCCCTCCCTTTGTTCTTTTCTACCCTTGTGAGGCCTGATTTCCAGCCCCCCAAGTCTGGCCCTTGATTTCCAGCCCTGTCAGGGCCTGACCCCAGCCCCGGAGTGACCTCAGGGCTCTGTTTGCAGTGACTCTCTCGGCTCCCCCGGGCTCTTCCCCAGCACAGCTCTTGTCACCGGCTGGGCTGACTCCTAGGAACGGCCCCTCTCTGCTCCCAGCTGGGCTCACCCCTGGGGAGTCCACAGGCCAGGGCCCCTCCCTACCTCGGCCCCGCTCCAGAAGATGGGCTGGTTGACGTGGCAGGTGCAGTTCCTCTGAGATTCTTCCTCCGAGTTCTCCGCTGAGCTGCACCGAACGGCCACGACCCCCCTGTTGGACTGAGCACGGGAGACCAGCCAGTGAGAGACCGAGCCACAGCGCCCCCTGCTGAGCCCCCACCAGCTCCTGCAGCACAGCGCCCCCTGCTGAGCCTTCCACCCCCTCTCTGAAGCACAGCACCACCTGCTGATCCCCTATCCACTCCCTGGAGCACAGCGCCCCCTGCTGAGTCTGCCCCTCATGCCTGGTGCACTTTTGGGTACCTGGAGCAGCAGCACCCGGCGGTAGGACAGCGCGGCCGGGTAGGAGAACCGCACCGTGGTGCTGTAGGAATTCTCCCCACGGTTCTCAATGGAGACGGTGATGTTGAGTTCGGGGGTGACCCCCACCACCAGGGTGCTCAAGCTAAGGGGGAGAGAAAGGGGTGAGCTTCCTCAGGGCAGTGCCCTGGCTGATCTGTTAATTTCCTCTAGCAGTGTTTAGATGGGGACCCCAGTGCTGCGAGCTTCCTAAAACAGTTCCCAGCCCGGGACTCCAGAACTGCAATCTTCACCACAGCACTGAACCCCCACCCAGGATCCATCAGCACTGGAAATCCAAGGGGTGATCAAGCTGACGCGTCTCCTAATGGTGGATGTTTTTGTGGGGAGGGTCCAGTGACTTACCCAGAGAAATTGAAGGAGACTGCTAACTGGTCATCGCAGCGGCCATCCGTGCCGCAGTCCTTCTGAAACGGGAGCTGGGGGGAGACCAGGAGGGCAGGGGTCAATGGGGAGAGGGCTGCAGCACCATCTGCCAGAGCGACACTGCATGGACCCAGGGTCCCTCCAATTACCCCAGCAGTTCCCAATGTCCTACACTGGGGACAACTGGACTCATCATCAGCACTTCCCTTGCCACCCGCCCACTCACCCCCTCCCCTCCTCCCTCTTCCACCTCCCAACACTGGCCTGCAACAGTATCACACTTCTAGGGGTGCCAGGGCAGGGGGCTTGCCTAGTGTGGGGGATGGGGAACAGGACATGGAGCCTTTCCCCTCTAAGGGGCCATGGCTAAAATAAGTTTTGAAAAATATTCAGCAAAAATCATGTTTTAGCCCCAAATATTTTGGTTTTTGGACAGAATTTTTGGAAACTTTGAGGAGACGTTGGAATGTTCCCACCCAGGGGAGACAGGTCGAGCACAAGGCAAACTCCGCATCCGTGTCTGTCGCCCTCTACTGTCTGCTCTCTGAAAGGGGCTTAGGAAGCTCCTGCTGGCTCTGAACTTTGCAATCTCTCGCTTTTGAATGCCAACATCACTGGTTCGATCCCCGCAGCAGACCCACCGCGGGGTCTGACTGGCACCTTACCGAGCCTGCAGACACCGGCACAGAGTCTTCAATTAGGATGGGTGTGAGGGAGCCCGCAGCGGCGATGGGCTCCCCCATCAGGGTGTAGTTCAGATGCAGGGTGATGGGGGTCAGAACGTCATCGGGACAGAGCTGGGGAGACAGAGACATGTCGGGTCCCTGAAGGGAAAGGGGAACTGGGATCCAGAGAGAGGTTTGTTCTCCGGGTGATTTGGGAGCAAGGGGCAGACACAGCGGGAGGGAAGGAGCCGGGACCCCGCACTCACAGGTAACGTTATCCGGTACGTCTCACATTTCGTCTCAATGCCGAGCTGCAGCTCCCTGCTTAGGACGGGGCCGGTGGAGTCGAAGACGGCTTGGATCTTCGTCCGCCCGGGGTCCAGGGCCAGGCTGTACTGGATGGTGCTGGAGATCCTGTCACCTGTGGGGGAGGGGAAATGAGGGGTAGAGAAATTGAGAGTGGGAACCTCAAGGGGAATCGGGACATGGAGCCTTTCCCCACTAGGGGGCGCTGGCTCCGATCCAACCCCAGGGCAGGGGACTGACTCACTTTGGGGGGGAGGGGAACAGGGGGTGGTTTTAGTCTGACCTAGGCTGTCCCTGGTGATCTTAGTGACGGTGAAGCAGACCTCTGCCCTGCTGGCCTCGGTGTTGAGCTGCTCCTGTCCCTGGCAGTCGAAGGCCGAGGTGGGGATGGTGGGGGGCTGGAAGCTGATGGAGACCCCGACTCGGAGCACCGGCCTGGACCTGCCATGGGAGGAACAGAACCATCATCTGGCCACTCTCAGCAATGGAGTCAGGCCCCCTCTCTCCTCTGAGCCTCCCACCCAGCCTGGATGTGCTCACAGCACCCAAAGGAGACAAATTATGGACACGAAGCTCTGCAAGAGGAGATGCTGGGGGTCAGAGAAGGGAGAAGCAAAGCAGAGGCATCAGGTTTGTATAATTTTTGGTGGTGCCCAGAACAGGACCAAGTCCTGTCCCCTCACCCCACTCAGCCACAAACCTGCTTACGGCTCTGTAAGGGAGTTTGGGTGCTGAGTGCGGGCTCTGGGCTCAGGCAGAAGGTATGGGTTCAGGACTGGGTGCCAGCTCTGTGAGGAAGTTTGGATGCAGGATGGGATTTGGGGTGCCACACAGCCCCCCCCTGCACTCCCTGGACATGGTATGCCCAGCACCCCCACCCACAAATCCACAATACCCTGAACACCACCAGCTCTGCACCAGCACTCCCACACCATCAACCCCACCCCAGCCAAGAGGAGCAAGGGTGGGGGAGGAACCCGGGAGGCGTGTGGTCCTCAAACTTTGGTGGACCCGGGCCCACAGACCTGGAATGTTCCTGGAACTCGAGAACCACGGGCTCATGCAACTCGTCGGCCCTGCAGCAAAGCTATCATTGTGCCTTTCTCCAGTACAGGGAAGACAGACAGACAATGTATTGCTACTGTGTGCAGCCTTGTCTACACTGCAGAAAACTGAGCTGAATGAAGCATGGCAGATGACTGGTTCTCATTCTCAAAATGTTGCCTCAAAGCCTCCCTGATTTGAAGACTTCCATTGTACCCCTCCGACTGCCACGGTATCTGGCTGCTAAAAATCAGCGGCCTGGTGATCTGGTTCAGAACAACACCCAGACAAGCTTTTCACCCTTAGCTCCACAGGCAGCTCTGACCATTAGAATGTTTTCCTCACTAAGATCCAACCTTCCCTAAAGGCATCGTCAGCGTGCTTTTAATCTGCCAAAGCCACATTCTACAGTCATTCTACATCTTCTCAGTCTGTTCTTGAAACCCTCCTTGCTGCTGTCCAGGTTTCCTATTTAAGACTCCATGAGCCTTGGGAGTAATGGATACACTGAGTCTCCCAGAATCATGATGGGCATTTGAACATCCCCCACTGGAATCTTTTGGCCTGGAAAGCAAGTCCCTGCTTCCAGCTTTCTGTGAGGCAGATGCTCCTGAAGATGAGCACATCAAACACCTTTCCAGACCACCTCATGTTGATGTCAGCAAAACACCCACGGTGATCTACAAGTGCCTGCAATAACATAAAGAAGTGCCCCTTTCTGTTGATGTACTCCGTCACAAGATGGACTAGGGCCGAAATTGGAATATGCGTTCCATCTATCATTCATCTTTCCAGACAGAGATGGCAGGTGCACAGAAAACAAGAACCATTAAAAAATGCAACAGAATGCAGTCGAAAGCCCAGGGAATGCTGGGACAGAAAAAACTGCATCAAGGGACATTGATTCCACACCCATGATGCATTGTGATCCACTCCACCATCCCATAACCCCTAGCTGTGGAATGTGGTGAGGAGCATAGTGGATAGGTACCCACAATGCACTGCTCTAGTGTGGATGGGTTCTGCTGACCCAAGGACCGCAGTGTGGACATGGGATAGCGATGAAATTATGGCACTTTTAGCTCATCGGCACAACTTGTATTGAAAATACTCTCTAGTGTAGGCAAGGCCTGAGACTGTCGTGTGAAGCAGCGCAACGACACAGAGTTACTCACCGCAGCAGCAGGACGTGTCCTTGTGCCCCCACCGCGATGTCTGGGAGTCCGTCCCCCGTCAGGTCTGTCCCACCACTGACAGCCTGGCCAAAGTACTGCAGCCTGCTGGGAAACCGTGACCCCTCTATGCGCTGTGGGGCAGAGAGCAGACGGGATGCAGGGGGTGAGTGTGCTATATAACGAGCACTAGGGGGCACCAGAGGATAAGGGCTAGGAACAGGGTGAGTATACTCCGTAACGGGCACTAGGGGGCTATGGGCCCCATGGTGTCCCTTCAGGGCTGTGTACTGACCCCTCCCCAGAGGAGCTGGGCTCACCTGTCTGTACTGGGGACTGAGGCCTCCTTTTTCCCCATGGAAGATGTACAAGGCCCCATGATTGTCATTCTCCATGGGGGCCCCGATGGCCACGTCCGTCTGTCCATCCCCGCTGATGTCCCCGATTTCGGACATGCTGGCCCCGAAGCGCCCAGACACTTCCCCCGTCTGCCCCTGCAGTGTCCCTTTGCAGCTCATCGGCGTCCCCTGCAGGCCCAATCCGAAAAGACAAATGGGGAAAGGATCAGCACTTGCTGCTATCAGAGAGTGATCCCTACCAAGCTCCATTCCCCTCTCTCGGCAGCACCGTGTGTCCCTCCCCTACCCCCCAACGCTGGGACATTTGGGAGGGAAGAGCGCCCCCTACTAAGCCACCCTGCTTCCTGGAGCACCCGGCACACCACTGCAATACGAATTGTCACAGCCTCACAGCTGCCCGTCTTCCCGAGGGCTGCGCTCCTCTTTCTTACCGGCAAGTGAACCGGGTAGATATAGACCCGGCCTCCATTCAGAGATGTTTGGTACATGGGGGCTCCGATTAGAACCAGGTCCTTGTTCCCATCTCTGTCGAGGTCCACAGTGCACAGTGTGTCCCCAAAACGCGAGCCACTCTGGAGAGACAGATAAGTCACCCCCTCAAATTAGTCACTTCTTCCTCCTCCCACTGGGACCCTTCTCACCCTCTGGGGATAAGGATTCAGTCCCAATGTCCATTCCACCCTTAGACTCATCCTCCCTCAGTGCAGCCGGTGGCGCTATCGCTGTACGTGTTCTTGAACAGACAGGCAGATCGATCTTGGAGGGACGGGGATGCTGAACGCTAACTGTGGTGCAATTCTTTGTAGAGGTTGGACTATCAGAAGTCAAGTTCATCACTGACTGAGCCACTGTTATACATTTTGTCTAGGTGGCATATACAGGCAATTGGGGATTAGAGAAATTCTCTTTGTTAGTGAAGAGTGATCTTTTTTAGACACTGTTAATATCACTAGTAATGTTAGTTCCTTGCCTGCGTCTCTCTAGCCTAGATCCACAAAGGTACTCACGTGCTTAACCCCCAAGACGTAACTTCCTCTGTGAGCCACAAAACCTCTGCCTGGCTGCCGCTGACCCCTGTGGGTGCCTAACCTGACTTGGTGCCTACGTTTTTGCAGCAGAAGCTCCTTTGTTGCTGTCTCAAGGGCAGGGCACGTGCCTTGCGGTCAGCATGCAGTTGCTGTCCATTTCCCTCCCCCGATCTCAGCCTGATCCATAAACTGGGGGAGGACAGGTGCTCCTCCAACTCACTCCTCCTCCAACTCTGGCTCGTGTGATCAGAGGAGAAGGAACTGAACAAGCACCAGCTATATCTCAGTTCACTGCTCTAACCCCTGAGCTGAGGGATAGTCTGATGTGGGCTCCCTCAGTCTCCCCTGTTAAAGTTGTTCCACTCTAATTGACCCGTTAAGTATCAGTTGGGCTCCAGAATATGTGCAAATAACAACCACCCTGCAGCCTGAGTGAGGACAGCTACCTGGTTCCATCCTTCTTCCTAATCAGGCAAAGTAGTGATTTGAACCTGGGGTCACCCATGTCCTAGCTGAGGACTCCAACCCCCAGTCTATAATGGAAATCTCTCTTGTCTCCTCCAGTTGATTTGTGAATCTCTTGGCGGCTCTGAACATGCCTATTGGATGAGACCCAACATGTGGGGTAGGTGAAGAGTGCCTGTCTCTCTCTCTTCCACCTGCCTGCACCATTCATCCATCGCTGGCAGAGGCAGGTGTCTCTCTGCAGCATCACAATGCCTAAGTCCCTTGGAGGGTCTGGGCCTCTGTCCGTATCCGTCTAGACTGCAAGTGAAGGTAACAGCAGTGGGATACTGGAGAGATGCTGAATGTCAGCTGTGGTGCAATTCTCTAAACCAGTCAAGTTTATCCCCTGCCTGAGGCTCCCTGACTGAATCATTCTTGAAGGTGAAGCCAAACACAAATATTACATGATGTTCAAAGGTTACAGGCTTCCTCCATTGCTCTCCTTCTTTCACACCCACAATCCACCTTACCTGTAATGCTCCCCATACCTGCTCTCCCAACAGCTCCGAACTGAATGTCCATTCCCCACCTTTGGTATCTCGGCTGAACAGAGTGACTTTGCCGATGCTTTGACAGCGAGGGGCCCCGACTATGTATATGCTCTGCCCATTGGCTGTGATGACCAGAGATGAATAACCTCAAAGGAAAAGAGAGACATGGGGAGGTGACATGGGAAACAGGCCTACAACAATGTGACGGATTGGATCCTCCACCTCCCTGTCTGGGATGCCACCTGATGTACTGGGTTTTCACTGAGCCTCTCCTGCTCCACCAGGATTTCCTCTTCCTGTTTTGCTGAATTAGGTTCTCTGGTCTTGAGAGTGCAGGTGAGCACACACACACACACACACACGCAGGTAGGGCCACACCCAGTGGCAGACACAGACTGACGTCAGCTCTATGTACAAAGACTCAACCGGAACTCATGTGCACACCTTTTTGGGCAATAAACTCGAAGTAATACTGTCTTACACCGTACAGAGAGATCTGCACAGAGCAAGCTCCTAAAAATTCACCTTCTCCCTCAACGTGGAGAGAGATGTGCCCAGCTTCTTGCACCCCCAGGTCTGAATTGCACCAACTGGGTTATACTCTAAACAAGAAATAAGGTTATTAACTACAAAAGATTAACTGTAAGTGATTCTACGGGACAGGAAACAGAACAAAGCAGATTAACTTAATAAATAAATAAAAACTGCAAAGTGAGCATAAGACACTAGATAGGTAGGATACTAAATAGTAGATTCTCCCCCTGAGGGATAACCAGGCAGCACATTCTTAAGTCACACGTTGCCTTGGGTTTCTCAGGTTTTCATACTCAGGCTAAAAATCCCTCTAGCCTGAGACCACCACTTCCCCCAGTTCAGTCCTTGCCCCTCAGATATTTCCAGGTGTGTTGCTGTAGGGAGAGCGAGGTCCCCCATGAGATCATTGTACCCTTTTATATCTTCTCCCCCTCAGTGGAGAGCTCTTTTGCTTAAAATAAGTACAGTTAGGCGGGGGCCCTAGCTCAGGGCAGGGCAACAAACTGTCAAAGGCTCAGGCCCTCAGGCAGGGACCGAGCAAGCAGGAGAAGCTGTAACAAGCCCAGGCCCTCAGGCAGGGCTGAGCTACAACAATACAACAATCGCAAGCCCAAGCCTCCAAAAACAGCTGGGGGAGGGGGAAACTACCACCCACAAGTGGTGAGTGGCAGGGGGGACACAGGCCCTCCCACTCCACTGCGTCCCAGCCCGGGGCCCTAGCAGCGGCAGAAGACCCACTGCTGTGTCAGTGGGGATCCCGGCCACGACACACCGACATTGGCTTTAGAAGTGCTGCAGCCAGACTAGGGTCGGCTGCCCCCGGGTCACTCCTAACTCCCCCTCTGCTTGTATCTGGGTCAGCGTGGAGTCACCTACAGGGTCCAGCACCCTGGGCTCCTCAGGGTAGCTGGCATGGGGCAGACCCGGCACCTCCTGGTGGCATCTCCTGGCCACTGGTGCTCCCCAGTCGCGGCCTAGGCCGGAGGCATCTGGCATCTCTGGTAGCTGGGCTCTTAGTGAGCTCTGAGGCCGAGCTTTTGTACTTCTGGGTCGCCGCCTGATCCTCTGGGGGGCGGGCTCAGAGCTCACTAGCTCCGCCCACTCTGGAGCCTGGAGGGGTTCCTCTCTCTCTGGGGCGGTGGGCAACCACACCGCCTCACTGCAAGTTCCCGTTGTGTAGTGCTACCTCTGAGAGGTTTGTATTGTACCCAGTTCCTGGGGTAATCCCTGTGTTTATCTGCATTTCCTCAATAAGCCATTCACACTGTTTGGCCTTTTTACCATTGTACCTGAAAGGTGCTTGTGGGTGTTGTGAACCTCACCACACGTTTCAGTAACACGTATGTAGCCAAAGTCACATAGAAGGAGAATACATACAATCCAACGAGATTAATGTTTAGCAGATCAGAACTTTTAGAATAATCCCTCACAAGACATACTGTGTACAAAACATGTCCTAATTACATGACAGTGGTGAATATTGGGGTGTCAGGGTGTCACAAACAGTGCTACACAGAGATCCCTTTCTCAAAACTAAGATGAAGCCACCTCTGGGGTGAGGAGCAGGGGAT
The DNA here is from genome assembly GCA_032164245.1 of Sternotherus odoratus. Taxonomy (NCBI): domain Eukaryota; kingdom Metazoa; phylum Chordata; order Testudines; family Kinosternidae; genus Sternotherus; species Sternotherus odoratus. The sequence continues at coordinate 104,121,070 of JAVMKO010000006.1, read as the reverse complement.
GTTCCAATAGCTAAGGGGAAATCTTTGGGTTTGTTTTCACTGAGGTGAACATCATTCCTGTCCCCAGAGGTTCTGGGTATGTTGTTGAAACTCAGCTTCCCACTGCTCCCATATAGGACTAGCCCACCAGACCAGACATCTGCTCCCACCACTCCCAGCTCTGAATTCCCAGCAGCTCCCCGTTCCACAGAATCATAGAATACTAGGGCTGGAAGGGACCTCAGGAGGTGCTAGTCCAACCCCCTGCTCAAAGCAGGACCAATCCCAACTAAATCATCCCAGCCAGGGCTTTCTCAAGCAGGGCCTTACAAACCTCTAAAGATAGAGATTCCACCACCTCCCTAGGGAACCCATTCCAGTGCTTCACCACCCTCCTAGTGAAATAGTGTTTCCTAATATCCAACCTAGACCTCCCCCACTTCAACATGAGACCATTGCTCCTTTCTCTGTCATCTGCCACCACTGAGAACAGTCTAGATTCATCCTCTTTAGAACCCGCTTCAGGTAGTTGAAGGCTGCTATCAAATCCACCCTCGGTGTTCTCTTCTGCAAACTAAATCACCCCAGTTCCCTCAGCCTCTCCTCATAAGCCATGTGCCCCAGTCCCTAATCAATTTTGGTTGATCTATGCTGGCTCTTTTCAATTTGTCCACATCCTTACCATAGCAGGGGACCCAAAACTGAGTGCAATACTCCAGACATGGCCTCACCAGTTCTGAATAGAGCGGGATAATCACTTCCCTTGATCTGCTGGAAATGCTCCTACTAATGCAGACCAATATGCCGGCCATCTCGACCTTGAAAACCCATTCCTAGAGCCCCAGGGCCACTGCAGACCCTGCCCCAGCTCTGTTACCTTTGAAGCTGAAGATCTTGTCCTGCACCTGGTTCTTGATACACTGGAGGGCCTTGAAATGGTCCAACCTGAAGACATGTTCGACTGTGGGCTTAGAGGCGATTTCATGGAGCTCCTGTTGGCCGTCACTGCCAATCTTCACAGAGCAGGGGGAGGGACAGTGGAGACAAGGACATCAGATTCAATCACAGGCAGGAGCCCTGGGCACAGTCACCTCTCCAGAGCCCTGCCAGGGCCCTCGACAGGCACGGTTTGGCCAACACCATGGGCCACTCCAGTGAGCTGAATTTTCCTGCTGCTGGTGCCCATTTCAATCTCTTGGGCTCAGCAGTTTAATGGAGATAAACGTCAAGTGACTGAGATCAGTCTGGGGAGGATCAGAGCCATTGTTTGAGCCCCAGGGGTGGGCAAAAAGGACTTGATAAGAGGCAGGTGAATTTGCTGTTTACCTGGGGGCTGGATCTCAGAAACCCCTTGTTCAAATGATCCCAGATTGGAATCACTAATTCTAACCTGTGTCCCCATGAGACAAACCAAATTTCATGGCAATCTGAGTCACCACATGGCCTGTAGGCCAGGCAGAAAACCCGACCTCTGACTAGAAAGTGCCGCTCAACCTGAAGAACAGAGGAGCTCCAGCTCTCCTATAATGTCGCACGCTGACCAAGTTACAGCCCAGGGTCAGTTCTTGTCCCGTATCTGGTGGGAACCTGGACACGGGCTCAGATCCACATTAATTCTCCGCACAGCCATTGCTCACCCCGATGGCGTAGCGGATGATCCCAGCGCTCTCAGCCTCGGGGATGACGTCTGAATAAGAAAGCGGATCTTTATATTTCAGCCCATCTGTGATCACAATGAGAACCTTGGTGGCCTCATCCCGAGCTCCTTTCGAAGAGGTGAACAGCTCCTGCCTGGAAAAGGAGGGTGGGGAAGGCATGGGAGGGTTATTGATACGTAAGAACACTTAGCGCTCGCCCACTGCTTTGGCCTTGCAGATCACAAAGTCCTTGACAAAGGAGGTCAGTGTCATGTCCCCATTTTACTGATGGGGAAACTGAGGCACACTGCAGGACTGCAACTTGCTCAGAAGCTCAGAGCTGGCAATCGACCCCTGGAGTCCTGGCTCCCAGCATCTCCCTCCCCGCTCTAACCTAATAGTGCCCTCTTCCCTCCCAGAGTCAGGCACAGAGCCCAGGTGTTCTGATGTCCAGACCCCCTGCTCTAATCAGTAGTCCCCAGTCCCTGCCCACCAATGGGGATAGAACCCAGGGTCCTGAGTCCCTATTCTTTAGCTTACAGCCCATTCCCTGTGGAGTCAGCAGCGGGAACAGGGCAAAACCTACACCACTTTCTGGATGCCGGTGGCCGTGTACGTCAATCCATGAAGCTGCTCAACCCCATGGACAAGGTGATCGGGGTCACGACTTCTCATGTAATTCATGAAATCAAAGTGCTCTTCGAATCTGTCTGAGTACTGCATGAGGGAGAACTGCAGGAGACAGGGGAGAAGAGCGAACAACAACCCAAGCAGTGGAGGGTTTGAAAAGCAGGAATCAGACTGAGTTAAGGGCTGGGGCAGTCAGGATGTAGCTGGCTCTGCAGGAATTTTATCCTGGTTTTGGATGCAAAATCCATTGCTGCCCCCTGCAGCACAGCGCCCCCTAGTGTCGCACTGGGGCATTGGGGTCAGCACTGACTGCGAGGGGCAGGCTACATCGTCGGGGTTCAGCCTCTGCCCATTACCTGCATGTCGTTGCTGCGGAAACGCTTCATGATCTCAGAGAGAAATGTCTTCATCTTTTCAAAGTCCAGAGGATTGATACTGCTCGAGCCGTCGATGAGGAGCGCTATGTCAATGACATGTCTGGGGCACGCTGAGGGGGACGGGAAGGAAATACGTCCTGACTCCCACCAACATGGGAAACCCCAAAGAAAGAGCTAGACCAGACCAATGGGCCCATCTAACCTGATATCCCGCCCCCGGCCGGGCCTCCCAAGTCAGACCTCTCGGCCCCTCTTTCATAACATCCCGTCCCTGCCATGGAGAGGTCCTGAGAGTAGAGCATAACATGCACTGGGATGAAAATAATATACCCCAGCCCCATCCCAGAGCTGGGACAGAACCCAGGAGTCCTGACTCCCAGCTCCTACTGACATCCTGAATTGAACCAATGGGCCCACCCCACCCAGTATCCCAGACCCTGTCAGACCCTGTTCCCCTCTAGACCCATCTCACCTCTACCTCCCCATGGTCTGTGTACCCACCCATTGCCCCAGGGTGTTTGTCCCCCACCCACACCCCTGTGTCACCCCTCACCTGGCTGGGTGTCCTGCGAGAATCTCTGCTGCAGAGGGGAGCAGTGACTGACGTACACGTTCTCCCCACAGTCCTGGTGCACCGTGGTCCTGCACACCTGGGGCATGAGAAGGCAGGGGGTCAGTAGGTGCCCCTCTTAGCAGAGCACTGAGGGTGAGGAAGGGAGCCTGGGGCCTGATTCACCCCGCTCCCCCCATGGATATGCAGGGAAAGGCTCTGCTGGGCCAGGGGCCCCCTTGGGGCAGACGGGACCTCGGGATCCCAGATCCCAGCAGCTAACTCAGAGAGGAGATACACGGCATCACCTGCTTACCACACTCCCCGCTATAGCAGTGTCCGGTCACTGTAGTCATGGCAACGTCATCCACTTGCCATGCTCCCTGCTATGTCTATGTACAGTCACTATCGCCATGGCGGCAACCCAGTTAAAACACTTCCTGTACCTCAGCACACAGTCACTGTCACCATGGCAACATCAGTCAGGTGCCTCCATCCCTCACAACTTCATCTCATGGGGTCACCTGTTGCCAAAGTGAAGATACCTGGCTACCCCCATTCCCCACTCCATCATTGTACCACCTCTCCAGTTACAGGAGTTATCAACAGCCCTCGCACAATTATTGTGTAGTCATGGAGATGTCACCCAATTGTTACATCTGCACCATTGTTCCAGTCAGGCTGATACCACCCAGTTACCACCATCCATGAGTAGTGGGGTTTGGGGAGGGATCTGTCCCCTGGAATGATGAGGGAGAAAATGCTGGACCCCAGTCCCAGCTCCCATCTCCCCAGGGTGTGGTACCTACCAGGAACTGGGAGCCTCGGGCAGCCAGAGACAAATCAAGGGATGTGTTCATGGCATCGTGGGACCCTGAGAGGGGAGAGAAACACACCAGGGTGAGCAAATAAACTCCACTCCCGTCCCAGAGGTGAAGATAGAACTGAGAATTCCTGACTCCCAGCTCTAACCACTAGACCCTCCTTCCCTCACAGAGGTGGGGACAGAACCCAGGAGTCCTGGCTTCCACCCCAATCCTATTGCTGTGTCCCACAGCACAGGGTGCCCCTACTCTGGATGGGGATCTCCTGGCAGCGTCCGGAGCCCGGGTCACACTTGTAGACTTTTCCGGTTTCATTCACGTTTCCTGTCTGCAGCGGGGCCCCGACGATCAGCCTGTGGGGAAGAAGTATGGGGGGCTCAGGGAACGCCCCACACAACAGGGGAGTGAGGCCCAGGGGAGGCAGCCCAGCTAGACAAGCTCCTCAGTGTTGGGTACAAGTCACGTGGGGTCCCATATCTGGCACTTACCCCCCAGCACTGGCATTCCCGAACTGCACCACGCTCTGCCCGAACCCCTCCGCTGCCTCCTGGAAGATGATGGGTCCCTCCACATCCACATTGAATTCACGGCTCAGTGCCAGCACTGCAGGGGTTAAACGGTCTCCAGTTAGAGCTTCCCCCATGGAGACCAGGCCAGTGACGGGGTTTTCTGGCCACGGGACTGAATTCCAGCCTGCTACTCTAACCCACCCAATCCCACTCCTCTCCCAACGCCAGGGATAGAACTCACGTGTCCTGACTCCCAGCTCCTCACCACCTGCTCCTGCTGTCTAGCCCTCAAGGGCTATTTTATGCAAATCATTCCTGCATTCATTTGCATAGCGCCAGACACTCCCATTTACATACAGATATCATGAGTAGAGCACTTCCAAATTCAAAGTCCAGTTTGGTCAATTTCTCAGTCACAGGATTTTAAAAATTGTCAATTTCATGATTTCAGCTCTTTAAATCTGAAATTTCACCGTGTTGTAGTTGTAGGAGTCCTGACGCAAAAGGAGTTGTTGCTGTGGGGGGGTCAAAAGGTTATTGTGGTGGGGAGCTGTGGCACTTGTACCCTTACTCCTGCGCTGCTGCTGGCGGGCTGCTGCCTTCAGAGCTGGGCACCTGGCCAACAGCCGTTCCTTTCTGGTCGCCCAGCTCTGAAGGAAGCACAGAAGTCAGGGTTGCACTTCCCCCAGAAATAACCCTGTGACTCCCCTGCAACACCCCAGTTTCCCCCATGACATTTGTACAGGATTGGGTAAAAGCACATAAAAGACCAGATTTCACAGTCTGGGACTTGTTCTTCATGACCCTGAACTTGGCAGGGCCCTGATCATGAATGGATTCAGCCCTGGTGAAGGAAGTGCTAGATTTCTCTCCATCCACTTTCCTGATGCTGATCCATAGCGGATGGACTTCCTGTAGGGGCAGATCAGTCTTCATAGAGTGATAGACTACATGGCCATGTAGCCACTGATTTGAGTTATTCACTTAGTGTGTGACATTATGATTATGTTATCTCTATATATAAAAGTCAAATGGTGTATGCGTGTGTGTATGCGTGTATGTATGTGCACTTACTCCTTCGACACCGTTTGAGCTAGAGACTTGAAATTTGGTACAGTTGTAGGCCTTAGGGTCCTAATTAGGGTAAGAGTCAAAAAAATTTCAAATCTCACCTCTGACGCCCCCCAGGGGTGAAATTATTTAAAGGCCAATCACATCAGCTGGGCAGCTGCTGTTCTCTGTGACATAGTTATGATGTCATAATACCCCCCTCCAATGGACCCTGCACTTGCTCAGCTCTCTGCCCCCTCCCCCCTTCAACGGACCCCGCACTCGCTCAGCTCTCTGCCCCCTCTCCACCTCCGACAGACCCGAGTTGGGTTTGGTCAGAGGGTAAGTGAGGTAGGGGTGTCGGGTTTGGTCGGTGGGTGAGGTGGGGGTGTCGGGTTTGGTCTGGGGGTGAGGTGGGGGTGTCGGGTTTGGTCGGGGGGGTAAGTGAGCCAGGGGTGTTGGGTTTGGTCTGGGGGGTGGGAAGGTGTTGGGGTGGGTGAGGGGTGAGGTGTGGGGGTTGGGGTTCGTCAGGGGGTGTTGGGTTTGGTGGGGGGGTGAGGAGGGGGTCGGGGTTGGTCGAGGGGCAAGTGAGGTGGGTGTCGGGTTTGTTTGTGGTGGTAGGCAGGGATGTCAGGATTGGTTGGGGGGGAAGTGAGGTGGGTGTGTCAGGTTTGGTCTTTGGGGGGTGAGGTGTGGGTGTTGGTCAGGGGGTGTTGGTAGGGGGGTGATGTGGGGGTGTTGGGTTTGGGTGGGGGGTGAAAATGTGAGTCGGGGTTGGTCGAGGGGTAGAGGTGGGGGTTTCAGGTTTGCTCTCTGCCCCTCCTCCCTCCACCGGACCCCACACTCGCTCAGCTCTCTGCCCCCTCCCCACCTGTGATGGACCCGAGCAACGCCGGGTATTTTCGCTAGTATCATATATATTCATTGTATATTAACTAGTGTTTAATTTGCAGGATTATAAAAGTCTAAGAGAGTTCCTCTAAATACTGAACCAAGTACCAGAGATGACTCAAACTGAAATGCATGAACCTGTAGGTTAAAGCCTGCAAGCTATTTAGCTTAGCTATTTTAGGCCTTGGAGACAAGAAATGTTGACCTAAGTGACTGAAAAATCATCCGATGCCCTAAAATTATGGGAAAAGAGGCACCAAGTGACAATATTGTGCCAAATTACCCAGAAGATTTAATATTAGATCATAAAAATACCATAAAGGTGGATCTGTCTCAGATACGTGTCTTAACCATGGGATACAGCATGTACGTCAGTGCTAATGAGAATAAAGGGAACTTACCCAGCCTATAGAAAATTGGGGTCCATTAAGTTCTCAGGGGAAACAGAACATAACAAAGGTTAATAAAATGATAAAATAAAATACAAATCGTATAACCATAGGATGGAACATTAAATTTGGAAAAGCTGTAAAACTTGAAAGACCATTTTTAAAAACCATTATACCAGTCAATGAGGGACTGTTAGTTGTTGGGGTGGTTTTTAATTTTTTTTTTTTAATATTTGACCATTGTGGACTGGAATGTTTATTTTTTAAATTGAGCAGCTTTCCCTCTAATTCACTTTGCGATGTCATTAGTCTTGTGGTTCTGTTGTCTTTGGCCTTCACCCTGCGCAGGTCTCTAAGAGCCAAATCGCAGCATTTCCTTCAATTCTTATACATTTTTATAACAGTCCTGCTGGGGTAATGTCCTTGTCTGCTGACTGCTTGATCTTTAAGTTCTAGTTTTGGTTGCTAAAATGCGGGTCATGCACTCAGGTCTCAAACACACTAGGCCCCATAGCATATATCATCTTACATATCATAGCCTGTGGTCATCCGCTCCAGCCCTGAAGGGGTTGAAAGTGCCCGGAGGAAATAGATACCCTGGGGAGTCAATGGGCTAGGCTGATTGGGGGAGTGGCCACAGCTGGGGCCACACCCCAATCAGGCCACAGATGGTCCTATAAAGGGGCTGCTTGGCAGGAGCTAGGCAGTCTTCCTCCAGCTTTAGAGGGAGAAGGACCTAGCTGCCTTGGGGCCTAGGCTGTAGACAACAGAGCAGGGCTGGGGAAAGGCCTAAGACAGGTACTGGGGTTGCAGGGATACAGCCCAGGCTTGGGCAGAGGCAGCTGGTCCGACCCCCCTTCCCAGTGATGAGTGGCCATTACAGACTGTGGGGATACTGCAGAGGGCAGAAACCCAGGAAAAAGGGGCACCGGCGTCTGGGAGGGACACTGGGCCTGAGGCGAGGGGACATTGTCCAGAAGGGGGCGCTCCGACAGCTAGTGAGCTAATTCCCTGGACGACCAGCAGGAGGCGCTGTGGCGGTGAGTCTTCGCATCACTACATAGCCCAACAAGGGAATCCACCCTGATCCTCAGTCCATTGTTCCGATGGTTAATTACTCTCGCTGTTAAAAATGTTACTCCTTATTTCCAGTCAAAATTTGTCTCGCTTCAACTTCCAGGCATTGGATTGTGTTAGACCTTTGCTAGAGTGAAGAGCCCATCATCACACGTTTGTTCCCCAGGTAGGGATTTATAGACTGAGATAAGCACTCCTTCCTCTTCACTTCATTAGGAAGAGACTGAGCTCCTTGAGTCAATCAGGCAGGTTCTCTAATGTTTTGCTCATTTCATGGCTGTTCTCTGAACCCTCTCGAATTTATCAACATCCGTCTTGAACTGGGGGCTCCAGAACTGGCCCCAGGAGTCCAGCAGTGGTCGCATCAGGACCGAATACAGAGGTAAAATAACCTCTCTGCTCCTACCCGAGAGTCCCCTGCTCAAGCACCCCAGGGTTGGCCTCAGCATTGCCCCGGGAGAAACTTGGCCCAGGCAGTTCTTGGTCTCTCTGCCAAGTCTATCAATGAGTGCAGGGTGGCCTGGTAAGCTGGTATCATGTGAGCTACCACTGAGACCTATCAAACTCATGTCACACAAACACCAAACAGCCCATCAGTGGCAAAAGTGAATTCCCAATACACAGTGTAACCAACACCCCGGTGCAGAGCTCTCCTCCCTTCTGCCCTCGCTCTCCCTGCAAACCTAGACCTGGGAAGGAGAATCCCCCGGGAGCTGCCCCCTCCAGGCCGGGGAGGTGGTAAGGACCCTCCAGAGCTACAGGAGGAGCAGACACGGGGCAAAATGGGGCTGGATGGGTGCTCCCTGGGGGCAAAGAACCTGAGGGTGGGGGTGGTGCCTAGGTGAACTCCCCCATTCTTCCCTTCACCCCCTTTCAAGCCCCATCTCCTAGTCTGTCCCCCCCTCTTCCCAGCCCATCCCCCCATCCTCAGCTACCCCAAAGTCTGCCCTCCCCCCCCCATTCCCTGATGGGTCCTGGCCTCACAGACAGAAGAGACGTGACGTTGAAGCTGGAGAAAGTGGCTGTGATTTTATACAGGGATTGATCAATTGCAGACACTGCATCCCCTTCACACCTTCCGGACCCCTCCCCCATTCTACCAAGCATCACCCACACACAAAGAGAAGGGGAGTCGCACCTGTGATTCACTCCCAGGGCATGGTTAGACTGGCACTTTGCAGCACAAAAACCCTCCTATAGCGCTATAATTTTCCTACCGAACACACTTCAAAGTGAGATTTTGCGCATGTACTCACTGTTTATAGCGCAAGTATTAAACCTCCTTTTCCAGAGTGATAAGCCTTTTTGCGCTAACACTATAGCGCAAGGGTGGGAATGTGAACACCCAGGAATAACTCATTATGCTGTAAGGGAATCAACAAGCCATTTAAGGCAAATGACGTCAATGTTATTTTGAAAAAGGGGGAAAGAATCGGGAAGTAGCTGATCAGTTTCCCTCTTAAAACTCACAGCCGATAAGCACTGGAAATGCTGACGGATTGAGCTGTGTGAGTGCACTGCAGAGCCTGGTCAGTTTCCTAGTCACTGACAGCCTCAACTTGTCTCACTGCCTACACGTTCCCTGTTCCCCCTTACCCCCCTCCTTTGCAAAGCAGGCTGCACCCAGCTGAATGCTGGGATACCTGCCCTATCCTGCAACTCTTACTGCCACCAGAAGCGCTACAAATGTATCCATTCTTTAGCGCTACAAGGTTTCAATCTGTACAGTCTCTAGCGCGATACCTATTGCGCTACATTGGGAAGCGCTACAAATAAACGCACTATAATCTTCAGTCTAACCATACCCCCAACCCAGAGAGTCTGCAGGAAACAGAACAGAGAGGGAATGGAACCCAGGAGTCCTGATGACCAGCCCTCCCCCACACAAGACACTAGAGCCTCATTCCCCTCCCAGAGCTGAGGCGAGAACCCAGGAGTCCTGATGCACAGATCCCCCTGCTGTAACCCACCGACCCCACTCATCTCCCAGAGCCAGCCAGGGATAGGACCCAGGAGTCCTGAGCATCCCGCTGCTCCCACCCCCCTGGCAGAGGGGCACTCACTGGGCACCCATGTGGCGCTGTTCCCAGTCCCTCTGGCTGGCACTTACCTGTGCACAGGTAGAGGAGCAGAGGCAGGGGGTCCATCCTGTGCCGGGTGAGGAGTGTGTGGAGCAGGGATGCTCTCCTAGGATGTGTGAGGTTCAAGGGCACCGTCTGGAGTGCAGAGGAAAGAGAAGTGATACCCGAAAAGAGAGAAACACTGCCCGGGCAGAGCTGGGACTCAGGGTGTTATATAGGGAGGGAACAGAATGGAGACGATGGAAAGAAGAAATCAGCTAAACTGAAACACCCAACTAGTCACACACACACACACACAGCTACATATAAACAAATGAAACACAAATAAAATGACCAACCACACGCTCCCTGAATTCCCCATGCTCCTCCCCCTCCATGCCAGTGGGCAGCTAGTCATTTTCCACACTCCCCACCCATCCTGCACCTTTCGTAAATTCAAACACCCTTCTAGATTCAAATCTTGGGGGAAATACTGCGCACACACCTATCCTGAAGCAAACACACACGCAAGCAGACACACAGACAACTGGACAGACTAGGCTGAACATATTTCGTTGAGACAAAAACGGGACATTGGGATAGCAAAAAGGGGACGGGGTTATGTAATATTCTGTATTGATGAAAAAGTAAGACGGTAAAAAAGTTTTATTACATGAACATATTGACTTGAGCTAACAATTATTCTTCAGTGACAGAACTCATACAAAAAATTAGGTAGACGCAGAGGGGGACTGTATTTCACCACGATCGTACCATGAATATTTCTCCGATGAAGTAATCTTATGCAGCAAATTTCAGTCTTTCAATACCATGTCATAAAACTTCTCACACTCCATGATTCTCTTCAGACACCTCAAATGACCCCCTATTTGCCTCCCCCAACCACATCAGCTTGTGGCTATGGCTCAGTTTCCTGCGTAGCATCTCACAGGCAGAAGCTTGTGCAACAAGAGCTTCCCCCAGGCCAGCCACTCTGCCTCCCTCCTCCAGGCAGGTCCCCAACCGCCTCCACTCTCAGTAACCCTCTGACTGACCAAGTCCTCTCCCTACATCTCCTGCAGCAGAAACACGGCTTCTCACCAACCCCACCGCATCGCCCACACATGCCACAGCCACCTGCCCAGGCCTTAGCTGTGCCTTGAAGACTGACGCCCTGAATGGGCTCTGAGGCTTGGCCCAACCTTCATTTCTCAGTTCTACACCCTACCCACCTGCCATCTCCCCTACCCACCCCCTGCCCCTCTTCACATCCAGCCCCAGACCTCCCCAGAACCCTCCTTCACACACAACCCTGTGCCCCCCATTCTGTGCCCCCCACTCCCCCAGTATCCCCCTTCACACACAGCCCTGTTCCCCCCACCCCCTACCCCCTTAACACATAGCCCTGAACCCCCCAGTACCCTCCTTCACACACAACCCTGTGACCCCCACTCCGTGACCCCCATTCCCCCATGCTCCCAGTACCCTTCTTCATACACAACCCTGTGCCCCCCACTCTGTCCCCCCCATTCCCCCATGCTCCCAGTACCCCCTTCACAGGCAGCCATAGGCCCCCCCCACTTCCCTAGTACCCACTTCACACACAGCCCCGTGCCCACTACCCCCTTCACAAGCAGCCATGCCCCCCCCATTTCCCCTGTGCCCCTCTTCAGATGCAGCCTCAGTACCTCCCTTCACACACAATCCTGTGCCCCCCACTTCCACCCACGGCCCCAACGCACCCCTCTTTCTCCCTGCCCCCCCTCACACACAGCAATGCCCCCACCCACCCACCTACCTTCACATGCCTTGAGCAGCACGGTGATGGTGACGATGTTCTCCAGCTCCATGGGGCCCCGGGGGGGGGGGTGCCACCTCCTCCCCACCCGGGCTCGTGCTGCCTCCGGCTCTGCTCAGCGCCCACCACTGCCGCCCCCCCTGGCTCCCTGAGCTCAGCAATCCCCGCGTCCACCACACCGCCCCCTCATTGGGGCACGGCGCCTGAGACCCGCCCCCTCCACGCGGCTTCACTCCTATTGGCCCGGAGGGGCGGGGAGCGAGAACTGTGTGCGTTAGTGCGCGGCGATTGGCTAAACCTAGCAATAAAGCCACGTTCAGTTTTTTTCCAAAAACGGGACAAAATTAACATTTAGATTAAAAAGACGGGACGGTCGGGAAATATTAAAAAAACGGGACTGTCCCGGTCAAAACAGTACGTATGGTCAGCCTAGGACAGACAGACACAGTTACATTGAGACAGACAACCAAGACAATTAGAAACACAACTGCTGTGAGATATGCACCCAGCTAAGCAGACACAGTCGCAAACTCAGAACCATCCTTGGGCACACAGATTATGCAGTATTCTTGCAAGCAAGCTAAAGAAGTAGGAGCTGGATGAATGGATTATAAGGTGGATAGAAATCTGCCTAGATTGTCGGGCTCAATGGGTAGTGATCAATGGCTCCATGTCTAGTTGGCAGCTGGTATCAAGTGGAGTGCCCCAAGGTTCGGTCCAGGGGCCAGTTTTATTCAATATCTTTATCAATGATCTGGCGGATGCCGTGGTCTGCACCCTCAGCAAGTTTACAGATGTCACTAAACAGGGAGGAGTGGGATAGGATACAGAGGGACCCACACAAATTAGAGGATTGGGCCAAAAGAAATTTGATGAGGACAAAAACAAGGAGAAGTGCAGAGTCCTGCATTTAGGACGGAAGAATCCCATGCACTGCTACAGACTAGGGACTGAATGGCTAGGCAGCAGTTCTGCAGAAAGGGCGTAGGGGTTACAGTGGATAAGAAGCTGGATATGAGTAAACGGTGTGCCCTTGTTTCCAAGAAGGCTAACGGCATTTTGGACTGTATAAGTAGGGGGATTTCCAGCAGATGAAGGGACGTGATTGTTCCCCTCTATACGACATTGGTGAGGCCTCATCTGGAGTATTGTGTCCAGTTTTGGGCCCCACACTACAAGAAGGATGTGGTTAAATTGGAAAGAGTCCAGCGGAGGGCAACAAAATTGATTAGGGGGCTGGAGCACATGACTTATCAGGAGAGGCTGAGAGAACTGGGATTGTTTAGTCTATAGAAGAGAAGATTGAGGGGGGATTTGATAGCTGATTTCAAGTATCTGAAAGGGGGTTCCAAAGAGGATGGATCTAGACTGTTCTCATTGGTACCAGATGACAGAATAAGGAGTAATGGTCTCAAGTTGCAGCGGGGGAGGTCTAGGTTGGATATTAGGAAAAACGTTTTCACTAGGAAGGTGGTGAAGCACTGGAATCGGTTACCTCGGGAGGTGATGGAATCTCCTTCCTTAGAGGTTTTTAAGGTCAGGCTTGACAAAGCCCTGGCTGGGATGATTTGGTCCTGCTTTGAGCAGGGGGTTGGACTAGATGACCTCCAGTTGTCCCTTCCTACACTGATATTCTCGGATTCTCTGATTGTTTGGGCCATCCTGAGGGGCGTTCAAGACAAGAAGGAGTTGGCTTCGCCATCGAGACATTATTAGTTCCCCAGCTTGAATCCCAGCCACATGCTATCAGTCCTCGCCTCGTGACTGCGAAACTTAGACTGACCGAAGCATGGACGGGGCCTTGCACTTGTTAGCGCATATGCACCCACGTTGCCTGATTCAGACAATGAACAGGAGACTTTCAATGAGAGCCTGAATTCAGTGAGCTCTTCATTACGTTTTAATTCCAAGCTATGTATACTCAGTGATTTGAATGCTAGAGATGGTCAAGACTCCACCGTATGGTGCAAGATGCTTGGACATCATGGTATTGGAAGCAAGAACTCAAATGGCGCCCCCCTTCTTCCAATTGGTGCCCAGCCTGAGCTTGCTGTGGGATACATTTGAGCTAAGCAGAAGGCACAAATCAAATTACGGCAAATGGAAGAGGTGGAAATGTAAAGCAATCAATCTTCAAGATGCAGCTGACAGACACGATTTCAGAGCATCCGGTGACGGGCTGAAGGCAGGTCTCTGGGCCATGCAATGCTGGCTCTGCACCAATGCGCTCTGCTGATGGCAGCACTCTGATTACAGAGAGTGCTGAAATCCTTGACTGCGGGGCCAACGTTTTTGCAGCGTATTAAACCAGACCCCAACCGTTGACAGCAGCGTTCTTGAAGAGATTCTTCGGTGGGCTAATGATTCACAGCTGGTTCCCCCCAACTCCCGACGAGGTACAAAAAGCCGCCAAGCAGATGAACTCTGGAAAGGCCCTTGGCAGTGATGTGATCCCATTGGAGATTTACAAAGCTGGTGGTGGCCAATCGATGCGCCATCTCACCCGTTTATTCATCATCACCTGGGAGAAGGAGCAAGTTCCACAGGACTTCAAAGATGCCCCGATTGTCCATCTATCCCAAAGGAAAGGTGATTGTGACGACCACTGAGGCATCTCACTTCTGTCAATAGCTGGTAAGATCCTGGCCAGCATCCTCTACAATCAGCCCTCATTACATGTGTTCACACACGGCATCGTTCCTTAAAGTCAGTGTGGATTTCGTGCTGGTTGAGGCGCTGCCGATATGGTATTCACTGCCAGGCAGATCCAAGGAAAATGTGGAGACCCACAACAGGATTTCTACATGATTTTCATCGACCTGACCAAGGCGTTGGATGCGGTCAACACAAACCGGCTTTGGAAGGAAATTGGGCAAATGGGCTGCCCTGAAAAATTCTTCAACATAATTCCGTCCTTTCATGGTGGTATGTTGGGTCGTTTCCTTGACAACAGAGAGACATCGGTACCTTTTGATGTATCAAACAGTACAAAGCAAGGATGTGTCCTTGCTGCTCTCCTGTTCAGACTCTACTTTTTGATGATGCTGTTCATTGATTTCAAGGATTGCAAGTTCCAAACCGAGTTCCAAATTCAGGGCAACATCTTCAACCCCTGAAGACTTGAGGCTTGCACCAAAGTGTTCGCTACGACCATCCATGACCTCCTCTTTGCTGATGACTGGGCATTGCTGGCTCATTCAGTCGAGGATACATAGAAACTTTATGCAAAAACGAGGATGAGTCCTTGTGGCACCTTAGAGACTAACACATTTATTTGTGCATAAGCTTTTGTGGGCTAAAACCCACGTCATCAGATGCATGGAATGGAAAATACAGTCGGCAGGTATAAATATACAGCATAAGAAAAGATGAGAGTTGCCTTTCCAAGTGTGTGTGTGTGCAGGGATCAGTCCTAATGAGGTCAATTCAATCAGGGTGGATGTGGCCCATTCTCAACAGTGGGCAAGACGTTCTGCTGATCCACACTAACACGGCTACGTGGCAGAAACGTTTTGATCATTTTGCTACCACTGCTCGCCTCTTTGGATTCACAATGAGCCTCAGAGATGATAGAATATTAGGGTTGGAAGAGACCTCAGGAGGTTCTAGGCCAAGTCCCCACTCAAAGCAGGACCAATCCCAACTAAATCATCCCAGCCAGGGCTTTGTCAAACTGGGCCTTAAAAACCTTTAAGGAAGGAGATTCCACCACCTCCCTAGGGAACCCATTCCAGTGCTTCACCACCCTCCTAGTGAAATAATGTTTCCTAATATCCAACCTAGACCTCCCCCACTTCAACTTGAGACCATTGCTCTTTATTCTGTCATCTGCCACCACTGAGAACAGCTGAGCTCCATCCTCTCTGGAACCCCCTTTCAGGTAGTTGAAAGCAGCTATCAAATCCCCCCTCAGTCTTCTCTTCTGTAGACTAAATAACCTCAGTTCCCTCAGCCTCTCCTCATAAATTATGTGCCCCAGCCCCCTGATCATTTTCACTGACTTCTGCTGGACTCTTTCCAATTTGTCCACATCCTTTCTCTAGTGTGGGGACCAAAACTGGACACAACACTCTTGGTGAGGACTCAGCAGTGCTGAATAGAGGGGAATAATCACTTCCCTCTATCTGCTGGCAATGCTCCCACCAATACAGCCCAGTGTGACGTTGGTCTTCTTGGAAAGAAGTGCACACTGTTGACTCATATCCAGGTTCTCTTCCACTGTAATTTCCAGGTCCTTTTCTGCAGAATTATGTCACAATCTGTTTGGAAAGAGCCCAGCATTCCAGTAATCACTGCTGCTGACACTGTCCTGAAGGCTGTTGACAGGTTCTGCTACCTTGGAGGTGGACTCTCCTCTGGGATTAACACTGATGACGTTGTAACTGCTTGACAAGCCAAAGGCAGCGCTGCCTTCGGAAGGACCCTGGGGTTAAACTTCCTACGAAGGTAGCAGTTTGTCAGGCAGCTGGACGATCACCTGTTGACCTGACTGTCCTGTTGTATGGACGAGAGTCATGGACCATCTATCGCTGCCACGGTTCAAAACGTGATCAGTTCCATGTGTGCTGCCTCGGGAAGATGGCTCCTGTGAGCTGGTGGGACAGAAGCCAAACAGGGAGGCCTGTAAGCTGCGGGGTATCATGGGCACAGAGGCAATGCAGCTGAAGAATCGGTTTCCCTGGATTGGTCGTGTTCTGAGGCTGGATGAGATGTGGATACCGAAGAGGGTCTCCTTCTGCCAGCTTGTTTGTGGAAAAGGCTCCGTTGGTGGCCAGTATCGGCGCTATAGAGGTGTCTTAAAGGCCAGCATGAAGTCATGCAGCCCATCTCCCCATGACCTGGAGGTGAGAGCTCGGGACAGATGGTTCTGGGAGGAAACTATTACACGGGCTCTAAAAGGCAGGAGCTGGTGGGGGAAACCTCAGAGCAGTAGCAGGCTAAGTGCTCAGCCCTTTTCTGCTTTAGGGTTTCCCCTGCAGGCTCCTGCCAGCCTGCTCCCAGCCTGGGTTCCCTACATCAGTATCAGTTTTTAAATGCTCAGTACAAGCCCCTGGGCAGGCGGAAGGAAAGGTTTGGTTGCTTTGTAAAATGAACCCTGCACAGCCCTGATGATTGAGAGCTCAGAGAAACCCCCCGAGCATCCCAGGAAGCACAACCTTGGGCTGGACAATTGCATTTGTGGGCCTCTGCCGTGAGCTGTGTAACACATCCAGGGGGACTCCAGGCTTTGGCACGTCTCTCTACAAGCGTGTCCAAAATCAACGTTAGTTCATGTCAAGAATCAGGGAGGCAGCCGTGTTAGTCTGGAATAGCAGAAGTAACAAGAGTCCTGTGGCACCTTAAAGACTAACTAAAGTATTAAAGCATAAGCTTTCGTGGACTAATACGCACTTCGTCAGATGTAAGCCCACGAAAGCTTATGCTTCAATACTTTAGTTAGTCTTTAAGGTGCCACAGGACTCTTTGTTAGTTCATGGTGTCGCTATCTGATAAACAGCTCAAATTCCTGGAAACCCTGCCTCAGCCCTTAAAACGTACTTTCATTTTTCTCTTTTTTTACTCGCAGATTAGATCTCCTTCTCCCCTGTGTACCAACCGGGGCTGCGTCAGGATGGAAATACGTGCTGTGATCAGTCACCATTGCCTCTAGCCATGTTGCAATTAGTTATTTTTTTTTAAATGACCTTTTATTTCCTAGGCCATGTTCGGAAGATCATGGCAAAGCTCCTTGGAAACCAATAGGATTTTTGCCTGAATCCTGACTGTGGTATTTGTCCCTGCGCAAGAAAACCTTGGCAAGGACAACAGTCACACTAAAAACTGATTGTCTTCCTTTTATTTGTAGGGGCTCAGGGCACCTCTTTCTAAAGATTGATGGGCAGCTGGTAGAGCAAGGATGGAAAGACCTGAGTCTCAGCCTATTGCACTGAGAATATTATAGCAACAGGTGCCTACAAGATGGTCAGTTTGGCCCCAGCGTCCAGTATCTAATCCCCTGGAATGTCAGACGCTCCCCCACTGCCTGGGTAAGTGAAGACTTGACCCAGAACACGGTGCAGAACAAACCAAGGTTTACTGAGGGAAGTGGACAGAGAACAGGGAAACCCAGGGGAAAAGATAAACAAACAACAAACCCCTCAGTGCTTGAACCATGACGCCGGGCTCCCAGCTACCTTGGTGACCCAAATGGGTTTTATACGTCCAGGTCCTGATGGCAGAGGCAGGCAGAAGATGGATGGCAACTGATGACACCTGGAGCCAGTCACCAGGCAGTCCACGGGCTCCATGTCTACTGTCCCAATGTAGCTTGAGCCGGAGGGCCAGGGAACCAAAGCAGAGGTGGTGACTCAGGATCACTCTTCGATCTTCTCCAGGCACATGATGCCGGTGCTGAAGGTCCTCGACGCCTGTGTGAAGTGACTGTTCTCCGGTTGTCTCTCGGATGGACAGCGCTAGTTGCTATGCGCAGCGCCCTTAAGTCGTCTCAGAGCCGAGGTGCAAAAGTTCTGAGGCTCTGGGTCCTTCCGGAACCTTCTTCCCCTTTCCCGCCTTTCAGGGAAAAGAGCGCCAAAGTCCATAGTGGTGGACGACCCAGCCTGGGCCCAAGCCATAAATGTATTCCACAGTTCACATGAATAATCCTGACATGAATTAGCAGAACAGTGACATTAACAACAGCATTAACATATTATAACAGATGCATGAAAAGTACCCTTACAAGGGTACTCTAAACGGTTGTGTCTGCAAATGGCAGCTTTTGCTGACAAATTAAGGGACGTGTGCGCACTACAAATCTGCTTTGGGTGGCAAAACTCGGCTGTTTTGCTGACAAAATAAAACCAGTTGGATGAGAGGAGTAGAGCTTTCTGCGGCGAAGCGTCAGCGCAGATGCTGCTGTTTATTATATCACCAGAACTGGCCTCCGCCCGTATCCCACAATGCCCACTGGGACCACTCTGCTCGCTGTTTTGAACTCGGCTGCCCTGCAGGCATGCGCCCCTCCTGGGAAGCTTTGACATTCCCCAGCATGGGGAGCTCACAGCGCTGCTGGGATGGCTGTGGGAGAACTGGAAGGAACTCACAGCACCATCTCTGGTGGGGGCTTGATCCCTGCTCTGCCCCAGACCCAGACCCAGCCTCCACCCCACCCCTTCCCCCGCAAGGCCCCACCCCACCATTCTACTCGCTCCCCCAGCACGCCCTGCCTGCACTTCTCCCCCTCCCCACAGTGCCTCCTGAATTCTGCAGAACAGCTGATCATAGCGGAATGGAGGGGGAGGAGAGTGACTTGTCTATGGGTATGTCTTCACTACAGCAGTAGGTCGATTTCCTTTAAGTCTATTTTTTAAAGCAGACTCTTTAGGGCCTGTGTTCACTACCACTTTAATTCGATGTTAACGACGTTAGGTCGAATTAAACGTGTACCTGTCTTCACATACATGCTCTTAACGTCGATGTAAAGGGCCCTCAAGATCGAATTTGGAACTCCTGCCTGACGAGAGAAGTAAGGCTAATTTCGACATTCCAAGCTCGACTGTGGGCTAGTGAAGACGGAACCGACATTAATAGCCTCCAGAGGCTGTCCCACAATGCTCCATTCTGACCACTCTGGACTGCACTCTGAACTCGCTGCTCTGGCCAGGTAGATAAGACCCGGGAACATTTGAATACCATTTCCTGTTTGGTCAGCGTGGCCAGCTCACCTGAACTGCTCAGTCGCCATTCAGAGCAATCAGCAGCACTAGCCGCCATGCAGAGCTCAGCATCACAAGAATCCATGCTGAGCTCATCTGCCCTGGAGCCCAGCCAGAGGAAAAGAGCTCCAGCATGGTCCACTCGTGAGGTGCTGGATCTCATCGCTATCTGGGGAGAGGAATCCGTGATGTTGGAACTACGAAACAACAAACGGAATGCCAACACACCTATGGAAGAGTCTCCAAGGCCATGCTAGAAAGGGGGCCACAACAGGGACACCACACAGTGCCACGTGAAAATTAAGGAGCTGAGGCAATCGTTCCAGAAAGCCAAGGAGGCAAATGGACGATCAGGGGGCATGCCACGGACATGCAGGTTCTACAATGAACTAAATCAGATAATGGGGGGAACCCCCACCACCATCGCGCCGGTCTGCGTGGACTCCACCGATGGGATAATCGTCAGGGAGGAGACTGATTCCGAGGAGGACGACCATGAAGAAGAGGAAAATCTCATGGAGCAGCAGGAGCCCAGCGGAGAACCCGTGTTCCCAGAGAGCCAGGAGCTGTTTATCACCCTGGAGCCAGTACCCTCCCAAGCCTCCCAGGGGGGTAAGTGTTTCTTTTTTAAGTGATTACATGACACGTGATTTTGTAAAGGAAGCATTTATTAATGAGTAACTTGCCCTAAGGACTTAGCGTGCTTTCACTGCTGGTCAATTTCTACTCAAAGAGTTTGTCAATATACTCCGGGATTGACCAGAAGTCCTCCGCGGACATTTCAATGAAGCTATCCAGGAGGTAGCGATGAATCCTCCACAGCAGATTTCTGGGGAGAGCCGCCTTATGTGGTCCCCCGTGATAGGAGACCATCCCACGCCACAAAAGTAGTAAGTAGTCTGGTATCATTGAGCAGGCTAGCATTGCGGCGTATGGACCAGGACTTTGCATGGAGTCAAGGAGCATGTGCTCTCTCTCTCTCTGAGAAATTCTCAGCAAAGTGATGTCATTCAGGGTTGCCTGTTTGAGATACGGACTGCAATTAGTAGGGAGATAAAGATTCCCAGCTGCAAAGTACTCTTTTCTGCTGAGGACCGACCAACCGCACCCCCCCCCCCCCCCCACGAACGCTGACCGCACCCCCCCCCCCCCCCCGCCCATAGCGGTAGCTAGCAGGGAACCAGAGCAGTCTGCAAGCGGTTGCTTCCGCTTCAGATCCAACGTGAACCAACCCCCCGCCACCCAAGCCCATAGCGGTAGTAGCTAGCAGGGAATCTGAACAGTCCGCAAGCGGTCTGAAGAGCCCCCAAAAGACCTTAGCCCTTAGCGAGAGATTTTTTGGCATTTGCTTTGCAGTTTGCGGTTTCAGTGGGAGCCATGCGGTGGGGGGAAGGGGGCGGGGTTACTCTACAATATGCAAGCGCCACTTTTAACTTACCATGGCCGGCTGCACGGTGATTTCAGAAGCCGTCTTGGGCTGAGGCACGCATATGTGTCTGAGATGCTCTGACTTTTCTGTGAGCTAGTCAGTCACTTTTAGGTGTAGAACATGACCTTGTACAGAAATCATATCAGGCCTCTGAATACTGAGGTTGCAAATGGCATAGTACTCCCATGTGTACCGTCCGAGACTGCATCTGCCTCCTAACCTTGAATGTATCTGTCTCATAACTTTCAAACTTTATTTTCCCACATTCGCACACAGATGAACAATTATTTCAGAATCCCCCGGCCTGCTCCTCCCGCCGTGCATCGCAGATAAGAAAGCGTAAAAAGAAAACGCGAACGCGCGATGATATGTTCAGTGAACTCGTGGAGAACTCGCGCGCTGAGGCAGCCCGCCAGACGGAGTGGAGGGAAAGAATGATAGAGGCAAGGGATCGAGAGATACAGGCAAGGGATCGAGAGAGAGAGGCAAGGGATCGAGAGAGAGAGGCAAGGAATCGAGAGAGGCAGGAATCGAGAGCCGCTGCAGAAAAGAGGGAAGAGCGCGAGGAAAGACGCATGGATGCTTTGCTCCGCATAATGGAGGACCAGAGCGACATGCTGCGATCTCTGGTGGAGCTGCAGCATGCCCAAAGACCACCTCTGCAGCCCCTGTGTAACCACCTCCCCCCCTCCCCAACTCCCATAGCTTCCCCACCCAGACGCGGGGTGAGAACACGGGGGGGCAAGCTCCGTGGGCCGCTCCACTCTACCCCACAAGCCAGCAGAAGCAGCAGCAGCAGCAGGCTGACGTTCTCGGAAAACTTTTAAAAGCTGCTGTGTCTTGGCCACCCCTCCTCTCCCCCCTTCCTCCCCCCCTCCTCTGTCCGCTCCTCCCCCACTGCGACTGCTGGTTTCCCTCCAGGATACCAGGACAGTGATCCCCTGTATTTGTATTTCCGATGAACCAATAAAGGAACCATGATTTTTCAAACAGTGATTTTATGGGGAGGGGGGAGGGAAAGCATGGGGAGGGGGGAGGGGGGAGGGAAAGCATGGGGAGGGGGAAGGGAAAGAGGGTTCAAGGGCAGCAGGCTTAGAGCACAGCAAGGGAGCAGATTCTCAAACGCTATCTCGGCCACTCATAAAACTGTCTTTCAAGGCGTCCCTGAGGCGCAGGGCCTCACGGTGGGCTCTTCTACTTTCCCTGCTGTGTGGCTGCTCATAAGTAGCAGAAAGTAAATTTGCCTCTGCCTCCCAGCCCGCCATAAACGTTTCCCCCTTGCTCTCACAGATATTGTGGAGCACAGAGCAAGGAGCAATAACAATGGGGATATTTCTTTCGCTGATGTCTGAGCGAATCAGTAAGGAACGCCATCTCCCCTTCAGATGGCCAAATGCACACTCCACGGCCATTCTGCACTTGCTCAGCCCATAGTTGAACAGCTCCTGACCCCTGTCCAGGGCTCCTGTGTAGGGCTTCATAAGCCAGGGCATTAGGGGGTAGGCTGGGTCCCCAATGATAACGATCGGCATTTCGACCCCCCTCCCCCCCCCCACGGAAATTTTCTGGTCGGGGAAGAAAGTGCCTTGCTGCAGCTGCCGAAAAATCTGAGAGTTCCTGAACACTCGAGCGTCATGAAGCTTTCCCGGCCACCCCACGTACAGATCGGTGAAACGTCCCTTGTGGTCAACCACTGCTTGCATGACCATTGAGTAATATCCCTTCCGGTTTCTGTACTCGGCGGCCTCGTGGTCCGGTGCCAGGATAGGGATATGAGTCCCATCTATAGCCCCACCACAGTTAGGGAATCCCATGGCGGCAAAGCCATCTATTGTGGCTTGCAGGTTTCCGAGGTTTATAACCCGGTGTAGCAGCCGCTCGACGATTGCCCTGCTTACTTGCATCACAGCAAAGCCCACTGTAGACCGACCCACCCCAAACTGATTCGCCACTGACCGGTAGCTGTCTGGCGTTGCAAGCTTCCAGAGGGCTATCGCCACTCGCTTCTCCACTGTAAGGGCCGCTCTCATTTTGGTATTCCTGCGCCGGAGGGCCGGGGACAGCAAGTCACAAAGTTCCAGGAACGTGCCCTTTCGCATGCGGAAGTTTCTGAGCCACTGGGAGTCATCCCAGACCCGCAGCACTATGTGATCCCACCAGTCCGTGCTTGTTTCCCTGGCCCAGAATCGGCGTTCGATGGCATGAGCCTGCCCCATTGCCACCAAATTTGACAGATTGTCAGTCGCCCTACTTCCAAAAATGTCAGTGTTCCTGTCGTCCCCGCTGTGCACGTCCTTGTCCATCTCCTCCTCACTGTCGTCGGGTTCCAGAAAGCGCAGTTCTCCCCGGATCGCATTCCTCCTCTGCAGACGGTGCAGCATGAACTCTGCAACCGTGATCGAGGTCCTCACAACGGCCATTACTGTTTCCGTGGTGTCAGCGGGCTCCATGCTTGCAGTGCTATGGCATTAGCACGGCGCGGAGAAAATGCGCGAATTATGGGATGCCTACCCACAGTGCACCGCTCGTAATGGTGCCTGCTGGGGGATCAGGGAACTGTGGGATAGGTACCCACAGTGCAACGCTCGCTATGTCGACGCTTGCAAAAGTTGTGCGGACAGACACTGTCGACTTGCTGTGCTTTGCTGTGCCTAGTGAAGACACACAAAATCGACTGCATACAGTCGCGTTCACAACATCGAAATAAAGAAAATCGAACTACTGCTGTAGTGAAGACATACCCATAGAGTCGATTTTGTGTGTCCCCACAAAGCACAGCAAGTTGACAGTGTCTGTCCCTACAACTGTGGCAAGCGTCAACATAGGGAGCATTGCACTGTGGGTAGCTATCCCACAGTTCCCGGAGTCCCCAGCAGGCACCATTTCGAGTGCTGCACTATGGGTAGGCATTTCATAATTTCGCACCCTTTTTTCGCGCCGCTGACACCATTTCGAACGGTGCACTGTGGAATTTCCTGTCAAACAGCAGGGAAAGTAGCAGAGCGCACCATGAGGCGCTGCGCCTCAGGGATGCCTTGAAAACCAGTTTTATGAGCGCCCAAGATGGCATTTGACAACCTGCTCCCTTGCTCTGCTCAGCCCTAAGCCTGCCGTCCTTTCACCCTCTTTCCCTCCCCCCTCCCAATGCTTGCAGAGGAAATAAATTCACTGTTTTAAAAATCATGGTTTCTTTATTGCTTCATCACAAACACAAATACAGAGGATCACTGGCAAGGTAGGCCAGAAGGGGTGAGTGAGGAGGGAAACCAGCAGTCGCAGTGGTGGAGGAGCGGGGAGAGGAGTGGAGGAAGGGTGGAGAGGAGAGGGGGAGGGGGGCCAAGACACAGCAGCTTTTAAAAGCTTTTAGATAAACTCATCCTGCTGCTGCTTGTGCTGGCTTGTGGAGTAGAGTGGGTCGGTCCCCGGAGCTCCCCCCCCCCCGGGTTCTCACCCTGCGTTTGGGGGGGGAAGCTATGGGACTTGGGGGGGGGGGGTTAGACAGAGACTGTACAAGCGATCTTTGGTCCTGCTGAAGCTCCACCAGACACCGGAGTATGTCGCTTTGGTCCTCCATTATCCGGAGCAAAGCATCCATCCGCCTTTCTTCGCACTCCTGTCGCCTTTCTTCACGCTCCAGCCACATTTCTTTGCGCTTTTCTGCTGCAGCTCTTGATTCCTGCCGTGACTGGAGCAATCTTTCCCTCCATTCACTCTACCGAGCGGCCTCAGCACGAGAGTTCTGCAGTAGTTCATTAAACATGTCATCACGCGTTTTCCTCCCTGGTCATGTGTCCAATCTTCCACTTCTTGTAAGCGTATTTTTTGCATTTAAGATCAGCAGGGATTTCACTGTTCAACCAAGCTGGTCGCCTGCCATGTTTACTGTTCTTTCTACACATCGGGATGGTTTGTTCCTGCACCCTCAATAAGGATTCTTTAACATACAGCCAGCTCTCCTGGACTCCCTTGCTATGGTGCAAGGAGACCAGAGGCCAAGTGATCAGCTCAGCTTTACAGAGAGGAAGCAGGGGTGACGAGTGCGGCTGGAAGACTTGCCATTTAAAAAACCAAGAGCTGCTTTAAAAAAAATGTCTTGATAGTTTATCATTAACGAGGCACAAAATGAACCCACTGGCCTCTACCAAGAGGATGGATGGGAATTTAGGAACTTTAATGAGACTGTCTGGGAAACACACGTCTCTAGGACCTCAAAGCCCATGGTAGGCTTGAGGAATGACTGTGGATGAGCCTGCACCATGGACTGCTTAGATTAATTATCTCACGGCAGTGATGATCTAGGCCTTATAGCACTGAAGCACCTGAACTTCTTGTCTTTCCTGAGTGGCACTGACGTGATGTCACAATGCTTAGTGGACACAGCGTTCCGACAGTGGCCACGCCAGTGCCGGACACCGAGAGATTATAACCCCTTTGCTCCCACGTGAGAGTCCTGTTTACACACCCCGGCACGCCAGGTACAATCCATGCTAATGAGCAGCTCTGTCACTCCCCGGCCCTGCAGCCTTGGGTGCCTCACAAAGTCTCGCTGAAATAGCTCCCACCTGGGCCGCTCACAAACAGCCTAAGAGCGGGCAAGTCACACCCTGAGTGTGTGTGTGTAACTGCAGCCTGCTCACCACACTTGGGTTACACGCTGGCTCTCACTAGCCTGGGTTATACAGCGGGGTGACCCCAACACACCCCCAGTCTTAGATTTTCCCCCACAAATCTGTGTTCTGTTCTGCCCAGCCCTCTCCTGGACACTACAAATCATATTAAATCCATTATTCCTGTGCACACAATTTACCAGCCCAAAACAGCGTTACCCACACACCTCAATTCAAACACACTAGACTAGATAAATCAACCAAGTTTATTAACCACAAAGAGAGATTTTAAGTGAATCCAATTAATGCGGAATAAACATCAGAAATGGTTACAAAGAAAATAAAGAGGAAACATTTACTAGTGCCTAACAAACTACATCCTATGCAAGCAAAGTTTCTCACCACATGCTTTGAGCTGCCTTCCAGTTCAAACTGTGTACACCAGGTCCTCAGCATCCACTGAATACTTCCTTTCTCTCTTTGGGTGCAGGGAATGAAGGGTTGTCCCTCCTTTTTATAGTTTCAGTCCCACTCTTGAAAAACATTTCCATCTGGGCACTAGGATACACAGACTTCATGTGGAAGAAAGTTCACAGATGGCTTTTCCTCCCAACTCTGGACTTCCATTGTTTCTCTTCCTTCTTGATGACCTTTTACCGATTAAAGGCAAATTCAGGCAGGCAGGTTCCTTTCTCGAGACCACACCAGGTTGCCAACTTCCGCGTGAGCAAGACTGTGGGGTTGGGAACACGGGTCAGTAACATCATACAGGGAAATCTTCTCAAACTTTACATCCAGTGTTGAGACACATTTCTTATCAGGACAAGACTGATCAACAACTTGTGAGTTTTTGAATTATACCTCACAAGGCATACATTGTACAAAGATTATTACAACAGTACGTAGAGTGTGAATACAGGAATGTATTTGATCCCAGCCTCACTATTACATGTGGCAGGGAGTTCCTCAGGCCACCCCTGCAGAACAGAGACATTTATCTTTTCTTTTTCAATCAGTTTTAAAAGAAGTTTTATTTCCCTGCATGGTGTGGAAGCTTGGACAGCACAGCCCCTTTCACTCCCACAAACACACACACACACAGTACTGAGAGACCGTTTGAAGTGACCTGAGACTTCAGACAAGGCAGGCGAATGACTCAGAGTCTGGTTTTACTGGGAGTAACCCAATAGCATCTCAAGGTCCCAACTGAGATCAGGGCCACTGTTGTGCTGAGCGCGGCTCAGACACTGGCCTCCTGCTCTAACCCACTAGACTATATACAGATTCAGGGGTTTTGGGGGTCGTTTTTGTTGCCTGCTCACTCTGCGTTTTAGGTAGACTTGGGACAAGGAGATTTTTAGCGGTAATTGTCAGCAAACATCCGTTTCACCGCGCAGCGCCCAAAACCCAGGAAAATATTTCCATCGATAACAATCAAACGATGCAGCTAGACAAAGAAACTTTCTAATGTCCTGCCTCATTGTGCAGAAAACTTGGGGCCGTGCTGGTGTCACTGGGGCGGCTTTCAGGTTATTTTGTTCAATTTGCCATGTGATGTTGACAATTTGTGTTTTTAAAGGTTATAAATAGGCCTGGCAGAATTCTTTTTCCCAATTATTTCCAGGGACAGTGTTGTTTATTTCTAAGCAAAATGTTTTAATTTTTATTCATTTAAATTTTCAGTTGTGGAAAATTACTGGGGTGGGGATCAAACCCTAATTCTGTAAAGACAACGCACGTTGATTTTAAAAGGTTCCATTTTGGAACTATTCAAACACAAATTATTAACATCACATGTCAAAATATACAACGTAAATAGCCTTAAATCAAACTCCAATATGTTCTCAAGGGGAAAATTTTGATTATTAGCAACAGAAATATTTTGCCAGCAAGTTGCCTGAGTGTGATGAATTCAACATTTACCAGTAAAAATCCCGTCCTTCCAAGCATCGTTGTAAAGCTTCAACTTTTTGAATTTCAACCTCTACTGCCATTAAATAACCGTCTGCCCTTCACAAATGGCCTGCCCCCGACACACACAAATTCCCACAATTGTGATCATTTAGATTGATAAAAATGGGGGTGGGATGCTCAAAACCTGTAATTTTCCACATCACAATTTAGATCAATAGAATTCTAAAAAAAATGCCTGTAAAAGTCACCCCCGTGTTCTCCATTAGAACTATAAAAAGGTCAGTAGAATTCTGCCCAGCCTAATTTGAGTAACGATTAGCTCTAATTGGCACTAGGACCACTTTTGTTGGCTGGGGGATGGGCAGTGGCCGGTCTGTTTGTTTCTTGGAGGTGGCAAACATAAGGGGGCGGGGCGGATCTGGAGCAACTAAGAGGGAGGCAAAGCCGGGGGGGGGGGGGGGGGGATACCAACATTGGCAACTCGTGCCTGTGGGGGAGGGGGACGAGGGGGCAGAGTATGGGTGCCCAGCTTCAGCAATTAAAATGTGGGGGTTCTGTGACCCATCTAGGGGAGCGCATGGGGGATATTATCATTTGGGGGTATCAGAAACAGAGGGGTTGCCAGTGGCAGTGCTCGGGGTCAGGCGAGGCCCCTTCGCCCTCCAAAGCCCCCCCCATCATCTCCTTTTACTGGCGCTTGAAGAAACCGAACTGGAAGGAGACAGCGGAGGGAGACGGTGAGAGCCCAACGGAGACAGGCTCATGGCCGAGGAGGGGGAGGGACAGGCTGTGGAAACCTCCGAAGGAAAGACCCTTGTCCCTCCCCCACCACCTGGGAGAGCCACAGGCCCCGCCCCCAGGGTGATGGGCAGTGGGGGAGGGGTCCACGCCCTGCCCCCTCACCTTGTAGAGGGCTGCGGTGAGGAGAGCCAGCAGGACCAGGCCCCCCACGCTGCTCCCCACAATGATGGGCAGGTAGTTGTAGACCACGAGGCGCTCCACCACCGTCTGCACCTGGGGAGAGGAGACGTGAGATGGGGACCCAGGAGTCCTGGCACCCAGCAATCCCTATTGTATCCACTCGGTCTCATTCCCCACCAGAGCCAGGGAGAGAACACAGGAGACCTGGCACCATCCCCCCTCCCTCTTCTAACGCACCAGACCCCATTCTCCCCCTGGAGCAGGGACAGGACCCAGGAGTCCTGGCTCCCAGCTCTAACCACTAGCCGATGCTCTTTCTCTCCCGGGCGCCGTCACTCTGGTACCTGGCGCTGGACGAATCCCTCCTCCTGGGTGTATTTCTGCTCCTCGTATTCAATCCGGGCCTGGCTCACCAGACTCACTTTCTGCTGCTGAGTCTGGAACAGAGAAATTCACCGTCCCTGACCGGAAATGACACAAACCAGCCCAGAGCATCGTCCCAGGGGGACCCAGAGCAATTTACAGGCCGTTCACACAGGGATCCCTTGCCCGGCACTGAGATGCAGCCAGCTCTGGGGAGGGGCTCAGGGGATGTTCACATGGGGGGATCCCTCGCCCGGTGCCGGGAGGCAGAGGCAGCTCTCGTACCTGGGAGACCCACTGGAAGCTGACGTTCCCTTTGATCATGAACTCCAGTGGCTGCTGCATTTCCAGGGAGGCGATTCTGCACCGGATCTTCTTACAGGTGGCCACGGAGCAGTCCTGGGGGCGGAAGGATATCGCCGGGTGAGGCAGGGGGAGTGCAGGGGCTCAGCATGGCCATGAGGGTCTGGGTCTGTCTATAGCGCGAGGCCCTGTCTCTCCCCCAGCCAGCCCCCCACTCACTGTCTGTGTTGGTGCCAAGGGAGAAGAGCTGCTGGGCCCCGCACTGGCCTGTACTCACCAGCAGGGGGCGCTCGCTCATCTGCTTCACAAAGTCCTTCGAACCGGGCGTTTCAGCCTCACTATTGCACTGAGCCAGCTGGGGCTGGGGAGGGAGAGACACACGGTGTTAATGGGGGCGGGAAGGGGACACAGGACCTTCCACCTCTCGGGGGCACTGGCTACAATCCGGCCCTAGGACAGGGCTCAGGGGGTGGGGATATGGTGTGTTTCCCCTGTAAGCAGCCTGTCCCAGCAGGGGGCGCTGTAGGGCAGAGCAGGCATCACACACAAGGAGAGGGAGAGGCGGGTACCTTGGAGGGGACGACCTCAGAGGCGTCCCACACCCGGACCCCGCTCAGCTCCACGGGGAACTGGAACGTGACCGAGAGGGGGATGCATCCCTGCCGCAGGTTCTTGACCTGAAAGAAACAGACTCACCATAGGACACTGTGGGAAAGAGAACCCAGGAGTCCTGATCCCCAGCCCCCGATCTGACCCTCAGAGCCCCCTTATCTGCCACAGCTCGGGATAGAACCCAGGAGTCCTGATCCCCAGCCCCCGCTCTGACCCTCAGTCCCTCCTCCCGTCCCAGAGCTGGGGATAGAACCCAGGAGTCCTGGCTCCCTGCCCACCCCCTCCACCCCTCCATGCTTTAACCCACTAAATCTGATTCAGACAGTTCCACTCCCTCCCTCTTGCCCCGTCTCTTCCTCACACTCTGAGCCGCCGGCCTCACCTCGTACCCATGTGTCACCGGCACACTTGTCCCTGCCTCCTTGGAGGAGAAGTTGACGTACTTGGTCGACTCCTCGAGGCTGGGGGAGGAAAAGGATGGAAGGGAGGAGAGAGACGGGAGTGGGATGAATGGGCTGGAGGGTGGTGGTGGGGTGTCATGTCCAGGAGGGGGCGCTGTGCTGCAGGGAACAGGGGGCCCAGCAGGGGGCGCTCTCCCCTCTGCCTCCCAACTGACCTACCTGGTGAGGATGATGAAGATGACTGGCAGCTCCGCCCGGTGAATCATGCGCTCGGTGGTGGGGCCGCCATTGTCACTGGGGGAGGGGAGGGAAGAGGAGAGAGATGTGAGGAGACGCAGGCAGATACCTGTGCAGGGAGACTGCACCACAGGACACTCTCCTGCTCCATGCACGGCCCCCTCCCACTGCCCCCCCGGCCCTGCCCAGCTCCCTCACCTGCCAGCGGTGGCCGTGATCTGCAGCCTGTCCCCCAGGTCGGCCTCAGGGGAGACGTCAAAGGTTGTGATGAAGACAACCTGGAAAATACAAAGGGGAGGGGGGAGGCGTGAGAGATCCAGTAGGCTTGGGGTCTGGGGAACAGCTGGAGACTGTGGGGGCAGGGCAGGAACGGAAGATGGGGGGAGGGGCTTCTAGGAACGCAGATGGAATAAATGGTCCCAGAGTGGCAAAGAGCATTAACATGACCCTGTCCCTGCCCAACATTAAATCACGTTACCCTGGTTTGGGATCCAGAGATCTCAGCCGGCTCCGTGCCGTGGGAAAACCCCATTGACCATCATTGTAAGGATCCCAAATGGGGGAGGGCACAGCCCCTCCCTTTGTTCTTTTCTCCCCCCGTGACGACTGATTTCCAGCCCCCCAAGTCTGGCCCTTGGTTTCCAGCCCCGTCAGGGCCTGACCCCAGCCCCGGAGTGACCTCAGGGCTCTGTTTGCAGTGACTCTCCGGGCTCCCCCGGGCTCTTCCCCAGCACAGCTCTTGTCACGGGCTGGGCCGACTCCTGGGAACGGCCCCTCTCTGCTCCCAGCTGGGCTCACCCCTGGGGAGTCCACAGGCCAGGGCCCCTCCCTACCTCAGCCCCGCTCCAGAAGATGGGCTGGTTGACGTGGCAGGTGCAGTTCCTCTGAGATTCTTCCTCCGAGTTCTCCGCTGAGCTGCACTGAACGGCCACGACCCCCCTGTTGGACTGAGCACGGGAGACCAGCCAGTGAGAGACCGAGCCACAGCGCCCCCTGCTGAGCCTTCTCATCCCCTCCCTGCAGCACAGCGCCCCTGCTGAGCCATCCACCCCTTCCCTGCAGCACAGCGCTCCCTGCTGATCCCCATTTCCCTCCCTGCAGCACAGCGCCGCCTGCAGAGTCTGCCCCTCATGCCTGGTGTACGTTGGGGTACCTGGAGCAGCAGCACCCGGCGGTAGGACAGCGCGGCCGGGTAGGAGAACCACACCGTGGTGCTGTAGGAATTCTCCCCACGGTTCTGGATGGAGACGGTGATGTTGAGTTCGGGGGTGACCCCCACCACCAGGGTGCTCAAGCTAAGAGGGAGAGAAAGGGGTGAGCTTCCACAGGGCAGTGCCCTGGCTGATCTGTGAATTTCCTCTAGCAGTGTTTAGATGGGGACCACAGTGCTGTAAGCTTCCTAAAACAGTGCCCAGCCAGGGACTCCAGAGCTGCAATCTTCACCACAGCACTGAACCCCCACCCAGGATCCATCAGCACTGGAAATTCAAGATGTGATCAAGCTGGATGCGTCCCCCCAAGGTGGATGTTTTTGTGGGGAGGGTCCAGTGACTTACCCAGAGAAATTGAAGGAGACTGCTAACTGGTCATCGCAGCGGCCATCCGTGCCGCAGTCCTTCTGAAACGGGAGCTGCGGGGAGACCAGGATGGCAGGGGTCAATGGGGAGAGGGCTGCAGCACCATCTGCCAGAGCAACACTGCATGGACCCAGGGGCCCTCCAGTTACCCCAGCAGTCCCCAGTGCCCGGCAGGGACATTGCACTGGAGACAGCTGAACTCATCATCAGCACTTCCCTTGCCACCTGCCCACTCACCCCCTCCCCTCCTCCCTCTTCCACCTCCCAACACCGGCCTGCCACAGTATCACACTTCTAGGGGTGCCAGGGAAGGGAGCTTGCCTGGGGTGGGGGATGGGGAACAGGACATGGGTCCTTTCCCCTCTAAGGGGCCCTGGCCAAAATAAGTTTTGAAAAATATTCAGCAAAAATCATGTTTTTAGCCAAAAATATTCTGGTTTTTGGACAGAATTTTTGGGAACTTTAAGGAGAAGTTGGAATGTTCCCACCCAGGGGAGACAGGTCGAGCACAAGCAAACTCCGCATCCGTGTCTGTCGCCCTCTAGTGTCTGCTCTCTGAAAGGGGTTTAGGAAGCTCCTGCTGGCTCTGAACTTTGCAATCTCTCGCTTTTGAATGCCAACGTCACTGGTTCGATCCCCACAGCAGACCCACCGCGGGGTCTGACTGGCACCTTACCGAGCCTGCAGACACCGGCACAGAGTCTTCGATTAGGATGGGTGTGAGGGAGCCAGCAGCAGCGATGGTGTCACCCATCAGGGTGTAGTTCAGAAGAAGGGTGATGGGGGTCAGAACGTCGTCAGGACAGAGCTGGGGAGACAGAGACATGTCGGGTCCCTGAAGGGTAAGGGGAACTGGGTTCCAGAGAGAGGTTTGTTCTCTGGGTGATTTGGGAGCAAGGGGCAGACACAGCAGGAGGGGAAGGAGCTGGGACCCCGCACTCACAGGGAACGTTATCCGGTACGTCTCACATTTCTTCTCAACGCCGAGCCGCAGCTCCCTGCTCAGGACGGGGCCGGTGGAGTCGAAGGCGGCTCGGATCTTCGTCCGCCCGGGGTCCAGGGCCAGGCTGTACTGGATGGTGCTGGAGATCCTGTCACCTGTGGGGGAGGGGAAATGAGGGGTAGAGAAATTGAGAGTGGGAACCTCAAGGGGAATCGGGACATGGAGCCTTTCCCCACTAGGGGGCGCTGGCTCCGATCCAACCCCAGGGCAGGGGACTGACTCACTTTGGGGGGGAGGGGAACAGGGGGTGGTTTTAGTCTGACCTAGTCTGTCCCTGGTGCTCTTACTGACGGTGAAGCAGACCTCTGCCCTGCTGGCCTCGGTGTTGAGCTGCTCCTGTCCCTGGCAGTCGAAGGCCGAGGTGGGGATGGTGGGGGGCTGGAAGCTGATGGAGACCCCGACTCGGAGCACCGGCCTGGACCTGCCATGGGAGGAACAGAACCATCATCTGGCCACTCTCAGCAATGGAGTCAGGCCCCCTCTCTCCTCTGAGCCTCCCACCCAGCCTGGATGTGCTCACAGCACCCAAAGGAGACAAATTATGGACACAAAGCTCTGCAAGAGGAGATGCTGGGGGTCAGAGAAGGGAGAAGCAAAGCAGGGGCATCAGGTTTGTATAATTTTTGGTGGTGCCCAGAACAGGACCAAGTCCTGTCCCCCCACCCCACTCAGCCACAAACCTGCTTACGGCTCTGTAAGGGAGTTTGGGTGCTGAGTGCGGGCTCTGGGCTCAGGCAGAAGGTATGGGTTCAGGACTGGGTGCCAGCTCTGTGAGGAAGTTTGGATGCAGGATGGGATTTGGGGTGCCACACAGCCCCCTCCTGCACTCCCTGGACATGGTATGCCCAGCACCCCCACCCACAAATCCACAATACCCTGAACACCACCAGCTCTGCACCAGCACTCCCACACCATCAACCCCACCCCAGCCAAGAGGAGCAAGGGTGGGGGAGGAACCCGGGAGGCGTGTGGTCCTCAAACTTTGGTGGACCCGGGCCCCCAGACCTGGAATGTTCCTGGAACTCGAGAACCACGGGCTCATGCAACTCGTCGGCCCTGCAGCAAAGCTGTCATTGTGCCTTTCTCCAGTACAGGGAAGACAGACAGACAATGTATTGCTACTGTGTGCAGCCTTGTCTACACTGCAGAAAACTGAGCTGAATGAAGCATGGCAGATGACTGGTTCTCATTCTCAAAATGTTGCCTCAAAGCCTCCCTGATTTGAAGACTTCCATTGTACCCCTCCAACTGCCACGGTATCTGGCTGCTAAAAATCAGCGGCCTGGTGATCTGGTTCAGAACAACACCCAGACAAGCTTTTCACCCTTAGCTCCACAGGCAGCTCTGACCATTGGAATGTTTTCCTCACTAAGATCCAACCTTCCCTAAAGGCATCGTCAGCGTGCTTTTAATCTGCCAAAGCCACATTCTACAGTCATTCTACATCTTCTCAGTCTGTTCTTGAAACCCTCCTTGCTGCTGTCCAGGTTTCCCTATTTAAGACTCCATGAGCCTTGGGAGTAATGGATACACTGAGTCTCCCAGAATCATGATGGGCATTTGAACATCCCCCACTGGAATCTTTTGGCCTGGAAAGCAAGTCCCTGCTTCCAGCTTTCTGTGAGGCAGATGCTCCTGAAGATGAGCACATCAAACACCTTCCCAGACCACCTCATGTTGATGTCAGCAAAACACCCACGGTGATCTACAAGTGCCTGCAATAACATAAAGAAGTGCCCCTTTCTGTTGATGTACTCCGTCACAAGATGGACTAGGGCCGAAATTGGAATATGCATTCCATCTATCATTCATCTTTCCAGACAGAGATGGCAGGTGCACAGAAAACAAGAACCATTAAAAAATGCAACAGAATGCAGTCGAAAGCCCAGGGAATGCTGGGACAGAAAAAACTGCATCAAGGGACATTGATTCCACACCCATGATGCATTGTGATCCACTCCACCATCCCATAACCCCTAGCTGTGGAATGTGGTGAGGAGCATAGTGGATAGGTACCCACAATGCACTGCTCTAGTGTGGATGGGTTCTGCTGACACAAGGACCGCAGTGTGGACATTGGATAGTGATGAAATTATGGCACTTTTAGCTCATCGGCACAACTTGTATTGAAAATACTCTCTAGTGTAGGCAAGGCCTGAGACTGTCCTGTGGAGCAGCGCAACGACACAGAGTTACTCACCGCAGCAGCAGGACCTGCCCTTGTGCCCCCACCGCGATGTCTGGGAGTCCATCCCCCGTCAGGTCTGTCCCACCACTGACAGCCTGGCCAAAGTAGTGCAGCCTGCTGGGAAACTGTGACCCCTCGATGCGCTGTGGGGCAGAGAGTAGGAAGGGATGCAGGGGGTGAGTGTGCTATATAACGAGCACTAGGGGGCTCCAGAGGATAAGGGCTAGGAACAGGGTGAGTATACTCCGTAACGGGCACTAGGGGGCTGTGGGCCCCATGTTGTTCCTTCAGGGCTGTGTACTGACCCCTCCCCATAGGATCTGGGCTCACCTCTCTGTACTGGGGACTGAGGCCTCCCTTCTCCCCATGGAAGATGTACAAGGCCCCACGATTGTCATTCTCCATGGGGGCCCCGATGGCCACGTCCGTCTGTCCGTCCCCGCTGATGTCCCCGATTTCGGACATGCTGGCCCCGAAGCGCCCGGACACTTCCCCCGTCTGCCCCTGTAGTGTCTCTTTGCAGCTCATCGGCGTCCCCTGCAGGCCCAATCCGAAAAGACAAATGGGGAAAGGATCAGCATTTGCTGCCATCAGAGGGTGATCCCTACCAAGCTCCATTCCCCTCTCTCTGCAACACCGTGTGTCCCTCCCCTACCCCCGACGCTGGGGCATTGGGGCCAGAATGGACTGGGAGGGAAGAGCGCCCCCTACTGAGCCACCCTGCTCCCTGGAGCACCATGCACAACACTGCAATATGAATTGTCACAGAATCACAGCTGCCCGTCTTCCCGAGGGCTGCGCTCCTCTTTCTTACCGGCAAGTTAACCGGGTAGATATAGACCCGGCCTCCATTCAGAGATGTTTGGTACATGGGGGCTCCGATCAGAACCAGGTCCTTGTTCCCATCTCTGTCGAGGTCCACAGTGCCCAGTGTGTCCCCGAAACGCGAGCCACTCTGGAGAGGCAGATAAGTCACCCCCTCAAATTAGTCACTTCTTCCTCCTCCCACTGGGACCCTTCTCACCCTCCGGGGATAAGGATTCAGTCCCAATGTCCATTCCACCCTTAGACTCATCCTCCTTCAGTGCAGCCGGTGGCGCTATCGCTGTACGTGTTCTTGAACAGACAGGCAGATCGATCTTGGAGGGACGGGGATGCTGAACGCTAACTGTGGTGCAATTCTTTGTAGAGGTTGGGCTATCACAAGTCAAGTTCATCACTGACTGAGCCACTGTTCTACATTTTGTCTAGGTGGCATATACAGGCAATTGGGGCTTAGAGAAATTCTCTTTGTTAGTGAAGAGTGATCTTTTTTAGACATTGTTAATATCACTAGTAATGTTAGTTCCTTTTCTGCGTCTCTCTAGCCTAGATCCACAAAGGTCCTCATGTGCTTAACCCACCAGACGTAACTGCCTCCGTGAGCCACAAAACCTCTGCCTGGCTGCCGCTGACCCCTGTGGGTGCCTAACCTGACTTGGTGCCTATGTTTTTGCAGCAAGTGAAGTTTGGTGCCTACGTTTTTGCAGCAAGTGAAGTTTTGCTGTCTCAAGGGTAGGGCATGTGCCTTGCTGTCAGCATGCAGTTGCTGTCCATTACCCCCCACCCCCAATCTCAGCCTGATCCATAAAATGGGGGAGGACAGGTGCTCCTCCAACTCACTCCTCCTCCAACTCTGGCTCGTGTGATCAGAGGAGAAGGAACTGAACAAGCACCAGCTATATCTCAGTTCACGGCTCTAACCCCTGAGCTGAGGGATAGTCTGATGTGGGCTCCCTCAGTCTCCCCTGTTAAAGTTGTTCCACTTTAATTGACCCGTTAAGTATCAGTTGGGCTCCAGCACAAGTGCAAATCACAACCACCCTGCAGCCTGAGAGAGGACAGCTACCTGGTTAAATCCTTCTTCCTAATCAGGCAAAGTAGGGATTTGAACCTGGGGTCACCCATGTCCTAGCTGAGGACTCCAACCCCCAGGCTATAATGGAAATCTCTCTTTTCTCCTCCAGTTGATTTGTGAATATCTTGGCGGCTCTGAACATGCCTATTGGATGAGACCCAACATGTGGGGTAGGTGAAGAGTGCCTGTCTCTCTCTCTCCCATCCGCCCGCCCCATTCATCGATTGCTGGCAGTGGCAGGTGCCTCTCTGCAGCATCACAATGCCTGAGTCCCTTGGAGGGTCTGGGCCTCTGTCCATATCCACCTTGTGAGTCCGTCTCTAGACTGCAAGTGAAGGTAACAGAAGTGGGATATTGGAGAGATGCTGAATGTCAGCTGTGGTGCAATTCTCTAAACCAGTCAAGTTTATCCCCTGCCTGAGGCTCCCTGACTGAATCATTCCTGAAGGTGAAGCCAAACACAAATATTACATGATGTTCAAAGGTTACAGGCTTCCTCCATTGCTCTCCTTCTTTCATACCCACAATCCACCTTACCTGTAACGCTCCCCATACCTGCTCTCCCAACAGCTCCGATCTGAGTGTCCATTCCCCACCTTTGGTATCTCGGCTGAACAGAGTGACTTTGCCGGTGCTTTGACAGCGAGGGGCCCCGACTATGTATATGCTCTGCCCATTGGCTGTGATGACCTGAGATGGATAACCTCAAAGGAAAAGAGAGACATGGGGAGGTGACATGGGAAACAGGCCTACAACAATGTGATGGGTTGGATCCTCCACCTCCCTGTCTGGGATGCCACCTGATGTACTGGGTTTTCACTGAGCCTCTCCTGCTCCACCAGGATTTCCTCTTCCTGTTTTGCTGAATTAGGTTCTCTCGTCTTGAGAGTGCAGGTGAGCACAGACACACACACACACACACACACAGGTAGGGCCACACCCAGTGGCAGACACACACTGATGTCAGCTCTATGTACAAAGACTCAACCGGAACTCGTGTGCACACCTTTTGGGGCAATAAACTCGAAGTAATACTGTCTTACACCGTACAGAGAGATTTGTACAGAGCAAGCTCCTAAAAATTCACCTTCTCCCTCAACGTGGAGAGAGATGTGCCCAGCTTCTTGCACCCCCAGGTCTGAATTGCACCAACTGGGTTATACTCTAAACAAGAAATAAAGTTATTAACTACAAAAGATGAATTGTAAGTGATTCTAAGGGACAGCAAACAGAACAAAGCAGATTACCTTAATAAATAAATAAAAACTGCAAAGTGAGCATAAGACACTAGATAGGTAGGGTACAAAATAGTAGATGCTTCCTCTGAGGGATAACCAGGCAGCACATTCTTAAGTCACAAGTTGCCTTGGGTTTCTCAGGTTTTCATACTCAGGCTAAAAATCCCTCTAGCCTGAGACCACCACTTCCCCCAGTTCAGTCCTTGCCCCTCAGATATTTCCAGGTGTGTGGCTGTAGGGAGAGCGAGGTCCCCCATGAGATCATTGTACCCTTTTATATCTTCTTCCCCCTCAGTGGAGAGCTCTTTTGCTTAAAATAAGTACAGTTAGGCGGGGGCCCTAGCTCAGGGAAAGGCAACAAACTGTCAAAGGCTCAGGCCCTTAGGTGAGGACCGAACAAGCAGGAGAAGCTGTAACAAGCCCAGGCCCTCAGGCAGGGCTGAGCTACAACAATACAACAATAGCAAGCCCAAGCCTCCAAAAATGGCTGGGGGAGGGGGAGACCCTACTCCTGGGTGGCAGGGGGGACACAGACCCTCCCACTCCACTGCGTCCCAGCCCAGGGCCCTAGCAGCGGCAGAAGACCCACTGCTGTGTCAGTGGGGATCCCGGCCACGATACACGGACATTGGCTTTGGAAGTGCTGCAGCCAGACTAGGGTCGGCTGCCCCCGGGTCACTCCTAACTCCCCCCCCTGCTTGTATCTGGGTCAGCGTGGAGTCACCTGCAGGGTCCAGCACCCTGGGCTCCTCAGGGTAGCGGCCGTGGGGCAGACCCGGCGCCTCCTGGCGGCACCTCCTGGCCATTGGTGCTCCCCAGTCGCGGCCTAGGCCAGAGGCATCTGGCATCTCCGGCGGCTGGGCTCTTAGTGAGCTCTGAGGCCGAGCTTTTGTACTTCTGGGTCGCCGCCTGATCCTCTGGGGGGCGGGCTCAGAGCTCACTAGCTCCGCCCACTCTGGAGCCTGGAGGGGTTCCTCTCTCTCTGGGGCGGTGGGCAACCACACCGCCTCACTGCAAGTTCCCATTGTGTAGTGCTACCTCCGAGAGGTTGGTATTGTACCCAGATCCTGGGGTAATCTGTGTATTTATCTGCATTTCCTCAATGAGCCATTCACACTGTTTGGCCTTTTTACCGTTGTACCTGAAAGGTGCTGGTGGGTGTTTTCAAACTCAACACACGTTTCAGTAACACGTATGTAGCCAAACTTCATAAAATCACATAGAAGGAGAACACATACAATCTAACGAGAGTAATGTTTAGCAGATTAGGACTTTTAGAATAATCCCTCACAAGACATACTGTGTACAAAACATGTCCTAATTACATGACAGTGGTGAATATTGGGATGTCAGGGGGTCACAAACAGTGCTACACAG
Organism: Sternotherus odoratus; assembly: GCA_032164245.1. Classification (NCBI taxonomy): domain Eukaryota; kingdom Metazoa; phylum Chordata; order Testudines; family Kinosternidae; genus Sternotherus; species Sternotherus odoratus. The sequence continues at coordinate 104,081,538 of JAVMKO010000006.1, read as the reverse complement.
AGATCCCTTTCCCAAAACTAAGATGCAGCCACCTCTGGGGTGAGGAGCAGGGGTTGTTTCAATAGCTAAGGGGAAATCTTTGAGTTTGTTCTTACCGAGGTGAACATCATTCCTGTCCCCAGAGGTTCTGGGTATGTTGTTGAAACTCAGCTTCACACTGCTCCCATACAGGTCTATCCCACCAGACCAGACATCTGCTCCCACCACTCCCAGCTCTGGAATCCCAGCAGCTTCCCAACCCACAGAATCATAGAATACTAGGGCTGGAAGGGACCTCAGGAGGTTCTAGTCCAACCCCCTGTTCAAAGCAGGACCAACCCCAACTAAATCATCCCAGCCAGGGCTTTCTCAAGGTGAGCCTTACAAACCTCTAAGGATGGAGATTCCACCACCTCCCTATGTAACCCATTCCAGTGCTTCACCACCCTCCTAGTGATAAAGTTTTTCCTAATATCCAACCTTGACCTCCCCCACTGCAACTTGAGACCATTGCTCCTTGTTCTGTCATCTGCCACCACTGAGAACAGTCTAGATCCATCCTCTTTGGAACCCCCTTCAGGTAGTTGAAGGCTGCTATCAAATCCACCCTTTCTTCCCTTCTGCAGACTAAATAACCTCAGTTCCCTCAGCCTCTCCTCATAAGCCATGTGCCCCAGCCCCTAATCAATTTTAGTTGATCTCCGCTGCCTCTTTTCAATTTGTCCACATCCTTACCATAGCAAAACTGAGTGCAATACTCCAGATGTGGCCTTACCAGTTCTGAATAGAGCGGGATAATCACTTCCCTCGATCTGCGGGGAATGCTTCTAATAATGCAGACCAATATGCCGGCCATCTCGACCTTGAAAACCCATTCCTAGAGCCCCAGGGCCACTGCACTCCCTGCCCCAGCTCTGTTACCTTCGAGGATGAAGATCTTGTCCTGCACCTGGTTCTTGATACACTGGAGGGCCTTGAAATTGTCCAATAAGAAGACGTGGTCGACGGTGGGCTCAGAGGCGATTTCATGGAGCTCCTGTTGGCCGGCACTGCCAATCTTCACAGAGCAGAGAGAGGGACAGTGGAGACAAGGACATCAGCGTCAATCACAGGCAGGAACCCTGGGCACAGTCACCTCTCCAGAGCCCTGCTGGGCCCTCGACAGGCGCGGCTTGGCCAATACTGTGGGCTGCTCCAGTGAGCTGAGTTGTCCTGCTGCTGGTGCCCATTTCAATCTCTTGGGCTCAGCAGTTTAATGGAGATAAACATCAAGTGACTGAGATCGGTCTGGGGAGGATCAGAGCCGTTGTTTGAGCCCCAAGGGTGGGCAAAAAGGACTTGATAAGAGGCAGGTGACTTTGCTGTTTAACTGGGGGCTGGATCTCAGAAACCCCTTGTTCAAATGATCCCAGATTGGAATCACTAATTCTAACCTGTGTCCCCATGAGACAAACCAAATTTCATGGCAATCTGAGTCACCACATGAACCGTAGGCCAGGCAGAAAACCCGACCTCTGACTAGAAAGTGCCACTCAACAGAGGAGCTCCAGCTCTCCTATAATGTCACACGTTGGCCCAGTTACAGCCCAGGGTCAGTTCTTCTCCCGTATCTGGTGGGAACCTGGACACGGGCTCAGATCCACACTCGTTCTCCGCACAGCCGCGGCTCACCCCGATGGCGTAGCGGATGATCCCAGCCCTCTCAGCCTCGGGGATGACGTCTGAATAAGAAAGCCGGTCTCCATTTTTTTCCCCATCTGTGATCACAATGAGAACCTTGGTGGCCTCATCCCGAGCTCCTTTCGAAGGGGTGAACAGCTCCCGCCTGGAAAAGGAGGGTGAGGAAGGCATGGGAGGGTTATTGATACGTAGTAACACTTAGCGCTTGCCCACTGCTTTGTCCTTGCAGACCACAAAATCCTTGACAAAGGAGGTCAGTGTCATGTCCCCATTTTACTGATGGGGAAACTGAGGCACACTGCAGGACTGCGACTTGCTCAGAAGCTCAGAGCTGTCAATAGACCCCTGGAGTCCTGGCTCCCAGCATCTCCCTCCCTGCTCTAACCTACTAGTGCCCACTTCCCTCCCAGAGTCAGGCACAGAGCCCAGGTGTTCTGATGTCCAGACCCCCTGCTCTAACCACTAGTCCCCAGTCCCTTCCCACCACTGGGGATAGAACCCAGGGTCCTGAGTCCATATTCCTTAGGTTGCATGTCCTTACAGCCCATTCTCTTTGGAGTGTGCACTGGGAGCAGGGCAAAACCTACACCACTTTCTGGATGCCGGTGGCCGTGTACGTCAATCCATGAAGCTGCTCAACCCTCTGGACAAGATTAACGGGGTCACGACTTCTCGTGTAATTCATGAAGTCAAAGTGCTCTTTAAATGTATAGGAGAACTGCATGAGGGCGAACTGCAGGAGACAGGGAGAAGAGAGAAAAACAACCCCAGGGGTGGATGGTAAGAAAAGCAGGTACCGGACTCAGTTAACAGCTGGGGCAGTCAGGACGTAGCTGGCTCTGGGGGAATTTTATCCTGGTTTTGGATGCAAAATACATTGCTTCCCCCTGCAGCACAGCGCCCCCTAGCGCCACACTGGGGCATTGGGGTCAGCACTGACTGCGAGGGGCAGGGTACATCACCGGGCTTCAGCCTCTGCCCATTACCTGCGTGTCGTTGCTGCGGAAACGCTTCATGATCTCAGAGAGAAATGTCTTCATCTTTTCAAAGTCCACAGGATTGATACTGCTCGAGCCGTCGATGAGGAGCGCTATGTCAATGACATGTCTGGGGCACGCTGAGGGGGACGGGAAGGAAATACGTCCTGACTCCCACCAACATGGGAAACCCCAAAGAAAGAGCTAGACCAGACCAATGGGCCCATCTAACCTGATATCCCGCCCCCGGCCGGGCCCCCCAAGTCAGACCTCTCGGCCCCTCTTTCATAACATCATCCCGTCCCTGCCATGGAGGGGTCCTGATCCTAGAGCACGACATGCACTGGGATGAAAATAATTCACCCCACCCCCATCCCAGAGCTGGGACAGAACCCAGGAGTCCTGACTCCCAGCTCCTACTGACATCCTGAATTGAACCAATGGGCCCACCTCGCCCAGTATCCCACCCCCTGTCAGACCCTGTTCCCCTCTAGACCAATCTCCCCTCTACTTCCTCATGGTCCGTGTACCCACCCATGGCCCCAGGGTGTACGTCCCCCACCCACACCCCTGTCGCCCCTCACCTGGCTGGGTGTCCGGGATGTGCTGGGGTTGCGAGAAGCTCTGCTGCAGAGGGGAGCAGTGACTGATGGACACGTTCTCCCCACAGTCCTGGTGCACCGTGGTCCTGCACACCTGGGGCATGAGAAGGCAGGGGGTCAGTAGGTGCCCCTCTTAACAGAGCACTGAGGGTGGGGAAGAGAGCCTGGGGCCTGATTCACCCCCCCACACACACCATGGATATGCAGGGAAAGGCTCTGCCAGGCCAGGGGCCCCCTTGGGGCAGACAGGACCTCGGGACCCCAGATCCCAGGACTTAACTCAGAGAGGAGACACACGGCATCACCTGATTACCACACTCCCCGCTATAGCAGTGTCCAGTCACTGTTGTCATGGCAACGTCATCCACTTAAAATCCACTTGCCATGCTCCCTGCTATGTCTATGTACAGTCACTATCGCCATGGCGGCAACCCAGTTAAAACACTTCCTGTACCTCAGCACACAGTCAGTGTCACCATGGCAACATCAGTCAGGTGCCTCCATCCCTCACAACTTCATCTCATGGGGTCACCTGTTGCCAAAGTGAAGATACCTGGCTACCGCCATTCCCCACTCCATCATTGTACCACCCCTCCAGTTACAGGAGTTATCAAGAGCCCTCACACAATTATTGTGTAGTCATGGAGATGTCACCCAATTGTTACATCTGCACCATTGTTCCAGTCAGGCTGATACCGCCCAGTTACCACCATCCATGAGTAGTGGGGTTTGGGGAGGGATCTGTCCCCTGGAATGATGAGGGAGAAAATGCTGGACCCCAGTCCCAGCTCCCAGCTCCCCAGGGTGTGGTACCTACCAGGAACTGGGAGCCTCGGGCAGCCAGAGACAAACTAAGGGATGTGTTCATGGCATCGTGGGACTCTGAGAGGGGACAGAAACACACCAGGGTGAGCAAATAAACTCCACTCCCGTCCCAGAGGTGAAGATAGAACTGAGAATTCCTGACTCCCAGCTCTAACCACTAGACCCCCTCACTGCCACAGCTGGGAATAGAACCCAGGAGTCCTGGATCCCACCCCAATCCTATTGCTGCGCCCCACAGCACAGGGTGCCCCTACTCTGGATGGGGATCTCCTGGCAGCGTCCGGAGCCCGGGTCACACTTGTAGACTTTTCCGGTTTCATTCACGTTTCCTGTCTGCAGCGGGGCCCCGACGATCAGCCTGTGGGGAAGAAGTATCGGGGGCTCAGGGGACGCCCCGTCACACCCAGGGGAGTGAGTCACATGGGGTCCCATGTCTGGCACTTACCCCCCAGCGCTGGCATTCCCGAACTGCACCACGCTCTGCCCGAACCCCTTCGCTGACTCCTGGAAGATGATGGGTCCCTCCACATCCACACTGAATCCACAGCTTGGTGCCAGCACTGCAGGGGTTAAACAGTCTCCAGTTAGAGCTTCCCCCATGGAGAGCAGGCCAGTGACAGGGGTTTTCTGGCCACGGGACTGACTTCCAGCCCGCTACTCTAACCCACCCAATCCCACTCCTCTCCCAACGCCAGGGATAGAACCCAGGCGTCCTGACTCCCAGCTCCTCACCACCTGCTCCGGCTGTCTAGCCCTCAAGGGCTATTTTATGCAAATCATTACTGCATTCATTTGCTTAGCACCAGACACTCTGATTTACATATAAATATAATGAGTAGAGCGCTACCAAATTTTAAGTCCAGTTTAGTCAATTTCACGGTCACAGGATTTTAAAAATTGTCAATTTTATGATTTCAGCTCTTTAAATTTGAAATTTCACCATGTTGTAATTGTAGGAGTCCTGACGCAAAAGGAGTTGTGGCTGTGGGGGTGTGTGATGAAGTAGGAATACTGTGTGTGTGTGCTTCAGTTTCCCCTTTGCACTTCTTAAGTGTCTATGTGAAGGGATAGGGGCTGACATTGGAAGCAAGGAGGCAATGCCCTCTCCCCTCTCAAGGTGTGCATCCCTGATGCTGTAATCTGACCCCAGGTGGGGGAGGGAGGTCAGCTGAACCTGTTGGAGAGAGGTCAGGTGATACCTCCTGCCTGGGAGACAAAGGGAAGAAAAGGAGGGGCTGGAGAGGGGATTTGGGGACGCAGTCTGGGTCTGGCTGGGAAGGGCGGAGGAGCTATCTCGCTCTCTGGCCCCCAAGATGGATCCAGCTGAGGGATCACGCTCGCTATATGGTCTGTGTTAGACCAGATAGAAGTCATCGAAAAAACCTGTTTTACTGGCTGGCTGAGAGTCACGTTTGACTCTGGATTTGGGATGCAGAATCCATAGGCTACCTCAGGACCCCGCCCAGGCGGGCTTGCTGGGGCAAGCACATGGAGGGGAAGAAGGTGCTGAATGCTCCGAGTTCAGACGCAGGAAGGTGGAAGTGGGTACCCCTGAAGATCCTGGCCTGGGAAACAGGCTGTGTACGGAGAAGGCGCCCTTCACCCGAAGTTCGGTCTGGCTTCCTAGGGAGCGGTTCCAGACCATCGCCCGGGCCCTCCGTGACAGGGGGTCAAAAGGTTATTGTGGTGGGGGGCTGTGGCACTTGTACCCTTACTCCTGCACTGCTGCTGGGGGGTGCTGCCTTCAGAGCTGGGCACCTGGCCAACAGCCGTTCCTCTCTGGCCACCCAGCTCTGAAGGAAGCACAGAAGTCAGGGTTGAACTACCCCCTAAAATAACCCTGTGACTCCCCTGCAACACCCCAGTTTCCCCCATGACATTTGTACAGGATTAGGTAAAAGCACATAAAAGACCAGATTTCACAGTCTGGGACTTGTTCTTCATGACCGTGAATTTGGCAGGGCCCTGATCATGAGTGGATTCAGCCCTGGTGAAGGAAGTGCTAGATTTCTCTCCATCCACTTCCTGATGCTGATCCATAGCGGATGGACTTCCTGTAGGGGCAGATCAGTCTTCATAGAGTGATAGACTACATGGCCATGTAGCCAGTGATTTGAGTTACTCACTTAGTGTGTGACATTATCATTATGTTATATCATATATATTAATTGTATGTTAACTAGTGTTTAATTTGTAGGATTATAAATGTATAAGATAGTTCCTCTAAATACCGAACCAAGTACCAGAGATGACTCAAGCTGAAATGAAAGACAAGCTGAAATGCAAGAACCTGTAGGTTAAAGCCTGCAAGACTTTAGCTTAGCTATTTTAGGCCTTGGAGATAAGAAATGTTGACCTAAGTGACTGAAAAATCATCCGATGCCCTAAAATTATGGGAAAAGAGGCACCAAGTGACAATATTGTGCCAAATTACCCAGAAGATTAATATTAGATCATAAAAATACCATAAAGGTGGCTTTGTCTCAGACACGTGTCTTAACCATGGGATACAGCATGTACGTCAATGCTAATGAGAATAAAGGGAACTTACCCAGCCTATAGAAAATTGGGGTCCATTAAGTTCTCAGGGGAGACAGAACATAACAAAGGTTAATAAAATGATTAATACAAATCGTATAACCATAGGATGTAACATTAAATTTGGAAAAACTGTAAAGTTTGAAAGACCATTTTAAAAAACCATTATACCAGTCAATGAGGGACTATTAGTTTTTGGGGTGGTTTTTTTTAAAAAAATTTGACCATTGTGGACTGGAATGTTTACTTTTTAATTGAGCAGATTTATCTATAATTCACTTTGCGATGTCATTAGTCTTGTGGTTCTGTTGTCTTTGGTCTTTACCCTGGACAGGCCGCTATGAGCCAAGACGCAGCATTTCCTTCAATTCTTATGCATTTTTATAACAGTCCTGCTGGGGTAATGTCCTTGTCTGCTGACTGCTTGATCTTTAAGTTCTAGTTTTAGTTGCTAAAATGCGGGTCATGCACTCAGGTTTCAAACACACAACAACCACACTAGGCCCCATAGCATATATCATCTTACATATCATAGCCTGTGCTCATCCGCTCCAGCCCTGAAGGGGTTGAAAGAGCCTGGGGGAAAGAGACACCCGGGGGAGTCAATGGGCTAGGCTGATTGGGGGAGTGGCCACAGCTGGGGCCACGCCCCAATCAGGCCACAGATGGCCCTATAAAGGGGCTGCTAGGCAGGCGCTAGGCAGTCTTCCTCCAGCTTTAGAGGGAGAAGGACCTAGCTGCCTTGGGGCCTAGGCCGTAGACAACAGAGCAGGGCTGGGGAACGGCAAGAGGAGCTGGGTGCCCTGTGCTGCAGATCCTGTGCAGGACCAAACCAGGTACTGGGGTTGCAGAGATACAGCCCAGGCTTAGGCAGAGGCAGCTGGTCTGACCCCCCTTCCCAGTGATGAGTGGCCATTACAGACTGCGGGGATACTGCAGAGGGCAGAACCCCAGGAAAAAGGGCACCGGGGTCTGGGAGGGACACTGGGCCTGAGGCGAGGGGACATTGTCCAGAAGGGGGCGCTCCGACAACTTGTGAGCTAATTCCCTGGACGACCAGCAGGAGGCGCCGTGGCGGTGAGTCTTCGCATCGCTACATAGCCCAACAAGGGAATCCACCCTGACCCTCAGTCCATTGTTCCGATGGTTAATTACTCTCACTGTTAAAAATGTTACGCCTTATTTCCAGTCAAAATTTGTCTTGCTTCAACTTCCAGGCATTGGATTGTGTTAGACCTTTGTCTGCTAGAGTGAAGAGCCCATCATCACATGTTTGTTCCCCAGGTAGGTGTTTATAGACTGAGATAAGCACTCCTTCCTCTTCACTTCGTTAGGGAGAGATTGAGCTCCTTGGGTCAATCAGGCAGGTTTTCTAATGTTTCGCTCATTTCATGACTGAACCTTCTCGAATTTATCAACGTCCGTCTTGAATTGGGGGCTCCAGAACTGGCCCCAGGAGTCCAGCAGTGGTTGCATCAGGACCGAATACAGAGGTAAAATAACCTCTCTTCTCCTACCCGAGAGTCCCCTGCTCATGCACCCCAGGGTTGGCCTCAGCATTGCCCCGGGAGCAACTTGGCCCAGGCAGTTCTTGGTCTCTCTGCCGAGTCTATCAATGAGTGCAGGGCACTGGTAAGCTGGTGTCATGGGAGCCACAGCTGAGACCTACCAAACTCATGTCATACATGAAACACCAAATGGCCCATCAGTGGCAAAAGTGAATGCCCAATACACAGTGTAGCCACCTGCCCGGTGCAGAGCTCTCCTCCCTTCTGCCCTTGCTGTCCCTGCAAACCTAGACCTGGGAAGGAGAATCCCCCGGGAGCCGCCCCCTCCAGGCAGGGGAGGTGGTAAGGACCCTCCAGAGCTATAGGAGGAGCAGACATGGGGAAAGTGGGGCTGGATGGGTGCGGTCTGGGGGCAAAGGAGCTGAGGGTGGGGGAGGTGCGTAGGTGGACTCCCCCATTCTTCCCTTCACCCCCTTTCAAGCCGCATCTCCTAGTCTGTCCCCCCCTCTTCCCAGCCCATCCCCCCATCCTCAGCTACCCCAAAGTCTGCCCCCCCCCATTCCCTGATGGGTCCTGGCCTCACAGACAGAAGAGACGCGACGTTGAAGCTGGAGAAAGCGGCTACGATTTTACACAGGGATTGATCAATTGCAGACACTCCATCCCCTTCACACCTGCCGGACCCCTCCCCCATCTTACCGAGCACCCCTCTCCTCCCCACAGAGAAGAGGAGTTGCACCTGAGAGAGTCTGGGGGAAACAGAACAGCGAGGGAACGGAACCCAGGAGTCCTGATGACCAGCCCTCCCCCACAAAAGACACTAGAGCCTCATTCCCCTCCCAGAGCTGAGGCGAGAACCCAGGAGTCCTGATGCACAGATCCCCCTGCTGTAACCCACCGACCTCACTCATCTCCCAGAGCCAGGGAAATATAGGACCCAGAAGTCCTGAGCATCCCGCTGCTGCCACCCCCCTGCCAGAGGGGCACTCGCTGGGCATCCATGTGGAGCTGTTCCCAGTCCCTCTGGCTGGCACTTACCTGTGCACAGGTAGAGGAGCAGAGGCAGGGGGTCCATCCTGTGCCGGGTGAGGAGTGTGTGGAGCGGGGATGCTCTTGTAGGATGTGTGAGGTTCAAGGGCACTGCCTGGAGTGCAGAGGAAAGAGAAGTGATACCCAAAAAGAGAGAAACACTGCCAGGGGCAGAGCTGGGACTCAGAGTGTTATATAGGGAGGGAACAGAATGGAGCTGTTGGAAAGAAGAAATCAGCTACACTGTAACACCCAACTAGTCAGACACACACACACAGCTACATAGAAACAGATGAAACACAAATAAAATGACCAACCACACGCTCCCTGAATTCCCCATGCTCCTCCCCCTCCGTGCCAGTGGGCAGCTAGTCATTTTCCACACTCCCCGCCCACCCTGCACCTTTCGTAAATTCAAATACCCCTCTAGATTCAAATCTTGGGGGAAATACTGCACACACACCTATCCTGAAGCAAACACACACGCAAGCAGACAAACAGACAACTGGACAGACACAGTTACAGTGAGACAGACAACCGAGACAATTAGAAACACAACTGCCAGGGCCGGCCACAGGGGGGTACTATGGGTAGAGCTGTACCGGGCCCCGGACTTTAGGGGGGCCCCGGTACACAGCAGTACCCGTAGTCATCCCCCCTTGTTGCCGGGCCTGGAGAGCGGGGAAGGGGCGGGGAGGCGGCGCGTCTCTTCTCCGGATGAGTGCGCGTGTCCCCAGCAGGAGCAGTGAGCCCGGCCAGCGGCAGCGGCTCAGTCCCGGGGAGAAAGTGCACGGGGGGGTTGGGAGCAGCAAGGGCGGCTTGCGCCGCAAGACCCCGCACTGACGCCAGCCGCTGTCAGCTGGTGGGGGGAGCGCCGGCTGGGCTGGGGGGGGGGCTGGCTGGGCTGGGGGGGGGGAGCACCCGGCTGGGCTGGGGGGGGAGTGCCGACTGGGCTTCTCCCCCCAGCCGCTGTCAACTGGGGGGGGCAGCTGGGATGGGGGCCCCCCCGGCCGCTGTCAGCTGGGTTGGGGGGCCCCCAAACGATCAGAGTAGGGGGCCCCCAAATTTCTGTCACCGGCCCTGACAACTGCAGTGAGACATGCACCCAGCTAAGCAGACACACTCGTGAACTCAGAACCATCCTTGGGCACACAGAGTATGCAACTGCATAGGGCAGGGCGCCAAAAATTTGGGGCACCCGTGGATCATAATATTCACCTATCTGCCTCCTTCTATGCCTGTGTTATGGCTGCTGCAGCCTGGTGACTCTTCCTCTGGAGGGAATCTAGTCCTTGTCTACACTTGCAAGTTGGAGCACATTAAATCAGCCCCAGGGGCCCTAACTCCTGAGGTGTCCACACTGGCAAGGCACTTAAAGCTCCCGGACTCCGGGGCTGGAGCACTCTTAGTAATCCACCCCCATGAGAGGCATAGAGCTTTCTGCGCCGGGTTGAAGCAATGCCAGTGTAGGTGCCCTGGTCTCTTACAGCACTCTGATCGGCCTCCAGGATGTGTCCCAGAATGCCTGTTCCAGCCACTCTGGTCATCAGTTTGAACTCTATTGCCCTGCCCCCAGGTGACCGCGACCATCTTGATATCCAGTTTTGCAGTCACAAAAGAAAACCAAGGACTAAACAGAAACTATGCTTTGCATGCTGGTGTGTACATACATGTTCTGACAGTGGTGATCGCCATGAATGCAGGTCAGCAATTATTGGTAGAGAACTTGCACTTTATAACATGAATGTCACAGCCTTTAGCGAAACGCACATCTCTGATATCAGCCGGTTTACAGAGATTGGAGGCAGTTGTCCATATTATTGTTGTCCATTTTTCTTTGACTTTAGCAAAGCTTTTGATACGGTCTCCCGCAGTATTCTTACCAGCATGTTAAAGAAGTATGAGCTGGATGAATGGACTATAAGGTGGAGTGGCAAAGCTTTGGCCTTCTCCCTGTGGGTACTGCACTTCCAGGTGGTTTGTGCTAGCCTCAGAGGCTCACTGTGATTAGTTAGGGGAGGTAGAAAAGGGGGGAGCCCAGGCCCACCCTCTACTCCAGGCTCCAGCCCAGGGACCCTAATAGTATCAGATAAGATGGCTGACCTTTTAGGCACCAAACACAATACAATTCCCTGGGCTAGTTCCCCACAGCAGTCCCCCGCTTCTTCCAACTTCTCTTCACCCTTACCTCAGGGCCTCCTTCCAAACTCCCAATGCCTCCAAACTGCTCTCTGCTCCAACGCCTCCCAAACCCCTGACATCCACACCCACCTGACAAAATGGGAGGGTTTTTAAGTGGTTTCAGCCAGCCCCTGATTAGCTTCAGGTGTCCCAATCAACTAGCTGTTTCTGCTGCTTTCTAGAACCTTCTTAATTCGCCCCAGGTGTCTTGATTGGCCTGGAGTAGCCTTTGTTTGGCTATCCAGGGAACAGAGACCTGCACATCCTGAGACTGATATACCTGCCTTCCAGCACTCTCCTATACCCTTCTGGTCTGACTCCGTCACAGTGGATAGAAAGCTGGTTAGAATGTCGGGCTCAACGGATAGTGATCAATGGCTCCATGTCTAGTTGGCAGCTGGTATCAAGTGGAGTGCCCCAAGGTTCGGTCCTGGGGCTGCTTTTATTCAATATCTTTATCAATGATCTGGAGGATGTTGTGGACTGCACCCTCAGCAAGTTTACAGATGACACTAAACTGTGAGGAGTGGTAGATACACTGGAGGGTAGGAATAGGATACAGAGGGACCTAGACAAATTAGAGGATTGGGCCAAAAGAAATCTGATGAGGTTCAACAAGGACAAGTGCAAAGTCCTGCATTTAGGACAGAAGAATCCCATGCACTGCTACAGACTAGGGACCGAATGGCTAGGCAGCAGTTCTACAGAAAAGGGCGTAGGGGTTATAGTGGATGAGAAGCTGGATATGAGTCAACAGTGTGCCTTTGTTGCTAAGAAGGCTAATGGCATTTGGGGCTGTATAAGTAGGGGCATTGCCAGCAGATCAAGGGACGTGATTGTTCCCCTCTATACGACATTGGTGAGGTCTCATTTGGAGTATTGCGTCCAGTTTTGGGCCCCACACTACAAGAAGGATATGGTTAAATTGGAAAGAGTCCAGTGGAGGGCAAGAAAAATGATTATGGGCCTGGACCGCATGACTTATGAGGAGAGGCAGAGAGAACTGGGATTGTTTAGTCTACAGAAGAGAAGACTGAGGGGGGATTTGATAGCTGCTTTCAACTATCTGAAAGGGGGTTCCAAAGAGGATCGATCTAGACTGTTCTCAATGGCAGCAGATGACCGAGCAAGGAGTAATGGTCTCAAGTTGCAGTGGGGGAGGTCTAGGTTGGATATTAGGGAAAACATTTTCACTAGCAGGGTGGTGAAGCACTGGAATGGGTTCCCTAGGGAGGTGGTAGAATCTCCTTCATTAGAGGCTTTTAAGGTCAGGCTTGACAAATCCTTGGCTGGGATGATTTACTTGGGGATCGGTCCTGCTTTGAGCAGGGGGTTGGACAAGGTGACATCCTGATGTCTCTTCCAACTGTGATATTCTATGATTGTTTGGGCCATCCTGAGGGGCGTTCAAGACAAGTGGGGGTTGGCTTCGCCATCAAGACCTTATTAGTTCCCCAGCTTGAATCCCAGCCACACGCCATCAGTCCTCACCTCGTGACTACAAAGCTTAGACTGAACGAAGCATGGATGGGGCCTTGTACTTGTTAGTGCATATGCACCCACGTTGCCTGCTGCAGACAATGAACAGGAGACATTCAATGAGAGCCTGAATTCAGTGAGCTCTTCGTTACCTTTTAAATCCAAGCTATGTATACTCAGTGATTTGAATGCTAGAGTTCGTCAAGACTCCACCGTATGGCGCAAGATGCTTGGACATGGTATTGGAAGCAAGAACTCAAATGGCGCCCCCCTTCTTCCAACTGGTGCCCAGCATGAGATTGCTGTGGGATACATTTGAGCTAAGCAGAAGGCACAAATCACATTACGGCAAATGGAAGAGGTGGAAATGTAAAGCAATCAATCTTCAAGATACAGCTGACAGACACAATTTCAGAGAGTCCAGTGACGGGCTGAAGGCGGGTCTGTGGGCCATGCCATGCTGGTTCTGCACCAAAGCACTCTGCTGATGGCAGCACTCTGATTACAGTGCTTGGAATCCTTGGAAACCAATAGGATTTTTGCCTGAATCCTGACTGTGGGATTTGTCCCTGAGCAAGAAAACCTTGGCAGGGACAACAGTCACACTAAAAACTGATTGTCTTCCTTTTATTTGTAGGGGCTCAGGGCACCTGTTTCTAAAGATTGATGGGCAGCTGGGAGAGCAGAGGATGGAAAGACACCCGAGTCTCAGGCTATTGGACTGGGAATATTATAGCAACAGGTGCCTACAAGATGGTCAGTTTGGCCCCAGCATCCAGTATCTAATCCCCTGGAACGTCAGACGCTCCCCCACTGCCTGGGTAAGTAAAGACTTGACCCAGAACATAGTGCAGAGCAAACCAGGGTTTACTGAGGGACGTGGACAGAGAACAGGGAAACCCAGGGGAAAAGATAAACAAACAACAAACCCCTCAGTGCTTGAACCATGACGCCGGGCTCCCAACTACCCTTGGTGACCCAAATGGGTTTTATACTTGCAGGTCCTGATGGCAGAGGCAGACAGAAGATGGATGGCAGCTGATGACACCTGGAGCCAGTCACCAGGCAGTCCACGGGCTCCATGTCTACTGTCCCAATGTAGCTTGAGCCGGAGGGCCAGGGAACCAGAGCAGAGGTGGTGACTCAGGATCACTCTTCGATCTTCTCCAGGCACGTGATGCTGGTGCTGTAGGTCCTCGATGCCCGTGTGAAGTGACTGTTCTCCAGTTGTCTCTCGGACGGACAGCGCTAGTTGCTATGCGCAGCGCCCTTAAGTCGTCTCAGAGCCGAGGTGCAAAGGTTCTGAGGCTCTGGGTCCTTCTGGAACCTTCTTCCCCTTTCCCGCCTTTCAGGGAAAAGAGCACCAAAGTCCATAGTGGTGGACGACCCAGCCTGGGCCCAAGCCATAAATGTATTCCACAGTTCACATGAATAATCCTGACATAAATTAGCAGAACAGTGACATTAACAACAGCATTAACATATTATAACAGATGCATGAAAAGTACCCTTACAAGGGTACTCTAAACGGTTGTGTCTGCAAAAGGCAGCTTTTTCTGACAAAACACGAGACGTGTGCGCACTACAAAGCTGCTTTGGGCGGCAAAACTCAGCTGTTTTGCTGACAAAATAAAACCAGTTTGAGGAGAGGCGTAGAGATTTCTGCAGCAAAGCGTCAGTGCAGATGCTGCTGTTCGTTATATCGACAGAACTGGCCTCCACCCGTATCCCACAATGTCCACCGTGACCACTCTGCTCGCCATTTTGAACTCCGCTGCCCTGCAGGCATGCGCCCCTCCCGGGAAGCTTTGACATTCCCCAGCATGGGGAGCTCACAGCACTGCTGGGATGGCTGTGGGAGAACCGGAAGGGACTCACAGCACCATCACTGTGAACGACTGGTCTCCCTGCCCTCGGAACCCAGCAGCATCCGGGAACGCTGGGGGAGGGAGGAAGAAACTGGATCTGGCAGGACCAGGCTTCTTCCCCTTCAGCTGCCCGGCCCTGGGACCCCCTGTTGTTGGGGGCCCCCGTGCCAGGGCCCACTGGGTTTTATGGTAAATCTGCCTCTGCACTGAGGTCCTGACTTTCTAATCAGCTGGAGGGGGCTTGACCCCTGATCTGCCCCAGACCCAGCCTCCACCCCACCCCTTCCCCCACAAGGTCCCACCGCACCGTTCTACCCCCTCCCCCGGCACGGCCTGCCTGCACTTCTCCCCCTCCCCACAGTGCCTCCTGAATTCTGCAGAACAGCTGATCATAGCGGGATGAAGGGGGAGGAGAGTGACTTGTCTATGAGCCACTGACTGGTCTGGTCATTTCGCCTGATGCACGAACGCTCTCCGTGCAGAAGGGGGCTGACAGAGGGTCATGGACATCCTGAGAGAGTGACAGTGATTAAAAAATGGGGAGTGCTGGGTACAAAGGGAGCACCACTCCGCCAAAGGGTTCCCCTCATGTTACATGTAGACAAGTTATGATTCAACTACTTGCAAGTACTTAGAAAAATGGAATAGGTTTACCAAAAGTGACTATAAATTACGATTTCCCTTAGTAGGGACTTTTGATGATGACAAAATCAGATATCTTAAAGGTGTTCTAGTTTCTAACAAAGTAGGACAGGATCAATTTAATGCATTTTTTGACTAGTTTCGGGAAACAGAAAAGCGGCGCCACTAATCTCAAATGAGAAGTCTTAAGGACTCTCAAGAAAAAAATAAATAACTAAACAAAATAAAGGGGAAAACCGCGCTGACTACCCCCAGCGTCTTAAGGAAGTATTTGATAGATACTCGGGCATAGAAAATATTGAGGGTGCCCAACAGGCTATGGTTGCCTCTTTTGTCCAAGGATTACTCCCCAAAGTGGGACTGGTGTACCAGAAATGATCATAGATTGCAGTTTCTCTCAGAGGGAAGTTCTATAAAATTGTGCACCTCAGAGACACTGAAAACATAAATCACTAACCAGGCGGCGACTCAAACCTATGTTCAGGATAAGTTCCAAGCCTTGAAGCAGAACCTCGAGGCAGAGAAAGAGGAACACACTCACCTGGAAGCACTAGATAAGCGAAAAAAGGAAAACACCAAAAGAGGATCGGGCCCAGTCAGGAGGCAGAAACAAAACTGGTTCCCACGGAAAGTAAAAGTTAACTCTTTTTCAGCAACTACAGAGTTAAGTGGTTAAATTAAGTGTAAAGACTAAGAGGAAATTTTTTTTTTATTGGTTTGGTCCCCTATCGGATCAGCATGCATTCGTCCTCTGTCCTTGTTCTCCAGCTACCCTACTGGGAAGGGATTTGCTCTGTAAATTAGGATGCACAATTTACTGCACCCCCAATGGGTTATATTTGGACGTCCTGGACCCTAGTCAAAATGAGGTCCTTGGAGTCCCTATCACGGAGCGCCCGGGCAATGGTCTGGAACCACTCCCTAGGAAGCCAGACTGGACTTCGGGTGAAGGGCCCCTTCTCCGTACACAGCCTGTTTCCAAGGCCAGGAGCTTCACGGGTACCCACTTCCACCTTCCTGGGTCTGACCTTAGAGCATTCAACATCTTCTGCCCCTCCATGTGCTTTCCCCAGCAATCCCACCTGGGCGGGATCCTGGGGGAGCCCATGGATTCTGCACCCCAAATCCACAGTCAGACGTGACTCTCAGCCAGCCAGTAAAACAGGTTTATTCGATGACTTCTATCTGGTCTAACACAGACCAAACAGCGAGTGAGCGTGAGCCCTCAGCTGGATCCATCTTGGGGCCAGAGAGCAAGATGGCTGCTCTCCCCTCTCCTGCCTGGCTCCAGCTAAAAACCAGACTCCTTCACCCAACCCCTCTGTGCTTTCCTTTGTCCTGTTTTCCTGGGCTCCAGGTATCGCCTGACCTCTCTCCAACACCTGGGGTCAGATTACAGCATCTGGGATGCCTCCTTGAGGGGGAGGGGTTGCCTCTTTGCTTCCAGTGTCAGCCCCTATTCCTTAAGAACTGCATAGGGGAAACTGAGGCACGCACACACAGTATTCCTACTTCATCACAGTCCTGAATTCGGATATCCCTCAGGAGGTACCAGACCCCAGCCCTTCCTTCTTGCAAGAGGAACTGCTGGATAAGGTCCCTCCTTGTCTGTGGTCTACCCATGTTACCGAAGTAGGGCGCATTGGAACAACCCTGCCAGTTAAAATCTGCCTGAACCCAGCAAAACCCCTTCCCAGAGTACAGCCATACCCTCTGTCAAAGCAAACTGAGGAAGGAATTTGACCTGCAATTACTTCTTTAATCCAGCAAGGGATTGTCATTCGCACCGTGCGTGAGTGTAACTCCCCCATTCTACCTCTAAGGAAGCCTGGCAGGCAGGCTTGGAGATTTGTTCATCATCTCCGGTGCAGGCGGTTCTCTTGCCGCCCAGGTCACAAACAGGCAGGAGACTCCTTTGTGGCTTCACCAGTGTCCTTTTATTCTATTACAGTGCAAACCCCACCACCTATATACAGCTTTATACAAGTCCAGCTTATGCCCAGCCCTCAGCTTGGCTGGCCTCAGGACCGGTTAGCTCTGGCAGGCACCTAGCCTCACCTACCTTCCTCAGCTTCCCTTACTTCCCTGCACCTTCACTTTCACTTTCACTTTCACTTTCACTTTCACTTTCACTTTCACTCTCCCTCTCCCTCTGGCTTCCTTCCTCCCAGGCTTTATATCCACCTGGAGGCTACCAGGTGTAACAGCTTCAGCCCTAATTAGACCCGGGCCCCACCCTGCTAGGCAACCAGCTCCCAAGGTCGGGGAGCTGCCAGCAGAGGCTTTTCTGTTCTTAAAGGGGCAGCAGGGCTGGCTCAGTCACCCCTGGCCAGCACCCTGCCACACCGGGCAGTAAATGCTGCCGTCCAACCTGGCTACTATTCTTATTTCTCAAATTACATTCCTTCCGCTGCTGTGTATTTTACAGTTGCGGATCTTTGCTCTGCCTTTTTTCTATTCTTATCCACGTGGACAGTCAATTTCTCTTTGCCTTTACTTATCAGGGTCTTCAGCATACCTGGACTAGGCTGCCCCAGGGTTACACCGAGTCACCCACCTTGTTTTCCCAGATCTTAAAGAAGGATTTAGATGACATCATATTCTTTGGGGGGTCTGCTCTGATACAGTAGATAGATAACCTTCTTTTAGCCTCTAAAATGGATTCCCTTGTTTTATTGCAGGCTTTGACCCAAAAGGGACAAAAAGCCTCCAAAGCAAAATTACAGCTCGGTTTACCCAAAGTTCATTATCTGGGACACGATATTTCGGCCGGGGAGCACCACTTCTCTTCCTCTCGTGTGCAGATTATCATCCAGGACCCTCTGCCTCGCACTAAAAAGCAACTTCGTGGCTTCCTGGGGATGGCTGGGTACTGCTGTCAGTGGAGCCTGGGCTATGCTGCCATTGTCAAACCTTTGCAGCTGTTAACTCATGACCAGGTCCCAGAACCCCTTCCATGGACCCCTGAGGCCGAAAATGCTTTAATCCAAATCAAGCAGGCTCTTACTTGATCCCCTGCTTTGGGCCTTCCTGGTTATCAAAAGCCCTTTACTCTGTATTGCCATGAGTGAGACGGCGTTGCTCAGGGAGTCCTTACCCAATCCCATGGGAATAACCAGAGGCCCGGGGTTCACCTTTGGATCCAGTGGCTGCAGGCCTTCCCCCTTGCCTGCGTGCAGTGGCCGCAGCCACTATTATGGTTGAGACTAATGCAAATTTAGTCTTAGACTCGTCTCTTTGTGTTGCCGTTCCTCATGCAGTTACGGCCTTACTACTAAAAGGGAAAACTCAGCACCTCTCAAATTCCAGACGGAGCAAGTATGAAACGCTTCTCCTGAATGCTGCCAATGTCTCGCTTACCCGCTGTTCTGTTCTCAATCCTGCTTCCCTGCTGCCTACTGCAGCCGACGGGGAGCCTCATGATTGCTTGGCTGTCACTGCAGAGCTCACTTCCCCAAGGGGGGACCTGAAGGATGTTCCTCTTTGTAATCCTGATTTGGTCTTTTATGTAGACAGGTCGTGTATGAGAGATTCCTCTGGTCAGCTCGTGGCTGGCTATGTGGTCTGCTCTCAGCATGACGTCGTTGAGGCCCATTCCTTTCCCAAGGCCGCTCTGCTCAAATTGCAAAACTTGTTGCTCTCACTTGTGCTTGTTCCCTGGCTGAGGGTAGATCCGTGACTGTCTATACAGACTCCTGGTATGCTTTTGGCGTGGTCCATGACTATGGCCAGTTGTGGAAATACCTGCGATATCTTACTTCTGGGGGAGCAAAAATAAGCAATGGCCCTTACGCTGATGCTCTCCTTGCTGCCCTTCAACTCCCTTCAACCATTGCCATTGTAAAATGCATAACACACAAAAAAACATATGATGATGATACTCGCGGAAATGCCGTGGCAGATTCAGCTGCAAGATGGGCGGCTATTTCCGGCTTCTTTCAGTCCTGTCTTCCTTGTATCGGATTCTCCGTCCATGCCTGGCTCTCTGCGAGAATTGGCCCTCATGCAGGCCTCCTCTCCGGAACCAGAGGGGGACCAATGGCGACAAGATGGATGCACTCTGCATCGGATGGCCTTTGGCGTGCCGCAGATTGCCATCTGACAGTGGCTCTCTCTCTTCTCCCTTACCTTGCTCGCGTGTCCCATGGTGTAGCCCACGTGAGCAAAGGGGGGATGATCACATCTGTTATGTGTCATTGGTATGCACCCAATTTTTGCATTTTGGCAAAATGTGCCCACTCCGGGGCACCTGGCATTGGCCACTGTCGGTAGACAGGATGCTGGGCTAGATGGACCTTTGGTCTGACCCAGTATGGCCGTTCTTATGTTCTTATGTTCTTATTTTTGCCGCTCTTGCCCTGTCTGCCTGGCTCATAATATTGGCAGACCGGTAAAGACTCGGCCTGCTGCACACCCTCCTCCTTGGGGTCCTTTTGTTAACATCCAGATTGATTTCATTAACATGCCCAAATGCTGTTCCTATGAATATGTCCTTGTTTGTGTGTGTTTGTACTCTGGATGGCTAGAAGCCTATTCCTGGGTGAAGGCCGATTCCATCACAGTAGCTAAAAAACTGCTGAAAGACTATCCCCAGATTTGGCCTGCCTGTCTCTATTAATAGTGATAGGGAACTCACTTTACAGGACAAATAGTGCAGCAGGTTTGTAAAGCTCTGAGAATTGCACAGCACTTACACTCTGCCCATCACCCCCCGGAGTGCTGGAGCAGTTGAGTGCAAGAATGGGGAATTAAAGAATAAAATCTTTAAAATCTGTGCAGAAACCAATCTGAAATGGCCTGATGTCCTTCCGCTCGTTCTCATGCAAATGAGAAGCACTCCTTTGCGAAAAGTGTGGGCCCCAGACTGAATGAGGGAGGCAATCTAGTGAAAGAGGATGTGGAAAAAGCAAATGTACTCAATGCTTTTTTTGACTCTGTCTTCACAAACAAGGTCAGCTCCCAGACCACTGCACTGGGCAGCACAGCATGGGGAGGAGGTGACCAGCCCTCTGTGGAGAAAGAAGTGGTTCAGGACTATTTAGAAAAGCTGGACGAGCACAAGTCCATGGAGCCAGATGCGCTGCATCCGAGGGTGCTAAAAGAGTTGGTGGATGTGTTTGCAGAGCCATTGGCCATTATCTTTGAAAACTCATGGCTAATGTAGTGCCCATCTTTAAAAAAGGGAAGGAAGATCCAGGGAACTACAGGCCAGTCAGCCTCACCTCAGTGCGTGGAAAAATCATGGAGCAGGTCCTCAAACAATCAATCCTGGAGCACTTATAGGAGAGGAAAGTGATCAGGAACAGTCAGCATGGATTCACCAAGGGCAAGTCATGTCTGACTAACCTAATTGCCTTCTACAATGAGAACTCGCTCTGCAGATGAGGGGAAAGCAGTGGGTGTGTTGTTCCTTGACCTTAGCAAAGCTTTCGATAAGGTCTCCCACAATATTCTTGCCAACAAGTTAAAGAACTATGGGCTGAATGAATGGACCATAGGGTGGATAGAAAGATGGCTGGATTGTCGGGCTCAATGTGTAGTGATCAATGGCTCCATGTCTAGTTGGCAGCCGGTATCGAGCGGAGTGCCCCAAGGGTCGGTCCTGGGGCCAGTTTTATTCAATATCTTCATCAATGATCTGGAGCAGAGGTGGGCAAACTACGGCCCGCGGGCCACATCCGGCCCGCGAGACCATCCCCACTGGCCCGCCCGACTCCGGCAGGGGAGGCTGCTCCTGGCCCACCCCACCTTCTCCACTCTTTTGGAGCTCAGCGCGGCTGAACTCCAACAAAGGAGGCTGCTTCCGGCCCCTCCTCTGCCCTCTTGGAGTTCAGCATGACGCACAGGGCTGCCCGCTCCTCCGGGAGAGCAGTGCAACATGTGCAACGCAGCAGGGCCACCAGCGTGGTAAGGGGGCACAGCTGGGGGAGGGGTTGGTTAAGAGACAGGGAGTCCCGGGGGTAGTCAGGGGAGAGGGGTCTGTTGGATGGGATGGAGGTTCTGGGCAGGGAGTGGTCAGGGGAAGAGGATAGGGTGTGTGGATAAGTCATGGGAGTCCCGGGGTCGGGTCTGTCAAGAGGCAGCAGATTGGATAGGGGTCGGGGCAGACAGCAGGGGGAGTTGAGAAAGGGGTAGGGTCCTGGGGGGGGCAGTTAGTGTGTGGGATCTCGGGGGGGGGGAAGAGAGTCAGGGGACAAGGAGCAGAGGGGCTTAGATAGAGGGTGGGTTGCTGTGGATGGTGGTTAGGGTTGGGGGTCTCTGGAGGGGGCAATCAGGGGACAAGGGGGGGTTGAATGGGATTCTAAGGGGGGCAGTTGGGGCAGAAAGTGGGAGGGTGTCGGATAGGGGGCGCGGCTGGGCTGTTTGCGGCAGCACAGCCTTCCCAGACCTGGCCCTCCATACAAATTTTCAACTGCAATGTGGCCCTCGGGCGAAAAAGTTTGCCCACCCCTGATCTGGAGGATGGTGTGGACTGCACCCTCAGCAAGTTTTCAGATGACACTAAATTGGGAGGAGTGGTAGATACACAGGAGGGTAGGGATAGGATACAGAGGGACCTAGACAAATTAGAGGACCGGGGAAAAAGAAATTTGATGAGGTTCAACAAGGAGAACTGCAGAGTCCTCCACTTAGGATGGAAGAATCCCATACAGACTAGGGACCGAATGGCTAGGCAGCAGTTCTGCAGAAAAGGGCGTAGGGATTACAGTGGATGAGAAGTTGAATATGAGTCAACAGTGTGCCCTTGTTGCCAAGAAGGTTAATGGCATTTTGGGCTGTATCAGTAGGGGCATTGCCAGCAGATTGAGGGACATGATTGTTTCCCTCTATTCAACATTAGTGAGCCCTCATCTGGAGTACTGCGTCCAATTTTGGGGCCCACGCTACAAGAAGGATGTGGAAAAACTGGAAAGAGTCCAGAGAAGAGCAACAAAAATTATTAGTGGCCTGGAGAACATGACTTATGAGGCGAGGCTGAGAAAACTGGGATTGTTTAGTCTACAGAAGAGAAGCCTGAGGGGAGATTTGATAGCTGCTTTCAAGTACCTGAAAGGGGGTTCTAAAGAGGATGGATCTAGAGTGTTCTCAGTGGTCGCAGATGACCAGACAAGGAGTAATGGTCTCAAGTTGCCGTTGGGAAGGTTTAGATTGGATATTAGGAAAAACTTTTTCACTAGGAGGGTGGTCAAGCATTAGAATGGGTTATCGAGGGAGGTGGTAGAATCACCCTCCTGAGAGGTTTTTAAGGTGAGGCTTGATAAAGCCCTGGCTGGAATGATTTAGTTGGAGATTGGTCCTGCTTTCAGCAGGATGTTGCACTAGATGATCTCCAGAGGTCCCTTCCAACCCTAATATTCTATGATTCTATGAAACATGGTCTGTCCCCTCATGAAATTCTTATGGCCAGACCCACGAGGATGCCTGAAACTCCTCCTCTTCCCCAAGCCCAAATGGATCTACAACTAACTGATGATGCAGTAGTAGCCTACTGCAGGAAACTAATCCATTGTGTCAGGTCTATCCATTTACAGGTGCAAAGTGCATTGCCGGAACCAGCAGACACCCCGCGTCACTCGCTCCAGCCTGGAGATTGGGTCTGTGTCAAGGTGCACCAAAGGAAGAGCTCCCTGGAACCTGGTTGGAAAGAACCTTATCAGGTCCTGTTGACCACTCACTCGGTGGTTAAGTGTGAATGGCTGACCAGCTGGGTCCATGCCTCTCACTGCAAGCGGGCCACTGCACCCGAGAGCTCAGACTCTGCTCCGATCCAGCAGAAACCAAGCGTCTGTGCCTCGGATCCAAAGACAATGCCGGGGAACGATCTCCGAAAACGGAAGCAAGTCTGACAGCATTAACTCAGAACGCAAGTAAAGTCTGCACTGCCCCACTCCAAAAAGGAAAAGGAGGAAAGGCGGTGCAGGAGGCGGGATCCGCTCTCTATTGCCAGCCGGAGCCCAAGCTGGCGTAGAGAACACAGAAACCACAAGGCCATAATAAAGCCTTTGAAAAGGCCAGTGGTGAGCCTAGCGCCTGCTGGCATACAATCACTGCCATGACTGAACCAACCACCAAGATCAGATAATCGGCCATGGTGCGCAAGTGGCTTATGCCTTCTATTTGGTTCATGTGTGTAACCATGCTGTTGCTGCTATTGCTTAATTTGCACGATACTATTGTGTTCTTCTAGGCACAAAAAGTTTCCAACCCTCTCCCTTTTGTTAATCCTTCTTCAGCTCCCTCAGCTGAGGGGAAAAAAGGTTGCCCTTCATGCCAGGGAAGAAATAAAAGATCCCTACCCCCTGTATTCTCTGCCCACGGGGATAACAAATACAATGATGAGTTACAAGGGGGTTTTGACAGGAACATTTTCTTATACAGCTAAGGCCACTAATTTGTCTAATTGTTGGATTTGCTCCCACCTACCAGGGGATCACGAGCAAGGTATTCCGATAATGGGCCTGCTGGTAAATATAACCTAATGGGTGACTTTAAATCAAATGGGATATATGCTGGATACTTGTTCCCTGGGTTTGAAGTTAGGGATCATATCTATCATACGCACCCTCGTAACCTCAATCTCCATCACAAGCAGCACAGCCCCAATAATCGTTTAGTCCAACATTCATCTGGGTTTCATTAGTTTGTAAGGGCTGCAATCCCTTGGTTGGGGATCTCAGAACTAGAAAAGGCTGTTGTAAACATTCCCGCTGCAGTGGAATTGATGGGTACGGCTACAGCTGATGCCATCTCCGATCTGCAGGATGAAATTCACAGCATATCTCATTTTTCCTTACAGAACTGCCTTGACCTAGATCTTCTATTGGCCAGTCAGGGTGGTGTCTTTGCGTTGGTAAATTCTACCTGCTGTACCTATGTAGATCGCAGCCAAAGAATAGTCACTGATGTCCATAACATCCAACAACAGGTAAAACTGTTTCACAAACTTGCTAAGGAAGACACTGGCCCCAAATGGGACTTATGGTCCTGGCTTACCAACCCACTCAGCTGGCTTGGACATCAAATTTTAATGGGTATGCTAATAGTCCTTGCCATACTCATAACCATTTATATTCTTGTGCTCTGTGGCAAATGTGTTTGCTCCTGCTGTGTTTGTAACTTTTCACGAACCATCACCCCACAGAAACGTGCAACCTTCTCCGAGGCTAACCCACAAGAACAGTTGTTATTTCAGTATATGAATAGTAAAGTATGTAAGGACCGCAATAACCATGAAGAGGTCTTCGAACTCATGAATATTCAGCCATGAACTTCCTCCCATAGTAGAGGGCTTAACACAGGGGCACTGTTTACCCGGACCCAAATTTTGATTGGAAAGAGCCATTAGTCACGTGGGCAAGGGAGATATTGCAGTGAGAACATGCTCCAACTTGATGTCTGGTCTGGGTGGCCGGCTAGGCCTTAAATGCCTGGTGGAACCCAGAGGACTGACTCACTGTCCTCCAGAGGCCCTTGAATTGCATATTCGGATCCCGTGACCTTTAGAGTACCCACCATGTGGTTGGCAATGCACCTGTGGTAATCTCTCTCTCTTGGGTGGTGCCAAAGAGGCACCGAAGGGGGGATTGTAGAAGTAAATATAGGATGGGTTTGCTTCAGGCCTAAAATATAGTCAGGTTAAGCATAAGGCCTGCTATAAAACGAAATAAAATAAAAAAAGAGGAAGGCAAAAGATTATGATCTGAGCCTCCAGACAACATAGGTCAAAGATATATGGATATGAAGCCTGCTTCCCTGCTAACCGCCAAAATATCCACATTTAGCCTTGTAGGATGATAAGCTGACCACAACTACCCGGTTCTTACTGAAAAACATGTTTTTATCGAAACTAATGTTAATACTATGATTTGATTAGTATTTGATAGCATTCATTCCTTATATGGCACAAGTAAATAAAGTTGGGACTTTTCCAGATCGGAAAGTGCCATGCGGATGTGTGACGCTTGCATGACCCATATGTATGATACTTGCATAATTAATAAGGATCTATAAAAATCATGTGGAATGTTGGAAAGCGGGGGGGAGATAACCAGTTCTGCACTTGCAGGTGTCAGACTGCTACTCCTTCCCCAAGCACCGGTGCTTGTCTGCAATAAAGGCCTCAGGCTAATTTCTGAATCCAAAATATAAGAGTGGTCCATTATTCCACAACATGGCCAATGGCTCTGCAATCACATCCGCCGACTCCTTTAGCACTCTTGGATGCAGCACATCCAGCCCCAGAGACTTGTACTCGTCCAGCTTTTCTAAATAGTCCTGAACCACTTCTTTCTCCACAGAGGGCTGGTCACCTCCTCCTCATGCTGTGATGATGCTGTTCCTGGTGGAATCCAACTGAGGGAGCGAAGTCAGGACAAAGTGCTTCCAAAAGGGCAACTACATCCCAAAGCTGGGGTTTCTCTACCTCTAAGGCAAACCAAACCAGCTAAACAGAAAGGATTTTGGTTTCACCCCACTGGCTAACCACAAGTCACACAAGCAATTCCCTTAGACACTCCAGCTTCCCAGTATCACCACCAGCAGCCACCTGTCCTGGGGACCAATGGTTATGGAAACCAATCCCCCAAATAAAGAAAACGGTTCTCCCCAATTCCAAAGAATCAGGCCCCAGACCCAGGTCAATATACAAGTCAGATCTTACCCACAAATCACGCTGTTGCCAATCCTTCAGAATCTAAAATCTAAAGGTTTATTATACAAGAGAAAAGATATAGGTGAGGGTTAGGAATAGTTGAAAGAAATCAATTACACACAATGATGGCAAATCTCAGGCTTGCAGCAATGGTAGAATAAACTGCAGGTTCAAATCAAAGTCTCTGGAATGTATCCCCTCCAGGCATGGGGCAGCATCCTTTGTCCAGAGTTCCATCCAGAGGTGGAAGCAAAACAGGTTGAAGACTGGAGGTTGAAGACAAAATGGAGGGAGTTTCTCCCAGTTTTTATAGACTTCCTCTTGTGGGCGAAGGCCCCCCTCCTCCTTCCTATGCAGAGTCCAGTTGCAAAATGGAGGTTCATTGCCACATGGTCTAATTACCAGACTCTCCAAGATTCAGTTCCTGACCAGCCAGGCCACATTCCTGGAGAAGCTCGGATGTGGACGGGCATCTTCAAAGTTCATTGTGTAGCTGATAGTCCTTAATGGGCCATCAGCCAGGCCAGCCGAGCTAACAACAGCTTGTCTGAGTTTTCACCCAGAAGCCAAGCATGCATTTGAAATACAGGCACCATATAGCCAATATTCATAACTTTAGCTACAAAAAAGAAACACACATACAGATAAATTAATCATAATCAGCAGACCATAACCTGGTCATAGACACCTTATATAACCCCCTTTACATGATATTTGGTGCCCCTATAGGACCTTGGTTGCACCGATGATCTATATGATCCCAAATAATTTCAGTAACGTGACAGATGCCCAGTGCAGTACTCCGGGAGCTGACCCTGGTCGTGAAGACAGAGGCAAAAAAAAGCATTGAGTACATTTGCTTTTTCCACATCCTCTGTTACTAGATTGCCTCCCTCATTCAGTAAGGGGCCCAAACCTTCCTTGACTTTCTTCTTGTTACTAACGTACCTGAAGTAACCCTTCTTGTTACATCCCTTACTAGCTGCAACTCCAAATGTGATTTAACCTTCCTGATTTCACTCCTGCATGCCTGAGCAATCTCTTTATACTCCTCCCTGGTCATTTGTCCAATCTTCCACTTCTTATAAGCCTATTTTTTGCATTTAAGATCAGCAAGGATTTCACTGTTCAACCAAGCCGGTCGCCTGCCATGTTTACTGTTCTTTCTACACATCGGGATGGTTTGTTCCTGCACCCTCAATAAGGATTCTTTAACATACAGCCAGCTCTCCTGGACTCCCTTGCTATGGTGCAAGGAGACCAGAGGCCAAGTGTAAGTGGGTCTCTGACCGCCCTCTTCAAAACACAGGCAGGAGACTGCTTTTTGGCTTCACCAGTGTCTTTTAGTGGTTCACACACAGTGCAAAAACCCCACCACCTATATACAGCTTCCAATACAAGTAGAGCTCAGGCTCAACCCTTAGCTTGGCTGGCCCCAGGAATAGCTAGCCCTTGCAGGCTTTCAGTCTTTGCTAGCTTCCTCAGCAGCCACTTACTACTCTGCACCTTCTCTCTCTGTCTCTCCTTCCTCCCTTTTCCTTACCTCCCACACTGGCTTCCTCTCTAGCAGGCCTTATATCTTCTGGAGGCTGGCAGGTGGAGCCCATTAAGCCCTCTGCAGCCCAGGGCTACAGCCAGGTGGCTGATTAGCCTTCCCTAGCAGGCCGGGCTTGCAGAGGCTTCTGCCTGTTGCAGGGCAAGGAGGGAGCAGGGGCTGACTCAGCAGGTGCTGAGTCAGCTGCCTGCTACACCAAGTGATCAGCTCAGCTTTACAGAGAGGAAGCAGGGGTGACGAGTGCGGCTGGAAGACTCGCTATTTAAAAAACCAAGAGCTGGTTTAAAAAAAATATCTTGACAGTTTATCATTTACGAGGCACAAAATGAACCCACCGGCCACTACCAAGAGGACAGATGGGAATTTAGAAACTTTAATGAGACTGTCTGGGAAACACACGTCTCTAGGACCTCAAAGCCCATGGTAGGCTTGAGGAATGACTGTGGATGAGCCTGCACCATGGACTGCTTAGATTAATTATCTCACGGCAGTGATGATCTAGGCCTTATAGCAGGGAAGCGCCTGAACTTGTCTTTCCTGAGTGGCACTGACATGATGTCACAATGCTTAGCGGACACAGCGTTCCAACAGCGGCCACGCCAGTGCCGGACACCCCTTTGCTCCCACGTGAGAGTCCTGTTTACACACCCCGGCATGCCAGGGTACAATCCAGGCTAATGAACAGCTCTGTCACTCCCCGGCCCTGCAGCCTTGGGTGTCTCACAAAGTCTCGCTGAAATAGCTCCCACCTGGGCCGCTCACAAACAGCCTAAAACTATGTGTAAGTCACACCCTGAGTGTCTGTGTGTAACTGCAGCCTGCTCACCACACCTCGGTTACACGCTGGCTCTCACCAGCCTGGGTTATACAGCGGGGTGACCCCAACACACCCCCAGTCTTAGATTTCCCCCCAGAAATCTGTGTTCTGTTCTGCCCAGCCCTCTCTTGGACACTACAAATTATATTGAGTCCATTATTCCTGTGAGATTATTCCTGTGCACACAATTTACCACCCCAAAACAGCATTACCCACACACCTCAATTCAAACACACTAGACTACATGAAACAATCAACCAAGTTTATTAACCACAAAGAGAGAGATTTTAAGTGAATCCAATTAATGTGGAATAAAAGTCAGAAATGGTTACAAAGAAAATAAAGAGGAAACATTTACTAGTGCCTAACAAACTATATCCTATGCAAGCAAAGTTCCTCATCAGATGCTTTCAGCTGCCTTCCAGATCAAACTGTGTACACCAGGCCCCCAGCATCCAATGAATACTTCCTTTCTTTCTTCCTTTCTTTCTCTCTTCAGGTGGAGACTCCAGAGCTGCAATTTTCCCCACAGCAGTGCCCCCCACCGAGGATCCATCATCACTAGAAATCCAAGGGGTGATCAAGCTGCTGAGCTCCCTTCATGGCGGATGTTTTTGTGGGCTGGGTCTGGTGACTTACCCAGAGAAATTGAAGGAGACTGCTTATTGGTCATCGCAGTGGCCATCCGTGCCGCAGTCCTTCTGAAACGGGAGCTGGGGGGGAGACCAGGAGGGCAGGGGTCAATGAGAAGAAGGCTGCAGCACCATCTGCCAGAGCGATACTGCAGGGACTCAGGGGCCCTCCAGTTACCCCAGCAGTGCCCAGTCCTCTGCATTGGGGACAGCTGAACTCATCATCAGCCCTGCCCTTGCCATCCTCCCATTCACAAACTCCCCTCCCCCTTCTACCTCCCGGCCCTGGCCTGCAACAGTATCACACTTCTAGGGGTACCAAGGCAGGGGTCCTGCCTGGCTTGCAGGGGGATGGGGAACAGGACATGGGGCCTTTCCCCTCTAAGGGGCCCTGGCCAAAATAAGTTTTGGAAAATATTCAGCAAAAATCATGTTTTTAGCCCCAAATATTTTGGTTTTTTGACAGAAATTTTGGGAACTTTGAGGAGAAGTTGGAATGTTCCCACCCAGGGGAGACAGGTCGAGTGCAAGGCAAACTCCGCATCCGTGTCTGTCGCCCTCTAGTGTCTTCACTCTGAAAGGGGTTTAGGAAGCTGCTGCTGGCTCTGAACTTTGCAAATTCTCACTTCTGAATGCCAACGTCACTGGTTCGATCCCTGCACCAGACCCACCACGGGACCTGGCTCCGGCACCTTACCGAGCCTGCAGACACCGGCACAGAGTCTTCGACTAGGATGGGTGTGAGGGAGCCCGCAGTAGTGATGGGCTCCCCCATCAGGGTGTAGTTCAGATGCAGGGTGATGGGGGTCAGAACATCATCGGGACAGAGCTGGGGAGACAGAGGGACATGTCAGGCCCCTGAAGGGAAAGGGGGGCTGGGTGGGATCCAGAGACAGGTTTGTTCTCTGGGTGATCTGGGAGCAAGGGGCAGACACAGCGGGAGGGAAGGAGCCGGGACCCCGCACTCACAGGTAACGTTATCTGGTACGTTTCACATTTCTTCTCAATGCCAAGCTGCAGCTCCCTGCTCAGGACGGGGCCGGTGGAGTCGAAGGCGGCTCGGATCTTCATCCGCCCGGGGTCCAGGGCCAGGCTGTACTGGATGGTGCTGAAGATCCTCTCGCCTACGGGGGAGGGAAAATGAGGGGCAGATAAATTGAGAGTGGGAACCTCAAGGGGAAATGGGACACAGGGATTTCCCCCTCCGATCCATCCCCAGGGCAGGGGACTGGCTGGCTGTGGGGAGCGGGGGGAGGGGGGAGGGGGATGGTCTGACCTAGGCTGTCCCTGGTGCTCTTAGTGACGGTGAAGCAGACCTCTGCCCTGCTGGCCTCCGTGTTGAGCTGCTCCTGTCCCTGACAGTCGAAGGCCGAGGTGGGGATGGTGGGGGGCTGGAAACTGATGGAGACCCCGACTCTGAGCACCGGCCGGGTCCTGCCATGGGGGGGAACAGAACCATCACCCAGCCACTCTCAGCAATGGGGACAGGCCCCCTCCCTTCCTTGAGCCTCCCACCCAGCCTGGATGTGCTCACAGCACCCCAAGGAGACGGGTAATGGACATGCAGCTCTGCTAGAGGAGATACTGGGGGGCAGAGAAAGGAGCAGCAAAGCAGGGGCAGCAGATTTTTGTAATTTTTGGTGGTGCCCAGAACAGGTCCAAGTCCTGTCCTCTCCCCTCAACCTGTCACACAAACACACACACACACACACACCTGCCTAAGGCTCTTGAAGGGAGTTTGGGTGCTTGGTGCAGGCTCTGGACTCAGGCAGAGGGTATGAGTTCAGGAGGGGGTGCCAGTTGTTGGAGGGAGTTTGGGAGCAGAAGTGAATTTGGGGTGCCACGCAGTCCCCCACCAATGCACTCCCAGGAGACTCTATGCCCAGCATCCCCACCCAGAAATCCACAGTGCCCTGAACACCACCACCCCTGCAACAGCACTTCCGTGCCCTCAGCCCCACCTCAGCCAAGAGGAGCAAGGGAAGGGGAGGAACCAGTGAGATTTGTGGGTGAAGCAGTTGTGTAGGTCTCAGACCCAAATTTTGGTGGAATGTTCCTGGAACTTGAGCACCACAGAGTCATGCAGCTCACCAGCCCTGCAGCAAAGCTCTCAAGTACAGGGGAGATGGACAAAGACACACACACACACACAATGTATTGCTACTATTTGCAGCCTTGTCTACACGACAGATAACTGAGCTGAATGAAGCATGGCAGATGACTGGTTCTCATTCTCAAAATGTTGCCTCAAAGCCTCCCTAATTCGAATAATGTCCATTGTGCCCTTCCAATAGCCATGGTACCTGGCTGTTCAAAAACAGCAGCGTGGTGATCTGGCTCAGCACTCCACCCCAGGGAAAC
This sequence comes from Sternotherus odoratus, assembly GCA_032164245.1. NCBI lineage: Eukaryota > Metazoa > Chordata > Testudines > Kinosternidae > Sternotherus > Sternotherus odoratus. The sequence continues at coordinate 104,050,214 of JAVMKO010000006.1, read as the reverse complement.
TTTTCACCCTTAGCCCACAGGCATCTCTGACCATTGCAATGTTTTCCTCACTAAGATCCAACCTTCCCTAAAGGCATCGTCAGCGTGCTTTTAAGCTGCCAAAGGCACATTCTACAGTCATTCTACATCTTCTCAGTCTGTTGTTGAAGCACTCCTAGCTGCTTTCCACGTTTTCCTTTTAAGGCTCCCAGAATCACAATGGGCATTTGAACATCCCCCAATGGAATCTTTTGGTCTGGAAAGAAAGTCACTGTTTGCAGCTTTCTGTGCAGGCCAATGCTGCTGAAAATGCACGTCACACACCTTCCCAGACCATCCCATGTTGATGTCAGGAAAACACCCACGGTTTTCTACAAGTGCCTGCAATAACATGAAGAAGTGCCCCTTTCTGTTGATGTACTCCGTCACAAGATGGTCCGAGGTGAAAATTGGAATATGGGTTCCATCTATCACCCAACTGCAGTTTGGGAATCCCATTTCCACAAAGCCATTCACTATTTCACGTATATTGCCAAAAGTCATGGTCCTTTGTAGCAGGATTCGATTAATGGCCCTGCGCACTTGCATTAGCTCAACCCCTGTGATCGAAGTCACAACTTCAAACTGATTCACAACCAACTGGTAGCAATCCAGGGTGGCCACATTGTAATCGCCACACACTTCTCCACCGAGAGGGCAGTTCTCATTTTGGTGTCCTTGCACTGCAGGGGTGGGGTGAGCTCTGTACACGGTTCCAGGAAGGTGGTTTTCTGCATCCAAAAGTTCTGCACCCACTCCATGTCATCTCAGAGCTGCATAAGAATGTGAGCCGACCAATCCCAAGCTCAAAAGTGATGTGTTCAGCTGCTCCATGAAGGCCAAAAGTAATCTGCATGCATCTGATGGAGTATTCACTCACGAAAGCTTATGCTCCAATATGTCTGTTAGTCTATAAGGTGGCACAGGACTCTGCTGCTTTTGCAGATACAGACTAACACGGTTACCCCTTCGACACTTGAAAAGTAACCTGGGGTTGTTTCTTTCCAAGGCACGCAGCAGGTCAGGCAACTCTGGTTCCTGTTCAGATTGGGAGTTCGTGAAATCCTGCCTGACCATCCACGATGCGTTCGTAACAGTGACCACAGCAGTAGAGATCAGTGCAGGATCCATCTTTTCAGACAAGAGATGGCAGGTGCACAGTAAACAAGAACCACTGAAAAATGCCACAGAATGCAGTCGAAAGCCCAGGGAATGCTGGGACGGAAAGAACTGCATCATTGGACATTGATTCCACACCCATGATGCACTGTGATCCACTCCACCATCCCACAATCCCTAGCTGTGGAATGTGGTGCGGAGCACATTGAGATAGGTACCCACAATGCACTGCTCTCACTCTCAGTGCTACAGCACCAAGTGTGGATGGGCTCTGCTGACCCAAGGACCGCAGTGTGGACATGGGATAGCGATGAAATTACGGTACTTTTAGCTCATCAGCACAACTTATATTGAAAATACTCTCTAGTGTAGACAAGGCCTGAGACTGTCCTGTGGAGCAGCGCAACGACACAGAGTTACTCACCGCAGCAGCAGGACCTGCCCGTGTGCCCCCACCGCGATGTCTGGGAGTCCGTCCCCCGTCAGGTCTGTCCCACCACTGACAGCCTGGCCAAAGTAGTGCAGCCTGCTGGGAAACCGTGACCCCTCTATGCGCTGTGGGGCAGAGAGTAGGAAGGGATGCAGGGGGTGAGTGTGCTATATAACGAGCACTAGGGGGCACCAGAGGATAAGGGCTAGGAACAGGGTGAGTATATTCCGTAACGGGCACTAGGGGGCTGTGGGCCCCATGTTGTTCCTTCAGGGCTATGTACTGACCCCTCCCCATAGGGACTCAGCTCACCTGTCTGTACTGGGGACTGAGGCCTCCCTTCTCCCCATGGAAGATGTACAAGGCCCCGCGATTGTCATTCTCCATGGGGGCCCCGATGGCCACGTCCGTCTGTCCGTCCCCGCTGATGTCCCCGATTTCGGACATGCTGGCCCCAAAGTGCCCAGACACTTCCCCCGTCTGCCCCTGTAGTGTCTCTTTGCAGCTCATCGGCGTCCCCTGCAGGCCCAATCCGACAAGACACATGGGGAAAGGATCAGCACTTGCTGCCATCACGGTGATCCCTACCAAGCTCCATTCCCCTCTCTCTGCAGCACCGTGTGTCCCTCCCCTACCCCCGACACTGGGACGCTGGGGCATTGGGGCCAGAATGGACTGGGAGGGAAGAGCGCCCCCTACTGAGCCACCCTCCTTCCTGGAGCACCCGGCACACCACTGCAATACGAATTGTCACAGCATCACAGCTGCCCGTCTTCCCCAGGGCTGCGCTCCTGTTTCTTACCGGCAAGTTAACCGGGCAGATATAGACCCGGCCTCCATTCAGAGGTGTATGGTACATGGGGGCTCCGATCAGAACCAGGTCCGTGTTCCCATCTCTGTCCAGGTCCACAGCGCACAGCGTGTCCCCGAAACGTGAGCCACTCTGGAGAGGCAGATAAGTCACCCCCTCAAATTAGTCACCCTCTGGGGATAAGGATTCAGTCCCAATGTCCATTCCACCCTTAGACTCATCCTCCCTCAGTGCAGCCGGTGGCGCTATCTCTGTACGTGTTCTTGAACAGACAGGCAGATCGATCTTGGAGGGACGGGGATGCTGAACGCTAACTGTGGTGCAATTCTTTGTAGAGGTTGGGCTATCACAAGTCAAGTTCATCACTGACTGAACCACTGTTATAAGTTTTGTTTAGGTGGCTTATACAGTAAACCCTCGATTTAACGGACCTCGATTTAACGGACTTCGGATGCAACGGACAAAATTTCTGAGCAAGTCTGATGCATTCCTGATACATTTCTGGCGGGCTGGCTGCCAGCTCCCGGCTGCCGCCTGGGTCACGGCAGCGGACGGGCTGCGGAGCTGCCGCCCCGACCCTGTGGCGGGCGGGCTGCTGCTCCAACAGCTCATTTTTTTATTATTATTATTAAATAACGGACTTTTTGATTTAACGGACACCCCCTCGCCTGAGTTAGTCCGTTAAATGGAGGTTTTACTGTACAGGCAATTGGGGCTTAGAGAAATTCACTTTGTTAGTGTAGTGTTATCATTTATACACGCTTAATATCACTAGTTATGTTATTTCCTTGTCTGAGTCTGTTTAGTCTAGATCCACAAAGGTACTTATGTGCTGAACCTCCCAGACGTAACTGCCTCTGTGAGCCACAAACCCTCTGCCTGGCTACCGCTGACCCCTATAGGTGCCTACCCTGACTCGGTGCCTAAGTTTTTGCAGCAGAAACCCCATTGTTGTTCTCAAGGGCAGGGCATGTGCCCTGCTGTTTTACTCTAAGGATCCAGTTGCTGTCCATTTCCCTCCCCCCATCCCAGCATGATGCACAAATGGGGCAGGGAGCGGGGAGTGACACTTACTCCTCCATCTCCCTCCTCCTGCACCTCTGGTAGGTGTGATCAGAGGAGAAGGAACTGAACAAGCAACAGCTATATCTCAGTTCACGGCTCTAACCCCTGAGCTGAGGGATATTCTGATGTGGGCTCCCTCAGTCTCCCCTGTTAAAGTTGTTCCACTTTAATTGACCCGTTAAGTATCAGTTGGGCTCCAGAACAAGTGCAAATCACAACCACCCTGCAGCCTGAGAGAGGACAGCTACCTGGTTAAATTCTTCTTCCTAATCAGGCAAAGCAGGGATTTGAACCTGGGGTCACCCATGTGCTACGGGAGGACTCTAATCCCCAGCCTATAATGGAAATCTCTCTTGTCTCCTCCAGTTGGTTTGTGAATATCTTGGCGGCTCTGAACATGCCTATTGGATGAGACCCGACATGTGGGGTAGGTGAAGAGTGCCTGTCTCTCTCTCTCCCATCTGCCCGCCCCATTCATCGATCGCTGGCAGAGGCAGGTGCCTCTCTGCAGCATCACAATGCTGAAGTCCCTTGGAGGGTCTGGGCCTCTGTCCGTATCCACCTTGTGACTCCGTCTAGACTGTAGGTAAAGGTAACAGCAGTGGGATATTGGAGAGATGCTGAATGTCAGCTGTGGTGCAATTCTCTAAACCAGTCAAGTTTATCCCCTGCCTGAGACTCCCTGACTGAATCATTCCTGAAGGTGAAGCCAAACACAAATATTACATGATGCCAAAATCATACAGGCTTCCTCCAGCCCTCTCCTTCTCTCTCACACACACTCCACCTTACCTGTAACATTCCCCATACCTGCTCTCCCAACACCTCTGATTTGCGTGTCCATTCCCCATCCTTGGCATCTCGGCTGAACAGGATGACTTTGCCGGTGCTTTGACAGTGAGGGGCCCCGACTATGTAGGTGCTCTGCCCATTGGCTGTGATGACCTGAGATGAATAACCTTAAAAGGAAAAGAGACATGGGGAGGTGACATGGGAAACAGCCCTACAGCAGTGTGACGGGTTGGACATCCCCATCTGGGATGCCACGTGATGTACACACACACATGCACACACACACAGACGTAGGGCTACAACCAGCGGCAGATACAGACTGAAGTTAGCTCTATGTGAGACGTCACCCAGACCTCATGTGCACACCCTTTTGGGCAATACCCTCGAAGAGATCTGCACAGTGCACACTCCTACAAATTCACCCACCCCCTCATTGTGGAGAGAGATGTGCCCAGCTTCTTGTACCCCCAGGTATGAATTGCACCAACTGGGTTATACTATAAACAAGAAATAAGGTTATTAACTACAAAAGGTGAATTGTAAGTGATTCTAAGGGACAGCAAACAGAACAAAGCAGATTAACTTAATAAATAAATAAAACCTGCAAACTGAGCATAAGACACTAGATAGGTAGGATACAAATTAGCAGATTCTCCCCGAGTGATAACCAGGCAGCACATTCTTAAGGCACAAGTTGCCTTGGGTTTCTCAGGTTTTCATACTCAGGCTAAAAATCCCTCTAGCCTGGGACCATCACTTCCCCCAGTTCAGTCCTTACCACTCAGATATTTCCAGGTGTGTGTGGCTGTAGGAGTAGGGAGAGGGAAGTCCCCTGTGATATCTCTGTCCCCTTTTTAAATCTTCTTCCCACTCACTGAAAAACTCTTTTGTCGTAACCCGCACCATTGTCCAGTGCTATCTCTGAGAGGTTTGTATTGCACCAATTCCTGGGGTAATCCGTGTGTTTATCTGCATTTCCCCACTAAGCCACTAACACTGTTTGGCCTTTTTACCGTTGTACCTGAAAGGTGTTTGTGGGTGTTTTCAATCTCACGTTTCAATAACACATACATCACATAGAATGAGAACACATACAATCCAACGAGATTAATGTTATTAGATCAAGACTTTTAGAATAATCCCTCACAAGACATACTGTGTACAAAACATGTCCTAATTACATGACAGTGGTGAATATTGGGATGTCAGGGGGTCACAAACAGTGCTACACAGAGATCCCTTTCCCAAAACTAAGATGCAGCCACCTCTGGGGTGAGGAGCAGGGGCTGTTTCAATAGCTAAGGGGAAATCTTTGGGTTTGTTCTTACCGAGGTGAACATCATTCCTGTGCCCAGAGGTTCTGGGTATGTTGTTGAAACTCAGCTTCCCACTGCTCCCATATAGGTCTATCCCACCAGACCAGACATCTGTTCCCACCACTCCCAGCTCTGAATTCCCAGCAGCTCCCCGTTCCACAGAATCATAGAATACTAGGGCTGGAAGGGACCTCAGGAGGTTCTAGTCCAATCCCCTGCTCAAAACAGGACCAATCCCAACTAAATTATCCCTGCCAGGTGTTGTATCAAGCAGGCAAGGTACTAACAAACTTTAACAGACTTTATTTAGCAACAGTGAAACCTCTTTACAGAGCTGCTGCTGCACCCCTCTGTAGTTCCAACTCAGACTTGGCTCAACTCCTCCCTGCACCTTCCTATTTCCTGTCCTAAAGTCCCCCAGTCCCAATAATTACAAGGAACATCTAAAACATCATACCAGCGCTTTGTCAAGCTGGGCCTCACAAACCTCTAAGGAAGGAGATTCCACCACCTCCCTAGGGAACCCATTCCAGTGCTTCACCACCCTCCTAGGGAAATAATGTTTCCTAATATCCAACCTAGACCTCCCCCACCACAACTTGAGACCATAACTCCTTGTTCATCCTCTCTGGAACCCTCCTTCAGGTAGTTGAAGGCTGCTATCAAATCCCCCCTCATTCTTCTCTTCTGCAAACTAAATAAGCCCAATTCCCTCAGCCTCTCCTCATTAGCTATGTACTCCAGCCCTAATTAATTTTGGTTGACCTCCGCTGGCTCTTTTCAATTTCCCTGTGTACTTTCCCTATCAGGGGACCCAAAACTGGACGCAATACTCCAGAAGTGGCCTCACCAGTGTCGAATAGGGGGGAATAATCACTTCTTGGATCTGCTGCCAATTGTCCTACTAATGCAGCCCAATATGCCGGCCATCTCGACCTTGAAAACCCATTTCTAGAGCTCCAGGGCCGGTGCTGCCCCTCCCCCGGCTCTGGTACCTTTGATGGCGAAAATCTTCTCCTGCAGCTGGCTCTGGATGCCCTGGAGGGCGTCGAAATTGTCCACCCGGAAGACATGCTCGGCGGTGGGCTTAGAGGCGATCTCCTGGAGCTCCCGCTGGGCATCATCACTGGAGAAGACATCACCGACCTTCATGGGGTATAGAGAGACCAGGTCATGGGGGTCAGTCACAGCCAAGAGCCCTGGACCAAAACCCACCCGCCCCGAGCCCTGCTGGGCCCTAGAGAGGCACGGCTCAGACAGCACTATGTGCCGCTCCGGTGAATGGGGGTTGGGGGAGGCCGCTGGAGCCTGGAGTTAGGGAGCCTGCGTCACTGAAGCACCGAGTTGTGTCGGTTGTATCAGCAGCGGGACATGGGTCTCCTTGCCATGGGGACTGTCAGCGATCTGGGGCCCGGCATGACTCAATCTCCGGGGGCGTAGTGCGGGGTGAGTGCGGGCAATGTGTCCTGGGGATGTCTCAGGGTGAGGGGTGAAGGGCTGGGACCACCGCGCTAGTCCGGGGGAGGGAGGTGGGTTGTGTGCCGTCGGTTAAGCGGTGGAGTCAGGCACCCCCCGGTCGCTGGGCCCAACAGGAGCAGCAGACAAAGATCTGACAAGGTCCAATGGCTGGAAGAGGAATTTCCACCCACTCAGACTGGAAGAAGGCGTCAGGTTGAACCGTGAGGGGAATTAACCCTGGGGCAGCTCAGCACCGGCCGTGGGGGATTCTCCATCCCTGGCAATTTTTACCTCAAGTCTGTCTGGTTTTCTAAGAGATCCGCTCTGGTTCAGCTGGGGTTACTGGGGGCCGTTCTCTGGCCTGTGCTACATGGGAGCTCAGACGAGATCATCGCAAAACTCCCGCCTGGCCTGGGAATCTAGGACTCTGAACCCGAGTCTGTTGACGAACGGCAGCTCACGGAGACCTAACTCTGGAAGCGGCTCCACTAAAATGTAGATCCCGCCCCTGTGACTCGCCCACCGCACCGACCAGATAACTCCACCCCCGCAAGAGACGCTGCTTTTCGGTCAGTGGAGTTAGGTGGATGCAGGGTCCCTATAGGTGCTATGTGGCCTACATAGATTCAGGCTCCAGCTGTCGGCCCAGGGCTGTGGGGCTTCAGTAGTCAGTGCCCCACAACGCCCCACAGAGACAGTGAAATCTGGACAAGCAACCCAGTGAGGATGTGCAGTGCCGACAGGAGAGAAATGTGGTCAGGAAGAACCGATTGAATTGCTGCGGTGGCCGTGTGACGCGGTAACTTGATTCTACTTCAGTGTGTGGTGTAGACTTGCCCTTTGCCCTGCTTCTGGTGCCCATTTCAATCTCTTGGGCTCAGCAGTTTAACGGAGAAAAACGTCTAGTGACTGAGATCGGTCTGGGGAGGATCAGAGTCATTGTTGGAGCCCCAGGGGTTGCCAAAAAAGACTTTATAAAAGCCGGGTGACTTTGCTGTGTAAGTGAGGGATGGATCTCAGAAACCCCGTGTTCAAATGATCCCAGACTTAGACCACTAATCTGAACCTGCATCTCCATGAGACAAACCAAATTTCATGGCAATCTGAGTCACCACATGGCCTGTAGGCCAGGCAGAAAACCCGACCTCTGACTAGAAACTGCCACTCAACCTGAAGAACAGAGGAGCTCCAGCTCTCCTATGATGTCACACGTTGACCCAGTTACAACCCAGGGTCAGTTCTTGTCCCGTATCTGGTGCGAATCTGGACACGGGCTCAGATCCACACTAGTTCTCCGCACAGCTGCAGCTCACCCCGATAGCGAAGCGGATGATCCCAGCGCTCTCAGCCTCGGGGATGACGTCTGAATAAGAAAGCTCGTCTAAATTCTGCCCATCTGTGATCACAATGAGAACCTTGGTGGCTTCATCCCGAGCTCCTTTCGAAGAGGTGAACAGCTCCCGCCTGGAAAAGGGGGGTTGAAGGCATGGGAGGGTTATTGATATGTAATAACACTTAGCGCTCGACCACTGCTTTGGCCTTGCAGATCACAAAGTCCCTGACAAAGGAGGTCAGTGTCGTGTCCCCATTTTACTGATGGGGAAACTGAGGCTATGTGACTTGCTTAAAGTCACAACACATCAGAGGCTCAGAGCTGGCAATAGAACCCCGGAGTCCTGGCTTCCAGGATCCCCACCCTGCTCTAACCTACAAGTGCCCAATCCCCTCCCACAGCTCAGGAGAGAACCCAGGAGTCCGGAATCCCTACCCCTTAGCTTTCATGTCCTTGTAGCCCATTCCCTCCAGAGTCAGCACGGGGAGCAGGGCGATACCTACACCACTTTCCGGATGGCGGTGGCCGTATACGTCAATCCCCTGAGGTGATGAATCAAGCTGACAAGGCGATCGGAATCGTTGCTGCTCCTGTACTGTAAGAAGTCGAAGTGCTCTTCAAATGTGCCTGAGTACTGCATGAGAGCGAACTGCAGGAGACGGGAGAAGAGAGAAAAACAACCCCAGGGATGGAGGCTAAGAAAAGCAGGTACCGGACTCAGTTAGCAGCTGGGGCAGTCGGGACGTAGCTGGGTCTGCAGGAAATTTTTTCCTGGTTTTGGATGCAAAATCCATCGCTACCCCCTGCAGCAAAGCGCCCCCTAGCGCCGCAGTGGGGCATTGGGGTCAGTACGGACTGCGAGGGGAGTGTGCCCCTTACTGAGCCCCCAGCCTGGCTCCCTGCAGCACAGCGCCCCCTAGCGCCGCACTGGGGCATTGGGGTCAGTACTGACTGCGAGGGGCAGGGTACATCACCAGGGTTCAGCCTCTGCCCGTTACCTGCACATCGTTGCTGCGGAAACGCTTCATGATCTCAGAGAGAAACGTCTTCATCTTTTCAAAGTCCACAGGTGAGATGCTGGCCGAGCCGTCGATGAGGAGCGCTATGTCTGTGGCATGACTCTGGCACTCTGAGGGGGACGGGAAGGAAATACGTCCGACTCCGGACTCGGCTCCACCAATATAGAGAAAACCCAGTAGAAAGAGCTAGACCAGACCAATGGACTCATCTAACCTGGTATCCCGCCCCTCCCTGAACTCCGGATCAGACCAATGGGCCCATCTAACCGGATATCCCGCCCCCATCCGGCCTCCCCCAATCAGACCCCTCGGCCCCTCTTTCGTAACATCATCCCATCCCTGCCATGGAGGGGTCCTGAGAGTAGAGCATGACAAGCACTGGGATGAAATTAATGTCCGTCCCCCCCACCCGTCCCAGAACTGGGACAGAACCCAGGAGTCCTGACTCCCAGCTCCTACTGACATCCTGAATCCAACCAATGGGCCACCTTGCCCGGTATCCCAACCCGTCAGACCCTGTTTGCCTCTAGACCCACCTCCCCTCCACATGGCCCGTGTACTCACCCATGACCCCAGAGTGTAAGTCCCCCCCACATACACCCCTGTGTCACCCCTCACCTGGCTGGGTGTCCAGGAGGCGCTGGAGTTGCCAGAAGCTCTGCTGCAGAGGGAAGCAGGAGTGACTGACGTACACGTTCTCCCCACTGACCCGGTGCACCGTGGGGCACGAGAAGGCACAGGGCTAGTCGGTACCCCTCTGCACAGAGCACTGCAGGTGGGGAAGAGAGTCTGGGGCCTGATCCCACCCCCACCGCCCCCACCCACATGGATATGAAGGGAAAGGCCCTGGTAGGCCAGGGGCCCCGTTGGGGCAGATGGGACCTCGGGACCCCAGATCCCAGCAGCTAACTCTGAGAGGAGACGAGGAGACACACGGGGGCATCACCTGCTTACCCCACTCCCCACTATAGCAGTGTCTGGTCATTGTTGTCATGGCAACGTCACCCGCTTGCCATGCTCTCTGCTATATCCATGTACAGTCACTGCCACTGTGGTGGCAACTTAGTTGTAACATTTCCTGTACCTGAGCGTGGTGATAGTGACAGTCACTATCACCATGGCAACATCAGCCAGTTGCCTCTATCCCTCACAACATCACCTCGTGATCACTGTAGCCAAAGTGAGGATACCTGGCTACCACCATTCCCCACTGTATTGTTGTACCACCCCTCCCATTACAGGAGTTACCAACAGTTATCGTGTAGTCGTGAGAAAGTCCCCGATTGCCTCCTCTGCACCATTTTTCCAGTGACGCTGACACTGCTCAGTTACCACCATCCGTGAACAGTGGGGTTCCGGGGGAGGAGTCTGTCCCCTGGAATGATGAGGGAGAAAATGTTGGATCCCAGTCCCAGTTCCCCAGGGTGTGGTACCTACCAGGAACTGGGAGCCTTGGGCAGCCAGAGACAAACCGAGGGACATGTTCACAGCATTGTGAGGCCCTGACAGGGGAGAGAAACACACCAGGATGAGCAAATAAACTCCACTCCCGTCCCAGAGCAGAGGATAGAACCGAGAATTCCTGACTCCCAGCTCTAACCACTAGCCAATCCCTCTAGTCTAGGATGATCACTTCCCACAGTTCAGTTCTTGCCCCTCAGATATTTCCAGGTCTGTTGTTGGAGGTACAGTGGGGTCCCCCATGAAATTATTGTCCGCTTTTTATTCTTCTTCCCACTAGCTGGAAAGCTTTTGCTGTGACCTGGGCCAAACAGTTCCCATTGTGCAGCGCTATCTCTGAGAGGTTTGTATTGTACCCAGTTCCTGGGGTAATCTGTGTGTTTATCTGCATTTCCTCAATAGGCCATTAACACTGTTTGGCCTTTTTACCGTTGTACCTGAAAGGTTGCTTGTGGGTGTTGTGAACCTCACCACACGTTTCAGTAACACGTATGTAGCCAAAGTTCATAATGTCACATAGAACGAGAACACATACAATCCAACGAGATTAATGTTATTAGACAAAGATGTGACGGAGTGGGAATGCTCTTAATGTTTCCTCTGGATAGTGTGTGAGTGCCTCAGCTTCCCCTGTGCATTTCTTGAGTGTCTATGTGGAGGGATAAGGGTGTGCAATTGTTGCAAAGCAGAGGGCCAGTGTAAGTAATTGGCCACACTCTGTCTCCTGGCAACTAATGGCCTGAGTCCTTCCCCCTCTCTGCAAGGTGTCAGCTGAAACTGTTGGAGGGATCACGTGACAACCTGTCCTGGGAAAGAGACAAAGGAAAAGCAGAGGAGGGGCTAGAGAGGAAGGGCATGTCTTCACTACAACTTAACGTCGACTTTAATGACGTTAAGTCGAAATAAACGTGTACCTGTCTTCACAGGCATGCCCTTAAAGTCGATTTAAAGGGCCCTCTAAATCGACTTTATAACTCCTGCCTGACGAGAGAAGTAGCGCTAAAATCAACCTCTCTAGGTCGATTGTGATGTAGTGAAGAGGCATCTGACTTTAAACCTCCGACCTCCGAGCAGCCCCGCGGACACCCCCCCCCCCGCCCGCCCGAGCAGCCCCGCACCGGACCCCCGGACCCGCCCGAGCAGCCCCGCGAACCCCCCCGCCCGTCCGAGCAGCCCGGCGGACCCCCCCTGCCCGCCCGAGCAGCCCCGCACCAGACCCCCCCGCCCGCCCAAGCAGCTCCACGAACCCCCGCGCTCGCCCAAGCAGCCACGCCAACCTCCCCCCCCGCCCGCCCGAGCAGCCTGGCGCTGGCTCCACCCCCCCTCAGGTGGGGGTGGTCCGGCGCAGGGCTGCTCGGGTGGGCGGGGGGGTTCACGGAGCTGCTCGGGCGAGCGGGGGGGTTCGCGGAGCTCCTCGGGCGAGCTGCTCGGGTGGGCGGGGGGGTCCGGCGCGGGGCTGCTTGGGTGAGCGGGGGGGGGGGTCCGCGGGGCTGCTTGGGCAGGCGGGGGGGTCCGCGGGGCTGCTTGGGCAGGCGGGGGGGTCCGCGGGGCTGCTTGGGCGGGTGGGGGGGTCCGGTGCGGGGCTGCTCGTGCGGGCGCGGGGGTCCAGCGCGGGGCTGCTCGTGCGGGCGCGGGGGTCCGGCGCGGGGCTGCTCGTGCGGGCGCGGGGGTCCGGCGCGGGGCTGCTCGGGCGGGCGGGGGGGTCCGCGGGGCTGCTTGGGCGGGTGGGGGGGTCCGGTGCGGGGCTGCTCGTGCGGGCGCGGGGGTCCAGCGCGGGGCTGCTCGTGCGGGCGCGGGGGTCCGGCGCGGGGCTGCTCGTGCGGGCGCGGGGGTCCGGCGCGGGGCTGCTCGTGCGGGCGCAGGGGTCCGGCGCGGGGCTGCTCGTGCGGGCGCAGGGGTCCGGCGCGGGGCTGCTCGTGCGGGCGCAGGGGTCCGGCGCGGGGCTGCTCGTGCGGGCGCGGGGGTCCGGCGCGGGGCTGCTTGTGCGGGCGCGGGGGTCCGGCGCGGGGCTGCTCGTGCGGGCAGGGGGGTCCACGGGGCTGTTTGGGCAGGCGGGGGGATCCGGCACTCCCGGCACTGTGGGCTACCTACCCACAGTTCAATGCGGGCTATGTCGACCCCTGCAAAAGTTTAAGGACAGACAGTGTCAACCACTGTCGACCTGCTGTCCTTAGTGGGGACACACTAAATCGATTTTCTAAAGTAGACTTTAGAAAATCGACTTAAGGGAAATCGACCTACTCCTGTAGTGAAGATATACCCGAAGTTGGCTAGTCTGCAGCTAGCTTGGGAAAGGCCAGGGAGTCCCAGACATGGTCTGGCCTCCCTGCCCTCCCCCTCCCCCCCAAAATGGATCTAGCTGAGGGGTCCATTTTGTGGTACCTACAAGCTCTGTTTTAGATCATGTTCCTGTCGTCTAATCAGCCCCTGTTTCACTGGCTGGCTGAGAGTCATGTCTGACTGTGGAGTTGGGGTGCAGGACCCACGGGCATCCCCAGGACCCTGTCTGGGCAGGCTCACTGGGGCAGGTGCATGGAGGGGAAGAAGGTGCCGAATGCTCTGAGGTCAGACCCAAGTAGGTGGAAGCTGGAAGCTGTGAAGCTCCTTGCCCTGGAGACAGGCTGTTCATGGAGAGGAAGCTTCCCCCAGAGTCTTGACTGGCTTCATAGGGAGCAATTCCAGAGCATCACCCTGGGGACTCCGTGACAAAGACTTTTAGAACAATCTCACAAGACATACTGTGTACAGAACATAACCTAATTACACGACAGTGGTGAACATTGGGGTGTCAGAGTGCCAGAAACTTCACCTGCTACACAGAGATCCCTTTCCCAAAACTAAGATGCAGCCACCTCTGGGGTGAGGAGCAGGGGCTGTTTCAATAGGTAAGGGGAAAGGTTTGGATTTGTTCTTACTGAGGTGAGCATCATTCCTGTCCCCAAAGGTTCTGGGTATGTTGTTGAAACTCAGCTTCCCACTGCTCCCATATAGGTCTATCCCACAGGACCAGACATCTGCTCCCACCACTCCCAGCAACTCCCTGTCCCACAGACTCATAGAATATCAGGGCTGGAAGGGACCTCAGGAGGTTCTAGTCCAACCCCCTGCTCAAAGCAGGACCAACCCCAACTAAATCATCCCAGCCAGGGCTTTGTCAAGCTGGGCCTTTAAAACCTCTAAGGAAGGTGATTCTACCACCTCCCTAGGTAACCCATTGTAGTGTTTCACCACCCTTCTAGGGCAAAAGTGTTTCCTAATATCCTCTGTATTCTGTTATCTGTTGCACTGAGAACAGCCGAGCTCCATCCTCTTTGGAACCCTCTTCAGGTAGTTAAAGGCTTCTATCAAATCCTGCCTCCCTGACTCTTCTGCAGACTAAATAGCTTTTCTTCAGAAGTCATGTGCCCCAGCTCCCTGATCATTTCTGTTGACTCCGCCGGACTCTTTTCAATTTGTCCACATCCTTTCTGTAGCGGGGGACCCAGAACTGGATGCAATAGTCCAGATGTGGCCTCACCAGTGCCAAATAGAGCGGGATAATCACTTCCCTCGATCTCCTGCCAATGCTCCTACTAATGCAGACCAATATGCCGGCCATCTCAACCTTTAAAATCCATTTTCAGAGCCCCAGGGCCGGTGCTGCCCCTCCCCCAGCTCTGGTACCTTCGATGGCGAAGATCTTCTCCTGCAGCTGACTCTGGATGCCCTGGAGGGCATCGAAATTGTTCACCCGGAAGACATGCTTGGCAGTGGGCTTAGAGGCGATCTCCTGGAGCTCCCGCTGGGCATCATCACTGGAGAAGACATCACCGACCTTCACAGAGTATAGAGAGACCAGGTCATGGGGGTCAGTCACAGCCAAGAGCCCTGAACCTAAACCCACCCACCCCGAGCCCTGCTGGGCCCTAGAGAGGCACGGCTCAGCTCGCGTCATGTGCAGCTCCAGTGAGTGGGTGCTGGGTGGGGAGTTTAGAGTTATGGACCCTTCCTCATTTCAGCACCGAGTTGTGTCGGTTGTATCAGCAGCGGGGCACAGGGGTCTCCTTGCCATGGGGATGGTCAGCCACTGGGGCCCGGCATGACTCAATCTCCGGGGCATAGTGCGGGGTCAGTGCGGGCAATGTGTCCTGGGGATGTCTCAGGGTGAGGGGTGAAGGGCTGGGACCACCGCGCTAGTCCGGGGGGGTTGTGTGCCGTCGGTTCAGTGGTGGAGTCAGGCAGCCCCCGGTCGCTGGGCCCGACAGGAGCAGCAGACAAAGATCTGACAAGGTCCAATGGCCGGAAGTGGAATTTCCACCCACTCAGACTGGAAGAAGGCGTCAGGTTGAACCGTGAGGGGAATTAACCCTGGGGCAGCTCAGCACCGGCCATGGGGGATTCTCCATCCCTGGCAATTTTTAACCCAAGTCTGGCTGGTTTTCTAAGAGATCCGCTCTGGTTCAGCCGGGGTTACTGGGGGCCGTTCTCTGGCCTGTGCTACACGGGAGCTCAGACGAGATCATCGCAAAACTCCCGCCTGGCCTGGAAATCTAGGACTCTGAACCCGAGTCTCTTGACGAACGGCAGCTCACGGCGATCTAACTCTGGAAGTGGTTCCACTAAAATGTAGATCCCGCCCCTGTGACTCGCCCACCGCACTGACCGGATAACTCCACCCCCGCAAGAGACACTATGCTTAGCTGAATGGAGACAGCTCGGTGCGGTGTCTGTATAGGAACAGCTTATATCATGCAAGGGCGTTATTGGGCAGGGTCCCACCATGCCCCACACTGACAGTTTAATTGGTACAAGTGCTCCTGGGAAGGACGTGCAGCCGACAGGAGGAGGACAGGAAATATGATTGAATTACTGCGGTGACAGTGTGACAAAGTAACTAAAGTTGACATCAGTGTGTCGCATAGACTTGCCCTTTGTCCTGCTGCTGGTGCCCATTTCAATCTCTTGGGCTCAGCAGTTTAAGGGAGATAAATGTCAAGTGACTGAGATCGCTCGGGGGAGGATCAGAGCCTTGTTTGAGCCCCAAGGAAATCTTCTCTCTAAATTTTGGCAGGCCGCGTGCACAAACAATATCTTCTGTGCAACTTTTTGTGCGCAGTGTTTCGCCGTGAGCGCAGGGTTTAGGATCTGTGTGTACATGCAGGCGCTCACAGCTTAGAGGGAACAGTGCCCCAGGGGCGTGCCAAAAGACTTGATAAGAGCCGGGTGACTTTGCTGTTTAACTTGGGGCTGGATCTCAGAAACCCCTTGTTCAAATGATGCCAGATTTAGACCACTAATGATCCCAGATTTAGACCACTAATCCTAACCTGCATTCCCATGAGGCAAAATAAATTTTATAACAATCCGAGTCAACCCGTGGACCGTAGGCTAGGCAAAAACCCCAACGTTTAACTGGAACGTGCCACTCAAGCTGAAGAACAGAGGAGCTCCAGCTCTCCTATAATGTCTCACGTTGGCCCAGTTACAACCCAGGGTCAGTTCTTCTCCCGTATCTGGTGGGAACCTGGACACGGGCTCAGACCCACACTCGTTCTCCGCACAGCCATGGCTCACCCCGATGACGTAGCGGATGATCCCAGCGCTCTCAGCCTCAGGGATGACGTCTGAATAAGAAAGTGCATCTGATTTCTCCCCATCTGTGATCACAATGAGAACCTTGGTGGCTTCATCCCGAGCTCCTTTCGAGGAGGTGAACAGCTCCCGCCTGGAAAAGAGGGATGGGGAAGGCATGGGAGGGTTATTGATACGTAGTAACACCTAGGGCTCGCCCACTGCTTTGGCCTTGCAGATCACAAAGTTCTTAACATAGGAGGTCAGTGTCATGTCTCCATTTTACCAATGGGGAAACTGAGGCACAGGAAGGGGATGTCACCACAGAACAGAGGCTCAGAGCTGGCAATAGAGCCCTTGAGTCCTGGCTCCCAGGATCCCCACCCTGCTCTAATCTACTAATGCCCACTCACCACCCAGAATTGGGGATAGAACCCAGGAGTCTTGAGATCCTATCCCTTAGCTCGTATTTCATTGCAGCCCATTTGCTGCGACATCAGCACGTGGAGCAGGACGATACCTACACCACTTTCTGGATGGCGGTAGCCGTGTGCGTCAATCCCATGATCTGCATGACCAAGCTGAGGAGTCGATCAGGGTCGCGACTCCTCCTGTACTCGAAGAAGTCGAAGTGCTCTTTAAAACTGTGCGAGAACTGCATGAGGGCGAACTGCAGGAGACAGGGGAGAAGAGAGAAAAACAACCGCAGGGGTGGAGAGTAAGAAAAGCAGGTACCGGACTCAGTTAGCGGTTGGGCATGGAGCCAGGATATAGCTGGTTCTGCAGGAATTTTATCCTGGTTTTAGATGCAAAATCCATTGCTGCTCCCTCAGCACAGCGCCCCCTAGCGCTGCACTGGGGCATTGGGGTCAGCACTGACTGTGAGGGGCAGGCTACGTAGTCGGGCTTCAGCCTCTGCCCGTTACCTGCACGTCGTTGCTGCGGAAACGCTTCATGATCTCGGAGAGAAACGTCTTCATCTTTTCAAAGTCCACAGCTCTGATGCTGGCCGAGCCGTCGATGAGGAGCGCTATGTCTGTGGCACGACTGGGGCATGCTGAGAGGGACGGGAAGGAAATACGTCCGACTCCGGACTCGGCTCCACAAACATGGAGAAAACCCAGTAGAAAGAGCTAGACCAGAGCAATGGGCCCATCTAACCTGGTATCCCGCCCCCTCCCTGAACTCCGGATCAGACCAATGGGCCCCTCTGATACAACACCGTCCCATCCCTGCCATGGAGGAGTGCTGAGTGTAGAGCATGAGATGCACTGGGATGGAAAAAAATACCCCCACCCCCTATAGCTGAGACAGAACCCAGGAGTCCTGACTCCCAGCTCCTACTGACAACCTGAATCCAATCAATGGGCCACCTCGCCCGGTATCCCACCCCCTGTGAGACCCTGGGCCCCCTCTAGACCCACCTCCCCTCCAGCTCTCCATGGTCCGTGTACCCACCCATGACCCCAGGATGTAAGTCCCCACCACACACACACCCCTATGTCACCCCTCACCTGGCTGGGTGTCCCGAATGCGCTGGAGTTGCCAGAAGCTCTGCTGCAGAGGGAAGCAGGCGTGACTGACAGACACGTTCTCCCCACTGACCCGGTGCACCATGGGGCATGAGACAGCACAGAGTGAGTTGGTGCCCATCTGAACAGAGCACTGAGGGTGGGGAAGAGAGCCTGGGGCCTGATTCCACCCTGCCGCCCCCACCCACATGGATATGCAGGGAAAGGCTGTGCCAGGCCAGGGGCACCCTTGGGGCAGACGGGACCTCGGGACCCCAGATCCCAACACCTAACTCAGAGAGGAGATACACGGGGGCGTCACCTGCTTACCACTCTCCCTGCTATAGCAGTGTCCAGTCACTGTTGCCGTGGCAATGTCACCCACTTGTCATGCTCCCTGCTATGTCTATGCGCAGTCACTGTCCCCATGGTAGCAACCCAGTTACAACACTTCCTGTACCTCAGCACCCATCACTCTCACCATGGCAACATCAGCCAGTTGCCTCTATCCCTCACAACATCACCTCACAATTGCGGGAGACAAAATTAGGATACCTGGCTACCACCTTTCCCCACTGCCTCGTTGTACCACCTCTCCAGTTACAGACATTACCAACAGCCCTCACAGTTATCATGTAGTCATCACCCAACTGTCAACTCTGCTCCATTCCTCCAATCACACCAACACCGCCCAGTTACCACCATCCATGAATAATGGGATTTGGGGAGGGATCTGTCCCCTGGAATGATGAGGGAGAAAGTGTCGGACCCTAGTCCCAGCTCCCATCTCCCCAGGGTGTGGCACCTACCAAGAACTGGGAGCCTTGCGCAGCCAGAGACAAACCGAGGGGTATGTTTGTGGCATCAAGGGGCCCTGAAAGGGGAGAGAAACACACCAGGGTGAGTAAATAAACTCCACTCCATTCCCAGAGCAGAGGATAGAACTGAGAATTCCTGACTCCCAGCTCTAACCACTAGCCAATCCCTCTGTCTGGGACCATGATCTATCATAATTCAGTTCTTGCCCCTCAGATATTTCCAGGTCTGTTATTGGAGGTACAGTGAGGTCCCCCATGAAATTATTGTCCGCTTTTTATATCTTCTTCCCACTAGCTGGAAAGCTCTTTTGCTGTGACCTGGGCCAAACAGTTCCCATTGTGCAGCGCTATCTCTGAGAGGTTTGTATTGTACAAATTCCTGGGGTAATCCGTGTGTTTATCTGCATTTCCTCAATAAGCCATTCACACTGTTTGCCCTTTTTACTGTTGTACCTGAAAGGCTGCTTGTGGGTGTTTTCAAACTCAACACACGTTTCAGTAACACGTACGTAGCCAAAGTTCATAACGTCACAAAGAACAATTACATATAATTACACAGATCAAGACTTTTAGAATAATCCCGCACAAGACATACTTCATACAAAACATGTCCTAATTACATGACAATATTAAATACTGGGGTGCCAGGGGGTCACAAACTGTGCTACACAGAGATCCCTTTCCCAAAACTAAGATGCAGCCACCTCTGGGGTGAGGAGCAGGGGCTGTTCCAATAGCTAAGGGGAAATCTTTGGGTTTGTTCTTACTGAGGTAAACATCATTCCTGTCCCCAGAGGTTCTGGGTATGTTGATGAAACTCAGCTTCCCACTGCTCCCGTACAGGTCTATCCCACCGGACCAATTACAGGCTCCCACCGCTCCCAGCTCTGGATTCCCAGCAACTCCCTGACCCAAGGAATAATAGAATATCAGGGTTGGAAGGGACCTCAGGAGGTATCTAGTCCACCCCCCTGCTCAAAGCAGGACCAACCCCAACTAAATCATCCCAGCCAGGGCTTTGTCAAGCCAGGCCTTAAAAACTTCTAAGGATGGAGATTCCACCACCTCCCTAGGGAACCCATTCCAGTGCTTCACCACCCTCCTAGGGAAATAGTTTTTCCTAATATCCAACCTAGACCTCCTCTACTGCAACTTGAGACCATTGCTCCTTGTTCTATCATCTGCCACCACTGAGAACAGTTTAGATCCATCCTCTTAAGATCCCCTCCTTGAAGGCTGGTATCAAATCACCCCTCACTCTTCTCTTCTGCTGTATAAATAAGCCCATTTCCCTCCGTCTATCCTCCTAAGTCATGTCCCCCAGCCTCTTAATCATGTTTATTGACCTCCACTGGACTCTTGAATTTCCCTGTGTCCTTTCTGTAGCAGGGGGCTCAGAACTGGATGCAATAGTCCAGATGTGGCCTCACCGGTGTCAAATACAGGGGAATAATCACTTCCCTCAACCCTCTGCCAAAGCTCCTACTAATGCAGCCCAATTTGCTGGCCATCTTGACCTTGAAAAGCCACTTCTAGAGCCCCAGGGCCAGTGCGGCCCCTCCCCCGGCTCTGGTACCTTTGATGGTGAAGATCTTCTCCTGCAGCTGGCTCTGGATGTCCTGGAGGGCATCGAAATTGTCCACCCGGAAGACATGCTCGGCAGTGGGCTTAGAGGCGATCTCCTGGAGCTCCTGCTGGGCAGTATCACTGGAGAAGGCCCTGCCGACCTTCACAGAGTAGCGGGAGATACAGGGGAGACCAGGGCATGGGGGTCAGTCACAGCCGAGAGCCCTGGACCAATACCCACCCGCCCCGAGCCCTGCTGGGCCCTAAAGAGGCACGGCTCAGCCAGCGCCATGTTCTGCTCCGGTGAGTGGGGGTTGGTGGGAAGGGTGTGGGGAGCCTGGGGTTATGGAGCCTGCATCACTGAAGCACCGAGTTGTGTCGGTTGTATCAGCAGCGGGGCACAGGGGTCTCCTTGCCATGGGGATTGTCAACGCACTGGGTCCCTGCATCACTCAATCTCCGGGGCGTAGTGGGGGGTGAGTGCGGGCAATGTCTCCTGGGGATGTCTCAGGGTGAGGGGTGAAGGGCTGGGACCACCACACTAGTCCGGGAGGGTTGTGTGCTGTCAGTTCAGCGGTGGAGTCAGGCATCCCACAGTCGCTGGGCCTGACAGAATCAGCAGACAAAGATCTAACAAGGTCCAATCAGGGCCGGTGCAAGGATATTTTGTGCCCTAGGCAAAACTTTCTCCATAAGCCCTCCACCCGCTCCCCCCCCCCCCCCCAGCCCTGCGACAGCCCCCAAACCTTGGCAACCTAGGCGACCGCATAGTTCACCTAATGGGTTGCACCGGCCCTGGGTCAAATGGCTGGAAGGGGAATTTCCACCCACTCAGATTGGAAGAAGGTGTCAGGTTGAACCGTGAGGGGAATTAACCCTGGGGCAGCTCAGCACCGGCCGTGGGGGATTCTTCATCCCTGGCAATTTTTAACCCAAGTCTGTCTGGTTTTCTAAGAGATCCGCTCTGGTTCAGCCGGGGTTACTGGGGGCCGTTCTCTGGCCTGTGCTACACGGGAGATCAGACGAGATCATCACAAAACTCCCGCCTGGCCTGGAAATCTAGGACTCTGAACCCGAGTCTCTTGACGAACAGCAGCTCACGGAGACTTAACTCTGGAAGCGGCTCCACTAAAATGTAGATCCGGCCCCTGTGACTCGCCCACCGCACTGACCGCATAACTCCACCCCCGCAAGAGACGCTGCATTTCGGTCAATGGAGTTAGGTGGATGCAGGGTCCATATGGACAGTGTGTGGCCTACATAGCTTCAGGCTCCCACTATCGGCCCAGGGCTGTGGGGCTTCAGTAGTCAGTGACCCACAATGCCCCGCACTGACAGGTAAATTGGTAAAAGTGCCCCGGTGAGGACGCACACCGCCGACAGGAGAGAAATGTGGACATGAAAAGCCGATTGAGTTGCTGCGTGTGACGCTATAACTTAATTCAACTTCAGTGTGTGGTGTAGACTTGCCCTTTGCCCTGCAGCTGGTGCCCATTTCAATCTCTTGGTTTCAGCAGTTTAATGGAGATAAACGTCAAGTGACTGAGATCGGTCTGGGGAGGATCAGAGTCATTGTTGGAGCCCCAGAGGTGGCCAAAAAATACTTTATAAAAGCCGGGTGACTTTGCTGTTTAACTGGGGGCTGGATCTCAGCAACCCCTTGTTCAAATGATCCCACACTTAGACCACTAATCTGAACCTGCATCTCCATGAGACAAACCAAATTTCATGGCAATCTGAGTCACCACATGGACCGTAGGCCAGGCAGAAAACCCGACCTCTGACTAGAAACTGCCGCTCAACCTGAAGAACAGAGGAGCTCCAGCTCTCCTATAATCAGGGCCTGCGACAGGGGGGTACTACGGGTAGAGCTGTACCGGGCCCCGGACTTTAGGGGGCCCCCGGTACACAGCTGTACCCGTAGTCATCCCCCCTTGTCGCCGGGCCTGGAGAGCGGGGAAGGGGCGGGGAGGCTCTCCTCCGGAGTGGACGAGCACACGTGTCCCCGGCAGGAGCAGTGAGCCCGGCCGGCGGCAGCGGCGCAGTCCGGGGGAGAAAGTGCGGGGGAGGGGGAGCAGCAAGGGGGGCTCGCGCTGCATGACCCCGCACTGCCGCCAGCTGCTGTTAGCTGGGGGGGGAGCGCCAGCTGGGCTGGGGGGGCCCCGGCTGGGCAGTAGGGCCCCCCCAGCCACTGTCAGCTGGGGGGGGGGGAAGTGCCAGCTGGGCTGGGGGGGCCCCGGCTGGGCTGGGGGGCCCCCCAGTCGCTGTCAGCTGGGGGGGGGAAGTGCCAGCTGGGCTGGGGGAGCCCCCAAACGATCAGAGTAGGGGGCCCCCAAATTTCGATCACCGGCCCTGCCTATAATGTCACACGTTGGCCCAGTTACAACCCAGGGTCAGTTCTTCTCCCGTATCTGGTGGGAACCTGGACACAGGCTCAGACCCACACTCGTTCTCCGCACAGCCGCGGCTCACCCCGATGGCGTAGCGGATGATCCCAGCGCTCTCAGCCTCAGGGATGACGTCTGAATAAGAAAGCGCATCTGATTTCTCCCCATCTGTGATCACAATGAGAACCTTGGTGGCTTCATCCCGAGCTCCTTTCAAGGAGGTGAACAGCTCCCGCCTGGAAAAGGGGGGTGGGGAAGACATGGGAGGGTTATTGATACGTAATAACACTTAGCGCTCGACCACTGCTTTGGCCTTGCAGATCACAAAGTCCCTGGAGGTCAGTGTCATGTCCCCATTTTACTGATGGGGAAACTGAGGCTATGTGACTTGCTTAAAGTCACAACACATCAGAGGCTCAGAGCTGGCAATAGAACCCCAGAGTCCTGGCTCCCGGGATCCCCACCCTGCTCTAACCTACTAGTGCCCAATCCCCTCCCACAGCTCAGGAGAGAACCCAGGAGTCCGGAATCCCTACCCCTTAGCTTTCATGTCCTTGTAGCCCATTCCCTGCAGAGTCAGCACGGGGAGCAGGGCGATACCTACACCACTTTCCGGATGCCGGTGGCCGTGTACGTCAATCCCTTGAGCTGCTGAACCGAGCTGACAAGGCGATCGGAATCGCTGCTTCTCCTGTACTGTAAGAAGTCGAAGTGCTCTTCAAATGTGCCTGAGTACTGCATGAGAGCGAACTGCAGGAGACGGGAGAAGAGAGAAAAACAACCCCAGGGATGGAGGCTAAGAAAAGCAGGTACCGGACTCAGTTAGCAGCTGGGGCAGTCGGGACGTAGCTGGGTCTGCAGGAAATTTTATCCTGGTTTTGGATGCAAAATCCATCGCTGCCCCCTGCAGCAAAGTGCCCCCTAGCGCCGCAGTGGGGCATTGGGGTCAGTACGGACTGCGAGGGGAGTGTGCCCCTTACTGAGCCCCCAGCCCGGCTCCCTGCAGCACAGCGCCCCTTAGCGCCGCACTGGGGCATTGGGGTCAGCACTGACTGTGAGGGGCAGGGTACGTTGTCGGGGTTCAGCCTCTGCCTGTTACCTGCACGTCGTTGCTGCGGAAACGCTTCATGATCTCAGAGAGAAACGTCTTCATCTTTTCAAAGTCCACATCTCTGATGCTGGCTGAGCCGTCGATGAGGAGCGCTATGTCTGTGGCACGACTGGGGCACTCTGAGGGGGACGGGAAGGAAATACGTCCGACTCCGGACTCGGCTCCACAAACATGGAGAAAACCCAGCAGAAAGAACTAGACCAGACCAATGGGCCCATCTAACCTGGTACCCCGCCCCCTCCCTGAACCCTGGATCAGACCAATGGGCCCTTCTGTCGCGATATCGTCCCATCCCCGCCATGGAGGGGTCCTGAGAGTAGAGCACGACATGCACTGGGATGAAAAAAATACACCCCACCCTCCTCCCAGAGCTGGGACAGAACCCAGGAGTCCTGACTCCCAGCTCCTACTGACATCCTGAATCCAACCAATGGGCCAACCTCGCCCAGTATCCCACCCCCTGTCAGACCCAGGGCCCCTCTAGACCCACCTCCCCTCCACCTCCCCATGGTCTGTGTACTCACCTGTGAATCCAAGGACTGGAATAAAGTGAATCCTGACTCAACTCCACAAACATGAGAAGCTCATCAGAAAGAGCTAGATTAGACCAATGCACCCCCCCCCACTCTAACCCACTAAACCCCTCCCCTTCCCTCTCAGAGCTGGGAATAGAACCCAGGAGTCCTGGCTCCCACCCCAATCCTATTGCTGCGCCCCACAGCACAGGGTGCCCCTACTCTGGATGGGGATCTCCTGGCAGCGTCCGGAGCCCGGGTCGCACTTGTAGACTTTGCCGGTTTCATTCACGTTTCCTGTCTGCAGTGGAGCCCCGACGAGCAGCCTGTGGGGAAGAAGTATGGGGGGCTCAGGGGATGCCCCACACACCAGGGGAGTGAGACCCAGGGGAGGCAGCCCAGCTAGACAAGCTCCTCAGTGTTGGACACAAGTCACGTGGGGTCCCGTGTCTGGCCCTTACCCCCCAGTTTTGGCATTCCCGAACTGCACCACGCTCTGCCCGAACCCCTCCGCTGCCTCCTGGAAGATGATGGGTCCCTCCACGTCCACGTTGAATCCACAGCTTGGTGCCAGCACTGCAGGGGTTAAACGGTCTCCAGTTAGAGCTTCCCCCATGGAGAGCAGGCCAGTGATGGGGGTTTTCTGGCCACGGGACTGAATTCCAGCCCGCTACTCTAACCCTCTAATTCTCACTCCTCTCCCAACGCCAGGGATAGAACCCAGGCGTCCTGACTCCCAGCTCCTCACCACCTGCTCCGGCTGTCTAGCCCTCAAGGGCCATTTTATGCAAATCATTCCCCACAATCATTTGCATAGTGCCAGACACTCCCACCTAAAAATAAATATCTTGAGTAGAGCGCTACCAAATTCAAAGTCCAGTTTGGTCAGTTTCTCGGTCACAGGATTTTAAAAATCGTAGATGTCATGATTTCAGCTCTTTAAATCTGAAATTTCACCATGTTGTAGTTGTAGGGGTCCTCACCCAAAAGGCGCTGTTGGAGTAGGGGGGGGGTGTCCAAAGGTTCAGGCGGGGGCTGTGGCATCTGTACCCTTACTTCTGCTGGGTGCCTGGCCACCAGCTGTTCCTCTCAGCTCTGAAGGCAGCACATAAGTAAGGGGGGCACTACTGTGATCCCCCCTAAAATAATCCTGTGACTCCCTGCAACACCCTTTTAATACCAACGATGGTTTTGGGGGGGGATTTTTTTTTTCATTTTAATATTTGACCATTGTGGACTGGAAGGTTTGTTTTTTTAAACCGAGCAGATTTCGCTATGATTCACGTTGCGATGTCATTAGTCTGTTGTCCTTGGCTCTCACCCTCTGTTCCGAAGAGACAGCCCTGGGCAGGCTGACGTGATCCAAGACACACCATTTCCTCCAACTCTTATACATTTTTATAGCTATCCCGCTGGGGTAATTGCCTTATCTGCTGATTCCCCCCCCCCCCCGCCACACACACACCCCACATCCTACTGAGCATACATTACCCAGAGAGGAAGGGAGTCGCACCTGTGACCCACTCCCATCCCAGAGAGTCTGGGGGAACAGAAGAGCGAGGGAACGGAACCCAGGAGTCCTGATGACCAGCCCTCCCCCCCACAAGACACTAGAGCCTCATTCCCCTCCCAGAGCTGAGGTGAGAACCCAGGAGTCCTGACGCCCAGGCCCCTCTGCTGTGACCCACCAGACCCCTCCCCCCCCAGAGCCAGCCAGGGATAGGAGCCAGGAGTCCTGACCATCCTGCTGCTCCCACCCACCTGCCAGAGGGGCACTCCCTGGGCACCCAGGTGGAGCTGTTCCCAGTCCCTCTGGCTGGCACTTACCTGCGCACAGGTAGAGGAGCAGAGGCAGGGGGTCCATCCCGTGCCAGGCGAGGGGTGCGTGTGGAGCTGGGAGTGAGAGAGGATCAAGGACACTGCCGGGAGAGGAGGCAGCCGAGTGCAGAGGAAAGAGAAGTGATGTCTGAAAAGAGACCCTCTGCCAGGGGCGGAGGGGGACTCTGGGTGTTATATAGGGCGGGAACGGAATGGAGAAGATGGGGCGGGGGGAAGCCAACTACATTGAAACACCCAACTAGTCAGACACACACACAGCTGTATGGAGACAGATGAAAAACAAACAAATGAAACAGCCAAACACACACCCCCGTGAGTCCCCCATGCCCCTCCCCCTCCATACCAATGGTCAGCTAGTCATTTTTAACCCTCGCCCTTTGTGAATTTAAACACCCCTCCAGGTTCAAATCTTGGGGAACATACTGCGCACACACCTATCCTGAAACAAACACACACGCAACCTGACAGACAGACAACTGGACAGACACACACAGCTACACTGAGACAGGCAATTGAGACACAATTAGACATACAACTGCAGCGAGACATGCACACAACTAAACAGACACACTCACGAACTCAGAGCCCTCCTTGGGCACACGCAGACTGCAGCTGCATAGGGAAGGGCACCTGAAAATTTGGGGCACCCCTGGGTTGTAATATCCACCCATCCGCCTCCTCCTATGCCTGTGTTATGGCTGCTGCAGCCTGGTGACTCTTCTTCTGGAGGGGATCTAGGTCTTGTCTACACTTGCAAGTTGGAGCACATTAAATCAGCCCCAGGGGCCCTAACTCCTGCAGTGTCCACACTGGCAAGGCACTTAGAGCTCCCAGACCCTGGAGCTGGAGCACTCTTGGTAATCGACCTCCATGAGAGGCATAGAGCTTTCTGCGCCCAGCTGAAGCGCCGCAATGCCAGTGTGGATGTCCTGGTCTATTAATGAGCTCTGATCGGCCTCCAGGATGTGTCCCACAATGCCTGTTCTAGCCACTCTAGTCATCACTTTGAAATCTACTGTCCTGGCCTCAGGTGACCAACCGTCAGACCCGCCCTTTAAATTCTGGGAAATTTGAAAGTCCCCTTCCATGAAGTGCTCTCAGCGCATCTTTCCAGGTGACCAGGCCTCCACGCGCCAGGAGATCCCCACTATGGAGCAATGCCAAGGGGCTGGACCTCATCAGTGTTTGGGGGGAGGAAGCTGTCTAGTCCCAGCTGCGCTCCAGCCATAGGAATTACGATACCTTCGGGCAGATATCAAGGGCCATGATGGACAGGGGCCATGACCAAGACCCAGTTCAGTGTCGGGTTAAAGTGAAGGAGCTGTGAAATGCCTACCCCAAAGCTCGCCAGGCAAACGGCTGCTCCGGTGCTGTCCCCGCGACCTGCCGGTTCTGCAAAGAGCTGGACACAATGCTTGGAGGTTGTTGTAGGAGCAGCAGTGATCTGTGCGCTATGTATGCCCAGAAAGTCTGTTACACCTTCCCCCCACCCTTCGGCTCCTCTGTGGCTTTCCTCCACCCCACCCCTCTCCTGGAGCGCTTGGGAGATGAATGGGCTGTTTAATCAGCTGGAAGATCAGAAGAGCTCCAATGGTAGATGTCACGGAGCGCCCGGGCGATGGACTGGAACCGCTCCCTAGGAAGCCAGACCGGACTTTGGGTGAAGGGCCCCTTCTCCGTACACAGCCTGTTTCCCAGGCCAGGAGCTTCACGGGTCCCCACTTCCACCTCCCTGGGTCTGACCTCGGAGCATTCAGCATTTTCTGCGCCTCCGTGTGCTTCCCCCAGCAAGCCCGCCTGGGCGGGGTCCTGAGGGAGCCCGTGGATTCTGCACCTCAAATCCACAGTCAAGTAAAACAGGTTTTATTCGATGACTTCTATCTGGTCTAACACAGACCATGCAGCGATTGTGAGCCCTCAGCTGGATCCATCTCGCCAGAGAGCGCGATAGCTCCTCTGCCCTTCCCTGCCTGGCTCCAGCCAAACCCAGACTGACAACTCCCCCTCCAGCCCCTCCTCTGCTTTCCTTTGTCTCCCTTCCTGGGCCAGGCGAACATCACCTGACCTCCCTTCTCCCCCTGGGGTCAAGTTACAGCTTCGCCTATGAATACCTGCAGTGGCTCTGCTTTATATCAGCTACACATTCCTTTCCCTCCACATAGACGCTCAAGAAATGCATAGGGGAAACTGAGGCACACACACACACAGTATTCCTACTTCGTCACGGTAGACAAGGTGTCTGGGACTCTAACTGGGCAGCGATTCACACACCCAATGCATGGACCCTGTCTGAGCTGGAGTGTGACCAACCAGATGCAGCCAAGTCACCTCTAGTTGCAGGCCAGGAGCTGGTCCTTAAAAGGGGATGGGGCCAGGTGCTCTCTCTCTCACAAGCTGGTACCTCCCGGGAAGGCCCTTCGCCCGGCCCGCCCGGCCAGTGGTTCGCTGAGTTGCATTCGATCGTGCTCGGGAAGATTTACCTTCATCGCACCATCCATTGCTGCACTGTGGGACACTCACCCTGAAGGATCCTGACACCTCCAGTGCCGTGCCTGTCCTGGGAGTGTGAGTATGCGAGTGTGAGTGTGAACTGACTCCCCCCCCTTTCCCCCTCTTCTTTGGAGCTTACATATCCGTGTAATAAACGTGCTGCTTTCTGCCAAACTCGGGTGGGTGATTAATCCTCCCTACGCTCACTAGCTGGCCCAATTTCAGGTAACAGAGGTGACCTCACCTCCACTCCAAAGAGCACCATGGACACTTCAGAGGCCAGGCCAGAGTGCAAGAAGCCAGGATGAAGAGGACAGTGGGAACGAGGGTGCTGCGGAGGAGGGGGGCCCAGAGCCAGTGGATGACTTGCCAGCCCCAGATGCATGCAGCCAGGAGCTGTTTTCAAGCCTGGGGGAATCTTGCTAGTCACAGCATCCGATGCTTGGGGAAGAGCAAACGGCGGAGGAGGTGCCCGGTACGTGGCTTGGGGCGAGGAGGCTGCAGAAAGAAGGGTTACGGCTGCGTGCCTAGATGCGGAATAGGGCGTTGATGTCTCTCGCACATCGCGGGGATCGGCCTCAGGGATCTCATCGAAGGTCTCGTGTAGAAGCCGGGAGATCCACTTGCGTGGGCCCCTTCGCTCCTCGTCCCAGTCAGGCTAACATGTCCGTGCCTCTGTGCAGTGAGGGGCGGGGGGACCACCGCTGCGCACAGACAAGCCGTATAAGGGCCAGGGCGGAAGCCGCATTCGTGCAGAAAAACCTCCCTTGCTTCCCCAGTCACCCTCCGCAGCGAGAGACCTTCCAGGACCAGACCAGCCTGTGGAAAATGTGGGGACAGTGTTGAGTATAGGGGGCCCCAGCAGCTGGGGGTGCGGACTCTGCTGGGGCTCTGGGGCGGGGCTGGGCAGGGGATACATCGGTCGGTTGGGGGGTACACATATATGAAGATCCATATATGCAAATGCCCCTGCAGCACCGGATCAGTTTGGACTGGCGGGAAGAGCCATTGCAGAGCTCTGGTTTGGTTGCCCCTGGCCTCTCTAGTCTCTGTTCCCGCGCAGGTGTCGTCTCTGCTGGCAGGCAGGTCCCCGCTGTGTGTACGTGAGAGGGCTGATGAGGACAGCGCGGTCCCCTTGGCAGAAATGCAGTTTATTTGGCCTGATTAGCGGAGGGGTGTTTGGTATTCAAAAGCTACAAAGGCTAGCGTGAGGTACGCGTACTACGGGGGACATTTGGGTGTTAAATGCTCAGTACAAGCCCCTGGGCAGGCGGAAGGAAAGGTTTGGTGACTTTGTAAAAATGAACCCTGCACAGCCCTGACGACCCAGAGAAACCCCCCGAGCATCCCAGGAAACACAACCTTGGGCTGGACAATTGCATTTGTGGGCCTCTGCCGTGGGCTGTGTCTAACACATCCAGGGGGACTCCAGGCTTTGGCCCGTCTCTCTACAAGCGTGTCCAAAAATCTGGGTGTGTTTATGGTGTCACTGTTCTGAGGAAGAGCTCGAATTCCTGGAAACCCTGCCCCAGCCGGCAAGTCAAATGAAACTTCACACTTACTTTCATCTTTCTCTTTTTTTAGTCACAGATTAGATCTCCTCCTCCACTTTGCACCAACCGGAGCCGCGTCAAGAAAAAACCGTCTGGCTGTGATCAATCACAAATGCCTGCAGCCAAGTTGCAATTAGTGGTGTGTTTTTTTTAATGACCTTTTATTTTCTAGGCCACGTTCATGGCAAAGCTGCTTGGAAACCAATAGGATTTTTGCCTGAATCCAGACTCTACGATTTGTCCCTGAGTGAGAAAGACTTGGCAGGAACATCAGTTACATTAGAAATCTGATTGTCTTGCTTTTATTTGTAGGGGCTTAGGGCACCTGTTTCTAAAGATTGATGGGCAGCTGGGAGAGCAGAGGATGGAAAGACACCTGAGTCTCAGGCTATGTTCTGGAGAAGCTACGCCCACACATTTGGGGACGGTGTTTCCACCTGCAGACGGACCAGGCTGCACTGAAGTGGCTTCACACAGTCAAAGAAACTAACAAAAAAATTCCTCGGTGGAGTTTAGCTCTTCAAGACTTTGATTCTGAAATGCAACACATTTCAGGAGCCTCTAACAAAGTGGCCGATGCCCTCTCCCAGAAATGTTTCCCAGAATCAGCTGGGGAAATATGTCCCTGTATTCTAAATCATTGTAGTCCTCGAAATGTGAAAAATACTGTTTAGTTCTTCATGTAATTCGTAGTAAAATTAGAGGTGTAGGCATCTTACTAACACTGTTTCCTAAATCTTTTTAAATTGGGGGGAAAGACTTTCCCTTTGTCTGTCTGTCTGTTCTCCGGAGAGAGGGAACGGAGCAGAAACAGGGCTAAAGCTATGCTGTAGAAAGCTATGAAGCAGGTATGAAAGTCACCAGATCATACCTAGAACTGCTCAGTTTGAAACCCCAGCTATGCAAGTAGATCAGGAAATGACTAGGAAGACATAATGAGGTTCTCTCTTATTTCTGTAACACTTGTGGACTCCTCTGTGATAATCCTCAAATGCTTTTGTTTTGCTGGTAACCATTGAGCTGAACCTAAAGAAAAGGATTCTTGATGTTTAATGGTTATATTTGCTCTTTTTAAATCCAGCAATAGCCTAAGTTCCAGATGTATTTTCTTCCTTTCTGTTTTTAATAAAATTTACCTTTGTAAATTTGGAAGAAAGCTCCATTTGGAGCTCAGACCGTGGTGGCGAGAGGAGGGGTGTTGGATGATCAGGACTCCTAGGTTCTATTCCCAGTTCTAGGAAGGGAGTGGGGTCTAATGGATAGAACAGTGGGAGGGGTGAAGGCCGAGACTCTTGGGTTTTATTCCCCGCACTGGGAGAGAAGTGGGGTCTAATGTGTTAAAACAGGGGGCTGGGAGTCAGGACCCCTGGGCTCTATTCCCTGCGCTGGGAGTCAGGATGGCTGGGTTCCAGTCCCCGCTCTGGGAAGATGTGGGGTCTACTGGTTAGAGTGGGGAGGGCATTTCATTACTTTCCTAACCTTTACGTTTTATAAACACCATTGCTAGGATACCTATGAACCCCCATGTCATTCAGACATGCACAAGGCAAACACGACCCCAGGATGTATCAGGCAAAGTACTTCCCGTAGAGGTTCTTCTCATCCCGAACCATGGCTGGAGAACTGGGGAGCAGTACAGGGTCGCCATTCATTCCTGTCATAGAAAAGTTGGTCTGGAAGGGACCTCCAAAGCTCATCTAGTCCAGCCCCCTGCGCTAAGGCAGTAACAGGCCTAGACCATCCCTGACCGGATTTGTCCAACCTGTTCATCTTTTCAGGGACAGGGACACCCCCTGGAAGCCTGGTCCGGAGCTTAACTAGTCGTAGAGTTAGAAAGATTTTCCCAATATCTAACCTACGTCTCCCTGCCTGCAAACGGAGCTGATAACCAACGGCAGGAAAAGACATTAACACGGAGAGCAAATGATCACGGTCCTCTTTATAACAGCCCTTGGTATATTTAAAAAATGCTATTCGGTCCTCCCCTCCCATCTTCTTTTGTAAAGACTGACTATGCCGAGGTTTTTCCCCTCATAGATCAGGTTTTCTAAACCTTTGATCATTTTCGTTGCTCTCCTCTGGATTCTCTCCGGTTTGTCCAATTCTCTCCCAAAGTGCGGTGCCCAGACTGCCCCCAGTGTCCAGTTGAGGCCTCCCCAGTACGGAGCGGAGCAGGACAGTTACCTCTTCTATCTTATGTACAACACTCCTGTTAATACGATATGAACGTATAACAGACCGATATTCGCCTGTATTGACTCATATCCAATCTGTGATCCACTATTATCCCGGATCCTTTGCGGCTGTATTCCTCCTAGCCGGTGCACCCCCTTCTGGAGTTGTGCAATTGATTTTTTTCCCTCCAAAGTCCAGCTCTACACACAAAAATGAAGTCCACCCAGGTTACAATGTTCAGCCACCAGACACTCTCCTCTGGGCTAGGCCAGCCCTGTCCTCACTTTGGAAGGAAACAAGAGACTGTAGTCTCCTCGAAGCCTTCCCCTTGTGACATCCAGCCCGAGGCTGGTTACTGGCAGGAATCCCAGATCCTCTGATCCCAAAGGGGCCCTGTACCCCAATTTAAGAGTCCGGCCCCCTCACATCACTCCCATAGCACTTATAATAAAAGAAAAGCGTCATTTAGGGAAGAGGCAGCCCCTGCACTAGACCCGGGAGAGAGGTGGGCACATCACAAACTCTCCCACCCCGCTCCACATTCCTTGGGGGGAGGATCCCCGCGGGCCTGTGTCCATTTGTGCTTGAACATCCCTGGGGATGAGATCCCGGCCGGGGCTCCTCGCCAGTGGCCCCCCTCCCCGGGTGGCCCAACGTCTGGGGGAGGGAAGGGTTAATCCCAACCCCGCCCCTCACCGGGGCACGTGACGCCATAAGGGGGCGGTAATAGGGCGGGTCGGGTGCAGGGTGGGGGCGCCGCCGCGCCTCGGACGCCTGGGTTCCGAGCCTGGCTCCCCGCGCCCGTGCCGGGGGGCGAGTCCCAGTCTGCAGCCGGAGGGTGAGTGGGGGCGCCGGGGAGACCCGAGGCAGGACATCGCCGCCTGGAGGAAGCGGGATCGGAGTCGGAGAGACCCCCCCAGCCAGCTGTGGAGCAGCGCGGGGGGGCTGGACAGCTGATTCCCCCCACCCCCAGCCGAGCCCTCCCTGCGGCAGCTGTCGGAGTTGGGGGGGGGGGGGCGGTTTCTAGATCAGCTGAGCGGCGTTTCCCTCCTGCCCCCAAGGGGCGAACAAAACAGGGACCCCCCCCCCCATCAATCTGGGACTTGGAGACCCCAAAGCCCCGAGCAGGGGGAGACACCAGCCTGGATCAGGGCGGGGCTGGTTGGCAGCAGACACCCCCCCCCCCCATCCCAAGGGAGAGGCGACCCCCGCCCCCATGGAAGGAAAACCCCATAAATGTTCCGACTGCAGGAAAAGCTTCAGGCAGCGCTCGACCCTAAGGCGGCACCAGCGCACCCACACGGGGGAGCGGCCCTACAAATGCCCCCAGTGCGGGAAGAGCTTCGCCGACAGCTCCAACCTCCTGCGCCACCAGAGGAGCCACACGGGCGAGCGCCCCTATACCTGTGCCCGGTGCGGGAAGAGCTTCGGGCACAGCGCCACCCTGAGCAAGCACGGCAGGACCCACACGGGCGAGAGGCCCTACAGGTGTGAGGAGTGCGGGAAGAGCTTCTCGGAGAGCTCCAAGCTGCTGGAGCACCAGAGGACCCACACGGGCTTGAAACCCTACAAATGCCTTAACTGCGGGAAAATGTTCTGCCACAGCTCCTCGCTGACCAACCACCAGCGGGTCCACACCGGGGAGAGACCCTACAAATGCCCCCGGTGCGACAAGACTTTCGGCCGCCGCTCCATGCTCGTCCGGCACACGCGGATCCACACCGGGGAGCGCCCCTACAAGTGCCCCCGCTGCGGGAAGGCCTTTGCCGTCCTCTCCGTCCTGAGCCAGCACGAGCGGATCCACACGGGGGAGAAACCCCACCAATGCGCCCACTGCGGGAAGCGCTTCGGCGACCCCTCCGTCCTGACCCGGCACGAGCGCATCCACACGGGCGAGCGGCCCTACAAGTGCGTTCACTGCGGGAAGGGCTTCAGCCAGAGCTCCACCCACGTCCAGCACCTGAGAACCCACACCGGGGAGCGGCCCTATCGATGTGATGAGTGTGGGAAGAGCTTCAGCGTGAGTTCCAGCCTGGTCGTCCACCAGAGGATCCACACAGGAGAGAGACCCTATAAATGTCCCGACTGTGGGAAGAGCTTTAGTGGCTGGCCAAATTTTAGCAGGCATCTGAGGACCCACGCCCAGGAGTAAACCCGACAGGGGACCCAATTTTGGGAGGTGCTACTGTGAGCACTCTGGGCTCTTTAAGCAGTGGAGAGACCCTATAAATGCCCCCAGAGCTTAGTAGGTAACAGAGAATCTGCATCAGGGGCACCCCTATAAATGCTCCCAACTGTTGGAAGAGCTTTAGTCCCTGGATGTACCTTATTATTCAGCAGAGGATTCACAGTAGACCGAGGCCTGAGAAATGCATGTGGAGGTAAGTGTCATTCAGAGCTGAGAACAGGACTTTTGCTGCGGCAGAGGAGTGGGGTGTCTGGGTTAGAGCGGGGCGGGTAGTGAGTTTCTTCTTAGTTTTGTAAGAGTCATTGTGTTGATCTTGTGCAATCTGTGTTTAAAAATTCAACTTGAATGTGAAGTTGGCTTTTCCTGGTAGAATGTAATTCTTTTCTTCACACTATCCTAAGGGAGTGTGCATGTGTTTGTGGGGAATCAAAGGGTTTCCGTGGGGCCAATCTTGTCCCCTTGGGGGTCAGTTCCCGTGCACCATAAATCAGAACTATATGGGGTTAGCAGTGCCCTACAATTCCCTGGTCTACACTACAGAGTTAAGTCTATGCAAGGCAACTTACGTCTCCCTAACTTTGTAAGTGTCTATGCTAAAATGCAGTTCCCACCAACTTAACTCCACCTCCCTGAGAGGCATAATGCTTAGGGTGATGTCATAAGGCTGACGCAGCATCAATGTAGACACCGCATTGCTGACCTCAATTGCTGCCACCTTTCAGAAGCCATCCCACCATGCCCGACCCTGGCAGTTAAATTGGTGCAAGCACTTCTGGGGAGGAGGTGCCCAGTCGACGCCAGGAGTGCAGTGTGGACATGTAAAACCAGTTCAATTACTGCAGTGGCTGTACGTCGACTTAACGTGGATTGGTTTAATTTGGTCGTGTAGATTTCCCCTGTGTCAAACATCGCACACAGCTATCTCCTTCTGCAGTCCAGATCCAGTGCACAAATGTCTTCACTAAGGGACAGACTGGCAGAGGAACGGGGGGTCTTCCTTCTGTGGACACTTCCTCAGTTACCTCCCGGGCAGACGCTCAGAGATAGGCCCTTTCCCAGAGCGTCCCAGTCAGTTGCTCCTCCCAGGGGAGCAGAGTTAGAGCAATGCTGAGCACTTTTGAAAATCGCTCCGTGAGGCTCAATCGCAGAAGGTCTTCCCCTCCCGTGGACGTGTGTGCGGTTGTTTAGGGAATTATTGAGTAAGTTTAAGTATAAATATTCTTGTTTTACAGGGAAAGATCAAATACACAGAGAAGGGAATCCCCTTCACTGTCCCTTGTAAATCCAGCAATTCTTTACAGCTGGGATTTGGGGTACCTCACTCCCAGAGGAGCATTTGAAAATCCCATCATGCATCATCACCTCTAAGAAACAGCAGGTGGGAAATTTACAAATAATCCTCAAGAGAAATTATTCCCTCATGAAAGGGGATCTGTTCTCTGCAAAGTGTGTTTTTTCAGGTTTATTGCATCACACACACACATATTCAGATGTTGCCACCAGCACACTGGCTCTCACCACAATGAAGCAGCTGGAATTTGTTTTCAGAACCCCACTCCGTGCTACCTCCAAGGTTCTTTTGTACCTCGAGATCACGTACCTTAGCGTTGTGCTTTCTGGTTTTTAGGGGTTTAGGTCCCGCCACTCTGAAAGGAGACGGGGCACCCGTGGGCAACTTTAACTCTGCATTAATCAAGTGGTGGGGCATTTACATAAGGGATGGGCATATAGGTCCCTTCTTGAGGCCCGTGATGTCCACCTAAGCACCAGTCTGTAGGTTACCTACCTGCCTCCAACTCATAGGAGCTTGCGCTCACTGACCTTCCTTTTCCCAGCCAGGGCCTGGCTGCATCCTGTCCCAGAGGAGGTCCTTCTCCCTGCCCTGTCCAGCCCGCACTGAGCGGCTGGCTCCCTTTTAAACCCCGCCTCCAACTGGAGCACGCTCAGCAAGGGCAGAGGGGCGGGGCCTCCTGGATCCCAGAGCTGCTCTTGAATCCTCTGCTGTCCAGTGCGGGATTTGTACACCCTGTCTCCACATCCCAGAAGGCTGTTTGCTTTTTCTGGAAGTGTTACATTGTTGACTCATATTTAGTCTGTGATCCACTAGGATTCATAGATCCTTGGCTGCAGTGCTCCTTCCTAGACACTTCCCATTTTGTGGGTGTGCAACTGATTGTTCCTTCCTCAGTGGAGTACTTTGCACTTGTACTTATTGAATTTCCTCCTATTTACCTCAGACCAGTTCTCCAGATGATTTTGAATTTTAATCCTATCCTCCAAAGCAGGGGTCTCCAAACTTTATGTGACAAGACCCATATTAGATTTATGAAGGGGCTTCGTGGGCCAAAGCGACTGTGAAAAATTTCAATATATGCAAAATCACCCCCCTTTGCTCCTCTGGCCACTGCCATGGGGACACTCACCCCTCCACACATGAGTCGCCAGCAGCAGCTCACCGGGGAGGGAGGTCGGGGGCAGTGGCAGCCAGGGACGGCGACAGAAATTTGGGGGCCCCCTACTCTGGTAGTTTGGGGGGCCCCCAGCCCAGCCGGGGCCCCCCCAGCCCAGCCGACAGCAGCTGGGCCCCCCCAGCCCAGCCGGGGCCCCCCCAGCCCAGCCGACAGTGGCTAGGGGGCCCCCAGCCGAGCCGCCCCCCCCCCCAGCCGAGCCGGCACTCCCCCCCCAGCTGACAGTGGCTGGGGGGCCCCCAGCCCAGCCGGCGCTCCCCCCCCAGGCCCCCCCCAGCCCAGCCTTCCCCCCCCAACCCAGCCGGCGCTCCCCCCCAGCTGACAGTGGCTGGGGGGGGGGCCAGCCCAGCTGCCCCCCCCAGCCCAGCCGGCGCTCCCCCCTCCCCAGCTGACAGCGGCTGGGGGGCCCCCAGCCCAGCTGGCGCTCCCCCCCCCCCCCAGCTGACAGCTGGTGGCAGCGAGAGCCTGGGAGCGGCGTAAGCCGCCCTTGCTGCTCCCTCCCCCCCCCCCCACCCTTTCTCCCCCGGACTGAGCCGCTGCCGCCGGCCGGGCTCACTGCTCGGCCGGGGACACACGCACTCGTCCGGGGGAGAGCCGCGCCGGATGACTACGGGTAGAGCTGTACCGGGGCCCCCCTAAAGTGCGGGGGCCGGTACAGCTCTACCCGTAGTACCCCCATCGCCGGCCCTGGTGGCAGATTCTCCATGTGCCTACTCAGCTGGAGGGCCAGACAAATCGAAGCCGCGGTCTGGATCCGGCCCCCGGGCCATAGTTTGGAGACCCCTGCTCCAAAGCACTTGCAAACCCTCCCGGCTTGGTATCGCCCGCAAATTTTTCAAGTGTGCTCTCAGTACTATTATCCAAGTCATTAATGAAAATATTGAATAGTTAGGAGACCCAAGACCGACCTCTCCAGTACCCCACTAGATATACCCTCGCAGATAGTCAGCAAACCTGTCATCGCTTCAATGCCAGTCTGGTCTTTCAGTCAGCCGTGCACACACCTTACTGTAGTTTCATCTAGACCACATTTCCCTGGTTTGTTTATGAAATTGTCATGTGAACTGGATCAAAAGCCATCCTAAAAATCAAGCTATATCCCGTCTACTGCGTTCCTCCTTTTCACTAGGCCAGTAACCCCCTCAAAGAAGGAAATCAAGTTGGTTTGGGGTGATTTCTTCCTGACAAACCCATGCTGGCTATTCCTTATAAACCCGATTATCCTCCAGGTCCTTACAGACGGATTGTTTACTCCTCTGTTCCAGTCTCTTTCCATCTAGAAAAGTGAGGCTGACTGGTCTGTAATTCTCCGGGGCCCTTTGTTCCTCTTTGTAGAGACTTGGGCCTACATCCCACTTGTGATTCCCAAAACTCCCGCCAAACCCGTTAGGCGCCTAAACAAACTCAGCAGCTGCATTTTCTGGAGAAACATTCCTTATGCGCTTACACCTCTGAGCATGCCCAGTGCTAGGATGGTGCTATCCAACTGAACCCCCCGAGTAAATCATGAATCAGGGGGGATGGGAGACGCGGGGGGGGGGATGATGCTTATCTTGTGTGAGGGTCCTGAGCCGGTAGGTGTGCTCAGAGGCCGACTACTGGCTCAGGGCCCCTCTGGCTGGAGGAGGACAAGGTGGGTGACTCTACTCTCTAGCCCAGTGGTTCACACATTTGCCCGGGATGTAGGAAACCCAGGTTCAATTTCCACCTTGGCCAGAGGGGAGAAAGGATTTGAACAAAGGTCTGCCCCACTGGAGGTCAGTGCTTGTACCCCTGCAAGGTGGGTACCACCCCCTCTTCTCCTCCTCTGGCTATTTTGAGGGGAGCGAGGCACCAGCCTAGCTCAGTTTCTCAAGACACAGCTGAGGCACCTAAGCCAGTTGGCTTCAGGAGAGGGTTTAATTGACAGCAGGGTCAGGTTTAGTTGACAGCACGCATGGTTAATGAGTTAAGTAATGGGTGTTTGGTTCCATCAGCCTATTGGGAAGGATAAGTAAAGGCAGCTTCTCATTGCCCTGTAGTCCTCTCCCCTCCAGTGTCCCCTAAAAGCTCCACACTTCTGGGACACCGTCCTTATGAAACCCAAGGCCCCATTCACCCTGCGGAGGGAACCAGGATTTTGTAACGGGTTGGAGGGACACTCAGACTTTACCAGCAACATGTCAAAATGGGACGTTTTCTGTTTTCCACTTCGCACTCTGCACCCTTCCCAGCTGGGTTTCTAGGAGTAAAGCGTGAGACATCCCAGGCAGCTATTCCACACTGGCCCCGCAGCAAGGACGGTGGTTATGGGGGATGGCGGGGGGGCAGGGTTGTTTTGTTTTTCCAGACACTCAGCAGACTGTGGGATGCAGTTATTGGTGGGAGTAGGGCTTGACTGACCAGTTGGGGGTACCTGCCCCACAGGAACATCCCTGTGTGCCTAGCCAGCTGCAGGATCCCTGGGATAGACTGAGCAGTGAGAGAGGGAGGCTGAGAGTTAAGATGTACCAGTTGGCAACTCGTTATTAACCAAACGCTTAGTGCATGAGCTGTATCTTTAGCCAATAGCACACTAGCCCGTTAGTGCATGGTAGAAACCGGACGTACAGGACTGATTTAGTCCTGCTGAAAGCATGTCAGTTTATTAATTTGCCGATGCGCCAGTTAGAATTAAACTGAAATCTAGCAAACTAGATCAGTTGGGTAGAGGATGTGGCCAATATTAGAATGGAATCTAATAGGATAATCCCTTCCTGTTACATGCTAGTTCAGTAATTTCACACTAGGTTCTCTTCAGGTCAACATTAAACTTAAACAGTGTCTCTCCAATCAGGACACGGGTTAAGAATAACCAATCGACACTTTATCAATTAACCTAGAACCACCCTAGTGTAGAACCAACAATTCACCACTCCAGTGTAGACACAACCACTGTTCCGGGGATGTACTGAATCCCCAGTACAGTTTTGCAAGCACTGCGACTCCGCAGTCATTCTCAATGAACGATACAAGTCACCAAGGTTTCTTAGGACATCAGGCATCGGTTCTTTAGTACCGGACACATTAGGGCAGTTCCAAGCAGGCACTGATCTTTAAGGCCCTTTGAAGGGAGTGATCGCTGCTACTTGAATGGATCACTCCAAGAGAGAAGTTTAGACTATTAAAAGAAATTGCTTAAAGTTATTGTTTTAAATCTCCCGCAGGACACTTTGGGCTGGTAAAGGAGAGTGTGCTTATAGCATTAGTGAATATCTACCAGTGTGCTTACGCGATCTCACTGGAGAATGTTTGACTTACAACTTTCAGTGGTTTATGTTAAAGAACAGAAGGGGAAATATCTTTGAAATGAAATCTCACCTCTTCTCCTGTTAACCCTGTATTAGAGGGAGGGTAAGCACCCTACATCTGGGGATACTGCAGCTTCTTCATGGGTTCACTCAACCCTAGAGTCCTCCCACATGGCAACCTCAGTTTTATAGACCCAGACTCCAGTCCCTGTAGGAGGAGGCCTCCATGTAATTTCTACTGGCCCTTTGCCAACTGAGTGCTCAGATTTGAGCTCAGTTTCTCTGCTGTTTCCATGGATAACCAGTAGATGGCAGTAGTGTACAACCAGTCTTCAATCCTTTTCCTATCATTTTTTTTTTTTTGTTTGATTCATTTCAAGGATTGTATTTCGTATTAGCCTGCCTCATTTATTGCATGCAGTGTAGTTATAGTCCTGTTGGTCCTACGATACTAGAGAAACAAGGTGGGTGAAGTTTGCAGATGATACTAAACTGCTCAAAGTAGTAAGGACCAAAGCAGACTGTGAAGAACTTCAAAAAGATCTCACTAAACTAAGTGATTGGGCAACAAAATGGCAAATGAAATTTAATGTGGATAAATGTAAAGTAATGCACATTGGAAAAAATAACCCCAACTATACATACAATATGATGGGGGCTAATTTAGCTACAACCAATCAGGAAAAAGACCTGGGAGTCATTGTGGATAGTTCTCTGAAGGCATCCACGCAGTGTGCAGCGGCAGTCAAAAAAGCAAACAGGATGTTAGGAATCATTAAAAAGGGGATAGAGAATAAGTCGGAGAATATCTTATTGCCCTTATACAAATCCATGGTGCGCCCACATCTTGAATACTGCGTACAAATGTGGTCTCCTCATCTCAAAAAGGATATACTGGCACTAGAAAAGGTTCAGAGAAGGGCAACTAAAATGATTAGGGGTTTGGAACGGGTCCCATATGAAGAGAGATTAAGGAGGCTAGGACTTTTTAGCTTGGAAAAGAGGAGACTAAGGGGGGATATGATAGAGGTATATAAAATTATGAGTGGAGTGGAGGAAGTGAATAAGGAAAAGTTATTTACTTGTTCCCAAAATAGAAGAACTAGGGGCCATTCAATGAAATTGGCATGCAGCAGGTTTAAAACAAATAAAAGGAAGTTCTTCTTCACACAGCGCACAGTCAACCTGTGGAACTCCTTACCTGAGGAGGCTGTGAAAGCTAGGACTATAACAGGGTTTAAAAGAGAGCTGGATAAATTCATGGAGGCTAAGTCCATAAATGGCTATTAGCCGGGATGGGTAATGAATGGTGTCCCTAGCCTCTGTCTGTCAGAGGGGGGTGATGGATGGCAGGAGAGAGATCGCTCGATCATACCTGTTAGGTTCACTCACTCCGGGGCACCTGGCATTGGCCACTGTCGGTAGACAGGATGCTGGGCTAGATGGACCTTTGGTCTGACCCAGTATGGCCGTTCTTATGTTCTTAAGTGATATCTTTTATTGGACCAACTTAAGACTAAAACACATTTTTATCAAATTCTTGTTCTAAGCAGAAAAGTTACTTTGGAAAATAGTTACTGTTTAATACTGTTGATGCAGCGCAAAGTTTTGTCAGTATCACTTTTCACAGCAGACTTAGCACCCTATTTCCACCCTTCCTTCTGCGCTGCTGCGGTGAATTCTCCGCTAGCAAGTCTGCTGTGAAAAGTGATATTTGTGTGTTTGTTAATTTCACTCTTCACAGCCTCCCTGAACTGAAGGCAGCGCTGCCACCAGCAGCCGCACAGAAATAAGAGTGGCCCCGTTTCTCTAAGATCCTGGGACCGACGCGGCTACAACCACACTGCATGCAATAAATGAGGCGGGCTCATATGAAATACAATCCTTGAAATGAAGCAAACATAAAGACGCGGATAGGAAAAGGACTGAAGGCTTTTGGTGTACGCTACCGCCAATCACGCATGGAAACTGCAGAGACACTGAGCTGAAATTGGAGCACTAGTTGGCAAATGGCCAGTAGAACTATAAAGCTAAGTGATCCCCTCACCTACCTCGTGATGTTGTTTATTGGAATTCCATCCTTTTTAAGCATTTTCTTTTAATAATTCAAGGCTGAAGAGGTGACCAGATGTCCTGATATTATAGGGACAGCCCCGATATTTGGGGCTTTTTCTTATATAGGCTCCTGTTACACCCCCCCCCCCTCTCTGTCCCGATTTTTCACACTTGCTATCTCAGCCTAGGTCATCGTATCTTTCAATCTTCCGTTTCGTGCTATCTAATGCCTATTGCTTCTGGAGTGCAACCATTATTTACCAACAAACAAAATCCATTATAGTCTAAATTTGGTGGATACATTCCATACATTCTTTGATTGCATATACGCATTTCATATTATTTAATTCTCACAAGAGCCCAGAAGACATTATCCAATAGAGAGAGAGGGTGTATCTGATTCACAAAGCAGACAAGTGTGCAGCTTCTAAATTTGGGGTGGAAGCCGTAGTGATAGGACAAAACAGATCATCCATGGAATATTTGATTGATTAGCACAACATATGTATAGTTTAGCATTTGGGATGAAAATACGTGCTTTCGTTTCTTGGGGTAACAGACAGTTTGCCCTATGAGACCTTCAGTCTGCCAGTTTCCCCACCCATCATATGATCCACTCCCAGTGTGCCATGGGAAATCAGGGAATCACCCTACTTGGTGACTTTTTGGAAGTTTTTTTAGCTATATTGGGAGTGGGAAAGAGGTTTTATCCCTATGACAACTATGATTGAGATTCTAGCTTAGGCAATTAACAAGAATCTCATTCAGCCATTTTATGTTCCATTTTTGGGAAGAAGTGGAACCCCAGACCTTGGCTAATCTGTGGACAAGTGTCTTAAACCAAGATGGGGGTTGCAAGGTTATTACACAGGGGGTCAGAAGTCTGGGGCCATGCTAGCCTCTTCCCAGTTGGAGGGAGAGAGTGGGCTGAGGCGGGCTAGACCAATGGTGCACCACCTGGGAGGTGTGCCTGAGATTCTCTGGTGAGGGGCACAAAGAAACTTTTGTCAATATCACTTTTCACGGCAGACTTAGCACCCTATTGCACTGCACCGCTGCTGGCAGCCGAAAAGTGAAATTAACAAATGCACGAATCTCACTTTTCATTGCAGACTTCTCGGCAGTGCCCTCCTGGTGTTAACCAGTAACACAATCTTTTACAAAATAACTTTTCTGCGTGGAACAATAATTCTATAAAAATGTATTTTAATTTTAAAGCCGTGAGAAAAGGTGAATTCATTTTAAACAATAAGGTTATAAATTTCACATTTAAAATTAGTGTTAATTTTTAAAATGTGGCTTTAATTTATAACAGGGGGTTGCACTCAGAGGCTTGCTATGTGAAAGGGTTCTCCAACACAGTGAGTTTGAGAACCACTCTCTTAGGCCAAGTGTGTCACATGATATGAACCATTTTCTTATTGTCCAGGCGGATCTTATTCGGGGATGAACAGATAACTTTGCTACTTTTTGAGGACCAGGAGAAACTAATAAGCACTAATCATTCAAGGCATCTAAAAATGCTCAGCTGTTACCTTTAAATTTCCCTCCGTAAGGACTCATCTGCATGGGGAATTTTACCAGAACAAATATACCTGGATAATTATACCACCATAAATCCCTGTGTGGACACAACCAGGCTCTCTGTGTTTTTGATTCCTGCCAATCACTTTCCCCCAACACCTATCTTACCTTGAAATTTCCACTAACCATCTTGCCTCAGTGAAAGATCACTTCCTTCCTTC
Source organism: Sternotherus odoratus (assembly GCA_032164245.1). Taxonomy (NCBI): domain Eukaryota; kingdom Metazoa; phylum Chordata; order Testudines; family Kinosternidae; genus Sternotherus; species Sternotherus odoratus. Next base: position 104,006,152 of record JAVMKO010000006.1, on the reverse strand, counting down.
CTTCCTTCACCAGCTCCTTCCCCCTTCCCAAATCTCACACTTGTCACCATAAATAAGCCACTACAACCTACCCACAAACTTTGAACCTTGTAATTTTTAATATATACGAGTGGAGAACCGCACTGCTCCACGAAAAGGAAGTCCCACACCAATGTTTGTGTGGAGTCCCTGTTGCGATGCTAAATCGCACTTCATCTGAACGTACGTTTGTGGCATCGGGTTTCTCTCCCATGTGGCATTTCGCCGAGGGTTGAACAAGGTTTGATTTGACAATGAAAGGAGGGAGCAAAGGGGTTTGTTGCAGAGGATGAGGTCAGGGACCTGCTGGGGATGACACTGACAGAGACCAGGTAGAACTGAAGGGGGAAGTAGGAGGAGACCCTGCCAGCTTGTCTGGGATCCCAGCTTTTCCCTTCATTCCTGGACGGTCTCTGAGCTGGGGTGTCTCTCATCCCTCACCTGCGCGGGTGCCTCTCGGGGTCTCCCGTTCCTTGGCGCCCTGGAGATGCGGGACCCACGGCTCTTCCCCGGCTCCATCCGGGGGGTCGTGGGAAATCCTGCTTGGGGGAAGGAAACAGGCGAGATGGGGCTGGGTGAAATCTCCCCCAGGGCTCAATGCGGTGAACTGTTCCTTGCATTTAACCCTGGCCCCGCTCTGTGTGTGTGTGTGGGTGGGGAGCAAGATCTGAATTGTGGGGTGATGGTCTCTGTGCTGCGGGGGGATCTGGAGGCCAATACCCCAAAGGCCACCCAGGGGCTTAGCTTAAGAAGCTTCCCCTGCCCCAGTTGCTAATCCCGGAGGGGAAGCTGCTCCTCACCGGGTGAGATCAGAGGCTCTTCTTGATTCTCCTCCTTCACCTCCCTGCAGATCTCGCCCTGCCCCGGGGCCAGCACTGCCCTGGAGGAACACGCCACCTCCTCCCACGTCGCCGGCTCCTGGAACAACAAAGACCCCCGCTCAGTACTTGCAATCCCCGCCAGACCCACTTGCTCCCCATCAGCCAACGAGCCATCCGACGGCAGCTCCTGCCATGCGGTGCGAGAAGAGAATGGCCTCGCGTCCCATCCCCCACGAGCCAGCCAGTCCCGCTGCCCTGGGGACTGTGGGAGCTGGCGGGACTGTGCTCAGGATCTGGTCTGCTTGGTAACCTGGGTGCATGCAAACACAATGTGTTTCAATACAGCCAGATACAAGGTCATCCCACCAGGAACAAAGAACCCAGGCCTGATTGACCCCTGCGAGCGACCGTCTCATGGAAAACCCTGCTTCCGAAGGGGATTCTGGTGTCCCTGTCAACGGACCACCAGACATGAGCGCTCGGTGAGATGCCATGGGGAAAAGGGGCCAGTGCCGTCCGGGGCTGTTTAAACGGGAGCAGCGAGGCGGGGAGCTGATTTGACCTCTGTGTGCGTCTTTGGGGTGACCGATATTAGAACACAACGTCCAACTTCGGGGTTCCCGTTTTACAAAGGATGGCGACAAACTGGAGAGGGTGCAGAGAAGAGCCACGAAAATGATTATGGGGCTAAAAACGATGCCTTCCAGGGAGGGACTTGGCTCCCTCTGTTTAGGTTATCAGAACAGTGGAGGGGTGACTTGATTTGGTGTAGAAGTATCTTCACAGAGGGGAAAATCCTCAAAATTTAGGTTCTACTTTCATACACACACACCCATACTTACACACAACGCATATTAGCCTGGGGAAGTCATTTCCACTAGATAGCACTGAGGCCTGGAGCTCAGTGGAGGATCAGATAGCAACATGGAGAATGAGACCCTCCCTAGGTACATTATTACCCCAAGTGAAAAATGTTTTTGGGAGGAATCTGCTTCTGGGCACAACCCAACAACTAGCTGACAGGGTTAGGAAGACACTTGGACTCAGGGTAAATTGTGCCATTGTTGTCCTCTGCTGGGTTTCTTTCATGTACCTATGAAAGGCCTAAATATTGGCCACTGACCACTAGTGTGGCTTGTTCCTGTGGGGAGTGAATAATGTCATGGCAGACGAAAGAGGAGAGAGCTGATTTTGGCGAGGGGCAAAGGGAAAGAGATTCATAACTCAGGCTTGGTCGACATCAAAAATGGACGTCGACTGGCCATGTCACTCGGGGCTGTGAAAAACATCTCGAATTCTGGGCAGGACTCTCCTGCCGACCTAGCTGCCGCCGCTTGAGGGGGTGGTTTGCTATGGTGACGGAAAAGCCCCTTCCGTCGCTGTTGTGTTTACACTATGTATTGGGGTTTAACCAGCTACTGGGGGGCATTTTTCCAGTTCACACCCAGCACTCAGTCCAGCGGCATCTGTAGGAGGAAACGGTGAGATATCCCGGGCTGCCGTTCCACGCTGGCCGAGCAGCAGCTCCCTACAACAAGGACGTTCTTTATCTCAGACACTCACGGTGGCCTGTGGGAGGCAGAGCGAGAGGAGGAAGCAGGGACACGAATCACCAGTTACACAGGAAAACCGCTGCCTGCCCAACCACGGACAGGAACCCTGCGATAGACCGAGCAGCCCGACGCCGAAGCCACAGGCTAAGATGGGAGGGTTGGTAACCCATTGTTCCCCGTGTGCTTTGGGACCATGAGCTGCATTGTTGTCCCCCGGTGCTACTCGCCAGTTAGGAGCACGGTAGCAAGCTGCTGTCCAGATGGGGCACGACTGATTTACTCCTACTCCGCTGTCACCTTTAAACTTCCCCCAGCGAGGGTCGGTCAGCACAGGGTATTGTACAGGCGTCAGTTCACAAGTCTAATTATAGCTCTGTAACTTCCTGTGTGGACACACTTAATCTGGAATAAGAATGTTCACTGGGGAAGTTATCACCAGTATTACCAGAGTGGCAGAATTATACTAGTAAACCTCCCGGGGCGGACAGGACCTAAGATGTGTTTAAAGGATACGCACATACCCACACAAAAACACACACCCATTCCCATTCCTACATCATCCCGCTTCTCAAATGGTCCATACCGCCACTACCAATCTCTGCTCTACTTTTCTACCACTGGTGCATTTCCCTCCAATATCCAAGCATCTAACCTTGAAATTCCCACTAACTATCTTCCCCCCTCCCTCCAACAAAAGATCTCTTCCTTTCTCCCAAACATCAGCGCTGACCCCCTGGGTGCTACAGGGCTGGGGCACCCACAGGAAAAGTTAGAAGGTGCTTAGCACCCACCAGCAGCCAAGCTCCCCTCTTTCTCCCCTCAGCGCATCCCACCCACCGGCAGCCCACAAATCAACTCCTTCCTCCTGGCCTCTGCAATCAGCTGTTCTGTGGTACTGGGCGGGAGGGGGAGGAGAGGGGACAGCGCACACTCAGGGGAGGGGGCAGAACTGTGCGGCAAGAGGTGGGGTGCGGACAGGGCCTGTGGAAAATTGGAAACTGGTGACTGTGCTCCCAAATCTCACACTTGTCGCCATCAATAAGCCCCTACACCCCCGCATCACTCCAAGCAAAGGAAGCACCACACCAATGTTTTCTCCCATGTGTGGAGCTCCATCGCAAAGCTAGATCTACTGAATCGGAAGTTACGTTTGCGGCATCCCGTTTCTCTCCCCTGTGGCGTTTCGCCAAGTGTTGAACCAGGTTTGATTTCTGAGTGAAGCTCTTCCCGCACTGGGGACACGGGTAGGGTCTCTCCCCAGCGTGGACCCTCCGGTGTCTCGTCAGGTTTGATCCCTGCCCGAAGCCCTGCCCACATTCAGGGCATCCGTGAGGTTTTGCCCCGGTGTGGGTCGCCTGGTGCTTGACGAGTCCCGATCGCCTGTTGAAGCTCTTGATGCTGTTGGGGCATTTGTAGGGTCTCTCGTTCGCGTGGGTCCTCTGATGCGTTAGGAGGCTGAACCTCTGGGTGAATCCTACCCCGCACTGGGGGCATCTGTAGGGGCCCTCCCCGGTGTGGGTTGTCTGGTGCTTCCTCAGGTCGGTGCTCCAAGCAAACAGCTTCCCACAGTGGAGGCACGTGTAGGGTTTCTGTCCCATGTGGCGTTTCACCAGGTGTCGAACCAGGTACGTTTTGAGAGCGAAGCTTTGCCCACAGGCGTGAGGTCTCTCTTCCCGGCGCATCATCTGATGCTGGGCCAGGCTGTACCTCTGGCTGAAGCTTTTCCCGCACTGGGCGCAGGGATAGGGTCTCTCCCCAGTGTGGATCCGCTGGTCAGGGTGGATTTCTGCCCGAAGCTCTGCCCACATTCCCCGCACTGATGTGGTTTTTCCCCCGTGTGGGATCGCTAGTGATGGCGGAGCGCCAAGTTCCACCGGAAGCTCTTCCCGCAGTCAGGGCACTTATGGGGTTTCTGCCCAACGTGGGTTCCCAGAAGCAGGGGATCATCACACCCAGCTGGTCTCTGCTCCCCTGGGGGGGGTCTCCCTGCAGCCGTACTGCCCCGCAGGTGTCTCCCCGCTCGGGGCTCCGGGACATCCCAGCTCGGGGCTCCGGGACATCCCAGGGGCTCCGGGACATCTGCTCCCACGGGTCCTTCCCACTGGGGATTCCCCTCGTCTGTCCTGGCACCTGCTGGGAGAGAGAGAAAATCCAGCCGGGGCTTGTTCCCTGCGCCGGGGAGAGAGGGGGCAGCAAAGGGGTTTGTCGCTGAGCAGAAAACCTGATGGGCAGGAAGCGAATCCCCCAAACCCTTCCCTGAGGGGAGAGAGGCCAGTGCTGCCCCAGGATCCCAGCTGAGCCCTCAGAGAAAGGCTGGGGGAAGGGAGGGATCCTGCCATGGATGGGATCGGGAGTGACACCTGCCGTGAGGCACCTGCTGAGCGACTGGAGACAGGACCTGGGGGGGCTCCCGCTGGCTTTACTGGGATCCCCCCTGTTCCCTTCACTCCCAGCCAGTGTCGCTCACCCCTCACCGGGGTGGGCGCCTCTGGGGGTCTCCCGTACCGGGGAGCCCTGGAGATCCAGGCCCCTGGGCTCTTCCTCTCGCGCCATCTGGCAGACCACGGCCGGGTCGGGGATGGTGAGTCCCGGTGGGGAGGAAACGGGCGAGACGCACTTGGTGAAATCTCCCCCGAGGGCTCTATGGAGAACCTGCCCCAGTTTTAACCCCGGCCCTGCTCTGCCTGGAAGACCCAGCGTCACCATTTGGAGGGTGGCCGTCTCCGTGCTGCTGGGCCTGGGGGCGCCACAAGCCGCTTCCCCAGAAACATAATGTCCCCGATGCAGCATGACTACCTCAGTAACTCCTGCCCGCCCCCAGCTCCCGAGGCACCTCCTCACCCAGCACAATGAGAGCCTCTTCCTTGTTCTCCTTAACCTCCCGGCAGATCTCACCCAGTCCTGGATCCAGCTCTGCCCCCGAGGAACACAGAGTCTCCTCCTTCCACGTCACCAGCTCCTGGAACAACAAGGGCCCCCGATCAGCAGGTTACGGTTCAGTTTCACCGTCCCACAGCCAGGCTCAATCCGGCTTCATTAGTCAGAGCCCCAAAAAGCAAAGCACGGAAAGGCAAAGGTTAATACATCACCCGTCTGATCTGGAAGACCCGTTTTGAGGAGATCCAGATTGCCCTGAAACTATTGGCTTACCTCTGGTCATATTTATTCCCGAGTTGTTTACAACAAAGAGAAAGTTCTTCACAACCCATGATATCCACGAAGGTTGACGTACCCATCCTCACCAGTTTCTTATCTCGCTTGGAACACCGTTCTCAGAGACACGTGCCTTGGGTCTGAACGGATGTTGGTTAAGCATCAACAAAACTATCTTATCCTGTCTCTTTGGTATGTGTCTGTACAGGACACTGAAATTGCAACACTTCATATGTACTCTCAGTGAACCAATCTTAGAATAACTGAAATGCACTCTGGGAAGAGCTTAATATGAATACAATTCATAGTCACATAAAGCATTAACACGTGCTATTGATATAGATTGGCATGATGTATATGATATTAGTTAACATGGAGACCTCCTGGATTTTCTCTTATCTAGCTCCATTTAGGAGTTGCCAGGCACAGAGGTGTCTGGCAACAGCCAGACTCAGATACCCGGAAGCTTCCGGGTTTCACAAGCCTCTGATATCTTCATTCTGACAGGCTCTGCTAACCTTCTGAATGTCCAAAGAACAGAGGCCCAGATAAACAACGTGGAGATTGCAACTGTTTTGCTCCCGTGAGGTTCCCACCGCAAAGTGGGACAAGTATAAAGAATTTGGAGAATACGGTTCATGGATACACAGCATATACTAGTCCTGCTTTGCTCTGCACAGCCGCCGTATACAATCATACTATAGGAGTGAAGCAGGTCACATGTTGTTACTCCATCTGTTTGTATGGAAATTGCCACTCTAGCGTTAGTACAGCCGGGCTCTCACTTCACCTATGGCCTCTAGAACTTGCTTCAGTTTGGTCACCAAGCGCTGTACCCCTATAGCCAGACTCACTCCTTCCCCCGCCAGCCTTCAAACCATCAGACGTGAGCTCCTGACCCGGAGAGGTACAGGAGAAAGACCTCTCGGGCCATTCCCCACCCCAACCCCCCCCGTCTTGGGGGTCAATCGGAGCCAGCGCCCCTTGGAGGGGAAAGGCCCCATGGCCCATTCTCCACTGCCTGTGCCAGCCAGTCCCCTGCCTTGGAGCCAGATCAGAGCCGGTGCCTCCCCCCATTCCCCGACCCCCTTCAGCCACCCAGTCCCCACCACCTCATGGGTGGATCGGAGCTGGCGCCCCCTAGCGGGGACAGGCCCGGTGCCCCACTCCCTAATGATTTCACAGCCGTAAATTACCTCCTGCTGCGGCCATTTTCCAGGCTCTTGCTTGGCTAACTGGAAACCCTCCGCCAGAGCCACGGCCTGCTCCCCGGTCTGGGGGTGACACCCCCCCACCCAGCTCTGGATCTCCTGGGGCAGGATGCTCAGGAACTGCTCCAGCACCAGCAGCTCCAGCAACTGCTCCTTGGAGCGCTGCTCCGGCCTCAGCCACGCCCGGGAGAGGCGGCAGAGGTGGCCGAACGCCTCCCGGGGCCCCTCAGCCTCCTGGTAGCGGAACCCCCGGAAGCACAGACGATGCATCTCCATGGCAACGGGTCCGCGGGCATCCGGCTCCTCCGCTTCCTCTTTGGGAACCAGGCCGCACCCCGGCGGGGGCTGGAACTGGAGCCTCAGAGCGGCCGGGGGAGACACCTGGGCAGCCATGGCCCGTCTCAGAGCCAGAGCCCAGCCGTATCTCCCTGGGGGTCGCCTGGCATCAGCAATGGGCCCCCTGCAGCACTATCTGTACAGGGGAGGGAGGCTGAGACCAGCCAGGGGATGTTCACCTCTAGGGAGAGGGGAGAGAAATCTGTTTACCGGTGAGCAGGAGGCTCTTGGGGAGGGGGCGGAACTGGACGGGAAGAGGCGGGGTGAGGGCCGAGGGGGTCAAGAAGAGGAGGGGTGGGGCCTTGGGGGAAGGGGTGGGACCATGCAGGGCTGTGCCTCCCCACACATGCTCCTCCCCCAAAGCTACCTCCTCTTTGCCCTTCCCCCTTGACCCCAGCCCAGGCCGGCTGGAGCTGGGACTGGAGTGAGGGCGGCCGGGACATGGGGGGGTTGGGGCTGCCTAGCACTAGGGGGCTCCAGGTGCTGGGGCTGCCCACCCTGTGCTTGAGGGGGAGATGGGGATATGGAGGGAGCAGGGCTGGCGACAGAAATTTGGGGGCCCCCCCAGCCCAGCCGCCCCCCCCCCAGCCCAGCCGACAGCGGATGGGCCCCCCCCCCCAGCCCAGCCGGCGCTTCCCCCTCCCCCCGCCAGCTGGCGGCAGCAGGAGCGGCGTGAGCCGCCCTTTCTCCCCCCCCCCCCCCGGACAGCGCTGCTGGGGATAGAACCCAGGAGTCCTGGATCCCAGCCCCCACCCCAGAACCCCACTCCTCTCCCAGAGCGGGGGAAAGAACCCAGGAGTCCTGGCTAACCCCCGCTCCCCCCACCCCAGACTCCTAGGGCCCAGTGTGTCTAATATCTGTGCCCTGCCCTGGAGCTGGCTAGGTTGGCGGCACCCTGCTGGGTTCAGACACTGCCCCCCAGTGCTTTCCCTGCAGCTGGGGGGGGGGGGCGCTCTGATCCCCTCGCCCCCGGCACCGCTTTCTCCACCGATTTCCTGCCTCTGCTGCCCTTTCTCCCCCTCCCTGCCTCTCCCCAGCACCCCCACTCACCGCCTGGCCAGAGCGACCCCACAGGCCAGCGGGGCTGCAGCCAGAGCCTCACCTCTGCACACGGGGAGTGACTCCGAATCCAGGCGAGGTGCCAGGGGCTGGACAGGAAGGAACTGAGGCCTGGCTCTGGGAAGGGGCCAGGCTGGGAGCTCATTGCTTTTAACCTCTTCATTCTCCACCCCAGAGCCCCCTCCCTGCTCCCTTATCAACCCGGGCTCCCCCGTCTCGCTGGATCTGGCCAGTGCTGGACCCCACCCCCCGGCCCGTATCCTGCCCCCAACTCTGCCCAAAGGGGATGGTGCGAGAAACACAGTGGCCCCCCGACTTGCCCAAGAAGCCTCCAAATCAAGCTCATCCCCTCTCAACGCAAGCCAGTCCCTAAGAACCCCAACGCGCCATGCGACGAGATCCCCCGGCCTGCCGTCCGGGACAGTGGTGGGACCCACTGTGCACCCCTGACTCTCTCCCCGCCTCGCCCCTGCTCACGGGGGGCCGATCAAAAAAAAAGCAGCAACAAGCTACAAACCAAAAATGAGCCCACAAGCCAGTTAAGCCCCAAACAAGCCTAATTTCTGGGTGTTTTTCCCACAGGTTTGGCATGGCTGGCGGGAACCCCCTCGTGGACCCTTTGGGGGGAGCTCCCCACCCATGGGAGGGGGGGAATTCCTCCCTAGATCTGTAGAGCTGAGCTGAAGACGTGTCCAGAAATGGTTAGCTGCGGCAGAGAAGGGCCCTCCTGCAATCCCTTTGGCATGTGAAGGAAAAGCAACAGACACACAGGGAATAAATTCAGGTTTTGCAAGAGCAGATGACCCCTGCTCTGTTCTCAGAACCAGGATAAAAGCCAGGGGTACGGGTTCCCAACTGTTTTAACCCTCAGAGTCCCACTTCTTGCTCAGAGCTAATAGTATAACCTTTCTCAAATATTTTTCCTTTATATCATCTCTGTTTGCTAACTTCACTGCTGCTGCCACCTATACTTTAAGATACCTTGACACAGTTAATTAATCTCTCCTGGCTTCCCCCCCCCCCCCCTTTCCCTACTTCTGCTCACTTCTGTCCTCTGTTTTAAAAGTTATCGTTATTACAGAAACCTCCATGGCTGAAAGAGACAAAGCACCTGAAAACAAAACAAAAAACAACAACAAAAAGAAAACAAGATAAAAACGTACTTTAAATAAGCCCAGTAAATTAACCATTTTAACCCTTCAGAAATGCCACAGCTCCGAAATTTCTGAAGATATGGTTCCCAAGCAACAGAAATGCAGGCTCTGTTTCTAATCCTAGCTACTGACCACTATTTGAAACGCGTTTTTCTTACTTCCATAGGGTAGAGTTTTTTTAAATGAAGTAATATAAAGTAATGGAAAATGCCTTAGATTATTAAATTAATACAACAAAGTGTGCAAATAACTTAATATGAATTATCAATTTTTATGAAAAGTTTTAAATAAAAGATAATTTTCATATATCTATGTTGTTGCCTGATTTTTAGATTATGTATTAATTATATCGATTACTTAAGCATTTTTAGTTATTACTTTGAGGCGTGCCAGGTTTTCGGCCCAAGATTAGGCCCCGTATTGTTTAAATTATTATATAGCTGGGAACCCCGCTGTGTACACTTGCAACACTCACATAAGAACTTTTTTATATTTATAACTATAGCTTATTAATACATTTAGCACCGACACAAACATCCCAACTTAGTAAGATAGAGATACTACAGAATATACATTTGTACATTTATATACTTACACCATTTTTTGTAGAACCTGAATTTTTTGCCATTTTTTGTTTTGTTTTGTTACCATTACCTTTTTTATTATTCCGAGGGGCCATTATTTTGGCACTTTCCAAGGGCTACATTTCTTTTTAACTGCTCCTACAATACCGATTGAAATGTATTAAATATTTTGGAAGTTTTTCTATATTTTCCTGGATATTGATTCCTATTACAACACAGAATACAAAGTATACAGTGCTCACTTTATATTATTATTTTTACTACAAACGTTTGCACTGTAAAAATGATAAACAAAAGAAATAGTATTTTAATTCACCTCATTTAAGTACTGCAGTGCAATCTCTTGACCGTGAAAGTGTAATTTACAAATGTAGATTTTTTTTGTTACATAACTGCACTCAAAAACAAAACAATGTAAAACCTTAGAGCCTACAAGTCCACTCAGTCTTACTTCTTGTTCAGCCAATCACTAAGAGAGACAAGTCTTGTCTGATGACCCAACATTTGTTCCAGTTGTGGCAAAGTACCCTCCTGTCCCACCAGGCACAAACCCTTTATGCCTGGGAGGGACTGGTTTGATCAGGGCAGACCTCCTAGATTGCCCAAAAGCAAACTTTCCCTTCCCTCAATCAGTCCTTTGGCTGGGTTTTTTTTTCCTCCCTTCTGGCCAGGGAAGCAACCCGCTTAAACCTAAGAGTTATTTATTGACTAATAGTGATAACCACATGAGGGAGCCTAAACCAGCATAACAGTTACATTATTAAAGGTTACAAAAGTCAGATATAGAAAACTAGACCCAATCGAACAACTCAGGGTTAAAACGTTATACCTGAGGCAGAAAAGAAGAGAGAGAGAGAGAGAGAGAGAGAGAGAGCTGGGATCTCATTCACGCCCTGAAACTTGAACTCGTTGGGGGTCCCCGGTGATGGCGGTAGCGCAGGGTCCTGAGTGCTGGAGACAGACCGAGCCCCTAGCACGATCAGTCAGGAGGAGATGGTGTCCCAATGGAACTGATGCAGAGTTTGTGTCCAGGCATCAGAACACTGACTTGAGCGTGGGTAGGGGGTTTTGTAGGGCAACAACAATGGTTCAGAGGAGAGCACTGGATTTGTTTGTGGGTAAAAACTGATGCCTTAAGGCTTTTCTTTAGGCTAGACAATAGGAACTGATCATTCCTGGCTGTGGGTCCTTCCAGGGAGCTCACAATGCAATTAGTCAGCTTCAGTCTTTCGGATATCAATCAAGGATTCATGACTAGAATTGGTCTGATAGCTGCTGAGCTGGGTGTGAGCAGGTCTGGTCCCAGAGTTCAGCCCGGTTCTTGCCTTGTAGTCCCTGTTTTCCATACTGTATGCTAATGAAGATGACTCCCTGTCCCATCTGTGATGCAGATGAGGCTAGGGGAGTCGCTTTAATCCTGTCACTCTTGTCAGGAGGGGTTGAGGTGTGTCTCCCACCGCCCTTCACTGCTCTCTGCAAGTCTCTTCTCTGATCGGCTTTGGCTCCAGCAGAGGCTGGCTTGGGGGGGGGGGGGGGGGAGTCTTTCATGAGTCTGACAGGCTGGATAGTGGGCCCTGGTTCCCCAAGAACACAGAGGTGACTGGTATCACCTTTGTCCGGCCTAGGGGGGAGATGAAAGTCCCGCTGCTGACTGAGCTGAGTCCACGGCGAGGGCCATACATTGTGTATGGTCCGAGGCACTAGGACCGCGCTTCGTTGACAATAAACCTGGATGAGCGCCTTTGCCACTGACCCGAGTCCGGGGTCTTTCTGGGCAGGTGTGTTGAGGTCGGCTGAGCCAGCTCCCTGCGCAGAGTGGGGACAGCTCCTGGAGAGAGCACACCCGCAACCCAAACGACAGCAGACCGGAGCCAGGTCCAGAGGAGGTAACAAGCAGGTGTCAGGTAAGATGTCTGTCCCAGTCTATAAATGCCAGGTACCGCCCCTTAACCCTCCGTGTGGCTGAGGGGACAACTGAGCCTCCTGCTGCTGAGTGATCTGCCCCTTGCCAATACCGTGTTTCCCCGAAAATAAGACAGTGTCTTATATTAATTTTTGCTCCCAAAATTACATTACATTATATTACAGCGAGAGGCAAAACTTGAAGTATGTCTTATTTTCGGGGGATGTCTTACTTTCGGGGAAACAGGGTAGGCACTTGTGTCAGGGTACCTGTTCCCGCCAAGCCAGGGCACCGGGGCTGTCCCTAGGGGGTCAATAAACCTAGCCGGGTGCCTTTGTCACTGAACCTGGCCTGTTGGCTCTCTTACGATGAGCAGCTGCGCTCTCTGCTCGTGAGGCTAACACCGGAGCTCCGAGAACAGCCACACCAAGCGGCCGGGATAGCGTTACCGCGGCAACAACATCCCAGCCCTCAGCGCTTCACAACCGCCGCCACCCTTCCTGGTATCCCCCAGCAGCGCCATGTGCTGGCGAGACGCCACGCGGGAAGGAGAAAGGGGGGAGATGGCGAGAGCCAGATGGCGGCACTGGGCCTGCTGGAGGACCTGAGGCCTGAACCAAAGTCAGCAAGAACTAGGTTATGAGCAGAAGCCAGGCCCTGTCACAAGGCCGACACCTGCTTGCAAGCTCGCTGTCCGGTCCACGAACTTGGCAGAAACGCAGCAAGCGTTGCTAAAACACAGGCACTGGGCATTCACGTAAACCCACTGCAGAAAGCTGGCACAGGTACACCCCAACCGAGAGGCACAATATAAACACACGCCTTGGCGACGGGACGGGAGCACACCGAGCCTGAACACTGCCCAGCCCTCTCCTGGACACTACCAATTCTACTAAGTCCATTATTCTTTTTAGAGACGGTGTCACCCCCCGCCCCCCCCCAATGGAATGACCCAGACGCTTCTACTCAAATGCACTGGATGAGATTAAACAATGAAACAAGTTTATTAGCCACATAGAGAGATTTCAAGTGAGTCCAAGTAACGAGGCATAAAAGTCAGGCATGGTTATAAAGAAAATAAAGATGGAACGTTTATTAGTGCCAAACTTAACCAACTGTATCAGATTCAGCCAAAGGTATTTCACCACATGCTTTCAGCGGCCTTCCTGACCAACCTTTGTAGGTCAGCCCCCTTCCTCTGCATCTAGTGAATACTTCCTTAATCTCTTCAGGAGCAGTGAATGAGATGGGGAGGGTGAGCAGGGGGCAATTGTCAGCCAACAGCAGTTTCACCGCACACACGCACGCACACACGTACACAAATCAATGACACAATATTTCCATCGATAATCAAAACGGGCAGCTAGACAACGAACAAAAATGATTGCGGGAGGACTTACTAGAGTCCAACCTTCATGTGTATAAAACTCGTGGCAATGCGGGTGTGGTTGGGGTTGCTCACAGGATAATTACCTTGGATAATTCTCCTTCAAAATTATAAAAAGACAAAGAGAATTCGGCCAGGCCCAACTGGAGTAATGACTGGATCTAGTTGGCACTAGGACGCGTTTTGCTGGTGGGAGGGTGGCCAGTGATCAGTCTCTCTGCGTCTTGGAGGTGGCAACGTCAGAGGCAGGGTGGATTTGGAGCAGCCCAGAGGGAAGTGAAGCCGGGGGCGGGGGGCAGCAAGGGTGGCTATTTTGGGGGGGCCTTGGAAGCAGGAGGGTTGCCCGTGGCAGCACTCTAGCTCGAGCCAGACCCCTCGCCCTCCTCAGCATCCTCCATCATCTGCTTGTACTGGCGCTTGAAGAAGCCAAACTGGAAGGAGACAGAGGGGAGAAGGTGAGAGCCAGACAGAGACAGGCTCATGGCTGAGGAGGGGGAGGGACAGGCTGTGGAAACCTCTGAAGGAAAAACCCTTGTCCCTCCCCCACCAGCTGGGAGAGCCACAGGCCCCGCCCCCAGGGTGATGGGCAGTGGGGGAGGGGTCCACGCCCTGCCCCCTCACCTTGTAGAGGGCTGCGGTGATGAGAGCCAGCAGGACCAGGCCCCCCACGCTGCTCCCCACGATGATGGGCAGGTAGTTATAGACCGCGAGGCGCTCCACCACCGTCTGCACCTGGGGAGAGGAGATGTGAGATGGGGACCCAGGAGTCCTGCCACCCAGCAATCCCCATTGTATCCACTCGGTCTCATTCCCCACCAGAGCCAGGGAGAGAACACAGGAGACCTGGCACCATCCCCCCTCCCTCTTCTAACCCACCGGACCCCATTCTGCCCCTGGAGCAGGGACAGGACCCAGGAGTCCTGGCTCCCAGCTCTAACCACTAGCCGACGCTCTCTCTCTCCCGGGCGCCGTCACTCTGGTACCTGGCGCTGGACGAATCCCTCCTCCTGGGTGTATTTCTGCTCCTCGTATTCAATCCAGGCCTGGCTCACCAGACTCACTTTCTGCTGCTGAGTCTGGAACAGAGAAATTCACCGTCCCTGACCGGAAATGACACAAACCAGCCCAGAGCATCGTCCCGGGGGGACCCAGAGCAATTTACAGGCCGTTCACATAGGGATCCCTTGCCCGGCACTGAGATGCAGCCAGCTCTGGGGAGGGGCTCAGGGGATGTTCACATGGGGGGATCCCTCGCCCGGTGCCGGGAGGCAGAGGCAGCTCTGGTACCTGGGAGACCCACTGGAAGCTGACGTTCCCTTTGATCATGAACTCCAGCGGCTGCTGCATTTCCAGGGAGGCGATTCTGCACCGGATCTTCTTACAGGTGGCCACGGAGCAGTCCTGGGGGCGGAAGGATATCGCTGGGTGAGGCAGGGGGAGTGCAGGGGCTCAGCATGGCCATGAGGGTCTGGATCTGTCTATAGCGCGAGGCCCTGTCTCTCCCCCAGCCAGCCCCACACTCACTGTCTGTGTTGGTGCCAAGGAGAAAGGGCTGCTGGGCCCCGCACTGGCCTGTACTCACCAGCAGGGGGCGCTCGCTCATCTGCTTCACAAAGTCCTTCGAACCGGGCGTTTCCCCCTCACTGTTGCACTGAGCCAGCTGGGGCTGGGGAGGGAGAGACACACGGTGTTAATGGGGGCGGGAAGGGGACACGGGACCTTTCACTTCTAGGGGGCACCAGCACCAATCCGGCCCTAGGACAGGGGACTGGCTGGCTCAGGGGGTGGGGATATGGTGTGTTTCCCCCGTTAACAGCCTGTCCCAGCAGGGGGCGCTGTAGAGCAGAGCAGGCGTCACTGGGCCCATCACACACATGGCCATGGAGAGGCAGGTACCTTGGAGGGGACGACCTCAGAGGCGTCCCACACTCGGACCCCGCTCAGCTCCACGGGGAACTGGAACGTGACCGAGAGGGGGACGCGTCGCTGCCGCAGGTTCTTGACCTGAAAGAAACAGACTCACCATAGGACACTGCGGGAAAGAGAACCCAGGAGTCCTGATCCCCAGCCCCCCCTCTGACCCTCAGAGCCCCCTCCCCTGCCAGAGCTGGGGAAAGAACCCAGGAGTCCTGGCTCCCTGGCTCCCTGCCCACCTCCACCCTTACACCTCCCCCTCCACAACTAACCCGCTAGATCCCATTCAACCAGTTCCACTCCCTCCCTCTTTCCCCGTCTCCCCCCCTCACACTCTGAGCCGCCGGCCTCACCTCGTACCCATGTGTCACCGGCACACTTGTCCCTGCCTCCTTGGCGGAGAAGTTGACGTACTTGGTCGACTCCTCGAGGCTGGGGGAGGAAAAGGATGGAAGGAAGGAGAGAGACGGGAGTGGGAGGGATGGGGCTGGAGAGTGGTGGTTGGTGTCATGTCCAGGAGGGGGCACTGTGCTGCAGGGAACAGGGGGCCCAGCAGGGGGCGCTCTCCCCTCTGCCTCCCAACTGACCTACCTGGTGAGGATGATGAAGATGCCGTACTTGACCGGCAGCTCCGCCTGGTGAATCATGCGCTCAGTGGTGGGGCCGCCATTGTCACTGGGGGAGGGGAGGGCAGAGGAGAGAGATGTGAGGAGACGCAGGCAGATACCTGTGCAGGGAGACTGCACCACAGGCCAATGCCCTGCTCCGTGCACGTCCCCCTCCCACTGCCCCCACCCCGTCCCCCAGCCCCCTCACCTGCCGGCGGTGGCCGTGATCTGCAGCCTGTCCCCCAGGTCCGCCTCAGGGGAGACGTCGAAGGTAGCAACGAAGACGACCTGGAAAACACGGGTGGGGTGAGAGTCAGGGCCTGGGAAACTGCCAGACACTGCGGGGGCGGGACAGGCACCGGGGACCATATGGTCTGGTGTGTGAACTTAGATGGAATCAATGGGCCCAGGGAGGCATGGGGCGACGGTAGGATCCCATGGGGCTGGGGCGGGGAGACAATGTCTCCCATCCCAGATGGTGTCTGGATCTCATCAGGGGCAGGTGGGTCCCACTCCCTGGGCTTGGCCCGGTCGGGTCAGGACACCTCTCGGGATCAGGATGACGAAGGCCCAATGGTGTCACCCTGGGTCCGAGGGGACGGGTGGGGAAGAGGGGCAGTCATGACAATGACGCTGGCTCGTTCCCTTTCTTTGTCTTTTACTGAGCCACAGTTACCTCCCTCCCCCAACCCTCAGTTGCGTCTTTTAAGGATCCTGTCATAACCTTATAGCTAAGGGTAGCATAAAATCCCTCCTTTACCTGTATGGGGTTAAGAAGCTCAAATAACCTGTTTGGCACCTGACCAAAAGGACCAATGTTTTGCGGAGGTTGGGGAAACACAAAGAGAGAGAGACCAGGCAAGTAACCCAGCTCCTACTGAAATGATACATCTAAAATTACACTGTAGTGTCCAGGAAGTGGATCACTTCTGTGGATTGGTCCAGGCTGAGGTTGATGGACATTGTTGAAATCCTGGTGGAATTCCTCAAGGGCAACCAGGATTTCAAAAATTTCCATCCCAACATCAACCACTTCCGGGACACTACAGTGCTAACAAGCCATGGTCACATAATAACCACCGTGTATCTAAAATTATAGAAAATGTAAGTAACAGCAAGGAAATGTGTTAGATTATCTTTTGGTTTAGCTTGTGAATTTTCCCTATGCTAAGAGGGAGGTTTCTTTCTGTTTTTGTATCTTTGAAGTTGAGCCTAGAGGGGAATCCTCTGTGTTTTAAATATTTCATTACCCTGTAAAATTACTTTTCATTCTGATTTTACAGAGGTGCTTCTTTTACTTTTTATTTATATTTTTATATATATTTATATTTTTATTTATAATAAAGTTCTTCTTTTAAGAACCTGATTGTTTTTTAGTGTCCTAAAAACCCAAGAGTCTGGTCTGTGCTCACTTTGTTATCCTATTGGTCGGTGTATTATTCTCAAGCCTTCCCAGGAGAGGGAGTGAAGCGGCTTGGGAGGATATTTTGGGGAAACAGGAACTCCAAGTGGTCCTTTTCCTGAATCTTTGTCTAACTCACTTGGTTCTGGCAGCAATACCGTCCAAGGACAAGGAAGGATTTGTGCCTTGGGGAAGTTTTGAACCTAAGCTAGTAGAAATAAGCTTAGGGGGTCTTTCATGCGGATCCCCACATCTGTACCCCAGAGTCCAGAGTGGGGAGGGATTCCTGACATGGTTCCGGTGTGGTGGGATCAGTTTGAACCAGAAGCACAGAGCTCAGGATTTTAAAAGGACACATTTTCTCGTTTGGCTGCTTGAAAATCAGGGAGGTTTTTTTTAAAAAGGACACTTTTTTTTTAAAGCTGAGAGCAACTGGAGGTTTTATTCTTTCTCTGAGGACAGAGTAGTTAAGTTTCCACAAGGGAATCATAAGCTGGGGGATTTTTTTCTTTCTAGTTCTCAGGTTAGGTTAGGCTAGGCGCAGGAGGCTAGGATGACGAAAATGAGGTCCAAAAGAAACTAGAATTAGTCAGATTGGAAGCTGCAGAGAGACACAAAGAACATGAAAGACCGATGGCCTTAAAGCGCATGGAGTTGGAGGCAGAGGAGAGGAAACAGGCAAAATGCTTGGAGACAGAAATGGAGGCTCACACCTGGGGAGTCCACAGGCCAGGGCCTGTCCCTACCTTGGCCCCGCTCCAGAAGATGGGGTGGTTGACGTGGCAGGTGCTGTTCCTCTGAGTCTGTTCGTTGGAGCCCACGGCCGAGCTGCACTTAACAGCCATGCCCCTCCTGTTGGACTGAGCACGGGAGACCAGCAGTGAGAGATGCGGCCACAGCGCCCCCTGCTGATCCCCCTCCCCCTCCCTGGAGCACAGCGCCCCCTACTGAGCCCTCTACTTCCTCCCTGCAGCACAGCGCCCCCTGCTGATCGCCCCTCCCCCTCCCTGCAGCACATCGCCCCCCTGCTGAGTCTGCCCCTCATGCCTGGTGTACGTTGGAGTACCTGGAGCAGCAGCACCCGGCGGTAGGAGAGCGCGGCCGGGTAGGAGAACCGCACCATGGTGCTGTAGGAATTCTCCCCGCGGTTCTGGATGGAGACGGTGATGTTGAGTTCGGGGGTGACCCCCACCACCAGGGTGCTCAAGCTAAGGGAAGAGAAAGGGGTGAGCTTCCTCAGGGCAGTGCCCTGGCCAGTCCTCGAATTTCCTCTAGCAGTGCCCAGCCAGGAACCCCAGAGCCGAGAGCTTCCTATAACAGCGCCGAGCTGGGAACTCCTCTGCTGTGAGCTTCCCATTACAGTGCCCAGCCAGGGAACCCAGCGGTGCATCTTCCCCACAGCAGTGCCCCCGACCCAGGAGCCATCAGCACCGGTGTGAGCATGCCAGACGGGTCCCACCGTGGTAGGTGTTTTGGGGAGGAGGATTCAGTGACTTACTCAGAGAAATTGAAGGAGATTTCTAACTGGTCCTCACAGCGGCCATCCGCGCCACAGTCCTTCTCAAACGGGAGCTGGGGGGAGACCCAGAAGAGCAGGGTCAGAGTGAGTACGGAGGGGGCTGCAGCACCACCTGCCAGAGCGACACCACAGGGACCGAGGGACCCTGCACTGGGGGACAGCTAAACCCACCTGTGACATTCTACATCCTGGGGGAGCACCCGCTAACCCCCTATTCCTCATGGATATAGAATTGTGATCTGCCATATAAAGGAGGCTGTGTGAGGTGTCGTGGGAAAGGTTATGATCTGTGGCAAGTCAGTTTGTATCCACACATGCCTATCGTTAATCTATGTGAAGTTATAAGAACTGTGCTGTAGGGGTGTTAGTAAAACATGCTGTAAGTTGGGAAGTGCCCAGATACCAGCTCTCCAGAGACAGTGCCAAGGGAGGTACCAACGCCCAGGAGGGGGCTGAACAGACGTCACCAGCCATTGTCCAGCAGAGGAGTTACAATTTAATGACTCACTGGCACAAGGCCACACCAGGGGAATTGCTCAGCCTCAGCAATGCCCCCCAGACATGCCTGGACTTGTGTTCTCCAAGCACATGGGACTAAGTGTATAAAACAGAACAGGGGGCCCCATGCTGGGCCCTTCTCCTGCCCCCACCTACGCTGCAAGCACCAAGGACACTCCTAGACTGAAGACTCCAACAGAGGAGACTGGCCCAGATTTCAAGGGTGAAACCTGTGCACCATGAACGGGAATATCCAGTGGGGTGAGAAAAACTGCTTCATTTAGATCTTGCCCATCCAAACAGAGTTGAGAGTTTAGACTCTGCTTGTATTTTTGTTTTTGTTTTTGGCAACGAACGCTGACATTTTGCCCGTCACTTAAAATCTATCTTTCGTAGCCAATGAATTTTGTTTAATGGTTTATTTTTACCAGTGAATTTGCCTGCAGTGTTTGGTAAATCTGCTCCGGTTACAAAGGCTGGCGTGTATCCACTTCTCATTGATGGAGTGGTAATAAAATTGCATTACTCCACTTCAGCAGTGCAAGACGGGATATTCCTGAGGTGCAAGGCTGGGCGCTGGGGCGGGAGGGGGATTCGGCTGATGCCTTTCTCTCTGTGGTTTGTGAGTGGCTGTAGGAGCAGTTGTTCTATCTAGCTGGGTGTGCGGCTCCACATCCGGTTGTGTTGCATGATAACAGTGCGTTAAGGGGCTACAAGAGTCCCACAGTCTCATACTGCACACCCCGGATACCCTCACACCATCATCAGCCCTGCCCCTGCCCCCTCCTCACCCACAATCCCTCTTCCACCTCCCCCTCTGGCAAGCAGCAGTATCACACTTCTAGGGGTGCAGGGGCAGAGGGACTGGCTGGCTCAGGGGGATAAGGAACGGGGCATGGGGACTTTCCCCTCCAGGGGTCCTGGCCAAAATAAATTTTGATTTTCGATGAAATTTTTTCAGTTTTTTCAGACATGGATATTTTGTGAGCTTTGAGGAGAAGTTGGAATGTTCCCATGGAGGGGAGATGGGTCCATCGCCAAGGCAAACTCAGCATCCCTCTGTCACCCTCTAGTGGCTGCGCTGGGTAAAGGGGTGTAGGAGGCTGCCGCTGCCTCTGAATTTTCCAGACTCTTGCTTACAAACCCTGAGGTCACTGGTTCGATCCCTGCAGCAGACCCACCGCGGGGCCTGGCACCGGAGCACCTTACCGAGCCTGCAGACACTGGCTGGGACTCCTCACTCAGGATGGGTGTGAGGTTCCTAGCGGCAGCGATGGGGTCCCCAGTCAGGGTGTAGTTGAGGCGCAGGGTGATGGGCGTCACAGTGTCCTCTGGGCAGAGCTGGGAAGAAAGACAGACACGTCGGGCCCCTGAAGGGTAAGGGGGGCTGGGGACTTGGTTGGATCCAGAGACAGGTTTGATCTCTGGGTGATTTTGGAGCAAGGAGCAGACACAGCGGGAGGGAAGGAGCTGGGACCCCGCACTCACAGGTAACGTTATCCGGTACGTCTCACATTTCTTCTCAATGCCGAGCTGCAGCTTCCTGCTCAGGACGGGGCCGGTGGAGTTGAAGGCGGCTCGGATCTTCGTCCGCCCGGGGTCCAGGGCCAGGCTGTACTGGATGGTGCTGGAGATCCTGTCACCTATGGGGGAGGGGAAATGAGGGGCAGAGAAATTGAGAGCAGGAACTTCAAGGGGAATTGGGACATGGGGCCTTTCCCCAGTAGGGGGTGCTGGCTCCGATCCATCCCCAGGGCAGGGGACTGGCCGGCTCAGGGGGAAGGGGAGCGGAGGGCGGGGGGAAGTTGGTCTGACCTAGGCTGTCCCTGGTGCTCTTAGTGATGGTGAAGCAGACCTCTGCCTTGCTAGCTTCAGTGTTGAGCTTCTCCTGTCCCTGGCAGTCGAAGGCCGAGGTGGGGATGGTGGGGGGCTGAAAGCTGATGGAGACCCCAACTCTGAGCACCGGCCGGGACCTGCCATGGGAGGAACAGAACCATCATCCAGACACTCTCAGCAATGGGGCCGGGCCCCCTCCCTCCGCCTGGATGTGCTCACAGCACCCAGGGAGACTTTGCCTTTTAAACCTCTGTAAGTGTAACTCCTCGAGCAGGGAAGGGGACTTCTCTCATGCAGAGGCTGGCTTCCCACAGGAGGGGTTAGCTCCTGCCGAAGGAGAAGCCATGAAAACAAATGAGCCATTGTGAGCCATGGAAGAGGAGACACTTAGTTAACTGCATTTCTCACCCGCTCTGGGAAGAGAAACCCTGAGCACGAACTTGTCCCATCAGCATGGGCTCTGGGGAGACGCGGATACAAATCCCTGACATGGAGAAACTTATTTACTTTGTGCCACTTGGACTCTAAAGAGTCAAGAATCACTAGGCAGAAGCAAACGACTCCGAGCTGCTTAGCCTGGGTGAGGCCTAAAGGACACGTGGAGTTCGCTTATTACAGAAGAGTCGTTTGGAATTTAAGACTGTAAGTCATTTGCGTGTGTACGTTACCTGCTTTGACCTTATAAAAAACTAACATTTCTTTTTCTTAGTCCCTAAATCTTTGGCTAGTTCATCACAGGATTGGCTACCAGCATTGTCCTAGGATTGAGATCTGACATACGATTGCTCTGGGGTCAGTGACCGTCCTTTGGGGCAGGGAATAGCCGGTTGTGGGTTTTGGTCTCAGGGACCATCTATCACAAAGACAAGCTTATGTGAGTGGGAAGATAGACCAGATTCCCTGGAGGGTCTCTCTGGGACGCCGTGGTGAGGTTCTTATAGTGCCTGAGGAATTCATACGTCTAACTTGGCTGCTGAAATCTAATTATAGAGCACACGGCCAATGGGACGTTCTCCAGCAGGGGATGCGTGCACACACACACACACACGCACACACACGCACGCACACGCACACACACACACACACGCGCGCACACGCACACGCACACACACACACGCACACACACACACGCACACACACACACACGCACACACACGCACGCACACACACGCACGCACACGCACGCACACGCACGCACGCGCACGCACGCACACGCACGCACACGCACGCACACGCACGCACACGCACGCACACACCCACCCCATGCACTGGTGCTGTCTGTGATTGCCATGTGGAGCAGCGCAAGGACACAGAGTAACTCACCTCAGCAGCAGGACCTGCCCTTCTGCCCCCACCGCGATGTCTGGGAGTCCGTCCCCCGTCAGGTCTGTCCCACCACTGACAGCCTGGCCAAAGTAGTGCAGC
Organism: Sternotherus odoratus; assembly: GCA_032164245.1. Lineage (NCBI taxonomy): Eukaryota > Metazoa > Chordata > Testudines > Kinosternidae > Sternotherus > Sternotherus odoratus. The sequence continues at coordinate 103,983,771 of JAVMKO010000006.1, read as the reverse complement.
CCGATGGGAAACAGCGACCCCTCGATGCGCTGTGGGGCAGAGAGAGCAGTAAGGAGTTGGGAAGGGGCGGCTGTACTGTGTAATGGGCACTGGGGGGCAGGGCCGGCGACAGAAATTTGGGGGCCCCCTACTCTGATAGTTTGGGCCCCCCCCCAGTCCAGCCACCCCCCCAACCCAGCCGACGGCGGCTGGGGGCCCCCCAGCCCAGCCAGCGCCTCCCTCCCCCCCGCTGACAGCGCCTGGGGGAGGAAGCCCAGCCGCCCCCCCCCCAGCCGGCATTCCCACCCCTCCCCCCCCCCGACAGCTGGCCGCAGCGGGAGCTCCCCCCTCCTCCCCACCCTTTCTCCCCCCAGACTGCGCTGCTGCCGCCGGCCGGGCTCACTGCTCCGGCCGGGGACACACGCGCTCGTCCGGGGGAGAGCCGTACCGGATGACTACGGGTAGAGCTGTACCGGGGCCCCCCTAAAGTGCGGGGCCTGGTACAGCTCTACCCGTAGTACCCCCCTGTTGCCGGCCCTGCTGGGGGGCAGTGGAGGATGAGGGGTGAGAAAGCGGCAGCTAAACTAGAGGGCCGTGGGCCCCCATGATGTCTCTTTGGGGCTATGTGTTGACCCCTCCCCGCAGGAGCTGGGCTCACCTGTCTGGACTGGGGACTGAGGCCTCCCTTCTCCCCATGGAAGATGTACAAGGCCCCGCGATTGTCATTCTCCATGGGGGCCCCGATAGCCACGTCCGTCTGTCCGTCCCCGCTGATGTCCCCGATTTCGGACATGCTGGCCCCGAAGCGCCCGAACGCCTGCCCCGGCTGGCCCTGCAGTGTCTTGGTGCAGCTCAGCGTCGCCCCCTGCAGGCCCCATCCCAAGAGACAAAGGGTGAAAGGATCAGCACCCCCTACAGAGACTGTTCCCTGCAGCACCGCACCCCCTAGTGCCACCCTGGGGCATTGGGGTCAGCATTGACCACCAGGAGAAAGCATCTTCTACTAAACCCCCACCCCGGTCCCTGCAGCTCAGTGCCCCTTAGCCCTGGACTGGAGCAAGGGACATCTCTGCCTAGCAAGACATTTAATGGGATCCCAGCCCCAAATCTGTCCAGCTTCATCATAACCCCCCGTTCTTCCCCTCTTCTACCTGCTGGTTAATCAGGCAGATATGGATCCGTCCTCCATTCAGGGGTGTATAGTACATGGGGGCTCCGATCAGAACCAGGTCCGTGTTCCCATCTCTGTTGAGGTCCACAGTGCACAGCGTACCCCCGAAATACGAGCCGACCTAGAGGGGCAGATAAATCACCCCCTCAGTTTAGTCACGTCTTCCTCCTTCTCCCACTGGGTCCCCCACCCTGCTGGGAGCAGGATCCAATCCCCATCCTCAGCGTCACCCTCCCTTTCCGCACAGCAGGTGGCGCTATTGCTGCCAGTTTTCTCTCCCAGTGAAGGTCTAGGCCGGGAGGACTTGGGGAAATGCTGATTGTTCACTGTGGTTCGGTTCTTTCGAGCTGCTGTGTTTGTGGAAGTGAAGTTTATTCATCGGCTGAAATCGTCTTTCCCGTTCGGTTGGTCTGAGCGCACAGGAAGCTGTATGGCAGAGACGTGCTTCCCGCTACCTGTGGTGCCATTATTTAAACGACCGTGTTTGCACGAGTGCAGACTTTCCCCCTCTCTGTCTGGATCACTCATGAGTCTCATCGAACTGAACATACAGGCGACGAGACCGTCAGCTCTTTGGGGGCAGGAACCATCTTTGTAGTCTGTTCACTGCCTCGCACAATGGGGTCCTGGTCTGTAACTTGACCAGGTCCCTAGTGGTCCTAGGCCCTGCCTCAAAACAAATAAATAAATGATCATCATCATGCTGATTGTTAGCTGCGGTGCAGTTGTCTACACCGGTAGCATTGATCCATTGCCTGAGTCTCTCGGACTGAAACCTCCCGGTGCTGCCTATAGCTTAGATCTGAACACAAAATGTTAGACGGTGTGGAAATATTGCAAACTTCCTCACCCCCCTCTCGCTCTCTACCCATCACTCCCCCTCCCCTCCCCTTACCTGCTCTCCCAGCACCTCGGTTTCCTTCCACCATCCTCCGTACTTGGCATCTTCCCTGAACAGAATGACTTTGCCAATGTGATCGTAGCGAGGGGCCCCAACCACGTAGCTGCTCCGCCCCTGGGATGTGATGACCTGAACTGAATAACCTGCAAGAGACAGAGACACGGGAGGGTGAGTGGGGGGAGCAGGGATTTCCCCACACGGCGCCTCACCCGGCCTTACAGCCGAATAAGGGCTTGATCATGAGCCCTGCTCAGAAGTGTTCAACTCTGTTCTGTGTTTGGAAAAAGCAGGACGATGTGCTTGTCTCACAGGAGGAGGATGAAGTACTTTCCAGCCCGTTAGTAACTAAGGACGATGTTAAAAACAAGTCCTAGAGATAAACATTTTAAAATGCGCAGGCCAGGATACTTGCACCCAAGACTCTTAAAAGAGTTGGCTGAGGAGTTCATGTAGCCCAGTGGTTTTCACACTGTGGTTTGCGACCCATTACTGGGTTACAGAATGGAAGGCCCTGGGTTGTGGCATCTCTGGTCAGCACTGCCGACCGGGCTGTTAAAAAGTCCCATCGGCGGTGCTGCCTGTCTAAGTCCCTACCTGTTCTGACACTGCGCTGTGTCCCGTAAGTGGCCAGAATCAGATTTGGCTCCCATGCAGGGGGGCCATGGGGCTCCGTGCACTGCCACCACCCTGAGCACTGGCTCTGCACTCCCATTGGATGGTTCCCTGCCAATAGGAGTTGGGGAGGGGCAGCACCTGTCGTCGAGAGCCGCACGGAGCCACTTGCACCCCTCCACCTAGGAGCCGGATCTGCTGCTGGCTGCTTCTGGGGCGCAGTGCAGTCTGCGGTGCCAGGACAGGCAGGAAGCCGGTCTTAGTACCTCCACTGTGCCGCTGACTGGGAGCCACCTGAGGTAAGCCTGTGCCCCATCCCCTCACCCCAGTCATCTGCCCCAGCCCCGAGCCCTGCTCCCCCCCCCCCCCCGGGAATCCCTTCCTGCACTACAAACCCCTCATCCCTGCTCCACCCCAGAGCCTGCACACAGAGCCCTGACCTCTTCCCGCACCCCAAACCTCTGCCCCATCCCTGAGCCCCTCCCCCACCCCAAACCCCTCATCCCCAGCTCGGTTGGGTCGTGGCGATCGACATTGTTCTTCAACTGGGCCGCCAGAAAAAAAGTTTGCAGCCCACGGCTCTACTCAATGATGTTGACTTTGACTAAATCTTGGACTGGCAGAGCAATTCCCCAGGGATGCGTTCAAGGCCTGGAGCTGTTCACCATTTTCATCAGTGATTGGGGAGTGAATCCAAAACCCACGGCTGACAAAATCTGTGGCTGAGACAAAGATTGACAGTGGTGAATAATGAGGAGGACAGGACAGTCAGACGGAGCATCTGGATGGCTTAGGAAGCCGGGCCCATTCAAACAAAACCAAATGCAAGGTCGTCCATTTAGGAACAAGCCAGGCCGGCCATATGTGCACAGAGGGGAACCAACTGTGTCTTGGAAAGCATTGACTCTGCAAAGGAGTTAGGGGGTCACAAGGGAACACGAGCTCCCACAGCATTGTTGTTGCAAAAGAACTAATGTGACCTTGGGGTGTATAAAGAGGAGAGTAACGAGTAGGAGCAGAGAGGTGATTCCCTCATTTACCGATAGTGGAACGGGGTGTCCCAGTCTGTTGTCTACATTTCAAGAACGAGGTTGAAAACTTGGAGAGGGTGCAGAGAAGAGTCAAAAATGATTCAGGGGCCAGCAAAAATGTCTGACAGTGAGAGGGTTAAAGGGCTCAGGTTGTTGTGCTTGTGAGGAGGAAGGAGAGTGATTGGATTCTACTCTAAGCCAACTTTCATGGGAGAAAACACTGGGTACCAAAGGGCTCTTTGATCGAGCAGAGAAAAGCAAAATAAGTAATCGGTGGCTGGAATTTGAAGCCAGACAGATTCCAGTCAGAACTGAGGAACCAATTTTTAATGAACTCCCTCGGCAGTGGCAGAGTCTAAATGGTCATGGAAAAATAAGGATGTGAGTTACAAGAGCAAGAGTGACCGATGGAATCAATAAAATATCGACAAATCTTTATGTAAGTGTAGTAATAAGAAGATAAGAACAGCCCTACTGGGTCAGACCAAAGGTCCATCTAGCCCCGTATCCTGTCTACTGACAGTGGCCAATGCCAGGTGCCCCTGAAGGAACGAACAGAACAGTTGATCATCAAGTGATCCGTCCGCTGTCATCCATTCCCAGTTTCTGGCAAACAGAGGCTAGGGACTCCATTCTAATAGCCATTGATGGACCTATCCTCCTTGAATGTATCTAGTTCTTTTTTGAACCTTGTTGTGGTCTTGGCCTTCACAACATCCTCTGGCAAGGAGTTCCACAGGTTGACTGTGCGTTGTGTGAAGAAATACTTCCTTTTGTTTGTTTTAAACCTGCTGCTTATTAATTTCATTTGGTGACTTCTAGTTCTTTTGTTATAAGAATTAGTAAACAACACTTCCTTATCTACTTTTTATAAGAATTAGTAAACACTTCCTTATCTACTTTTTCTACACCCATCATGATTTTATAGACCTCAATCACCTCCCCCCTTAGCCATCTGTTATCCAAGCTGAAAAGTCCCAGTCTTATTAATCTTTCCTCATACGGAACACGTTCCATCCCCCTAATCATGTGTGTTGCCCTTTTCTGAACCTTTTCCAACTCCAGTGTCTCTTTTTTGAGATGGGGCGACCACATCTGCACACAGTACTCAGGATGTGGATGTACCATGGATTGATGTAGAGACAAGATGATATTTTCTGTCCTATTATCTATCCCTATCTTATTATTCCCAGCAGTCTGTTCGCTTTTTTGGCCGCCGCTGCACATTGAGTGGATGTTTTCAGAGAACTATCCAGTGACTCCAAGATCCCTTTCTTGAGTGGGAACAGCTACTTTAGACCACATTTTTGTATATGTATAGCTGGGATTATGCTTTCCAATGGGCATTACTTTGCCATGATCAACAATATAATAATAATACAATAGGAAACATTACAATGAGGAAATGACAACAGTCATTACTATAATTACCGTGATACGATGAAAATAGCTATTAGAATAAAAACCGATTGCAGTTCATTTGTCATCAAGAAGGAACATAAAAGCTTTTATAAATTGATATATTTCACTTGTCAGTGAGATGCACCTGCTTCCGGGGCGGGTTGTGTGTGTGGATCAAACTGGGGGGGGGGGATGAAATGCACCACCTCTGGAGTAGGGCAGGGGACTGTTTATACAGAGATCCTTTGCCCAGCACTGAGGTTTAGCTGCCTCTGGGATGGGGCAGGGGCACCGTTCATGCCTGGATCCTTCCCACAGCGCTGAGATGCAGCTGCCTCTGGGGTGGGCTATGGGAACTCTTTGTACAGGGATTCCCTCCCCCAGCGCTGAGATGCAGCCATGTTTGGGGTGGGGCCCAGCGGCTTGTAAATGACCTGACAGGAACACTTGGCTAGAGCTGCGAGGAGAGATTTCTCTCAGGCTATTCTTACCCAGGTAAGCATCTTTCATGTCCCCAGAGGTTCTCGATACATTGATGAAGCTCGGCTCCCCGCTGGTCCCGTACAGGTTTATCCCCCCGGACCAGTCATAGGCTCCCACCGCTCCCAGCACAGGCCCGTCCTAAACCGGCAGGCACGGCAAAGGGGACGGATTACAGGAAACAGACAGTCCAGCAAAATACAGCAAGGGAGAAAGAATTAGCAGCCTGAGTCACCTACTGCAGCACAGCCCCTCCCCAGGGGCCAGCACTGACTGCAAAGGGGGAGCACCCCATGGAGCCCCTGCCCCACTCCCTGCAACACAGCGCCCCCTAGCACCACACTGGGGCATTGGGGCCAGCACTGACTGCTAAATTAAAGCACTGGTTACTACTGTGGATTACTAAGGGGTGGTCTCTCCCGTCCAGGCATTAAGCCAGCCAGACTCTATGCAGGAAAATCCCAGCGCACGGCTGTGTGGGACAAGCACCGGGGGCAGGGGTCACTCACAGGGGACAGCAGGGAGCTGAAGCCATCCTGAGACATCTCCAGCTGGAAGGAGCTGCTGCTCTGGGACTGGGTGCCTGGGGATGGAGACAGACAGACAGACATGGGAGAGATCATCCCTAGAGAGACCTTAGGTGTCCTAGCCCCACAAGCCAGCCCAGTGCTCCTGAAAGGGAAAAGTCCCATGTCCCATTCCCTGGCCCCCTGAGCCAGCCTGTCCCCTGCCCTGGGGCTGGACTGGAGCCTGAGACCCTAGAGGGGAAAGGTCCCAGGTCCCATTCCCTGCTGAGCCAGTCAGCCCCACTGATCAATGCACATGGGTTAATTTGCCCCCCTGAGCAGTGCATTACAGGAGCAGCCAGAGTTGCTAGCACGTCAGCCTGGAGCTCAGATACTCTGGTGATGGGCACAGAGTGGACTCCTTAGATGGAAAGTGCCTCGATCCCTTTGTGATACAGAATCCCAGCAGCTCCCTGGGAACCTGTTTACACAGACCCAGAGCAAGTGAAGTGCTTCTCCCTGGTCCGGTACCTTCAATGGCGAAGATCTTCTCCTGCAGCTGGTTCTGGATGCCCTGGAGGGCATTAAAGTCATTCACCTGGAAGACATGCTCGTCGGTGGGCTTAGAGGCGATGTCATCGAGCTCCTGCTTGGCGCTGGACTTGGAGAAGGCATTGCCAACCTTCAAGAGGCAAAGGTGCAGGAGAGACCAGGGAAGAGTAATAGAAGAACATGAGCCTGGGTCAGACCAATGGTCCATCTCGCTCCGTATCCTGTCTTCTAACAGTGGCCATTGCCAGATGCTCCAGAGGGAATCAGATGTGATCCATCCCCTCGTCCCGTCCCAGCATCTGGCCGTCAGAGGCTCAGGGACACCCAGAGTATGGGGTAGCATCCCTGACCACCTTGGCTAACAGAATTGATGGACCTGTCCTCCATGAATGTATCTAATTCCTTTTTAAACCCAGTTATACTTTTGGCCTTCACGACATCCCCTGGGAAGGAGTTCCACAGGTTGAGTGTGTGTTGTGTGAAGAAATATTTGCTTTTCTTTGTTTTAAACCTGCTGCCTGTTAATTTCATCAGGTGACCCCTTTGTGGATTCCAGGTCTAGCTACGCCAATAAGTCATTTATGGTGTTTACAAACTTTATCTCCGCAAGCTGTCCTGAGGTGACAGGAACCCGGTTAAGATGGGAATAGTTGAAATCCCCCATTACAGTAAAACCTCCATTTAACGGACTAATTCGGGCAAGGGGGTGTCCGTTAAATGAAAAAGTCCATTATTTAAAAAAAAAAAAAAGAGCTGTCGGAGCAGCAGCCCGCCCAGCCACAGGGTCGTGGGGGCAGCTCCGCAGCCCGCCTGCTGCTGGGACCCGGGCGGCAGCCGGGAGCCGGCAGCCAGCCCGCCCGGGTTGATTTCTCCAGGGAGATTTCTTCATCGTTAAAAATACACTTCCTTTTCCTTGAATTCGGGGGGCTGGTATGAACCCAAGAGAGAGAGACAGAGAGAGAAGGAGGGGTGTATGGGGATAGATAATTAGGGCAAGTCTACACTACCTGCTGGCTTGGCGAGTAGTGATTGATCTATTGGGGATCGATTTATTGTGTCTAATTCAGACACAATAAATCGATCCCCGAGTGCTCTTCCCGTCAACTCTGGAACTCCACCACCACGAGAGGTGGAAGCAGAGTCAACAGGAGGTGGCGGCAGTCGACTTGCCGCCGTCAGGACACCCAGGTAAGTCGACCTAAGATATGTTGACTTCAGTTACGCTATTCGCTATTCGCATAGCTGAAGTTGTGTATCTTAGGTTGACCCCCCCACACACACACACCGTAGACCTGGCCTTAGTGTAGACAGAACCTCAACTAAGTAGAGGGTGCTAGATCTTTATCTTAGTGTTATATTGTTGAATTATATGTAATTATGTCATTAAATGATCTGATGGTGTGGGGAGGGGGATTGGAGGTCCAGTCCTGCCGGTGTGTGCTGGAGTTGGTATTTGCAGTGTTCCGATAAAGTCTCTGTGCTCCTGTAAGCAAGTGTTATAACTGCAAGATGGCACAAAACACTTCAGACTGAGAAAAATTGAGCTGGGCACGCTAATGAGGCAGGAAGGGGAGGGGCGAGAAACAAGCCGCAGCAGGCTTTCCTCCCTCTAGGAAAAACCACCGAGTCAACTACTGTTCGGGGAAGGACCGGCACCCCGAAGCCAGCGTGATCAGGCGGTGCCCGGCGAGGGGGCAGGGAAAGGGATTCATTTCCATGCTGTGAGTTTGCTGTTCTTGTTTTGCTTACGAGAAGTACTGGGACCTATCCTGAGGCCCGCCTTGTAAGTACTGGGAAATAAACCAGAGTAAAGAATTCAAACCCTCCGGAGCAGGAGAGACTCACTCCAGGTCCCTGTACCGCCAGAGAGAGAGATGCCGAGCGAGGGGAAGGAGCTGCCATGTCACAGAGATTGGTTTTGGACTCTGCAAACCTGTGACTTCCTGATTAGGCAGCAAGAACTGAGAAGGCCCCAGCACCTACACAGGTGGGTGACGTGATGGAGTCTGATCCCAGCCTGCCAGAAGATGAAGATACAGGAGATGCCAGGCACAAGGTGTCAGGGAAATTTCATGCCCTTCCCCAAAGGAAAGACACTGCGGCTACACGCCTGGAAAAACAGGTTGGATAAATAAAAAACCCAAACCAACGTCCTGTATCTTGGAGGGGACCTTGCGCCATGATTAAGAAACTAAATGACTTGTCTGTGCTCATAGAAGACACGAGAGCTCGCCCCTTTGTAATGCGCCGAGAGCCCCGTCCAGCAGATTCACTGAAGGAAAAGGGACGGCAAACCCAGACACTGCTCTACTGTTTTCCCGGAGGGATGTAGAAGAGAGTTTGGAGACACCCCAGTGGGTTCCTGGGGGTCATAATGGGAGCCAGCTGGGGAGGTGGAAATTGCCAGGGTGTTTGACCTGGGCGGGTTAGCCGGATGTTCTGTCCTGTCTGTGTGTGCTGGAGTTAGTACTTGCAGTGAGCCCACAAATCTCTGTGATTCTGGAGGTGAACATTATGACACATAGCTAGAGCTCACCCCGATGGCGTAGCGGATGATCCCAGCTGACTCTGCCTCTGGAATCACATCTGAGTATTCAAGGGGATCAGTTTTGCTACCATCTGTTACCACTATGAGAATCTTGGTAGCGGCATCCCGGGATCCTTTCCAGGAAACGAACAGCTCCGTCCTGGAAATGGGGCACAGGCGGGGGGGGGGGGGGTGTTAGTTCTTTCAGACTCCATGTCTGTGGGGTGGGAGGGGAAGTGCTTGTAGGGGAAGAGGAGGTACCTACACCACTTTCCAGATTGCAGTGGCTGTGTAGGTAAAGCCTCCGAGCTTTCTAACTTGACTGACGAGTGAATCTATGTCGCGGGTGCTCTTGAACTTGTTGAAGTCAAAGTGCTCCCGGAAGGAACTGGAGAACTGCATGAGGGCAAACTGGGAGACAAGAGGGGAAGAGGGCAGGGTGGAGGAAGAGTGGGTTAGAATAGCTGAGATGCTGGGGCATCGGGGTCAACACAACTGTGAGGGGAAGGACCCGTATGCGCCCCCAGCCCGCTCCCTGCAGCTCAGCCCCCTCGGACGCTGCTCAGCCGGCCAGGGGCAGGGGATGCCGGCGGCTCAGGGGTCTGGAGTCAGCGGCTGCCAGTTACCAGCGTGTCGGTGCCACGGAAACGCCCTATGACCTCGATGATAAATGTCTTCATCCTTTTAAAGTCCTGGGAACCAACGCTGCCGGAGCCGTCGATGAGGAACACGATGTCTGTGGGGTGTTTGGGGCACTCTGTGGAATGGGGCGCGGGGGAGGGGGGTTACCCAGAGAAATTCAGCTTGATAGCCCAAGAAATACAAAATGGCAGTGAAACTGCCAAGACCTCTGCCCCTCTAGCCTGGTATCCCGCCTCCTCCCTGCTACCCTGCAACAGGACCATGGGTCCCCTCCCTGCTGCCCCAGATCACACCAAGGGCCCATCTAGCCTTATTCCTCCTCCTCCCCTGCTGGCCCATATGCCCCCACTGGGTACCGGCTCCCCACCCCCCAGGCTGCCCCTCACCTGGCAGACTGTCCGGGATGCGCCGGAGCTGCCGGAGGCTCTGGTCCAGGAGGAAGCAGTAGCCTTTGAGGTACATGTTCTCCCCACAGGCCTGGTGCACTGTGGGGCCGCACACCTGGGCACAAGAGAGGGACGGGGTCACTGGGTGCCCCCTGAGGAGAGCCACAGTGTGGGAGGGTCAGGGCCTGCTGCCCCATGGACATGCAGAGAAAGCTCCTGCCAGGGCAGGGGACTCCCATAGGCCAGACGGGACCCCAGGATCCAGCACTTGCTTCCCAGAGGGGACGGGGAGTGACTCGGGGACATCACCTGGTTATCACACTCCCTGCTACCGCAGCGCACAATCACGGTCACCATGGCTACATCAACCGGCTACACCCCTCCCTGCTATGGCAGTGCACAGTCAAGGATGCCATGGTGAAGTCATCCAGTTGCCACATGCTCTTCTATGATAGTGCACAATGGATATCGCCATGGCAACACCACCTAGTTACCTCCATCTCTTACAATATCATCTCATGGCCACTGTCTCCGTGGTGATGTCAGCTGGTCACCGTGTTCACTGCTAAGTCAGCTCAGACACTGTTGTCTGTTACCGAGTCACAATGACGTCACCCAGTCGTCAACTCTGCCCCAGTACCCCAGTCACGCTGACATGGCCCAGTTACTACCAGCTGTGAGGAGTGGGGTTGGGGGAAGCTGCCCCATGGCATTCCCAGGGAGCGAGTGTCAGATCCCCATCCCAGTACCCATCCCCCTCCCGATACCTACCAGGAGTTTAGAGTCCCGGGCGGCCAGAGACAAACCAAGGGACATCTTCACAGCATCAGAGGGCCCTGCAGGGAGGGGAAAGATGGACACCAGAGTGAGCAAATAAACCCCACCCCCTGGACAGAACCCAGGAGTCCTGATACTCAGCCCTGCCCTCATCACCACCCCACTCCAACCCACTAGACCTCATTGGGGATAGAACCCAGGAGTCCTGACACTCAGCCCTGCCCTCATCACCACCCCACTCCAACCCACTAGACCTCATTGGGGATAGAGCCCAGGAGTCCTGACACTCAGCCCTGCCCTCATCACCACCCCACTCCAACCCACTAGACCTCATTGGGGATAGAGCCCAGGAGTCCTGACTCCCAGACCCCTTTGCTCTAACCCACGGCCCAACACAGCACAGGGTGCACCTACTCTGGATGGGGATCTCCTGGCAGCGTCCGGAGTCCGGGTCGCACTTGTAGACTTTGCCGGTTTCATTCACGTCTCCCATCTGCAGCGGGGCCCCGACGAGCAGCCTGCGGGGAGAGAGACGAGGGGGGCTCAGGGGACGCCTTGCAAACCCAGGGGAGTGGAGCCCAGGAGGGGCAGCCCAGACAGACAGGCCCCTCGGGGGTGGATTTGAGGCACGTAACTATGGGGCCTGAGGCTACGTTCAGCCCTTACCCCCCAGCTCTGGAATCCCCGAACTGCACCACGCTCTGCCCAAAACCCGCTGCAGCATCCTGGAAGGTGATGGGTCTCTCCACCTCCACGCTGAATCCACAGCTCGGTGCCAGCACTGCAGGGGTTAAACAGACATCCATTAGAGATTCCCCTGTGCAGAGTGGGGGCCCAGGGACCAGCCCCTCTTGTTTCTAGAACAATCCCCCAGTCCCCCTGCTTTAAGCCACTAGACCCCACTCCCCTCCCAAAGCTGGGTATAGAACCCAGGAGTCCTGACTCCCCGCACCTCTCCCCCAGCAGCTCATGGAAACTTCCCTCATGTCTCACCGTTGAGAGTTATTTCTTGAGAAACGTTCCATGCAAATCAGGCGCCACAGATTTATGGACTGAACCGCCAGAAGGAACCACTGCGATCACCTACCTGACTTCCCGTGTAACACGCAGGGCCGGCTCTAGGTTTTGTGCACTCCCAAACTGCACCACACTCAAGCAAAATATTTTTTGGCTGCCCCCCACCACAGCCCTGCCCCTCCCTCCCTCCCCCCCCCCCCCCCGCATTCCCCTGCTGCCCCAGCACTGGGCTTTCCCCCTCCTCCCACACGCACCCCCTGCCACCCAGCTCTGGACTACCCCCTTTTCCCCTCCACCAGTGCCCTCCCCCCCAACCTGCACCCTCCTGCCGCCCCAGCCCCGGGTCACTGGTTGCTCGCTCCCAGGGTGGGTCATTCAGCAGGAATTTTGGATGTGCACACAACACCAGCAACCTACTTAAATGAGGAAAAGTTGAGGTGCCTTTATTATTCTTTTGTTCCACTATTTGTTTCTATGGGGAATTTGCCAACGCGATATCAGTCTTCCTTGTAAACAAATATAACTTTAACAAAATGTCAGTGACTGGTGAAAATAGCAATTCCCGTCCTAAGAACCATGGGGAAGCATTTCTTGCTCAAGTTTGTCCGACTTTTTCTACAGCAAGATATTTGATTTGGGGGAAATGAAGTAACAGCTGCCCGAATTCAGCTTGAGTACCCCTGAATTTGGAGGCGTTCAAATCTGGAAGGCAGGGGCTAGATTCCCTTTCTGAATAGTAGCTACAACTGGAAAGGAAAAGTCAATTTCTGCTTCCCTGGCTCAGAAGTGGGAATCCTTCTGCGCGCCTGGGACTGTACCTAAAGCTTCCCAGGTCCCCTAGTAGATCCTCCCCTCCCTTACTTTTCATTTTAAATTCTAGTGGGAGCCACGTACCTCCCTTGCTAGGCTTCAGATTGAGAGGTGAACTGTCCATTTACTCGCCCCAGTTCCTTCTTTGAGGGCTGCAAGGTGAGGTCACACCAGTATCCCTAATCCAGTCTGGGGAAGTCTTCTGAAGGGGATATTTGGGCCAAAGCCTTCTACTCCTTGGGCATACTTGTTCCCTGTTCTAGGGTTACCATACGTCCATATTTTCCCGGACATGGCTTGCTGATGGGTTCAAGGGGGTGGGTGGCTGACAGGTGGGGGGGGGGGTGGAAAAGGGTCGGGGCAGTCAAGGGACAGGGAACGGGGGTGTTGGATGGGTCGGGGTTTCTGGGGGGGCATCCAGGGGACAGGGAGTGGTTGGATAGGCGTGGGAGTCCCAGGAGTCTCTCAGGGGGTGGGGTGTTGATAGGGGTCGGGACAGTCAAGGGGTGGGGTCCTAGATGGGCAGTTAGGGTGGGGGGCCTCAGGAGGGGGCGGTCAAGGACAAGGAGAAGGGAGGCTTAGATATGGGGTGGGGTCCCAGGGGGCAGTTAGGGGCAGGGGTCCCGGGAGGGGGCGATCAGGGGACAAGGAGCAGCAAGCTGCAGATGAGGTCTCAGCTCCCTCCCCCTCCCTTTCCTGTTGAGAGCCGCCAAGGGAATGCTGGGAAATGTAGTTCTTTCCTGGCTCTATGGGCGGGAAGCTAACCAAGGAACTACTATCAGGCAGGTTTTCTAATCTTCTAAACATCCCGGTGCCTCTTCTCTGACCCCTCTCCCGTGTATCAACCTCCTTCTTCATCCTGGTTAATGGCCATTAATGGTCTTAACCACCATGAATTACTCAGTTGTCTTTAAAACCCTGTTATAGGTCTAGCCTTTACAACCTCCTCAGGCAGGGAGTTCCACAGGTTAACTGTGCGCTGTGTGAAGAACTTCCTTTTATGTTTTAAACCTGCTGCCCATTCATTTCATTTGGTGGCCCTTAGTTCTTATATTATGGGAAGAAGTAATAACTTTTCCTTATTCACTTTCTCCACCCCACTCATGATTTTATAGACCTCTATCATATCCCCCCTTAGTCTCCTCTTTTCTAAGCTGAAAAGTCCCAGCCTCCTTAATCTCTCTTCATATGGGACCCGTTCCAAACCCCTAATCATTTTAGTTGCCCTTCTCTGAACTTTTTCTAATGCCAGTATATCCTTTTTGAGATGTGGTCTCCTCAAGATGGGGCTGCACCATGGATTTATATAAGGGCAATAAAATATTCTCCAACTTATTCTCTATTCCTTTTTCAATGATTCCTAACATCCTGATTGCTTTTTTGACTGCCGCTGCACACTGCGTGGATGTCTTTAGAGCAGTGGTCGCCAACCTTTTAGAGGTCACGGACCACTAAAGTCCCCCCCCCGAGCGGCGCGGCACCGCAGCCCCGCCCCCCCCTCCAGCGGGGGGGGGGGGCTGCGATGCCGTGCTGCTCGAGCGGGAGGGGGGAGGGGCGCAGGAGCGGCCGCGGTAGCCGGAGGCTCGCTCTCTCTGGGGGGGGGGCTCCCGCCGCTTCCCTCACCCCCCCGCCCCATAGGGGCACAGTCTCGCGGCGCCGCGCCCCTCACCCCCCCGCCCCATAGGGGCACAGTCTCGCGGCGCCGCGCCCCTCACCCCCCGCCCCATAGGGGCACAGTCTTGCCGCGCCGCGCCGCTGCACCCTGCTCTGGGCAGGCGGGGGATGGGGGCTCCCGCCGCTTCCCTCACCCCCCTGCCCCATAGGGGCACAGTCTTGCCGCGCCGCTGCACCCTGCTCTGGGCAGGCAGGGGGGGGCTCCCGCCGCTTCCCTCACCCCCCCGCCCCATACACTCTCGCGGCGCCGCGCCGCTGCACCCTGCTCTGAGTAGGCGGGGGGGGCCTCCCGCCGCTTCCCTCACCCCCCCGCCCCATACACTCTCGCGGCGCCGCGGCGCTGCACCACGGTCCGTGCAGGCAGGGGGCGGGAGCTCCAGCCGCTTGCCTCCCCGCCCCACAGGGGCACACTCTCGCGGCGCCGCGCCACAGCACACTGCTCCTGCCGCTTGCCTCCCTTCCCCTCCCCCCCCGCCCCAAAATTTCCCCACGGACCACCCAAATTTTCTGACGGACCACCAGTGGTCCGCGGACCACTGGTTGGCGACCGCTGCTTTAGAGAACTAGCCATGATGACTCCAAGATCTTTTTCCTGATTAGTTGTAGCTAAATCATATTGTATGTATAGTTGGGGTATTTTTTCCAATGGGCATTACTTTACATTTATCCACATTAAATTACATTTGCCATTTTGTTGCCCAATCACTTAATTTTGTGAGATCTTTTTAAAGTTCTTCGCAGTCTGGTTTGGTCTTAACTATCTTGAGCAGTTTAGTATATTATCTGCAAACTTTGGCACCTCACTGTTTATCCCTTCCTCCAGATCATTTATGAATAAGTTGAATAGGATTGGTCCTAGAACTGACCCTTGGGGAACACCACTAGTTACCTCTCTCCATTTGGAAAATTTACCATTTATTTCTACCCTCTCTTCCCTGTCTTCTAACCAGTTCTCAGTCCATGAAAGGATCCTCCCTCTTATCCCATGACCGCTTAATTTACATAAGAGCCTTTGGTGAGGGACCTTGTCAAAGGCTTTCTGGAAATCTAAGTCCAGAATGGGTCTGATGTGTCCAGGCCTCTCACACACAAGAGATGTGACTGTTCAGATCAGTTCCTGTCTGCATTCTGTAAAACTTGCCCATAGCAGTTTTGCCCTGGCCTCTTCTTTTGTCATTCAGTTTCGGGCGCATTCATAAACACTGTGCATACCCTCACCTTTGGGGCGAAGCCAGACTCTTAGGCACCTGCTCCCCTACTTGGTGTAAACATTGCTGGTGCCAATCGGAAACAAACACAAACAGGTTTTGGGCCCCCTCCCCTATGACACCTCTGTGATGTCATAGTTATGGCTCTGTCTGCACATGGCAGACAGGGAGAGGAGAAAGAAAACCGAATCTTGTGTATCCTGTCCTGTACCCCCGTAACCGAGCTTGATCGCCTTGAAGCCTCAGGCTCACGTGTTTCAAACAGCTCACGTGTTTCAAACAGAGCTTCTACGTTTGCCGATCGTTATGCGCTGGTTTGTATTTGTAAGTATCGATTATTACTAAATGCTGTATTTTTGTTTAGAAATATTGTTAGTAGGTATTTTAGTCATTGCGTGTTTTAAGTTTCATTAAATCTATTAGCTAATCAAACGCTGCTCCCTTACCCCTTGTAATTATCCCCAATAAAATTTTAACTTGATTAATTTTAATTGTGTGTGGGTGTGTCTGCAGTTCGTGTCGTGACCCATACTCTCCTTGCATCCCTTACCACATAGTCTGTTGCCATGTGCAGCCTGGTAAATAACAGGCCTGCCTATTTTTCGCCCCTGCAAGTCCGTGGCAATCCACAGTGACATTGAAGCGGGGGGGAGCGGCTGTGGTTTTACAGCAGGATTGTACAATTGCAAACGCTGCGTCCACTTCACACCTGCCGGACCCTCCCCCCACATCCTACCGAGCACACACACATCCCACAGAGAAGGGGAGTCACATCTGTGACCCACTCCCATCCCAGGGAGTCTGGGGGAACAGAACAGCGAGGGAACGGAACCCAGGAGTCCTGATTATCAGCCCCCCCACCCAACCCTCCTCTAAGCCAATAGAGCCCCATTCCCCTCCCAGATCTGGGGAGAGAACCTAGGACTCCTGATGCCCAGGTCCCCCTCCTGTGATCCCCCAGCCCCCTAGAGCAAGCCAGGGATAGGACCCAGGAGTCCCGACCGTCCCGTTGCTTCCATCCCCCTGCCAGAGGGGCACTCACTGGGCACCCATGTGGAGTTGTTCCCAGTTCCTCTGGCTGGCACTTACCTGCGCACAGGTAGAGGAGCAGAGGCAAAGGGTCCATCCTGCGCCGGGTGAGGGGTGTGTGTGGAGCGGAGAGTGAGAGGCTCAAGGATGCTGCTGGGAGAGGAGGCAGCAGAGTGCAGAGGAAACTGAAGTCTTATCGGAAAAGGGAGAAACACTGACCAGAGGAAGGAGAGTGTATTGTGAGGAGGCAGCAGAATGAAAGAAGGCTACATTGAGACAAACGAACACACTACACCAAGAGACAAAAACCACCGACCAACCAATGCAGCTACTTTGAAACATGCACACAACTACACTGAGATAAAGACACAAACTTCTACATTGAGACACACACACACATTGCCTTACATGGGTGTGTGTGGGTCACACACACACAGGCATGCAACTAGACAGACACAAAAACGTTAGATCAAGCCATACCCTTACACTGAGAGAGACACACAACTACACAGACACATGCACAATTAGACACCACACACACAACTATGCTGAGACACAGACAGGCACACAATGATACTGAGACACACAAAACACTGTCACCCAAACACATGCACAGTTCCACACCATCATAATTGCACACACAATATGATAGAAACAACCAGTCATCAATAGTCACAATCCCACAAACTCCTGCACTGACACAGAGTTTTCTTACACTCAGTGGCAACCCCTGGACAGACGCTGCCTTCCCAGCGGTTCCCACTGGAGTGAACCCCTCTGGGCCGGTGCCTCCCCTTCGGCTGTGTGGGGTGTGAGAAGGGCAGGGGGCTCCCAACTCATCTGCACCAGTGGGGAGCTGGTACCCCAGTCCCGGGGCTGCTCCATCCTCAGGCAGCTCACAGGAGCGAGGCCGGGCTCTGCTAGACCCGGGCCAGAAC
The DNA here is from genome assembly GCA_032164245.1 of Sternotherus odoratus. Taxonomy (NCBI): domain Eukaryota; kingdom Metazoa; phylum Chordata; order Testudines; family Kinosternidae; genus Sternotherus; species Sternotherus odoratus. The sequence continues at coordinate 103,966,130 of JAVMKO010000006.1, read as the reverse complement.
GGAGGAAACTCGGGGAGCGGGGTGGGTTTCACCAGCACACTGGGTTTCACTTCCTCTAAGTTGCGTTGCTGGGTGACGGCTAAGCAGCCCCTGTGGTCCACCCTGCCAGGGGCCGCATCGCAGCGGCGGTCAAGTGCTCACTGTATAGCCAGTCCCCGTGCCCCAGCCCAGATGTGGGTGATTCTCATTCACTCTGTGATCCAGAGGAACATAGAACCACAGGGTGAACAGGGACCACAACAGCCATTCAATCTAACCTCCGCCCACATTGCCAAGATGGGAGATTTGTTGTGTCTAAACCATCTAGGACAGATGAAAAAACTCTAGTGAAGGAGTTTCCGTGGCCTCCCTAGGCAGGTCCGTTCCATCGTCCCGCTGTTCTTACAGTCAGGAAGTTTTTCCTGAGATTTAATCTAAATCTGCCATGTTGTAGTTTGAACCCATCGGCCCTTGTCCTGCCCTGTGTGGCCGGGGAGAACAACTTTTCTCCACTTTTTTATGGGAGCCATTCAAGTATCTGAAGAGCGCTGCCACGTCTCCCCTTCATCGCCTCTTTCCCAGGCTTAAACCTCCCCAGTTCCTTCAGCCTTTGCTCATATGGCTCCATTTGACCCCTTCTGTCTTTGTCGCTCGCCTCTGTATCCTTTCCAGTTTCTCTGCACCCATTCTATACAGCCGTGACCAAAATTGGACACAGTTCTCCGGCTGAGGCCTAATCAGCACGAGTAGACCAGTACTATCACTTCCCATCACTTGCATGCTGAGCCACTGTTAATGCAACCTAAAATAGCATTATTTTTTTTGCAACATCATCACATTGCTGACTCATGTTGTGATCCACCACAACTCCCAGATCCTTCTCAGCTGCAAAGCCAGTTTCCCCCCCACTCTAGATTTGTGCATTTGTTTTTTTTCTTCCCTCTGTGTCTCTCTCCACCCATCACCCCCCAGACAGGGTATAGGCCAACCACAGAGCACTCTCTCTCTCTCGTTGGTGTTTCAGTAGCAAGTTGGTTCCCTACAGGGTGGAGTTGCTAGCCCCATGCCCATGTTAAGCCTACAGCACCTGGTAGTCCTAAGAGCTCTCCCATCCAAGTACTAGCCAGGCCTGACCCTGCTTAGCTTCCAAGATCAGACAGGAGTGTTCAGGGTGGTTTAGCCATACTTCCCTCTGTGTAGAGCCTTATATTTGTCTTTTTGCTGAATTTAATTTGGTTGTCTAAAAAGAACAGTTCTCCAATTTATTGAGATCCCTTTATCCTTTAAAGTACTGGCTTATGCACACACACACACACACCAGCTTTGTGCTATCTGCAGACTTGATCAATAAGCTTTCTATTCCTACCTCTAGGTCATTAATAAAGATATTAAACAACACTGGGTCCTTGTGGAACAGATCCAGTCTGACATTGTAGACAAGCCCTTCACCGCTCATTGCACAAATGAGTCCGAGACCCCACTGTTGCCAACACCAGTGCCCTTTTATTTCCTTGTGCAAACCCACACCACCTCCTATATACAGTTATTTACACTATATACAAGTACACTTGCTTAGCGGACAGCTAACTCCTGCAGCTAGCCAGGAACAACAGCCACTTGCTCCTCCCTTTCCTGGTTCCCCCCTGTGCACTTCCTTCCTGCCAGCTTTATCCTTCTGGCCTGGAAGGTGCACAGGTGCTTTCCCTTAAGCCCTTCCTTCTAAGAGCCACACCCTGCCAGCTCTAATTAACTCCCCTGACTGGGAGCGGAGATAGCAGGAGCTGAGCTAACAGGGGCTGGCTCAGAGCTTCTTGGCCAGCACCCTGTTACAGACATCCTTCCATTCATAGCTACTCTTTCTTTGTGGTTGTTTAACCAATTTTGTATCCGGTTAATGGGAGTTCCGGCGAGCCTGCATTTCTCCAGCTTACTTATGAGAATGGCATGGGGGACTGGGTCAAAGCCTCGCTGAAATCCACCTAGATTATGTCCAGCGCGTGTTTCTCCCCCTCCACCAAACCAGCCACCCTGTCAAAGAAGGAAATCAAGCTGGTTTGGCATAATTTGTTCTTGGTAGCTCGATGCTGGCTGCTGGTGATCACCCCGTCATCCTCCAGGTACAGTATTCGCAAATTGAATGTTTTATATGTTGCTCTAGTAGCTTCCCAGGTATCAAAGTCAGGCTGACTGATCTAGTCTTCCCAGTTCCTCCCTTTCCCCCTTTTTAAGAATAGGCCCCACATTAGCCCTTCTCAAGTCTTCCGGGACCTCTCCTGTAATCCACCAATTTGTAAATATTGTTGCTAGTGGCACTGAGGTTTCTCCAGCTAATTCCTCCAGTAGAATTACCAACTATGACAGTGCTGTTCCTGGTGGGACCCAACTGTGAGTGTCAGATCAGGACAGATTGCTTCCAAAGGGGCAACTACAGCCCAAAGCTGGGGTTTTTCCACACTAAGGCAAACCAAACCAGCTAAACAGAAAAGACTTCGGTCTCACCCCACTGGCTAACCACAAGTCACACAAGCAATTCCCTTAGACACTCCAGATTCCCAGTATCACCACCACCAGCCACCTGTTCTGGGGATCAATGGTTATGAAAACCAATCCCCCAAATAAAGAAAACTGTTCTCCCCAATTCCAAGGAATCAGGCCCCAGACCCAGGTCAATATACCAATCAGATCTTACCACAAATCACGCTGTTGCCAATCCTTTAGAATCTAAAATCTAAAGGTTTATTATACAAGGAAAAAGGTATAGGTGAGGGTTAAGAATGGTTAAAAGAAATCAATTACATGCAGTAATGGCACATCTCTTAGTTCAGGCTTGCAGCAAAGGTAGAATAAACTGCAGGTTCAAATCAAAGTCTTAGAATACACCCCATTTAGGGGTGGGTCAGCACCTTAGTTCATAGTTCACCTGTGTAGCAAAGTCCATTCAGAGCTGGAAGCAAGGCAGGCTGAAAACTGGAGGTAAAAGACAAAATGGAGTGGCTGTAGCAGCTTCATTTATAGTTTTTTTTTTTTCCAGGTGCAAACACCTCTTTCTTCCTGCTGAGAAAAGTCCAGCCCCATGGAGTCCTGGAGTCACATGGGCAGATCACATGTCCATGCATGACTCATATTTGCAGGCAGCAGCCATTATGCCCAGGCTTCCTCTTGTAGACTTTTTGTCTGGATTGGAGCATTCCAAGCTCCCAGAGTCCATTGTGTTGCTGATAGTCCCTTAATAGGCCATCAGGCAGCCCAAGCCAAGCTGACGCCCAGTATTCAGGAATCTTCTTCCCCAGCAGAGCACAATATTTGGAAGACAGACAGTCCAGAGCCAATATTCATAACTTCAACTGCCAAATTGATACACACATATGGAATAGATACATACATAAGACACCTGTTATGACCCCCTTCACATAATATTTCGTGCACCCATTGATCTACACGGTACCAAACTATTTCAGTAGCGTGACACCCCCTTACCATTCACTCCAGATGGTAGTGGTGGCGTTGAGGCAAGGAGCTCACAAGCTGTCAGAGACCATTGAAGAAACACACAACTCAACTTTGATCAAAGGGGAAACTGAGGCACCCTCCTCTCGGTCCAGAAAGGGGGGTTGGCAGCAGCTCCGTTTATTATCAGTACCAAGCAGACTTTTATAGAGTATATTCAAAGGGGAGGGGGAATGGGTGGAGGGTGGGAAAGACCTACTTGAAGCATGCGCATCAGCAAACCCTTACATCAATCCTAGGTCAGTGCCCTCTTGAGACACCTGGTGTGGGGACCTTGAGAAAGCTTACATGATGCCAATCAGCTTATGAATAAGAGTCTATTTGTTCCCTAGCAAAGTCGTTACATACATAGAATATATTAGCTCATCTAGTGAAGCCTACAGACTGCTTATTGTCTGAGACAAGGTTACATTCCAGGGACTGAGAAGGTTACCACAACAACCGGGTGTCAAAGCAATATTTCACTGAGCCTCTATGACTCAAGCGAATGCTTGTACAAGCCTTGGGAGTTTAACTATGTGATTGCTGGTGAGGAAGAATACAGGTGGGAAGGAGCTAGGGAAATTGAGTTAGCCCTAACAAGAGCTTCCACACGTAGCAAAATCCCATCCAGAGATAGATGCTAGCTGAAGGTTGCAGATTAAAGACAAACATGGAGGAAGTGTCTCCCAGGTTTTATAGTCTTTCCCTCTTCTTCCTCTTATCTAGAGTCCAAAAGCAAAATGAAGGTTCATAGTCACATGGTCCAATTACCCCACTCTCCACAATTCAGTTTCTGACCAGTCAGATCGCATTCCTGGAAAAGCTGGGGTGTGGACAGGCATCTGCAGAGTTCATTATGTAGCTGATGACCCTTAACGGCCCATCAGCCAAGTTAACAACAGCTTGTCTGAGATTTTGCCCAGAAGCCAAGCCTAAATTTGAAACACAGGCACTACATAGCCCCTATCCATAACTTTGACTACAAAAAGGTACATACATACATCTAGATTAAACATAATCAGCAGACCATAATCTGGTCGCAGAAACCTTATTTGACCCCCTTCACATAATATTTGGTACCCCAATGATCTATATGGTCCCAAATTATTTCAGTAACGTGACACCAACTCTCATGACTTTGTCATGGGGTTTGTGATCATTCATGTTTTCTTTATAGCCCCAGCTCCTGGAGTCAAGTGGCTATGTCATGATTTCAGCCTTCATTCAAAGTATGTTTAGAGCCCTTGTGGCTGGGGAGAAAGCTTCAAAACATGCCACCCACCATGCAGCTTAAAGGCCCAAAATGCAGAAGACAAATAAAAAGAATGCAACAGTTACAGTTTTTACCTAATCTCATGATTGTTTTTTAAAATCTCATGATTTTTGGTGAGCCTGCCTCATGATTTTTGAACAGGTGGAGTTGGCAACATTGCTTCAGGACCCTCCAGTGAACAGTAGCCAGCTCTGCTGATTTCAATTCATTGAGATGGGTCAGAAGAGCTCCAGTGTTCTTTACTTATCCCGACCGGCTTCCCGTCCCCTTTAGTGTCGGTGGGAGCTTCGCTAGTCACCCGCTCGCCTGTGATCTTTTGTGAGAAGACTGAAGCAAAGTAGCTTTGAGCAACTTCCTTCCTATCATCTTCCGACACCAGCTCACCTTCTCCCCTGAGCACTCGACCCTCCGCCATCTTGGATCTTTCCTTTTTGTCTGAACATGCAGAAATGGAAAGAAAAACACTGAGGGGAGTTGGTACCTTCAGAAAAATAGGGAACCAGTGAGGCAAGCTAGCTCCTAATTTCTCCAATTCTTATCTGGAACCAACCTTTGGTATCTGATTGCACGATAGAGGAGGAAGTGGAAAACCACACCGAGAGCCAGGACCCTGTTCCCCATTCGAAAATAGACAGAAGGACCCTCGTTCATGTCCTTGTGCCTTCAAACCTCCACAGCAACCACGTGATTTCCAGGCTGAGCATTGATACAGGGATCCCTTGCCCAGCACTGAGATGTAGCTGCCACCGGGTGGGACACAGAGTGTGAGGTTCTTTACAGGACACCACCAACTGTGCACCACTGTCTCACCCCTGTGTCCTAGAAGGAGTGAGCTTTACTGGAGATTAGACTTGCTGACAGCTCCCAGACACTCGTCTGTCTACCTCTCCAGCCAACTGCCAGTCTTCCCCTGGCCTTGCCGGTAACAGTCAGCGGCCCCAGGTCCCGAGTTCCCCAGAGACGTTACTCTGCCGTGCTCGGTCCCTCTCCCGGGACACTCACAGGGATTTTTCTTTGCTGCCTCCGAAGAGACAGCGTCCACACACCAGCCTGTTAGCTTAGCCGGGGACTCACTTCATACCTCAGTACAACAGCACGGAGATAGTTTGTAATAAAACTAAGTTAATGAACAAAGAACAGAGATTGAAGTGATACTAAGCAAGAGGAAAAGGGACGGGTCTGGCTATGAACCAGACACGCTGTCAAGGGCCTAAAACTTAATCTTAGCGAGTTACAATCTTTGCTTGAGTAATTTTCTCACTGTCGCCCGGTTTCCACCATCTCTAGCTCCCCCAGCCCAGGGTCCCAGCGGTCCCAGAATCAGAGGGTGCTCCCCCCAGTGTGCTGGAAACTAGAATGTCTTTTGGGTCCCTTGTACTTCCCCGAAGCCCATTGTTGCCCCCAGAGTCAGGACGACTCCCAGACGTGCCAGACTCTGTCCCCGGTGAGCTCACCAAGCTCTTCCCTCCATTGCTCATTAGTTCAGTTGCTTCGTTTAACTTCTGTGTCCATGGACGTTCATTGTCCTCGGCCTGCCGGGGAGGCAGGTAAATCCGCGTTCCCTTGTCAGGGCGGGCTCGGGGCGGGGACTTCCTCCCAAACACCTTCCAAGAACGTATTTCCGACACACGTCTAGAACTCCGAACACCACCCCTGTGAGTACATCACACAAGGGATCTTTGTGCCCAGCGCGTCACTAGCTTGCGTCCAATGGGACTCCCAGGGTCACACGGCTGCAGAGAGTCCATGTCTGATGGCTGATCCGTAGACATTGGCTCAAAACCCGCTTTCCAGGACAGGGCGTCTGCAACTAGATTTTCCTTAATTTAGACGATCTATTCTCTGTGCATCAGGCTCCACTGCAGCGGATTGTTTCAGTGCCATGACATGCTCGCAACCCTAACCACACCCCCTAGGAGCTTTCCAGAGCCACTGATTTCCAGGGTACAGGCCCCCATCCAGTGAATGGGAAAGATAGTCTCCTTGGTCCCGGATGTACAGCTTTGCATTTGACCGGGTTAAGACACAGCTGTGACTCTGGCAGATCAGCTACCAGCTCATGCCAAGTCCTCATGGCACGTTGACACAGCTGGGAACTGGTCTGGCTCACCCGTGGGGTTGGCATTGATAAATTAGGTCTTAGATTTTTGACAAAGGTGTGTCGTGTTTAGACTTTATGAAATGCTTGTGGACACTGCTGCAGGCATTGGTCTCATTGAAATATCTGTACCCCATGTTATCGGGTTAGACTGAGGACACAGACCCTGGGAAGCTCCGCCTCATGGGTTTGACAGGCAGCAGCCCCAAGGCTCCTGATTGGCTCCCTGCCCTATATAAACCCAAGGGGTGTCAGGACTGGTCCAGGCAACAGCATGGTTCTTCGGTCGCTGCTACGACTGTTCCTGCTCGATGCTCCGGGACTCCTGGCTTGACCTCGGCTTGACTTGGACTCCCCAGGCTCAACCACCGCCCCCTCCAGTACCGGTCCGAGGACACAATCCATACGATTGTGTCTGCTCCGCTTCTCATGACCTGCTGTGGACACAGACCAGGGGCTGCTCCCCCTCGAGGGTTTGACAGGCAGCAGCCCCAAGGCTCCTGATTGGCTCCCTGCCCTATATAAACCCAAGGGGCATTTCAGTCTCTGCCCCGGCAGCCGTGTGGGTCTTCTGTATCTGCCATGACTGCCCCTGGTCCATGCTCTTCTCTCTGCTTTCTGAGCTACAGGGCCGGTTCGGGGTCTTTAAAGGGCCCAAATCCCATTGTAGGGCTCTGCTCCTATGGCTGAAGATTTGTCTGAGGCGGTGCCAGCGGTGCCAACCCATTACGTAGGCTGGGCGAGACGTTCCAGTGGCCAGCAGAATGCGACAAAGCCTTCTCAGAGTCGGACAAAGGCTTCTGTGACTGCCCCTGTCTGGGCCTACCCAGGTTTCAAACCCCCTTCGTATTGGACACAGATGGCTCAAGGGCCGGAGCTTATTACAGCCAAAGTCCAGTGGAACGATTCCCCAATATCTAGATGGGAATGACAAGCACACCCCGAAGCAGAGAGCAAGGAATTGGTGTCCAAGGGGGATGGGGGTGGTTAGTAAGAAATGGCCGTCTCCTCTCTTTCCCCATAACTTGCTGAAATGCAAATATTCCTGCTCACGTGTTGGACCCGTGAATGGGGGGCATGGGAGGTTTGCAGGAGTGGACTTCAGAACAACATAAAGATTCCCAAATAGGGAACCTAGATTTCAGAAAATCATTCCGCAAACCCAGCCACCGTGGAAGCTCGCTTTTACTGTAGTAGGGGGGCAGGATGCTGTCTGACAGCTGGAACACTCCTGTCCCTGCTGCAATATTTTGTAAGATGTTTTTCACACCAAGTTAGATCTGAGATCTGATCTTGACAGAAAGATGCTGTGTCCATATAGAAATACTTAAGACAGTATCACTGGTAATTTGCTCAATTCTGTATTTTCTGAGAGGGGAGGGGATGGTTCTGGGTTGGATAAACCCTTATTCAATCTGCTCTTCGTTCGGGATACATGTAAGAAACGAACCACCGGGCTCCCTTATGAAATGGCTGAAACCCTAGGAGCCACCGCTCAAAATACAAGTCACGAAAGGCCAGTCGGAAACTGCGCTGTGGACGGGGGTGGGAGGGGTTTTCTGGGTGTGAAAAGAAGGAAACGGAAGGCAGCCAGGAAACACTAGCCACAGAAGCACTGAAAGCATGACCCTGACTAAAAAGTGAGAGAGGTTTTGGACAGTGCTAGCTAGAATGGGGGGTGAGGATGGGAGCAAAGAAACTGTCTCTAGCTGCTTGATGCCTGCTGTGTTCGGGGAAACAGGATTTTGTCGTGTTCTTTGTAAACAGTATTGCATCAAAGGAATACCTGACTCCACCATCAGTTTCACCTTCTAACAGAAAAAACCCACAAGACCCTGAATATTGACTAACCACTCAATTCAGAAGGGACAACGCTATTTACAAAGGTGCCCTAATGAAAGGGCCAATGGCTGCCATCAAGTGGGTCTTTGATGTGTTGGCAAAGCTGATAGGAGTGCTAAGCATCTTTCTGGCAGACTAAATTGAAGGAGCAATTAAATATCCCTATAGAGTGAGATCTGGAAATGGGAAGCCACCACCCAAGCCAGAAAGCGACAAGGAAAGGCAACTCAGAAGTTGAAACCACAAGGACTGAAGGACTTTGATACCCAGAAAGATACTGGAGTCCTGCAAGGATCAATTCTGTCTAGTCTTTTTCAATATCTACATGCAACTACTAGGTGAACTGGTCAGATGGACTCAAGTGCAAGCAATATGTAGATGAGACACTGTTCTACAAACCCTTGCCCACACACCAACCCACCACTACCCCCAAAAATGGCCAGTGCTTGGATGAGAGCAACTCATGGTTAAGAACAGCTGGCTGAAGCTGAACCCGAGCTAGAGAAGGGGTGTTGCTGGTGGGCAGAGGAAAGTACGTGGAAGAGTTCACAGCCCTGGCACAGTCTCCTCTGGTCGAACAAGCACACTCACAATCGGTCAGTTCAGTCCGTAGTCTAGGAGTATTCTTGGATTCCCTGTTGATGCTGATCTCTCACATAGTAGCATCCCTGGTTGGCTAGAACACTCCATCCCACCCTGGTGGACAAAGACCTGGCCTCAGTTATACACATCTATTCACCACCTCTCGGCCGGACTACAGTAATGTGATGGACCGTCCCCTGGGCATGAAACCATTGGTGTTTAGGAAACTCCAACTAGACCAGAACATCTCAGAAAATGGTTTCCCATCATGGGATGCCACATGTGAATCTAACCCGTCCTGTGCTGTCTATGCTGGCTTCCCTGAGAATAGACTCAAGTTTGAGACCTCAGGTGTTCATCTTCAGGATGCTCCATTGCTAGAGGGTATCCAGGTGCAGTCGCAGCCAATGAGACCATATCTGAGGCTGTGGGGACGGATCAGTCCACTTTGCATTGTGGAAAGCACCCGCAGGGAAGATACCAGGCTGGAAAGTTCTCCAGGCTCCCTGGCACCTTCCCCCACAGCTGGGACATCCTAGGAGGATACATCTCAAAACTGCCCTAGACTATAAAGGAGACGGCCAAAGACCCCAAAGGGATTTTTCACCTAAGATGCCAAAGGAGCTGAGCACATTGGACTTTGTGGGAGATCCTGACTAGGGGAGGGGCAACCGTTTAGCTGGAACGACACATGGTAAGAATCTCACTTTGAACCATCCCTGTAGTTTTGTTAAACCTGAGTCACTAGAAAGGGGTTTTCTCTTCATTTGTCTGTAACCATTTCTGACTGTGTCCGTGACCCCTGATCTCACTGAAAACCTCACTCATTTTGATGAAATAAACTTGTTTTGATTTCATTCTAAATCAGCCGTGTGCTGTGTTTGCCTAGAAGTGAATGTTCACTCCAGTTAACGGAACAACCCGCTGGCCTTTTGTCCCTTTAAAGGAGCCATGGTGTGCATCATAATAAATAAATAAACAGCCAGTCAGCTGTTTGGTGGGAGGCACTGGGGGGGAGGGGATGGAGCAGGGGTGGGAAGAGGCAGAGCGAGGGTGGGACATGCTCGGGGGAGGGAAGAGATGGGCTGGGGTGGAGCACTCACCTGGAAAGAAGAAAGTCAGCACCTGTGGTCTCTATTACTCCTCTGATTCACCCAAGACAGGGCTGGACATTTGAAGGCAGAAGGTTTGGGGGACATTTGGGACTTGGGGTATGTTGAAGTCACTTGGCTGGCGGTAACCACAGCTGGTGGAGACCAGAGTACGGCTGTACTGTAACAAGCAGGGAGCATTTTAAGGCTCTCGAGGTTACAGGACAAGTGATGACACAGCTTCTTGCTGGTCTGAATTGCAGCCCAGAAGGTGACTATGACCTGTGCTTATTGACAAGTTACTTTCCCGTCGAATAATGTAGCTCTTGACCACTGCTTAGCTCTTGTCCAGTTCCAAAAGCTGGGATCCAACTGTCATGAGATTGATAGAGTCTCTCCTCCATATTGGACAACCATTTGGGCTATTTCTTCTGCTTTTATGCTGTCACAGTCTCAGTCTCTTAGCCGGGGGGCCTCTTTTCTGAGAGAGGGTGTGTTTGTCTTTGGAAATCTGCAGCTTGCATCTAGTCCAGATCGTAAACGTCGTCTGTTGCCACGGGCGTCCATTGTTCTCCTGTTTCTTGGGTCTTCTCCTGTCTCCGGTGGTGGGTTTCACTCCAGCTAGATCGGGGACACGGTAGCCAAGCTGTCCTGTGGCTCTGTTGCAAGGCTGAGGTTTGAGAAACCGCCGATGCCTGCTAAAGGCCCTGCTTCCCTGCAGTGTGGCTGGGTGAAAGGGCTAAAACCCTGAGCAGGGAGCCCAGCTGAAGGCCCTAATTAGGGCAGGTTCAGTGCAACCTACTGAGCCAGGTGGAACCAGCAGGGGTGATGACTGGGGAAGAGAATAAACCCAGGGAAGAGCTCATAGAAGGGGCTAGCCAGGCAGGAGGATAGCGGGGATCTAGGCTTGTCTCTGCTAGTTGAGACAAACCTCAAGGGGCCAGAGGACCTGGTGAGGGGCCTGGTTTTGGAGAGGTTGGGACTGTATCAGCACTGTAAATAAAAGAGCACAGGAGAAGCACCAGAGAGGAGTGTCTGAGACCCTTTCTTTCACCAGCCTGGGCACAGGGACTAGGAGAAGGAAACCCGTGCCGCGCCGTGACAGGCTCTAAAACTGCTTCCTATGCAAACCTCTCACAACAATCGGTGAGTTCTGACCTATCGGCGGAGACCCCCACAGCCCCCTTCGGTGAGACGTTCTGACATGGGAAATCAGAGGCTTTGTCTTGTATATGCAACTATAACACCCCCCTGCCCCCCCAGTGCCCTGATTTTTCACACTTTCTATCTGGTCTCCCTAGGGGTAATATAGGTGCCTGGCTATTTCTGTGTTCCAGCTGTTCCAGCTGTCCCCGTACTCCTGTCAGTTCCAGCTGTCCCAGTACTCCTGTCAGTCCCAGTACTCCTGTCAGTCCCAGTACTCCTGTCAGTTCCAGCTGTCCCAGTACTCCTGTCAGTCCCAGTACTCCTGTCAGTCCCAGTACTCCTGTCAGTTCCAGCTGTCCCAGTACTCCTGTCAGTCCCAGTACTCCTGTCAGTTCCAGCTGTCCCAGTACTCCTGTCAGTCCCAGTACTCCTGTCAGTCCCAGTACTCCTGTCCGTTCCAGCTGTCCCAGTACTCCTGTCAGTCCCAGTACTCCTGTCAGTTCCAGCTGTCCCAGTACTCCTGTCAGTCCCAGTACTCCTGTCAGTTCCAGCTGTCCCAGTACTCCTGTCAGTCCCAGTACTCCTGTCAGTCCCAGTTGTTCCAGTACTCTTGTCAGTCCCAGTACTCCTGTCAGTTCCAGCTGTCCCAGGACTCCTGTCAGTCCCAGTACTCCTGTCAGTCCCAGTTGTTCCAGTACTCCTGTCAGTCCCGAGCCAGCTGGCTCCTTTCCCTTCATGGCTGCAGAGTGTCCTCTGGGCTGCGGGCAGGGAAATGTAGGGGCTAGAGCCACCAAGAACCATTTTCCTCCCTGGCTCCTTTCCCGGGGCCTCCCCCTACCTGGTGTTCCAGCACTTCTTTCCTTAGGGCACTGGGTGGATGGACTTTGGGGTGCTCCGGTCTGGGGAGTCCCGTGTTCCTGCCTCTTTCTAGGGCACTGCCTTTATCCCAGCTGGGCCCGGATCAATGCGATCCCTTAACCTGAAAGCCCCTTTCCGGGCCTCTCCCAGCTTTACAGAGCAAGCTCCCCCCAAACGCCGGCTCTGCGTAAACAGGGTGCAGGTAACTATAGATTTTTAGCTGTGTGTGGGTGTAGGGGAGGGGGGAATTGGTCTCAGAAAGGTGTCGGTCCTGCCGGGCTCACACATCTACAGCCTGAAAAGGTTGTGAAATGGATGTGTGAATTTCTCAGCTCAGCCCCCTCGCTCTCACTCAAAGGCAGGGCCTGAGGAAGCTGGGGTTTTAATTAGATTGAGGATGGATATGAGTGTGCGTGTGAGAGAGAGAGAGAGATGGGGAGAGCTAGAGGTACCCCCGTTAGCATTAGGTCTCTGGGGGGCCTCAGTATAAACCTTATTTATCCTCCCCCAGCCGGCTCCAAGCTGTCTCCTGCTCTGTCTTGAAACCGCTCTGTGCCTCTCTCCTGGGTCAATGTGTCTCCCTGCTATGGGGGACAGAGAGCTGTGGACCTGGGGAGCTGCATGGAGCTTGGCCAAGAGCGGGGGGGGGGGGGCTGTTGTGCTGGGTGCTACATGGAGCCCAGCTAAAGTCCGGGCCCGATCTCTGCTGGGTGCTGCCCAGACCCACAGTGAGACCACCATTGCCCCAAAGCACGCAGTCTGCGCAGACCCAGGAAGGCTTATTACCCTCAGCTGGGGACAATGGAGCCCCAGAGAGATTCAGTAACGTGTGCGATCTCACAGCGAGTCTGGGGCAGAACCTCGGTTCCTGAGTCCTAATTCCTGACCCACAAGCCCAGCCTGTCTCTGTCGTGGGCTCACTGGGCTGTCAGAGGGAATCGAGACCCAACCAGCAGACATGTGCAGCTACTGTGCTCAGTGGGGGGTGATGCCTTTTCTATAGGGGGAGCTGGAAACACCAGGGAGGACTCTGGTGCGGGAAGAGAATCCCCTGTTGCTCTAGCGGTGGAGCCCCAAACACCCACCGGACGGCGACCCTTCCCCTTGTCCCACTCTTCAAACCACATGCGCCCGGGGATCGGGGGGGGTGTCTTTGACAGATGCTCTGAGGCAATGTTGACAGGCCCGTGCACAGGAACAGGTGGGTTTGAAGAGTGCCGAAGTTAGAGGTTTTCCCTGCACATTTCCAGCTTTGGGGGACTGCCCCCAATACCGGGTCCCACCCCGAAGGCGGCTGAACGAGATCCAGGGGCGGGATCCCTGTACCAAGGCTCAGCCTGGAAAGCACGTTGTTGTTGTTGTTTGTTTGTTTATGCGGGTTCAGAGGCCCTAGGAAATGCACCAGGGTCCCATTGTGTGTTTTTTGAATGGGGAACGGGGTCCTGGCTTGGTGTGTGGTTTTGCCCCTTCCCCTTCTGCCGGGGCAGGCGCTGGAGCACACGTGACAGGCTGAGGGGCCCAGTGGGGCTGGGTTCCAGATAAGCAGGGCCGGCTTCAGGGAAAATGGCGCCCTGGGCGAAGGCATGTTGGAGAACGGCCGCGCGGGGCGTGAGGGCTGCTAGCCCCGGATCCCAGCCGGACTGCATGGGGAAGAGTTTCGGATCCCAGAGGGTTCCCCCAGCCATTCACACACACACACACACCATGTAGCTGGAGGAGAACGGTTGTGTGGCATCCACCTGTGCCTACAGGAAAGGGGGACACAGGCCAGCCCACTCGCTCCACAGGGGCCAACTCTGTTGCCTCTGCCTCCCTGCCAGGCTGGCAGCTCCCCCCCGGCCCGGCTGGCCTGGGACTCCAGCCCTGGACTCTCCCGCCCTCATCCCCTCTCTGTCAGCCCATCTTCTGGCACTCGGCTGGCCCCCACCCTCCCGAACCACGGCACCCTGGGCATCACCCAGCCACAAGAGAACTGGAGAGATTAGAAGCCTCGCTGACTGTCCTGTCTGCTTTCCCCAGGAGCACAGAGTGAATGGGCATCCGCCGTCTCTGCAGTGGGGCCGGGGGGCTGTTTGTACAGGATCACTAGCCCCGTGTTGAGATGCAGCTGCCTCTGGGGTGGGGCACAGGGGCTGTTTATAGAGCCTGGCACTCAGATGCAGCCACCTCCCAGGTGGGTACAGAGGCAGGTTAGCCATTACCCAGCAATGCAACTTAGAAGTGAAGCCGACACCAGCGTAAACCCATCCCAGACCCTGAGCTTCCTCTACCCTGGCCCGGGCCTAGCAGAGCCCGGCTTCACTCCTGTGAGCTGCCACTGGGTGCAGCAGCCCCGGGACTGGGGTACCAGCTCCCCACTGGTGCAGATATATTGGGAGCCTCCTGCCCTTCTCACGCCAAATGATCCACACAGCCAAAGGGGAGGCACCGGCCCAGGGAGATTCGCTCCTGTGGGAACCGCTGGGAAGGCAGCGTCTGTCCAGTGGTCGCCACTGACAGCAAGAAAAGTATGTGTGGGTGTGTCAGTGCAGGGAGTGCGAAGGGGTGACTGTGTTTTGTGTGTCTCTCTGTCGGTGGAGCATTGGATTGTGACTGTCCATGTGTGGTTTTCTGTGTCCTACTGTGTGTGTGTGTGTGTGTATTTGGATGACTTAGTGTTGTGTTGTCTGTGTCATTTGTTTGTCTAATATAGTCCTGTGTCTGTCTCTATCTCGGTGTAGTATGTGTGTGTCTGTGTAGCTGTGTGTGTCTCTCACTATGGTTGTGTCTGATTGTGTATCTGTCTAAGAGCAGGGGTGTTTGTGTGTGTTGGTCTCAGGGTAGCTGTTTCCCCCAAAATTAAAGTTAGAGGGGTGTTTGAATCGACAAAGGGTGGGGGTGGGGAGGATGGAAAATGACTAAATGAGCAACACCGCACGTAACTTGTTTACCACTGGCACTGGGGGAGGGTTTGGGGGATCTCAGTGTGTATGTGATTGGTCTTTTTTATTTGCTTTTTCGCCTGTCTCCATGTAGCTGTGTCCGTGTCTGACTCGTTGGGTGTCTCGGTGTAGTTGACTTTTTCTTTTCTCCATTCCGCTCCCTCCCTATAACACCCCTGAGTCCCCGCCCCCCATCCATGTTTCTCTCTTTTTGGGTATCACTTCTGTTTCCTCTGCACTTGGCTGCCTCCTCTCCCAGCAGCATCCTTGAACCTCTCACTCTCCGCTCCACGCACACCCCTCACCGGGCACGGGATGGACCCCCTGCCTCTGCTCCTCTACCTGTGCGCAGGTAAGTGCCAGCCAGAGGGACTGGGAACAGCGCCACATGGGTACCTAGCGAGTGCCCCTCTGGCAGGGGGATGGGAGCAGCGGGACGGTCGGGACTCCTGGGTCCTATCCCTGGCTGGCTCTGGAGGGGAGGGGTCTGGTGGGTCACAGCAGGGGGGCCTGGGCATCAGGAGTCCTAGGTTCTCTCCCCAGATCTGGGAGGGGAATGGGGCTCCAGTGGCGTAGAGGAGGGTTTGGGGGGGAGGGGCTGATAATCCGGACTCCTGGGTCCCATTCCCTCTGTGTTCTGTTCCCCCAGACTCTCTGGGATGGGAGTGGGTCACAGGTGCGACTCCCCTCCTCTGTGGGACGTGTGTGTGCTCGGGAGGATGTGGGGGGAGGGTCCGGCAGGTGTGAAGTCGATGCCGCGTTTGCAATTGCACAGTCCTGTAAAACCACAGCCTGCTGCCTCTTCTTCAGTGTTACGTCTCTATCCCCTGTGAGGCCAGGACCCATTAAGAAATGGAGGGGGGTTGACTTTGGGGTGGGTGAGGGGGAATGGGCTGGGAAGGGGGGACAGGCTGGGAGATGGGGTCTGAAAAGGGATGAAGGGAAGAATGGGGGAGGCCACCTCAGCTCCTCCCCCACCCTCAGCTCTTGTGCTCCCAGGCCCCACCCACCCGGCTCCACAAATCTGCACCCCACCCCACATTGCCCCGTACCTGCTCCTCCTATAGCTCTGGGGAGTCTTTACTACCTCCCAGGTCTGGAGGGGGGCAGCTCCCCAGGGATTCTCAGGGAGAGATGGCCACGGTGTGTGTCAGGGATTTACTGTTGCCACTGATGGGCTCTTTGGTATTTCTTGTGTGACACGAGTTTGGTCGAGTCTCAGCTCTGGCTCCCACAGAACAAGCTTACCAGGCCGCCCTGCATTAACCAAGGGCAAGTCACGACTGACCAACCTAATTGCCTTCTATGGTGAGATAACTGGCTCTGTGCATGAGGGGAAAGCAGTGGATGTGTTGTTCCTTGACTTTAGCAAAGCTTTTGATACGGTCTCCCTCAATATTCTTGCCAACAAGTTAAGGACGTATGGGCTGGATGAATGGACCATAAGGTGGATAGAAAGCTGGCTGGATTGTCAGGCTCAACGTGTAGTGATCAATGGCTCCATGTCTAGTTGGCAGCCGGTATCGAGCGGAGTGCCCCAAGGGTTGGTCCTGGGGCCGGTTTTATTCAATATCTTCATCAATGATCTGGAGGATGGTGTGGACTGCACCCTCAGCAAATTTGCAGATGACACTAAACTGGGAGGAGTGGTAGATACCCTGGAGGGTAGGGGGAGGCTACAGAAGGTCCTAGATAAATAAGAGGATTAGGCCAAATGAAATCTGATGAGGCTCAACAAGGAGAACTGCAGAGTCCTGCACTTAGGACGGAAGAATCCCATGCACTGCTACAGACTAGGGACCGAATAGCTAGGCTGCAGTTCTGCAGAAAAGGACACAAGGGATTACAGTGAACAAGAAGCTGAATATGAGTCAACAGTGTGCCCTTGTTGCCAAGAAGGCTAATGGCATTTTAGGCTGTATAAGTAGGGGCATTGCCAGCAGATAGAGGGACATGATCATTCCTCTCTGTTCGACATTGGTGAGGCCTCATCTGGAGTATTGCGTCCAGTTTTGGGCCCCACACTACAAGAAGGATGTGGAAAAATTGGAAAGAGTCCAGCAGAGGACAACAAAAATGATTAGGGGCCTGGCGCACATGATTTATGAGGAGAGGCTGAGAGAACTGGGATTGTTTAGTCTACAGAAGAGAAGACTGAGGGGAGATTTGATAGCTGCTTTCAACTACCTGAAAGGGGGTTCCAAAGAGGATGGATCTAGATTGTTCTCAGTGGTAGCAGATGAGACCATTACTCCCTGTTCTGTCAAGTTGCAGTGGGGAAGGTCTACATTGGATATTAGGAAACACTTTTTCACTAGGAGGGTGGTGAAGAACTGGAATGGGTTACCTAGGGAGGTGGTGGAATCTCCTTCCTTAGAGGCTTTTAAGATCAGGCTTGACAAAGCCCTGGCTCGGATGATTTAGTTGAGGTTGATCCTGCTTTGAGCAGGGGGTTGGACTAAAACCTCCTGAGGTCCCTTCCAGCCCTGATATTCTATGAAGTGATAGATGCGGCAGAGAGACCGAGAACTGCCTGGGCCAAGGAGTTCCAAGTGCAATGCTGTGGCCAACCCTTGGATGCCTATGCTGGGGAAACTCGAGTAGGAGCAAGAGGTTATTTTATCTCTGTATTTGCCAGCAGTGCATGTGCTGCTGGAATCCTGTGGCCAGCTCTGGTGTCCACAGTTGAAGAAGGAGGTTGATTACATGGGGAATGATCAAAGCATTAGAAAACCTGCCTGATAGATTGAACTCCTTGAATTTATCACTATTTAGATTAACAAAGTGAAGGCCAAGAGATGACAATCTCAGCCTATAAGTACCTGGGAGGGGACCAAATATTTGATAATGGGCTCTTTGATCTAGCAGAGGAAGATCTAACACCATCTAATGCCTGGAAGCCAAAGCTGGATAAACTTAGACTGGAAATGAGGTGTAACATTTCTAACACTGAGAGTTACAACCACGGGAACAATTTACCAGGGGTCGTGGTGGATTCTCTGTCACTGGCAAGTTTGCATGGAGATTAGATCTTTTTCTAAATGTGCCAGTCTAGTTCAAACGGGGATTAATGCGGAGAAGCTTGCTGGCTCGTGTTACGCAGGAAGTCAGGGTAGATGAACGCAACGGTTCCTTCTAGCGTTCTCTTCTGTAATTCTATGAAGGCTGATCTGCCCCTGCGGCCCTACAGAAAGTCCCCTTCCCCCAGTGAGTCCAGGTCGGCCAGAGATAAATCAAGGGCTTCATTCACCAGTGCTAAACACACTCCTTATATTTATTCTTCACGTGGAAGTTTCTGCTGCTATGTAAATGAATCCAGGGAATGATTTGCATAAAATAGCCCTCCAGGGCTAGATGCAAGGGAAACTGGAATGAACTGGGGGGGAGGGTCTGGTTGTCAGGATTCCTGGGTTCTATCCCCAGCTCTGGGAGGGGAGTGGGGCTCTGTCTCAGAAAGGTTTTGGAATGAGCTTGCCGAGGCTACAGGTAATGACTTTACAGAGGGTAATTAAGACTATTACCGTCAGGTGGCCAGGATGTTCCAGACCAACTCCACATTTCAGTTGTCTGTTAGTGGTGATGTATTGTTGAGAGGAAATAGAATAGCAGCGCTGAAGACATTACAAGCTCCGGGGAGGACATGAAGGACGCTTGGGCATGAAGAAATGTCAATGCAGAGCCGGAGAGAGACTGTATTGGCCACAGATGAACAATGAGATAGTGGAACTGTAACGTGTGCAAGAGGCCTCCCTAAACAGAGCCAAAGAGACTATGTTGGTAAGCAATGAACAGTGAAGGGCATGATCTAAAGTTGGTGTGGATGTATTTGCATATGCAAGTGAGGGCTCTGTTTTGACACTGGATTATAATTCTCATTCTCTGGGGGTTGTTTTATACCAGACCCAAAACCATGGTATCGTGCACAGGAAAACCATATTTTGCAGGCATGGATTCCCTGAATTTATTTGCCTGGTGCTGAGATGCAACCACCTCTGGGGTGGAGCCTGGGGGGCTGTTTGCACAGGGATTCCTTCACCCAGCACGGAGACGTGGATGCTTGTTGGGCCTCTCTGGGAGGGAATGGCGGGGCGGTGTGACTCTCCCTCTGTGGGGGGCACGTGTGCTTGGTCAGATGTGGGCTGAGGCTGCGGTTGGTGGGCAGGAAGTGGACGTGGCTGGCACATCCTGCTGTGAAGTCCCCACAGCTTCTTCCTGATTCAAAGTCACGTCTCTGCCGTCTGTGAAGCTGGGACCGCTCAGGGCCTGGCGGGAGGTCACACAGGGTGGTGGCTGAGAAGAAGGATGATGATTTGCGGCTGGGCCTGGGGAGTCTGAGGCACACTGGGAGACGGGTCCTAAAAAGGGATGAAGGGAAGATTGGGGGAGCCTGCCCTCACCCTATCATAGAATCTCAGAGTTGGAAGGGACCTCAGGAGGTCATCTAGTCCAACCCCCTGCTCAAAGCAGGACCAATCCTTATTTTTGCCCCTATTCCCAAATGGCCCCCTCAAGCATCAAACTCACAACCCTGGGTTTAGCAGGCCACTGCTCAAACCACTGAACTATCCCTCCCCCCTTTGTCCTGCCAGCCCCACAGTTTTCCAGCCTCACCCCCCAGCCCCACAATGCTGCACCCCGCCTTGCCCCCATCTGCTCCTCCTGCAAATCTGGTGGGTCTTTACCTCCTCCCAGCTTGGAGGGGGCAGCTCCAGGGGGACTCTCCTTCCCAGGCAGGGCCGGTGACAGAAATTTTGGGGCCCCCTACTCTGATCATTTGGGGGCCCCCTACTCTGATCGTTTGGGGGCCCCCTACTCTGATCGTTTGGGCCCCCCCCCAGCCTATTCTCCTTCCCCCCTGCCTGACCCGGCCCACCCAACCTAATCTCCTCCCCCAGCCTAACCTCCTCCCCTCCCCACCCATCCCTGCCTGGCCCACCCCACTGTTGGGGGTGATATTCCTTTACCCCCGCCCAGCCTCCCCCACCCCTGCCTGGCCCGGCCCATCCCACTGAACCTAACTTCCTCCCCACTTAAGTCCTTAAGTCCGGGGCCTGGTACAGCTGTACCCATAGTACCCCCCTGTCGCCGGCCCTGTTCCCAGGTCTGGGCTTCCAGGGGTGGAGAGGTTAGAAGAGCCGGGGCCAGGAGAGCAGAGCCACCCTGAGAGATTCTGACACTCCCTACTTCTCTCTCACAATTCCTCTCAGCCCTGCTTACCTCCTGTGGCGACCCTTTTGGCTGCCTTTCCCCAGGAGGTGAAGGATGTCGGGAAGATCAGCCAATTGGAGAGAGGTTCCCCCAGCCAGTCCCACGGGAAACTGGGGAGTTAGTTAGCTACCCTATGCATTAGGGATTCAGTGTTGCCCCCCACTGCCTGGTCATTGTGTGTCATGAGTTTGGTGGGTCTCAGCGTCCGCTCCCACAACACACATTTTACCAGTGTGATTCTGTGGCCAAAAGGGCTATTGCAATCCGTGTCTGCATGGACAGGGGAATCTCAAGCAGGAAGAGAGAGGTTACAGTAGAACCTCAGAGTTACAAACACCAGAGTTACCAACGGGCCAGTCAACAACACACTTCATTTGAACCAAAAGTACACACCCAAGAAGCAGCAAAAACCAAAAAAAGAAGCTAATTCAGTACGGTGCTGTGTTAAAAGTAAACTACTAAAAATATAAAGGGGAAGCTGCATTTTTCTTCTGCATAATAAGTTTCTAAGCTGTATTAAGTCAATGTTCAGTTGTAAAGTTTTGAAAGAACCATCCTGTTTTGTTTGAGTTATGAACATTTCAGAGTTACGAAGGACCCCCATTCCCGGGCTGTTCATAACTCTGAGGTTCCGTTGCATTTTACCTCTGTATTTGGCCCTGTTGGAAGAGTGAGTTCAGTTCTGGTGCCCACAATTCACGAAGGAGGTTGATAAATGGGAGAGGGGTCAGGGAAGAGCCACAAGACTAATGAAAGGATTGGAAAACCTACCTCATAGTATGTCATAAATATACAGCTACGGGTAGCATAAAATCCCTTCTTTACCTGTAAGGGGTTAATCAGTTCAGTTAACCTAGTTGGCACTTGACCAGAAAGACTTATGGGGAAAGAAGATACTTTCACATCTGGAAGGGAGGGGAAGGTTTTCTTTGTGCTCTTTGTGTTGTTCTCTCTCGAGACAAAGAGAGAGACCAAGCAGGCAACCCAGCTCCCCCAGAAATGATGCATCTAAAATTACAGGTTTAAGATTAGCAGCCGTGTTAGTCTGTATCTGTAAATAAGATAAGGAAGACTTTGTAGCACCTTAGAGACTAACCCGTTTATTTCATCATAAGCTTTCGTGGGCTATAGCCCACTTCATCGGATGCATAGAATTACAGAAATTGTAAGTATCAACAAGGAAATGCATTCGATTACCTTCTGTTTTTAGCTTGTGAATTTTCCCCTCTGCTATGAAGTAATTTTATTCCTGTTTTGTAACTGGGAAGCAGAGTCCGAAGGGAATCCTCTGTGTTTTAAATCTTTTTATTTAAAGTTCTTTGAAGTTCTCTTCCATCCTGATTTTGCAGGTGTGATTCTTTTCCTTCTTTGTTTTAATTAAATTCAACTGTTAAGAACCTGATTCATTTTCAGTGCCCTGATGTGATGGTAAAAGGTGAGGCTGGGATGTAACCTGACCCCAGCCAGGTGATGGGACGCTGGATGTCTGTGAGTTTCTAACAAAGGCTTGGGGGGAGGGGGCAGGAAGGAGGCAGGAAAACAGTTTTTGGCTGGGCTTTTGTTCAGGTTAGGAGGAAGAAGAAGACTGGGAACAAGGCCGGGAGCCCCAAAACCCTGGGCCTCATCTCCCGGTCCCCCGGAAGGGCCTGACTGAGGGGTCCTGTCTAGACTAGGAAGCTCTGAGTTGGATTGTGTTCCTGTCATCTCAATAAACCTTCTAATCTGCTGGCTGCCTGAGAATCCCAGGAAGCGGGGGTGCAGGGACCGGACTCCCCACACTCCGTGACACCTAAAAACTAGGGATTTGGTCTGTGCTCATTTTGTTAGCCTATCAGTTGGTATATTATTCTCAAGCCTCCCCAGGAAAGAGTGTGGAGGGACTTGGGGGGCGGGGATAAGGTTTCAAGTGGACCTTCCCAGAATGTTTGTTTAAATCAGTTGGTGGCAGCAGCAATACCATCCAAGGACAAGGAATTTGTGCCTTGGAAGTTTTTATCCTAAAATGATGGAATATAAGCTTAGGGGGTCTTTCATGTGGGTCCCCACATCTGTACCCCAGAGTTCAGAGTGGGGAGGGAACCCTGACATAGTGATTGACTCCTGGAGTCAATCTAGTTAAGGGAAGGTTAAGAGGTGGCTTGAACCAAGTCTATGAGTACTTATGAGGATTGGTCTCTTCAATCTAGCAGATAAAGGGTTAACCCGATCAATGGCTGAAAGTTGATGATAGACAAACAAAGGCCATGTCTACACTAGTGAGTCCACATGGCACATCTATGCTGATGCAGCTGCACCGATGTAAGATCACTCACGTAGCTACTCTATCCATAGGCACCAAGTTTTCCTGGCGCCGGAGGGTGTTTGCACCCCCTCCCTGGCCCAACTGCACCCCTTCCCTGCCCCCATTCGAAGCCCTTCCCCAAAGTCCCCCACCCCAACTCTGCCTCCCTCCCTGCCCCTATTGGACCCCTTCCCCAAATCCCCTCCCCGTTCCCACCTCCTCCCCTGAGCGCACTGCATTCCCCCTCCTCCTCCCTTCCTCCCAGCTTCATGAAACAGCTGTTTTGCAGTGTGAACGCTGGGAGCTAGGGGGAAAAGCAGGCACGTGGTGCACTCAGGGGAGGAGGCGGAGGTGAGCTGGAGGGGGGAACGGGGAGCTGCTGGTGGGTGCAAAGCACCCACCCATTTTTCCAGCCCCGGAGCACCCACAGAGTCAGTGCCTGTGACTTTGTGCCAACAGGAAAGAGCTCTCCAGTCAACGTAAATACAGAACCTCAATGAGCGGTGGTAGCTCTATCGGTGGGAGAAGCTCTCACGCCAGCGAAACTTATGTCACTCATGGATGTGGTTTTTTTCACATTCCTGAATGACACATGTTTTGCCGCCGCAAGTGGTAGTGCAGACATGGCCTGTGACTGCAAATAAAGCCAACATTTTTAACAGGAAGCATTAACTGACCACTGGAACAGTTTGCCTAGAGCTGTAGTAGATTCTCCATCACTGGAAATTTTACATGAGGACTGGACATTTTTCTGAAAGATCTGCCGTAGTTCAGTCAGGGATTAATGCAGGGGAAGTTCTCTGGCCTGTATTATCTGGGAGATCAGCGTAGACGATGGCAATGGTCCCTTCTTCTACCCCTACAGCAGTGCTTCTCAAATAGTGGGGCGCGCCCCCCAGGGGGGGCGCGAGGATCCGTAAAGGGGGGCTCGTTTGACCTCGTCATCTAGATCGGAACGTTGTTTCATTGCCTTTCATTCAAGCAGGGAGTCGGTGGGCGGCCGCGGCGCGTGGCACGCCGGGAATGGTAGTCCCTGCGCTCCCCGCCGGGCCCGTTCATTGCGGGTGGCAGGACTCTGTTTCCCGGCGTGCCGCGGGGCGCTGGGCGTGTCCGGGCGGGGCGGGGAGCGCGAGGGAAGGCGGCTCAGTGGGTTCAGGCCACGCTCGGTGCCGCCGCCATCGTGGGAGCCGCGCGGTAAGTGCGGGCCCAGGTAGGCGGGCCGGGCAGGGGAGCGGAGCTGCGGGCCGGAGCTGGCCTTGGCGCGGCCGGTGGGAGCGGGAGCCGGCCCGTCGCTGCCGCCCGCTGCGCCCTGACAGGAGGGGCGGGGGTCGCAGGGCAGTCGCGCGGGGGCGCGAAATGTTTTCTTCTTCCTAGGGGGGGCATGACAGACAATAATTGAGAAGCACTGCCCTACAGGAAGTGCACCCACTACGGATCAGCGCCAGGGAAGCTGATGGAGATACATCTATTCTACGGCTTCCTCCACCACCGCTAGCTCTACTCCTGATATTTATTTTTAAGTGGGAGTGTCTGGTGCTATGCAAATAAATGTGGGGAATGATTTGCATAAAATAGCCCTTGAGGACTAGACTGCCGGGAGCAGGTGGTGAGGAGCTGGGAGTCAGGACACCTGGGTTCTATCCCTGGGTTTGGGAGAGGAGCGGGGTTGGGTGGGTTAGAGCAGGGTGGGGGAGTCAGGGGTGGAATTCAGTCCTGTAGCCAGAAGGAGCCAATCCCTCAGCCCCAACCACTGGCCCATTATTTGTAGGGGAAGCACTAACTGGTGACTGTTTAACCCCTGCAGTGCTGGCACCCAGTAGTGGATTCAACGTGGACGTGGAGGGACCCATCACCTTCAAGAAGGCAGCAGCGGGGTTCGGGCAGAGCGTGGCGCAGTTCGGGAGTGCCAGAGCTGGGGGGTAAGGGCCAGACATGGGACCCCACATGACTTGTGCCAAACGCTGAGGGGCTTGTCTGGCTGGGCTGCCTCCCCTGGGCCTCACTCCCCTGGGTGTGACGGGGCATCTCCCCCAAACCCCCTTGTCTCTCTCCCCACAGGCTGATCGTCGGGGCCCCGCTGCAGACGGGAAACGTGAATGAAACCGGCAAAGTCTACAAGTGCGACCCGGACTCCGGACGCTGCCAGGAGATCCTCATCCAGAGTAGGGACACCCTGTGCTGTGGGGCTCAGCAATAGGATTGGGGTGGGAAGCAGGACTCCTGGGTTCTGACCCCACCTCTGAGAGGGAAGGGGGTCTAGTGGGTTAGAGTGGGGGGGGGGGCTGGGAGCCAGAACTCCTGGGTTCTGTCCCCCACTGTAGGGGGGTCTATTGGTTAGCACTGGGAGTCAGGAATCCTCGGTTCTATCCTCCACTCTGGGACGGGAGTGGAGTTTATTTGCTCAGCCTGGTGTGTTTCTCTCCCCTGTCAGGGCCTCACAATGCCGTGAACATGTCCCTCAGTTTGTCTCTGGATGCCCGAGGCTCCCAGTTCCTGGTAGGTACCACACCCTGGGGAGATGGGTGCTGGGACTGGGGTCTGACATTTGCTCCCTCATCATTCCAGGGGACAGATCCCCCTCCCTGAAACCCCACTTCTCATGGGCAGAGTCAGTGTGAGTGGAGCAATGGTGCAGAGGTGATAATTGGCTGACATGACCATGACTATATGATAACTGTGTGAGAGCTGTTGGTAACTCCTGTAACTGGAGGGCGGGGGTGGGAGGGCACAACGATGCGGTAGGGAATGGTGGTAGCCAGGTATCCTCACTTTGGCAACAGTGACTGTGAGGGATGGAGATAAACTGGCTGCTGTAGCCATGGTGACAGTGACTGGAAGGAAGCAGGGAGCTGACATAGCAGGAAGCATTGGAACTGGGTTGTCGCCATGGCGACAGTGACTGTGCATGACCAGAGCAGGGAGCCTGGCAACCGGGTGACGTTGACATGGCAACAGTGACTGGGACCCCTGTCTCCTCTCTGGGAGTTAGGTGCTGGGTCCTTGAGTCCTGTCTGCCCCAAGGGGTTCCCCTGCCCTGGCAGGGCCTTTCCCTGCATGTCCATGTGGGGGAGCAGGACCCCGTCTCTCTCCCCAACCCTCAGTGCTCTGTTCAGAGGGGCACCTACTGACCCCGCCCCTCTCTTGGGCCCCAGGCGTGCGGCCCCACAGTGCACCAGGCCTGCGGGGAGAACATGTACCTCAAAGGCTACTGCTTCCTCCTGGACCAGAGCCTCCGGCAGCTCCGGCGCATCCCGGACAGACTGCCAGGTGAGGGGGTGACACAGGGGTGGACCTAAACCCTGGGGTCAGGGGTGGATACATGGACCACAGGAAGGTGGAGGGGAGGTGGGTCTAGAGGGGGCCCAGGGTCTGACAGGGGGTGGGATACCGGGCGAGGTTGGCCCATTGGTTGGATTCAGGTTGTCAGTAGGAACTGGGAGTCAGGACTCCTGGGTTCTGTCCCAGCTCTGGGAGGGGGGTGGGGTGTATTTTTTTCATCCCAGTGCATGTCATGCTCTACGCTCAGGACCCCTCCATGGCAGGGACGGGACGATATTGCGACAGAAGGGCCCATTGGTCTGATCCGGGGTTCAGGGAGGGGGCGGGGTACCAGGTTAGATGGGCCCATTGGTCTGGTCTAGCTCTTTCTACTGGGTTTTCTCCATGTTTGTGGAGCCGAGTCCAGAGTCGGACGTATTTCCTTCCCGTCCCTCTCAGCGTGCCCCAGACATGCCACAGACATAGCGCTCCTCATCGACGGCTCGGGCAGCATCGCACGTAACGACTTTGCGAAGATGAAGACGTTTCTCACTGACATCATGAAGCGTTTCCGCAGCAACGACGTGCAGGTAACGGGCAGAGGCTGAACCCCGACGACGTACCCTGCCCCTCGCAGTCAGTGCTGACCCCAGTGCCCCAGTGCGGCGCTAGGGGGCGCTGTGCTGCAGGGGGCACAGTAAAGGATTTTGCATCCAAAACCAGGAAAAAATTCCAATAGAACCTGCTACGTCCCGACTACCTCAGCCCTTAGCTGAGTCTGATTCTGCCTCCCCTTGCAGTTCTCCCTCATGCAGTACTCCGATAGATTCGAAGAGCACTTCGACTTCATGGAGTACACGAGAAGTCGCGACCCCGATCACCTTGTCCAGGGGGTTGAGCAGCTTCATGGATTGACGTACACGGCCACCGGCATCCAGAAAGTGGTGTAGGTATCGTCCTGCTCCTGGTGCTGACTCCACAGGGAATGGGCTATAAGGACATGCAGGCTAAGAAATAGGGACTCAGGACCCCTGGGTTCTATCCCCAGCTGTGGGCAGGGACTGGGGACTAGTGGTTAGAGCAGGGGGGCTGGGCATCAAGACTCCTGGGTTCTGTGCCCAACTCTGGGAAGGGAGTGGTCACTAGTAGGTTAGAACGGGGAGAGAGATGCTGGGAGCCAGGACTCCAGGGGTCTATTGCCAGCTCTGAGCAAGACACAGCCCTCCAGTGTGCCTCAGTTTCCCCAGTATCCTCATTGATAAAACAGAGGCAATGACAGTGGCCTCCTTTGTCAAGGACTTTGAGATCTGCAATGCCTCAAGTATCAATAACCCTCCCATGCCTTCCCCACCTCCCTTTTCCAGGTGGGAGCTGTTCACCTCTAGGAAAGGAGCTCGGGATAATGCCACCAAGGTTCTCATTGTGATCACAGATGGGGAGAAATATAAAGATCCGCTTTCTTATTCAGACGTCATCCCCGAGGCTGAGAGCGCTGGGATCATCCGCTACGCCATCGGGGTGAGCCGCGGCTGTGCGGAGAACTAGTGTGGATCTGAGCCCGTGTCCAGGTTCCCACCAGATACGGGACAAGAACTGACCCTGGGCTGTAACTGGGTCAACGTGAGACATCATAGGAGAGCTGGAGCTCCTCTGTTCTTCAGGTTGAGCGGCAGTTTCTAGTCAGAGGTCGGGTTTTCTGCCTGGCCTACAGGCCATGTGCTGACTCAGATTGCCATGAAATTTGGTTTGTCTCATGGGGACACAGGTTAGAATTAGTGATTCAAATCTGGGATCATTTGAACAAGGGGTTTCTGAGATCCAGCCCCCAGTTAAACAGCAAAGTCACCTGGTTAAACTGCCGAGTCAAAGAGATTGAAATGGGCATCAGCAGCAGGACGAAGGACAAGTCTACGTGACACACTGAAGTCGAATTAAGTTACGTTGTCACACGGCCACCGCAGCAATTCAGTCGGTTCTTCCTGTCCACATTTCTCTCCTGTCGGTGGAGCGCGTCCTCACCAGGGCTCTTGTACCAATTTACCTGTCAGTAATTCAATCATTTTTTCATGTCCACAATATCCTCCTGTCAGCTACACGTCCTTCCCAGGAGCACTTTTACCAATTAAACTGTCAGTGTGGGGCATGGTGGGGCGCTAACCGCTAACACCCCCGGGTGATATAAGCTCTTCCTATACGGACACCGCACCGACCTGTCTCCATTCAGCTAAGCACAGCGCCTCTTGCAGGAGTGGAGTTATGAGGTCGGTGCAGGGGCGAGATCTACATTTTAGTGGAGCCGCTTCCAGAGTTAGGTCTCCGTGAGCTGCCATTCGTCAAGAGACTCGGGTTCAGAGTCCTAGAGTCCCAGGCCAGATGGGATTTTTGTGATGATCTCGTGTAGCACAGGCCAAAGAACAGCCCCCAATAATCCCGGCTGAACCAGAGCGGATCTCTTAGAAAACCAGCCAGTTGTGGGTTAAAAATTGCCAGGGATGGAGAATAACCCAATGCCTGTGGTGAGCTGCCCCAAGGGTTAATTCCCCTCACGGTTCAACCTGACACCTTCTTCCAGTCTGAGTGGGTGGAAATTCCCCTTCCGGCCATTGGACCTTGTTAGACCTTTGTCTGTGTCACGGAGCGCCCGGGCGATGGTCTGGAACCGCTCCCTAGGAAGCCAGACCGGACTCCGGGTGGAGGGCCCCTTCTCCATACACAGCCTGTTTCCCAGGCCAGGAGCTTCAGGGGTCCCCACTTCCACCTTCCTGGGTCTGACCTCGGAGCATTCAGCACCTTCTGCCCCTCCGTGTGCTTCCCCCAGCAAGCCCGCCTGGGCGGGGTCCTGGGGGAGCCCATGGGTTCTGCACCCCAAATCCACAGTCAAACGTGACTCTCAGCCAGCCAGCAGAATAGACGGTTTATTTGAGATGTCAGGAACACCATCCAACTCACAGCTTCTCAGTCCAAACAGGGTCCCTCAGTCAGGCCTTTCTGGGGGATGCCAGGAGATGAGACCCAGATTCTGGGCTCCTGCTTCCTCCCCAGGTTTAGTTGATGACTTCCATCTGGTCCAACACAGACCATGCAGCCAGCGAGCGTGAGCCCTCCGCTGGATCCATCTTGGGGCTAGAGAGTGAGTTCGCTGCTCTCCCCGTCCCAGCTAGACCCAGACCCAGACCCAGACCCAGACAGTCTCAACCCCCCTCTAGCCACTCCCAGCTCCTTTGTTCCTTTCCCGGGCTTCAGGTATCACCTGACCTCCCTCCAACAGGTTCAGCTGACCTCCCTCCCCCACTTGGGGTCAGGTTACAGCTTCACCTTTGAATACCTGCAGTGGCTCTGCTCTGCATCATCCACACATTCCCCCCCCCCCTCCACATAGAGGCCCAAGAAATGCATAGGGGAAACCGAGGCACACACACACAGTACTCCCACTTCATCACAGTCTGCTGCTCCTGTCGGGCCAACGACGGAGGGCTGCCTGACTCCACCGCTGAACCAACAGAACACAACCCCCCTGGACTAGCGCGGTGGTCCCAGCCCTTCACCCCTCACCCTGAGACATCCCCAGGACACATTGCCCGCACTCACCCCCCACTACGCCCCGGAGATTGAGTCATGCCGGGCCCCAACGCACTGACCATCCCCATGGCAAGGAGACCCCTGTGTCCCGCTGCTGATACAACCGACACAACTCGGTGCTGAAATGAGGAAGGGTCCATAACTCCAGGCACAAGGGCACCTCTCCTCACGTCACACTTGTGCCAAAATGCTCCAGTGGCCGCCCCCACTCCTCACTCACCGGAGCAGCACATGGCGCTGGCTGAGCCGTGCCTCTCTAGGG
Organism: Sternotherus odoratus; assembly: GCA_032164245.1. Classification (NCBI taxonomy): domain Eukaryota; kingdom Metazoa; phylum Chordata; order Testudines; family Kinosternidae; genus Sternotherus; species Sternotherus odoratus. The sequence goes on along the minus strand of JAVMKO010000006.1, from coordinate 103,936,263 downwards.
CCCAGCAGGGCTCGGGGCGGGTGGGTGTTAGTCCAGGGCTGTTGGCTGTGACTGACCCCCATGCCCTGGTCTCCCCTCTACTCTGTGAAGGTCGGCGATGCCTTCTCCAGTGATACTGCCCAGCGGGAGCTCCAGGAGATCGCCTCTGAGCCCACCGCCGAGCATGTCTTCCGGGTGGACAATTTCGATGCCCTCCAGGGCATCCAGAGCCAGCTGCAGGAGAAGATCTTCGCCATCGAAGGTACCAGAGCCGGGGGAGGGGCCGCACTGGCCCTGGGGCTCTGGAAATGGGTTTTCAGGGCCAAGATGGGCCGGGGGAGCTGCTGGGAATCCAGAGCTCAGATAGGCCCCAGATATTCTCTTTCCCCGTCCCCCATGTATCCGTTCATCTATCGCCAGCAATGCCCCTGATGCTTTTCTCATCCGGGGGCCCCCGGGCCGGGGACTGGCTGGCTCGAGGGCTGAGGAAGGGGACACGGGGCCTTTTCTCCAGGGGGCTCTGGATCTAGTCCAGACTCGAGGTGGGGAGAAGGGCTGGCTCAGGGAACGGGACACGGGCCCTTTCCCGTCTATGATGGTCTCTCCCGGGTCTGTCTGTCTCTCCCCAGGCACCCAGTCCCAGAGCGGCAGCTCCTTCCAGCTGGAGATGTCTCAGGAAGGATTCAGCTCCCTGCTGTCGCCTGTGAGTGACGCCTGGCCCCAGGGCGTGTCCCACCCCGCCGGGCACTGGGGCCCCGACAGCGCTTTGAAGCTAGGAAGGAGCTGGTTGGCTTAGTGCTTGCAGGGGAGACAACCCTTGACTAGCCCAGAGTGCGGGAGGAGCAGGGCAGGGGGCACCCTCCCCTCCTCCTCAGGGCAGGCACTAGGGGGCTCTATGCTGCAGTGAGTGGTGTGTGGGGCCCAGTAGGGGGTGCTCACTCCCCTGGCTGTCAGCACCGCCCCAGTGTCCCAGCACGACGCTAGGGGGCGCTGTGCTGCAGGGGGTGGCCTTGTCTAGTAAATACACGCTGGGCTGTCTGTTTCCTGTAATCCGTCCCCTTTGCCGTGCCTGTCGGTTTAGGACGGGCCTGTGCTGGGAGCGGTGGGAGCCTATGACTGGTCCGGTGGGATATACCTGTACGGGAGTGAAGGGGAGCCGAGCTTCATCAACGTCTCCAGAACCTCCACTGACATGAATGATGCTTACCTGGGTAAGAGCAAACCCACAGAGCTTCCCGTACCTATTTCAACAGCCGCGCTCCACCCCAGAGGTGGCCGCATCTCAGTTCTGGGAAAGTTCTGTGCAGCGCTGTTCTATGGCTGTTTCCCATCTCACCTCCCCGCGTCCCTCTCTTCCTTTGAGGTTATTCCTCTCAGGTCATCACAGACAATGGGCAGAGCAGCTACGTGGTGGGGGCCCCTCGCTACCAACACACCGGCAAAGTCGTCTTGTTCAGCCGAGATACCAAGGGCGGGGAATGGACCCCCAGATCGGAGGTGTTGGGAGAACAGGTATGGGGAGCGTTACAGGTAAAGTGCAAGGGGGGGGGGGGGCTGGAGGAAGCCTGTATGATTTTGACATTGTGTAATATTTGGATTCACCTTCAGGAATGATTCAGTCAGGGAGTCTCAGGCAGGAGATAAACTTGACTGGTTTAGAGAATTGCACCACAGCTGACCATTCAGCATCTCCCCAATATCCCACTTCTGTTACCTTCACTTACAGTCTGTACAGAGCTCATGAGACAGGCCAGACAGAGGCCCAGACCCACCAAGCTCTCCACTCCCACACCAATCCACTCTGCTCCAACTCCTTTCCTCCTCCTCCTCTGTCTGGGTGAAGCAGGGTGTTGCAGGGTACTCGGAGTCCCGTAGAAACGAGACACACACACAGCTGCTAAACAAAAGTGGGGAGTTTATTGAAGGCAGAAAGTGACACACCCGCAACGGGGGCTCCACCCTGAGCATTGCTCCGGTGCGTCCGGCTTTTTCCCGTCTCAGTGGCAGCAACGAAGGGTGCCCCTGTTGCGGGTGTGTCACTTTCTGCCTTCAATAAACTCAACACTTTTGTTTAGCAGCTATGTGTGTGCCTCCTTTCTACAGGACTCCGAGTACCCTGCAACACGGGGGGTGGGTGGGGAGGTATTGAGTTCCTAACAGGGCTTTAATTGACTACAGGTGCCTGCTGCCAGCTCTACAAGGAGCCATGCCCTAATTAGCCTTGAGTTTACATATTTCCCCTCAAGCACTCTACCACAGCTCCCTGACCCTCATCTATCTATCTATCTATCTATCTATCTATCTATCTATCTATCTATCTATCTATCTATCTATCTATCTATCTATCTAATCTTCCTACTGTATGTTCCACTCTGTGCATCTGATGAAGTGGGTTCTGGCCTACAAAAGCTTAGGCCCAAATACATTTGTTAGTCTCTAAGGTGCCACAAGTCCTCCTCGTTCTTCTTGCCACAATTAGTATCCTATACAATCAGGAACACTTACAGTGATAGCGCCACCTGCTGTGCCACGGGAGGGTGAGTCTAAGGATGGAATGGACATTGGGACTGAATCCTTATCCCCATGAGAAGGGTCCCAGTGGGAGGAGGAAGTGACTAAATTGAGGGGGTGGCTTATCTGCCTCTCCAGATTGGCTCGTATTTCGGGGGTATGCTGTGCGCTGTGGACCTCGACAGAGATGGGAACACGGACATGGTTCTGATCGGAGCCCCCATGTATTATTCACCTCTGAATGGAGGACGGGTCTCTAACTGCCTGATTAATTGGCGGGTAAGAAAGAGGACGGAGCCAGGGGAAGATGGGTGGCCTGGGGGTTCTTCTTTGCCTGCCATGGGGTTGTGATACTGGGACAATTAGCATGGCAGTATCAGGCGCGGTGCTCCAGGGAGCAGGCTGGGGGGATCATTAGGGGACGCTCTTCCCTGCCAGTCAGTGCTGGCCCCATTGCCACAGAAAGGCACTGAGGGGCGCTGTGCTGCAGACAGAGGGAAAGGGGTCAGTAGGGGTGGGGGTGCTCTCTGCCAGCCGTCAATGCTGATCCTTTCCCCATGTGCCGCCTTCGATAGGGCCTGCAGGGGGCAACGCTGAGCTGCACCAAGACACTGCAGGGCCAGCCGGGGCAGGCGTTCGGGCGCTTCGGGGCCAGCATGTGCGAAATCGGGGACATCAGCGGGGACGGACAGACGGACGTGGCCATCGGGGCCCCAATGGAGAATGACAATCGCGGGGCCTTGTACATCTTCCATGGGGAGAAGGGAGGCCTCAGTCCCCAGTCCAGACAGGTGAGCCCAGCTCCTGCGGGGAGGGATCAGTACACAGCCCTGAATAGACATCATGGGGCCCCACGGCCCTCTAGTGCATATTAGCCTGTAGCCGCCCCTTCCCCATCCCTCATCCTCCACTGCCCCCTAGTGCCCATTACACAGTACAGCTGCCCCTTCCCTACTCCTTACTGTTCTCTCTGCCCCACAGCGCTTAGAGGGGTCGCTGTTTCCCAGCAGGCTGCACTACTTTGGCCAGGCCGTCAGTGGTGGGACAGACCTGACGGGGGATGGACTGCTGGACATCGCGGTGGGGGCACAAGGACAGGTCCTGCTGCTGAGGTGAGTTACTCTGTGTCGTTGCGCTGCTCCACACGACAGTCTCAGGCCTTGTCTACACTACAGAGCTTTTTTTATAGAAGTGATGTCTGCGACCAAGAAGCACTGTAATTTCATCACTATTGCATGTTCACACTATGCTCCTTATGTCGGCAGAGCGTGTCCACACTTGGTGCTCTAGCACTGAGAGAGAGAGCAGTGCATTGTGGGTACCTATCCTAGTGTGCGACTCACCACATTCTGCAGCTAGGAGTTGCGGGACGGCGGAGTGGATCACAGCTCCTCATGGGTGCTAACTCAGTGTCCCATGGTGCGTTATTTTGTGTCCCAGCATTCCATGGTCTTCCAACCATTTTTAGTGGCATTTCTTAACACCCCCTGTGTACTGTGCCTGCCATCTCTGTGTGAACGGATGGATCCCACAATACTCTCTACTGTTGTGGTCACTGTTATAAACGCATCACGGCTGGTCGGGTAGTATGTCATGAGTACCCAATCTGAACAGGAATCACAGGTGTGCTGTGTGCCAGGGAAAGAAGCAACACCACATTACTTGTGGCATTCACTGAGCAGGTGAACATGGTGGACTGTCACTTTTGGGCTCAGGAAAGAAGCACTGAATGGTGGGATCGCATCGTTATACAGGTCTGGGATGACAAGCTGTGACTGCAGAACTTTCCGATGCGGAAAGTCCCCTTCCTGGAACAGTGTGCGGGGCTCGCTCGAGAACTGCAGTGCAAGGGCACCAAAATGAGAGCAGCCCTGTCAGTGGAGAAGTGCATGGAAGCAGGAGACTCCAGACTGCTATCAGTCACTCGGGAATCAGTTAGAGACAGGAAGTTGACCATGGGTGCTGTGTGCAGGGTCATTAATGGCATCCTTCTACGAAGGACTGTCACTCTTGGCAATATGTATGAAATTGTGTGGCAGGGTGGGCCTGACCCAGCCTGCCGCCCCTTTAAGAGGGAGAAAAGCCCTCTGCAAACCTCCCTTGCAGAAAGCCTAATCAGCCACCTGGGCTGCAGGGTAATCAGCCTGGATGAGCTGCACCTGGCAGCCTCCTCAGGAGGATATAAGCCTGCCAGGCAGGAAGCCCAGGGTGGTGGCATGGTAAAGGTTCGGAGTGAGAGGAAGAGCTGTGTGTAGAGCTGAGCTATGTAGAGCTGTGAGCTATAGAGCTGTGAGTAGAGCTGTAAGCTGAAGAGCTGAACCGTATAAAACTGTGTATATTGGTGGTGGGGCCTTGCACTGTGAAATAAAGAGCACTGTTTGGAGCAAAAGAAGGGTTTCCTGCCTGTGTCTGAAGAGGGGTGAGAAGGCGATCTGTCACAATATGCTTTGCGGACAAGGGAATCCCAAACTTTAGGGGAGCGCATATTCCAGTTTTGGTCCCGGACCATCTTGCGATGGAATACATCAGTAGAAAAAGGGACTTCTCTGTGGTATTACAGGCACTTGTTGTTCACTGCATGCATTTCACTGACATCTGCACAGGGTGGTCCAGGAAGGTGCATGACGCACGCATTTTGAGGAACGCTGGTCTGTACAGAAAGCTGAAAGCAGAGACTTTCTTTCCACACCAGAAGATTCCAACTGGGGATTTTGAAAGGCCCATAGTGATCCTGGGAGACCAGGCCTACCCCTTACACCCATGGCTCATGAAGCCTTACACGGGAAACCTGGACAGCAGCAAGGAGCACTTTAACAATAGACTGAGAAGGTGCAGAATGACCATGGAATGTGCTTTGGCAGATTAAAAGCACGCTGACGATGCCTTTATGGCAGGTTAGAGCTAAATGAGAAAAACATTTCAGTGGTCATACCTGACGGCTGCACACTCCATAATGTTCATGAAGCTAAGGGTGTAAAGTTTCCCTAGTGTAGAGTGCTGAAGCAGATCACCAGGGCTATTAGGAGGCCACAATGGTCGTCAATTTGAATCAGGGAGGCTTTGAGGCAAGATTTTTGGATTACGAACCAGTAATGTGTATTCTATACAGCAATCTGCCATGCTTCATTAAACTCAATTCTTATTTGACCTATCACTTGAGATTCCTGACTGGGATTTGTAGTAAGCAAATGATTAGAATGCATGTATGTTACTAGCAGCAACAATCACTATGTGTAGACATGGGCAGTTGGTGAACCATGGACTCCGGGATGCTAGCCCCTGGCCCTGCCCACCCCTTCTGCACAGGGCCCTACCCCTCCCATGCCTCCCTTCCCCACAATATACTCAGCAAATCCAACAGCTCCACAGTGGTCCAAGCGGGAGAGCATTTGCCACATGGAACCACCATGGTCAGCTGGGGAGATGCCATATGAGCTCTCCACACTGAGAAAACAGGAAGTGGAACTTCAAAAATTCCCGGGCCTTTAAAGGAGGAGGGCAGATGCTTGTTTCCATGGCTGCAAAGCAGCAGGGTTCGAACTGCTGGTTAGAGCAGTCAGGAAGTAGGGTTGCCAACTTTCTAGTCACACAGAACCAAACGCCTGCCCCTTCCCTGACTCGTACCATTCCCCCTCCCTCGGTGGCTCACTCTCCCCCACCCCTCACTCACTTTCACTGGGCTGGGGCAGTGGTGTGTGGGGGGGGGGCTCTAGCTGGGGGTGCGGGCTCCAGCGTGGGGCCAGAAATGAGGAGTTCAGAATGCATGAGAGGGCTCCAGGCTGGGGTGGGGAATTCGGGTGAGTGAGGGGGTGAGGGCTCAGGCTGGGGATGGGGGGTGAAGGGGTTGAGGTGAAGGAGGGGGCTCCAGGTTGCGGGGGGTGGTCAGGGATGTGGCAGGGGGTTGGGGCTCAGGATTGTCACATGGGCTTACCTGCTCAGCGGTGCGGGAAGGGTTGGAGGTTAAGGCAGGATCCCTGCCTGTCCTACTGCTGTGTGCACCTCAGAAGCAGGCAGCAGGCCTGGAACCTGGGGGCCAGGAGGCTTCACACGCCGCTCTCACCAGCAGGTACAGTGCCCCCAGCTCCCATTGTCCAGGGAGTGCAGAGCCAGAACTCGGGGAAGGGACTTAGAGGCCAGACTTTATGGCCACTTCTGGGGTGCAGTGCAGTGTCATCCAGGGCAGGTAGAGACTAGCCTGCCTTAGAGACCAAGCACTGCCGACTGGTCTTTTAACAGCCTGGATGGATGAGCAGAGTCCCTTTTCCACTGGTGGTTGAGTCGAAAACTGGACACTTAGTCACCTTGTCAGGAAGGGCATTGTGGGACACCTCCTGGAGGCCAATTATAGTGACATAAACAAGCGCAGTCTTTACATGGGCACTTTGTCAACAAAACTTTGCCATGAAAAGCTCTATGCCTCTCGTCAAGGTGGTTTTCCATTATTAAAAAACAGGAGAGTTTTGTCACCAAAACTTGCATTGCAGTGTGTAAACCTCCACTACTATTTGGTCAAAACCTGCCTTTTGTAGAAAAACACTCTATAGTGTAGACAAGGCCTTAGTCGTGAGTGTGTGTTTGACTGCTGCCCCCTGCTGGAGAATGGCACAATGACAGCTCTGCTGCTCCCTTCTCTGCCCCCCAGAATCTCCTCTAACAGAGCTGTATGTCCATAACCCGTCTCCCTGGGGTGCTGTGAGCACATCCAGGCTGGGGGAGAGGAGGGTCCTACCCCCATTGCTGAGAGTGGCTGGGTGATGGTTCTGTTCCCCCCCCCCCCAATGGCAGGTCCCGGCCAGTGCTCAGAGTCGGGGTCTCCATCAGCTTCCAGCCCCCCACCATCCCCACCTCGGCCTTCAACTGTCAGGAGCAGGAGCAGCTCAACACGGAGGCCAGCAGGGCAGAGGTCTGCTTCACCGTCACTAAGAGCACCAGGGACAGCCTAGGTCAGACCAACTTCCTCCCGCCCTCCGCTCCCCTTCCCCCTGAGCCGGCCAGTCCCCTGCCCTGGGGATGAATCGGAGCCAGCGCCCCCTACTGGGGAAAGGCCCCATGTCCCAATTCCCCTTGAAGTTCCCGCTCTCAATTTCTCTGCCCCTCATTTCCCCTCCCGCATAGACAACAGGATCTTCAGCACCATCCAGTACAGCCTGGCCCTGGACCCCGGGCGGACGAAGATCCGAGCCGCCTTCGACTCCACCGGCCCCGTCCTGAGCAGGGAGCTGCGGCTCGGCATTGAGAAGAAATGTGAGACGTACCGGATAACGTTACCTGTGAGTGATGGGTCTCGGCTCCTTCCCCTCCCGCTGTGTCTGCCCCTTGCTCCCAAATCACCCAGAGGAAAAAAGCTCTCTCTGGGTCCCTCCCAGCCCCCAACCCCCCTTACCCTTCAGGGGCCCGACGTGTCTCTCCGTCTCCCCAGCTCTGCCCAGAGGACACCCTGACCCCCATCACCCTGCGTCTCAACTACACCCTGACGGGGGAGCCCATCGCGGCCGCTAGGAACCTCACACCCATCCTGAGCGAGGACTCTGTCCTGGTGTCTTCAGGCTCGGTAAGGTGCCGGATCCAGACCCCGCGGTGGGTCTGCTGCAGGGATCGAACCAGTGACTGTGGGGTTTGTAAGCAAGAGTCTGGAAAATTCAGAGGTGGCAGCAGCCTCCTAAACCCCGTTACCCAGCGTAGCCACTAGAGGGTGACAGAGGGATGCTGAGTTTGCCTCAGTGATGGACCTATCTCCCCTCCATGGGAACATTCCAACTTCTCCTCAAAGCTCCCAAAATTTCTGTCCAAAAAACCAAAATATTTTGGCTTTTTTTAAAAAAAGTGATTTTTGCTGGACAATTTTCAATATTTTTGGCCAGGGTCCCATAGAGGGGAAATGCCCCACGTCCTATTCCCCATCCCCCTGAGATGTCCAGCCCTCCAGCCGTGGCACCACTAGAAGTGTGAAACGGCTGCTGGGAGGCAGGTGAGGAGGAAGGGGGGCAGAGGGGTGGGGCTGATGGGTTGAGCTGTCCCCCAGGGCAGGGGACTGGGAGGTGCTGGGGTAACAGGAGGGTCCCTGGGTCCCGGTGTCACTCCATTAGGTGGTGTTGCAGCCCCCTCCCCACCCGCTCTGATCCTGCTCTCCTGGGTCTCCCCCCAGCTCCCCTTTCAGAAGGACTGTGGCGCGGATGGCCGCTGCGATGACCAGTTAGAAATCTCCTTCAATTTCTCTGGGTAAGTCACTGATTCCTCCTCCCCAAAACACCTACCACACAGCCAGCTGGATCACGCCTCGGGTCGTCAACATCCAGCAGAAGATCTTGTTGGATTTCCAGTGCGGATGGATCCTGGGTGGGGGGTGTGAAGTGTTGTCCCCCTGCTCTGGGGGTTCCCCCCCACTCCAGGGTTCCCGTGATGTACTGGGCTACCGCTGAGCCCACCAGTTCCACCAGCCTGGGCTGCCTTACACTGTTCTTCTGAACCGGGCCCTCAAACCTCCTCGGGCCCACACACCCAGGTAGGGACACAGACACTGAAATCAGCTCTGCATGGGAAGACTCAGCCTAGGAATTCAGTGGGAGGGATAACTCAGTGGTTTGAGCATTGGCCTGCTAAACCCAGGGCTGTGAGCTCAATCCTTGAGGGGGCCATTTAGGGGTATGGGGCAAAAATTGGTTGGGTGATTGTTAGGACCGGAAAATATTGTGACGGGCAATCATTAGGAAGTGCAGTTACGCTTCTAAGTCAACTCCAGGAGAGTGCATAATGGTGGTATTATCTGAGAATGACCTTGCTGTTATCTGTGTGTTTGGGAACCAGTTCCCAGCTGCATGAGTGTTTACCCCGTCTGTGTAAGAATGAATGCGTGGAAAACTAAATGGGGAAACTAAGGCAGGACTGCATAACCAACAAGTGCTGAACAGTGTGTAACCAATCAGTTTGTTGCTTGCTATTAATGAAATAAGTATGTATGAGATGCAAATAAGCATGAGTATATCTGTGCTGACACACCTCTTTGGGTTGGGCTTTCTCCTTGGGCTTCTACATCGCCCGCGTGTGTCAGTCATCTTGTATTGCGGCCGTGCTGGCAGATAAGCCCCCCAGCACGAAATGCCGCCCCCTCCAATAAACTCACCACTTTCCAACTGGCCACCTGTGTGAGGCCTCGTTTCTCCCGGCAACGAGATAAGCCCACTGCAACAGTGATTTAATTGGGGATTTGTCTTGCTTTGAGGGGGTTGGACTAGATAATCTCCTGAGGTCTCTTCTGTGGATTGCCACGGACTCGCAGGGGCGAGGAAAAATTACAGGCCTGTTATTTACCAGGACGCACGTGGCAATAAACTATATAGGTAAGAGACGCAAGGGGAGTGTGGGTCAGGACGTGAGCTGCAGATGCACAGACACACACACAAGTAAAAATAAATCAATTTAAAGTTTTACTGGGGATAATTACAAGGGGTAAGGGAGCAGTTTTTTGATTAACTAATAGAGTTAATGAAACTTAAAACATGCAATGACTAAAATGCCTACTAACAATATTTACAAACAAAGATTCAGCATTTAGTAATAATTGATACTTACAAATACAAACCAACGCATAACACGACCGGTAAACGTATAAGCTCTATTTGAAAACACGTGAGCTGAGAGAGAGGCTTCGAGTTGATCAGGCTCGGTTACGTGGGGTACACGGGATACACGGATACACGGGATTCGTTTTCCTCTCTCTGTCTGCACATGGCAGGCAGAAACATAAGTACCAACTATGACATCACAAAAGTGTCATAGGGGACGGGTCCCAAAACCTGTTTGTGTTCACTTCTGATTGGCACAAGCAAAGTTTACACCAAGTAGGGGAGCAGGTGCCTTAAAGTCTGGCTTCGCCCCCAAAGGTGAGGAAATGCACATTGTTATAGAGTGCATGCGAAACTGAATGACAAAAGAAGAGGCCAGGGCAATACCGGTATGGGCAAGTGTTACAGGATGCAGACAGGAACTCATCTGAACATCTTCCAACCCTGATATTCTATGAAATTGTCCAGCACTCAAGTACACACAGGAGTGTAACCTCCCAATTGTATTGTTTTGCACTGCACAGAAAACAGTACAACCTAAGCTCATGAAAATCAACCCCCTCCCTCAAGGTGGAGGAAGATAGACAAAGCTTGTTGCCCCCAACCCCAGTTATGAATTGCACACACTGGTTTAGACAAAACAAACACAAATTTATTAACTACAAGAGAGAGATTTTAAGGGACAGCTATCAGATCAAAACAGATTACTGAGCAATTAAAACAAACATGCAAACTAAGCTTAATACACTAAAGAAACTGGCTACAAGTGGTAATTTCTCACTCTCTAAATGTTGCTTTAAGCAGGTTGCAGAGTTTCTTGTGGACAAACCATTCTTATTTGCAGCTTAGAACTCCAGATATTCCATTCACATGCCAGGCACCTTCTAGCCTGGATCCAGTCGTTTCTTCCCCAGATCCGTCTTGGGTATTTTCAGCAGGCATCTTGGGCAGGGATTCGGTGAGGAACCGGCCCTGATTAACTCATTTCCCTGCCTTAATAGGATTCACATGTGGTGGGAATCCTTTGTTTCCCTGTTTGATCCCCGCCCCCTATTTATAGGAAATTACTAGCAACCCAAGGTGGAGTCCAGTGCCAGGAGACATGATCACATGACCCTGCAGTGTCAAAGCAGCCATAAATCCTCCAGAAGACTTCCCAGGAAGGAGGGAGATTAGCATCTTCAAAGTCCTATTGTTCTCCCTAAGGATCCATTGACTAGCCAGCCCGCCTGATTGCATTATGTCTGGTGGGCCTTCCCCAGGTGCAAACCCACTTAATTGTTACATAATCAATATTCCTAACTTCAGATACAGAAATGACACATGCCTACGAACAGGACAGTCACATTCAGTAAAGCATAACCTTTCCAATGATACCACACATGGCCCATCGTACATGAAATACATCGTAGTTACGCCCTGTTCATATCACAGCCGTATCTCGCTGAAGAATGTGGGGCGTAATGTCACGGGGGGGCACTGCAGTGGGGAAGATGCTCTGCTGGAAGCTCACAGCGTCGGGGTCCCCGGCTGGGCACTGCTAGAGGAAGTTCACAGGGCGGCCAGGGCACTGCTCTGAGGAAGCTCACCCCTTTCTCTCCCCCTTAGCTTGAGCACCCTGGTGGTGGGGGTCACCCCCGAACTCAACATCACCGTCTCCATCCAGAACTGCGGGGAGAATTCCTACAGCACCACGGTGCGGTTCTCCTACCCGGCCGCGCTGTCCTACCGCCGGGTGCTGCTGCTCCAGGTACCCCAACGCACGCCAGAAATGGGGGCAGGCTCAGCAGGGGGCGCTGTGCTGCAGGGAGTGGGGGGGGGGCTCAGAAGAGGCTTCCGAGCTGTAGAGAGTGGGCGGGGGGCTCGGTATGGGGGCTGAATTGTGGGGAGCAGGCGGGGGGCTTGGCAGGGGCGCTGTGGCCACATCTCTCACTGCTGGTCTCCCGTGCTCAGTCCAACAGGAGGGGCATGGCTGTTAAGTGCAGCTCGGCTGTGGGCTCCGACGAACAGACTCAGAGGAACAGCACCTGCCACGTCAACCACCCCATCTTCTGGAGCGGGGCCGAGGTGGGGACAGGCCCCAGGGAAGCTCCATGTGCTGCCCCCTCTCCCTGCCAGCTGCACAGCTCCCATTGGCCGGGAACTGCGGCCAATGGGACTTGTGGGGGCTGCGCCTGTGGGCGTTGGCAGCGCGCACTGCACAGAGTTGCCTGTCCAAGCCTCCGCCTAGGGGCCCAGACCTTCGGGGAGCAGCGCGGAGCCAGGGCAGGCCGGGAGCCTCCCTTACCCCATTGCGCTGCTGACTGGGCCAGAGCCAGAGCCATCCGGCCAGAGCCCACACCCCAAATCCGCTCCTGCACCCCAGCTCCCTACTTCAAGTCAGAACCCCTCCCGCTCCCTAAGGCCCCCACACCTCAACCTCCCACCCCAGCCCTGAGACCCCTTCTGCATCCAAGCTCCCCCAAAAAGCCCATACCCTGAACCTCCTCCCACACCCCAGCCCTCTTCCCCAGCCCAGTGAAAGTGAGTGAGGGTGGGGAAAGCGAGCGACTGAGGGAGTGGGGGCTGAAGGAAGTGGGGGCAGGGCCTCAGAGAAGGGGAAGGGCAGGGAGGGGGTCTCAGGACAGGGGCAGGGCTACCCTAGAGTGAGCCCAGCTGGGAGCAGAGTGGGGAGGTGCTGTTCTCTCCCCTCTGTGGGGTCCTGGAAAGGAGGGTTTGTGGGATGTTTGCCATGGCGCACAGCGGGTTGAGGTCTCTGGATCCCAAAGTGGATTAGCGCTGTCTCTGGACAGGGACAGGGTCCGGTTCACACCTTTGCCTCCCTGGACCCACTGATTCCATCTAACTTCACACCAGACCCCCTGATCCCCGGTGCCTGTCCCGCCCCCGCAGTGTCTGGCAGTTCCCCAGGCCCTGACTCTCACCCCACCCGTGTTTTCCAGGTCGTCTTCGTCGCCACCTTCGACGTCTCCCCTGAGGCCGACCTGGGGGACAGGCTGCAGATCACGGCCACCGCCGGCAGGTGAGGGGGCTGGGGGACGGGGTGGGGGCAGTGGGAGGGGGACATGCACGGAGCAGGGCATTGGCCTGTGGTGCAGTCTCCCTGCACAGGTATCTGCCTGCGTCTCCTCACATCTCTCTCCTCTCCCTCCCCTCCCCCAGTGACAATGGCGGCCCCACCACCGAGCGCATGATTCACCGGGCGGAGCTGCCGGTCAAGTACGGCATCTTCATCATCCTCACCAGGTAGGTCAGTGCAGAGCCAGAGGGGAGAGCGCCCCCTGCTGAGCCCCCTGTTCCCTACAGCACAGCGCCCCCTCCTGGACATGACACCCACCACCACCCTCCAGCCCCATCCCTCCCACTCCCGTCTCTCTCCTTCCCTCCATCCTTTTCCTCCCCCAGCCTCGAGGAGTCGACCAAGTACGTCAACTTCTCCGCCAAGGAGGCAGGGACAAGTGTGCCGGTGACACATGGGTACGAGGTGAGGCTGGCGGCTCAGAGTGTGATGGGGGGAGACGGGGGTAAGGGAGAGGCGGTGGTCTGGGAGCCAGGACTCCTGGGTTCTAGCACCACCTCTGAGGGGGCTCTGAGGGTCAGAGCGGGGGCTGGGGATCAGGACTCCTGGGTTCTCTTTTCTGCAGTGTCCTACGGTGAGTCTGTTTCTTTCAGGTCAAGAACCTGCGCCAGCGACGCGTCCCCGTCTCGGTCACGTTCCAGTTCCCCGTGGAGCTGAGCGGGGTCCGGGTGTGGGACGCCTCTGAGGTCGTCCCCTCCAAGGTACCAGCCTCTCCATGGCCGTGTTTGTGATGGGCCCAGTGACGCCTTCTCTGCCCTACAGCGCCCCCTGCTGGGACAGGCTGTTAACGGGGGAAACACACCATATCCCCACCCCCTGAGCCAGCCAGTCCCCTGTCCTAGGGCCGGATTGGTGCTGGTGCCCCCTAGAGGGAAAAGGTCCCGTGTCCCCTTCCCGCCCCCATTAACACCGTGTGTCTCTCCCTCCCCAGCCCCAGCTGGCTCAGTGCAACAGTGAGGGGGAAACGCCCGGTTCGAAGGACTTTGTGAAGCAGATGAGCGAGCGCCCCCTGCTGGTGAGTACAGGCCAGTTCGGGGCCCAGCAGCTCTTCTCCCTTGGCACCAACACAGACAGTGAGTGGGGGGCTGGCTGGGGGAGAGACAGGGCCTGGTGCTATAGACAGATCCAGACCCTCATGGCCATGCTGAGCCCCTGCACTCCCCCTGCCTCACCCGGCGATATCCTTCCGCCCCCAGGACTGCTCCGTGGCCACCTGTAAGAAGATCCGGTGCAGAATCGCCTCCCTGGAAATGCAGCAGCCGCTGGAGTTCATGATCAAAGGGAACGTCAGCTTCCAGTGGGTCTCCCAGGTACGAGAGCTGCCTCTGCCTCCCGGCACCGGGCGAGGGATCCCCCCATGTGAACATCCCCTGAGCCCCTCCCCAGAGCTGGCTGCATCTCAGTGCCGGGCAAGGGATCCCTGTGTGAACGGCCTGTAAATTGCTCTGGGTCCCCCAGGACGATGCTCTGGGCTGGTTTGTGTCATTTCCGGTCAGGGACGGTGAATTTCTCTGTTCCAGACTCAGCAGCAGAAAGTGAGTCTGGTGAGCCAGGCCTGGATTGAATACGAGGAGCAGAAATACACCCAGGAGGAGGGATTCGTCCAGCGCCAGGTACCAGAGTGACGGTACCCGGGAGAGAGAGAGCGTCGGCTAGTGGTTAGAGCTGGGAGCCAGGACTCCTGGGTCCTGTCCCTGCTCCAGGGGGAGAATGGGGTCCGGTGGGTTAGAAGAGGGAGGGGGGATGGTGCCAGGTCTCCTGTGTTCTCTCCCTGGCTCTGGTGGGGAATGAGACCGAGTGGATACAATGGGGATTGCTGGGTGCCAGGACTCCTGGGTCCTCATCTCACGTCTCCTCTCCCCAGGTGCAGACGGTGGTGGAGCGCCTCGCGGTCTATAACTACCTGCCCATCATTGTGGGGAGCAGTGTGGGGGGCCTGGTCCTGCTGGCTCTCCTCACCGCAGCCCTCTACAAGGTGAGGGGGGCAGGGCGTGGACCCCTCCCCCACTGCCCATCACCCTGGGGGCGGGGCCTGTGGCTCTCCCAGCTGGTGGGGGAGGGACAAGGGACTTTCCTTTGGCGGTTCCCACAGCCTGTCCCTCCCCCTCCTCGGCCATGAGCCTGTCTCTGTCTGGCTCTCACCATCTCCCCTCTGTCTCCTTCCAGTTCGGCTTCTTCAAGCGCCAGTACAAGCAGATGATGGAGGATGCTGTGGAGGACGAAGGGCCTGGCCAAACCCAGAGCACCACCGCTGGCAACCCCTCTGCATCTGATGCCCCAAAACAATAGCCTCCCCATGATCCAACACCCCCGGCTTCGCTTCCCTCTTTGCTGCTCCAGATCCCCCCCGGCCCCTTGTGTTTGCCACCCCAAGGTGCAGAAAATTGTTCACTGGCCGCCCTCCCACCAGTGCCAACTAGAATCAACCGTTACTCAAATTAGGCCTGGCCGAATTCTCTTTATCTTTTCATAATTTTGATGGAGAACATCATTTATTTTAGGCAATTTTTTAAAGTTCCATCCATTTACATTTTGAGGTAGAAAATTATGGGTTTTATGCAACTTTTGTTTCTATTTTTACCAGTTTAAATTATCGCAGGTATGGAAATTTGTATGCGTGTCTGGAGGGAGGGGTTTGGCCATATGTTGAGGTCAGACAATTATTTAACGGCAGTAGAGGTTGAAATTCAAAAAGTTGAAGTTTTATAACGATGCTTGGAAAGAGGGGATTTTTATTGGGAAATGTTGTATTCACTGCGTGCACACAAACGTCTGGCAAAATATTTCCTTTACTAATCATCGAAATTTATATGAATAATGCTGCTTGAGGACCTGTTTGAGCTGGATTTGAGGAAATTGACTTTATACATTTTGACATGTGATGTTAATAATTTCTGTTTAAATTGTTCTAAAGCTTGACCTTTTTAAACTCAACATCTGTTGTCATTACAGAATTGGGGTTTGAGCCCCACAGGAATTTCCACAACTGAAAACTTAAATACTTTAAAAGTGGAAAGAAAATGGTTAGAAAGAAACATCAGTGCTGCCTGTGGAAATTATTTTAAAAATATCTCATTCTGCCAAGCCTATTTAGAACCTGTAAAACCACAAATTGTCAGAATCACATGTCAAAATGTACAAAGTAATTCTTCTTAAAGCCGCCCCAAGGACACTAGCATGGCCACAAGTTTTCTATACAATAAGGCGGGACTCTAGTAAGCTCTCCAGGAGCATCGTTCATTCTCTGTCTAGCTGCACATTTGGATTGTTCTCGCCGGAAACATTGTGCCGATGGTTTGTACTCATGTGCAGTGAAACTGAGGGTTACTGACAATTACCGCTAAAAATCTCATTGTCCCAGGCCTACACAGTCTGAGCGGGCAACAAAAATGACTACCACAACCCCCAGCCCCTCTCTGTATTTCTGTGTTCTGTTAGGGAACGACAGATCTTCGGAGTTGCCTGTTCTCCGGTGAGGAACAAACAAATACATAAAGGATAAACGGCATTCCCATTTGGCGAATACAAGTTCAGTGGTAACGAGGCTGTGATAGAATACGCTCTTGTATATTCACACCTTATGTACTATTGTAATAATCTTTGTACAAAGTATGCCTGATGAGTTTTCAAATTATGCCTCACAAGTTGTTGGTCCGTATTGTCCTGACAAAATATGTGTCAACATGGTGTGGAGGATTCTATAAGATTTCCCTGTGTGATGATATTAACCCACGTTCCCAAACCCACAGTCCTGCTGAGGCAGAGGTTGGCAAACAGCTGTGTCCTCGGGAAAGGAATGTGTGTGTGCCTGAATTTGCAGTTAAGCAGGGAGGGAAACAAGGACGCTCAAGCAGGCGAGGAAAAGCCAGCAGGGAACATCCTTCCACATAGTCTGCCTGCCCTGGCGCCCAACTGGAAACAGGGCTGTCCTTACCCAAGCTGTGTGCTGCTCCAGACCCTGCTCTGCCTCCACTCCCCTGAGCTCTGCAGCAGGGCCGGGCATGCACTCACTCAAGTGCAGCGACCCGGACCCAGCCGTGCCACCGGTGAGTGCTGTGGTGCAGTTCTCCCTGTCCCCCCTCAGAGGCCTGGGGCCCACCCTCTCACTCCCCCCTGCAGAGGCCTGGGACCCCACACACATCCCTGTGGGGTGTTGCATAGGGCCCCAGAATAGCTAGGGACAGCTCTGTCTGGAAATGCTTTTTTCAAGTATGGGGCTGATACTATAAAAAGGAGGGTCAAGCATCCCACTCTCCTCCCTGCCCATGGCATTCACAGCACCTAAAGAGAGAAAGGAAGTATTCAGTGGATGCAGAGGAAGGGGGCTTGGCCTACACAGTTTGGTCAGGAAGCTGCGGAAAGCCTGTGGTGAAACACTTTGCTTGACTCTGATACCGTTTGTTAAGCTAAGCACTAGCAAACATTTCATCTTTTATTTTCTTTGTAACTAATCCTGACTTTAAGGCCTCATTTCTTGGACTCCCTGTAAATCTCTCTCCGTGTAGATAATCAACTTATTTTATCTAATCCAGTGTGTTTGAATTGGTTTGCCTGTGTGGTAACTCTGTTTGCGGTGATAAGTTGTGTGCATAGGCTGATCTCACAGGAATAATGGATTTAATATGATTTGTAGTGTCCAGGGGAGGGCTGGGCAGAACAGGACCCAGATTTCTGGGAGCAAATTTAAAACTAGGGGTGTGTTGGGGTCTATGACTTTGCGAGGCACCCAAGGCTGCAGGGCCGGGGCGTGACAGGGCTGCTCATTAGCCTGTCTTGTACCCTGGTTTGTCACGGGTGCATAAACAGGAATCTCAAGCAGGAGTAAAGGGGCTCTATTCCCTCCGTGTTTGGCGCTGGTGCCACCGCCGTTCGATGCTGCGTCCACTTCTGGTGCCTAACGTTCATGAAAGACGGTGCTAACTTGAAGCAGGTTCAGAGAAGAGCCGTGTGAATTATTAGCAAACATGCCTAGTAGTGATAGACTCAAAGAGCTCAATATATTTAGCTTAGCAACGAGACGATTAAGGTGTGACGTGATTACATCTGTAAGTATCTACAGAGGGAACAAATATTTAATAAGGAGCTTTTCTGTCTAGCAGAGAAAAGTCTAACAGGATCCAATAGCTGGAAATTGAAGCTAGACAAATTGAGACTGGAAATAAAGGTGTCTATGTTAACAGTGTGAGTAGTTAAGCACTGGAACAATTTGCCAAGGTTCGCGGTGGATTCTCCATTACTGAGAATTAGTAATTAAGGTCGGAGGTTTGTCTAAAAGCTTTGCCCTGGGAATGAATTGGGGGCAGGTCTCTGGTCCATGATCCAGGTCAGATTACATGATCACAGTGGTCCTTTCCGATCTTGGAATCTATCCGTCTATGAAAAGTGGTAACCGTGTTGTTTCCCGTATTGACTCGGGAGGATAGCGTGAGTCGCAAAGAACCAGCTGTTCGTTCAGCCTCCTCACACTTGCAAAAAAGTGGCCCCACCAGGGCAGGATGAGAGCGAAAAGTCGCTATTTGGTGACCCTCGATTTACTTCATCCGTGGGACGGGACCTTCTGCGACAGAGACACCACGTACACTGTGAAAATGGTCCCAACGGAGAGGCTAGCGGTGGCTGCACCTTGTGGCAGTGATTACGTTGAGGAAGACGACTCTGGGATGAGCCAGTTTGCCCTGAGTTCTGACAAAGCTAAGGAGATCTCCAAGATTGAGCAGCTTTTGCTCTGCGTGGAGTATGTAGACCTCGACTCAGGAGAAGCTGGATGACACTGAGAAGGCCAGGCTGTATGTCCAGGACTGCAGAGCGCAATGTTACAATGAGGCCAGCGTCCGGTCCGGTACAATGAATGGCATCCCAGCTCGTATAAATGCCGCCAGCCAGCGTTCACGACACTGCGCATCGGTGGAATCTGATCGTTTCTGACCTAGCACAAGGGGTCCCTCGGATCAGCAAAACGTTTAGACTTCTGGAGAAGGCTCACTTCCTTTTTCAGCATTGCTGCAAAGCGACGTAACATTCCTGAGGGGCCAGGAACTCCGTGGAGTACACCAGCGGGAGATCCCAGCCTTGAGTGACACCTGCTGGATGTGCCTATGTGCCGGTGCTGTTCTAGGCGGGACTCAACTGAGAGTGCCAAGTCAGGACAAATTACTCTAAGCAGGGCATCTACAGCCCAAAACTGGGTTGGTTTTCACCTCTAAGGGAAACCAAACCAGCCAAACAGAACAGACTTTGGTTTCATCCCACTGGCTAGCCACGAATCACACAAGCAATTCCCTTAGACACTCCAGTTTCCCAGTATCTCCACCAGCAGCCACCCGTCCTGGGGACCAATGGTTATGAAAACCAATCCCCCAATAAAAGAAAACGGTTCTCCCCAATTCCAAAGAATCAGGCCCCAGACCCAGGTCAATATCCAAATCAGATCTTACCCACAAATCATGCTGTTGCCAATCCTTTAGAATCTAAAATCTAAAGGTTTATTCATAAAAGGAAAAAGAGATGGGTGAGGGTTAGGAATGGTTAAAAGAAATCAATTACAGGCAGTAATGGCAAAGTTCTTGATTCAGACTTGCATCCGTGGTAGAATAAACTGCAGGTTCACATCAAAGTCTCTGGAATACATCCATTTCATCCTTTCACTCCATTGCACTGATTACAATCCTCTTAAGCATCTTGCAGGAAAAACAACCACACTCTGAGCAGCAATGTTTCCTTGTTTGGGACGCCGGGCAAGGAGCAGCAAAACCGCTCCTAACCCCTTGGAAGTAGAAAGTCTTGAGGACCAGCCGGGACCCCGGTCGAAGAAACAGGGTCGGTCTTTCATTAGGCCTGGCTAACCATCATTGTTCGGTGCCTGGCTGCAGTGACACTGTGTCTTCTATCACAGACGTGGGCAAGGAGACAAAGCCAGTCGGAGCGGTGGGGACAAAGGCTTCTCAAGTGGGTTTTGACAAAGTAAAGAAAATCTTGTCAGAAAAGCCTGTTGCGGCCAGTCCAGATTTTGACCCAATGTGCAGAGATGCCTGAGACGCTGGTTGAGGTGCAGTTTTGATACGAGAGCAACCCCTAGGGTTTTTTGTGTTACAAAACGGCCCCCCGCTCAACAGACTGACTCTGTCCTAGACAGAATGTTCTACCATCGTGCGAACATCAGGCAGGGGAGGCCCTGTCTCTTTAACAGCGTATTCGGGGGGCTGGCTGACCTCTCCCCATTGAGTTGGTTACACAGAAGCAGAGGCACCGTTTCCAATCCACTGCGGTGCAGCCTGACGCACAGAGAATATGTCCTGTAAATTGTACCGATTAAAGAAAATATAGTAGCAGATGCCCTGTCCTGGAATGAGGGTTCTGAGCTAAACCCTACGGATCACCCAATGGCTGACCCTCTGCAACCTTGCAAGAGAGGACGGGCGACCCTGGGAGCCCCTCGGGGCCACCTGGCAGAGGGCTCCCCATACGGTAACTCACACCAGGCCTGATGCACTCACTGTCCCCAACACACTGTCCTCATATGCCCTAAAAGGTGTCATGTGAGTGGACGCAAGCTAGTGACGCGCTGGGCACAAAGATCCCTTGTGTGATGTACTCACAGGGGTGGTGTTCAGAGTTCTAGACGTCTGCCGGAAATACGTTCTTGGAAGGTGTTTGGGAGGAAGTCCCCGCCCCGAGCCCGCCCTAGACAAAGGAACGCGGATTTACCTGCCTCCCCGGCAGGCCGAGGACAATGAACGTTCATGGACACAGAAGTTAAACGAAGCAACTGAACTAATGAGCAATGGAGGGAAGAGCTTGGTGAGCTCACCGGGGACAGAGTCTGGCACGTCTGGGAATCGTTCTGGCTCTGGGGGCAACAATGGGCTTCGGGGAAGTACAAGGGACCCAAAAGACATTCTAGTTTCCAGCACATTGGGGGGAGCACCCTCTGATTCTGTGACCACAGGGACCCTGGGCTGGGGGAGCTAGAGATGCTGGAAACCGGGCGACAGTGAGAAAATTACTCAAGCAAAGATTGTAACTCGCTAAGATTAAGTTTTAGGCCCTTGACAGTGTGTCTGGTTCATAGCCAGACCCGTCCCTTTTTCTCTTGCTTAGTATCACTTCAATCTCTGTTCTTTGTTCATTAACTTAGTTTTATTACAAACTATCTCCGTGCTGTTGTACTGAGGTATGAAGTGAGTCCCCAGCTAAGCTAACAGGCTGGTGTGTGGACGCTGTCTCTTCGGAGGCAGCAAAGAAAAATCCCTGTGAGTGTCCCGGGAGAGGGACCGGGCACGGCAGAGTAACGTCTCTGGGGAACTCGGGACCTGGGGCCGCTGACTGTTACCGGCAAGGCCAGGGGAAGACTGGCACAGCTTTGAGCAGTTGGCTGGAGAGGTAGACAGACGAGTGTCTGGGAGCTGTCAGCAAGTCTAATCTCCAGTAAAGCTCACTCCTCCTAGGACACAGGGGTGAGAGAGTGGTGCACAGTTGGTGGTGTCCTGTAAAGAACCTCACACTCTGTGTCCCACCCGGTGGCAGCTACATCTCAGTGCTGGGCAAGGGATCCCTGTATCAATGCTCAGCCTGGAAATCACGTGGTTGTTGTGGAGGTTTGAAGGCACAAGGAGATGAACGAGGGTCCTTCTGTTAAAATCCTTCTGATTAGGTTAAAAACAGAAAATGCTGAGTTCTTTTTATTTGCCTTCTGCATTTTGGGCCTTTAGGCTTTGTGGGCGACACGTTTTTGAAGCTTTCTCCCTAGCCACAAGGGCTAGAAACATACTTTGAATGAAGGCTGAAATCATGACATAGCCACTTGACTCCCTTTACCCAGAGGTAACAAAGTCCTGTGGCACCTTAAAGACTAACTATAAAGTTTTGAAGCATAAGCTTTCGTGGGCTAATACCCACTTCGTCGGATGCAAGCAGTGGAAGTGTCCAGAGGCAGGTATAGAAAAGTAGGCAAGAACCAGGTAGGAGGTAACAAGGTTAGTCCAATTAGGCTGAACCAGCTTGTTATCTCCAATCAGGGAAGGTGGGTCATTCTTCTAGAAGTTGAATAGGGGGTGTGAATTTGTTACCTCTGCTATTCCAGACTAACACAGCTACCTCTCTGATCCTTTACCCAGAGACCTCCCTGCCCTTGAGGACTCCCCTTCTACTCTCCTGTGTGGTGGAGTCCTCGTAACCCCAACAAGGTTTGTCCCAAGATTCCTGGGGGGCTCAACCCTCCAACCTTGCTGTGGTCACCTAGGAGAGGGGCGAGGTTATCGCTACTCCGGGGTAGTCTCTCTGCACTGGTCGTTTCCCAAATGCTGTTTATTTAATCAGTAATTAGTTTAAAAAGGAATAAGGAAAAATGGGAAGGGTTAAAGGAAACCCCTCACCCCGCTCTGTGGCAGGGAACATCACAACCAGTGTCCCTGGAATGTCGGGGAAGTTCACAGTCTGGTCCTTGTAGGTCCCAGGCCCTGGCTGGGCTGCAGGGACACTGTGGGTTGGACACTTGCTCGGGTGGTGGCCACATGCTCTCAGGCTCTGGGTGGCAGGACCCTTCTTCCCAGCGTCGCCCCTGCCTTGTCAGGGTTAGGATCCCCTCCCCCCAAGTCCAGCCTGCAGAGCCGCTTGGCTGAAGCGTCTCCCTGCGCTGGGCCCTCTGCCCAGGGTCCCCCTCGATCTCTCCAGCTGCTCCCCACACCCGGCTCCGGACTGCTCCAGCCCCAGCTCCACCGCTCTGCCTCAGCTCCAGCTCCGCTCCGCCTCAGCACGGCTGCTGCTGCTCTGCCTCCAGCTCCCTGGGCTGCTTCTCTGGCCTCTCTCGTTGCTGCAGCCCTGCCCCCAGCACAGGGTCTGCTCTCGCTGGGTTGCTTTTTTGGCCCCACCCTGTCTGACCCAGGAAATTCCAGTTCACAGGGAGGACGGGACCCACCCTGCCCTCCTGACTCCCCTCGCTGGCCTGCCCACCATGTCAATACAGCTGACCTGGAGCACAGGCCTCTCCCCATTGCCCCTGCGGACTGTCAGTCTCAGGGTCCTGGTTTCCCACCAACCCTTCCCCTTCCTTTTGGTCCTGGGAACTAGCAACCACAACACCCCCGCTGAGTGTGAGTAAGGGGCCAACAGTCCCCTTACACTTGACAGGGTGGCTGGTTTGGTGGAGGGGAGAATGCGCACTGGACATAATCTAGGTGGATTTCACCAAGACTGACCCAGTCCCCCATGCCAGTCTCATAAGTAAGCTGGAGAAATGCAGGCTCGCCGGAGCTACCATGAACCAGATACAAAATTGGTTAAACAACCACAAACAAAGAGTCGCTATTAATGGAAGGATGTCAGACTGGATCTGTTTCACAAGTCTGCAGATAACACAGAGCTGGGGGGAGGGGGTTCCGGACCCAGCATGCAAGTGATGGGAGGTGATAGTACCGCTCTACTCGGCGCTGATTAGGCCTCAGCCGGAGAACTGTGTCCAATTTTGGTCACGGCTGTATAGAATGGGTGCAGAGAAACTGGAAAGGATACAGAGGCGAGCGACAAAGATGACAGAAGGGGTCGAATGGAGCCATTTGAGCAAAGGCTGAAGGAACTGGGGAGGTTTAAGCTTGGAAAAGAGGCGATGAAGGGGAGACATGGCAGCGCTCTTCAGATACTTGAACGGCTCTGTAGCAGGCAGCTGACTCAGCGCCTGCTGAGCCAGCCCCTGCTCCCTCCTTGCCCTGCAACAGCTAACAGCCTCTGTAAGCCCGACCTGCTAGGGGAGGCTAATTAGCCACCTGGGGGTAATCCTGAGCTGCAGAGGGCTTAATGAGCTCCACCTGGCAGCCTCCACAGGATATAAGGCCTGCTAGGGAGGAAGCCAGGGTGGTTGTGGAGGTGGGAGATAGAGAGAGGTAAGAAGGAGGAAGGAGAAGGAGGAAGTGACAGTGACAGTGAGAGATAGAGAAGGGGCAGGGGCAGGGAAGTAAGCTGGCTGAGGCAGAAAGCCTGCAGGGGCTAGCTAACCCTGAGGCCAGCCAGAGACTGAGGGCTGAGCCTAAACCTGGACTTGTATAGTAAACTGTATATAGGTGGTGGGGCTTTTGCACTGCTTGTGAACGAAAATAAAGACACCGGTGAAGCCAAAAGCAGTCTCCTGCCTGGTTTTTGAAGAGGGCGGTCAGAGGCCAGCTTAAAGGCTCCCATAGAAAAGGTGGAGAAAAGTTGTTCTCCCCGGCCACACAGGGCAGGACAAGGGGCGATGGGTTCAAACTACAACATGGCAGATTTAGATTAAATCTCAGGAAAAACGTCCTGACTGTAAGAACAGCGGGACGATGGAAGGAACCTGTCTAGGCAGGCCACGGAAACTCCTTCACTAGAGTTTTTTCATCTGTCCTAGATGGTTTAGACACAACAAATCTCCCATCTTGGCAATGTGGGCGGAGGTTAGACTGAATGGCTGTTGTGGTCCCTGTTCACCCTGTGGTTCTATGTTCCTCTGGACCGCAGAGTGAATGAGAATCACCCACATCTGGGCTGGGGCACGGGGACTGGCTATACAGTGAGCACTTGGCCGCCGCTGCGATGCGGCCCCTGGCAGGGTGGACCACAGGGGCTGCTTAGCCGTCACCCAGCAACGCAACTTAGAGGAAGTGAAACCCAGTGTGCTGGTGAAACCCACCCCGCTCCCCGAGTTTCCTCCATCCTGGCCCGGGCCTAACAGAGCCCGGCCTCGCTCCTGTGAGCTGCCTGAGGATGGAGCAGCCACGGGACTGGGATACCAGCTCCCCACCGGTGCAGATCAGTTGGGAGCCCCCTGCCCTTCTCACACCCCACACAGCCGAAGGGGAGGCACCGGCCCAGAGGGGTTCACTCCAGTGGGAACCGCTGGGAAGGCAGCGTCTGTCCAGTGGTAGCCACTGGGTGTAAGAAAAGTATGTGTAGGTGTGTCAGTGCAGGAGTGTGTGGGATTGTGACTATCTGTGTCTGGTTGTTTCTGTCACATTGTGTGTGCAATTATGATAGTGTGCAACTGTGTATGTATTTGGGTGACAGTGTTTTGTGTGTCTCAGTATCGTTGTGTGTCTGTCTCTATCTCAGTGTAGTTGTGTGTGTGTGTGTGTGTGGTGCCTGTGTGTGTCTCTCTAGCTCTCTCTCAGTGTAGGGGTATGTCTCTGTCTAGTTGTCTCTGGCTATCTAGCATTTTTGTGTCTGTCTAGTTGTGTGCCTGTGTGTGTGTGTATCTGCCTTGCGTGTGTGTGTCTCTCTGAGTAGAGGTGTGTGTCTGTATATCTCAGTGTAGTTGTGTGCATCTGTGTAGCTTTGTGTGTCTGTTTCAAAGTCGGTGCATTGGTTGGTCTGTGGTTTTTTTGTCTCTTGGTGTAGTGTGTGTGTGTCTGACTAGTTGGGTGTCTGTCTCAGTGTAACTTTTTTTCTTTCTCTCATTCTGCTGCCTCCTCATAATACTCTCCTTCCTCTGGTCAGAGTTTCTCTATTGCTGGGTATCACTTCTCTTTCCTCTGCACTCAGCTGCCTCCTCTCTAGGAAGCATCGTTGATCCTCTCACTCCCCGCTCCACACGCACCCCTCACCCGGCGCAGGATGGACCCTCTGCCTCTGCTCCTCTACCTATGCGCAGGTAAGTGCCAGCCAGAGGGACTGGGAACAGTGCAACATGGGTACCTAGCGAGTGCCCCTCTGGCAGGGGGATGGGAGCAGCAGGACGGTCGGGACTCCTGGGTCCTATCCCTGGTTGGCACTGGGGGTGGAGGGGTCTGGTGGGTCACAGGATGGGGGCCTGGGTATCAGGAGTCCTACGTTCTCTCCCCAGATCTGGGAGAGGAATTGGGGCTCTAGTGGCATAGAGGAGGGTTGGGGGGCTGATAATCAGGAGTCCTGGGTTCCGTTCCCTCGCTGTTCTGCTCCCCCAGACTCTCTGGGATGGGAGTGGGTCACAGATGCGACTCCCCTTCTCTGTGGGATGTGTGTGTGCTCGGTAGGATGTGGTGGGAGGGTCCGGCAGGTGTGAAGCGGACGCAGCGTTTGCAATTGCACAATCCTGCTGTAAAACCACAGCCGCTCCCCCCGCTTTAGTGTCATATCTCTTGTGTGTGTGAGGCCTGGACCCATCAGACCCACTCTGGACTTAGATTTCCAGAAAGCCTTTGACAAGGTCCCTCACCAAAGGCTCTTATGTAAATTAAGCGGTCATGGGATAAGAGGGAGGATCCTTTCATGGACTGAGAACTGGTTAGAAAACAGGGAAGAGAGGGTAGGAATAAATGGTAAATTTTCCGAATGGAGAGGGGTAACTAGCGGTGTTCCCCAAGGGTCAGTCCTAGGACCAATCCTATTCAACTTATTCATAAATGATCTGGAGGAAGGGGTGAACAGTGAGGTGCCAAAGTTTGCAGATAATATACTAAACTGCTAAAGATAGTTAAGACCAAACCAGACCGTGAAGATCTTCAAAAAGATTTCACAAAATTAAGTGATTGAGCAACAAAATGGCAAATGAAATTTAATGTGGATAAATGTAAAGTAATGCCCATTGGAAAAAATAACCCCAACTATATATACAATATGATGGGGGGCTAATTTAGCTACAACTAATCAGGAAAATGATCTTGGAGTCATCGTGGATAGTTCTCTAAAGACATCCACGCAGTGTGCAGTTGCAGTCAAAAAAGCAAACAGAATGTTAGGAATCATTAAAAAAGGAATAGAGAATAAGATGGAGAATATCTTATTGCCCTTATACAAATCCATGGTGCGCCCACATCTTGAATACTGCGTACAGATGTGGTCTCCTTATCTCAAAAAGGATATACTGGCATTAGAAAAAGTTCATTGAAGGGTAACTAAAAGAATTAGGAGTTTGGAACAGGTCCCATATGAGAAGAGGTTAAAGAGGCTGGGACTTTTCAGCTCGGAAAAGAGGAGACTAAGGGGGGATATGATAGAGGTCTATAAAATCATGAGTGGTGTGGAGAAAGTGAATAAGGAAAAGTTATTTACTTGTTCCCATGATATAAGAACTAAGGGCCACCAAATGAAATTAGTGGACAGCTGGTTTAAAACAAATAAAAGGAAGTTCTTCTTCACACAATGCACAGTCAACCTGTGGAACTCCTTGCCTGAGGAGGTTGTAAAGGCTAGACCTAGAACAGGGTTTTAAAGAGAAAGAGAGGGTGGTTAAGACCATTAATGGCTATTAACCCGGTTGGGTAAGTAACGGTGTCTCTGGCCTCTGTTTGTCAGAGGGGGGTGATGGATGGCAGGAGAGAGATACCTTGATCATTCCCTATTAGGTTCAGTCACTCTGGGGCACCTGGCATTGGCCACTGTCGGTAGACAGGATACTGGGCTGGATGGACCTTGGGTCTGACCTAGTACGGCCGTTCTTATGTTCTTATCAGGGAATCGAGGGGGGGCGACTTTGGGGTGGCTGAGAGTGAGGGGGATGGGCTGGGGACTGGGTGATGGGGCCTGAAAGGGGAAGAATGGGGGAGGCCAGCTCAGATCCTCCCACCCTCCTAGGACCTTCTCAGCCCGTCTTTCCTCTTTACCCCCCCCCCCCCCGCCCTGCCCACCTGCCCCATAATTCTCTGCCCACTTTGCACTATATCTGCTCCTCCTGCACCTCTGGAGGGTCTTTACCATCTCTCAGGGTTGGTGGGGGCAGTGCCAAGGGGCTTCTCCTTCCCCCCCTTCCCAGGCCTGGGCTTGCAGGGAGGGCAAGGGCAGAAGGGAGGAGAGCTCTGCACTGGGGAGTCACTACGCTGTGCGTTAGGGATTCACCGAGTGGCTGTTATGTCCTTCTTGTGTGACATGAGTTTGGTGGGTCTCATTTCTGGCTCCCACGACACCAGCTTACCAGGCCACCCCGCACTCATTGATAGACTGGGCAGAGAGACCGAGAAGTGCCTGGATCTAGGAGTTCCTGGTGTGATGTTGTGGCCAAGGCTTGGACACATGAACGGGGGGCTCTCGCATAGGAATAAAGGGGGCTACTCCAGCTTTATTTACCAGCACTGCACGTGCTGCTGAAATCCTGGGGCCAGTTCTGGGGCCCACGGTTGAAGAAGGAGGTTGATACACTGGAGAGGGGTCAGAGAAGAGGCACCGGGAGGATTAGAAGATTGTAAAACCCACCCGATAGTGATAAGGCACAAATATTTGATGATGGGCTCTTCAGTCCAGCGGAGGGAGGTCTAACCTGATCCCATGGCTGGACGCTGAAGCTGGACAAACTCAGACGGGAACGAAGGTGTAACATTTTCCACAGTGGGAGGAATTAACCCCAGAACAATCTACCCGGGTGGGGGGGTGGACTCTCCCCCACTGGCTGTTTTTCTAAATGTTCTGGTCAGGGTCAGTTGAGGGGAAGTTGGCTGGTTCGTGTTACACGGGAAGTCAGGCTAGCTGATCGCGGTGGTTCCTTCTGGCGGTTCAGTCCATAAATCTATGAGGGCTGTTTTGCATGGAACGTTTAGCAAGAAATGGCCCTCAAGGGCGAGACATAAGGGAAGTTTCCATGAGCTGCTGGGGGAGAGGTGCTGGGAGTCAGGACTCCTGGGTTCTATACCCAGCTTTGGGAGGGGAGTGGGGTCTAGTGGCTTAAAGCAGGGGCTCCGGGGGTCTGTCTTAGAAACAGGAGGGGCTGGTCCCTTGGACCCTACCACTGGCTCCACTCTGCACAGGGGAATCGCTAATGGATGGCTGTTTAACCCCTGCAGTGCTGGCACCGAGCCGTGGATTCAGCGTGGATGTGGAGGGACCCATCACCTTCCAGGAGGCTGCAGCGGGGTTTGGGCAGAGCGTGGTGCAGTTCGGGGATGCCAGAGCTGGGGGGTAAGGGCCGAACGTGGCCTCAGGGCCCCATAGTTACATGCCTCAAATCCACCCTCGAGGGGCCGGTCTGGCTGGGCTGCCCCTCCTGGGCCCCACTCCCCTGGGTTTGACGGGGTGTCCCCTGAGCCCCCCTCGTCTCTCTCCCCACAGGCTGCTCGTCGGGGCCCCGTTGCAGACGGGAGACGTGAATGAAACCGGCAAAGTCTACAAGTGCGACCCGGACTCCAGACGCTGCCAGGAGATCTCCATCCAGAGTAGGGGCACCCTGTGCTGTGTTGGGCCGTGGGTTAGAGCAAAGGGGTCTGGGAGTCAGGACTCCTGGGTTCTATCCCCAATGAGGTCTAGTGGGTCGGAGTGGGGTGGTGATTGGGGCAGGGCTGAGTGTCAGGACTCCTGGGTTCTGTCCAGGGAGTGGGGTTTATTTGCTCACCCTGGTGTCCATCTTTCCCCTCCCTGCAGGGCCCTCTGATGCTGTGAAGATGTCCCTTGGTTTGTCTCTGGCCGCCCGGGACTCTAAGCTCCTGGTAGGTATCGCGTATGGGGGGGGGGGGGGATGGGTACTGGGACTGGGGTCTGACACTCGCTCCCTGGGAATGCCGTGGGGCAGCTTCCCCCAACCCCACTCCTCACAGCTGGTAGTAACTGGGCCATGTCAGCGTGACTGTTGCAGAGCTGACGACTGGGTGATGTCATTGTGATTCGGTGGGGGTCATTCGTAACTCCCATAATTAGGGGCACTGCGTAATGCTGTGATGGGAAAAGGTGGTCGCCGTGTGATGTCGCCAAGGCAACAGTGAGTGTGAACTGATTTTGCAGTGAGCATGGTGACCAGCTGACATCGCCATGGAGACAGGGGCCATGAGATGATATTGTAAGAGATGGAGGTAACTAGGTGGTGTTGCCATGGCGATATCCATTGTGCACTGCAATAGAAGAGCATGTGGCAACTGGATAACTTCACCATGGCATCCTTGACTGTGCACTGCCATAGCAGGGAGAGGTGTAGCCGGTTGATGTAGCCATGGTGACCGTGATTGCGCGCTGCCGTAGCAGGGAGTATGATAACCAGGTGATGTCCCCGTGTCACTCCCCGTCCCCTCTGGGAAGCGAGTGCTGGATCCTGGGGTTCCATCTGCCCTATGGGAGTCCCCTGCCCTGGCAGGAGCTTTCTCTGCATGTCCATGGGGGAGCAGGCCCTGATCCTCCCGCACTGCGACTCTCCTCAGGGGGCACCCAGTGACCCCGTCCCTCTCTTGTGCCCAGGTGTGCGGCCCCACAGTGCACCAGGCCTGCGGGGAGAACATGTACCTCAAAGGCTACTGCTTCCTCCTGGACCAGAGCCTCCGGCAGCTCCGGCGCATCCCGGACAGTCTGCCAGGTGAGGGGCAGCCCGGGGGGTGGGGAGCCGGCACCCAGGGGACACGTGCGGGGGGGCATATGGGCCAGCAGGGGGAGGAGGAGGAATGAGGCTAGATGGGCCCTTGGTGTGATTTGGGGCAGCAGGGAGGGGACCCATGGGCCTGTTGCAGGGTAGCAGGGAGGAGGTGGGATACCAGGCTAAAGGGGCAGAGGTCTTGGCAGTTTCACTGCCAATTGGTGTTTCTTGGCCCATCGAGCTGAATTTCTCTGGGTAACCCCCCTCCCCCGTTCCCCATTCCCCAGAGTGCCCCAAACGCCCCACAGACATCGTGTTTCTCATCGACGGCTCCGGCAGCGTTGCTTACCATGACTTTGAAAGGATGAAGACGTTTATCATCGAGGTCATAGGGCGTTTCCGTGGCACCGACACGCTGGTAACTGGCAGCTGCTGATTTCAGACCCCTGAGCCGCCGGCATCCCCTGCCCCTGGCCGGCTGAGCAGCATCCGAGGGGGCTGAGCTGCAGGGAGCGGGCTGGGGGCGCATACGGGTCCTTCCCCTCACAGTTGTGTTGACCTCGATGCCCCAGCATCTCAGCTCTTCTGACCCACTCTTCCTCCCCCCTGCCCTCTTCCCCTCTTGTCTCCCAGTTTGCCCTCATGCAGTTCTCCACCACTTTTGAGGAACACTTTGACTTCAACAAATTCGCGAGTACCCGCAACATAGATTCAGTCGTCCGTCAAGTTGAACAGCTCAGAGACCTTACCTACACAGCTACTGCCATCTGGAAAGTGGTGTAGGTACCTCCTCTTCCCCTACAAGCACTTCCCCTCCCACCCCGCAGACCTGGAGTCTGAAAGAACTAACCCCCCCGCCTGTGCCCCATTTCCAGGAAGGAGCTGTTCGTTTCCTGGAAAGGATCCCGGGATGCCGCTACCAAGATTCTCATAGTGGTAACAGATGGTATGAAAAATGATAACCTTAAATACTCAGTCGTGATTCCAGAGGCAGAGAGAGCTGGGATCATCCGCTACGCCATCGGGGTGAGCTCTAGCTACGTGTCATAATGTTCACCTACAGAATCACAGAGATTTGTGGGCTCACTGCAAGTACTAACTCCAGTCAGTACTCATGTTCATAAAGGGGCGAGCTCTCATGTCTCCTATGAGCACAGACAAGTTGTTTAGTTTTTTAATCATGGCGTAAGGTCCCCTCCAAAACACAGGAGGTTGGTTTGGGGTTTTTTTAAAAATCCAGCCTGTTTTTCCAGGCGTGTAGCCGCAGTGTCTTTCCTTTGGGGAAGGGCATGAAATTTCCCTGACACCTTGTGCCTGGCATCTCCTGTATCTTCATCTTCTGGCAGACTGGGATCAGACTTCATCACGTCACCCACCTGTGTAGGTGCTGGGGCCTTCTCTGTTCTTGATGCCTGATCAGGAAGTCACAGGTTTGCAGAGTCCAAAACCAATCTCTGTGACATGACAGCTCCTTCCCCTCGCTCAGCATTTCTCCCTCTGGTGGTACAGGGACCTGGAGTGAGTCTCTCCTGCTCCGGAGGGTTTGAATTCTTTACTCTGGTTTATTTCCCAGTACTTACAAGGCGGGCCTCAGGGTAGGTCCCAGTACTTCTCGTAAGCAAAACAAGAACAGCAAACTCACAGCATGGAAATGAATCCCTTTCCCTGCCCCCTCGCCAGGCACCGCCTGATCACACTGGCTTTGGGGTGCCGGTCCTTCCCCGAACAGTAGTTGACTCGGTTTTCCCTAGAGGGAGGAGAACCGCGTGCCCCCCAGGTGGAGCCTTTTCTCCCTGCCTCAACTAACCCTGCTGTGGCTTGCTTCTCACCCGTCCCCTTCCTGTCTCATCGGCATGCAGTTTTTCTCAGTCTGAAGTGTTTTGTGCCATCTGGAAGTTGTAACACTTGCTTACAGGAGCACAGAGCCTTTGTTGGAACACTGCAAATACCAACTCCAGCACACACTGGCAGGACTGGACCTTCAATCCCCCTCCTCACACCATCAGATCATGTAACGACATAATTACATACAATTCAACAATATAACACTAAGATGAAGATCTAGCACCATCTACTGGTGGAGGTGCTGTCTACACTAATTATCTATCCCCATACACCCCTTCTTCTCTCTCTGTCTCTCTCGGGTTCATATCGGCCCCCATAATTCAAGGAAAAGGAAGTGTATTTTTAACACTGAAGATTGTCCCTGGTGGGAGCCCAGCACATCTGGCGTAAGCGCCAGAGAGGGAACTGAAAGGGAACCAGGCCAGGAAACAAAAAGAGGCTGGCTGGAGTGGGAATCATGGGTAATTATTTAGTTCCATGACATCCAGGGGGAGCTGGGTCTAGAACCCTGGTCCTGTAACTCTGTGAAGATATGACCTAAAGCAGGGGTGGGGAAATTATGGCCCGTGGGCCACATCCGGCCTGAGGGCCCCTCCTGCCCGGCCCCCGAGCTCCCAGCTGGGGAGACTCCCCATGCCCCTCCCCCTCTGCAGCCTCAGTGGGCCACGCAGGCAGAGCTCCGGCCCGTAGTTCCTGCTGGCGGTTTAAGCGGTGCTACGCCCACCTGCAGGACAGTGTGTCTAGCCCCCGCAGGCCGCACAGAGTCAGACATGCTGTGCAGCATGGTAAGGGGGCCGGGGCCAGGGGTTGGATAATAGGGGGTTGGTCCAAGGGGGAAGTCAGTAGGGACAGGGAGAAGGGGGCCGTTGGATGGGGCGGAGGTTCTGGGGTGGGATCGGTCAGGGGATAGGGAATGGGGGTGTTGCATACGGCGTGGGAGTCCTGGGAGTCTCTCAGGGTGTGGAGATTTATGGATATGAGTCGGGGACAATTTTAGAACCCTGATGTGGCCCTTGGACCAAAAAGTGTGCCCAATCCTGAGCTAAAGGGAGAAGCTCCCCAAGCCTTGTAATAGAACAGTAGTAGGTCTTTTATACCGTCCATGAATTGCAACCACTAGGACAGGGGTTCTCAAACTGGGGGTCGGGACTCCTCAGGGAGTCATGAGGTTATTACATGGGAGAGAGGGGCAAGCTGTCAACCTCCAACCCAAGCCCCGCCTTGCCTCCAGCATTAATAATGGTGTTAAATATATAAAAATGTTTTTAAATTATAAGAGGGGTCACACTCAGAGGCTTGCAATGTGAAAGGGGTCACCAGTACAAATGTTTGAGAGCCACTGCACTAGGGGATGACAACAGATGCATGCGTGCGTGCACACACACACACACACACACACACACACACACATACTGGTGGGTATTTGCCCAGGTTCTTAGCTGTGACTTACTCTGGTGACTGTGAAATGCTCAGTGAGATTAGAGAGGCTATAGAAACAGAAAACTCCATAATAATGGGGGATTTCAACTATTCCCATCTTAACCGGGTACCTGTCACCTCAGGACAGGTTGTGGAGATAAAGTTTGTAGACGCCATAAATGACTTATTGGCATAGGTAGACCTGGAACCCACAAAGGGGTCACCTGATGAAATTAACAGGCACCAGGTTTAAAACAAAGAAAAGCAAATATTTCTTCACACAACACACACTCAACCTGTGGAACTCCTTGCCAGGGGATGTCGTGAAGGCCAAAAGTATAACTGGGTTAAAAAAGGAGTTAGATACATTCATGGAGGACAGGTCCATCAATTCTGTTAGCCAAGGTGGTCAGGGATGCTACCCCATACTCTGGGTGTCCCTGAGCCTCTGATGGTCAGATGCTTGGACGGGACAAAGGGATGTATCACATCTGATTCCCTCTGGAGATTGTGGCAATGGCCACTGTTAGAAGACAGGATATGGAGCGAGATGGATCATTGGTCTGACCCAGTCTGGTCAGGCTCATGTTCTTCTATTTCTCTTCCCTGGTCTCTCCTGCACCTTTGACTCTTGAAGGTCGGCAATGCCTTCTCCCAGTCCCGTGCCAAGCAGGAGCTCGATGACATCGCCTCTAAGCCCACCAATGAGCACGTCTTCCGGGTGAATGACTTTAACGCCCTCCAGGGCATCCAGAACCAGCTGCAGGAGAAGATCTTCGCCATTGAAGGTACCGGACCAGGGAGAAGCACTTCACTTGCTCTGGGTCTGTGTAAACAGGTTCCCGGGGAGCTGCTGGGATTCTGTATCACAAAGGGCCCCAGGCGCTTTCCATCTAAGGAGTCCACTCTGTGCCCATCACCAGAGTATCTGAGCTCCAGGGTGACGTGCTAGCAACTCTGGCTGCTCCTGTAATGCACTGCTCAGGGGGGCAAATTAACCCATGTGCATTGATCAGTGGGGCTGACTGGCTCAGCAGGGAATGGGACCTGGGACCTTTCCCCTCTAAGGTCTCGGGCTCCAGTCCAGGGGACAGGCTGGCTCAGGGGGCCAGGGAATGGGACATGGGACTTTTCCCTTTCAGGAGCACTGGGTTGGCTTGTGGGGATAGGACACCTAAGGTCTCTCTAGGGATGATCTCTCCCATGTCTGTCTGTCTCCACCCCCAGGCACCCAGTCCCAGAGCAGCAGCTCCTTCCAGCTGGAGATGTCTCAGGATGGCTTCAGCTCCCTGCTGTCCCCTGTGAGTGACCCCTGGCCCTGGTGCTTGTCCCACACAGCCGTGCGCTGGGATTTTCCCAGATAGAGTCTGGCTGGCTTAATGCCTGGACGGGAGAGACCACCCCTTAGTTGTCATAGAATCATAGAGTTGGAAGGGACCTCAGGAGATCATCTAGTCCAACCCCCTGCTCAAACCAGGACCAATCCCTATTTCCCCCCCATATCCCTAAATGGTCCCCTCAAGGATTGAACTCACAACGCTGGGCTTAGTAGGCCAATGCTCAAGCCACTGAGTTATCCCACCTCCAATAGTCCGCAGTATTAATTGGTGCATTAATTTATCAGTCAGTGCTGGCCCCAATGCCCCAGTGTGGTGCTAGGGGGCGCTGTGTTGCAGGGAGTGGGGCAGGGGCTCCATGGGGTGCTCCCCCTTTGCAGTCAGTGCTGGCCCCTGGGGAGGGGCCGTGCTGCACTAGGTGACTCAGGCTGCTAATTCTTTCTCCCTTGCTATATTTTGCTGGACTGTCTGTTTCCTGTAATCCGTCCCCTTTGCCGTGCCTGCCGGTTTAGGACGGGCCTGTGCTGGGAGCGGTGGGAGCCTATGACTGGTCCGGGGGGATAAACCTGTATGGGACCGGCGGGGAGCCGAGCTTCATCAACGTATCCAGAACCTCTGGGGACATGAAAGATGCTTACCTGGGTAAGAATAGCCTGAGAGAAATCTCTCCTCGCAGCTCTAGCCAAGTGTTCCTGTCAGGTCATTTACAAGCCGCTGGGCCCCTCCCCAAACATGGCTGCATCTCAGCGCTGGGGGAGGGAATCCCTGTACAAAGAGTTCCCATAGCCCACCCCAGAGGCATCTGCATCTCAGCGCTGTGGGAAGGATCCAGGCATGAACGGTGCCCCTGCCCCACCCCAGAGGCAGCTAAACCTCAGTGCTGGGCAAAGGATCTCTGTATAAACAGTCCCCTGCCCTACTCCAGAGGTGGTGCATTTCATCCCCCCCAGTTTGATCCACACACACAACCCGCCCCGGCAGCAGGTGCATCTCACTGACAAGTGAAATATATCAATTTATAAAAGCTTTTATGTTCCTTCTTGATGACAAATGAACTGCAATCGGTTTTTATTCTAATAGCTATTTTCATCGTATCACGGTAATTATAGTAATGACTGTTGTCATTTCCTCATTGTAATGTTTCCTATTTTATTATTATTATATTGTTGATCATGGCAAAGTAATGCCCATTGGAAAGCATAATCCCATATATACAAAAATGGGGTCTAAATTAGCTGTTCCCACTCAAGAGAGGGATCTTGGAGTCATTGTGGATAGTTCTCTGAAAACATCCACTCAGTGTGCAGCGGCGGCCAAAAAAGCGAACAGACTGCTGGGAATAATAAGATAGGGATAGATAATAGGACAGAAAATATCATCTTGTCTCTATATCATTCCATGGTACATCCACATCTTGAGTACTGTGTGTAGATGTGCTCGCCCCATCTCAAAAAAGAGACACTGGAGTTGGAAAAGGTTCAGAAAAGGGCAACACACATGATTAGGGGGATGGAAGGGCTTCCGTGTGAGGAGAGATTAATAAGCCTGGGACTTTTCAGCTTGGAAAAGAGATGGCTAAAGGGAGATATGATTGAGGTCTATAAATCATGACTGTTGTAGAGAAAATAGATAAGGAAGTGTTGTTTACTATTTCTCATAACACAAGAACTAGGGGTCACCAAATGAGATTAATAAGCAGCAACAACAAAAGGAAGCATTTCTTCATACAACGCACCGTCAACCTGTGGAACTCCTTGCCAAAGGATGTTGTGAGGGCCAAGGCTATAACAGGGTTCATAAAAGAACTAGATAAATTCATGGCGGATCGGTCCATCAATGGCTATTAGCCAGGATGGGGAGGGATGGTGTCTCTAGCCTCTGTTTTCCAGAAGCTGGGAATGGGCGACAGGGGATGGATCACTTGATGATTACCTGTTCTGTTCATTCCCTTTGGGGCACCTGGCATTGGCCACAGTTGATAGACAGGATACTGGGCTAGGTAGACCTTTGGTCTGACCCAGTAGGGCCGTTCTTATGTTCTAATTACTACACTTACATAAAGATTTGTCGATATTTTATTAATTCTGTCGGTCACTCTTGCTCTTGTAACTCACATCCTTATTTTTACATGACCATTTAGACTCTACCACTGCCCGAGGGAGTTCATTAAAAATTGGTTCCTCAGTTCTGACTGGAATCTGTCTGGCTTCAAATTCCAGCCACCGATTACTTGTTTTGCCTTTCTCTGCTCGGTCAAAGAGCCCTTTGGTACCCAGTGTTTTCTCCCACGAAAGTCGGTTTACACTCGAATCCAATCACTCTCCTTCCTCCTGACGAGCTCAACAGACGGAGTCCTTTAACTCTCTCACTGCCAGACATTTTTGCTGGCCCCTGAATCAGTTTTATGGCTCTTCTCTGCACCCTCTCCAAGTTTTCAACCTCGTTCTTGAAACGTAGACAACAGACTGGGACACCACGTTCCACTATCGGTAAATGGGGGAATCACCTCTCTGCTCCTACTATTTACTCTCCTCTTTATACATCCAAGGGTCACATTAGTTCTTTTGCAACAACAATGCTGTGGGAGCTTGTGTTCCCTTGTGACCCCCTAACTCCTTTGCAGAGTCAATGCTTTCCAAGACACAGTTGGTTCCCCTCTGTGCACATATGGCCGGCCTGGCTTGTTCCTAAATGGACGACCTTGCATTTGGTTTTGTTTGAATGGGCCCGGCTTCCTAAGCCATCCAGATGCTCCGTCTGACTGTCCTGTCCTGTCATCATTATTCACCACTCTCAATCTTTGTCTCAGCCACAGATTTTGTCAGCCGTGGGTTTTGGATTCACTCCCCGATCACTGATGAAAATGGTGAACAGCTCCAGGCCTTGAAAGCATCCCTGGGGAATTGCTCTGCCAGTCCAAGATTGAGTCAAAGTCAACATCATTGAGTAGAGCTGTGGGCTGCAAACTTTTTTTCTGGCGGCCCAGTTGAAGAACATTGTCGATCGCCACGACCCAACCGAGCTGGGGATGAGGGGTTAGAGGTGGGGGAGGGGCTCAGGGCTGGGGCTGAGGGTTGGTGTGTGGGAAGGGGTCAGGGCTCTGTGTGCAGGCTCTGGGGGCGGGGGTAGGGATGAGGGGTTTGTAGTGCAGGAAGGGATTATGGGGGGCAGTGGGGCTCGGGGTTGGGGCAGATGACTGGGGAGAGGGGTTGGGCACCACAGACTGCATTTCACCCCAGAACCAGCCAGCAGCAGATCCGGCTCCTAGGTGGAGGGGTACAAGTGGCTCAGCACGGCTCTCGCCCACAGGTGCTGCCCCTCCCCAACTCCTATTGGCCGGGAACCATCCAATGGGAGTGCAGAGCCAGTGCTCGGGGTGGTGGCAGTGCACGGAGCCCCATGGCCCCCCTGCATGGGAGCCAAATCTGATTCTGGCCACTTCTGGGGCGCAGTGCGGTGTCAGAACAGGTAGGGACTTAGCAGGGCAGCACCGCCGATGAGACTTTTAACAGCCCGGTCGGCAGTGCTGACCAGAGTCGTTATGACCCAGGGCCTTCCATTCTGTAACCCAGTAATGGGTCACAAACCACTAGGCTACATGAACTCCTCAGCCAACTCTTTTAAGAGTCTTGGGTGCAAGTATCCTGGCCTGCGCATTTTAAAATGTTTATCTCTAGGACTTGTTTTTAACGTCCTCCTTGTTACTAACGGGCTGGAAAGTACTTCATCGTCCTCCTGTGTGACAAGCACATCATCCTGCTTTTTCCAAACACAGAACAGACTTGAACACTTCTGAGCAGGGCTCATGATCAAGCTGTAAGGCCGTGTGAGGCGCCGTGTGGGGAAATCCCTGCTCCCCCCACTCACCCTCCCGTGTCTCTGTCTCTTGCAGGTTATTCAGTTCAGGTCATCACATCCCAGGGGCGGAGCAGCTACGTGGTTGGGGCCCCTCGCTACGATCACATTGGCAAAGTCATTCTGTTCAGGAAAGATGCCAAGTACGGAGGATGGTGGAAGGAAACCGAGGTGCTGGGAGAGCAGGTAAGGGGAGGGGAGGGGGAGTGATGGGTAGAGAGCGAGAGGGGGGCGAGGAAGTTTGCAATATTTCCACACCGTGTAACATTTTGTGTTCAGATCTAAGCTGTAGGCAGCACCGGGAGGTTTCAGTCCGAGAGACTCAGGCAATGGATCAATGCTACCGGTGTAGACAACTGCACCGCAGCTAACAATCAGCATGATGATCATTTATTTATTTGTTTTGAAGCAGGGCCTAGGACCACTAGGGACCTGGTCAAGTTACAGACCAGGACCCCATTGTGCGAGGCAGTGAACAGACTACAAAGATGGTTCCTGCCCCCAAAGAGCCGACGGTCTCGTCGCCTGTATGTTCAGTTCGATGAGACTCATGAGTGATCCAGACAGAGAGGGGGAAACTCTGCACTCATGCAAACACAGTCGTTTAAATAATGGCACCACAGGGAGCAGGAAGCACGTCTCTGCCATACAGCTTCCTGTGCGCTCAGACCAACCGAACGGGAAAGACGATTTCAGCCGATGAATAAACTTCACTTCCACAAACACAGCAGCTCGAAAGAACCGAACCACAGTGAACAATCAGCATTTCCCCAAGTCCTCCCGGCCTAGACCTTCACTGGGAGAGCAAACTGGCAGCAATAGCGCCACCTGCTGTACGGAAAGGGAGGGTGACGCTGAGGATGGGGATTGGATCCTGCTCCCAGCAGGGTGGGTGGGTGAGGGACCCAGTGGGAGAAGGAGGAAGAAGTGACTAAACTGAGGGGGTGACTTATCTGCCCCTCTAGGTCGGTTCATATTTCGGGGGTTCGCTGTGCACTGTGGACCTCGACAGAGATGGGAACACGGACCTGGTTCTGATCGGAGCCCCCATGTACTATACACCCCTGAATGGAGGACGGATCCATATCTGCCTGATTTACAAGCAGGTAGAAGAGGGGAAGAACGGGGGGTTATGATGAAGCTGGACAGATTTGGGGCTGGGATCCCATTAAATGTCTTGCTAGGCAGAGATGTCCCCTCGCTCCAGTCCAGGGCTAAGGGGCGCTGAGCTGCAGGGACCGGGGTGGGGGGTTTAGTAGAAGATGCTTTCTCCTGGCAGTCAATGCTGCCCCCAATGCCCCAGGGTGGCACTAGGGGGTGCGGTGCTGCAGGGGTCAGGGAACAGTCTCTGTAGGGGGTGCTAATCCTTTCACCCTTTGTCTCTTGGGATGGGGCCTGCAGGGGGTGACACTGAGCTGCACCAAGACACTGCAGGGCCAGCCGGGGCAGGCGTTAGGGCGCTTCGGGGCCAGCATGTCCGAAATCGGGGACATCAGCGGGGACGGACAGACGGACGTGGCCATCGGGGCCCCCATGGAGAATGACAATCGCGGGGCCTTGTACATCTTCCATGGGGAAAGGAGAGGCCTCAGTCCGCAGTCCAGACAGGTGAGCCCAGCTGCTGTGGGGAGGGGTCAACACATAGCCCCAAAGAGACATCATGGGGCCCCACGGCCCTCTAGTTTAGCTGCCCCTTCCCCACCCCTCATCCTCCACTGCCCCCTAGTGCCCATTATACAGAACAGCCGCCCCTTTCCTACTCCTTACTGCTCTCTCTGCCCCACAGCGCATCGAGGGGTCGCTGTTTCCCAGCAGGCTGCACTACTTTGGCCAGGCCGTCAGTGGTGGGACAGACCTGACGGGGGACGGACTCCCAGACATCGCGGTGGGGGCACAAGGGCAGGTCCTGCTGCTGAGGTGAGTTACTCTGTGTCCTTGCGCTGCTCCACATGGCAATCACAACAGCACCAGCACATTGTGTGTGTGCATCTGTGTGTGTGCGTGTGTGTGCGTGTGTGTGTGTGTGTGCGCACGCGCTGCCCCCTGCTGGAGAACGTCCCATTGGCCGTGTGCTCTATAATTAGATTTCAGCAGCCAAGTTAGACGTATGAATTCCTCAGGCACTATAACAACCTCACCACGATGTCCCAGAGAGACCCTCCAGGGAATCTGGTCTATCTTGGCACTCAGATAAGCTTGTCTTTGTGATAGATGGTCCCTGAGACCAAAAACCACAACCGGCTATTCCCTGCCCCAAAGGACGGTCACTGACCCCAGAGCAATCGTATGTCAGATCTCAATCCTAGGTCAATGCTGGTAGCCAATCCTGTGATGAACTAGCCAAAGATTTAGGGACCAAGAAAAATAAATGTTAGTTTTTTATAAGGTCAAAGCAGGTAACGTACACACGCAAATGACTTACGGTCTTAAATTCCAAACGACTCTTCTGTAATAAGCGAACTCCACGTGTCCTTTAGGCCTCACCCAGGCTAAGCAGCTCGGGGTCGTTTGCTTCTGCCTAGTGATTCTTGCCCCTTTAGAGTCCAGGTGGCACAAAGAAAAGAAGTTTCTCCTTGTCAGGGATTTGTATCCGCGTCTCCCCAGAGCCCAAGCTGATGGGACAAGTTCGTGCTCAGGGTTTCTCTTCCCAGAGCGGGTGAGAAATGCAGTTAACTAAGTGTCTCCTCTTCCATGTCTCACAATGGCTCATTTGGTTTCAATGGCTTCTCCTTCGGCAGGAGCTAACCCCTCCTGTGGGAAGCCAGCCTCTGCATGAGAGAAGTACCCTTCCCTGTTCGAGGAGTTACACTTACAGAGGTTTAAAAGGCAAAGTCTCCCTGGGTGGTGTGAGCACATCCAGGTGGAGGGAGGGGGCCCGGCCCCATTGCTGAGAGTGGCCGGATGATGGTTCTGTTCCCCCCATGGCAGGTCCCGGCCGGTGCTCAGAGTTGGGGTCTCCATCAGCTTCCAGCCCCCCACCATCCCCACCTCGGCCTTCGACTGCCAGGGACAGGAGCAGCTCAACACGGAGGCCAGCAGGGCAGAGATCTGCTTCACCATCACTAAGAGCACCAGGGACAGCCTAGGTCAGACCAAACACACACACCCTGTTCCCCTCCCACCTGAGCCACCCAGTCCCCTGCCCTGGGGATGGATCGGAGCCAGCGCCCCCTACTGGGGAAAGTCTCCATGTCCCATTTCCCCTTGAAGTTCCCGCTCTCAATTTCTCTGCCCCTCATTTCCCCTCCCCCGTAGGCGAGAGGATCCTCAGCACCATCCAGTACAGCCTGGCCCTGGACCCCGGACGGACGAAGATCCGAGCCGCCTTCGACTCCACCAGACCCATCCTGAGCAGGAAGCTGCAGCTCGGCATTGAGAAGAAATGTGAGACGTACCGGATAACGTTACCTGTGAGTGCGGGGTCCCGGCTCCTTCCCTCCCGCTGTGTCTGGCCCTCCAACCCTGCCCATTGCTGCCAAATCACTCAGAGAACAAATTTCTCATCTGGTCACTCCCAACCCCTATTTCCCTTCAGTGACCCGTCATGTCTGTCTTTCTCGCCAGCTCT
The DNA here is from genome assembly GCA_032164245.1 of Sternotherus odoratus. Taxonomy (NCBI): domain Eukaryota; kingdom Metazoa; phylum Chordata; order Testudines; family Kinosternidae; genus Sternotherus; species Sternotherus odoratus. The sequence continues at coordinate 103,893,917 of JAVMKO010000006.1, read as the reverse complement.
GCCCAGAGGACACTGTGACCCCCATCACCCTGCGCCTCAATTACACCCTGACGGGAGACCCCATTGCTGCCGCTAGGAACCTCAAACCCATCCTGAGCGAGGATTCCCAGCCGGTTTCTTCAGGCTCGGTAAGGGTCCAGAGACAGGCCCCACGGTGGGTCTGCTGCAGGGATCAAAGGCTGAGTTTGCCTTGGGAAAATTCACTGGTCAAGAGAAACTGTTAAACAAATTCACTGGCTACAAAAGATAGACTGTAAATTATTATAAGTAACAGGGAAAAAGTCAGAGTTAGTTGCCAAGAGAAACAAAAATACAAGCAGAGTCTAAACCCTCAACTCTGTTTGGCTGGGCAAGATCTAAATGATGCAGTTTTTCTCACCCCACTGGATATTCCCGTTCATGGTGCACAGGTTTCACCCTTGAACCCTGGGCCAGTCTCCTCTGTTGGAGTCTTCAGTCTAGGAGTGTCCTTGGTGCTTGCAGCGTAGGTGGGGGCAGGAGAAGGGCCCAGCATGGGGCCCCCTGTTCTGTTTTATACCCTTAGTCCCATGTGCTTGGAGAACACAAGTCCAGGCATGTCTGGGGGGCATTGCTGAGGTGGAGCAATTCCCCTGGTGTGGCCTTGTGCGAGTGAGTCATTAAATTGTAACTCCTCTGCTGGACAATGGCTGGTGACGTCTGTTCAGCCCCCTCCTGGGCGTTGGTACCTCCCTTGGCACTGTCTCTGGAGAGCTGGTATCTGGGCACTTCCCAACTTACAGCATGTTTTACTAACACCCCTACAGCACAGTTCTTATAACTTCACATAGATTAACGATAGGCATGTGTGGATACAAACTGACTTGCCACAGATCATAACCTTTCCCATGACACCTCACACAGCCTGCTTTATATGGGAGATCACAATTCTATATCCATGAGGAATAGGGGGTTAGCGGGTGCTCCCCCAGGATGTAGAATGTCCCAGGTGGATTTAGCTGTCCCCCAGTGCAGGGTCCCTGGGTCCCTGCGGTGTCGCTCTGGCAGATGGTGCTGCAGCCCCCTCCGTACCCACTCTAACCCTGTTCTCCTGCGTCTCCCCCCAGCTCCCGTTTCAGAAGGACTGTGGCGCGGATGGCCGCTGTGAGGACCAGTTAGAAATCTCCTTCAGTTTCTCTGAGTAAGTCACTGAATCCTCCTCCCCCAAACACCTACCACGGTGGGACCCGTCTGGCATGCTCACACCGGTGCTGATGGCTCCTGGGTCGGCGGCACTGCTGTGGGGAAGATGCACCGCTGGGTTCCCTGGCTGGGCACTGTAATGGGAAGCTCACAGCAGAGGAGTTCCCAGCTGGGTGCTGTTATAGGAAGCTCTCGGCTCTGGGGTTCCTGGCTGGGCACTGCTAGAGGAAATTCGAGGACTGGCCAGGGCACTGCCCTGAGGAAGCTCACCCCTTTCTCTCCCCTTAGCTTGAGCACCCTGGTGGTGGGGGTCACCCCCGAACTCAACATCACCGTCTCCATCCAGAACCGCGGGGAGAATTCCTACAGCACCACGGTGCGGTTCTCCTACCCGGCCGCGCTGTCCTACCGCCGGGTGCTGCTCCTCCAGGTACCCCAACGCACGCCAGGCATGAGGGGCATACTCAGTAGGGGGCGATCAGCAGGGGGCGCTGTGCTGCAGGGAGGGGCGGGGCTCAGCAGGGGGCGCTGTGCTGCAGGGAGGGGCGGGGCTCAGTAGGGGGCGCTGTGCTCCAGGGAGGGGGAGGGGGATCAGCAGGGGGCGCCGTGGCCGCATCTCTCACTGCTGGTCTCCCGTGCTCAGTCCAACAGGAGGGGCACGGCTGTTAAGTGCAGCTCGGCTGTGGGCTCCGACGAACAGACTCAGAGGAACAGCACCTGCCACATCAACCACCCCATCTTCTGGAGCGGGGCCAAGGTAAGACAGTCCCTGGCCTGTGGACTCCCCAGGTGTGAGCCTCCATTTCCGTCTCCAAGCATTTTGCCTTTTTCCTCACCCCCGTTTCCAACTCCAAGCGCTTTAACACCATCAGTCTTTCATGTTCTTTCTGTCTGTCTTCAGCTTCCAATCTGGCTAATTCTAGTTTCTTTTGGACCTCATTTTCATCATCCTAGCCTCCTGCGCCTAGCCTAACCTAACCTGAGAACTAGAAAGAAAAAAATCCCCCAGCTTATGATTCCCTTGTGGGAACTTAACTACTCTGTCCTCAGAGAAAGAATAAAACCTCCAGTTGCTCTCAGCTTTAAAAAAAAAAAAACCTCCCTGATTTTCAAGCAGCCAAACGAGAAAATGTGTCCTTTTAAAATCCTGAGCTCTGTGCTTCTGGTTCAAACTGATCCCACCACACCGGAACCATGTCAGGAATCCCTCCCCACTCTGGACTCTGGGGTACAGATGTGGGGATCCGCATGAAAGACCCCCTAAGCTTATTTCTACCAGCTTAGGTTCAAAACTTCCCCAAGGCACAAATCCTTCCTTGTCCTTGGACGGTATTGCTGCCAGAACCAAGTGAGTTAGACAAAGATTCAGGAAAAGGACCACTTGGAGTTCCTGTTTCCCCAAAATATCCTCCCAAGCCGCTTCACTCCCTCTCCTGGGAAGGCTTGAGAATAATATACCGACCAATAGGATAACAAAGTGAGCACAGACCAGACTCTTGGGATTTTAGGACACTAAAAACCAATCAGGTTTTTAAAAGAAGAACTTGGTTATAAATAAAAATATAAATATATATAAAAATATAAATAAAAAAGTAAAAGAAGCACCTCTGTAAAATCAGGATGGAAAGTAATTTTACAGGGTAATAAAATATTTAAAACACAGAGGATTCCCCTCTAGGCTCAACTTCAAAGTTACAAAAACAGAAAGAAACCTCCCTCTTAGCATAGGGAAAATTCACAAGCTAAACCAAAAGATAATCTAACACAATTCCTTGCTGTTACTTACAATTTCTGTAATTTTAGATACAAGGTGGTTATTATGTGACCATGGCTTGTTAGCACTGTAGTGTCCCAGAAGTGGTTGATGTTGGGATGGAAATTTTTGAAATCCTGGTGGCCTTGAGGAATTCCACCAGGATTTCAACAATTTCCATCCCACCATCATCCTCAGCCTGAACCAATCCACAGAAGCGATCCACTTCCTGGACACTACAGTGTAATTTTAGATGTATCATTTCAGTAGGAGCTGGGTTACTTGCCTGGTCTCTCTCTTTATGTTTCCCCAACCTCCACAAAACATTGGTCCTTTTGGTCAGGTGCCAAACAGGTTATTTGAGCTTCTTAACCCCATACAGGTAAAGAAGGAATTTTATGCTACCCTTAGCTATAAGGTTATGACAGGATCCTTAAAAGACACAACTGAGGGTGGGGGGAGGGAGGTAACTGTGGCTCAGTAAAAGACAAAGAAAGGGAAGGAGCCAGCGTCATTGTCATGACTGCCCTCCACCCTCACCCGTCCCCTCGGACCCAGGGTGACACCATTGGGCCTTCGTCATCCTGATCCCAAGAGGTGTCCCGACCCGACCGGGCCAAGCCCAGGGAGTGGGACCCACCTGCCCCTGATGAGATCCAGACACCATCTGGGATGGGAGACATTGTCTCCCCGCCCCAGCCCCATGGGATCCTACCGTCGCCCCATGCCTCCCTGGGCCCATTGATTCCATCTAAGTTCACACACCAGACCCCATGGTCCCCGGTGCCTGCCCCGCCCCCGCAGTTTAGGTTCAAAACTTCCCTAAGGCACAAATCCTTCCTTGTCCTTGGACGGTATTGCTGCCAGAACCAAGTGAGTTAGACAAAGATTCAGGAAAAGGACCACTTGGAGTTCCAGTTTCCCCAAAATATTCCCCCTGGGTCCCTGCGGTGTCGCTCTGGCAGGTGGTGCTGCAGCCCGCTCCATACCCACTCTGACCCTGCTCTTCTGGGTCTCCCCCCAGCTCCCGTTCACCAAACCCCTTCACTCTCTTTCCTGGGGAGGCTTGAGAATAATATACCGACCAATAGGATAACAAAGTGAGCACAGACCAGACTCTTGGGTTTTTAGGACACTAAAAAACAATCAGGTTCTTAAAAGCAGAACTTTATTATAAAGAAAAAAGTAAAAGAAAAAAGAAGCAAAATCAGGATGGAAGGTAATTTTACAGGGTAATAAAAAGATTTAAAACACAGGGGATTCCCCTCTAGGCTCAACTTCAAAGTTACAAAAACAGGAAAAAAACTCCCGCTTAGCATAGGGAAAATTCACAAGCTAAAACAAAAGATAATCTAACGCATTTCCTTGCTGTTACTTACAATTTCTGTAATTTTAGATGTATCATTGCTAGAGGAAATGGGTTACCTGCTTGGTCTCTCTCTTTGTCCCAAGGCACCCAAAAAAAAAAAAAAAAAAAGGAGAGAGCGAGCACAAACAAAATCTGCCCCCCCTCTCCCCACCACTGCCACCTCCAGATTGGAAAGTATCTTCTTTCCTCATTGGTCCTTTTGGTCAGGTGCCAACGAGGTTATTTGAACTTTTAACCCCTTACAGGTAAAGGAGAGATTTTATGCTACCCTGAGCTGTAAGGTTATGACAGGATCCTTAAAAGAAATTACTCGGGGGAGGGGGGGAGGAAGGCGACTGTGGCTAAGTAAAAGAGAAGGGAAAGGGGGAAGGACCCAGTGTCATTGTCATGGCTGCCCCTCTCCCGACCCGTCCCCTCGGACCTAGCGTGACTGGTCCTTCGTCATCCTGATCCCGAGAGGTGTCCTGATCCGCCCCACCTGGGACCCACCTGCCCCTGCCCCTGGCAAGATCCAGACCCCACCTGGGACAGCAGCGGCAGAAGCTGCGTTTTCTCTCTGTGCTGCTCTTTGCTCTCCCCACGTCTGCCTCTGCCTGGTTTGTCTGCTGGGAACCGGGGCTGGACTTCAACCAGAGCGCCCCGGCCGGCTCCAGCCCCCCCACGAACCTCCGCTCCTCCCTCTGCGGCCAGTTACTGCGTCCAGAGCCGCTCAGACGAGGGGGGGAGGGTAAAACGCTCACTCCAGCGACAGGGGCAAAGGGGAGGATCAAAGCCTCACTGAGCACGTTACATTGCAAAGGCCTTGGCTGATTTCTTCTGCGTCTCTCAGAGAAGGAGGGTTAATGGGGTGTTGCCACGGCCCGGAGCCGGCTGAGGTCTCTGGATCCCAAACCCCAAAATGGAGTAACGGGCAGGGACAGGGTCCTGTTCACACCTTTGCCTCCCTGGACCCACTGATTCCATCTAAGTTCACACAACAGCCCTGCCCCGCCCCCGCAGTCTCTGGCAGTTCCCCAGGCCCTGACTCTCACCCCCCGTGTTTTCCAGGTCGTCTTCGTCGCCACCTTCGACGTCTCCCCTGAGGCCGATCTGGGGGACAGGCTGCAGATCACGGCCACCGCCGGCAGGTGACGGGGCTGGGCAGGGCCGGGGGGGGGGCAGTGGGAGGGAGCCGTGCACGGAGCAGGACAGTGTCCTGTGGTGCAGTCTCCCTGCACAGGTATCTGCCTGCGTCTCCTCACATCTCTCTCCTCTCCCTCCCCTCCCCCAGTGACAATGGCGGCCCCACCACCGAGCGCATGATTCACCGGGCGGAGCTGCCGGTCAAGTACGGCATCTTCATCATCCTCACCAGGTAGGTCAGTGCGGAGCCAGAGGGGAGAGCGCCCCCTGCTGGGCCCCCTGTTCCCTACAGCACAGCGCCCCCTCCTGGACATGACACCCACCACCACCCTCCAGCCCCATCCCTCCCACTCCCGTCTCTCTCCTCCCTTCCATCCTTTTCCTCCCCCAGCCTCGAGGAGTCTACCAAGTACGTCAACTTCTCCTCCAAGGAGGCAGGGACAAGTGTGCCAGTGACACATGGGTACGAGGTGAGGCCGGCGGCTCAGAGTGTGACGGGGGGAGACGGGAAATGGAGGAGGGAGTGGAATTGGTTGAATGGGATCTAGTGGGTTAGTGATGGAGGGGTAGGGCTGGGTGTTGGCAGAGAGCCAGGACTCCTGGGTTCTTTCCCCAGCTCTGGCAGGGAAGGGGGCTCTGAGGGTCAGAGCGGGGGCTGGGGATCAGAACTCCTGGGTTCTATCCCGAGCTCTGGCGGGGGAGGGGGCTCTGAGGGTCAGAGCGGGGGCTGGGGATCAGAACTCCTGGGTTCTCTTTCCCGCAGTGTCCTATGGTGAGTCTGTTTCTTTCAGGTCAAGAACCTGCGGCAGCGACGCGTCCCCCTCTCGGTCACGTTCCAGTTCCCCGTGGAGCTGAGCGGGGTCCGGGTGTGGGACGCCTCTGAGGTCGTCCCCTCCAAGGTACCCGCCTCTCCCTCTGCTTGTGTGTGACGCCTGCTCTGCCCTACAGCGCCCCCTGCTGGGACAGGCTGTTAATGGGGAAACACACCATATCCCCACCCCCTGAGCCAGCCAGACCCCTGTCCTAGGGCCGGATTGGTGCTGGTGCCCCCGAGAGGTGGAATGTCCCGTGTCCCCTTCCCACCCCCACTAACACCGTGTGTCTCTCCCTCCCCAGCCCCAGCTGGCTCAGTGCAACAGTGAGGGGGAAACGCCCGGTTCGAAGGACTTTGTGAAGCAGATGAGCGAGCGCCCCCTGCTGGTGAGTACAGGCCAGTGCGGGGCCCAGCAGCTCTTCTCCCTTGGCACCAACACAGACAGTGAGTGGGGGGCTGGCTGGGGGAGAGACAGGGCCTGGTGCTATAGCCAGACCCAGACCCAGGCCATGCTGAGCCCCTGCACTCCCCCTGCCTCACCCGGCGATATCCTTCCGCCCCCAGGACTGCTCCGTGGCCACCTGTAAGAAGATCCGGTGCAGAATCGCCTCCCTGGAAATGCAGCAGCCGCTGGAGTTCATGATCAAAGGGAACGTCAGCTTCCAGTGGGTCTCCCAGGTACGAGAGCTGCCTCTGCCTCCCGGCACCGGGCGAGGGTTCCCCCCATGTGAACATCCCCTGAGCCCCTCCCCAGAGCTGGCTGCATCTCAGTGCCGGGCAAGGGATCCCTGTGTGAACGGCCTGTAAATTGCTCTGGGTCCCCCGGGACGATGCTCTGGGCTGGTTTGTGTCATTTCTGGTCAGGGACGGTGAATTTCTCTGTTCCAGACTCAGCAGCAGAAAGTGAGTCTGGTGAGCCAGGCCCGGATTGAATACGAGGAGCAGAAATACACCCAGGAGGAGGGATTCGTCCAGCGCCAGGTACCAGAGTGACGGCGCCCGGGAGAGAGAGAGCGTCGGCTAGTGGTTAGAGCTGGGAACCAGGACTCCTGGGTCCTGTCCCTGCTCCGGGGGGAGAATGGGGTCCGGTGGGTTAGAAGAGGGAGGGGGGATGGTGCCAGGTCTCCTGTGTTCTCTCCCTGGCTGTGGTGGGGAATGAGACCGAGTGGATACAATGGGGATTGCTTGGTGCCAGGACTCCTGGGTCCCCATCTCACATCTCCTCTCCCCAGGTGCAGACGGTGGTGGAGCACCTCGCGGTCTATAACTACCTGCCCATCATCGTGGGGAGCAGTGTGGGGGGCCTGGTCCTGCTGGCTCTCCTCACTGCAGCCCTCTACAAGGTGAGGGGGGCCGGGCGTGGACCCCTCCCCCACTGCCCAGCACCCTGGGGGTGGGACCTGTGGCTCTCCCAGCTGGTGGGGGAGGGACAAGGGTTTTTCCTTCAGAGGTTTCCACAGCCTGTCCCTCCCCCTCCTCGGCCATGAGCCTGTGTCCGTCTGGCTCTCACCTTCTCCCCTCTGTCTCCTTCCAGTTCGGCTTCTTCAAGCGCCAGTACAAGGAGATGATGGAGGGGGCTGTGGAGGACGAAGGTCCCGGCCAAACCCAGAGCACCACCGCTGGCTGCCCCCCTGCATCCGATGCCCCAAAACAATAGCCCCCCCATGATCCAACACCCCCGGCTTCGCTTCCCTCTGGGCTGCTCCAGATCCCCCCCGGCCCCTTGTGTTTGCCACCCCAAGGTGCAGAAAATTGTTCACTGGCCGCCCTCCCACCAGTGCCAACTAGAACCACCCGTTACTTGAATTAGATCTGGCCGAATTCTCTTTATCTTTTCATAATTTTGATGGAGAACATCAACATTTATTTTAGGAATTTTTTTAAATTTCCATCCATTTACATTTTGAGGTGGAAAATTTTGGGATTTAAGCAACTTTTGTTTCTATTTTTACCAGTTTAAATTATCCCAGGTATGGAAATTTGTATGCGTGTCGGGAGGGAAGGGTCAGGCCATATGTCGAGGTCAGACAATTATTTAATGGCAGTAGAGGTTGAGATTCAAAAAGTTCAAGCTTTATAACGTTTTTGGAAAGTGTAGGGGGCAATTTCTTAGTGCAAGTGCTGGAGGAACCAACTAGGGGCAGAGCTTTTCTTGACCTGCTGCTCACAAACCGTGAAGAATTAGTAGGGGAAGCAAAAGTGGATGGGAACCTGGGAGGCAGTGACCATGAGATGGTCGAGTTCAGGATCCTGACAAAGGGAAAAAAGGAGAGCAGCAGAATACAGACCCTGGACTTCAGAAAAGCAGACTTTGACTCCCTCAGGGAACTGATGGGCAGGATCCCCTGGGAGATGAACACGAAGGGGAAAGGAGTCCAAGAGAGCTGACTGTATTTTAAAGAATCCTTATTGAGGTTGCAGGAACAAACCATCCCGATGTGTAGAAAGAATAGCAAATTTGGCAGGTGACCAGCTTGGTTGAACCATGAAATCCTTGCTGATCTTAAATGCAAAAAAGAAGCTTACCAGGAGTGGAAGATTGGGCAAATGACCAAGGAGGAATATAAAAATATTGCTCAGGCATGCAGGAGTGAAATCAGGAAGGCTAAATCACACTTGGAGTTGCAGCTAACAAGGGATGTTAAGGGTAACAAGAAGGGTTTCTTTAGGTATGTTAGCAACAAGAAGAAAGTCAAGGAAAGCATGGGCCCCTTGTTGAATGAGGGAGGCAATCTAGTGACAGAGGATGTGGAAAAAGCAAATGTACTCAATGCTTTTTTTGCCTCTGTCTTCACAAACAAGGTCAGCTCCCAGACTACTGCACTGGGTAGCACAGTATGGGAATGAGGTGACTAGCCCTCTGTGGAGAAAGAAGTAGTTCAGGACTATTTACAAAAGCTGGATGAGCAAAAGTCCATGGGGCTGGATGTGCTACATCCGTGGGTGCTAAAGGAGTTGGCTAATGTAATTGCAGAGCCATTGGCCATTATATTTGAAAACTCATGGCGATCGGGGGAGGTCCCGGATGACTGGAAAAAGGCTAATGTAGTGCCCATCTTTTAAAAAGGGAAGAACAGGGAACTACAGGCCAGTCAGCCTCACCTCAGTGCCTGGAAAAATCATGGAGCAGGTCCTCAAGGAATCAATCCTGGAGCACTTAGAGGAGAGGAAAGTGATCAGGAACAGTCAGCATGGATTCACCAAGGGCAAATCATGCCTAACTAACCTAATTGCCTTCTACAATGAGATAACTGGCTCTGTGGATGAGGGGAAAGCAGTGGATGTGTTATTCCTTGACTTTAGGAAAGCTTTTGATACGGTCTCCCACAGTATTCTTGCCAACAAGTTAAAGAAGTATGGGCTGGATGAATAGACCATAAGGTGGATAGAAAGCTGGCTGGATTGTCGGGTTCAATGGGTAGTGATCAATGGCTCCACGTCTAATTGGCAGCCGGTATTGAGCAGAGTGCCCCAAGGGTCGGTCCTGGGGCCGGTTTTATTCAATGTCTTTATCAATGATCTGGAGGATGGTGTGGACTGCACCCTCAGCAAGGTTGCAGATGACACTAAACTGGGAGGAGTGGTAGATACACTGGAGGGTAGGGATAGGATACAGGGGGACCTAGATAAATAAGAGGACTGGGCCAAATGAAATCTGATGAGGTTCAACAAGGAGAAGTGCAGAGTCCTGCACTTACGACGGAAGAATCCCATGCACTGCTACAGACTAGGGACCGAATGGCTAGGCAGCACTTCTGTAGAAAAGGACCTAGGGATTACAGTGGATGAGAACCTGGATATGGGCCAACAGTGTGCCCTTGTTGACCAGAAGGCTAATGGCATTTTGGGCTGTATAAGTAGGGGCATTGCCAGCAGATCGAGGGACATGATTGTTCCCCTCTATTTGACATTGGTGAGGCCTCATCTGGAGTATTGTGTCCAGTTCTGGGGCCCACACTACAAGAAGGATGTGGGAAAATTGGAAAGAGTCCAGAGAAAGGCAACAAAAATTATTATGGGCCTGGACCGCATGACTTATGAGGAGAGGCTGAGAGAACTGGGATTGTTTAATCTACAGAAGAGAAGACTGAGGGGAGATTTGATAGCCGCTTTCAACTACCTGAAAGGGGGTTCCAAAGAGGATGGATCCAGACTGTTCTCAGTGGTAGCAGATGACCGAACAAGGAGTAATGGTCTCAAGTTGCAGTTGGGAAGGCTTAGATTGGATATTAGGAAAAACTTTTTCACTAGGAGGTTGGTGAAGCACTGGAATGGGTTACCTAGGGAGGTGGTAGAATCACCTTCCTTAGAGTTTTTTAAGGTCAGGCTTGAGAAAGCCCTGGCTGGGATGATTTAGTTGGTGTTGGTCCTGCTTTTAGCAGGGGGTTGGACTAGATACCTCCTGAGGTCCCTTCCAACCCTAATATTCTATGATTCTGTGATTCTAACGATGCTTGGAAGGACTGGATTTTTATCGGGAAATGTATTCACCGCGCGCACACAAACTGCTGGCAAAATATTCCCTTTACTAATCATCAAAATTTGCAGATAAGCAAAGTAAGAATAAAGCTGCTTGAGAATCTATTAGAGTTGGATTTGAGCAAATTGACTTTGTATATTTTGACATGTGTGTATTAATTTGTGTTTGAATTATTCTAAAGCTTGACCTTTAAACTCAACGTCTGTTGTCATTACGGAAGTAGGGTTTGATCCCCACAGGAATTTTCTACAGTTGAAAATTTACATAAATTAAAATTGGAAAGAAAATGGTTAGAAATAAACACCAATGCTGCATGTAGTAAACATTTCATCTTTTATTTTCTTTGTAACTAAGCCTGACTTTAAGGCCTCATTTCTTGGACTCCCTGTAAATCTCTCTCTGTGTGTAGCTAATCAACTTGTTTTATCTAATCCAGTGTGTTTGAATTGATTTGCCTGTGTGGTAACTCCTGTTTGCGGTGACAAGTTGTGTGTGTAGGCTAATGTCACAGGAATAATGGATTTAATATGATTTGTAGTGTCCAGGACATGGCCTAGCAGTACAAGACATACATTTCTGGGGGGAAATCTAAGACTGGGGGTGTGTTGGGGTCACCCCATTGTATAACCCAGGCTGGTGAGAGCCAGCGTGTAACCCAGGTGTGGTGAGCAGGCTGCAGTTACACACAAGCACACTCAAGATGTGACTTGCCTGCTCTTAGGCCGTTTGTGAGCGGCCCAGGTGGGAGCTATTTCAGCGAGACTTTGTGAGGCACCCAAGGCTGCAGGGCCGGGGGGTGATGGAGCTGCTCATTACCCTGGTTTGTCACCGATGCATAAACAGGGTGATCTCAAGCAGGAGCGTAGGGGCTCTATTCCCTCTGTGTTTGGCGCTGGGTGACCGCCGTTGGATGCTGCGTCCACTTCTGGTGCCTAAACTTGAAGAAAGGCGGCGCTAACCTGGAGAGGGGTCAGAGAAGAGCCGTGAGAACGATTAGAAAACATGCCTAGTAGTGACCGATTCAACGCGCTCAATAAACTCAGCTGAAGAAAGGGAATCTTGAGGGGCAACTCGATCACAGTCTAAAAGTATCTCCATGGAGAACAACTATTTAATAATAGGTGTGATGGGCTGCCCCCTTTTCATGCCTCCTGATGTACTGGGATAGCACTGGGCCTGCCTGTTTTGCCAGCCTGGGCACCCTTCAACCCTGTCTTGCACAGCCAGGCTCTGAGGCTTCCTGCAGCACAGGCAGGGACACGCCCGGCGGCAGAAAGACACAGACCCTGAGATCCGCTCCGGGAAGGTTCAGCTGAAGGGATTTGCCCCAGCACACAAGCGCTCTCCTCCATTGGGGTGTGAAATCCGCCCCCTCCCTCAGTGTGGAGGAAGAGGTGGGATTGGGGTGGAGTAGGAGCAGGGGCGGGGACGGGGCCTTGGGGAAGGGTGTGGAATCAGGGCTGGGCGGAGCAGAGGCTGGGCCCTGCACTCCCCCAGCCCCCTGCCCTGACTTCTGCACCCTCCTCACATGCCCCCTGACTCCTGCACTCCCTCACACATACCCAGCCCCCCCACACCCCATGCCCTGACTGCTGCACCCCCATCTCCACCCCCATTCTGAGCACCAAATGGGAGCTCCTGCACACCCCACCCCCCATCCTCACCTGCACCCCTGGCACCAAACAGGAGCTGCTCCAGGTAAATGCTCCACACCCCTGCCCCAGCCCAGAGCCCCCTCCTGCACCCTAACACCCTCCCAGAGCTGCACCCCATCCATGATTCCTGCACCCCCCACACCCACTCCCAGCCATGATTCCTGCACCCACTTCACACTCCCCCAGCCCCCTGCCCTCCCTGACTCCTGCACCCCCACACTCCCCTGCCCTCTGCCCTCCCCGACTTCTGCACCCCCCAAACTCCCTTCCCTGACTCCTGCAACACCCCCCCACACACACTTATCCACCTGCACCCCTTGCAGCAAATGGAAGCTGCCCCAGGTAAGTGCTCCACACCCCAGCCCTGAGCCCCCTCCCACATACTAACTCCCGGCCACACCCCAATGGGTTTTTTTACTTCTTTTTTTTTTTAATTAAATGCTCTTATCCAAATGCTTTACAGAAGTTATATCACGGCACAAACAATATTTGGGAAACTCCTTAAGTGATCCGCTGAGATGCTCAGCAATTTCCAAGTGGTCTGTGGAAAAATAAGTTAGACTCCAAAAACAAAACAACCGTGCTTTATTTTCATCGACTTCCTATTACTTATAGGAGGAGGATGAAGAAAAACAGAAGGAAAAATGGGGTTGGGGGAGAGAGAAGAGAGAGTGTTCTTTTTCTTGGCTGGGTCCCCTGGGAGGGGTGGGCGGGGTGAAGCTGAGCACAGAGCCAAACTAAGTTTAAATGGAGTCGTGACTCAATGCGGGGGAGTGTCTAGGTGTGCGGTCCCTAAATTCACACAAGAGGCCGGACGGTTTCTTCCTCCCTCCCCCAGCGTTCCCGGCTGCTGCTGGGTTCCTATGGCAGGGAGACCAGTCGTTCACAGTGATGGTGCTGTGAGTCCCTTCCGGTTCTCCCACAGCCATCCCAGCAGCGCTGTGAGCTCCCCACGCTGGGGAATGTCAAAGCTTCCCGGGAGGGGCGCATGCCTGCAGGGCAGCCGAGTTCAAAACAGTGAGGAGAACGGTCAGGGTGGGCATTGTGGGATACGGGCGGAGGCCAGTTCTGGCGATATAATGAACAGCAGCATCTGCACTGACGCTTTGCCGCAGAAAGCTCTACTCCTCTCATCCAACTGGTTTTATTTTGTCAGCAAAACAGCCAAGTTTTGCCGCCCAAAGCAGCTTTATAATGTGCACACGTCCCTTATTTTGTCAGCAAACGCTGCCCTTTGCAGACACAACTGTTTAGTGTGGACAAGGCCTTGTAAAGGTAGTAAAGTAACGCTTCAGAGATAAAATGGTGGTGGGGGGTAGAATATAAAGGAAAGCTCCTTGTTCAGAAGAGCAGACTTGGCTCCCTTCCGTGTCTGTCACCGGTGGATTTAGCCCTCCCTCCTTGTGTGATATGATAAATAAAATGAAGAAGAGACAAGGTAACATGGTACAAACAAAGGTAAGTGTATTACGGGTAAGGTACAGAAGAAACTGGGGAGAAAGGGGGAAGTAACACAAACTTAACTATACAGTGAACCAGTGACTGGCTTTGGAGCTTGAAGCTCAGACCCACAAAACCTCCCTTGGCCTTCAGAAAATAAAACCCCCAAACAGAAACCCTTTCTAGTCGTATAGGCGCAGTGGACACAGCGCACAGTTGCGAAGACCAGGACCTTCCCCTCTCTGGCTGATTTAGAGCCTTTGAGGAGGAACACTGGGGAGTCCAGCTGACTGGTGGAGTTCGTCACTGGCAAAGAGACCCTCTGGGATGATGGACACCAGGTAAGCAGGATGTGGACGATGGCAGGTCCCAGGTCCCTCTTTCCTCTACCTCGCTGCGGGACAGAGGGCACTCTTCTCCCTAGCTCGGAAGCACTGAGAAGACCTGGCTGCACGCTGGCTGCCGTTGGAAAGGACAGCCCCTCCCATGCGCTGTATCTGTTCCTTTAAAGGCTTTTTGGCGGGAAAACTCTGAGGTGATTGAAGGCTGGCTCTGGCGGTAAAAACCAGTTCTATCCGGTTTGAGCCAGGGAACTCCGGTGTCTTTGTAGTAAACAGATTCAATTTCAAAGATGGAGTCATGGGGTCATAGTTCATAGACTCCATATTGAAGTCTATTAAAGCCAGTAATTCATTTAAATACATTATTAAAACAATTAATTGAACCTTTTAAACAGTATTACCTAACAGGTACTTTTCATGCATCTGTTATAATATGTTAATGCTGTTGTTAATGTCACTGTTCTGCTAATTCATGTCAGGATTATTCAAGTGAACTGTGGAATACATTTATGGCTTGGGCCCAGGCTGGGTCGTCTACCACTATGGACTTTGGCGCTCTTTTCCCTGAAAGGCGGGAAAGGGGAAGAAGGTTCCAGAAGGACCCAGAGCTTCAGAACTTTTGCACCTCGGCTCTGAGACGACTTAAGGGCGCTGCGCATAGCAACTAGCGCTGTCCGTCCGAGAGACAACTGGAGAACAGTCACTTCACACGGGCGTCAAGGACCTTCAGCACCGGCATCATGTGCCTGGAGAAGATCGAAGAGTGATCCTGAGTCACCACCTCTGCTCTGGTTCCCTGGCCCTCCGGCTCAAGCTACATTGGGACAGTAGATGTGGAGCCCATGGACTGCCTGGTGACTGGCTCCAGGTGTCATCAGCTGCCGTCCATCTTCTGCCTGCCTCTGCCATCAGGACCTGCAAGTATAAAACCCATTTGGGTCACCAAGGTAGTTGGGAGCCCGGCGTCATGGTTCAAGCACTGAGGGGTTTGTTGTTTGTTTATCTTTTCCCCTGGGTTTCCCTGTTCTCTGTCCACTTCCCTCAGTAAACCCTGGTTTGTTCTGCACCGTGTTCTGGGTCAAGTCTTCACTTACCCAGGCAGTGGGGGAGCGTCTGACGTTCCAGGGGATTAAATACTGGACGCCGGGGCCAAACTGACCATCTTGTAGGCACCTGTTGCTATAATATTCTCAGTGCAATAGCCTGAGACTCAGGTCTTTCCATCCTCTGCTCTCCCAGCTGCCCATCAATCTTTAGAAAGAGGTGCCCTGAGCCCCTACAAATAAAAGGAAGACAATCAGTTTTTAGTGTGACTGTTGTCCTTGCCAAGATTTTCTTGCTCAGGGACAAATCCCACAGTCCAGATTCAGGCAAAAATCCTATTGGTTTCCAAGGAGCTTTGCCATGATCTTCCGAACGTGGCCTAGGAAATAAAAGGTCATTTTAAAAAAAAAACTAATTGCAACATGGCTAGAGGCAACGGTGACTGATCACAGCCATGTGTTTCCATCCTGACGCAGTCCCGGTTGGTACACAGGGGAGAAGGAGATCTAATCTGCGAGTAAAAAAAGAGAAAAATGAAAGTACATTTTCAGGGCTGGGGCAGGGTTTCCAGGAATTTGAGCTGTTTATCAGATAGTGACACCGTGAACTAACAAAGAGTCCCGTGGCACCTTAAAAACTAACTAAAGTATTGAAGCATAAGCTTTCGTGGGCTTGCATCCGACGAAGTGGGTATTAGTCCACGAAAGCTTATGCTTCAATACTTTAGTTAGTCTTTAAGGTGCCACAGGACTCTTGTTACTTCTGCTATTCCAGACTAACACGGCTACCTCTCTGATTCTTGACATGAACTAACGTTGATTTTGGACACGCTTGTAGAGAGACGGGCCAAAGCCTGGAGTCCCCCTGGATGTGTTAGACACAGCCCACGGCAGAGGCCCACAAATGCAATTGTCCAGCCCAAGGTTGTGCTTCCTGGGATGCTCAGGGGGTTTCTCTGGACTCTCAATCATCAGGGCTGTGCAGGGTTCATTTTTACAAAGTAACCAAACCTTTCCTTCCGCCTGCCCAGGGGCTTATACTGAGCATTTAAAAACTGATACTGATGTAGGGAACCCAGGCTGGGAGCAGGCTGGCAGGAGCCTGCAGGGGAAACCCTAAAGCAGAAGAGGGCTGAGCACTTAGCCTGCTACTGCTCTGAGGTTTCCCCCACCAGCTCCTGCCTTTTAGAGCCCGTGTAATAGTTTCCTGCCAGAACAATCTGTCCCCAGCTCTCACCTCCAGGCCATGGGGAGATGGGCTGCATGACTTCATGCTGGCCTTTAAGACACCTCTATAGCGCCGATACTGGCCGCCAACAGAGCCTTTTCCACAAACAAGCTGGCAGAAGGAGACCCTCTTCGGTATCCACGTGTCATCCAGCCTCAGAACACGACCAATCCAGGGAAACCGATTCTTCATCAGCATTGCCTCCGTGCCCATGATACCCCGCAGCTTACAGGCCTCCCTGTTTGGCTTCTGTCCCACCAGCTCACAGGGGCCATCTTCCCGAGGCAGCACACATGGAACTGATCATGTTTTGAACCGTGGCAGCGATAGATGGTCCATGACTCTCGTCCATACAACAGGACAGTCAGGTCAACAGGTGACCGTCCAACTGCCTGACAAACTGCTACCTTCGTAGGAAGTTTAACCCCAGGGTCCTTCCATAGGTGTCCGGTCAATCTTCCGAAGGCAGCGCTGCCTTTGGCTTGTCAAGCAGTTACAACGTCATCAGTGTTTATCCCGGAGGAGAGTCCACCTCCAAGGTAGCAGAACCTGTCAACAGCCTTCAGGACAGTGTCAGCAGCAGTGATCACTGGAGTGCCGGGCTCTTTCCAAACACATTGAGACATAATTCTGCAGAAAAGGACCTGGAGATTACAGTGGAAGAGAAGCTGGACATGAATCAACAATGTGCACTTGTTGCCAAGAAGACCAACCTCATACTGGGCTGTATTAGTGGGAGCACTGCCAGCAGATAGAGGGAAGTGATTATTCCCCTCTATTCGGCACTGCTGAGGCCTCACCTAGAGTGTTGTGTCCAGTTTTGGTCCCCACACTAGAGAAAGGATGTGGACAAATTGGAAAGAGTCCAGCGGAGGTCAGTGAAAATTATCAGTGGTCTGGGGCACATGACTTATGAGGAGAGGCTGAGGGAACTGAGGTTATTTAGTCTGCAGAAGAGAAGACTGAGGGAGGATTTGATAGCTGCTTTCAACTACCTGAAAGAGGGTTCCAGAGAGGATAGAGCTCAGCTGTTCTCAGTGGTGGCAGATGACAGAACAAAGAGCAATGGTCTCAAGTTGAAGTGGGGGAGGTCTAGGTTGGAGATTAGGAAACACTATTTCCCTAGGAGGGTGGTGAAGCACTGGAATGGGTTACCTAAGGAGGTGGTGGAATCTCCTTCCTTAAAGGCTTTTAAGGTCAGGCTTGACAAATCCAGCTGCCATCTAGACATGGAGCCATTGATCACTACCCGTTGAGACCGACAATCTAGCCAGATTTCTATCCACCTTATAGTCCATTCATCCAGCTCCTACTTCTTTAACGTGCTGGTAAGAATACTGCGGGAGACCGTATCAAAAGCTTTGCTAAAGTCAAAGAAAAATGGACAACAATAATATGAACAACCTCCTCCAAACGCTGAAAACTGGCTGATATCAGAGATGTGCGTTTCGCTAAAGGCTGTGACATTCATGTTATAAAGTGCAAGTTCTCTACCAATAATTGCTGACCTGCATTCAGAGCGATCACCACTGTCATGAAGTGTATGTACACACCAGCATGCAAAGCATAGTTTCTGTTTAGTCCTTGGTTTTCTCTTGTGACTGCAAAACTGGATATCAAAATGGTCGCGGTCACCTGGGGGCAGGGCAATAGAGTTCAAACTGATGACCAGAGTGGCTGGAACAGACATTGTGGGACACATCTTGGAGGTCGATCAGAATGCCGTAATAGACCAGGGCATCCACACTGGCATTACTTCAACCTGGCACAGAAAGCTCTATGCCTGTCATGGAGGTGGATTACCAAGAGTGCTCCAACCCCGGAGTCTGGGAGCTTTAAGTGCCTTGCCAGTGTGGACACCTCAGGAGTTAGGGCCCCTGGGGCTGATTTAATGTGCTCCAACTTGCAAGTGTAGACAAGGCCTAGATCCCCTCCAGAAGAAGAGTCACCAGGCTGCAGCAGCCATAACACAGGCATAGGAGGAGGTGGATGGGTGGATATTACGACACAGGGGTGCCCCAAATTTTCAGGTGCCCTTCCCTATGCAGCTGCAGTCTACGTGTGCCCAAGGATGGCTCTGAGTTCGTGAGTGTGTCTGTTTAGTTGTGTGCATGTCTTGCTTCAGTTGTGTTTCTCGATTGCCTGTCTCAGGGTAGCTGTGTGTCTGTGTCTGTCTGTCCAGTTGTCTGTCTGTCTGGTTGTGTGTGTATTTGTTTCAGGATAGGTGTGTCCACAGTATTTTCCCAAAATTTTGGAACTAGAGAGTGTTTGAATTTACAAAAGGTGAGGGGGTGAAGTGTGGAAAATGACTAGCTGCCCACTGGCATGGAGGGGGAGGAGCATGGGAAATTCAGGGAGCGTGTGGTTGGTCATTTTATTTGTGTTTCATCTGTTTCTATGTAGCTGTGTGTCTGTTGCTGACTAGTTGGGTGTTTCAGTGTAGCTGATTTCTTCTTTCCAACAGCTCCATTCTGTTCCCTCCCTATATAACACCCTGAGTCCCAGCTCCTCCCCTGGAGGTGTTTCTCTCTTTTCTGGTATCACTTCTCTTTCCTCTGCACTCCAGACGGTGCCCTTGAACCTCACACATCCTACGAGAGCATCCCCGCTCCACACACTCCTCACCCGGCACAGGATGGACCCCCTGCCCCTGCTCCTCTACCTGTGCACAGGTAAGTGCCAGCCAGAGGGACTGGGAACAGCGCCACATGGGTGCCCAGCGAGTGCCCCTCTGCCAGGCGGGTGGGAGCAGTGGGATGCTCAGGACTCCTGGGTCCTATCCCTGCCTGGCTCTGGGACATGAGTGGGGTCGGTGGGTTACAGCAGGGGGCTCTGTGCATCAGGACTCCTGGGTTCTCGCCTCAGCTCTGGGAGGGGAATGAGGCTCTAGTGTCTTGTGTGGGGGAGGGCTGGTCATCAGGACTCCTGGGTTCCGTTCCCTCACTGTTCTGTTTCCCCCAGACTCTCTGGGTTGGGAGTGGGTCTTAGGTGCAACTCCCCTTCTCTGTGTGTGGGGGGGAGGGGTGCTCGGTAGGATGGGGGAGGGGTCCGGCAGGTGTGAAGGGGATGCAGTGTTTGCAATTGATCAATCCCTGTGTAAAATCACAGCCACTTTCTCCAGCTTCAACGTTACATCTCTTCTGTCTGTGAGGCCACGACCCATCAGGGAATGGGGGGGAAGACTTTGGGGTAGCTGAGGATGAGGGGGATGGGTTAGGAAGGGGGTACAGACTAGGAAATGAGGCTTGAAAGGGGGTGAAGGGAAGAATGGGGGGGCCACCTCAGCGCCTCCCCCACCCTCAGCTCCTTTGACCCCAGGCCGTACCCATCCAGCCCCACTTTGCCCCATGTCTGCTCCTCCTATAGCTCTGGAGGGTCCTTACCACCTCCCTGGCCTGGAGGGGGCAGCTCCCGGGGGATTCTCCTTCCCAGGTCTAGGTTTGCAGGGAGAGCGAGGGCAGAAGGGAGGAGAGCTCTGCACCGCGGTGTTGGCTACACTGTGTATTGGGAATTCACTTTTGCCACTGATGGGCTGTTTGGTGTTTGTGTGACATGAGTTTGGTAGGTCTCAGCTGTGGCTCCCATGACACCAGCTTACCAGTGCCCTGCACTCATTGATAGACTTGACAGAGAGATGAAGAACTGCCTGGGCCAAGTTTCTCCCGGGGCAATGCTGAGGCCAACCCTGGTGTTCATGAGCAGGGGACTCTCAGGTAGGAGCAGAGAGGTTATTTTACCTCTGTATTCAGTCCTGGTGCGACCACTGCTGGACTCCTGGGGCCAGTTCTGGAGCCCCCAATTCAAGACGGATGTTGATAAATTCGAGAGGGTTCAGAGAACAGCCATGAAATGAGCGAAACATTAGAAAACCTGCCTGATTGACCCAAGGAGCTCAATCTCTTCCTAATGAAGTGAAGAGGAAGGAGTGCTTATCTCAGTCTATAAACACCTACCTGGGGAACAAATGTGTGATGATGGGCTCTTCACTCTAGCAAAGGTCTAACACAATCCAATGCCTGGAAGTTAAAGCGAGACAAATTTTGACTGGAAATAAGGCGTAACATTTTTAACAGTGAGAGTAATTAACCATCGGAACAATGGACTGAGGATCAGGGTGGATTCCCTTGTTGGGCTATGTAGTGATGCGAAGACTCACCGCCACGGCGCCTCCTGCTGGTCGTCCAGGGAATTAGCTCACTAGCTGTCGGAGCGCCCTCTGCTGGACAATGTCCCCTCGCCCCAGGCCCAGTGTCCCTCCCAGACCCCGGGGCCCCTTTTTATCCCCACAGTCTGTAATGGCCACTCATCACTGGGAAGGGGGGGGAAGGGTCGGACCAGCTGCCTCTGCCTAAGCCTGGGCTGTATCTCTGCAACCCCAGTACCTGTCTTAGGCCTTTCCCTGGCCCTGCTCTGTTGTCTACGGCCTAGGCCCCAAGGCAGCTAGGTCCTTCTCCCTCTAAAGCTGGAGGAAGACTGCCTAGCGCCTGCCTAGCAGCCCCTTTATAGGGCCATCTGTGGCCTGATTGGGGTGTGGCCCCAGCTGTGGCCACTCCCCCAATCAGCCTAGCCCATTGACTCCCGGGGTATCTATTTCCTCCGGGCACTTTCAACCCCTTCAGGGCTGGAGCGGATGACCACAGGCTATGATATGTAAGATGATATATGCTATGGGGCCTAGTGTGGTTGAAACCTGAGTGCATGACCTGCATTTTAGCAACCAAAACTAGAACTTAAAGATCAAGCAGTCAGCAGACAAGGACATTACCCCAGCAGGACTGTTATAAAAATGTATAAGAATTGAAGGAAATGCTGCGTCTTGGCTCATTGTGGCCTGCCCAGGGTGAAGGCCAAAGTCAACAGAACCACAAGACTAATGACATCGCAAAGTGAATTAGAGGGAAAGCTGCTCAATTTAAAAAATAAACATTCCAGTCCACAATGGTCAAATATTAAAAAAAAATAATTAAAAACCACCCCAAAAACTAACAGTCC
Organism: Sternotherus odoratus; assembly: GCA_032164245.1. Lineage (NCBI taxonomy): Eukaryota > Metazoa > Chordata > Testudines > Kinosternidae > Sternotherus > Sternotherus odoratus. Next base: position 103,872,519 of record JAVMKO010000006.1, on the reverse strand, counting down.
CTCATTGACTGGTATAATGGTTTTTTAAAATGGTCTTTCAAGTTTTACAGCTTTTCCAAATTTAATGTTACATCCTATGGTTATACGATTTGTATTAATCATTTTATTAACCTTTGTTATGTTCTGTCTCCCCTGAGAACTTAATGGACCCCAATTTTCCATAGGCTGGGTAAGTTCCCTTTATTCTCATTAACATTGACATACACGTTGTATCCCATGGTTAAGACACCGTATCTTAGACAGATCCACCTTTATGGTATTTTTATGATCTAATATTAATCCTCTGGGTAATTTGGCACAATATTGTCACTTGGTGCCTCTTTTCCCATAATTTTAGGGCATCGGATGATTTTTCAGTCACTTAGGTCAACATTTCTTGTCTCCAAGGCTTAAAATAGCTAAGCTAAAGTCTTGCAGGCTTTAACCTACAGGTTCGTGCATTTCAGCTTGAGTCATCTCTGGTACTTGGTTCAGTATTTAGAGGAACTCTCTTAGACTTTTATAATCCTGCACATTAGACACTAGTTAACATACAATGAATATATATGATATAACATAATCATAATGTCACACACTAAGTGAATAACTCAAATCACTGGCTACATGGCTATGTAGTCTATCACTCTGTGAAGACTGATCTGCCCCTACAGGAAGTCCATCCGCTATGGATCAGCATCAGGAAAGTGGATGGAGAGAAATCTAGGATTTTCTTCACCAGGACTGAATCCACTCATGATCAGGGCCCTGCCAAATTCGCCATCATGAAGAACAAGTCCCAGATTGTGAAATCTGGTCTTTTATGTGCTTTTACCTAATCCTGTACAAATGTCATGGGGGACACCAGCATTTCTCAAACTGGGGTGTTGCAGGGGAGTCACAGGGTTATTTTAGGGGGTAGTTCAACCCTGACTTCTGTGCTTCCTTCAGAGCTGGGTGGCCAGAGAGGAACGGCTGTTGGCCAGGTGCCCAGCTCTGAAGGCAGCACCCCACCAGCAGCAGTGCAGGAGTAAGGGTACAAGTGCCACAGCCCCCCACCACAATAACCTTTCAACTCCCCACCCCCACTCATTTTGCGCCAGGACTCCTACAATTACAACACAGTGAAATTTCAGATTTAAAGAGCTGAAATCATGAAATTGACCAAACTGGACTTTCAATTTGGTAGCGCTCTACTCATGATATTTGTATGTAAATGGGAGTATCTGGCGCTATGCAAATGAATGCGGGGAATGATTTGCATAAAATAACCCTTGAGGGCTAGACAGCCGGAGCAGGTGGTGAGGAGCTGGGAGTCAGGACGCCTGGGTTCTATCCCTGGCGTTGGGAGAGGAGTGAGAATTAGAGGGTTAGAGTAGCGGGCTGGAATTCAGTCCCATGGCCAGAAAGCCCCTGCCACTGGCCTGGTCTCCATGGGGGAAGCTCTAACTGGAGACTGTTTAACCCCTGCAGTGCTGGCACCAAGCTGTGGATTCAACGTGGACGTGGAGGGACCCATCATCTTCCAGGAGGCAGCAGAGGGGTTCGGGCATGCCAGTGCTGGGGGGTAAGGGCCAGACATGGGACCCCACGTGACTTGTGCCCAATGCTGAGGGGCTTGTCTAGCTGGGCTGCCTCCCCTGGACCTCACTCCCCTGGTGTGTGGGGCATCCCCTGAGCCCCCCATACTTCTTCCCCACAGGCTGCTCGTCGGGGCCCCACTGCAGACGGGAAACATGAATGAAACCGGCAAAGTCTACAAGTGTGACCCGGGCTCCGGACGCTGCCAGGAGATCCCCATCCAGAGTAGGGGCACCCTGTGCTGTGGGGCGCAGCAGTAGGATTGGGGTGGGAGCCAGGACTCCTGGGTTCTGTCCCCACCTCTGTGAGGGAAGGAGGGTCTAGTGGGTTAGAGCGGGGGGCAGGAGGGGCTGAGAGCCAGGAATACTGATTTCTAGCCCCACCTCTGGGAGTGGAGTGGAATTTATTTGTTCACCCTGGTATGTTTCTCTCCCCTGTCAGGGCCCCTCAATGCCATGATCACGTCCCTCGGATTGTCTCTGCCTGCCCAAGGCTCCCAGTTCCTGGTAGGTACCATACCCTGGGGAGATGGGAGCTGGGACTGGGGTCTGACATTTTCTCCATCATCATTCCAGGGGACAGATCCCTCCCCAAACCCCACTACTCATGGATGGTGATAACTGGGCGCTGTCAGTGTGACTGGAGGAATGTAGCAGAGTTGACAGTTGGGTGACGTCCCCATGACCACTCAATAACTGTGTGAGGGCTGTTGGTAATTCCTGTAACCGGAGCGTGGCACAACGATGCAGTGGGGAATGGTGGTAGTCAGGTAGCCTCACTTTGGCTACAGTGAATGTGAGGTGATGTTGTGAGGAATGGAGGCAACTGGCTGATGTTGCCATCGTGACAGTGACTGGGTGCTGAAGTACAGGAATTGTTGTAACTGGGTTGCCGCCATGGCGACAGTGACTGTACATGGACATAGGGCGCGTGGCAAGCGGGTGACGTTGCCACAGGAACAGTGACACTGTGCCACAGGAACAGTGACACTGCTATAGCAGGGAGAGTGGTAAGCAGCTGATGCCCCAATGTGTCTCCCCCGTCTCCTCGTGGAGTTAGGTTCTGGGGTCCTGAAGTCCTGTCTGCCCCAAGGGGGCCCCTGGCCTGGCAGGGCCTTTCCCGGCATATCCATGTGGGCAGTGGCAGTGGGGGGGGGGGGGGGAGGGGAATCAGGCCCCAGGCTCTCTTCCCCACCCTCAGTGCTCTGTTCAGAGGGGCACCAACTCACCCTCTGCCTTCTCGTGCCCCACGGTGCACCAGGACTGTGGGGAGAACGTGTCCGTCAGTCACTTCTGCTTCACTCTGCAGCAGAGCTTCTCGCAACCCCAGCACATCCGGGACACCCAGCCAGGTGAGGGGTGACACAGGGTTGTATCTGTGGTGGGGACTTACATCCTGGGGTCATGGGTGGGTACACGGACTATGGGGAGGTGGGTCTAGAGGGGAATAGGGTCTGACGGGGTGGGATACCGGGTGAGGTGGACCCATTGGTTGTATTCAGGTTGTCAGTAGGAGCTGGGAGTCAGGACTCCTGGGTTCTGTCCCAGCTCTGGGAGGGGGGTGGGGTGTATTTTTTTCATCCCAGTGCATGTCATGCTCTACGCTCAGGACCCCTCCATGGCAGGGACAGGATGATATTATGACAGAGGGGTTGAGGGGTGAGATCAGGGGCGCCAGCAAGGGGCGGGGTACCAGGTTAGATGGGCCCATTGGTCTGGTCTAGCTCTTTCTACTGGGTTTTCTCCATGTTGATGGAGTTGCGTCCAGAGTCGGACGTATTTCCTTCCCGTCCCCCTCAGAGTGCCCCAGTCGTGCCACAGACATAGCGCTCCTCATCGACGGCTCGGGCAGCATCGCACGTAAGGACTTTGAAAAGATGAAGATGTTTCTCTCTGAGATCATGAAGCGTTTCCGCAGCAACGACACGCAGGTAACGGGCAGAGGCTGAACCCTGGCGATTTACCCTGCCCCTCACAGTCAGTGCTGATCCCAGTGCCCCAGTGCGGTGCTAGGGGGCGCTGTGCTGCAGGGAGCCGGGCTGGGGGCTCGGTAAGGGGCACACTCCCCTTGCAGTCAGTACTGACCCCAATGCCCCAGTGCGGCACTAGGGGGCGCTGTGCTGCAGGGGGCAGCGATGGATTTTGCATCCAAAACCAGGATATAATTCCAACAGACCCAGCTACGTCCCGACTGCCCCAGCTGCTAACTGAGTCCGGTACCTGCTTTTCTTAGCCTCCATCCCTGGGGTTGTTTTTCTCTCTTCTCCCGTCTCCTGCAGTTCGCTCTCATGCAGTACTCAGGCAGATTTGAAGAGCACTTCAACTTCTTACAGTACAGGAGCAGCAACGATTCCGATCGCCTTGTCAGCTTGATTCATCACCTCAGGAGGAGGGATTCGTCCAGCGCCAGGTACCAGAGTGACGGCGCCCAGGAGAGAGAGAGCGTCAGCTAGTGGTTAGAGCTGGGAGCCAGGACTCCTGGGTCCTGTCCCTGCACTGGGGGGAAATGGGGTCTGGTGTGTTAGAGTGGGGGCTGGGTGATGTTGCCAGGACTCCTGGATCCCCATCTCACGTCTCCTCTCCCCAGGTGCAGACGGTGGTGGAGCGCCTCGCGGTCTACAACTACCTGCCCATCATCGTGGGCAGCAGCATGGGGGGCCTGGTCCTGCTGGCTCTCATCACCACAGCCCTCTACAAGGTGAGGGGGGCAGGGAGTGGACCCCTCCCCCACTGCCCATCACCCTGGGGGCGGGGCCTGTGGCTCTCCCAGCTGGAGGGGGAGGGACAAGGGTCTTTCCTTTGGCAGTTCCCACAGCCTGTCCCTCCCCCTCCTCGGCCATGATCCTGTCTCCACTGGGCTCTCACCATCTCCCCTCTGTCGCCTTCCAGTTCGGCTTCTTCAAGCGCCAGTACAAGGAGATGACGGAGGGGGCTGTGGAGGGCGAAGGGGCCTCGCCTGACCCCGAGCACTGCCACTGGCAACCCCTCTGTTTCCAATACCCCCAAATGATAATATCCCCCATGCGCTCCCCTAGATGGGTCACAGAACCCCCAAATTTTAATTGCTGAAGCTGGGCACCCATACTTTGCCCCCTCCTTGTCCCCCTCCCCCACAGGCACGAGTTGCCAATGTTAGTATCCCCCCCCTGCCCGCCGCTGCCCGGGCTTTGCCTCCCTCTTAGTTGCTCCAGATCTGCCCCACCCCCTTATGTTTGCCACCTCCAAGACACAAACAGACCGGCCACTGCCCATCCCCCAGCCAACAAAAGTGGTCCTAGTGCCAATTAGAGCTAATCGTTACTCAAATTAGGCTGGGCAGAATTCTACTGACCTTTTTATAGTTCTAATGGAGAACACGGGGGTGACTTTTACAGGCATTTTTTTTAGAATTCTATTGATCTAAATTGTGATGTGGAAAATTACAGGTTTTGAGCATCCGACCCCCATTTTTATTAATCTAAATGATCACAATTGTGGGAATTTGTGTGTGTCGGGGGCAGGCCATTTGTGAAGGGCAGACGGTTATTTAATGACAATAGAGCTTGAAATTCAAAAAGTTAAAGCTTTACAACGATGCTTGGAAGGACGGGATTTTTACTGGTAAATGTTGAATTCATCACACTCAAGCAAATTGCTGGCAAAATATTTCTGTCGCTAATAATCAAAAATTTCCACTTGAGAACATATTGGAGTTTGATTTAAGGCTATTTACGTTGTATATTTTGACATGTGATGTTAATAATTTGTGTTTGAATAGTTCCAAAATGGAACCTTTTAAAATCAACGTGCGTTGTCTTTACAGAATTAGGGTTTGATCCCCACTCCAGTAATTTTCTACAACTGAAAATTTAAATGAATAAAAATCAAAACATTTTGCTTAGAAATAAACAATACTGTCCCTGGAAATAATTGGGAAAAAGAATTCTGCCAGGCCTATTTATAACCTTTAAAAACACAAATTGTCAACATCACATGGCAAATTGAACAAAATAACCTGAAAGCCGCCCCAGTGACACCAGCACGGCCCCAAGTTTTCTGCACAATGAGGCGGGACATTAGAAAGTTTCTTTGTCTAGCTGCATGGTTTGATTGTTATCGACGGAAACGTTTTCCCTGGGTTTGGGGGGGTGCGCGGTGAAACGGATGTTTGCTGACAATTACCGCTAAAAATCTCCTTGTCCCAAGTCTACCTAAAACGCAGAGTGAGCAGGCAACAAAAACGACCCCCAAAACCCCTGAACCTGTATATAGTCTAGTGGGTTAGAGCAGGAGGCCAGTGTCTGAGCCGCGCTCAGCACAACAGTGGCCCTGATCTCAGTTGGGGCCTTGAGATGCTATTGGGTTACTCCCAGTAAAACCAGACTCTGAGTCATTCGCCTGCCTTGTCTGAAGTCTCAGGTCACTTCAAACGGTCTCTCAGTACTGTGTGTGTGTGTGTGTGTGTGTGTGTGTGCGTGTGTGTGTGTGTGACACAGGGCTTTGCTGTCCACACCACGCAAGGAAATAAAACTTCTTTTAAAACTGATTAAAAAAGAAAAGATAAATGTCTCTGTTCTGCAGGGGTGGCCTGAGGAACTCCCTGCCACATGTAATAGTGAGGCTGGGATCAAATACGTTCCTGTATTCACACTCTACGTACTGTTGTAATAATCTTTGTACAATGTATGCCTTGTGAGGTATAATTCAAAAACTCACAAGTTGTTGATCAGTCTTGTCCTGATAAGAAATGTGTCTCAACACTGGATGCAAAGTTTGAGATTTCTCTGTATGTTACTGACCCATGTTCCCAACCCCACAGTCTTGCTCACGCAGAAGTTGGCAACCTGGTGTGGTCTCGAGAAAGGAACCTGCCTGCCTGAATTTGCATTTAATCGGTAAACCATCATCAGGAAGGAAGAGAAACAATGGAAGGCCAAAGTTGGAAGGAAAAGCCATCTGTGAACTTTCTTCCACATGAACTCTGTGTGTCCTAGTGCCCAGCTGGAAATGTTTTTCAAGAGTGGGACTGGAACTATAAAAAGGAGGGACAATCCTTCCTTCCCTGCCCATGGCATTCCCTACACCCAAAGAGAGAAAGGAAGTATTCACTGCATGCTGAGGGCCTGGAGTACACGGTTTGATCTGGAAGGCAACTGAAAGCATGTGGTGAGAAACCTTGCTTGCATAGGATATAGTTTGTTAGGCACTAGTAAATGTTTTCTCTTTATTTTCTTTGTAACCATTTCTGACTTTTATTCCGCAATATTTGGATTCACTTAAAATCTCTCTCTTTGTGGTTAATAAACTTGGTTGATTGTTTTATCTAGTCTAGTGTGTTTGAATTTAAGTGTCTGGATAACGATGTGTTGGGGTGATAAGTTGTATGCACAGGAATAATCTCACAGGAATAATGGACTTAATATGATTTGTAGTGTCCAGGAGAGGGTTGGGCAGAACAGGTTTTGTTCCCTGACGCTCCCAGCCCAGCCGTGCTCTGCTCTATTCCTGAGCTCTGCATTCACGAGTCTACCTCCTCTGGATTGTCGCTTGCTTTTGGGCTCTCATTTATAACTCCCAGGCCAGCTCCGCTCTTCTCATTACACCAAAGGAGGGTGGACCTGAACTGGAACAGGATTTAAAGGTCCACCTACCTTACTACACAACCCATTTAAGATGAATTATTGGGGTCTGAGGGTTCCATGACAGTTGGGTGGAATGTTGGGATCTGAAGATTCCTTGTCAGTTGGGTGGAATGTTGGGGTCTGGAGGTTCCAGGGCAGTTGAGCATGTCGTGGTTTGGTGGCTCTGTGGCAGTTGGGTGGGAGGCTGGGGGCTGAGGTGGACAGGGGGTCACAGGCACGGGGTAAATGCCTCAGCCACTGAACCTGGGGGGAGATGAGGAGGCAGAAAAGTCTCAGGGATTCAAGACCCCTCCTTTCCCTGAGCTCCAGTTTTGTGGGGACTGTGGCCCATCAGTAAAATTATACATCAGAACAAATCCCTGAAAGGATGGGGTGGACTCTCCAATCCAGATTGGACAGGCTGGCTTCTCTCAAAGATACAGTGGTCAAGATTTTCAAAGGGGATTAATCATTTGGGAGGGAAACCAAGGCACTCACCTGGAATACTGTGTCCAATTCTGGTCACATGGTCCAGAAAGATTAATTCAAACTGGAACAGTTGTACAGAAGGCAGCTAGGATGATCAGAGGTCAGCCTGAGATATAAGCCCTTGTATTAGAACTGCATTAATTGTCACGGGCACACGTGTCTTACTAACCTCCTAGAGTCTGCCAGGTGCTATTACTATGCTTTGCCAACAATAAACCTGGTCTGGTGCCTTCGTACCTTAACAGATCTTATGGTCATCGGGCAGTTCGCTCAAGGTCCACTGTGCTGGTTGTCCGTGCAGAGCTGGGGCAGCACACAGGGAGAACAAACACATGCAGCCAAACATCTAATAAGAGGAATGGAGTACCTAGTTTACAAGAGGAGATGGAAAGAGCTTCACTTAGCCTAAAACTAAGCTTTTCAGAATTAGGTTTTTTTTTTAAATAATTTTGATGGATAATATCAATGTTTTATTTTTAAGTAGGGCTGTCAATTGCAGTTAATTCACATAACAAAAAAAAATCTAAAAAACGAATCGCAGTTTTAATCGCACTGTTAAGCAATACAATACAAATTGAAATGTATTAAATATTTTGGATGTTTTTCTACATTTTCAAATATACTGATTTCAATTACAATACAGAATACACTTTATATTAATTACAAATATTTGCACTGTAAAAACGAGCAATAAAATAAAGTGTTTTTCAATTTACCTCATACAAGTACTGTAGTAAAATCTCTCTTGTGAAAGCTTACAAATGTAGATTTTTTTTGTTACATAACTGCACTCCAAAAAAAAAAAACCTAAACTTTGGAGCCTACAGGTCCACTCAGTCCTACTTCTTGGTCAGCCAATTGCTAAGAGAAACAAGTTTGTTTACATTTACATGAGATAATGCTGCCTGCTCCTTATTTACAATCTCACCTGAAAGCGAGAACAAAGATGTTTGCATGGCACATTTGTAGTTGGCATTACAAGGTATTTATGTGCCAGATATGCTTCACATTCGTATGCCCCTTCATGCTTTGGTCACCATTTGGAGGACATGTTTCCATGCTGAGGACACTCCAAAAAAAAAAAAAAGTGTTAATTAAATTTTGTGACTGAACCCCTTGGGGGAGAATGGTATGCTCTGTGTTTTAACAGCATTCTGCCATATATTTCATGTTAAAACGGTCTTGGGTGATGACCCAGTGTGTGGTTCACTTTAAAAACACTTTCGCTGCAGATTTGACAAAACACAAACAAGGTACCAAGGTGAGATTTCTAAAGACAAAGCAATCGACCCAAGATTTAAGAATCTGAAGTGCCTTCCAAAATCTGATTGGGACAGGTATAAACGTTCTTTCAGAAGTCTTAGAAGAGCAGCACTCCAACGTGGAAACTACAGAACCGGAACCACCAAAAAAAAAAATCAACCTTCTGCTGGTGGCATCTGACTCAGATAATGAAAATGAACATGTGTTAGTCTGCCCTGCTTTTGATCATTATCAATCAGAACCCATCATCAGCATGGCTGCATGTCCTCTGGAATGGTGGTTGAAGCATGAAGGGACATATGCATCTTTAGCACATCTGGTGCGTAAATATCTTGCAACCCCGGCTACAACAGTGCCTGTTCTCACTTTCAGGTGACATTGTAAACAAGAAGCAGGCAGCATTATCTCCGTCAAATGTAAACAAATGTTTTGGTCTGAGCGATTGGCTGAACAAGAAGTAGGACTGAGTCGACATAGGCACTGAAGTTTTACATTGTTTTATTTTTGAGTGGTTTCTTTGTACATAACTCTATATTTTTACGCTCAATTTTCATGATAAAGAGATTGCACTACAGTACTTGTATTAAGCGAACTGAAAAATACTATTTTTTATTTACAGTGCAAATATTTATAGTCAAAATTAAATATAAAGTGAGCACTGTAAACTTTGTATTCTGTGTTGTAATTGAAATCAATATATCAGAAAATGGGGAAAACATCCACAAATAATTATATAAATGGCATTCTATTATTAACAGCGTGATACATTGTTTAAAATTGTGTGATCAATCGCGGTTAGTTTTTTAAATCACTTGACAGCCCTATTTTTAAGCATTATTTGAGATTATTTAAATTTTCAGTTGTATGGAAAATATTGGGGGGGAGCATCAGACATTTTTTAATGACAAAGCCACTGAGATTCAAAAAGTTAAAGTTTTATAACCATTAAAACACAAACTGTCAACATCACATCACCATATACAAAGTAAATATCCTTAAATCAACAAATCATACCTGATTTTACCATTCATTCTTCAGTCCCTCTGTAACAAGCCCAATTCAATAATCGACATCACTGGATTTTTCTAATAAGTTCTCAAGCAGCAATTTTTCTTACTTTGCCTATTTGTAAATTTCAGTTATTACTGATGGAAATATTTTGCAGATGGTTTGTGAGTGTGTGCTGAAATTGACATTTACCAATCAACATCTAATCCTTCCAAGCCTACCCAAAATGCAGGCTGAGAGGGGATCTGACTGCTCTCTGTAAATATACCGTGGGGAAAACACCAGGGAAGGAGAAGAGCTAATGAAGCTAAAGGGCAATGTTGGCCCAAGAACAGATGGGGACAAACTGGCGAGGAATCAATCTAGGCTGGAAATGAGAAGGTTCCTAGCCATCAGAGGAGGGAGGATGTGGATCAGCCTCCCACTCAGAGCAAACACCCTAACTGGTTTGAAGATGGACCTGGGTACGTCTCTGAGTAGGATTCCCTGATGGCCTGCAACAGCATGGAGTTGACTCAGTGATCCAGGAAGGCCCTTCCAGTTCTAAGTTTCTTGGAGACATATCAAAGTGGCCGATTTTTAGAGCGCAGGCACTCAGCATCTTTTGAAAACCAGCCCCCTATAAAAGGGGTATCAAGGTAATCAACCAAAAAGAGAAGCACCAAAAAAATATATATTTTTAAAGACTAGTCGCTGTTGAAAATTCTTGGCCACATTCAAGTGGAACCATGGGCCTCTTGGCTGGATGCAGGAAACACCGGGTGAGGTTATGCTGGTCTGTGTCACACAGGAGGTCAGATTAGAATGATCTAATGGTCTTTTCTGGCCTTGAAATCTATGGTTCCATATGGGGCAACGCAGAGCCATAGATTCATTTGGGGCATCTAATTTCTGGCCTCGCCAAGCGAAAAGTTACAGTCCTAGATCCCAAGACCAGAAGGGACCATTGTGATCATCTAGTCCAGTGGTTCCAAAATGGGGTTTGGGAACCTCCAGAGGTTTGCAAAATGTTACAGAGGGTTCTCGGGAAAAAATTCCCTATTGGCAGACAGAGCTGTCCCTAAGAACCCCAGCAGGCATGGGGCCAGCAGCCCGGAGCCCCTGGACTTCCAAGAGCTAAGCAGATCAAAGCAAACATATCTATCACACTGAGGTAATTTAAACGTCAAGACTCCTTATAAGAAATGGAAAGGGAGGTGGATATTTTTTGAGTTGGGTTCTTAAATACTGTATCTTCATGCTGTTTCACATCTGATACTCCTTGATAAAGCATAGAGGCCTTGTCTTATAACAGGCTTATTCAAAGGGATACAAGCTACGAAAGTGAGATCTCGGAAGAGTGTCGCCATTTTCATAATGTAATAAAAATACTGTAATGATAAGTGATAATTAATAAGAAATAGTGTGTAATAAGCATGTAATACAAACAAATTGTATATTTCCAAGATCACTGCTCTTATAATTTATACCCAGGGAAAGGAGAAAATTCTTGGAAATATTCATTTTTAGGAGGGGGTTCGTGAGACCTGACATTTTAGTGAAAGGGGTTCATAGGTTGTTAAAGTTTGGGAACCACTGATCTAGTCTGACCTCCTGCGTCTCACAGGCCAGAGAATGTCCCTGGATTAATCCCTATTTGAACTAGAGCAGATCTTTTAGAAAAACATCCAATCATGGTTTTAAATGTGTCGGCGATGGAGAATCCACCATGACACTTGGCAAATTGTTCCAATGGCTAATCCCCCTCCGTGTTAAAAAAAACTGTGCCTTGTTTCTAGCTGGAATGTGTCCAGCTTCAACTTCCAGCCATTGGATCGAGTCAGGCCTTTCGCTGCTAGACTGACACTGGAGATCCTTCTCGTCTGTAACCAAGCCACCCCTTAAGCTAAGCAGACGCAAGGAGCTCCATCTATCATTATAAGGCAGGTTTTCCAATCCTTTCACCACAGTGACCCCTCATAATCCTTCTTCTCTGATCCCTCTCCAATTTATCCACATCCTTCTGGAATGGAGGGCACCAGGAGCAGTACCATTATTCCAGCATGGTTGCACCAGGGCCAAGACGGAGCCACACTGGCTCTTACTGCACCTTCTGGGGAGACTTCTCGGCCGCGTGGGTCCTGACATGTTTGCTGAGCTTGGAGCTGTCGATGAAGCTCCTCCCGCACTGGGGGCATTTATAGGGTCTCTCTCCTGTGTGGGTGCGCAGGTGTTTGACCAGAGTGGACTTCAGATTGAAGCACTTCCCACACTCGGGGCACTGGTAGGGCCGCTCCCCCCGATGGATCCTCTGGTGCTGGACGAGGTTGGCGCTCAGGTTGAAGCTCTTCCCGCACTCCGTGCACTGGTAGGGCCGCTCGCCCGTGTGGATGCGCCGGTGCTTCCCCAGCGAGGAGTTGAGGCCGAAGCTCTTCCCGCACTCGGGACACTTGTAGGGCCGCTCGCCCCGGTGGATCCGCCGGTGCTGGATGAGGGTGGAGCTCTGGGTGAAGCACTTCCCGCACTCGGGGCACTTGTAGGGCTTCTCCCCGGTGTGGGTGCGCTGGTGCTTCACCAGGTTGGAGCTCTGGCTGAAGCCCTTCCCGCAGTCCGAGCACTTGTAGGGCCGCTCGCCCGTGTGGGTGCGCTGGTGCTGGGCCAGGTTGGAGCCGCTGCTGAAGCCCTTGCCGCAATCGGGGCAGGTGTAGAGCTTCCCCGGCAGGTGGGAGCGCAGGTGCTGAGGGAGGGAGCCGAGGCTGAAGCTCTTCCCGCACTCGGGGCAGATGTAGGGCTCCGAGCCCATGTGGGTACGGACGTGCTTGGCCAGGGTGTGGCTGCGGTTGAAGCTCTTCCCGCATTCGACGCACGGGTAGGGCCGCTCCCCCGTGTGGGTGCGCTGGTGCTGGGCGAGGTGGGAGCTCTGGCTGAAGCTCTTCCCGCAGTCGGGGCAGCTGTAGGGCCGCTCCCCCGTGTGGATCCGCCGATGCTGGACGAGGTGGGAGCTCTGGCTGAAGGATTTGCCACAGACAAGGCATTTATAGGGTCTCTCGCCCAGGTAGGGGGTTTCCAGAATGATGATGTTTTCGGGGATCCCAGAAGCTTCGCACTCATCAGGTCTCTCCTCTATGGGGTCTCCCTGCTGCCACCCTGGCCCTCTCCACTCGGGGCTCTGGGGCATCCCGTGCGGGTCTGCTCCCCCACCCGCTTCCTGCTGGGGATTCTCCTCCACTCCGGCACCTGCTGGGAAAAAGGGAGAATCCAGAGGAGGCTCTTCCCCAGCAGAACCGGACCCTCCCCAGAGCTCAGAGAAAGGCTGGGGAAGGGGAGGTCTCCTACCAGAAGTGGGAAGCGGGAGGGACACGGGAAGGACAGGGACCTGCAGGAGACGATACTAAACAGGACCCGGCAGAACCGGGGCGGCTTGGGGCGGCTTTGCTGGGATCCCCTGAACTGCCAACTAACCGAAGTCATTTGATGCCAGTTTTTCTACTTCACGCCGGTTTGTGGCTCGCTGCCACTAGCCCGACGGGTTTGGGGGGCGGTTCTCCGGCCTGGGTTTGGCAGGACCTCAGACTAGCTAACCAGGACGGCCCCTGCTGGCCTTCCCCATGGATGGCTCTAGCATGGCACCCCGGGGTGCTGGCTGCTAATTCATGGAGGGTCCCCAAGCCAGCCTCCCTCCTCCGTCACCTGCGCAAGTGACACCCGGGTTCTCCCGTCCCGCGGCGCCCTGGAGATGCCGGACACAGGCCGGGTCCCCGCGCTCCATCCCGGAGCCCCGGAGCCAGGGACCAGGAATCCGGCCTGCAGGGGAGGAAAGAGGGGGACAGTCCTGGGGTGATCCGTTACCAATGAACCCTTCCAAGAGCCCCCCCAAAAAACCTCCCCCCCCCCGGGCTACCCCGAGCTGGGGGGGGGTCTCAGGTCGGGCTCGGCTCCCCTCTGCAGCCACTTCCCCTGCGGCTGCGCCTCTCCCTGCCCCGAGAGCTCCCGCCGCGCCGGGCCGCGCCCCCGGGGCTGCAGGCGGGGACGGAGCCGGGCGCACCGGGAGCCGGGGCGCGGGGACAGGAAGGTCCGGGCGGGATCCCCGGCCCCGCTCGCGGCCCCGCCTGGGAAGGGGCGGGCTTGAGACGTCGGTGGTTTTAACCCCTACGGCTCCTTCAGCGCGTCCCAGCAGCGGGCCGCTGGCTCCCCGGCGCCTACACACACACACACACACTTCAGACACATACCACACACACACACACTTCAGACACCACACACACACACACACACTTCAGACACATACCACACACACACACACACACACACTTCAGACACATACCACACACACACACACTTCAGACACCACACACACACACACACACTTCAGACACATACCACACACACACACACTTCAGACACCACACACACACACACACACTTCAGACACATACCACACACACACACACTTCAGACACCACACACACACACACACACTTCAGACACATACCACACACACACACACTTCAGACACCACACACACACACACACACTTCAGACACATACCACACACACACACACTTCAGACACCACACACACACACACACACTTCAGACACATACCACACACACACACACTTCAGACACCACACACACACACACACACTTCAGACACATACCACACACACACACACTTCAGACACCACACACACACACACACACACACTTCAGACACATACCACACACACACACACACTTCAGACACCACACACACACACTTCAGACACATACCACACACACACACACACACTTCAGACACCACACACACACACACTTCAGACACATACCACACACACACACACACTTCAGACACCACACACACACACTTCAGAAACATACCACACACACACACACACTTCAGACACCACACACACACACACTTCAGACACCACAACACACACACACACACTTCAGACACCACACACACACTTCAGACACATACCACACACACACGCACACTTCAGACACCACACACACACTTCAGACACCACACACATACACACACTTCAGATACCACACACACACACACACACTTCAGACACATACCACACACACACACACACTTCAGACACCACACACACACACACACTTCAGACACCACACACACACACACACACACACTTCAGACACATACCACACACACACACACTTCAGACACCACACACACACACACACTTCAGACACATACCCCACACACACACACACTTCAGACACCACACACTTCAGACACCACACACACACACACACTTCAGACACATACCACACACACACACACACTTCAGACACCACACACACACTTCAGACACCACACACACACACACTTCAGACACCACACACAAAGGACTGCACACACACACACACACACTTCAGACACCACACACACACACAAGGACTGCTTATACACACACTGATTACACCCACACACACACACAAGGACTGCACACCCCCACACTGATTACACCCACACACTCACAAGGACTGCACACACACTGATTACACAACACACACATTCATTCACAAGGAGTGCACACACACACACACACACACAGATTACACCCCACACACACTCACAAGGACTGCACACCCCCACACAGATTACACAACACACATACTCACAAAGGCTGCACACACACTCACTGATTACACCCCACACACACTCACGAGGACTGCACCCCCCCCACACACACACTGATTACACACCCGCACAAGAACTGCACACACACCCCCCACACACACACTGATTACACACACGCACAAGAACTGCACACACACCCCACACACACTGATTACACACCCGCACAAGAACTGCACACACACCCCACACACACACTGATTACACTCACAAGGACGGCACCCCCCCACCCTGCGGCGATGCAGGGAGCGAAGGGTTAACCCCACACCCCGCCCCTTCCCAGAGCACATGGTACCACCGCCATCGGGGGGCTGGAATCGCGCAGGGACCTTCCTGTCCAGCCCCCCATCGCCTCCTTCCCCGGCGGGTCCGCTCCCGAGCCGGACCCCTCCTGCCCCGGCTGCGGCCCCGGGGATCTCCCCGGCCGGGCGGTGAGCGGGGGCCCGGGCAGGGGACTAGCAGCCGCGGCAGCAAATCGCTGCATGGAGGAAGCGGCCGCAGGGACAAGGGGATCGGGGCCAAAACGGGGCTGGGACCGGAGACCCCCCCCCTCCCCCGCAGCACGTGTGTGGGGGGTCTGTGCAGCTGAACCCACAGGTCCCCCCCCCATCCGGGACTGCCTGGGAGTGTGTGTGTGGAGGGGGGTCTGTGCAGCTGAACCCACAGCTCCCCCCCAATCCGGGTCTGCCTGGGAGTGGGTGGGGGGGACACTCTTTGAAGGGTTCAATGGTAACTGATCACACCAGGACTTTCCCCCTCTTTCCTCCCCTGCAGGCAGGATTCCTGGTCCCTGGCTCCAGGGTCTCCGGGATGCAGCGAGGGGAAGAACCGTGTGTCCCGGTTCGCCAGGGCCCCGCGGGAAGGGAGATCCCCCGAGGTGCCCGCGCAGGTGAGGAAGACCCTCCAGGAGTTAACAGGCAGGCCCTGTTGGAGCTGGTGAAGGCCAGAAGGGGCAGTTCTGGGGATCTGGAATCGCCCCCCAAAGCTGGAGGGCGAATGTCCATGACCTGCTAAGGCGGGGAGAGCTGGGAGGTGGCAAAAGTGGGGTTCAGTTATTTAGGTTGCTGTAGCGATTCGTCATCTGCCCTCCCGTGTATCACCTATACATGAAGCCCAACAACTGAATTGAACCAAAGTATCCCCGCCCACCTGTTATAAACTATGAGATGCAATCGGCAGAGAATAGGCAGGACTGAGTCGCCAGAGGCCCCCACGGTGGAAGGGAAACGATCAAGTGAGAGATCCCCCGATGATCCTAGCACCCCCACGCTGCAAATCTAAGAGGAAGATGTAACCCACTCAAGGTCTCTGCCAGGCTAACCTGGGAGAAAATTTGTTCCTCCCCCCATATAAGGTGATTAGTTAGACCCTGGTACCGGGGGATACACTGAGGTCTTCTGGGGGGTACATCAACTCATCCAGATACAGTATTTGCCTGGTTTTCTAACAGGCTACATAAAAAGCACTCGTGAAATCAGTACAAACTGAACTTGCATCCAGACGGTGGCTTATTGATAGGGCTCTATATTCTGCACACTGAAAAGTAAGTACAGAGTTTATATTCCAGTGGATTTATTTTATAATGGTGCGGTAAAAACAAGAGAGCCATTTTTCAGGCCTACTGTGACTGTGACACTTCCATTTTTACAAGGAAAGCCAGGAATACTTGTAGCACCTTAGAGACTAACTAGTTTATTTCAGCATAAGCTTTCGTGAGCTATAGCTTAGGCTGAAATTAACTAGTTAGTCTCTAAGGTGCTACAAGTATTCCTGGCTTTCTTTACGGATACAGACTAACACAGCTGCTATTCTTGATTCTATTTTTATGAATCAGAGAGGTAGCCGTGTTAGTCTGGATCTGCAGAACTGACAAAGAGTCCTGTGGCACCTTAAAGACTAACTAAAGTATTGGCGCATAAGCTTTCATGGGCTGGTACCCTCTTCATTGATGCATCCGACGAAGTGGCTATTAGCCCACGAAAGCTTATGCTTCAATACTTTTGTCAGTCTTTAAGGTGCCACAGGATTCTTTGTCGCTTGTATTTTTATGCCTGATTTTGTGAGCAAGTCAGTTTTAAGTGAGGTGAAACTTGAGGGTATGCAAGACAAATCAGACTCCTAGAATCTCAGGAGGTATCTTGTCCAACCCCCTGCTCAAAGCAGGACCAATCCCTAATTATATCATCCGATAAATTTTTGCCCCATATCCCTAATTGGCTCCCTCAAGGATTGAACTAACAACCCTGGGTTTAGCAGGTCAATGCTCTGGGAATGTTGAGAAGCACTGAATTAGACCCTGAGCACATGTGCTCCACCCAGTGAGTCGAGCACCAGAGAGCGCTTAGTGCCACCTCAGAGCCCTGCCCCACTGCTTGTGTCCCATCGCCAGCTGTGGCCATCACCAGTGCTTCACAGAAAGACCAAAAAAAGCCAGCTTCCCAAAACACACCTGGGGGAAAAGATCCCTCCCTGCCTCCTGCCGGTGGACACCTGAAACCCTGAAATGTGAGTTTTTAGGAACATAAAACATAAACCAGAAACGAGCCCCTTCCTCCTACATCACATTTGCACTCAAATTTGTCTAGTTCTCTTAAAATTAATCGTTATTTCACACACACTCTCTCTCTCTCCTCCCCCCCCCCTCCCCTTTGGGACACTGTTCCAGAACCTCACCTCTCTGATGGTTAGAAACCTTCTCATTTCCTGCCTGAATTTGTTCTGTCCTGTCTCGCTCAGTATCCGACACACAGATCCCATGGCCGGAAGCATGTGATTTTTCTCATCTCGCCAGCTATAGAACACAGGCTGCTGAACTTCCCCTGAGTCATTGCTTTAGAACCAGGGCAAATCTTTTCAGAACGAATCCTACCTTGATTTAAAACTGGCCGAAGATGGAGACTCCAATTTGAGCCTTGCCAAGTTGTTTTGATGGTTAATTCCCCTCCAGGTTAAACATTTACACCATGTTTCCAGGCTGAATCTGTGTAGTCTTAACTTCCGGCCTTTGGATTTTGTTAGCCCTTCATCTAGATCGAAGAGCCCACTATCAAATTCCCCTCCCCAAGCTTTCCTCCTGGGTGCTCAGCTGGATTGTTGGAGCAAAGCCACTTACCTTCTGGGGAACGGTTTGGGGAAATCCACCTCCTCCCCATCAGGTTTGCCGCTCGCTCTCTCCCCAGCACAGTGAACCGGCCCTGGCTGGATTCTTCCTCTCTCCCAGCAGGTGCCAGGATGGAAGTGAAGAGTCCCAAGAAGGAAGGGCCTAAAGCAGCAGAGCCACGCTGGATGTCCCAGAGTATTAAGCAGGAAGAGGCCAGCGGGGCTGGGTGGACAGCGGAGAGCAACGCGATGTCTGCGGAGGAGATCGGCATCAGGATGATGATGGCGCACAAGCGAGCCCAGCTCGGGGAGAGCCCCTACGGCTGCGCGGACTGCGAGAAGAGCTTCAGCCAGAGCTCCCACCTGATCCAGCACCAGCGCATCCACGCGGGCCAGAAGCCCTACAAGTGCACTGAGTGCGGGAAGAGCTTCGTGCTCAGCTCCAACCTCCTGGAGCACCAGCGCATCCACACCGGGGAGCGGCCCTACAAGTGCGGCCAGTGCGAGAAGACCTTCAGCCAGAGCTCCCACCTCTTCCAGCACCAGCGCATCCACACGGGCGAGCGGCCCTACCAGTGCACCGAGTGCGGGAAGAGCTTCAACCGCAACTACACCCTGGTGAAGCATTACCACACCCACGTCGGGGAGCAGCCCTTCATCTGCAGCGAGTGCGGGAAGAGCTTCAGCCTGGGCTCCTTCGCCCAGCACGTCCGCACCCACACGGGCGAAAAGCCCTACAGCTGCGCTGAGTGCGGCAAAAGTTTCAGCAGCAGTTCCAACCTGAGCCAGCACCGGCGCATCCACACCGGGGAGAAACCCTACAGCTGCGGCCACTGCGGGAAAAGCTTCAGCCAGAGCTCCAACCTCATCAAGCACCGGCGCATCCACACCGGAGAGAGACCCTACAGCTGCCCCGAGTGCGGCAAGACCTTCAACCAGAGCTCGTCGCTCATGCAGCACCGGCGGATCCACCGCGGCGAGCGGCCCTACGAGTGCACCGAGTGCGGGAAGCGCTTCAGCGTCAGCTCCCACCTGGTGGAGCACCGGCGCATCCACCGGGGCGAAAAGCCCTACAAGTGCGTCGACTGCGGGAAGAGCTTTGGCTGCAACTCCTCCCTGATGAAACACCAGCGCATCCACACCGGCGAGCGGCCCTACAAGTGCCCCGAGTGCGGGAAGTGCTTCATCGACAGCTCCAAGCTCAACAACCACCGGCGCACCCACACCGGCGAGCGGCCCTACAAATGCACCGACTGCGGGAAGGGCTTTGGAGACAGCTCCGCCCTCATGAAGCACCAGAGAACGCACGCCAAGTAGACACGCAGCAGATGGGGGGCGGGGGGGGCGGTGTCTCTCTAGAGGGTGAAATTGACATGCCCTGGGGACGGGGGCCACTGTAAAGGGAGACAGTGATGTACCTTCCGGGGGGACAAGGGCACCTTTACAGAGGGTAAATTGGTGTCCTCTTTTCCATCCCCTATTGGTCAGCAAGACATACCAATCCATCTTGGAAACCGTGGCTCCTGCCCCCAATGCATACCACTGCCCTTTAACCTGAAGCCCCTTCCCCCCCCTCCCGCATTTACAGTGGATCAAGGTCGGGATGGTCCCTGCGAGGATCCCAACGTGGCCAGAAATGCTAAGGCAGATCAGCCTGCCGTGATATGTGCCGCAGGGATTTGTACGGAGGAAATAAGGAAATGGTGAGGCTTAGTGATTAGGCCTGGGAGTCAGGACGTCTGGGTTCTGCCCTCAGGGAGGGGAGTAGGGTCTAGTGGGTGATAGCGGGGGGACTGGGAGCCAGGACTCCTGGATTAGATTCCCAGCTATGTGTGGGTTATAGAAGGTGAAATCAGAGTCTGTTTGTGGCTAGGTGTCTAGTTTAGAGGAGGGGTCTGACAATCCGACCTCCTGGGTTCTACACCCAGCTTTGGCACTTTACCTTTCTGTGCCTCAGTTTCTTCTTCGTCTGTCAAATGAAAATAGCGGTACTCCGCTTTTTTTCTACAGTGTTTTGAGAGTCATAGATGAAAAGTGCTTATAATACTGTATTTGATGAGTAATTCTCTGAGCTAGAAGTGACCCTCATTCCAGCTGCTTTGTTCATGCTCCGAGTTAGCTGTAGAGCATAGATCTCTAGGTCTTTTCTTAGTCTGGTTTGCAGTAATTAAGATCCACAATTGATGCCTCTCAACCAACCAGGAGAAGAAATTTAAAGGCATCCTGGAAAGGGAAATAAAACTGGAGATTGGGCCCTTTAATTTTGCTACTTTCTGATGCACAGAACAAAGCCCGGGGAAGAGGCGGAGGGAATCAACCTGCTTGCGACTTGTACATTGGACATTTGGGAGTTGTACAACTCGGAAGTCTCTTGGGAAGACTGGAGAATTGGGTCTGATCAGTTAAACCTGATTGAACGTGGGGAATGGCTTTAAAACCTAAGTTCAGGCTAGGAGTTTTCAGTAGCAATCTCAGGGGACGTCCATTCTGTGAGATATATTGGAGGCCTAATTTTCAGGTGCTCGGCATTGTCTCAAAATTGGCCCCCCTGAACCATTAACAGTTGGGCACTGCCTGTCATCGTTGAAAGTTTTGGTCCAAATCTTTAAAAAATCAAGATTTTCTCTCCCCCCGTGTCCCTTGGGTAGCTGAGTTAGACAAGTGACAACAGAGTGAGCCTGGCAGATTCTTTGCCTGAGTTAAGATTGAGCTCAATGAAATGTCTGTCTTGGGGTGCTCTGCTCCCCCCTGGAGCACCTCCTTGGGGATAGCTCTGCCAGTCTGATGCCCCTTCCGTCTCCCTCTCGGGACCCAGTGGCTCCCTCTTTGTGGCTTGGCCCTTTGGCCGGGTCACTAGTTTTCCACTTCTGGGGGGGTTTGTGTATTCGAATCTCTCTGTACCATTCATGCCAGGCAGTCTTCCAGTTCACTGCCCATCAATGGGGCCATTCCCCCAGTTGCTGGTAGAGAAACCCAGGCCTGGCCTCTTCTCTGGGTTCCAGCTCAGGGTCTCTACCCAACGCTCTCACAGATATCACCGCTGTTTCCCTGGTCTGTTTCCGACATTGTCTCTGTCCAGCTTCCTGTCCCCCCTCCTCCGGGTTTGCCTTTCCCTCTAAATCAGGGATGGGCAAACTTTTTGGCCTGAGGGCCACACGTGGCTTCAAAATTGTGTGGAGGGCCGGGTAGGGAAGGCCCGGAACCAATCCGGCCCCAACCACTTCCCGCCCCCTCAGAACCCCAACCCGTCTAACCCTTTCCCCCCTCTCCTCCCCTCCGGCTTCCTTGTCCCTGATTGCCCCCTCCGGAGACCCCTCCCCCCCAATTGCCTCCCAGGACCCCAACTCCATCTAGCCTCCCTGCTATCTGACTCCCTCCCTGACTGCCCCCTCCCAAGACCCCACCCACCCACCTTAACCACCACCCCTGGTCCCCACCACCGAAGCCCCCCCTCCCAACTGGCTTACCTGCTCAGCCGGGCGTGGGGCCCCGCAGCTCGCAACACTCCGCCAGGCCGCGTGTTTTGCCGCGCTCAGCTAGGCCTGGAGCGTGGGGCCTTGTGGCTCGCCGTGCTCGGCCCGGGGCCGGGAGGATGGGCCGCTGGCCCTGCCCAAACTCACGGGCCGGATAAAAATGGCCGGCGGGCCACACGTGGAAGGGACCTCAGGAGGTCATCTAGTCCAACCCCCTCCCCCCGCTCAAAGCAGGACCGATCCCCAATTAAATCATTTAACAGCATTTTTGCTCCATATCCCTAAAAATGGCCTCCTCAAGGATTGAACTCACAGCCCTGGGTTTAGCAGGCCCATGCTCAAACCACTGAACTTTGCTTCATGTGGGGAAATCTTTTCTAAAACCAAAGGAAACCCAGATTGCTGTAGAGAAGTGACTGCTGGTAAAATGCCCATTTTAAGTAATATTTTTGGGCCTTTTTTCTTTTGAGGGGCGGGCGTGTCTATTTTAATTTCGGGGATCTTTATAAACACAGAGCGGGGGAAGTAAAGGGATGGGCAGGATTTCATCTTAGCAGGAAAGAGAGATCTTTTCCCCACGACTTCACCGGATATTACAACCAGGGATCTTTCTCCCACCGCTTCATGAGTTGTCATAACCCAAAGATCTCTCTTCTGCAGCTCTGTGAGATGTCATAATGCGGAGCTATCTCTCCATCCTCAATCCACGTTCCGAGGAGCTGAGAGAGACTTAATGCAGGAAATCTACTTGTAGCAGGATAGGGGCCTTCTCACTATGTAGCTTTTAAGGGAGGGATGTTAGAATTAATCTAATATTTTTCTGTAGGGTTGATTTTTTTTTTAATTCTGTATCCATTTTTTTATTATTTTACTAATGCTATTTTTCTATCGGTGTCGGGAGCTTCTTGTAGTTAGATCTAAGAGGTGACAATAAATATTTGGAGCTAAAAGATGGCACGTCTTGTTTTTTTCTTTGTGGCCTGTGGTATCCAGAAAAATCCCAGCTGTGGGGGAAGTGAAAGGCCTGCGGGTGTAGGGATTCTCTGTGGGTGAACTGAGCTTCGCAGAGGGTCACAGGAAGTGGCGGGTGAGGGTGGGAGTTCAGAGGCCTGTATGAAGGATTTGAATCCCAGGACCTGGATTGCTGCAGGGTAAGATGGAGATTTGAAGCAGCGTTCTGTATCTCCCTCACCTTGGGTGGTGCTCTGGTTCCTGGAAAAGATTAAGGAAGCAAAGAAAATGAGGGGGAGTCTTTAATCTAGCTCAATTTCTGTCACCCCCGATTGCATCAGCATTAGGGGCCGATTCTATTCTTCATGACTCTGGTGTGAATCCGGATCGACCCCCGATGTCTCTGGAGTCAGAGCTGCATTCTGATTGGTCCTATTTGCGAATAGGCTTGAGCCTGCTGGTCATTGTTTGTTCCTTTAAGATTCAGATTCTGGAGAACACACAAAGGTTTTGAACTATATTTTTAATCCAGGCTGCTCCTGAGTCACTCTCAATCCTGTAACCATGGGTTTCTCACATATAAACCCGGTAATTCAAAGGACCCAATTCTGAGCTCGTAATAGAATAAATGCAGAGCGACCCCAGTAAACCCAGAAGGATTACCCTGGATATAAACCAGAATGACTGAGATAGGGTGACCACATCTCCCGGTTTTATAGGGGCAGTCCTGATTTTTGGCTCTTTTCCTTAAATAGGCTCCTATTACCTCCCACCCCCTCTCCCAATTTTTCACACTTGCTGTCTGGTCACCCTAGACTGAGCAGAATCCAACCCTGACTCCATTCACATAAGTGAGGTCATTCTGGATTTACACTAACGTCACTAAGAACAGAATCCAGCCCAGTGATTTTAAACTTCTGTTTACACAGTATTCATCTCAGGGAAGGGGCATCAGCTGGCAAAACCAGCTGAGGGCAGAAACTTTTCTCCCATCGTTCTATTTCTCAGGGTACAATCTGGATTGATAAACAGCTGTCGCCCCTCAATTCTCCAACTTGGGGTGCCTTTTACACTGCTTCACTGAGCTACCAATCGGTCTGCTCAGAAGCAGACTTCAGCACGTCAATTACTCCTAGTTGTATTGTCTGAGTGCAATAGCCAGCCACTCCTGAATGACACTGCAGAACACCAGCAAATTGCTAGTCCCAGACCTCCCCCCAGAAATGTGCTGCCCGGCCCTCTCTTGGCCAATACAAGCTCATATAAAGTCCATCATTTGAATAGGAAATGATAGGCACAAATCTTGTTATCCCCAAATGGAGTGTCCCAAACACTTCAAACAAAGTGGTTTAGCTAAAACAAGTTTATTAGCTACTGGGGGGCTGTGTAGGGCCCCGAAATAGCTCGGGACGGCCCTGCCAGCAGGCATAAAATCCTCTTCCGCCAGGCCAGAGCTGAGCAGTGTTTTGCTTCCAGCCAAGAAAGTGCAAGTGGAGTGGGGGCGGCTGCCCTACCCCAAGCGAAAAGGGATTAAGAGCAGCTGAAGGAGGCTGGGGAGGTCGTTGGTCCCAGGAGTGGCTGGCTTAACCGGGCCACAGCTGGCCTGGATAAAAGGGCTGTGGGGCCAGGAGCCGGAGGAGGCTCACTCGGCCCTGGAGCGAGAAGGACCTGGCTGCCTGGGAGCACAGGACAAGCACAGCACAGCAGAGGCAAAGGGAGCTGGGGAGCTCCAGTCTGGCAACTCCCCAGGCTGAGGCCTTGGTAAAGGCCCAAGGCAGGTACTGGGCCTACAGGGGTGTAGCCTGGGAATAGGCAGAGGCCACTGATCCAACCCCCTTGCCAATGATGAGTGGCCATTACAGACTGAAGTCTGCCCCAGTGAGCAGGGGGCTAGATGTTGACTGGCAGTAGCCACTGAGGCAACGTGGGGGTAGAGGGTTGGGGGTTTCCCTGGGAGGGGAGACCCAGTGTGGGGGGGTACTGCAGTGGGCAGAACCCCAAGGTAAAGGGGCACCGGGGTCTGGGAGGGACACGGGGCCTGAGGCAGGCAAGACATTAGCCACCAGGAGGCACTCAGAGTACTGGACGAGCTTCAGATTAGCCGGCATCATCTTTTCATCCTGGGGCACTGTAATGAAAGGTGATTCTCTACAGCTCCCACCACACCCCCAGCCCTTTTCAAACTTGTCTCAGATAAAGTCGGCATCTTCTTTCACAAGCTCTGTTTTCCTCAGTGTATTATCTGAACTATGCAGTTTAAAGCCCTGCACACCTATCTAAGCCACCTGTGTTTTACCAGCACATCAAGAGGAGGCTGCGCTGTGGGGGGAAAGGAAACAAAAAGGAACGGCTGCGAACTGTTTTGTTTTCCTGGTGAAAGTATAAAGCCAGCTCCCCCCAGTGTCAGAAGAGCGAGACCCCATTGTCCATCAGCGAAGGCGCAGGGCTGCGGGACAGGGACCGTGAGTGGAAGCAGGGACAGCCAGAGAGTAGAAATAATGAATACCGGGCCTCTCCCACTGCAGAATCCTGCAGTAACGGTGCAAAGCGCAGCAAGAGCACTGATAGCAACTGAGCTGGGCGTACGCCTGGGAATCACACCTGCCTCCTTGGCCAGATGGCTGCAGTAAGTCGCTCTGCCCGGTCAATATTCCCAGCTATAAAATGGTGATAAGGATGCTACTTCCTTCCTGTAAAGTACTTTGAGTGGGACCACAGGCGCCGACTTTCTTCTTTCCTAGGGGGTGCGCGACCCCTGCTCTGCCCCAATCCCACTATACCCCTTCCCCAAGCCCCTACCCTGCCTCTTCCTGTCCCTGCTCCTCCCCCTAACACAAGCACACACCCCCTCGCTCCTCTCCCCCCCCCCCCCCCGCGCCTTCTGCAATCCATGAAACATCTGATCTGCGGGGGATGCTTTAGCCATTAAGTCATTCTGGCTGCCCATGGTTATCTACAGGGAGAGTTTAGGCCAAAATGGGTGTGACCGTCTGTATTCCTATGGTCACTGCTTTTATAAGACGATGATAAAACTTGTACAACGCACGCCTGCTGAAAAGTCATTTGAAGACTCATAATTTGCTGAGCATTATTGTCCTGGTGAAACGTCTGGGGCAACATTGTCTGTGAAGTTATAAGAATCTGCTCTATGATATCAAGAAGCCATGTTCCAAGGCTGGAGAGCAGTCACAAAGCAGGTTGCCAAGGACAGAAAGCTAGCGAATGCCGAGGCACTGCAATGCTGAGTGTCACGGCACCTCGAAAATCACAGCCTGAGTCACGAAGCTGAGGGAGGGCTCTAAGCTCCCTGTGCAGTGCGTGAGGAGAGGGAAGTGCCTAAGATTGCCACCCGCAGAAGCCAGCATTGCTGTTCGCAAGCGATGAGAGGGACGCTGACAATAGGCCCGTGTCAAAGCCCTGCCCCCTATAGCCACACTGCAGTGAGGCCCCTATGTCAGCGTAGCGAACCCCAAACAGAAACTCACCCCCTGGAATCAGACAGCGGAGCTTATGCCCCTGCTTCGTGGATCCTACCCGTGAGAGCTAGACCATGCGATCTAACAGATGTGTTGTTATAAGCTGTCATGCTTTGGATGGATGCTGCAGAACAATTTAACGTAGCTCTTTCTGTCCTCAGCGAGCGCTCTCCGGGAAACGGTGGGAGCCCTATTGCTTGGGACGTTTACAACTGGCCTGGACCAAATCCTAACCAATGCACAAGTGGGTACAATCCTGCGTTGATCTGAGAGTTTTGGCAGCAGCTCTATTCTGTGTCCCAAGCACAGCGCTGAAAACAGGGCTTTGCTGCTATTTACTGGAAATAGGGGAAGAACTACAATAAAATTAACAAAAATTGGTTAAAAAACAACAACAGGGTAGCGACAGAAGACATTAGCATTAAGAGGCATCAATCAATCATTGGATACCTATTGAAAAGGATGAGGTAACTGTTTACAGTTGCATAGTCTGGTAATCGGGTAGGAGATATCAGTTTCAGTTCAGCCTAGGTTGGCAGGCAGACAAGTGTAGACGGGGGCAAAAAAGATCCCTCCTACACTGCAGGGAGGGGTTAGACAGGCAGGCTCAGTCCAAAACTAGGTGAGGGTCACCAAACCATAATAGTAAACAGACCATAATACTAAACAGACCATAATACTAAGACTTGTTATGTAACAGCTTGGACTGATAGCCAGATTTCGCAGTGGTGAGCG
Organism: Sternotherus odoratus; assembly: GCA_032164245.1. NCBI lineage: Eukaryota > Metazoa > Chordata > Testudines > Kinosternidae > Sternotherus > Sternotherus odoratus. The sequence continues at coordinate 103,845,217 of JAVMKO010000006.1, read as the reverse complement.
GACTATACTTGTGGACCAATCAGAAAGGGTTTAAAGGTGATTGGAGGATAGAATATTCTTGTGACACCGACATTCCAATATTCACCACTGGCGTGTAATTCGGATATGTTTTGTACAAAGTATGTCTTGTGGGGTATTGTTCTAAAAGTCTTGATCCGCTAGACATTAATATCTTGTTGGATTGTATGTGCTGTCGCCGTGTGTGAAGTTCTGAAGTCTGGCTATGTGTGTGCTACTGAAACACGTTGTGAGGTTGAACACACCCACAAGTCAGGTACAACAGTAGCAAGGCCAAACAATGTTAATGGCTCACTGAGGAGATGCACACATGCACAAAGATCACCCCAGGAATGATAGAAACCTCTCGGAAATAGGACTACACAATGGGAACTGTTTGACCCAGCTCACAGCAAAAGAGCTTTCCAGCAAGTGGGAAGAAGATATAAAAGTGGGACAATAACCTCACTCTCCCTACAACATCACACCTCCCTCCCTCCCTGCTTCACCAGTACAGCTAGCACCAATACCATGTGTGTTTCTTTCTCCCGTTCCGTTCTTTGTATGTTTACATATTGCTCCCTCTACCTGGAACATCCTCACCACACAAGTTACCCAATGCACCACCTTTCTTTAATAATAATACATGACTATTCATCAAAAGAAAGAAATTCCTAGTCCTTACACATCCTGATTTCTTTGTATGTGTCCATCTTCCTTTAATCATAAAGTCTTTGTATTAGGGAGTGTATTTAAAACACACACTATTGACACTAAGCGGACACCTAATAGATATCTCACAAACAAACAAAATCCTCTTTTGTCATAAAAGTTGGTCTCCTCAGTAAAGTGAGCCATTAAAATGAGGTAATATACAAAGGATTAAAAGGTTTCAAAGTCAGACACCCTCAAGTTAGGAAATACCAGAATAAGCATTTCCCGGGCAACATTAACTGTGCAATACATGAGGCAGGGATCCTACAGACAGACTCCTTCAATACACAGCCCCAGAGCAGAAAATCATGTGCACTGAATAAGGCAGGGATCCTGTGGGGGAAAAAATAATATGGGATCATGTACTCTAATGTCTCTAATGTCGGCAAGAAGATTCAGGCACCTTCCCAGGTAGAAGTCATTTTCTTTCCCAGAATGCCACTAGTGCCCTTTCTGCTCTCCAGGTCTCCTCCCTTCAGCAGGACAGAGACACCCCTTAACTCCCCGAGTCCTGATTTCCTGCCATGCAAGGGGCTGAGGGCTTGCATTGCCCCCACCCCACCATCAGAGACTTTTCCTATGGGAATCTCCCTAGAGCAGGGGAGAAATCTGTTCTTCCCTTAGAACCAGACTGCTCAGGAAATCCACCCACACTGACCTCATCTTAGCTTCTTGTTTGTCCCAGATGAGTGGTATCTTTGGAAAACCCTTAGCGTGCCGGGATGTAAGGTGGAGCAGGGGGGGATGGGAGATCCAGCGGATTCCCCTGAAGAACACCCCCCCCCCCCCCGTCTTTCTCTGGTCAGGCTCGGGCTAGACATCCATTGTGGAGGTGAAGACCGGATGGGAGCTGCTGGATTGACCCTGATACGCAATGTCCTTGTGTGCATGAAGGACTTACATCTCAGGGATGACCAGCAGCAGATGTTCCACATGTCCAGGAACAGGATAAACAACCTACACTGATGGGTAAGTAAAGTCATGGCCAGATGTAGACACCACAGGAATTGGTGGGGATTGAACCACTGTTCTTGAGCACAAGCCCCTCCCCCTCATTGTCAGCCAATCCAGTTCCACCCACTAGACCACGCCCCCTTCCAGAGTCACAGAACCCAGGAGTCCTGATTCTCAGACCCGGCCCTCACATCACAAGGCCAAACCTCCTCCCATTATCGGCGCTGTAGAAGGGACCCTCTGCAGAGACCCCTCAGGTGCCAGACTGTGGGGGGTGCCACTAGGACCCAGAGTGTAGAAAACTGTCTGGTGCTGGTGCAGATGTCTTCTCTCTGCTCCAGATGTGCAGAGATGGTGGAGGGCTGGGCTGGAGGAAGGAAGGAGGGCGCAAGAGACAGAACAGGCAGGAGAAAAGGTGAGGGGGAATAACAGAAAGCAGCAGGAGATGCAGGGAGAGAGAAGAGGGGGAGCCTCTCATGTACCTCTCCAGCACCCCAGGAGCCTGCACTGATCAACACCAGCTTCTCGGGGAGCTTCTGCGAGTACTTGCAACTTGATCCTGAAAAGTTTTAAGTATGTTTTTACGGCCACAAGTTAGATGGTACTTTTGAAGCACTAGTAAGGGCAGTGGGCCAAGTCGGATGCTTAAGATTACTTTGAATTGCAAGCCCTCGCGGTGCTCCTTCCAAGCATACAGGCTGGTGAAAGGGGTGTGGGCTTCCACATACCAAATCCTGCCGGGTCCGTAACAAAAATGAACCTAAAATTAAAGAATTCACCGTAATATTTAAAAATTAAGCCACCTGATACGCCTCACCAATTTATAGCCAGTGCTCCTAAAATAACACCCAATATTTAGATAAAAATAAAAAGCCAATAAACATCTTTGGCCTTTAAAGCCCCTGCAGCTTCAGTGCGTATAAAAGTGAAAGCCGAAAAAATTGTCCCAGTTTATAACAGCGTTTGTTAAAAAAGTATAAAACAAAAAACGACCCGAACAAAACACCTGCTCTTCCAAGCTTATAACAGCTGTGTAAATGTTAAGGTCACCATTTTGCAAAACATCCATTTTAATTTCACCTCTGCTGCAAAATATCATATGATCTATTGGCCTGCAAATAAAATCCTATAATTAAATCTTAGGTTCCAAATACATTTTAATTAAACCACCTTAATACTCAACCAATTCCAAAACCTACACTCACTCCTACCAAAGATTCCAAAAATCTCTTAACTACAAGGCCAAATCTATGTGCTTCAACATATATATCAGATTAAAAAACATACCTTTGAGGCAGTCTATAAAACATTTATCGTATGTGTTAATTATAATATATTGCGCTATGTAACTAAGGCTACAAAATAACCCCAGCATATTATTACAATAAAGACATTCATGTCTGCATTGTTTTTGTTTAATTTAAAAATATGTTATTGTTATAAAAAATAGAACAAAAATACCTTTCATGTTCATACTAATTATGCATTATCGTTACAGCCAACCAACACTTATGGGGCTAATCCTGATCCTTTTAATCTAAAATAAAAAATACAAGGCCTAATAAAAATAAATGCTTTAAAATGATGGTTGTGCTAAAAGCACAAAAGGGGGGAGTGTGAAAGTAAAAAAAGGGATTTAAGTGTTAGCCTCTCACCAGAGATAGAGTGAAATACGGAGACCTAGCTCATGTCTGTGTAGAAGGAAAGTTTGGGCGGGGGGAGATGTCACAGAGTCCCCTGGGCGATGCTCTGGCACTACTTCCTATGAAGCTAGTCAGGACTTTGAGGGAAGCTTCCTGTCTGTGAACATCCTGTCTCCAGGGCTAGGAAATTCACAGCTTCCAGCTTCCACCTTCCTGGGTTGACCTCTGTGCACCTCCCCCAGTGAGCCTTCCCAGGTGGGGTCCTGGGGAAGCCAGAGGGTCCTGCACCCCAACTTCACAGTCAGACGTGACTCTCAGCCAGCCAATAAAACAGAGGCTGATTAGATGACAGGAACATGGTCCAAAACCGGGCTAACTCCCTCCACCCCCTCCTCCCCTTTTCCTTTGTCTCTTTCCCGGGCCAGGAGGTCACCTGGTCCCTTTGTTCTCCAACACTTCCAGCTAACACCTTACAGGGGGGACGGGCCCAGGCCTCATTTGCCTGGCCACTTCTTTCTCAGGCCGCCTGGGGTGAGTCTGTTATGTCAGTTTAACTGTCACTCCAGGGACATTACGAGCTCTCCTCTCCCTCAGGATCGACTGGGCCCTCCTTTAGCTTCAGGGGAGGGAGGCAGGAGCCTCATTTTTATACAAGGATCCTGTAGTGGCCAATCAGGGGTCAGAGAAAGGTCTCAGGGGACCAGAAAATCAGTGAACATGCTGGATATTAATCGCTCTGACTTAGTTCCCCATCTGTAAAATGAGAATGATCCCATCTGTCTTACCAGGGGTGTTGCGAAGATGAGTTCAGTAATGTTTGGAACAGTTATTATATTAATTGGCAAGGGCAGAGAAATGGGTGAGACAAAGATCAGAACCCTGAATGGTCTAGATTTGTTGCAAAAGGATTCTGGGAGGGAAAAAAATAAGATACTGATTTAAAAATTTTAAAAGTTTGAATTTTTGAGGTGTAACTGGCTTGTATGTCGGAGCCTAGTCTGCATCAAACCCCCAAGAAAAGTTCAGATCATATGTTGATTTTAATTTCTCTCTTTCTTTACTTTAAAGACATTTCTTTAAAATAATGTTCCGTCGAAATGAAAACTCTGCCTCAACCTTAATGTTATGTTGCTACTGCTTCACCGTAGTTAGAGGCAAATGGACATGCAAAATGGGGTGGGTTGTTTTTTGGAGACCATTCAGCTTAGATACATACCCAGCTAACTGTTCCCTATTCAGCTTCATTTACTATAGCCCTGCCTTGTTGGGTTGAATTTGTACAGACACTAGGGGTATTGTACACTGCAATAAAAGTCCCCTGGCACCAAGCCTCAGAGCCCAGGGCTGTGAGGATAAACAGAGTAGTATATATGTTTGGGCGTAGGCTGGAGATCAGGCTCTGAAAACCGCCCTGCTCACAGAGTCTCCGAGCAAGCCAGAATGTCTGCATTGCTATCTTGAGCCCTGCAACATGGACCCTGCAAGCCCAAGTCAATTACTCTGGGCTCCGAGGCTCAAAGCTGTGGGTTTTTCTTTCCAGTGTACACAGGCAGGTACATCCATTCTCATGTAGCCTCAGAAGACCCCAAACCTCCTCTCTAGCCCCTGCCAGCATTTAATTATCTCAGGGTATGTCTTCACTACAGCAGTAGTTCGATTTCCTTTATTTCGATGTTGTGAGCGCGACGGTAAACAGTCGATGTTGTGTGTCTTCACTCGGCACAGCTAAGCCCAGCAAGTCGACAGTGTCTGTCCGCAAAACTTTTGCAGGCGTCGACATGACGAGCGTTGCACTCTGGGTACCTATCCCACAGTTCCCTGATCCCCCAGCAGGCACCATTTCGAGAGCTGCACTATGGGTAGGCATTTCCAAATTTCGCGCCCTTTTTCCGCGCCGCCCACCCCCATTCCGAGCGGTGCACTGTAGGTAGGCATCCCATAATTCGCACCCTTTCTCCGCCGTGCTAACGCCATAGCATTGCAAGCATGGAGCCCGCTGACACCACGGCTGCAGTAATGGCTGTTGTGAGGACCTCGATCACGGTTGCTGAGTTCCTGCTGCACCGTCTGCAGAGGAGGAATGCGATCCGGGGAGAACTGCGCTTTCCGGAACCCGACGACAGTGAGGAGGAGATGGACGAGGACGTGCACGAGATGGACGAAGACGTGCACAGCGGGGACGACATGGACACTGCCGTTTTTGCAAGTAGGGCGACTGACAATCTGTCAAAAATGGTGGCAATGGGGCAGGCTCATGCCATCGAACGCCGATTCTGGGCCAGGGAAACAAGCACGGACTGGTGGGATCGCATAGTGCTGCGGGTCTGGGATGACTCCCAGTGGCTCAGAAACTTCCGCATGCGAAAGGGCACGTTCATGGAACTTTGTGACTTGCTGTCCCCGGCCCTCCGGTGCAGGAATACCAAAATGAGAGCGGCCCTTACAGTGGAGAAGCGAGTGGCGATAGCCCTCTGGAAGCTTGCAATGCCAGACAGCTACCGGTCAGTGGCGAATCAGTTTGGGGTGGGTAGGTCTACAGTGGGCTTTGCTGTGATGCAAGTAAGCAGGGCAATCGTCGAGCAGCTGCTACACCGGGTTATAAACCTCGGAAACCTGCAAGCCACAATAGATGGCTTTGCCGCCATGGGATTCCCTAACTGTGGTGGGGCTATAGATGGGACTCATATCCCTATCCTGGCACCGGACCACGAGGCCGCCGAGTACAGAAACCAGAAGGGATATTACTCAATGGTCATGCAAGCAGTGGTTGACCACAAGGGACGTTTCACCGACCTGTACGTGGGGTGGCCGGGAAAGCTTCATGACGCTCGAGTGTTCAGGAACTCTAGGGTTTTTAGACAGCTGCAGCAAGGCACTTTCTTCCCCGACCAGAAAATTTCCGTGGGGGGGGGTCGAAATGCCGATCGTGATCATTGGGGACCCAGCCTACCCCCTAATGCCCTGGCTTATGAAGCCCTACACAGGAGCCCTGGACAGGGGTCAGGAGCTGTTCAACTACAGGCTGAGCAAGTGCAGAATGGCCGTAGAGTGCGCATTTGGCCGTCTGAAGGGGAGATGGCGTTCCTTACTGATTCGCTCAGACATCCGCGAGAGAAATATCCCCATTGTTATTGCTGCTTGCTCTGTGCTCCACAATATCTGTGAGAGCAAGGGGGAAACGTTTATGGCGGGCTGGGAGGCAGAGGCAAATTTACTTTCTGCTACTTATGAGCAGCCACACAGCAGGGAAAGTAGAAGAGCCCACCGTGAGGCCCTGCGCCTCAGGGAAGCCTTGAAAGACAGTTTTATCAGTGCCCGAGATGGCGTTTGAGAATCTGCTCCCTTGCTGTGCTCTAAGCCTGCTGCCCTTGAACCCTCTTTCCCTCCCCCCTCCCCATGCTTTCCCTCCCCCCTCCCCCCTCCCCATGCTTTCCCTCCCCCATCCCCATGCTTGCAGAGGAAATAAAATCACTGTTTGAAAAATCATGGTTCCTTTATTGGTTAATCGGAAATACAAATACAGGGGATCACTGTCCTGGTATCCTGGAGGGAAACCGGCAGTCGCAGTGGGGGAGGAGCGGGAAAAGGAGGGGGGGGTGGGAAGGGGGGAGAGGAGGGGTGGGCAAGACACAGCAGCTTTTAAAAGTTTTCCGAGAACGTCAGCCTGCTGCTGCTGCTGCTGCTTCTGCTGGCTTGTGGGGTAGAGTGGAGCGGCCCACGTAGCTTGCCCCCCCGTGTTCTCACCCCGCGTCTGGGTGGGGAAGCTATGGGAGTTGGGGAGGGGGGGAGGTGATTACACAGGGGCTGCAGAGGTGGTCTTTGGGCATGCTGCAGCTCCACCAGAGATCGCAGCATGTCGCTCTGGTCCTCCATTATGCGGAGGAAAGCATCCATGCGTCTTTCCTCACGCTCTTTCCTCTTTTCTTCAGCGGCTTCCCTCTTTTCTGCAGCGGCTCTCCATTCCTGCCTCTCTCGATTCCTTTCCTCTCTATCTCGATCCCTTGCCTCTCTCTCTCGATCCCTTGCCTCTATCATTCTTTCCCTCCAGTCCGTCTGGCGGGCTGCCTCAGCGCGCGAGTTCTCCACGAGTTCACTGAACATCTCATCGCGCATTCGCGTTTTCTTTTTACGCTTTCTTATCTGCGATGCACGGCGGGAGGAGGCCGGGGGATTCTGACATACTTGGTCATCTGTGGGCGAGTGTGGGAAAATAAAGTTTGAAAGTTATGAGACAGATACATTCAAGGTTAGGAGGCAGATGCAGTCTCGGACGGTACACAATGGGAGTACTAGGCCATTTGCAACCTCAGTATTCAGAGGCCTGATATGATTTCTGTACAAGGTCATGTTCTACACCTAAAAGTGACTGACTAGCTCACAGAAAAGTCAGAGCATCTCAGACACATATGCGTGTCTCAGCCCAAGACGGCTTCTGAAATCACCGTGCAGCCGGCCATGGTAAGTTAAAAGTGGCGCCTGCATACTGTAGAGCAACCCCGCCCCCTTCCCCCCACCGCGTGACTGGCTCCCACCGCAACCGCAAACTGCAAAGCAAATGCCAAAAAATCTCTCGCTAAGGGCTAAGGTCTTTTGGGGGCTCTTCAGACCGCGTGCAGACTGCTCAGATTCCCTGCTAGCTACCGCCACGGGCTGTGGGGGGGGGGGTGCGCATTGGATCTGAAGAGGAATCAACCGCGTGCAGACTGCCCAGATTCCCTGCTAGCTACCACTGCGGGCTGGGGGGGGGCGCGGTCAGCGTTCGTGGGGGGGGGGGGGGTGCGGTTGATCGGTCCTCAGCAGAAAAGAGTACTTTGCAGCTGGGAATCTTTATCTCCCTACTAATTGCAGTCCGTATCTCAAACAGGCAACCCTGAATGACATCACTTTGCTGAGAATTTCTCGAAGAGATAGGGAGCGCATGCTCCTTGACTCCATGCAAAGTCCTGGTCCATACGCCGCAATGCTAGCCTGCTCAATGATACCAGACAACTTACTAGTTTCGTGGCGTGGGTTGGTGTCCTATCACGGGGGACCACATAAGGCGGCTCTCCCCAGAAATCTGCTGCGCTGGATTCATCGCTACCTCCTGGATAGCTTCCTTGAAATGTCCGCGGAGGACTTATGGTCAATCCCGGAGTATATTGACAAACTCTTTGAGTAGAAATTGACCAGCAATGAAAGCATGCTAAGTCCTTAGGGCAAGTTACTCATTAATAAATGCTTCCTTTACAAAATCACGCGTCATGTAATCCCTTAAAAAAGAAACACTTACCCCCCTGGGAGGCTTGGGAGGGTACTGGCTCCAGGGTGACAAACAGCTCCTGGCTCTCTGGGAACATGGGTTCTCCGCTGGGCTCCTGCTGCTCCGTGAGATTTTCCTGTTCTTCATGGTCGTCCTCCTCGGAATCAGTCTCCTCCCTGACGATTATCCCATCGGTGGAGTCCACGCAGACCGGCGCGATGGTGGTGGGGGCGCCCCCCATTATCGCATTTAGTTCATTGTAGAACCTGCATGTCCATGGCGCGCCCCCTGATCGTCCGTTTGCCTCTTTGGCTTTCTGGAACGATTGCCGCAGCTCCTTAATTTTCACGCGGCACTGTGTGGTGTCCCTGTTGTGGCCCCTTTCTAGCATGGCCTTGGAGATCCTTCCATAGGTGTTGGCATTCCGTTTGTTGTTTCGTAGTTCCAACATCACGGATTCCTCTCCCCAGATAGCGATGAGATCCAGCACCTCACGAGTGGACCATGCTGGAGCTCTTCTCCTCTGGCTGGTCTCCAGGGTAGATGAGCTCTGCATGGAGTCTTGTGATGCTGAGCTCTGCATGGCGGCTAGTGCTGCTGATTGCTCTGAATGGCGACTGATCAGTTCAGGTGAGCTGGCCACGCTGACCAAACAGGAAATGGCATTCAAATGTTCCCGGGTCTTATCTACCTGGCCAGAGCAGCGAGTTCAGAGTGCAGTGCAGAGCGGTCACAGTGGAGCAGTAGTGAGGCAGTCCAGAGCGGTCAGAATGGAGCATTGTGGGACAGCCTCTGGAGGCTATTAATGTCGGGTTCCGTCTTCACTAGCCCACGGTCGAGCTTGGAACGTCGAGATTAGCCTTATGTCTCTGGTTAGGCTGGAGTTCCAAGATCGATCTTGAGGGCCCTTTACATCGACGTTAAGGGCATGTATGTGAAGACAGGTACACATTTAATTCGACCTAACGTCGTTAACATCGATTTAAAGTGGTAGTGAAGACAGGGCCTAATATGAAAGCCAAAAGTCCTCTCAAAAGAGATGGTGGAATTCCCCTTTATATAATTCAAAGAAAGATGGTGTTAAAAACATCAGAGGAAATACTAATATAAACACATCTATATAATGCTCACCAGAGAGCAGGACCCCTTCAAGACTATAATTTTATCCTGAAACAAACATGGCTGCATTTCAGATTCAAATAATCAACAAGTTGACATCTGCGAATTTCAGCCTTGTGCAAGGTAACCTGAAAAGTTGTTTCCTATAATAACTAACAAAAGGAGATTTCAGTTCTATTGTAATGGAAATACCGTTCACTACTTCCTTCTGAGAGATGGTGGCTTTCTTGATTTCAAAGTATAGGTGGAAGTGTGTTTATGTTTGGCATAGCATCATTTTGGGAGAGAATCCTATAGCACCTTTTGAGCTCTGATCATCAAGACAAGCATGGGCAGACTCATTAAAATACATTGTATTTCTCTGGGGAACAGGGGATAATCACATGCAGGTGCATTAATCTTTAAAAGTTTTGCAAAGGTTTATGTGAATGTTGGGATATGCGCTCTGTGGCTGATGTAGAACCGATCCCTTTATTCCCTGACCCTATAGACACTAAACAGACAAATAACAGATACATCGCAACCAAAGCAACTCTGTGTATTTCCTAATTTTTATGGCTTACTTTACTGATGAGACCAACCTTTATGACAAAGGACTAAAAGGTTTCAAAATCAGGAACTCTCAAGTTAGGAAATACCAGAATGACCATTGCCAATGCAACATTAATGAGAGAATATCAGGGGTGGAAGGGACCTCAGGAGCTCATCTAGCCCAACCCCCTGCTCAAAGCAATAAACGAGGCAGGGATCCTACAGACAACAGACTCCTTCAATTCACACAGCAGAAAATCCTGGGCACTGAATAGGGCAGGGGTCTTGTGGAAATAAAACAGGATCATGTACTTAAAGTCTGCGTCATCATGCAAATGCACAAGAGGACCGAATTAAGGGTGTCAGGGCAACCTTCATTTGGACATTTGCTAACTTGAGGACTCTTCGTTGTTTTTGCTGATACAGACCACACAGCTCCCACTCTGAAAAACGTTGAAAGGTTTCCAGCAGAACACTTTTTTTTCAGCTGGGAAATGTTGATTCCTTGAAATTCACAATGCCTTGGGAACACGTCCATCTCAATGACATTTTGTTTGGTGGGGGGGTGACCAAAATGGGAGAATAGGGGAGTTCCGAGGTTGTTGTGAGGGTGGCAATGCTGTGACCCCTCTACATCTGTGCTGCCTTCAGAGCTGGGCTCTGAGACTAGCAGCCAGCAACCTTTCTGAAGATAGAGGAGGGTCCCAGATGTGGAGATGGGTTTTTGCTGCTGGGAGCACCTCAGCTGAGGGCTCCGACCTACTCTTCCCCTGGCAGATTAACAGAAGGGCCTTGACCAATTTGGGGGCATCCAGAAACACGGACACCTGAGCCCCAGAAGGAACTGCAAGGGGAGCCCCGAGCCCCAGCTGCAGATGCCAGGCAGAAGCCCCGAGCCCAGGTGCCCAGAGCACCAGCAGGAGTGGGGAGGGGCATGAAAGTCCTGAGCCCAGCGCCCCAGCCCTGGCTGCAGCTGCGGGGGTCAGAAGCCCTGAGTCTGAGCATCCAGAGACGTGGCTGGAGCAGAGGCTGCCACGGCCAAAGCCCTGAGCCCAATACTGGGCTGCTGCAGTGCACTCGCTTCTGCCCTGCCTCTGGAAGTGCATCTGATATCCCCACAGAGAGTCCTGTCCCCAGCCCGGCGGACTAACAGCTAGGACGTCCCTACTGGGTACTCCTGGCTCAGGGGATCCCAGCAGCATGGGGAGATCGGATATCACGGGGCCAGGGCCAAGTCAATCTCACCAAGAAAGGCACAAGAACCAATTGCTGTCAGTTGAAGTCAGAGAAATTCAAATGAGAAGGAAGAGACCCATTTTTGACAGTGAGTGAGACTAGGCACGGACACGAATTATCCAGGGGCGAGGTGGAGTTTCTGTTTTCTTGTGTCCTCACATCACAATTGGCTGTCATTCTGCAAAGTGCCTTTTAGTGAATTATAAGCAATGGAGCTTAATATGGTGCAAAGGGAGTGAAATTTCATAACCCATGAAATAGAGGCCAGATTAGGAGATCGAATTATTTAACACTCTATGAAAAACTCAGTGTGGGGTGAGGAACAGTCTTTGCTGTTTTACTGGGGGGCCTGCTTGCTCCTCAGAATCAATAATGAGCAAGTGGGGAGCTCCGGGGTGCAGCTCAACCATCCCACCGGGCTGTCCAGGGCAGACATCAGGCCTGCAAGGGAAAGGTGGGGGTGGCAGTGACTTCACAAAGGCCTTGGGCAGGAACTCTGCTTATTGGCCAAACGTAGTGAGGCGGCTGTGACCTCACAGCGGTCCCTTGACAACAGCTGGGCAGGACAGGGATGCGGGGTAGGGGGGACCTCAGAGACCCCCTGTAGCCTGGCTGTAGGAGGTCTCCAGCTCACGAGCTGTCAGTGGATTGGTGTGGAGGAGATTCAGTGAGCTATCTGGTCACTGGTGTGAGGATTTTTTTTAAAGAAATTGTCATCGGTGTAGAAGGTAAGAAAAATCTCGGCTTTATGTACAGGATGGGGGACTCTATCCAAGCAGATCCTCAGGGAGCAGTGGAGAAGTTTGATCAGGGCCGGCGACAGAAATTTGGGGGCCCCCTACTCTGATAGTTTGGGGGCCCCCCAGCCCAGCCGGGCCCCCCCCCCAACCCAGCCGACAGCGGCTGCCCCCATCAGCCCAGCCGGCCCCCCCCAGCCCAGCCGACAGCGGCTGGGGCCCCCCCAGCCCAGCCTCCCCCCCCCAGCCCAGCCGGCGCTCCCCCCCAGCTGACAGCTGGCGGCAGCAGGAGCGAGAGCCCGGGAGCGGCGTGAGCCGGCCTTGCTGTTCTCCCCTCCTCCCTTTCTCCCCCGGACTGCGCCGCTGCCGCCGGCCGGGCTCAATGCTCCTGCCGGGGACACGCGCGCTCCTCCGGAGGAGAGCCGCACCACCTCCCCACCCCTTCCCCGCTCTCCAGGCCGGCAACAAGGGGGGATGACTACGGGTACAGCGGTGTACTGGGGCCCCCCTAAAGTCGGGGGGCCCGGTACAGCTGTACCCGTAGTACCCCCCTGTCGCCAGCCCTGAGTTTGATATCTCTGTACTGGGCATTAGTGCAACTACCCCTAGAATATTGTGTCCTAAGTGAGGCCTAAGACTCAATTCAACGGCATTTCTTTGTCTGTCTGCAAGGTGATATTTTTGAAGGCTACATCCAATTGATTCCAAAACGTCAGGGAATTTCTAGGGATCCGTGGGAAGAACCTCGTTGATTTTTGGTGACAATTGGAAAATTACACCCCCAGAAAAGCCTCGTTTCCACACTGGGCCCCTTACATTAGGGCTGTGAGCTGAAGGGCATTGTGACCTTAGAGTGAATTCAGCCAGTCATGGCTGACTCTCCACCAGTGATTTGCATAAATCAGCAAATGAGCAAGGCAGGTTGCAGGCTCAGGGCTTGTGCTTGGGGCTAGTGGAGTCAGTGAGGGACAGGCGGCCAAGTTACCTCTGATGTCACAATGTTACTGCTCAGGTTCCTCTGCCTGCAGTACCACCTGGGCAGTGACTGTCAAGGGGAAGGTTTGGTAGATTTGACACATAAACCAGGAAGTGAAGCAGAGGAATGGTTTAGACAATTTGGCAATAAAATGTAGGTTTTGTGGCAACATCCTGTGCCATTGCTACTGGGCGGGGGATGGAGACAGCGTTCCTGCCCCTCCCACCACCTCTTAGCTGGGCCTCCGTAACAGAGGTGCAGAAAGAATATTTTCTTCAGTTCAGTTGATGCAGCTACTTCATTCCAATGTAAAACACTGATTGGGAGATGGAAAAGGATGAAGGCTTCTTTTCCTCTTGTAATGTATAAACTCTAGAGAGAAGGAAATGTGAGCTACTACTAACATCTGGAAGGACATTTATGAGCAGGAACAATCAGTTCAATGCAGTAACAAACCTCAGTTTGTTTCAAACCCTTTTTTTTCACTTCGGCCAACCTTTTTGTTTTTATGTATCCTGCAAAACCAGCAAGTCAACGTGTTTTCAGGGTGACCTGTTCATAGAATCATAGAAGGTAGGGCTGGAACAGGGCTCAGGAGATCATCTAGTCCACCCCCTTGCTTAAAGCAGGACCAACCCCAACTAAATCATCCCAGCTAGGGTTTTAGCAAGTTTAGCATTAAAAACTTCTAAGGATGGAGATTCCACCACCTCCCTAGGGAACCGATTCCAGTGCTTCACCACCCTCCTAGGGAAATAGTGTTTCCTAAACCTCCACACAGCAACTTGAGGCCATTGCTCCTTGTTCTGTCATCTGCCACCACTGAGAATTTCATGAGAATCAATCTTTGATTAGGAAAATAACTCAAAAATACAAATACAAAACATCTGGAATGAAATCAATCCACCCTGATCTTTAGTGTCTGGGGGGGTGGGCCTATGAGGCCAGACTGAGACCCCCATTGGCTAGGAACACCCAGGAAGCCAGTAAAAAAATCCCTGTCCTCTTAGCAACCAAGCCTCCATCATCCAAGGAACCCCCATAGGCTGTGGGAGACAGAGGGGTGCTGAGAATGTCTAACTCATGACTGCAAACACAGAGATGTGTTATTGGCTTTGGATGGGGGACAAGGAGCAAAGCCGTCGGGATTCTTGCCCCAAACAACACTCACTCATTCTCCTTCAGAGCACCAGGGCTCTAACACGCCTGTCGTGCTCAACTCTCTCTCCTGCTGGGACTTAGAGAATTGTCTCCATCCCCACGATACAGAGGTAAAGAGAAAAGAAGTGACCTCTCTTTGGTCGCACACCAAAGTCATGCTAGAGCTAGAAAGAGAAGCATAAGAAACAAAGTTGTGTCAACATGTTTTGCCTTGAAAACTAGCTGATTTCTTAAACCAAGGAAATTTGCTGTGTGGTTAGTGAAGTGAAATGATACGTTCGGGTCTCCACGTGTTTCTAAACTTATGAACTAGGGAGGCCCACCCAGGGGAGGGGTTGTTTTGGTGGGGCGGGAGGGCCCCACCTAGGGGGCATTGTTTCGCAGGGCAGTGCACGGGGGGGGGTTGTTTCGTGGGGCAGGGCAGCCCTCCTGGGAGGGGGTGTTGTTTCGGCAGGGTTGCCCACCCAGGAGCGGGTGTTGTTGGGGAGGGGGTTTTCGGCAGGGCAGTGCTCAGGGTTGGTTGTTTTGGGGGGTTTTTGTTTGGGGGTTGTGCTTGGCATGGGGCCTTTTTTATTTTATTTCTTGGGGTGACGACAACGTTCGAGCCGGCCTGGAACTCGTAGATTGAACTGAACTATTGGAATCAACCGAAATGAAGAAAATATTTTCTGCCCCTTTCAAGGAAGCTACAGTTGTCCAGTGATCGGTTCACATTTCAGCTAACTTTGCTTCCAGGGCCTGAGCTGTCACCTGAACATGTTCCACTTTGTTATATTTTCCTCTTCTATTTCAATTATTTAAGAGATTGTCCTAAATTTCACCCTTCATTTAAAATAGATGATTCTCTTTGTCAAGCTGGGCCTTACAAATTTCTAGGGATGAAGAGTTCCCCACCTCCATAGGTCCCACTCAGCACCGAGGAGACTGGGAATAGAGGAAAACTGCCAACGAAAGCCAGGAGTCCAGACTCCCAACCCCCTGCCTCACTCACTACAACAGGTCCCACTCAGAACCAGGGAGACTGGGAATAGAGTCCCACTGGCACTTCCCA
The DNA here is from genome assembly GCA_032164245.1 of Sternotherus odoratus. NCBI lineage: Eukaryota > Metazoa > Chordata > Testudines > Kinosternidae > Sternotherus > Sternotherus odoratus. The sequence continues at coordinate 103,829,856 of JAVMKO010000006.1, read as the reverse complement.
GCTCTGGAAGGGAGTATCCTCTAGTGGTGTGTGTGGGAACCTGGAGAAAGGATTCCTGGGCTCCATCCCTGGCTCTATCCCTGACTCCCTCTGTGACCCTGAGGCAGTGACTTCTCCTGGGAAGGCCTCTGTTTCCATCAGTGGGACTGGGGACACAGCCCTGGGGTCATCGCGCTTCAGGAATGTGCATGAGGTACTAGGAGACCTGAAGATGGGGGGTGTGCTTCTGGTTTCAGGTCAGTGCTGTGATCCCCCAGGGTGCTAGGCTGAGTTTATCCATCCCCTGGCAATAAAACATCGTCTTGTTTTCACAGCCGTTTTCCATCTCCCGGCTTCCACCTTTGACCAGGCAGCACCCTCACATTCCACCCGGGTGCTGGAGATCGAGGAGGAGGGACTCCGCATCGGTGAGTATCCACCACCCAGTGCTTCCCCATCTGGAGCGAGGGAGTGGAGATCTCCAGAGCCATCCCCGGGGAGGTGGGAAATGGCCCAGCAATGGGGCTCCCAGCCTTCCCTTGTCGGAGATCGTTCCCCCCGGCGAGAGTCTTTGGGGAGGGCAGAACCTGCCAGGTGCTGAACACCCACAACCACAATCAGTGAAATCAGGGGGACTGAGAGCGACTCCTCCCACCTAGGACCGGCCCCTTGTGACATCCGGGTTCTGCTCTTTCTCTGGCCGGGGAGGGAGCGGGGCCCACTGGGGTGGAGGGAGCTGCTTGTCCATCAGAGAGCCCCACGGCTCTGGAAGGACGAGACTCTCCCAGTATCACAGGGCCCCAGGGGGGAGGGGGAACGTTGGGAGCAGCCTGTGCTGTGAGCTGCTGCCAGTGTGTGTGGACAGCAGCCCCCCTGCCCTGGGTGGGGTGTGCGGTGAGGAGACATTGCCTCAGCAGAGGGGAGGGGGACTGAGGAAGAGGCACATTGATGAGGGGCTGCCTTGAACCCAGACCCATGGCTGCTCCCCACTCAGTTTCAGGATGGAGCGTCTGAGACGGTTGCTGAGGAGGAAGTCTGGGAAGGTGGCTCCGGAGCCAGTGGAGAGCAGCGGCCGGCTCCCCCAGGAGGAGAGCGGCCCCTCTGTCTCCGTGGAGGGGAAGAAGAGCAGCTCCCTGACCTTCTGGAGGAGGAGCAAGGCTCCCGTGGCAGACCCTGAGGTACCTTCCGGGCCCAGACGGAGGTGGCCTAGGGTCCTGCTGTGGAGGAGGGACCCAGGAGAGGGCGGGAGCCGGGCAGGGCGGCTCTGCGGCTTCCTTCACAGGAATCAGAGGAGCCAGGAGCCGCACCCCGGGGCCAAGCAGGGGCCCTCCACCATCCCGGCCACTGCGGAGCCCCGGGCTGCCCCAGAGCAGGAGCTGGCCGACTCTGGCCCTGGGACCAGCAGCTCCGCCCACTCCCTAGGGGCCAGCAGCCCCTCCATGGGGTCTGAGAGCCCTGAGGCGGAAGGGTCCCTCCTTGCAGGTGAGGGAGGACCCAGGGGACAGGTGGGAGGATGGGGGCGGTGGGGGACTAGTAACACCCTGTGCCCATTGGCTCACCAAGGCCCCAGGTTTGAGCCACGGGAGCCCCACTGACACCAGTGGGAGTGACACAGCCACGCCCTGCGGCAGAGTCGGGGGAGCTCCGGCCTCCCCTGATGATGGGGAGGGGGGGTGACAGCCACGGAGCCCTGAGGCTGATGGGGCTGGGGGTGCCTGTGGGAGGGGCAGGGTGGGGCCCTCTCTGCCCCACCCCATGGCCCAGCTGGAGGAGGACCTGTCTTCAGAAGAAGCCCCATCAGGATCATCCAGCACCTCCAGGGCAGAGCTGTGGTACAAAAATCCCCCAGCCGCGCTGTCCCCGAGTCTGTCCTGCCCCTTGTTCCATCCCCGCAGTTACAACCCCAGTCTGTGCTTGGCGACCAGGGCTGCCAATGGGGAGTTTTGTGAGGGAGTTCTCCAGGTGAAGCAAATAAGGTTCCCTTGGGATAAGTAGATTGTCTGTAGTGTGTGTGTTTAGGGGTTACTCGCTGTGCGCTGAGCTTGTGTCTGTCTGTTTGAAGGCCCATGTGCTGTGACCAGCAGCTGGAAGCTGTGAGCTTCTGAACAAGGTTCGAAATCTAGAAGCCTCTGTTCATTGGCTGAGCCTTAGCCCCGCCCCTGACTATCAGGAAGGTCATAAGAACGGCCGTACTGGGTCAGATCAAAGGTCCATCCAGCCCAGTATCCTGTCTACTGACAGTGGCCAATGCCAGGTGCCGCCGAGTGAGTGAACCTAACAGGGAATGATCAAGTGATCTCTCTCCTGCCGTCCATCACCCCTCTGACAAACAGAGACTAGGGACCCCATTCCTTACCCATCCTGGCTAATAGCCATCAATGGACTTAGCCTCCATGAATTTATCCAGTTCTCTTTAGAAAGCCAGGGCTTTAGAAAGCAGCAAGCAAGCGACCAGGGCTGCTAACGGAGTTTCGTGAGGGAGTTGGGAAGAGGAGTGGGAAGGGGGCGAGGTACACTTGCCATTCTTTAAAACCTTAAACAAAACTCTACTCAAAACTCCCTGATTTAAATAAAAACCCTCTCGGTAACCTAGGTAGCTGTAGGAGAGAATGCAGGCAGAAGCCCAGCAGCCGAGTGGGGACTATCCTGTCTATTGTCCTCAATGAGGGACCATGTAGGTACCAACGACATAGGGAAGGGTAGGAGAGATGTCCTGGAGGCCAAATTTAGTCTGCTAGGAAAGAGACTGAAATCCAGGACTTCTATGGTGGCATTCTCAGAAATGCTTTCAGTTCCATACGCACGGCCAGGTAGGGAGGCAGAGCTTCAGATTCTGTTACCAAATGAGCCCGGTACTTTGGGGTATGCTCATTTATTCGGGTTACTCTTCTGGGGGGGAGGGGGTAGTTCTGTAATTCTATTAATGTGCTGCTTATGTTACTTGTGTTCATATGGAGCTCTACTCCTTCCTTCTGCAAGTCCCCTCCCAGTGGAGCTATCCTGCTAGGTTCCCCGGGGCTAGGGGAAGTGTTCTCCTACAGGTTTTTGTATATTGCCATTCCTGATATCTGATTTGTGTCCATTTATCCTTTTTCGTAGGGACTGTCCTACGAAATGTACATAGCAGAGGGTTGATGTGCAGGTGAATGAACCAGTGATGGTGTGGTTGATCTGGTTAGGTCCTGTGATGGTGTTGCTGGTGTAGATATGTGGGCAGAGTTGGCATGGAGGTTTGTTGCATGGATTGGTTCCTGAGTTGGAGTTATTGTGGTGCAGTGTGCTGTTCCTGGTGAGAATTTGTTTAAGGTTGGCAGGTTGTCTGTGTGCCAGGACTGGCCTTCCTCCCAAGGCCTGTGAAAGTGAGGGATTATTGTCCAGGATGGGTTGTATGTCACTGATGATGTGTTGCAGAGGTTTTAACTGAGGACTGTAGGTGATGGCCAGTGGTGTTCTGTTGTTTTCTTTCTTGGGCTTGTCTTGCAGCAGCAGGCTTCTGGGTACACGTCTGGCTCTGTTGATCTGTGTCCTTATTTCCTTGTGTGGGTATTGTAGTTTTGAGAAAGCTTGGTGAAGATCTCGTAAGTGTTGGTCTCTGTCTGAGGGGTTGGAGCAAATCCGATTGTACCTCAGTGCTTGGCTGTAGACAATGGATCATGTGGTATGTCCGGGATGAAAGCTGGTGGCATGAAGGTAGGCATAGCTGTCGGTAGGTTTTCGGTATAGGGTGGTGTCGATGTGGCCGTCATTAATTTGCACTGTGGTGTCTAGGAAGTGGATTTCCTGTGTGGACTGGTCTAGACTGAGGTGGATGTTGGGGTGGAAGCTGTTGAAGTCATGGTGGAATTCTTCCAGAGTTTCTTTCCCATGGGTCCAGATGATGAAGATGTCATCAATGTAGCGTAGATAGAGAAGGGGTGTGAGTGGACGAGAGTTGAGGAAGCGTTGTTCCAGGTCAGCCATAAAGATGTTGGCATACTGTGGGGCCATGCGGGTGCCCATAGCAGTGCCACTGGTCTGGAGGTATATATTGTCACCAAATTTGAAATAGTTGTGTGTGCGGATAAAGTCACAGAGCTCAGCAACCACCTGTGCTGTGGCATCATCAGGGATACTATTCCGGACAGTTTATATTCCATCTTTGTGTGGGATGTTTGTGTAGAGAGCCTCTACATCCATGGTGGCTAGGATGGTGTTTTCTGGAAGGTCGCCAATGCATTGTAGTTTTCTCAGGAAGTCAGTGATATCACGGAGATAGCTGGGAGTGCTGGTGGCATAGGGTCTGAGTAGAGAGTCTACATATCCAGACAGTCCTTCAGTGAGAGTGCCAATGCCCGAGATGATGGGGCGTCCAGGGTTTCCAGGTTTGTGGATCTTGGGTAGTAGATAGATCAAAGAGGCTGATAAAGGAGGTGCTGCTGTCATCATGGACAGGTCAGACTACCAAAAGGAGGCTACCAGACAACTCTCCAATACCAATTTCTACAGGCCACTTCCCTGCGATCCCACTGAGGAATATACTAAGAAACTGCACCATCTACTCAGGACTCTCCCTGCACTAACACAGGAACAAATTAACATACCCTTAGAGCTCTGACTGGGGTTATTCTATCTACTACCCAAGATCCACAAACCTGGAAACCCTGGACGCTGGGAGAATCTGGGGTCAGTATTCCAGGGGAAACATGAAGTGGTGACCTACGTGAGGGTGGCCATAATAAGTCGAGATCTTTTCTGGCCTTTTCCTGTCTCAACATCGGGGTAGACACTGACCAGCCCACTCGATGCGTATTTTCCAACAGCTTAAAGCTGTTCCCTCTTGCTAGCCAAGAAGGGTGGCCGACAGGATGGAGAGATCAGTCTTTAGGGTCAGGTGGTTTATCCTTCCATTCTTTGAGCTGTAAAGAATGAAACCATTTCCCTCAAGGTTTTCCATTTTTTCCAGTCAGGATTTCTACCTGACAAACACTGGGGCTGGCCTGATCCACAATAAAGCAGTGGCCATCCGAGGGGTGTGTAAAGAGCTGCTTAGTGGTGACAGAGACAGTAGGGATGGCTTCCATCCTGGATCTTTCTAAAACAAAGTCAGCGGATTTATACACAGTTGAGAAACTTTGGCAGCTAGAAACTGAACCAAATTTCTTAGCACCTACACTGTTGCTTGTATTCTGAGCTAACTTAATCAACTCATTTTCACACCCTTCAATTGCAGCAAACTGCTTGCAAAAGCTAGCCTGAGGTTTCATTCCTTCAGGCCACAATTCCTTTCCCCCAGAAATCCTGTCCTTTCCCTTTTCAGCTAGGGGCTGCTTTACAGAAACATCTTCCTGAGCATCTTTCTGGGTTTCAGTAACGTTCAGAACAACTTCTGAGACAACTGACACATCCTCCATCAGCATAAGCTGAGGCACGTTCTGTCTGCTCCTCAGACAGAAGATTGGAGACAAACTCTCCCCCAACAGCTATTTGGCAACTGCCATTCCCAACAGTCACACAGTTTGGAATTTCCTCTCCTTTGTTCCCTGACAAAGGTTTGGAAATTGGGGTAGCTCCCTCCATGGGAAAGTTATTACCCCCAACACACACAGTCTTATGAACACTTCTGTCCTGGATTTTAGTTGAGTCCAGAACTACATCTGGCAAAACTGACAAAGTCTTAGTCCGCATAAACTGACAGGTACCTTCTGCCTGCTCCACAGACAGAACAGTGGAGACATTTTCTCCCCCAGCAGTTAAACTGCTTTTCTGCCTAGACAAACAGTTTGAACTTCCCTTTCCGTTGTCACAGACCACCTGGCTATCCACAGACAAACACTGGGAGATTGGGATGGCTTCCTTAACAGGCAAATTGCCACTCCCAAGAGACAAACCATGGGAGACAGTTTCTCCCTCATTCTTACTGAGCTGAACTTGTTTAGTGGTGGGTCTCCCTTCGGAGATCCTGTCCACTAGCAACTGGGCTAACATCCCTGGGTTCCCCACTGTAGCCCTCACAGTGGGTCTCCTCCATACATTGCACTGACATTTTGTGATCTGTTGGGGAGGCCCATGAGGAACCGGGCACCCCTACTGATCATCAGACTCCCAGAGCCTCCACTCAGAAAAAGGGGCAGGGATCTGGCTTTGACAGGGAGCGGGTGTGGGGGATGCATTCTGTATGGGGGCAGTGGGTTGTGGGGGAGCTCCCTGCATTAACTCTGTTCTCCGCATGACCTGAGACAAAGCATTCATCAGGATGCTGATGGGCTGACGATCATATTTTCCCATATCCTCCCCTAAATTTACCAGCTCCTTCCAAATCATGTTCCTAAGGGTCTCCTTGGGTCGGCGCTGCCCAGGGTTGTGGGAGGCAGGGGAATTAGAATTGGGAGGACACCTAGCAGAGTGAGGACCATTATTTGTAAAGGTGAGGGCCTGCACGGGCTCTGAGGTAATCTTTTTGCTGCCCTGTCTTTTTAAGACACCAGTTTCTCGCAGCAAATCTCCTGCCTGTTTGATTTTTGCCACTAGTTCACCCCAGGTTAGGTGTTCTAAATTCACAGTCCCCATGGTCATTTTTGTTTGAGAATTTAGTCCTGAATAAGTGCTCTGTACTAATTCATGTCCCTGATATTGGAAAGTGATAATCCCATTCTCTTCTGTCTGGGGTAATGAATCAGAGAGAGCTGCCAACATTTTCTTTTGAATTAGGTAAGCTTCTGGGGCCTCTCCTGGTTTCTGCTCTTCCATTCTGTACAGTTTCTTAAGGGAAGATGCAGGCAGTAATATTTTAAGAGCACTAATCATCCATTCCCAGGGTCCAGTGGCAGTCCGCTCCCAAGAACCTATGCCTAGGTCTAGAGCATCTGCATCACAGGGAGAGGCGCATAACTGAGTCAATTGGGTTAAGTCCATGCCATCAGCAGAGGGGTACATTTGCCAAACACGCAATGGCTGTGTCACGGTTTAGTGGTCCCAGTCTCTCAGCAACAGCCTTGGCTTGACTAGGAGACCACCTTACTACGTCCGTGACCAGCTCTGTTGTGGGAAGATCGGCTCCTGCAACGATGTGTTTAACCTCCCTTGTGGAAACAGGAGCAACATTATGCATTTGTGGCCAATCAGGGTTGAATGGACTTTGGGGGACAGCATCAAGGGGTAACTTTATTCTCTCAGGGGGCTCCAAATCACAATCCTCTCTTAACCTTACAGCTGCTACCACCCCCTTATGGGCACTCAGTTGGGCATGCAGTTTACCAATCCTTGCCTCACACTCCTGATGGTCTGCTGCAGCTTTTGCTGCTCTGTTTTCTTCTGCTAAGAAGCGAGTTGCTGCTCTTGCTTCTTCTAACAGAACTTTTGTCTGTGTTAACTCTTTCCTGTACTGCTCTGCATTCCTGTTTGCCTTGTCTCTCTCCTCTTGTATATCTCTCACTACAGTCACCATTCTGAGCTTTTCTGCTATCAGTTCACACCCATCTGTTTCACATTTGTTCAAACGCTGTTGTAACCGATTGTTCTCAAGCTCCAGTTCCTGTCTTCCCTTGACCATTTCCACCATGTCCAGACAGGCATAAAATAATGCCCATGCAGCTGCAGCATCTTTTGCACTACCACGTGGCATAAAGGTTGTGCAATATTGATCAAAGCTCAGACTAGCTTCAGTTAGGGGATTCTCACCCTTAAAACACCCCATTTCCCAGGGACATTTCCCCTTTTTCATTACCCATCTCTTTAACCTGTTGGTTTTCTCCTGTCTTAAGCAAGCAAAAAGGTCCTTTTCAGCCATTTGTATTTTCTTATTTCACTACCAATCCCTACCAACAGTTCTTTCTAAAACCTTTACTTTCAAGCCACAACTCTTAACTCCTTATTTCACAGTTCTATAAGTATTTTAAGCATAATTCTTAACAGAAGGCTACCAAATAGTCTATGAGAGAGACAGAGACCTTGCTAAAGGAGCTTGGTCTGAAAAGAAAAAGAAAGCAAGCTTACTCAAGTCTGTGCCTCAGTTTCCCTACTCCACAGCAACTACTCAACAATCACCATGTGATTTTGGTCATGTGCTGCCCGCGTATCTCCACCAATTTGTTACCAAATGTGCCCGGTACTTTGGGGTATGCTCATTTATTCGGGTTACTCTTCTGGGGGGGAGGGGGTAGTTCTGTAATTCTATTAATGTGCTGCTTATGTTACTTGTGTTCATATGGATTTCGACACCTTCCTTCTGCAAGTCCCCTCCCAGTGGAGCTATCCTGCGAGGTTCCCCGGGGCTGGGTTCCTCCAGCCCTAGAACTAGATGGACACACACACACACACACACACACACTAACAGCAAGTCTGAGCGGACTGGACAATCAGCACTCTCCAGCTGATCCCCTTATGTGTCCCTGTGCTTAGTGAGCTGGGTTAAACAGCACTCTCAAGCTGATACCCTTATGTGCTCCTGGCTGGTCTCAATGGGCTGAGTTGAGCAGCACTCTCAGCTGCCCCCCCCCCCCCGTATGTGCCCCAAGTTGAACACGTCCCTATCCCACTTTCACAGTAACCAACTCGATGAACAAACAGTGTCTTTGGGCACCACAGGGATCTTTTAGCTGAGGTAAAAGAAGCGTTGCTGAGGAGTAAATGGGGGGAAGCTACAGTCACAAATGAGTAAAATTCAGAGAGTGAGAGAGAAACAACCAACTTCACCATAAGGGGTATTTATTGAATAATAATGATAACCAGACAAAGAGAGCCTAAACCAGCATAGCATCCATTATTAAAGGGTAATTCCTGAGACAGGAAGGAAAACAGAGAAAGAGAGAGAGAGAGAGAGAGAGAGAGAGAGAAAAGGGGATCTCCCCACTCCTGCAGCATGAATTAGTCGGGGTTCCCAGGTGATGGTAGCCGCTCAGGGTCCTGAAGGTAGGAGACTGGTAGAGCCCCCAGCAGGATCAATTAGGTGATGATGGAGTGGAACTGGTGCAGAGTTTGGGTCTTAGCATCAGAACACTGACATGGGCACAGGGAGCGGGTTTTATAGAGAAAATACAAAGGTTCAAGGGACAACAAAGATTTGTTTAGGAGTAACCTGGGGATTCCAGGGTTTTCTTTAGGATAGACAATAGGAGCTGATCACTCTTGGCTATGGGAGGTGTTTTCTTCAGGGAGCTCACAATGTAACCAGGTTGCTTCAGTATTTTGGGATATCAATTAAAGATCTATTACTAGAATTGGTCTGATAATTGCTGAGCTGGGTGTGTACAGGCTTAGGTTCATTAGCATTTGGAGCAGGGATTCCCAGAATGCAGTGCATCCCTGCTTTTTAGGTCCCAGAGTTCAGTGTGGTTCTCTTTTCTTCATTCTTCATGCTAATTCCTGTCCATCTCTCATGCAGATGAGGCTAGGGGAGTGGTCTCAGTTCTCCATTCCTTATGCTAATCGAGATGTCTTATTCTTGTCACCTTGTCAGGAGGGGTCCAGGCGTGTCTCCCACCACTCTTCATTGTTCTCTGCAGACCTTTTCTCTGATCAGTTTTGGTTCAAACAGAGACTGAGCCGGGAGTGTCTTTCATGAGACAGGCAGGCGGGATACTGCACCCTGGTTCCCCAAAAACACAGAGTGGACTGGTATCAAACTGTGCCCTGGTTCCCAAACACACTGAGCTGCCTGGTATCAAGTCTTAACGCGTGGATCACATCCTGTGGCGGGGTGACCACCCGCCCCCTACCAGAAGGGGCTTGGGAAAGCCCCAAAAGGGGTTTAAAAAAGCCCAAGGAGGGGGTTAAGGCTGGGAGCCAGCGGGAGGGCGCTGGTGTTAAATCAGCTGGTCCTGTCCATGCTCTGGCACCGGCTCAACACCCTGAGCCCGGCCCCGGGGATCCTGGCCGGACTCCAGAGGCTCGCCCTGGGGGTTTTCTGGCCAGGACTGCACTGGGTCTCTGCAGGGGTCCTGAGTCTTCCCCTGGCGGAAGGAGGGCAGGGCCTGGTCTGCTTGCGCAGCCAGGTCCATGTCTTCCGCCTCCAGGCCTTGCAGAGACTCCTTTATGGTGCTGGTAGTCCGGCATGGAGACCATTGGCGCACGCCTTCCTCCGCCGCCTCCGGGGGCTTCGATATGACCGGCAGCTCTTTTTTCTCCAACGGGGAGGTCTTCCGCGAGACCTCTCGGACCTGGAAGCTCTTCGGGGCGACCAGGTCCTTTGTGGCCACCGAAGGAGAGGATCTCCTCGCGGAGCCCCTGCTTCACAATCCAACCCTCCATGTGCAGGTGGCGGAGTCTCCCTCGGTGCGCCGGAGGTTGGTCCTGGCAGAAATCACCAAAGTCGGAGACCTCCTGGACTACGACGGGGGGGACTGGGCGGATCCCCGTGCGCTCGCTCAGCGCATGGGGCTCTCCACCCTTGTGACCCCCCTGCGCGTACTCCGGGAGGTGAGGACCGCCCTGTCTCCCGTCTCTCTCGGTTTCCTGCAGCGAGTCCTGCGAGAGGGTACTCGCCGCCCACCCCTCACCCCGGGCCCTCCGGAATTGGTACTTGGGCCCCGGCTTCGTGAGCCCTCCTGGCCTTCCCACTCCCACACCCCGAGCCGGCTGCACACCTTGCAGCCGGTCTCGTTTCGAACCACGCCGAGGAAGCAGCTATACATGCTCATGCTCCACACGATTCATCTCCTCACCCTCGCGTCCCGCCCCGATACCAAGTGGCGGGACTACCTAATACCGGAGGAGGGTGAGAAGCCCCAGTGGGCCAGCTTCTATTCCACCTTGATCCCACGGCCCGCCGGGGATATTAGTTGGCGGCTCCTTCACGGAGCCGTGAGCACGGGTGTGTACTTGGCGCGGTTCCTCCCCGTGCCCGACACCTGTCCTTTCTGCGGCGTGAGGGAGGACCTGGCGCATGCCTATCTAGAGTGCGCCAGGCTGCAGCCCCTATTCCGGCTCCTCCAGAACCTCCTATTGAGGTTCTGGCTGCACTTTTCCCCTCACCTTTTTCTTTTTGGGCACCCTATCTGTGGCCCCACAAAGTCGTGAGACCTCCTCATCAACCTCCTCCTGACGCTTGCTAAAGTCGCCATCTATAAGGCCAGGAGGAAGATGCTAGACGAGGGTGTACACTGCGACTGTGGGGCCTACCTCAGGTCACTTCTCCAGTCACGCATCCGGGCAGAGTTCCACTGGGCAGCGTCCACTGGCTCCCTCGATAGCTTCGCGGAGCAGTGGGCGCTATGTGGCGTTCTCTGCTCGGTGTCCCCATCCTGTACCCTTGTTTTGAACCTATGACCTTCACGCACTCCCCTACCTTTTTTCATTAGTTGCCCCCCGTATTTAGTTGGCCCCAGGCCTAGTGTCCCTCCCGCCAGGCTGGGGGAGGGACTTTAGTTATGGGCGGGCCTAGGCCCGCCCACTTCTCGGGTAACCAAATAGAAGGAGGGGGTTAAGGCTGGGAGCCAGCGGGAGGGTGCTGGTGTTAAATCAGCTGGTCCTGTCCATGCTCTGGCACCGGCTCAACACCCTGAGCCCGGCCCCGGGGATCCTGGCCGGACTCCAGAGGCTCGCCCTGGGGGTTTTCTGGCCAGGACTGCACTGGGTCTCTGCAGGGGTCCTGAGTCTTCCCCTGGTGGAAGGAGGGCAGGGCCTGGTCTGCTTGCGCAGCCAGGTCCATGTCTTCCGCCTCCAGGCCCTGCAGAGACTCCTTTATGGTGCTGGTAGTCCGGCATGGAGACCATTGGCGCACGCCTTCCTCCGCCGCCTCCGGGGGCTTCGATATGACCGGCAGCTCTTTTTTCTCCAACGGGGAGGTCTTCCGTGAGACCTCTCGGACCTGGAAGCTCTTCGGGGCGACCAGGTCCTTTGTGGCCACCAAAGGAGAGGATCTCCTCGCGGAGCCCCTGCTTCACAATCCGACCCTCCATGTGCAGGTGGCGGAGTCTCCCTCGGTGCGCCGGAGGTTGGTCCTGGCAGAAATCACCAAAGTCGGAGACCTCCTGGACTACGACGGGGGGGACTGGGCGGATCCCCGTGCGCTCGCTCAGTGAATGGGGCTCTCCACCCTTGTGACCCCCCTGCGCGTACTCCGGGAGGTGAGGACCGCCCTGTCTCCCGTCTCTCTCGGTTTCCTGCAGCGAGTCCTGCGAGAGGGTACTCGCCGCCCACCCCTCACCCCGGGCCCTCCGGAATTGGTACTTGGGCCCCGGCTTCGTGAGCCCTCCTGGCCTTCCCACTCCCCGAGCCGGCTGCACACCTTGCAGCCGGTCTCGTTTCGAACCATGCCGAGGAAGCAGCTATACATGCTCATGCTCCACATGATTCATCTCCTCACCCTCGCGTCCCACCCCGATACCAAGTGGCGGGACTACCTAATACCGGAGGAGGGTGAGAAGCCCCAGTGGGCCAGCTTCTATTCCACCTTGATCCCACGGCCCGCCGGGGATATTAGTTGGCGGCTCCTTCACGGAGCCGTGAGCACGGGCGTGTACTTGGCGCGGTTCCTCCCCGTGCCCGACACCTGTCCCTTCTGCGGTGTGAGGGAGGACCTGGCGCACGCCTATCTAGAGTGCGCCAGGCTGCAGCCCCTATTCCGGCTCCTCCAGAACCTCCTATTGAGGTTCTGGCTGCACTTTTCCCCTCACCTTTTTCTTTTTGGGCACCCTATCCGTGGCCCCACAAAGTCACGAGACCTCCTCGTCAACCTCCTCCTGACGCTTGCTAAAGTCGCCATCTATAAGACCAGGAGGAAGATGCTAGACGAGGGTGTACACTGCGACTGTGGGGCCTACCTCAGGTCACTTCTCCAGTCACGCATCCAGGCAGAGTTCCACTGGGCAACGTCCACTGGCTCCCTCGACAGCTTCGCGGAGCAGTGGGCGCTATGTGGGGTTCTCTGCTCGGTGTCCCCATCCTGTACCCTTGTTTTGAGCCTATGACCTTCACGCACTCTCCTGCCTTTTTTCATTAGTTGCCCCCCGTATTTAGTTGGCCCCGGGCCTAGTGTCCCTCCCGCCAGGCTGGGGGAGGGACTTTAGATATGGGCGGGCCTAGTCCCGCCTACTTCTCGGGTAACCAAATAGAAGGAGGGGGTTAAGGCTGGGAGCCAGCGGGAGGGCGCTGGTGTTAAATCAGCTGGTCCTGTCCATGCTCTGGCACCGGCTCAACACCCTGAGCCCGGCCCCGGGGATCCTGGCCGGACTCCAGAGGCTCGCCCTGGGGGTTTTCTGGCCAGGACTGCACTGGGTCTCTGCAGGGGTCCTGAGTCTTCCCCTGGCAGAAGGAGGGCAGGGCCTGGTCTGCTTGCGCAGCCAGGTCCATGTCTTCCGCCTCCAGGCCCTGCAGAGACTCCTTTATGGTGCTGGTAGTCCGGCATGGAGACCATTGGCGCACGTCTTCCTCCGCCGCCTCCGGGGGCTTCGATATGACCGGCAGCTCTTTTTTCTCCAACGGGGAGGTCTTCCGCGAGACCTCTCGGAGCTTCCGGCCTTCTACCAGGACCTCCTCCGGACCTGGAAGCTCTTCGGGGCGACCAGGTCCTTTGTGGCCACCGAAGGAGAGGATCTCCTCGCGGAGCCCCTGCTTCACAATCCGACCCTCCATGTGCAGGTGGCGGAGTCTCCCTCGGTGCGCCGGAGGTTGGTCCTGGCAGAAATCACCAAAGTCGGAGACCTCCTGGACTACGACGGGGGGGACTGGGCGGATCCCCGTGCGCTCGCTCAGCGCATGGGGCTCTCCACCCTTGTGACCCCCCTGCCCGTACTCCGGGAGGTGAGGACCGCTCTGCCTCCCGCCTCTCTCGGTTTCCTGCAGTGAGTCCTGCGAGAGGGTACTCCCCGCCCACCCCTCACCCCGGGCCCTCCGGAATTGGTACTTGGGCCCCGGCTTCGTGAGCCCTCCTGGCCTCTCCACTCCCACACCCGAACCGGCTGCACACCTTGCAGCCGGTCTCGTTTCGAACCACGCCGAGGAAGCAGCTATACATGCTCATGCTCCACACGATTCATCTCCTCACCCTCGCATCCCACCCCGATACCAAGTGGCGGGACTACCTAATACCGGAGGAGGGTGAGAAGCCCCAGTGGGCCAGCTTCTATTCCACCTTGATCCCACGGCCCGCCGGGGATATTAGTTGGCGGCTCCTTCACGGAGCCGTGAGCATGGGCGTGTACTTGGCGCGGTTCCTCCCCGTGCCCGACACCTGTCCTTTCTGCGGCATGAGGGAGGACCTGGTGCATGCCTATCTAGAGTGCGCCAGGCTGCAGCCCCTATTCCGGCTCCTCCAGAACCTCCTATTGAGGTTCTGGCTGCACTTTTCCCCTCACCTTTTTCTTTTTGGGCACCCTATCCGTGGCCCCACAAAATCGCGAGACCTCCTCGTCAACCTGCTCCTGGCGCTTGCTAAAGTCGCCATCTATAAGACCAGGAGGAGGATGCTAGACGAGGGGGTACACTGCGACTGTGGGGCCTACCTCAGGTCACTTCTCCAGTCATGCATCCGGGCAGAGTTCCACTGGGCAGCGTCCACTGGCTCCCTCGATAGTTTCGCGGAGCAGTGGGCGCTATGTGGGGTTCTCTGCTCGGTGTCCCCATCCTGTACCCTTGTTTTGAACCTATGACCTTCACGCACTCCCCTGCCTTTTTTCATTAGTTGCCCCCCGTATTTAGTTGCCCCCGGGCCTAGTGTCCCTCCCGCCAGGCTGGGGGAGGGACTTTAGTTATGGGCAGGCCTAGGCCCACCCACTTCTTGGGTAACCAAATAGAGAAGGAGGGGGTTAAGGCTGGGAGCCAGCAGGGCTTTCAGGCCTGATTGGGCATTAGGCCCAGCTGGGCGGCCACGCCCCAAACTCAGGCCAGAGTATAAAGGCTGGGAGGCAGGAGCCTAGAAAACAGTCTCCTCTGCATTCAGAGGGAGACAGGCCTAGCTACAGGAGCTGAAGCCGGTTACCTGGGTTAGGGCAGAGCTGGGGCAGGGCAGAGGGAGCTGGGCAGGCTCTAGCTGAGAGCCCCAGGCTGCAGGGCCTAGGGGGAGGCCCCACCAGGGGTCCTAGGGGTGCAGGGGGTGGCCCAGGGCTGGAGATAGCAGCAGCAGGCCAACCCTCCTTGCCTGTGATGAGAAGCCATGATACTGCAGTCTGCCCCAGTGAGCGGGGGCAAGTGGTGACTGACAGTGGCACACTCTGAGGCGAGGTGGGGATAGCGGGTAGAGGGTTCCCCCGGGGAGGGGAGACCCTCACACCAAAGGGGGTACTGCAGAGGTGCAGCACCCACAGTTGGAGGGCACCGGGGTCTGGGAGGGACACGGGGCCAGCAAAGGAGCGGGGCATCAACCTGCGGAGGGCGCTCTGGACGCTGAAGGAGCTGATTCCCCAGACGACCAGCGGGAGGCGCCGCAGGGGTGAGTGTGGACCCCGTTACACATCCATTTCTGGCTCCACTCCAAAAACACTCAGGAGTAGGGTGACCAGACAGCAAGTGTGAAAAATCGGGACAGGGGTTGGGGGGTAATAGGAGTCTATATAAGAAAAAGACCCCAAAATCGGGACTGTCCCTATAAAATCAGGACATCTGGTCACCCTACTCCGGAGGGAGTGAGGGCCATATGGAGCAGCGCTGACTTGCTCCGATTTGCCACCTCCCTCCCCAGATTTGACGTAAGTTACCTTTGACCCCAGCACCCTGCATCGGCAGGGCTGGCTCTGACAGCCTATGCGCTGAGGCGCCCCGGTGGGAGGCAGAGTCAGAACTGAGCCTCAGCCATGCTTGAGTCAAGTTCCTCTTCCCCCTGGGTCATAAGGGCTGCCATGTTCCATAGGCCACTGGCTGGCAGAGTCGTGCCCGGCCTCAGGGCCCTTGTTATTCTGGAGCAGACTGGCAGCGACTGCTCATAGAGGGCCCTTGCCCTGGTCCCTTTTGCTCCAAGCTCCCCCAGTGCCTCCTATGGATGGGAGCAGAGCTCTGGCCCAGGGGAGCAGGAGAGCTGAAGGGAGACTGCCAGTGGGGCAAAGGGACCCCAATGGAAACAAGGCCCCCGCTTTGTCCCTCCCATTGCTAGACAATGGGACCCTAAAGAAAAGCCCCCTCCTCTGAGACCGACCCCAGCTTAGATGATGATTCACACTCTTCTCCCTAATTCAGGAAGAAGGGAAGAGAATGAAGCACCAGGGAAATTGGCTGCTTTATCTCAGAGCCAGGCTCTTTCCCCCAGCCCAGGGAAATCAGCCCACCCATGGGGCTGCCGGCTGGTGAGCGGATGGGAATGGAGCTTTTGAGACACGTAGAAGGAAAGAGCCTATCACGAGGGCAGGAGCAGGGACCACAGGGGACAGACACAAACCTTGTAGGATGTCACCAGTTGGGTATCTGGGGCCAGATCGTCACATCAGTGGGTGTGGGGGGGTTCTCAGTATTAGACGCCACCATTAACAGGCGCCCACTCCGAGAGCACAGTGACCATAAGGGTCATTTGATTACTGTAAAGAATGAGACAAATCCTCCTTCAGGTGCTAAACCACCTGGTGCGGACGCTGAGATTCCATTGGGCCGTGGATGCTATGAGGAGCGCAGCCAGCGTGCACCCAGCAAAGGGAACGGAAGGAAACAGGCACTGAAACCAGATGCCAAACCTCTGCAATGGGTGTGTGTCTCTCCCCCAAGGCTGAACATCTCCGAGACGGGCAAGCTGTGGTGTTGGGACAGGTCCCAGGACACCGAGTGCCTGGGCTATAGGAACAGGACCAGGGTGGGGGAGGTAAGGACACACTGCCAGTGCATTGCTACAGCTCAGGTGTGGAGGTGTCTCCTCCTGCAGTGAGTGCTACTTATTTCCAGCTCACAGGGTTCAGCTGCGAGAGGCCGAGGATCCTGGGTTGGTTTTAGGTCTTTGGAGAGAGCTTCACAGAAGGCCAGAGAAGATCTTTCCTCCACGTGGTGCTTCTGGCCATACACAAACCCCAGACACGTGTCAGCCAGGCTGGGCTGGTTCTGACCTATTCCATCCTAGGGGAAGCCGGCCAGCTGATCGGGATGAGGTAACCAATGAAGGATCAATTGGGGAGGGACCCCCAGGGCCTTTCACCTCCAGGTCTTTGATAGTCACTCCCATCCCATCCCCATGCGCTGACCTGGGAGCAAGGAGAGGATGAACCCGGGCAGGTGCCATTGGTGGGTGCCAGCTTTTCCCCTGAGCAGCTCAGAGCAGAGCAGACCCAGCTCCCCAGCACGGCTATTTCCTAACACATCAACACGACACGCCGCCATGGCTCACGCTAGGGGCTGCTAACTCCCCTAACGACCACTGTGAGCCTTTCATACCCCTCCGGGCCTCAGGCCGGTTCCTAGGGCCCTAGTATCCTGTTATCCCAGCCACCCCCTGCTCCGGGAGAACTGGAGGAGTCAGTCAGCAGAGGCTGCTCCAGTGCCCCATTCCCTGGAGCTACTGTCCACAGCGTCACCATGACGACAGGGGGGTCCCTGTTCCTCGCCCCCCACAGCACTACTGTCCAGAGCCTCCCAGCCCCTCAGCTGGAGGGGAAACAGGCGCCTGAGGGGATTCTGGGGAGTGGAGCTGAATCCCCAGCTCAGTTGGGAGGTAGAACAGCTCTCATGGGGGCTGAGAGGAAGGGGGCAGGAGTTTGTTCCACTATGGTGGGAGTGGGGCTGGAGGACACTAGACGAGAGACAAGATCTCGGCTCAGGGGTTGGGTGGGGGAATCCATCCCTCAGAGATGGGGAGGGGTGGGATGGAAATGTGCTGGCTCCTGGTGCCGTTAATGCCCTTCGTTGCCATGGGTGTCCGAGTCTCTGAGTGACCCGTGTTCCCTGGCAGGAGGGGGACGTTACACCGTGTTCTACCTCCGGTGCTTGCGCCAGGTCCCTGAAGCGCTGCAGGGACTGTGCGCCGTGACTCCTCTCCACCAACTCCCCTTCCCAACACCTCCCAAGAACAGACACAGGTACTGCTCTCTCACTGGGCCTGGGGGAGAAGGGCTGGGGGTGGGGTGGACATAAACCCCACAGCACTGAGAGAAATCCAGGCCGAGCTCCTCGCTCTCACCACCCTGCCTCACCCCGACCCCCGGAGCTGGGGCCAGGCCACATACAGTCCCTGCCCCCGTGTCCAGAGGCCAGTTTCGGAAGCATCAGGCTGTCAGGGCCGTGGGGCTGGCCCAGAAATAAATCCGCAGAGCCAGGGGTTATCTTCAATAGCCACTGCAGTCTGGGAGGGGTGGCCCCACTTGGAGCCCCTCCCCTGTCATCACAGCTCAGACCTCCCCATGGCCCGTGTCAGTGAATGTCTGACCATCCCCCACCTGGGGCCAAAGCCACCCATCTGGTATCTGAACCCTTCCCAGCCAGGAATGATACTCCCCCCTAGCAGCTTGGGGCAGGGAAGGATCCGTCCCATCTGGCAAGTGGGATCTGAGACACAGAGGAAGGGCTGTGATCCTGGTCACACAATCCTGGGGATAGATCTGGGAACTGGACTGGGTCCCAGGCTAATCCCTTTCCCCCATGGGCACCTTCGCTTCCTGCCCTTTATTCTCCCCTCCGGCAAGGGGGTCTCTGAGTGTGAAATGAACTGGGAGGGTGATGGGGCCCTGGCACAATGTCGGGGTGGGAGCTCCCCTTGGCCTGGACCCCAGGGTCAGAGACATCTTTGCCATCCTGCTCTCCTTTTATTCCTAGGCCGGGAGTCCCCTGATGAAGAGTCTCTCGGGCTCCAGCTGGGCAGTGCCGCGGAGAACCTGCCATCATCCTGGTTCCCGCCAGCATGCACCGCCCTGCCCTGCCCTGCCCTGCCCTCCTCACTATCGACACTGGTTTGACCCTCGGCTATGGACTCCGTTTATGACTTTGGCTTTACCCTTCTTGGCTCCACGTATTGGCTCCCCACCCTGCCTCCGTATCCTCCTTGCCCTGCTGGAGCCCTGCTCCTGACCCTCCACCGACCTGCTCCCGCATCTCCTTCTCCTCCTGATCCTCCCCAACCACATGGACTTGGACTACCTGGTTTTGACCCTCGGCCTGTATCTTGACTCCCTTTTGGACATCAACTTGGCAGATCTTTCGTCTCTGACTACCCGGTAACGACTTCTGGCCAGGACTTAGACTCTGGCTCTGGTTCTGCTCCGGCTTTGTCGATGGACTCGGACCTCAGTGTTGACCCTGGACCTTGATATTGGCACCACGTTTAGCCTGGGCCCAATCCTGCACCTCGCTGCGACCTGCGCTCCAACCCCTGGGCCCATGGTTATCAGATGCAGCACGTGACATTAGGTGGTGACATTAGGTGGTGCAACCTTTTGCAAGAAAGCAGGCGCTCCGCACGTAAGTGGAATTAAGGCTGTCCCTGCGTACAGTCCTGAAAACCGGATCTAGGAGTTTACGAGCCAATAAACGTTTCCCACAGGTGCCCAGGCCCTTTTTGGGAAGATGAAATGTGGGACTCTCATTAGACAATCAGCTCCTGAAAAAAATGATTGTTTGGAACCTTTACCCCCTGCTCTGAATCCCCCCATGGTTGGCTCGCAGGAAATCTGCCACGTTGTTCATCAAACTTCATCTGGGAGGATTTCCATTCTA
The DNA here is from genome assembly GCA_032164245.1 of Sternotherus odoratus. Classification (NCBI taxonomy): domain Eukaryota; kingdom Metazoa; phylum Chordata; order Testudines; family Kinosternidae; genus Sternotherus; species Sternotherus odoratus. Next base: position 103,810,347 of record JAVMKO010000006.1, on the reverse strand, counting down.
ACACTCATCTGGGCAGAGGACAAATGGAAGATAGATTTCAAAACACACTATGGACATTTTAACTGTCTGATATGGCATGTGAGCTCACTAACGGTCCCCTGCCCTTGCCACACTTCATCAGAGATGTATTTGCTGATCTTTGGAATCCACACCGTGTCATCTGTTCAGGTGACAGACTTCTCTTTTTGGAGAACCCAGAGCAGCACGCGCACCACACCCGAACCTGGAGAGGTTTCGGCAGCAGAATTGGAAAAGCGTACCTCCGGCCAACTCTCCACGGGGCATTGGGGGTACATCCTCTCCTCAGAAGATGTGACGAGTGATCCACATAAAGTGGAGGCCATTCCTAGATGGGACCAAGTTTGAAGTCCTCAAGAAGACAGCGCTTCCTAGACTTCCCCAGCTTCCCTGCTGCTTCGGCCCAGGGTTCTCAGGGCCCGGAGAGCTCTCCTCCACATAACGGCCGCATTCATTTGGTCGCCCAAGATCCAACAAGCCTGCAAACAGCTCAGAATTGCCTTCACCACTGCACCTATCTGGAAGCTCAGCATTCCTCCTGGAAGTAGGCGCATCCACTGTGACCACCAGGGCCTGCTTCATTTGGTGGTGCCAGATGTGGGCTGAAATTCAGACTTCTCTTGACTGACGTGACTTCTGCGCTTTCACCAAGGCGCCACACACCAAACTCCTTGGCCTCTCAGGCCTCTGGAGACCCTGCTCTGGCCATGGGCCACCAAGGCCAGGAATTTTACAGAATCAAATGGCCACATGATGGCGCGCTTCATCCCCTGGTGAATGTGAACCGTCGATTGAGAGGACAGATCAGTTCTGGATTTGCAAAGGCCAATGACACCTTCATTTTGTTACCTATAGATGTCCCACTGATTTCAGGCCACACTACAAATGGCCTCTCTGAACTTCCCAGCTATTGACCTGGGTCAAGGAATCCAGCCCATTCCAGAAGAGCGATGGGAGTCCCCTTCAGGACACTGGGAAGGAGCTGAGATAGTCTACGGCCTGCTGATGATAAGAGGGAAGTCATTTGCTGAAGGGAGGTACAAAGCCCCTGGCACCGACCGAATCCCTGAGTCCTTGTCTGTGGCAGCAGTTCCTGACCCATCCCCCTTTGCTGACCTTCTGATCCCATCCTCCTCCCCTGGCTCTCGGGAGCAAATTCTGGGTCCCTTCCCTCACTGTGGCACAATCCGTGCCCAGAGGATCCGAGCCCCTCGCCAACAATGGGACTCTCCTGCCTTCCCCTCCTGGTGGGGGAGGAGGGACTAGAACCCTGTCTGTAAAATGGGGGAATGAAGGTGATGAAGTGACCTCTCCAAGGTCACACCTAGCAATGGGGGGCAGAGCTGGGAACTGGCCTGGGTTCTACAGGAGGGACCCTCCCCATAGAGGCAGCTTCACTTTCTGCCCTTCGTCCTCCCCTCCCCTCTTGGCCCATCTTCGAAGGGGGCTCTGAAAGGGAAATGAACAGGGGTTTACTCGCCCCTCTGTCTTCCAGGCTCTGGGATCTGTCCATGTCGCCTACAGCAATGCAGCCTGCAGCTGGCCAGCTTGGGGAGCCAGGACCTCATCCTGTGAAATCAAGAAGTGCTGGCTCTCAGTGAGGCTTAGATAGAAAACCCCACACGGAGGTAGGAACCACCCATTCCCAGGTTGTCCTGAGGAGCCACGATTCCTCCAGGAGCCGGGGAAGGGCCCAGTGATCAGTCTGTCAAAGGTAAGGAAGGATGGTGTAAGGAGAGGGTCTAAGAGAGGGGGAGCGTGAGCTGGGCTCTGTATTTGGGTTTGGCAGGGATCAAGAGAAGGGATGGGGGCTGTTAGAGGGCAATGGTGGGGTACAAGGGCTGTCGGAGGTGGGGGCAAGGCCTGAAAAGTTCAGCTACTTCAGATCAACTCTGCTAGAAAATCACCGGTGGAGAAGACATGGAAGCTCTGAACCAGGGCTGGCCACAATCATCCCAAAAGTCTGCAGAAGGTCCGCCTCTGAGGGGAACTTTGTGGCCCAAACCTCTCTCTGCTCTGTACCTCACAGGATTCCCGCTGGCTGTTCCAACCCAGGATGAAAACTGTACCCCTGAAGTCTCACAGCCCCTGTGCAGTGAAGTGCCATTTAAACCCACTGTGATTCACATACCTCACCTTGGCTGGCTACACAGGGCTGAATTTTGCCCATTCAAAGTGTAAGGAAATAATTGGCTGAAGGCCTTTTTATTTTCGGATGTGGTTCTAGTGGGAAAGAACCATGGGGATTTATCCCTGTATTGCTCCCGGGACTGGTGCTTCAATGATGCAGAGACTTAAACCACTGAACAGATGCAGAGAGTGGAAACACGGCAAAGCAAACCAATGAATACTGTGAGTAGATAACCTGACAGCAAATGGGGAAGAAAACCTCATCTGGAGAATTGTGGCTCTTGGGACAAACATCAGGTTCCTTGTACGTAGCCTGGCTGAGATCAAATCTTTTCCCTGGATCCCAGACCTGGGACTCGGTGTTTTGTCCCTATTTTATTCCTAGGAAAGGTACCCCACAGGAGGCGTAAGGACTCGGACTCTAATGTCGGCAAGAAGCTTCAGCCGCCTTCCCAGGTAGAAGTCACTTTCTTTCCCACAATGCCACTAGTGCCCTTTCTGCTCTGCAGGTCTCCTCCCTGCAGCAGGACAGAGACACCCCTTAACTCCCCAAGTCCTGATTTTCTGCCATGCAAGGGGCTGAGGGCTTGCATTGCCCCCACCCCACCATCAGAGACTTTTCCTATGGGAATCTCTCTAGAGCAGGGGAGAAATCTGTTCTTCCCTTAGAACTAGTCAACCTCATCTTAGTTTCTTTGTATGTCCCAGATGAGTGGTATCTTTGGAAAACCCTTCCATGCCAGGATGTGAGGTGGAGCAGGGGGGATGGGAGATCCAGTGGATTCCCCTGAAGAACACCCCCCTGTCTTTCTCTGGTCAGGCTCGGGCTAGCCCTCCATTGTGGAGGTGAAGACCGGATGGGAGCTGCTGGATTGACCTTGATACGCAATGTCCTTGTGTGCATGAAGGACTTACATCTCAGGGATGACCAGCAGCAGATGTTCCACATGTCCAGGAACAGGATAAACAACCTACACTGATGGGTAAGTAAAGTCATGACCACATGTGGACACCACAGGAATTGGTGGGGATTGAACCAGGGTCCTTGAGCACAAGCCCCTCCCCCTCATTGTCAACCAATCCAGCTCCACCCACTAGACCACGCCCCCTTCCAGAGTCACAGACCCCAGGAGTCCTGATTCTCAGACCCGGCCCTCACATCACAAGGCCAAACCTCCTCCCATTATCGGCGCTGTAGAAGGGACCCTCTGCAGAGACCCCTCAGGTGCCAGACTGTGGGGGGTGCCACTAGGACCCAGAGTGTAGAAAACTGTCTGGTGCTGGTGCAGATGTCTTCTCTCTGCTCCAGATGTGCAGAGATGGTGGAGGGCTGGGATGAAGGAAGGAGGGCACAAGAGACAGAACAGGCAGGAGAAAAGATGAGGGGGAATAACAGAAAGCAGCAGGAGATGCAGGGAGAGAGAGTAGGGGGAGCCTCTTATGTACCTCTCCAGCACCCCCAGATCCTGGAGTAATCAACACCAGCTTCTCAAGGAACTTCCTGTTTCCTGCTGCTTCCCTGAACCCACTTGAGGAGAAGAGTCAGTCAACTGAAGTAGTAGGAGTCAGTTAGGCCCTTAAGATGCTGATATCTTCCCTCACTCAGGCCCTGCTACCAGCCTGCTTATTTATCCCCCTCAACTGAGTGTTGAGAGCCACTAGAGCTGGCAGAGAACAGCCGTCATGAGGGAAAGAAGAAAACGCCCCTCTGGGGCAGCATTCAGAAAAAGACAAAAGCTTCATTTGCTTTTCTTTATCTCAGCAGGAAGAAGCTCTCCTGAGAGACATAGAGACCAATGTTCACGGTGAGCCTTCCGGCCCCAGTGGGGATGTGAGTGGTGAGGAGATGCCTGATCTTCCAGTTAGTCCGAGTTTGGTGACCTGGCCACTACTGCAGCATCCATACCTCCATCTCAAATGGATGTAACCAGGCACATTCCTGAAGAAGAGTGTAGATCAGAGAAGGGTGCGGTGGAGGCGCAAGAAACAGCTGCTGCTGAGTTTAGTTCCTTAAGTCTACATGATCCAAGACTGTGAACCCACTGGAGCAGTAGCCTGAGGGACTTCCTTGTACTGCATGGGCCACCACAAGCGAAAAATTTCATGTTCCCCAAAGACAATGAAAATACAATTTTCCATCCAACACATGACTGGCATGAAATCCCCAATGGTGACAAAGTGGAGAGGCCATGGCCTATGTACTCAAAACCCCAGAATGCTGCATACTGTTTTTGTTGTAAACACTTCCATTCTAATGTTCCAGCCACACTGGGTTCTACAGAAACAAAGGACTGGAACAATCTGGCTAGAAATCTGGCATGCCATAAGAAGGCAGCAAATCACAGAGAGCATTCCACAGGTGGAAAGAGCTTGAGATGAGACAAGGTTAAAGGCCACCATAAATGATCAGCATGAAGAGAAGATTGCATCAGAGTCTCTTGACTGACAAAATGTTCTGAAAAGGCTCATTGCCATGAGAATGCTTGATGGAGTACTGTGTCCAGTTTTGGGGCCCACACTACAAGAAGGATGTGAAAAAATTGGAAAGAGTCCAGAGAAGGGCAACAAAAATGATTAGGGGCCTGGAGCGCATGACTTATGAGGAGAGGCTGAGAGGAACTGGGATTGTTTAGTCTTCAGAAGAGAAGACTGAGGGGAGATTTGATAGCTGCTTTCAACTACCTGGAAGGGGGTTCTAAAGAGGATGGATCTAGACTGTTCTCAGTGGCACCAGATGACCGAACAAGGGGTAATGGTCTCAAGTTGCAGTTGGGAAGGTTTAGATTGGATATTAGGAAACACTATTTCCCTAGTAGGGTGGTGAAGCACTGGAATGGGTTACCTAGGGAGGTGGTGGAATCACCTTCCTTAGAGGTTTTTAAGGTCAGGCTTGATAAAGCCCTGGCTGGGATGATTTAGCTGGGGATTGGTCCTGCTTCGAGCAGGAAGGGGGTTGGACTAGATACCTCCAGAGGACCTTTCCAACCCTGATATTCTATGATTCTACCCAAAACCTAGCACTGCGTGGCACTTCTGATCAGCTGTATGTGCCAAACAAGGGAAACTTCCTTAAAATTGTGGAGCTGATGGGTAACTTTGATGCTGTACCCCAGGAGAGTCACCCCCCCAAGAAATGTGCACACAACACTACCTTGGAAAACAATTCAAAATGAGATCACCCCGTTACTGGCAACAAAAGTCAAATGGAAGATTGTGGCAGATCTTACGTCAGCAAGATATTACCCTGTTATTCTGGACTGCACACCTACCATATGGAACAAATGACTTTAATGGTGCGTGTTGTAACAACAACAGAACCTAGTGAAAATGTCCCTGCAATGGTGACTGTCCGAGAGCATTTTCTAGAATTTATTGCCATTGATGATACTACAGGAGCTGGTATGACAAATGTGCTTCCTAAAAAGCTGGAAGATACGGGAATTGCGATAGCTGACATGAGAGGTCAGGGCTACAATAATGGTGCCAACATGAGAGGAAAGAACAGAGGAGTGCAGACACGGATCTGAGAGTTAAACCCTCCAGGTTTTTTTGTCCCGTGCAGTTCTCATTCATTGAACTTGGTGGTCAGTGATGCAGCATCAGCCGCTAGTGAGGCTGCTGAATTTTTTAATGTAATTCAAAGCATCTATGTCTTTTTCTCTGCATCAACTCATCAACGGCAACTTTTGAAGCAACATCTGGGAACATCCTCTCTGACACCGAAACCCCTGAGTGCCACACGATGGGAAGTCGAGTGGGGGCGATAAAGCCTATCAAACACCAAATTGGGAAGACAGATGATGCCATGGTTGCCATTATGGAGGATAATGCTATGGCAGGAACTGTTCATGGGAGAACAGTGGCAGAGGGAAGTGGAATCACCAGAAACATACATAACATCAAATTCCTGGGTGGCTTAGTGTTGTGGTATGACGTACTGTTTGGAGTCTCTTGCTTACAACATTTATTTCAAGGTTTTGACCTTAATATATACCTGGAGCAATGGAAGAACTGGACAAAGCAAAGTCGTACTTCATAGACTCATGGACTTTAAGGTCAGAAGGGACCATTATGATCATCTAGTCTCATCTCCCACACGACGCAGGCCACAGAATCTCACCCACCCACTCCTGCAGTAAACCTCTCACCTATGTCTGAGCTATTGAAGTCCTCAGATCATGGTTTAAAGACTTCAAAGTGCAGCGAATCCTCCAGCAAGTGACCCGTGCCCCACACTGCAGAGGAAGGCGAAAAACTCCCAGGGCCTCTGCCAATCTGCCCCGGGGGGGAAATTCCTTCCTGACCCCAAATATGGCGATCAGCTGAACCCTGAGCTTGTGGGCAAGACTCACCAGCCATTCTAAAAAAACCCAATAACAACAACAAAAACGGCCATTTTCCAAAAAAATCTGTAAATAAATCCTGGCAAAAAACTATTTAAAATGTTTATTGGCAAATGATTTTAATTAGTCAAATTAGCTAAAAAACATAAGGGGTTTTATTAAAACCTAACCACCCCCCAAAAAAGGGGTATTTGTTATTTGAAAGCTAATTAGGGAGGGCAATACATGCTGAAGGAATTTATTTAAAAACACAGGGCACAGCAGCCTGTGGAATAAACCTCAAAACCCAATTAATACCACATTTTAAATTATTGATTTTAAAAGTTGTTGTTTTTTTGCCAGTGTATAAAGCTACACCTTTTTTTTTTTTACCAGGGCCAGTTTTTAATGCCTTTTGTATTTAGGAAGTTTGGGACTTTGGTGGATTTAGCGGAGTGAGCGTGGTATTTTGTTGTTGTTTTCATTTTGTTTTTTGGAGCAGTTGTGGTTTAGTACTGTGGAAGAAAATTATTTATTATTTTTTTAGTTTGGATGCAGCAAGTCAGTAACAATTTCTTTTTAAGCAATTGCAAGGGAAGAAATACAATGTACAGAGAATACCGTTGCCTTAATAGTTTTTTAAAGTATAAACAACATAAAGCAGTATTTATACTCTTTGATTATATGTCTTTGTTTATATATTTTCGATATTTATTTTTAACATTTTTTGCTAACAACTATTTTTTATTTTCATTTTAAGGCAATGTTAAACAGCTTTGCTTGCAGTTTTTTATACACCTTACCAATTCTGCCCGTACAAATTTTGCGTTTTGTTTTACTGAGAGGCCTACATTTCAATCTTTTTAATTTTGTTTTTACACTCTCCCCTTTTGGGCTTTTTTTAGCACAACTATCATTTAAAATGTTTTATTTTTATTAGATTTTGTATTTTTAATTTTAGATTAAATAGGTAAGCCTTATAAGCTGTGATTGGATATAACAACAAAACATACTGTTTGAACACAAAAGGTATTTTTGTTATTACATTTTTTACAATGACAATAACATATTTTAATCTACACCAAAAACAATATAATCATTATTGTTTATATTGTAACAACATGCTGGGGTTGATTTATAGCCTTAGTTAAACAGCACATTACATTATAATTAGCATATAAAATAGACATTTTATACACTGTGTGGAATACATGTTTTTTTCATTTGATATATATTTTGAAGCACATAAATTTCACCTTGTAATTTAGAGATTTTTTTGAACCTTTGGTAGGAGTGAGTGTAGGTTTTGGAATTGCTTTGGTATTAACGTAGTTTAATTAAAAGGTATTTGAAACCTAAGATTTAATTGTAAGACTTTATTTGCAGACCAATAATGTAATTTTTCATAGCAGTGATGAGATTAAAATGTATATTTTACGAAGTGGTGACCTTAACATTTACACAGCTGTTACTAATTTAGGTGTTTTGTTAGGATACTTTTTTGTTTTATACCTTTTTAACAACTATTTTTATAAACAATGACTACTACTTTTGGCTTTAGTTTTTATGCACACTGAAGCTGCAGGGGCTTTTAAGGCCAAAAAATGTTATTGGCTTTTTATTTTTATTTAAACGTTGGGTGTTATTTTAGGAGCACTGGCTATAACTTGGCTAGGCGTACCAGGTGGTTTAATTTTTAAATATTACGGTGACTTATTTAATTTTACATGCATTTTTTTTTTACGGACACGGCAGGATTTGGTATGTGGGAGCCCACACCCCTTTCACCAGCCTGTATGCTGGGAAGAAGCACTGCGAGTACTTGCAACTTTACCCTGAAAAGTTTTAAGTATGTTTTTACGGCCACAAGTTAGATGGTACTTTTGAAGCACTAGTAAGGGCAGTGGGCCAAGTCGGATGCTTAAGATTACTTTGAATTGCAAGCCCTCGCGGTGCTCCTTCCAAGCATACAGGCCGGTGAAAGGGGTGTGGGCTCCCACATACCAAATCCGGCCGGGTCCGTAACAAAAACGAACCTAAAATTAAAGAATTCACCGTAATATTTAAAAATTAAACCACCTGGTACGCCTAGATGCTGGAGACTCCCGGGCATTCTGCGGCCCTGCCCCGGGTGATCCACTCCCAGCAGATGTCCAGACCCCGCTCCCCTGGTGAGGCTCCAGTTCCCAGCTGGCTGTGATCGCTGTGGGCCCTGGGGAATGAACCCCCTCCCACCCCAATGCTTTGCACTCTCCTGGCTCCGGTCCTGGAGAAACAGCTGAGTGGGACTTCCCTGGGGGCTATTCGGAGGGACCCCAGTTCCCTCATTAGGAACATCCTGTGGGGGGTGGAGTTCCCAGATTTTGTGGGGTTCTGCATTAAAGTCCAGGCAGGCCCGTAATGGGTCCCCCAATATCTGCTCCTGCTGTGGGTTCTGAGACCCTGCGTGGGGATCCTCTGCCCCACACAGCCCTAGCCGGGGGGTATCTGTGTTATCCGCCCCAGGGCATCTGCAGCAGTCTGCTGAGCTCCCCCCACGCTGGCTCCCAGCTGAACCCCCCCAAACCAAGACTTGGTGCCAGGGTGGGCATGGATGGGCACTGGGGGGGGGGGGAGCTGGGCAGGCCACCATCCCGGTGAGACTTTGGGGGGGGGCAGAAGATGGGGGGCCAGAGGATGGGCATGTGAGAATGCCAGGGAGGGGGGGACCATGGGTCTCTCCGAATGTTGCATCCCCCACAGGAGGGGTCTATACCCCCCTCCCTGCAACCTCCCCCGGGGGACCCGCATCCTTCCGGCCTGTGCGGAGCCTTTGCGGGGTGACCCCCCCCCCCCCCCCGCTGCGGACCTACCCGGGTGGGGCCGCCCGCGCCGGCAGCGAGGGTTGCAGGAGCGCGGGGACCTTCCTGTCCAGCCCCCTGGGCGTGGAGACTGGGAGGGGGGGGCGGATCCCCGGTCTGCAACGCCCCCCCCCCCCCCGCCCCACCCCACCCCACCCCGTGCGCTGCAGCCGGGCGGTGAGTGGGGACGCGGGGGAGGGAGAGAAACCGCAGCGGGGGCAGGAAATCGCTGCCTGGAGGAAGCGGCCGCAGGGCCGGGGGGTCAGAGCCGAAGGGGGGGGGAGCTGGGCCCGGAGACCCCGGGCTATGAAGAGGAGACGAGCGCTGAGATCTGCCCCCCTCCTTCCCCCCCAGCACCCAGGGGTGCTGGGACAATCTGCGCGAGAGCCATGGAACCAAACTGGCCGCCCGGGATCAGCTGGAAACCCCACAAGCCGGCTCCAGCCCCGCTGCGCTCTGTGCAGCACTGAGGTGGGATGGAAAGGGTTAACAACCTGTGGTTTCAAGGCCCTTAGGTGACGTTTGCAAACGGAGTCCTGCTGCTGAGTGTGACTCATTTGGTCCAAAACACCTCTCCCCCGTTAACCTTGTTAACACCCCCCACAAGTGGGGTTCCCCTACGGGTGGAGGGGGTGGGGGGAAAGGGGCCTCATTGTGCAAGAACTTGGGGGCGGGGAGTTGGATGAGATGATACATTTAGTTGACAGAGATGCCATGGTGTTGTGATGTAAAACAGACTTCGGTCCGGTGTTTGCACTGGTACTGCCTGGCATTTGGAGTAAAAACTAGACTGATATCAAATTTAACCTGGCACAGGAAAGGGACCCAAAGCTGGCTAAGGGATAGGGCTGAAAAATGTCACTAGAAAATCACCAGCAAGGGGGTGTATTTCCAGTGGGGTCCCGCAGATCCCCCCATTATTTAACATTTTTATCGGTGACCTGGAAGAAAACAGAAAATGGTCCCTGATAATGTTTGCAGACAACACACAAAGATGGAGAATGAGGAGGACAAATCACTGACACAGAGTGATCTGGATTGCTTGGTGGACGGGGTGCAGACAAAACCATCTGTGTTTTAATGTGGCTAAATGCAGGGGCGAAAGTCACATTCAAGGCTTGAGGTGGGGCCTCGGGTGGAAGGGACAGGGTTGGGGGTCAGCACCCCCCAGCCAGTCCATCCACAGTGCCTGACCTGCACCGGCCCGGGACTCGGGCCACTGCTGGGGTAGCAGCAGCAGCTGTTCCTTTTGCCCCCCCACCCATGGGGGGGCAAAGCAGGATCCTTTGCCATGACAGTGCTTTAATGTCAGCTGCACACGGGCTGGTACAGATGATTCATTGATTCTATGCATAAGCGGATGCAGGCGCGGAGGTACCTTGAGTAGGAGTCGGGTGGTTATTTTACTTCTATATTTGGCACTGGTGTGACCGCTGCTGGAGCCTGCTGTGTCCCACTCTTGTGTCCGCAACTCAGGCAGGAGGTTGATAGATTGGAGAGAGAATTCAGGAAAGAGCCAGGAGGAATGATTAAAGGAGGTGGTGGAATCTCCTTCCTTAGAGGTTTTTAAGGCCCGGCTTGAGAAAGCCCTGGCGGGGATGATTTAGTTGGGGGTTGGTCCTGCTTTGAGCAGGAGGTTGGACTAGATGACATCCTCACATCCCTTCCCACCCTGATAGTCTATGATTCTATGATTAGAAAAGAGGCTTTCTAGTGACAGACCGAGGAGCTCAGTCTATTTAGTTTAACAAAGAGAAGGTTAAGGGGTGACTTGATTACAATGTATAAGCACCTGCAGGGAGAACAAATATTTGATAATGGGCTTTTCAATGTGGCAGGCCAATATATAAGCCAATCCCATGACCACAAGTTGAAGATGGACTAATTCAGACTAGAAATCAGAGGTAGGTTTTTACAGTGAGGGTCATTAACAAGGGGAAGATTTTACCCAGGGTCATGGTGAATTCTCCATCACTGCCCATTTAAAAACCGACAGGATGTTTTTGTCTAAAAGATCTGCTCTAGGAATTATTTTAGGCAAGTTCTTTGGCCTGTGTTAAGCGGGAGTTCGCAACGGACGGTCACAATGGCCTCTTTTGGCCTTGGAATCTATGAATTGGGCTGGGTGATGCACAAATCTGACTAAGATCCGGGCCCCCATTATGCCAGGCACTGCACAGACCCAGTCTGAGATCAAGCTCCATTGTACCAGACACCACCCAGACCCCTACCAAGATCAGGGTCCCCCACTGTGGCGGGGGTTGCATAGACCCTGACCGAGATCAGGGCCCCCGTTCCACAAGGAGCTGCACAGAGGCACAGCGGGAGACCGTCCTGAAGAGCTCACATTCTAAATAGACAAAGGTAGGATTATTATCCCCATTTTACAGATGGGGCAAACTGAGGCCCAGAGAGATGTGGCGACTCGCCCGGACAGTCCGTAGCAAGAGTTCGGATTTAAACCCAGCTTTCCCGAGTCACAGCCTAGTGCCCGAGCCCCAAGGCTGGCCATTGAGATGAGCCCGAGGAAGGGTAACAACAAACAACAAATGCTCGTTAGCCGTGGATTTGCAGCCGGTGCCCCGTCCTCAGGGCATGAGTCGCCCCTGACTCACCTCCCTCCGGCCTGACCCCTGGCCAGAGCCCTCCCCTCCCCCAGCCTTTCTCGGCGGGCTCAGCTGGGCCACTGCAGTGAAAACTCGGGAAGGGTTCTGGTGGTTTCACTTCCTGCCCGTGAGGTTTTCTGCTCAGCGACAAACCCGTTTGCCCCACCCCCTCCCCGGCGCTGGGAACGACCCCCAGCCGGATCCTCTCTCTCTCAGCAGGAGGAGCAAAGTCACAGGGGAGGTCCCAGAGCCTCCAGTGGGGAGATGCCAGCAGGAGGCAGGGCAGGGCAGGGTGGGGGATAGGACTGGGCAGCTGAGCCCAGAAGGGTCCCTCCCCCCAACCAGACAGGGGAGATCAAAGCTTGGATCAGAGTCGTATTGTTTGTGGTTCATTCTCTCTCTCCCCGCAGGACGGGAGTGAGAACGAGGAGGACCCGGGACGTTCTCAGGGAGAGGTGGGGCGGGAACCCCCCTCCAATGTCCCTCTTGCCGCCCGAGCTGGGGGAGCCGCTGCCTGTCTGCCGCCAGTGCGGGAAGAGCTACCGCCTGAGCGCCCAGCTCCTGCGGCACCAGCGGACCCATGTCCGGGGAAAACCCTTCAAGTGCGCTGAGTGCGGGAAGAGCTTCCCGGACAGCTCGGCCCTGCTCACGCACCGGCGGGTCCACACCGGGGAGCGGCCCTACCGCTGCGCCCACTGCGGCCGGAGCTTCAGCCGCGGCTCCAACCTGATCCGGCACCAGCGCACCCACCGGGGGCTGCGGCCCCAGCAGTGCCCCGAGTGCGGGAAGAGCTTCGCCGAGGCCTCCTGCGTCCTGCAGCACCGGCGCTCCCATGCCGGCGAGCGCCCCTACCTCTGCCCTGACTGCGGGAAGAGCTTCCGCCACCGCTCCGTCCTCCTGGCCCACCGCCGCACCCACCTGGGGGAGCGGCCCTACACCTGCTCCGACTGCGGGAGGAGCTTCCACCAGAGCTCCCAGCTCTCCGCCCACAGCCGGGCTCACCTGGGTGTCAGGCCCTTCCAGTGCCCGGACTGTGGGAAGAGCTTCTTGGACAGTTCCTCTCTGATAGTCCACCAGCGCATCCACACCAGAGAGAAACCCTACAGGTGTCCCGAGCCCCGAGTGCGGCCGTAGCTTCAGCCGCAGCTCCAACCTCCTCCGGCATCAGCGCACCCATGCCCGGGAGCAGCCCTTCAAGTGCCCCCGGTGCGGGAGGAGATTCCGGGATGGCGCCGGTCTGACTCAGCACAAGGGGTTCCACCTGCAAGCCAAGGCGTACCGGTGCACCCAGTGCGGGAAGGGTTTCAGCCAGAGTGCCACCCTTATTAGGCACCAGAGGACTCACACCGGGGAGCGGCCCTACACCTGCCCCGAGTGCGGGAAGAGCTTCAGCCAGAGCTCCACCCTCTTCCGGCACCGGAGGATCCACACGGGCGAAAGGCCCTACAAGTGTCCCCAGTGCGGGAAGAGTTTCATCGAGAGCTCAGCCCTGATCCAGCACCAGAGAAGTCACACGTGACAGAGGCCCCTAGGGGAGCCCATCCGTTGGAAGTCAACCATTGGCCATTATCTGTGTGGTGCTGGCAGGAGCAGGTGCGTGGAATATTATGGGTTCATTGGCGGGAGAAGGTCAACCATTGGCCAATGTCAACATGGCATTGGCATCACAGCATGGCTGGAACATGGTAGATTAATTGGCTGGAGGAGAGCATCAACTATTGACCGATACCACCATGGTAGTGTTGTGCATTTGTGTCTGGAATGTTGTAGAGTCATCAGATGGATGAGAAGGTCAACCACTGTCCAATGTCAACATGGTTTTCGTGTGAGAATGTGGCTGGATTATCATAGATTAATCAACCTGAGAAGATCAACCATTGGCCAATGTCAATGTGGTTTTGGTGTGAGAACATGGCTGGGCTATCATAGATAAATTGACTGGAATTTTCAAATGACCCTAATGGTGTCAAGTGACCATGTTCGAAATCCCAACCATAGATGTGGAAGGCCAGAAGGGACCATTACAATCACCCACCCTGTCCTTAGCCCGAGCACAGTGATATACTGACATTCTTGGCAGTGTGCGGAGGAGGTGTGGAGTCTGCTCCGTCATTGTACTTTCCTGTCTCTGTACGGATTGTCTTTTCCAAGGACTGTTTGACGTGGTATTTAACAGGGTGAAACAGCATTTCCCAAAACGAGACTCCACCATTTCTGCTGTGTAAATGGACCAAATGTCAGTGTTTAAAGTGACCTGTGGGTGGGTGTGGGGGGAGGAGTTAAGGCTGGGTTTGGGCCCCTTTTCTTTATCGTCTATGAAAAAAGTCTGGCTGTTTTATTTATTTTTTAAAATTCTGCTTGGTTTGGGGTGTGTCCCACAGTAAAGCCGTGTCTCCACACGTTTGTAGCTCTTTCACTGCACCGGTCTAGTTAAAGGGGCACAGCCCCCTGTAGTGTGGGATCAGTTGTACTGTTATGAAGGGACTTTTTTTTTTATTATTGCTATTCATTTCTATTTCCCATAGTGCCTAGGAATACTTGTTGTGGACCAAAACCCCACTGTGCTTGGGGCTTGCAGTGGGGCGGCTGCCCCACTCCAGTAAACAGGGGTTAAAGGCAGCCCTGCAGAGCTGTGCCTGGGAAAAGGCTGATTGGGGAAGCAGCCACAGCTAGGCCACACCCCAATCGGCCCTGTTATAAGGGCTCAGGGAGGAGCTGGGTAGGAGTCTCCCTCCAGTTTTAGAGGGAGATGGACCTGAAGGCGCGAAGGGGACTGAGGGTGGAGCAGTGCTGGGGAAGGGGCAGGCTGAGCTGGGGAGCTCAGACCTGGCGACCTCCCAGGCTGCGGCCTGCTAGGAAGGCCGGAAGGCAGCAGGTCCAAACCCCCCTTGCCTATGATGATTGGCTGTTACACTGCCGTCTGCCCCAGGGAGCGGGGGCTCAATACTGACTGGCAGTAGCCCTAGACTGAGGCAAGGTGGGGATAGAAGATTGGGGGTTCCCTGGGGAGGGAAGACCCAGAGAGACTGGGGGGAGGGTATTTCCAGGAGGCAGCACCCTAAGTAAAAGGGCACCGGCGTCCGGGAGGGACATGGGAGCCAGCGACGGGCAAGGCACCGGCCTGCAGAGGGCGCTCTGGCTGGAAAAGAGATAATTCCCAGATGGCCAGCAGGAGGCGCCGCAGGAGTGAGTTGTCGCCTCACTGCAGTGCTGTACAAACACGGGACAAGATGTCAGCCCCTGCCCCCAAAGTTGTACAATCGAAGTCTTAAAACAAGCGACAACAGACGGGTACAGGCGGAATCAAGGAAACAATGGGACACTGCCGGTCAGCATGACTGACCGTGGTCTCAGCACCGGCAGCCTAACCTCTGTCAAGTTTTTTGTAGGCCCGATGGCAGGGAGGAGGGATTTGAAGGAGGAGGATGTTTAAGGGGGAGCCCCGCCCCGGCCTGAGGGTTCAGCATGGGGGAAAGCCCAAAGGGCCTGGTTTGAAAATATTAATCCAATCTGGACTAAAAAATTGTCAGCGATGGAGAATCCACCGGGACCCTCGGGGAGTTGTTCTTCTGCTTCATTATGAGCCTCACAAAACTTCGCCCCTTATTTCCAGTCTGAAATTGTCTAGCTTCAACCTCCGGCCATTAGATCTTGTTATGCAAGATCAGTAAAAAAAGAAATCTCACCCCGACCAACAAGCTCTGCCGGGAAAAGACCTGGGGGGTGGAGACACAGTGATACACATTTAAAAGGCCCTGTTTCTGGAATAGCGTGTTCTGCTCTGGGAATTGATATAAACCAGGCTAAAGGAACTCTTTTGGTGCTATAATCTATGTCTCCACTAGGGGGCTTTCTACCCTGTTATAACTGGGGTTCTCAACCCTTTTTTGCTGGGATGGGGACCCCCTTTGAAAATATTTCAGGCTGTGATGCCCCCCCTCCCAAAATGAATGCTTCCCCCTCCCATGCCATCCTTGCTGCTGCTGCCTTCAGAGCTGGGCGCCGTGCCTGTACCCACCGCTCTCGCGACCCCCCCCCCCTTACAATAGTCTTGTGACCCCCTTTTGGGCCAGGACCCCCAGTTTGAGAAACTCTGTGCTATAAACTACACATTTTCCAGACCCGAAGGAAAGCTCTGTGGAAGCGCGGCTCTCGTAGTTGGTCCAATGAAAGATATTACAGCACCTCACCCTAGCGTAGAAGAGACCCAACTCTGTGTGGCTATCCCACGTGGGGTGGGGTTTGGGAGTTTTCTCCGCCCATGCTCCTGTAGCTCATGGAGCAGCGATGTATTCTGTTAGATGGACACGCCCCAGGTCCAATCATTCCACTGACCCGCTGTGGCACTGCAGTGGGGGTAGAGAATTATTCCCTTGGGGCTGGGAGGGGGGTTACTGCCCACCCGCCAGGGGAAATCCAGCCGCAGGTGCTGTTAGTGGGGCCGGGGGCAGGAAGGTCTGCGCACCGTTCCAGGCCTGCTCTGGGAAAGTGAGGGGGGTTAGGAGATTCGTAACTTTAAGTCTACAGTGGATTCCTTGTGAGCCGCAGCTGGTGGGGAGTTGGGGGCTGTTCGTACAGGGATCACTCGCCCGGTGCAGAGATGCAGCAGCTTCTGGAGTGGAGTGGGGGGGGGTGTTTAATGGGCACAGTGCTTGAGGGGGGAAGTGAAAGAGAATCCTCTAGTCAAAGCCACAAGGGGGGGGGGGGGGACATGAAGTGGCATTACCCAACCGGGATACTATTTTTATTGCTCTTTGTGTTACAGGAGCCACCAGAGGCTTTAACTCGAGCGCCGAACCCCGTGGGGCCCGGACCCCCCGGGAGACAGGCCTGGACCCCCCGGGAACGTAAAGCCCGGAGGTAGAGCCAGGAGCCTTTGTCAGACCAAGGCTCGGGGACCTGACCACGGTTACCCAGGAGCTAATAGCAGAGCCAGGAATTGACCGCGGGTCTCCAGCCCGGCACCGGAACCAGGGCCCTGGCCCCACTCCCGGTTCTGCCAGCAGGGCAGCCCCACGCCAGGGGGGAGAGATCCCGGCTCAGTTTCTTCCATTTGGCCCTACTCCCAAAGCAAGGGTGCCCCCCCGTATTACGTGGTTTACATGTAGCCCCCCCTTTTCCAGTTGGGGTGCCCTGGCATGACACCCCCTCCCCGAACCTGCTGCTCAGGGGACCCCCGACCCAAGACAGGGTTTTCTGACCCCCCATGGGCCTCCCCCATCTGACGGGTCGAATTTTGTCTCTGGAAATAAGCGCGGGGAGCGGAAGGAAACGCTCTCGCTCGGCTCTGCGCTCCTCTCTCCTCCCCCGCGCGCCCGCTGCCGACCCCACCCCCGTGGGAAAAGCGGGTGATAGAAATCTGCATGATCATTTCCCCCAAACTCTGTTTCCAGCACCTCGAGCCGGCTCCTCCCCCACCCACCACCTCCGCCCGGTCGCCGTCTCCACAACGGGCTAGCGAGTCCGCCCCGTCGGATAGCTCCCTCCGCCAGCATGCCCTGCGCCGTCTAACGCCCCAGATCCCCGGGCGTCCATCACGCGCCACATCCCGACATGGCCGGCACCCCACGTGCCTCCCCTCTGCTGCTGCTGCT
Source organism: Sternotherus odoratus (assembly GCA_032164245.1). Lineage (NCBI taxonomy): Eukaryota > Metazoa > Chordata > Testudines > Kinosternidae > Sternotherus > Sternotherus odoratus. The sequence goes on along the minus strand of JAVMKO010000006.1, from coordinate 103,792,837 downwards.
GCTGCTCGTCGGGCCGCCTCTCCAAGGTGGGTTGAATTGAGGGAGCCAGGTTGGGTCAGCCTGAGCCCCCTTCCGGGTGCATGTGGAAGGCCCATGGGATGGAGGGTGTCTGGTGGGGTGGCGGATTGACGGGGGAGGAAGCGGGGCAGAGAGGTTGGTTTGGCACCGGCCGCAGGGGATGGCGTGGGTTTGGGGAAGACGCAGATGGGGACGGGGAGAACCGACCCCGGGCGGTGCAATCGGTTTGTGGGTTCCTCTCACTCCAGCAGCTGGCCGCGGGCGGCTGCACCGACTGGATAGGAAGGGGCGACGAGGGAGAGAGAGAGAAGCAGACCCATTAGAAATGTCATTGCTGCCGGGCAGCCTCTGACGTGTCTAGAAGGGGCGGCCGGTGGGGTCTGTGCCATGCTTCAAGCCAGACCCCCTTGGTCGTGAGAGTCACCCCAGGCTTGGTGCTGTGTGGCAGGAGTGATGTCCCTCAGTTGTCAGTGTCAGCCTGGATCAGATGCCCTCTGTCCTTAGCAATGCCCCGGTGACCGACCCAGGGTACAATCCAGACTAGCGAATACCTGGGTTACCCCGATCTCTAACTTGGGGTGCCCTTTACGCTGCTGCTGTAGCCTCCAGCCTGGACACTGCTCACAAACAGCCTCCAGCAGCCAAGTCACTCCCAGCTATCTGTGTGATCTGCAACCAGCCACACCCTGGCTCTTACCAACCTTGGCTATAGTGCCGGGTGATCCCAACTCACTTCCCAGTCTCAGATTTCTCCCCCCCGCCTCCCGGAAATCTGTGTCCTGTTCTGCCCGGCCCTTTCCTGGACAATGCAAATTTATATAGAGTCTGTCATTTTATTCATACAAATAACATGCAACCACTCCAAAGGGAGTTTCCCAGAGACTTCAGTTTAAACGCACTGGATTAGACAAAGCAGCATAACAAATTTATTAACAACAAAGCGAGAGATTTTAAGCGAGTACAAGTAATGAGTAGACCCCTATCAAATTCATGGGCCATTTTGGTGAATTTCATGATCATGGGATTTTAAAAATCGTAAAATTCATGATTTCAGCTCTTTAAATCTGACATTTCATGGTGTTGTAACTGTAGGAGTCCAGACCAAAAAAGGAATCGTGTGTGTGTGTGTGTGTGTGTGTGTTGAGGGGGGGTGGTAGGTGTCACAAGGTTATTCTAAGGGGGGTTGCAGTATTGCTACCCTTACTCCTGCGCTGCTGCTGGTAGTGCTGCCATCAGAGCTGGGTGTCTGGGAGCCGGGCTCTGAAGGCAGCACCACCGCCAGCAGCAGCGCAGAAGGAAGGGTGGCAATCCCGCGACCCTCCCATAAATAACCTTGTGACCCCCCCCTTGCAATGCCCTGTGGGTGAGGGCCCCCAATTTGAGAAACGCTGGTCTCCCCCCATGAAATCGGTATAGCACAGGGCAAAAGCACACACACAAAAACAGCTTTCATGGCGGGAGACCAGATTTCTCAGCCCGGGACGCATTTTTCATAGCTGTGAATTTGGTAGGGCCTAGTAATGAGGCGTAAACGTCAGAAATGGTTACACAAAACAAAGCTAAAATGCAATTGGTGCCTAACTTAACACACTGTGTTAAGTTCAAAGCAAAGTTTTCTCACCCCATGCTTTCAGCAGTGTAGCCGACCAAACTGCGTAGGTCAGGCCCCCTTCTCCAGTTCAACGGATGCTTCCTTTGTCCCTTCTGGTGCAGTGAATCGATGGATGGAGAGGGAGTCAGTGTCAGTCCCCCACTTGGAAAACTGTGTGTGTGTGTGTGTGTGTGTGTGTGTGTGTGTGTGTGTGTGTGTGTGTGAGAGGGAGAGAGAACAAATAGGGAAGGATGCTCCCTGCTGCTTTTCCTCACCTGCTGGAGCTTCTGTTTCCCTTCCTGCTTGGTGTCTCTGTTTAGGACATCAATGCCAATTAAGCAGAGCACCCATTCCTTTGTGTGAGACCGGCCTGTTTGCCAACCTCAGTTTGGAATATCTGTTAGTAACACCAGAGAGGGACATTCACATACAATGCTGCCACAGTCACTAGCAAATTATGACTTTTCCAATGATCCCTCACAAGGCACACTTTGTACAAAGATTATTGCAATAGGGGTGTAGTGGGTGGGCCTAGGGGTACATTCTGTCCCAGCCCCCAGCCAGATACCCTCAGTCATCAGCGTTGCCCCAAACTGGATGCCCTCGGTCGATAGAGATACCCCGGCCTGGACACCCTCAATTGTTAGAGACACCCTAGGCCAGACTCCCTTGTTAATTTCAGCCCTCAGTCATTAAGGATTCCTCAGGCTGGACACTGGGAACTTTGTCATTGAACCCAATCAGTTTTTCCCTGAACACTGCCCACCTTTTCAGTCCTTTTTAGTGGGTGTTGGGGTGGGGGGCTCCCCTCCTGCCAGCGAAACTTCCAACTGAGTCATTGCGGAGGGGAAACAGCCGCACCTGAGGACAGCTCAGATCTCAGGCTGGGTGTCTCGTAGGCCACTGAGTGCGGGCGGCCCCCTCTCTGCAGGGGTGCCCGGCCAGGAGCGGCCTGTGAACCCCAGGGATCAGGGGGTGCATGGGAAAATCCCTCCCACACCCCGAATCTACCCTGATGAGTCAGCGGGTTATGCATGGATTCCTCTTCTGAAAGATCCAGCCCCCTGCCATGATCCCCACTGGTCTTCCTGCGTCCACCTCCACCCCTGTTCACACGAGATCCTCCCCCTACCGCTGCTCCCTCCCCATTGTTGGAACCCCTCCCCCTGGCCCCCAACTAACACCCCTAATCTGTGCTCTCACCCCATTGCAGGAACCCCTCCCCCCCACCAACCCAATTAACACCCCTAATCTGTGATCCCCTCCCATTGCAGGAACCCCTCCCCCATCACCCTAACTAACACCAGTAATCTGGGATCTCTCCCCAGTGCAGGAACCCCTCCCCCACCAGCCCAATTAACCTCCCAAATCTGTGATCCCTCCTCATTCCCATGGCTTGTGGAGTTGGAGCACCGCCAGCGCTCTAAAGAAACCCGCCTCCACAAGGGGCATAGCGACTTCTCCACTGGCACTGGACAGACCCCAGGGGGGTGTTTTTCCACCCCCCCCCCCCCAAGTGAGAAAGTTGCAGTGCTGTAAATTGCCAGTGGAGAGAAACCCTAAAGAATCGGACCTCGCCGGCCTTCAGGACTCCTCGCCGGCCTTCAGGACTCCTGGGTTCTTTGCGTCCTTAGGCCGGGAGCTCCGCACAGTTGTCAGCTCCCGCTGTTTGGCGTTTCACATAAAGCCCCAGCTGCTTGAGTCGTGTTCAGATGCGAATCGTGAGTTTTGTATTGGGAAACACAGTGCGTCTCTCCAGCCCTTGTCCTGGGGAGTGAGTGACTCTTAGCGGCTCAGAAATCAAATAAGGAAAACCATCAACGTATCGTAAAACCCCCCAAACCCATCCAGGATATTTTAAGCCAAGCTTATGATTGCAGGGTGGTGCATGATTTTTGAATGCCTGGGAATGGCAATACTGCAGCGGGACCCTAGAGGGTCAAACAAAAAGACACCCCAGCTCTCTGTCACATTACATCTAAAACAGCTATTTCCTTGTGGCCTGTGGTTTGGCGTGTGTGAGGAAAGCACACAAACAGATCCTCTGCTTTCTCCACACTGACTTCCTGCTACTGCACTGGGTCAACCGGGGCGGGAGGGCTGATGGGTTGGGGCTGGGAGCCAGGACTCCCGGGTTCGGTCCCCAGCTCCGGAAGGGGAGTGGGGGCTAGAGGCTGGGAGTCCGGACGCCTGAGTTCTACCCCTGCTTTGTCTCCCCTTGGCCTGACATGGAATGAAAATGCCTTTCACGGCCGGCTCTCAGCCTTTCCAGGCGACTGGCCCCCCTCTCAGGAATCGGTTTTATCTTGCGTACCCCAAGTTTTCACCTCCACCTAAAAACGATTGGCTTGCAGAACCAGACGTAAACATGCAAAAGGGTCGCAGCCGGACTAGTACTGAACGACGCCTGCCTTGCTCATTTTTACCACATAATTATAAATATTGCACTTGCCTTTCAGGGACGAGAGCGGCATAGACGAGTCACTGTATGGTGGTTTAGTTTGTACCGACTTCGCTAGTGTTTTTTATGTAGCCTCTTGTAAAACTAGGCAAATCTCCAGATTGAGGTGATGTACCCCCTGGAAGACCTCTGTGTACCTTGTGGGGTATTCGAACCCCTGGTTGAGAACCACTGTCCCGTTGTTGTTAAAAGCTCACCCCTGCAAGCAGCAGACTCACGCCCCTGCCTGAGGTAAATTATGCCAACAGAGGCCGTAGTGTAGACAGCGCTTCCACCGTAGACTAGCCCGTTGCTTATTTCGCAGGCGGGGCTTTCGACAGAGCAGGGCCTCTTCCTCTTTCAGTTATTATCACCTGCAGCTCGGAAACCAGCTGGGGCTGGGGGCAGGCGGCTAACGCAGAGGAGAGCGCTTCGAAAAGCGGGGGGAGGGAGTGTAGAAAGACGGATAGGGAGGTGGGGCTAAGGCTCTGAGAGCCCACAGCTTGACAGCTGATTTCTCACAGTTCCCCATAGCGACTGGGTTTGGCTTGAAAACGTCTCCCCCCCAAAGGGCTGCAGGGTTGGGATAATGGTCCAGAGGGGAGGGGGGTTTCTAAGGTTTCGGGGGCTCGAACGCGCCCCAAACGGATCGCACGGGGAGCCGTGATCTCCGCCAGCATCCCGGGGAAACGCTGGCTCTTTCATCCCTCGAGACCAGCGGTACAAGGCACTCGCCGGCTTGTGGCGTTTGAAGCTAAGCACCACCCACGGGTTGTGAGTGTGAGGCTCTTTGTACACTACAGCGCGTGTCGGTGTAACTTACGTCACGCGCGGGGGTTGAGCAGTTCAGCTGACGGGAGAGACCCCTCCCGTCAGGATAGAGCAGCGAGATGAGAGAGATTACGCCGCGGTGAGCTCTCAAGTGTAGGCGTGGGGCCCGGGGGAGCCGTCCGAACACGGCGTGTCTGGTGCACCAGCAGTCCTCAGCCTGTGGGGGAGGGGGGAGCTCCTCGTGGAAGTTTGGCTTCGGTTTAAGAGCGGGGATTGCAAAGGACACGAGCAGATTCATATCTTGTTCCAGAAAATTCACTGACAACCACCTTCGTTAGCGCGGGGTTAAGGTGGCCCGGGGCTGTCTCGTGCCCTTCCGGAATGCTCAGTTCAGCAAAACACAACCTCTGAAAACCAGGAAATACAGAGTTACGGTAAATGCTCGCATAACCTTAACTCTGCCCTCTTTGAGCGATGCCCCAGTGTCATGGGCGGCGGGTGGCATAGGCGGGGGAAGGCTGTGCCTCCCCAGACAGCCTGGCTTGGCCCCGCCCACGCTCCGCCCCCAGGCTCCCTCCGGGCTCCTCTGTGGCCGAGAGGCTGGGGCAGCTCTGGGGTCGGGGCTGGGGGTGTGCCGGCCATGCCACCCCCCCACCCAGTGGCTCCTGGGCTGGGGACGTGGTGGGGGAGGGGCCAGCGGCTGTGGGGGAGGTGCGCTCCTAGCTCTGGCAGGGGAGGAAGGAGGGGAGGGGCGGGGCCTCCGGCAGAGGGGGAGGGGACATGGGCTAGCCTCCCCCAGCGGTGCATTCGCTCATAACACGCACACTGACCCTCTGCCTTTGTGCCCTACTGACCCGGAGCACCCTACACCCGCCCTACACTCACGTAGTCTAGTCCACAGAACCACCCCCCACCCCCCCGCATACCATCACACCGCTGCCCAAGCTGCTCCAGCTAATCCCTCCCTGTCGCGAGGGGCTGTCTCCCCGGCGCGGCGCCTCCTGCTGCTCGTCTGGGGATTGGCTCTTTCCAGCGTATGCAGCGCCCTCTGCAGGCCGGTGTCTCGCCCGCCGCCGGCCCCGTGTCCCTCCCTGGACCCCGGTGCCCCTTTCCCTTGGGGTGCCGCCCCCTGGCAGTGCCCCTTTGTCGCTGGGCTCTGCCCACTGCAGTAACCCGCAGCTCTGGGTCACCCCTCCCCGGGGAACCCTCCATCCCCACCTTGCCTCAGTGGCTACTGCCACTCAGCACCTAGCCCCGCTCACGGGGGCAGCCTGCAGCCTGTAAAGCCCCGATTGAGCTGGCCACAGCTGTGGTCAGCCACCCCCACCACTGCTTTCCCAATCAGCCTAGTTTGGCTGTTTTAACCCCTGTTTTACTGGTGAGAGGCAGCCGCCCCCCTATGCTCCCTCCTTCAGCATAGCTACCCCTAGTACAGGGAATGCAGATCATTCCCAGTGGCTCTTGCCAGCCCCGGGTGGGGGCAGAGTTAAGGTTACGGGCACATTTGCCTTCCCTTTGTTTTTATTTTCCTGGTTTGCAGAAGTTCAGGTTTTGCTGAGCTCGACGTTCCGGAAGGTCACAAGCCTCGGGCAACTTTCCCTCTGTGTGTCTGCAGTCTTTTGAGGAGAAAGAAGCGTTATGAATAGGAGTTGGTCATTTAGGCAGGTGTAATGCTACTGCGGTTAATGAACCTAATGACACCCCCCAGCTCGCGCCTGGTGCTTTAGCTCAGCAAATTGCAAAGTGCTTCAGCAAGGAGGTAAATCGCTTTAGCCCCATATTACAGGTGGGGAAATTGAGGGACAAAGAGGTGAAGTGACTTGGGCGAGAGCACTTGGCAGCCAAGCCAGGACTGGACCCCGTGATTCCTGAGTCCCACGGGTCTCACTGCATGGCCACACAGTTGCTATGTGATTCCCATCCCCTCCGCACCCCACTCCCCCATTTTGTTGAGGGCAGTACCGGGTTTACAATGGCACTGGCACACCGGCTCCACACTCAGAAGGGGCCGTGGCACCTGGACTGTGACCCCCCCACACCTCCCACCGCCCATGCTGAGCCCCAAGGCTCCGCCCACATTCTACCTCTCTCCCTTGAGGCCCCGCCCACCACTCGCTCCTCTCCTCCCCCTCCCCCAGGGCCTCAGGGCGTAGTGTGGGCCAGGCCTTGAGGGGAAGAGGCCGAGCGGGGGGACAGGGTCTTGGGAGGGACCAGGGGATAAGGGGGAAGAGGCCAAACAGGGGCAGGGCCTCAGGGCGGGGCCTGGGCGGAGTGGGGTGCAGGCCCATAGTCTGGGTGCCTGGCCCCATAAAAGATTTATCTGGCGCTGCGTGGAGCGCTGGGGTTAATGGGCCTGCTTTGAAATGTTTGCAGTGTGAGGCTGCTAACAGGGCGGGTGGGAGGAACCTCAGACATGGGCCAGGTCCCGAATATTGTGTGAAATGAGTCATCGGTGGAGGAACCGAAATGGTCACCGGGTAGAGTCGAGCACGAGGGTTTATTACGCACCGCGCTGGCGGGGGGGCTCCGAGACACAGCAGAACAATCGATTACAGTGGATTATATAGGGTGCTCCCGGGTCCGAGTCCCGGGATAGGTTCTAGCAGCAAGATACGGGCAGCACAATGAGCCAGTCATCTAAAAGATTCACAATGGCTCCGCCCAGGGTGCAGCTTAACACCCAATATACTGCTACGCCACACGTGTTTTGCCTTAAACTGGTTTTTATTCAAAGGTAACGTTGAATCCTGATTTGGGTCCACAGGAACGAGGTAACTCTGCCGGCTGTCCAGCAGGTACCTTCCTGGGGGGTTATCGCCAAAAGTCATTACAAAGTACGTGGTGATAGGAATGGTTTACCCTTGTGCTTTTCAAAACTAGCCTTGGCCTCTAGGAAGTAGAATACATCTGTGAAGGGGGAGGATGGCGTATCTCATACTGATATGTTGGACCTCTCCCTAAACCAGGGCTGGGCAAACTACGGCCACATCCGGCCCATGGGACCATCCTGCCCGGCCCCTGAGCTCCCCACTGGGGAGGCTCCCTCCGGCCCCTGCCCCACCTTCCCCGGCCCCGGAGCCTCACCAGGGCTGCACACTCCGGCGGGGCAGTGTGTCTGCCTCCGCACGGCTTACAGACACGCTGCTCTGAGCATCATAGTAAGGGGGCTGGGGCCAGGGGGTTGGATAAGGGGGAGCTGGATGGGGCGGGAGTTCTGGGGGAGACAGACAGGGGACAGGGAACAGGGGGGGTTGGATACGGCATGGGAGTCCCGGGTGTCTGCCAAGGGGTGGGGGTGAATAGGGGCTGGGGCAGTCAGGGGACAAGGAGCAGGGGGGCTTAGATGAGGGCCCCAGGGGGTAGTTAGGGGCAGGGGATCTCTGGAGAGGGTGGTCAGGGGACAAGGAGCGGGGGGGGGGGTTGGATGGGTTTCTTAGGGGGGCAGTCAGAGGGCGAGAAGTGGGAGGGTCCAGATAGGGGGTGGGGCCAGGCTGTTTGGGGAGGCACAGCCTTCCCTACCCAGCCCGCCATACAATTTTGCAACCCCGATGTGGCCCTGATGCCAAAAAGTTTGCCCACCCGCCCTAAACTCTAGGTTGGTGTTTGAGGAAGGTGTTTGCTATCTTCTTCCTGCAGCAGGGAGTGGACATTGAGGGCCCCGGCAATGCTCTGTGTGTCTGTAACTTCTGATAACGACACCAATTACCGCTCCCCATTTGGAGTTTTACTGACTTTGCTTATCTAGTAACGAGGCACCGGTGTCTCTCGGTTATCCAGGTTTTCTTAGCCCTTCTTGTCCGTAGTGGGCGAGGCCCACGGCCTTAAACCAAGCCGTGGAATTTGGGGCCGATGGAAAAAGTTTTTAACTGAAACTGTGGTTAAGATTTGACATACCCCTTAAATGGCTCATGGCCCTTTGCTGTATCCAGATCGGCAGCCCGGGATAATGCTGGAAGCCGCAAGGTTTGGGGACAGGCGGCCCCCTCGGAAACTTCTCACTCAGATGACCCCAAATTTGGCTCACTAACTCTACCCAGCACCTCCACGGGGCGCACCGGATTTCAAACCAGTGCGAGTCAGTATGTGGATTTTAGATCAGTGGTTCTCAACCAGTGGTACACAGAGGTCTTTTGCGGGGGGTACATCAACTCCTCTAGATAGTTGCCTAGTTTTATAGCAGGCTACAAAACAAGCACTAGGAAATTTACAAACTAAAATTTCATACAGGCAACAACTTGTTTCTACTGCTCTGAGTACTATACACTGAATGTAAGTACGCTATATATCCCCCCATTGATTTATTTCATAATTACCGGGTACACATGAGAACGGCAGCAGTTGTTCGGTACTAGTGAGGTTGGGACATGTTTGTGTTGTTGTGTGTGGTTGTGGAAAGAAGTCGTTTCGAAGTGAGGTGTAACGTGGGGGGTGCGCGAGACAAATCGGACTCCTGAGAGGCGTGCGGTGGTCTGGAAATGTTTTGGAGCACTGGGGAAAGTCAACCGGCAAACAGAAAGGCGTTCTCAGCCTCCGCGTTAGCACCGTGTGCTCCCGCTGCTGGTTCCTTCTGAGTGCGATTGAACAAAGCAATTGGCCGGGACTCTCGCCGCGGGCGGGCTGGGACGGGGGCTGACATCAGCGATCCCCCCTGTCGCAGAGAGCCCAGTTCTCAGGACACATCATCCACGCCCGGTAACTGACCACAGAACGACTGTCAGCGGCCTGCGGGAACCGAGCCGGTCTGCACCAGTGATCAGTGTCACCCCTGGAGTCCCAGGGAGAGGAGACCGGACCGAAATGTCAATTTCTAGGGACACGGCCCCATTGGGGGCACGTAGGAGCCAGCAGAGGGCTAGAGTTGATAGCCAAGGAGCTGCGCTGTGGTCCCTGATGTCCACGCTCTACCCACAACTTCCTCAGTCACAAGGGAAATTCCTGCCCAAAGGCTTTGCTAAGGCAGAGTTCTGGTTACCCTCATGCCCTTCCCAGAAGTGGAGAGCAGCTAAGTGTCACCCTCTGCCAATGGGACACGTGGCAGTAAGGGACGCCCCCCCTGGAATGCAACCTTAACTCTGCCCCCGTGGAGCGAGGCCCCAACCTGCTCCCGGCAGACGTGGTGCCGCTCTCCTCCCAGCCGGGGCGGAGCCTGGGGGGGACACAGAGTGCGTCCAGGGCAGGCGTAGTGAACAGCAGCTGGCTTTGCCCGGCCTGAGTCCGACCACTTCGCCTGCTCTGTGCAGGCCACCAGCTGCCCCAACCTGTGGAGCCGCTGGGAGCTCCCCTGCTCCCTTGCCGTGCAGGGCCACGGATCTTCTCATCCCCACAGCAAGGAGGGGCAGCTGCGTTCCCCTCCCTTCCCCAACCACAGAGATCCGCCCAGGAACAAGGGGGCCCCCAATCACCCTGGGGACAGATGTCCCTCTCCTCCTATCAGGGCACAGAGCTACTCCCTGGGGGCGGTCCCAGCGGCCTAATGGCTACACCATTGGCTTCCTAAGCCAACGATTGTGGGTTCAAGTCCCATCTGGGGTGAAAAATTACCATGGCTGGAGCCTACTCACAGGCTGGGGTGTTCTGGCTTTTCCCTCCAGGGTGTGCTGCCCCTTGGGGAATAGGACACGGGGCCTTTCACCTCTCGAGTGCCGGGTTCAAGGGGGGGTGCCGGGCAGGGTTGTGGCCGAAAGCCATTCCGAGCTGACCCTGGTTCCCCGTGCGAGGTGAGTTTGTTGGGTCTCAGCACAACTTCCCCGCTTGCTCGCTGAGGAATACAGAGCCTGACCTGGGGGTGGGGGCTACCTATGGGGGGGGAGCCCTCCCTGCCCCCCCTCCCCCAGCGAGCGGGGAGCTCTTCTGGCAGCTAGCTGCACTCTGCCTGCGACAGGAGGCAAGCAGGGTGGAGAGGTGTCAAATGACAGCGGGGGGCCAGGCCGGGAGTGGGGCTGGCCTCAGCCCACAAGTCACAAACCACACGGCGCAGATGACATAACCGGAGCACGGCTCTTGTGCCAGAGAGCGTGTGAAAGGCAGGGCGGGGGGTGGCAGCTGGGCGTGGCCTCGACGAGGGATGAAGGGGGTCAGAGGGCAGGGCTGGGGGGGGGGGCCTAGCGGCGTCCCCACGCTGGAGGGGGAGGTGGCCGGGCAGAAGGATCTGACTCAGTTTCCTTCAATCCCCCTGCAGGGCCAGCCCCCACCCTGGGGTACAACATTGACACCGTCCCCCAGAAGGTGCTGGCCTCCAATGTGAGTAGGACTTTCGGGTACCAGGTGCTGCAGGTCAAAGATGAAAGGTAAGAGACTCCCCCCCCCCCCGACACACACACCCCACATTGCAAGAGAGACCCGGGGCTAGAGGGGGCCGGGAATCAGGACTCCTGGGTTCTATCCCCGGCTCTGGGAGGGCAAAGGGGCAGGGAGTCAGGACTCCTGGATTCTCTCCTGGGTGCTGGGGGGAGAAGTGGGATCTAGTGGGTTAGAGCAGGTGGGGCTGATTGTCAGGATGCCTGGGTTCTGTCCCCAGCTCTGGGAGGACAGTGGGGCAGGGAGTCAGGACTCCTGGGTTCTCTCCTGGATGCTGGTGGGAAGGGGCGGGGGCAAATTGGGATCTAGTGGGTTAGAGCAGGTGGGGCAAGGAGTCAGGACTCCTGGGTTCTCTCCTGGATGCTGGGGGGGGGGGGAGAATTGGGATCTCTAGTGGATTAGAGCAGGTGGGGCAGGGAGTCAGGACCCCTGGGTTCTCTCCTGGATGCTGGGGGGGGGGGAGAATTGGGATCTCTAGTGGATTAGAGCAGGTGGGGCAGGGAGTCAGGACCCCTGGGTTCTCTCCTGGATGCTGGGGGGCTGGGGGGGGGGAATTGGGATCTAGTGGGTTAGCTTAGGTGGGGCTGGTTGTCAGGACGCCTGGGTTCTGTTCTCAGCTCTAGGAGGCCAGTGGGGTTTCAGCGTCAAGGACTGTCAGGCCCCTGCCGGCTCTCTCCCAGTGGGGTCCCCCCGGGCCTGTGTCTGGTCCCTCCGGGGTCATGCACAGACCATGATGCTGACTCCCTCTTCCCCTTTCACTGCGCACTGCCCCCGCGGGGGCTCATTGGGAAGTGAGAGTAGGGCGGGGGTGGGGGACAGTACTGGGGTGGGGTGAAGGACGAACTGGAAGGCAGGAAGGGCGGGGGGGGGGCTCGTCACATGTTAGAGCAGGGAGGGGGTTGGGAGTCAGGATGCCTGGGTTCCAGCCTCCCCCTGGGTGGGGTCCCTGGCAATTTCCCACCCCCGGCGTCTGATCTGCCTGGTTTTACAGTATCGTCGTGGGAGCGCCCGGGGACCCGAACTCCACAGGGCAGCTGTACCGGTGTGACATGAAGACAGGCGCCTGCCAGGCCGTCCAACTGCCGGGTGGGTCCGGGGGGAGATCAGGGGGGGGACAGGGGGCACTGGACAGGGCGAAGCGTTGACCCCTTTTCCCTCCCCTTGCAGCGAGCGCTCAAATGGCGCATCTCGGGATGTCCCTGGCGAGCGATGGCACCGACGCCCGGCTGATGGTGAGTGGGGGGGGGAGGCACCATCTCCTCTCTGCCGGCCCCTCTTGGATTCGCCTGCTGTTGGGCCCAGACCCGGAGCCCCAGGCCCGTCCCCCTCGGGTTTGGCTCAGGCATAGACAGGCTGATTTCCCGCATCCCAGACCGGGCTGGTAACTGCCCTGCTCCGTGCCCCCCATAGGCCTGCGGCTCCGGGCTGAACCGAACGTGTGATGGGAACCTGTACCTGAGCGGGGTCTGCTACCTCTTCGAGGGACCCTTGGCGATGCCCAAGGAGATGAGCCCAGGATTTGAAGGTAAGGAACCGAGAAACTCGAAGCACTAAGACCCCATCGCCTTCCCACAGAGCCCAGGAGTCCTGGCTCCCCGCTCCGACCCACCAGACCCCACCCCCCTCCGAGAGCTGGGGAGAGAACCCAGGAGTCCTGGCTCCCCGCTCCGACCCACCGGACCCCACCCCCCTCCGAGAGCCGGGGAGAGAACCCAGGAGTCCTGGCTCCCCGCTCCGACCCACCAAACCCCACTCCCCTCCGAGAGCTGGGGAGAGAACCCAGGAGTCCCTGCTCAGACCCACCAGACCCCACTCCCCTCCGAGAGCCGGGGAGAGAACCCAGGAGTCCTGGCTCTACCCCCTCCCCCACACACTCCAACCCTCTCTGGTGGTTCCCCGCAGAATGCCTGAAGGGGAATGTGGATCTGGTGTTTCTCTTCGATGGCTCGGCCAGCATGAACTCGGACCAGTTCATGGCCATCAAGGAATTCATGATCGACGTGATGGAGAAGCTGGGAAACAGCACGATACACGTATGAGGGTGACTCCTGCCCTGCCTGGTGCCAGGGGGCGCCGCCCTACAAACACTGACTGGGCCCCATCTCCCCAGACGGGTGCTACAGGACTCTGCCTTCCATACCCCAGCCGTGCCCCATCTCCCACCTTGCCACTAGGGGGCGCTGTGTGTGTGTGTGGGGGGGGGTCTGGCCATGCCCCATCTCCTAGCTTGCCATTAGGGGGCGCTGTGTGTGTGTGTGGGGGGGGGGTTCTGGCCATGCCCCATCTCCCACCTTGCCACTAGGGGGCGCTGTGTGTGGGGGGGGGGGTTCTGGCCATGCCCCATCTCCCAGCTTGCCACTAGGGGGCGCTGTGTGTGGGGGGGGTTCTGGCCATGCCCCATCTCCCAGCTTGCCACTAGGGGGCGCTGTGTGTGTGTGGGGGGGGGGTTCTGGCCATGCCCCATCTCCCAGCTTGCCACTAGGGGGCGCTGTGTGTGGGGGGGGTTCTGGCCATGCCCCATCTCCCACCTTGCCACTAGGGGGCGCTGTGTGTGGGGGGGGGGGTTCTGGCCATGCCCCATCTCCCACCTTGCCACTAGGGGGCTCTGTGTGTGTGTGGGGGGGGTTGTCCATGCCCCACCTCCCAGCTTGCCACTAGGGGGCGCTGTACAGCAGGGACCCCCCCAGCCCTGCCCTGTCTCCCGCGTGGCGCTGGAGGGTGGTGGTGACGGCGGGGTGGGGGGAGGTGGGGGGTACTGTTCTGACAGCCCCTCTTTCCCACCAGTTTGCTGCGGTGCAGTTTTCCTTGGACGTGAGGATAGAATTTGACTTTAACCATTACAAACGAAACCGAAACCCCCGGGAACTCCTGAAGAATGTGACGCACATGAACAGCCTGACCCACACCTTCAAAGCCATCAACTACGTCATGTGAGTAACCAGGGGCGGGAGGGAGAGATGGACCCATGATAACCAGCCCCCCCCCCCCACGCCCCACCCCAGAGGTGGCTGCATCTCAGTGCTGGGGGAGGGATCCTTGTAGAAACGGCTCCCGTGCCCAGTTCTGGACGTGGCTCCTTCTGAGGTCGTCTGCCCCTTTTCCCCGTGTCCTGCAGAAAAGAGGTTTTTACCCCAGAGTGTGGCGCCCGGGAAGACGTGGCGCGAGTGATGATCATTATCACGGACGGGGACCCCTCTGACGATGGAACCGTGATCGCTGACAATAAGAATATTATTCGCTACATCATTGGGGTAAGGAACCCAGGCCCCGCACTGCTCTAAACCATTAGACCCCACGCCCGTCCCCAGCCAGAGCTGAGGAAAGAACCCAGGTGTCCGGGCCCATTGGGACTGACACGGGCTCCAACCTCTTCTCTCGCTCTCTCCAGATTGGCAATAACTTTGCCCAGAACCACTCCCAGCTGACACAGTTCGCCTCCGAGCCCACGAGCCAGTTTGTCAAGGTGCTGGACAGCTTTGAAAAGCTCAAAGGCCTCTTCAGTGAGCTGCAGGCCAAGATCTACGCCATCGAAGGTACCGGCGCCCCCTGGGGTGTGGCCAGGAGTGGGGAGGACACGGCTTGGCAGCACCCCCCAGCGCATGCACTGGACATGCGCAACTCCCTAGCGCCCCCTGGTGCATGCACTGCACATGCGCAACTCCCTAGCGCCCCCTGGTGCATGCACTGCACATGCGCAACTCCCTAGCGCCCCCTGGTGCATGCACTGCACATGCGCAACTCCCTAGCGCCCCCTGGTGCATGCACTGCACATGCGCAACTCCCTAGCGCCCCCTGGTGCATGCACTGCACATGCGCAACTCCCTAGCGCCCCCTGGTGCATGCACTGCACATGCGCAACTCCCTAGCGCCCCCTGGTGCATGCACTGCACATGCGCAACTCCCTAGCGCCCCCTGGTGCATGCACTGCACATGCGCAACTCCCTAGCGCCCCCTGGTGCATGCACTGGACATGCACAACTCCCTAGCGCCCCCTGGTGCATGCACTGGACATGCACAACTCCCTAGCGCCCCCTGGTGCATGCACTGCACATGCGCAACTCCCTAGCGCCCCTGGTGCATGCACTGGACATGCACAACTCCCTAGCCCCCCCCCCCGGTGCATGCACTGGACATGCGCAACTCCCTAGTGTGAAGGGAAAAGGTGATGCTGGGATGTAACCTGACCCCAGCCCGGTTATGGGAAGCTGGATGTCTGTGTGTTTCTAACAAAGGCTTGGGGGGAGGGGAGGCAGGAAGGAGGCAGGGAAACAGTTTGGCTGGGCTTTTGATCAGGGTACTAGGGAGAAAGAAGACTGGGAGCAAGGCTGGGAGCCCAAAACCCTGGGCCTCATCTTCCGACCCCCCAGAAAGGCCTGACTGAGGGGTCCTGTCTAGACTAAGAAGCTCTGAGTTGGATTGTGTTCCTGTCATCTCAAATAAACCTTCTAATCTACTGGCTGCCTGAGAGTCTCTGTGAATCCCAGGAAGCGGGGGTGCAGGGACCGGACTCCCCACACTCCGTGACACCTAGTGCCCCCTGGTGCATGCAGTGGACATGCGCAACTCCCTAGCGCCCCCTGGTGCATGCAGTGGACATGCGCAGCAGCCCAGAACACACACTGGACCCAGAACTCAGCAGTTCCCCTCGGGATGAAAAGCTGAGGCAATACTCAGAACTCAGGCTCCTGACTCTCCACCTCCCCACTTCTCTAACCCACTAGACCCTCCCCCCCCCCCGCCCTTCCCAGAGCCTGGGATAGGACCAGCCTCCCAGCCTCCCCACCCCCTGCTCTAACCGTTCCGTCTGTTAGCTGTCACCGAGATGCAGCTGTCTCTGGGGTGAGGCGTGGGGGGCTCTGTCAGGATTGCCTCCCCACTTTGAACTCTCAGGTACAGATGTGGGGACCTGCACGAAAAAAAGAAAGAGCCCCCTAAGCTTATTTTACCAGCTTAGGTTAACTTTTCCCCCAGAGCACAAACTTCTCCTGTGTCTGGAACTAACAGCTGCCACCACCAAGTAAAGAAGCACCCCCAAAACTAGGGGGGTTGGGCTACTTGGAGCCCCCCCTTCCCTTTCTCAGACCCCTCTCCAACCTATCATCCCCCCTTGAGGGGGGAAAAACTCACTTTTCCTGTGAGACTTTTCCTGATTCAAAGCCTGAATCTACACAATGGAAAACAAGCAGTCCAATTCTTAAAAGAAAGATTTTAATTAAAGAAAAAAGAAAGGAATAAATCCCTTGTAGAACATCAATAGGAAAACACTACAATTTACCAACCAAAGCCTCAGGGCGACAAACCCCCCCTTAGGAATTTCTGCTGTGATTTAAAGTTATAGGTTTAAGATTAGCAGCTGTGTTAGTCTGTATCCGTAAATAAGACAAGGAAGACTTTGTAGCACCTTAGAGACTAACCAGTTTATTTCAGCATAAGCTTTTGTGGGTTATAGCCCACTTCATCGGATGCATAGAATGGAACAGAAGTAAGATGCATTTATACACACAGAAAGCAAAAAAAAAGTTGTACATTAGCATATCAATTCTAAGAAGCTGTTTAATCTGGATGGGCCTATTATCAGCAGGAGAAAAAAATACCTTTTGAAATGGATCTCTGTGTCTGGAAGGATTTAACACCTATTGAAGGTAAATTAACTAGGGAAATGCAATCAATTAGTGTAATGAGAGAACCATTCGCAAGTTATCTCCTGCCAGACACAGACACAGTCCCTTATAGGTAAACAGTAATTCTAGTATCAGAGGGGTAGCCCCGTTAGTCTGGATCTGCAAAAGCGACAGAGTCTTGTGGCACCTTATAGACTAACAGATCTTAGGGATCGTGAGCTTTCGTGGGTGAAGACCCACTTCATGTGATGAAAGTAATTCTAGGTTACGTTATACTTAGGGCAGGCTCTTCCTACGGGGTCACTGCTCTGAGCTCCCACCCGGGGTCCTGCTCTGAGCTCCCACCCCTCTCTGTCTTGCAGGTACCAGTAGCCGCAGCTCCTTCCACCTGGAGCTCTCCTCCAGCGGATTCAGTGTGGACCTGGCCAAGGTGAGCCCCCAGGAGGGGGCCTGGGCTATAGTGGTTTGGGATGGGGGAGGGGTCTGAGCGAGTGAGGTTCAGGAGGCTGGGAGAGGGGCCAGGGCTGTGGGGGTTCAGAGGTGGGGGGGCTTTTGGGAGCTTGGGGGGATTGGGGGGAATTCTAGGCTATGGGGGGGGGTTGGGGAGGGGCCTGGAATGAGCTGGGACTACATGAGGGGGGTCCTGGGCCATGGGGGTCCAGAGGGGTCATGGAGGGGCCAGGACTATTGGAGTTCAGGAAGGGAGGGACCTGGACTATGGGGGGGCTGGGCTATGGGAGTTTGGGGGTGGTCAGGGAAGGACCCAGACAGGGGAGTTGAGGGGCTCCCCTGTCCCTCTGCCCTCCCCTTTGCCCCACGGTGTGTCTCTCGCCCCCTGCAGGACCGGGTGGTGCTGGGGGCCGTGGGGGCAGACGATTGGGCGGGGGGCCTGATTGAGCTGCGGGGCGACTCGGCGTCGGAGACCTTCATCGGGAGCCCCTCGGCCAGCGAGCAGCTAAAGGACGCCTACCTGGGTACGTTCCCCCCAGTGCCTCCCAGCCGGCCCCAGCACCCCCCATCTGTGGGCTGGGGGCCATTTATGCAAGGATCTGAAATGCAGCTGCCTCTGGGGTGGGGTGGGGTGGGGTGGGGGCCTCTGCAGCTGGGTGGCTCTCCAGCTACTGAAGCTTTGGAGGGCTGACCGGGGCACACCCTGGCACCGCTCTCCCCCTCCACGGGCCGGGCGAGAGAGGACGCCCATCCCCCTCTCATCCCGAACCATTTCCTGCCCCCCCCCCCCCAGGCTACGCGGTGAAATCCCTGCAGCACCAGAACAGAACGCTCTACGCCGCGGGAGCCCCCCGCTACCAGCACGTCGGGATGGTCGTCGTGTTTGAGATAGACCCCGGCAGCGCCAACTGGACAGACACTCAACACCTCCTGGGCCAGCAGGTGAGAACGGGGAGCCGTGCTGCAGGGAGTGGGGGGCTCAGCAGGGGGCGCCGTGCTGCAGGGAGGGGCCGGGGGGATCAGCAGGGGGCGCTGTGCTGCAGGGGGACAGGTGGGGGGCTCAGCAGGGGGCGTCGTGCTGCAGGGGAAGGTGGGGGGCTCGTCAGGGAGTGGGGGGGTCTAGTGAGGGGGCGCCGTGCTGCAGGGAGGGGCGGGGGCCCATCAGGGAGTGGGGAGGGGCTAGTGAGGGGGCGCCGTGCTGCAGGGAGGGGGCGGGGGGCTCAGCAGGGGGCGTCATGCTGCAGGGAGGGGGCGGGGGGCTCAGCAGGGGGCGCCGTGCTGCAGGGAGGGGCGGGGGGCTCAGCAGGGGGCGCCGTGCTGCAGGGAGGGGCGGGGGCCCATCAGGGAGTGGGGAGGGGCTAGTGAGGGGGCGCCGTGCTGCAGGGAGGGGGAGGGGGGCTCGTCAGGGAGTGGGGAGGGGCTAGTGAGGGGGCGTGTGCTGCTGGGTGCCGTGTGAGGCTCACTAGGGGGCGCTGTGGTTGCTCCCCACCTCTCTGACCCCCACCCCGCTTTGGCTGGCAGATCGGCTCCTATTTCGGGTCCGTTCTGTGCTCTGTGGACGTGGACGGGGATGGGGACACGGACCTGCTCCTCGTGGGGGCCCCCCTGTACTATGAGGAGAGGAGTGGGGGCAGGGTCCACATCTATCGCTGGGAGCAGGTGAGTAAGGGGGGCACAGGCGGCACCGTGGGGACCCTGGGGCTAGGAGTGCAGAGGATGTGGGGGGGTGTCTCCAGCAGGGGGGTCTCCCTAGGGGGTTCCCAGGGCAGTGCTGGGGGGGGGGGGACGCTGACTTGGTATCTAACCTTTCCCCCCTCGGTCCCCAGGCCAGGCTCACCAGCGCCGCGGAGCTCCAGGGAGCCCCGGGGAACCCCCTGGGCCGCTTCGGGGCAGCCATCACCGCCCTGGCCGACCTGAACGGGGACGGCTGGGCCGACGTCGCCGTGGGGGCGCCGCTGGAGAGCGAGGAGCGGGGCGTTGTCTACATATACAACGGCCACCAGAGGGAGCTCAGCACACACTACAGCCAGGTCAGGAGAGACCGTAGGGGGCGCTGTGCTCCATGTCCCAGCCTGGCACTAGGGGGCGCTCTGCCACGGAGGGGTCCCAGTCATGTCCCGTCTCCCAGCCTGGCTCTAGGGGGCGCTCTTCCATGGGGAGTCCTGACCACGTCCCATCTCCAGTCACTGTGGGGACCCCATGCTGCAGGAATCCAGCGTTCACGTTCTCATACTGTCGTGATTTCCCCCCGCTCCCTGTTCCACAGAGAATCGAGGGCGCAGCGCTCTCTCCGGCTGTGAAGTACTTCGGCCAAGCCATTCACGGACAGATGGACCTCAGCGGGGACGGACTCCCGGACCTCACCGTGGGGGCTCTAGGAAAGGTGTTTCTGCTGAGGTGAAGCTGTTTCCCGGACTCCTGGGTTCTCTTCCGAGAGAGTGGGACATGGGGCCTTTCCCCTCTCGGTTGACACTGTCCGTTGTGTCCCCAGGTCCCGGCCCATCCTGACTGTGGTCCCCACCATGTTGTTCTTGCCGAAGGAAATCCCGGTCAAGCAGGTGGAGTGTTCGGGGAGCGTTTCCTCCCTCCTGGGTGTTCAGAGCAACCTCACCGTCTGCTTCAATGCCAGCTCAGCCACCAGGCGCTACCAAGGTCAGCGACGGGGGCCGAGCCACGTCCTCTAAAACCCCTGGGAGCCCACTCCTCCCCCAGAGCGGGAGCTGGAACCCAGGAGTCCTGGCTCCCAGCTCTTCCTCCGCCCTTTATGCATTTCCCCGCATCTCTCTCTCCCCGCCAGCGCCTCTCTCTGCCACCCTCACCTACCGGCTGGAGATCGACGCCAATCGCATGAGGAACCGAGGGGTGTTCGGGGACGGGCAGAGGAACACGTCTGGGAGCCTGCAAATCTCGGAGGGGGAGCGCTGCAAAACAGAGACCATCCACATCTCAGTAAGCCCCCGCCGCGGGAACTGCCTAACCCACGGGGGGGGGGGGGGGTAACGGTGCGGCTGCCTCGGGAGCGGGTCACGGTGGCTGTTGATACCAGGGATCCCTTGTGTGGGTGGGGTCCAGGGGTTGGTTCTCCGGGGATCCCTTGCCCGGCGCTGGGCTGCAGCAGGCTCTGGGGTGGAGCGCGGGGGGTGTTGACAGCGAGATCGCTCTCCGTCCAGAACTGCATTGAGGATTACGTCACCGCGATCAAGATCTCCCTGCACTTCGCCCTCCAAGAGGACAGTGGCCCCCCCGGGACCCCGCGCCCGGCGCTGAACCCCTTGTACAACTCGTCAGTGACCGAGGTGAGGGGAGCTCGGACCGGCATCGCCCGGCTGGGCTGGGCTCCGGGGCGGGTCTGGGAGGGGGCCAGCCCAGTCCAGCCGAGCTGGGAGTAACTCTTGGGCTCTGGTCTCTCCCGCAGATCCCCTTCGAGAAGAACTGTGGGGAGGATGGAGTGTGCAACGCCGACCTGCAAATCCGCTTCCACCAGCACACGTACAGCAGGGGGCGCTGTGCGGCAGGGGGACAAGCGGGGGGCTCAGCAGGGGGCGCTGTGCTGCAGGGGGTGGGGGGCTCAGCAGGGGGCGCTGTGCTGCAGGGGGTGGGGGGCTCAGCAGGGGGCGCTGTGCTGCAGGGAGGGGGCGGGGTGCTCTGCAGGGGGCGCTGTGCTGCAGGGGGTGGGCGGGGGGCTCAGCAGGGGGCGCTGTGCTGCAGGGGGCGGGCGGGGGGCTCAGCAGGGGGCGCTGTGCTGCAGGGGGCGGGCGGGAGGCTCAGCAGGGGGCGCTGTGCTGCAGGGGGGACAGGCGGGGGGCTCAGCAGGGGGCGCTGTGCTGCAGGGGGTGAGGGGGCTCAGCAGGGGGCGCTGTGCTGCAGGGGGGACAGGCGGGGGGCTCTGCAGGGGGCGCTGTGCTGCAGGGGGCGCTCTCCCCCTTCAGTCCTTGATGACCCCAATGCCCCACATCAGAGCTTTCCCCTAATACTTCCCCCTTCCCCCATGCCTCTGTTAACCCTTTAAAATCACAATGGAGGGACTGAGACCGACTCCGCCCTCCGCCCCAGCTCTCCCAGCCCACCCCAGCTGCTTCTCCCTCCACCTCCCAATGGCTCCTCCCCCCCCACCCCCCACCACCAGGGGCGGCAAATCCAATCATGGCCGGGAGTCGAGTCTGCTCCCATGTACCACCCATTGCCCGGACACCTGGGTCCTTTGCAGTCCCCTTTGGTGCCCGGTGTGGGGAGTTGCTGCTAACCGGGTCTCTCCCCCCTGCCCTCTTCCCCTAGGTCGCAGCAGCTGCTGGTGTCGCCCTCCACCCGGCTGCAGGTGGTACTGGAGCTGCTCAACCGCGGGGAAGACGCCTACCACACCGTGGTGCACCTGCCCCACCTGCCGGGCCTGTCCTTCCGCAAGGCCTCGGTGCTGGAGGTAGGAAGGGGCTCAGGCTCTCAGCAGACTCAGGCAGACGCCCCGCACTGGGGACAGCTTGAACCCGGGCCAGTCTCAGGGCGGCCTGGTTGCCTCACGGGGCGGGCAACGGGCCCTGGGGCCTTTCACCTCTAGGGTACCAGCCCCGACCTGGCCCCAGGGTGTCCGGGGACCGGCTGTCTCAGGGGGGGTCTCGTCTCACAAGCACCACCGGCCAGCATTGCCCCCCCCTTACCCATCATTGGTGTGTCCCCCCCAGTCCAGCATCCAGGCCAGGGTGAGCTGCAATGGCCTGGAGACTCCGGACACGACCTCCAGGAACCTCTCCTGTAACGTCGGCCACCCGATCTACTGGGGGGACAGCCGGGTGAGTCACTGTCACCCCCTGGGGGCTAGGGAGCGGGGGGGGTGCTCAGCAGGGGGCGCTGTGCTTTGGGGAGCGGGGGGGTGCTCACCAGGGGGGGCTTCAGTAGGGGGGGCTTAGCGGGGGGGGGTCGGTGAGGTCTCAGCAGGGGGCGCTGTGCTGTGGGGGGCTCAGCAGGGGGGCTCAGCACAGGGGTCATCAGGAGGTGCTGTGGGGAGCGGGGGTCTCAGCGGGGGGTATCGGTGGGGGGTCTCAGCGGGGGGTATCGGTGGGGGGTCTCAGCGGGGGTCTCAGCGGGGGGTATCGGTGGGGGGTCTCAGCGGGGGTCTCAGCGGGGGGTATCGGTGGGGGGTCTCAGCGGGGGGTATCGGTGGGGGGTCTCAGCGGGGGTCTCAGCGGGGGGGTCTCAGTGGGGGTCTCAGCGGGGGTCTGAGCGGGGGGTATCGGTGGGGGGTCTCAGCGGGGGGTATCGGTGGGGGTCTCAGCGGGGGTCTCAGTGGGGGTCTCAGCGGGGGGGTCTGAGCGGGCGGGTTGGGGGGGTCTGACCTGGGGGGCGCTCTCCCCCCGCAGTCAGCGCTGACTCTGGTCCGTCTGGCCCTGCGCAGGTTCTGCTCCAGCTGCTGTTCGACGTTCTCACCAACAGCTCCTGGGGGGACTGGCTGGCGCTGGACGTGGAGGCCCGGAGGTGGGAGCGGAGCTCTGGACGAGCCCCCGATAACCGGGAGCGAGCGGCCGCTGGGCCACCCCATGGGGCCTGGCTGAATAGGCCACAGCCCCACAGCACGGGCCTCAGCCCCACAGCGCGGGCCTCAGCCCCCCTCCCAGCAGCACGGGCCTCAGCCCCACAGCGCGGACTACAGCCCCCTTGCTTGGACACTGAGTGGGGGGGGTCGTGTCCTGTGTCACGGGGAGATTAGTTGTTCCTCAGCTTGTACTGCCTGGAGCGAGCTGGGTGGTGTCCTTGCACCCTGACCCAGAAGTGGCTGCATCTCAGTGCCGGGCGAGGGATCCCCGTATAAACAGCCCCCACGCCTCTCCCCAGAGACAGTCACATCTCAGCGCCGGGCGAGGGATCCCCGTATAAACAGCCCCCACGCCTCTCCCCAGAGACAGTCGCATCTCAGCGCCGGGCGAGGGATCCCCGTATAAACAGCCCCCACGCCTCGCCCCAGAGACAGTCGCATCTCAGCGCCGGGCGAGGGATCCCCGTATAACCAGCCCCCACGCCTCGCCCCAGAGACAGTCGCATCTCAGCGCCGGGCGAGGGATCCCCGTATAACCAGCCCCCACGCCTCTCCCCAGAGACAGTCGCATCTCAGCGCCGGGCGAGGGATCCCTGTATAAACAGCCCCCACGCCTCTCCCCAGAGACAGTCGCATCTCAGCGCCGGGCGAGGGATCCCCGTATAAACAGCCCCCACGCCTCTCCCCAGAGACAGTCGCATCTCAGCGCCGGGCGAGGGATCCCCGTATAAACAGCCCCCACGCCTCTCCCCAGAGACAGTCGCATCTCAGCGCCGGGCGAGGGATCCCCGTATAAACAGCCCCCACGCCTCTCCCCAGAGACAGTCACATCTCAGCGCCAGGCGAGGGATCCCCGTATAAACAGCCCCCACGCCTCTCCCCAGAGACAGTCACATCTCAGCGCCGGGCGAGGGATCCCCGTATAAACAGCCCCCACGCCTCTCCCCAGAGACAGTCGCATCTCAGCGCCGGGCGAGGGATCCCCGTATAAACAGCCCCCACGCCTCTCCCCAGAGACAGTCGCATCTCAGCGCCGGGCAAGGGATCCCCGTATAACCAGCCCCCACGCCTCTCCCCAGAGACAGTCGCATCTCAGCGCCGGGCGAGGGATCCCCGTATAAACAGCCCCCACGCCTCGCCCCAGAGACAGTCGCATCTCAGCGCCGGGAGAGGGATCCCCGTATAACCAGCCCCCCACGCCTCTCCCCAGAGACAGTCGCATCTCAGCGCCGGGCGAGGGATCCCCGTATAACCAGCCCCCCACGCCTCTCCCCAGAGACAGTCGCATCTCAGCGCCGGGCGAGGGATCCCCGTATAAACAGCCCCCACGCCTCTCCCCAGAGACAGTCGCATCTCAGCGCCGGGCGAGGGATCCCCGTATAACCAGCCCCCACGCCTCTCCCCAGAGACAGTCGCATCTCAGCGCCGGGCGAGGGATCCCCGTATAACCAGCCCTCACACCTCTCCCCAGAGACAGTCACATCTCAGCGCCGGGCGAGGGATCCCCGTATAACCAGCCCCCACGCCTCTCCCCAGAGACAGTCGCATCTCAGCACCGGGCGAGGGATCCCCGTATAACCAGCCCCCACGCCTCTCCCCAGAGACAGTCACATCTCAGCACCGGGCGAGGGATCCCCGTATAAACAGCCCCCACGCCTCTCCCCAGAGATAGTCACATCTCAGCGCCGGGCGAGGGATCCCCGTATAAACAGCCCCCACGCCTCTCCCCAGAGACAGTCACATCTCAGCGCCGGGCGAGGGATCCCCGTATAACCAGCCCCCACGCCTCTCCCCAGAGACAGTCGCATCTCAGCGCCGGGCGAGGGATCCCTGTATAAACAGCCCCCACGCCTCGCCCCAGAGACAGTCGCATCTCAGCGCCGGGCGAGGGATCCCTGTATAAACAGCCCCCACGCCTCACCCCAGAGACGGTCGCATCTCAGCGCCGGGCGAGGGATGGAACGTGTAATGCAGTTGGGGATGTCTGTGGTTTAAGGTGCAATAAATATCAGTGCCTGCCAGGAAGATGTCGCTGGCGTTTGGGGGGGGGGGAGCCCAGCCCCCATTCGGGCCTGGGGGTGGCTGCAGAGGGCTGTAACGTGTTTCCTACTTGTCCATCCGCCTCCCCACAGTGACAATGAGATGAATGGGACCCTGGCGGATAACAGCCACGCTCTGTGGATCCCAGTCCTATACCCCATAAACATCATCACCAAGGGGTAAGTCTCACACCCCCTCGCCCCTCCCAGAGCTGGGCTAGAACCCAGGAGTCCTGGCTCCCCAAGCTCCCTCTCCCCTCTCTGCGCCCCCTGACCTGTGGGTCGGTGCCCGGCCCGCTCACCACTGTTCTTCCCCATCGCAGCGCGGACGGGTCCACCCAGTACGTCAACTTCAGCTCCCTGAACGCAGAGAACAAGACCGTGCAGCATGTGTACCAGGTGAGGGGCCGGGCGTGGCGGGGGGGAGGGCGGGATCTGATGGGGGGGCCCCCTCCAGACACCGCCCCCGGACTCCCACACCCCTCTCTCTCCGCAGCTCCCTTCCCCACCTCCCTGTCCCACTCCCCGGCCGGCCGCCTTCCCGCCCCCCCCCCCTCCACGCCCGACTTGAATCCCCCACCCTCCGCTAATGCCCCACATCCCCCTGGCCCCATGGCCCGGCCACACGGGCCTGGTCCGCAGCCTCGGCCCCCATTGCTCTGGGCGCGTCTCCTTGGCAGGTGAAGAACCTGCTGCCCGGGAGTTTCCAGCAGCCGGAGGTGACGGCGTTCGTGTTGGTGCCGCGGGAGTTCCCGGACGGGCTGGTCTGGGACGTGCAGGATGTGCAGACGGTGAGAACGGCACGAAGGATGGATGAGCCGGGGGGGTCCCCATGGCAGAGCCCCCCTAGTGCCGGGGGGAGGTGGGACACAGCCGGGTGGGGCCCATGGCATAGCCCCCCCGTGTGCCAGGCGGGTGGTGGGACGACCCGGGGCTCCCCAGGGCACAGCACCCCTAGTGCCGGAGGGGATGACACAGCCGGGGGTCCCCAGGGCACAGCATCCCCCGTGCCGGGGGGAGGTGGGACACAGCCGGGGGGTCCCCAGGGCACAGCCCCCCAGTGCCAGGGTGGGAGATGGGCCGTGGCGAGGCTCCCCCGCGGCACAGCCCCGTCACCCTGGGCTAGGATACGGGACACAGGCAGGCTCGGACAATCGGCTGTTCTACACGGGTCCACGGGGTGACCCTCCTGCGTTTCCTTTGCTCCCCCAGGACTCCAACGTGACCTGCCATCCTATGGCCACGGACGGGAAAACGAAAGAGACAGGCGCCAGCAGCGTCCCCTTCCACACTGCCAAGGTAGGCGTCCCCGTGCCGAGTGAGGTGAAGCCCAAAGTCCTTCACGG
Organism: Sternotherus odoratus; assembly: GCA_032164245.1. Taxonomy (NCBI): domain Eukaryota; kingdom Metazoa; phylum Chordata; order Testudines; family Kinosternidae; genus Sternotherus; species Sternotherus odoratus. The sequence continues at coordinate 103,766,740 of JAVMKO010000006.1, read as the reverse complement.
GGTCCCTCGCCCGGTGCGGAGATGCAGCCACCTCTGGGGAAGGGCGCAGTGCAGCATGTAATGTGGCCAGGCCGCCACGGTTAACAGCCCCACACTGGGGGAAAAGCATCAGGGAATCTTTAACACCCAGGGTCTCACGCTAGTGCTGAGTTTGAAAGACCTTCAGGCAGCCCCGCACTGGGGTCAGCGCTGCTCAGGAGGGGGCAGTACCCTCCACTGAGTCCCACCCCCCTGCTCCCTGCAGCACAGCGCCCCCTAGCGCCAGGCTGGGGCACTGGGGCCGGCACTGACTGAAAGGGCCCAATGCCTCCTGCTGACCCGCCGACCCGCTTCTTGGGTTTTCATGCTGTCGCCCCTCCCAGCCTCCTCTACGTGGTGCGGGAAACCTGCCCCGGTTCCCGCCTGCCAGGCCCACTGGTGTGAACAGCCCCGTTCCTCTCCCTGAGCCCGGGCCTCAGGAACCTCTCGGGGCCCTTCGTGCCCATATTCCCGCCCGTCGGCTCTCCGGAGAACCCCGCCCCACCTCGTGCTGGTGTGTTTCTTCCTAGCACTGTTCGCCCGGAGACCAGCGGCTCTACGAGTGTGACCTGGGCCGGATAGACGCTTCCTCCGTCATCACCGTCCGCGGGGTGTTGTCGGTCACCGGCAGCATTCAGGTCAGGGCTCCGGGCCAAGCTACTGTCTCCTCTAGGGGGCGCCGTCACTGAGCCAGCCCCAGCGGGGCAGGGAATGGGACACGGGGCCTTTCTCCTCCAGGGGGCGCCAGGTCTGCTCCAGTCCCAGGTGGGGAGACTGGCAGGCTCGGGGGGGAATCCAAGGCCCTACCCAGCCCCCTCTGCAAAGAGACTGAGCCCCTCACCCTGGCCTGAGGTCTCAGTTGGGGGCAGGGCTGAGTCTCCTGTTCCTCCGCTGCCCCCCCCCCCGGGTAAGGGGGGGTCTCAGTTGGGAGCTTCCTGATCTGACAGGTCCAACCTGTCCAGAGTGTGGCAGGGGGCTGAGCGCCCCCCAGGGTGAGGTGCAACGGCTCCATGCCCCCTAGAGGTGCCAAGGCGGACAGACAGCACCAGCGAGGCTGCCCTATGGAGGCGAGGTCGACCCGTCTCATGCTCTGCCCCCCCCCAATGAGATTACAGATGCGGGGGGGGGGGGGCGGGGGGGCTGAGGCCTGGTGTCCTGCTCTCCCTCCAGGCCTCCTCCCGGACCCGGTTCTGCACGGCCCTGTGGTTCACCTTCAACACCAGCAAATACGTCAGTCAGTACAGCGACGAATTCACGCAATCCCAGGTAATGATCTCGGCCGTGAACCCCCGGGGGGCCTCCCCCCCCCATGTTCCTCCCTACGAGCAGCTGGGACTGCCCTGCCCTGCTCCCCACCTCCTCACCCCACCCGTGGCTGGGATTCAGTGCCCACCACCCGGCCTAAGCTGTCTCATTGGGCTCAGCTCCTCCCCAAGGCCGCTCAGCCCACATGCTGGGTCCTCCCTCCACTCTGTGTCCGCACCACTCCCTTAACCCTTTCCCTGCCTCAGGAGGAAGCGGACTGAGGCAAACTCGGGCTGGTGGGGTCCCCCCCGGCCAGCCCCATCTGCATTTCCCGATACGCCCTGCGTCTGCCCCTGCAGGTCACCACGGAGGTGGAACTGGTGCATGTGATGAATTACCTCCCCGTTTACGTAGGCAGCGGGGTCGGGGGGCTGTTTCTCCTGATCCTGATCGTCGTCCTCCTGAACCGGGTGAGAGGGGCAGGGACTGACTGGGTGACGGGACCCGGGGTCACTCAGAAGTGGTGCGTTGCAGCCAGCCGGGCACTGAGTTTCCCTCCTGAAGCAGCCAACAAAATCGCTTCATCTTTCTCCGGCAACATTTCCCCCGGGGCAGCCCAAAGCTCCACGCAGCCATTGGCAGGGGCGCGTCCCCTCCTTAGCCCGCCTGAGATGCGGCCACTTCTGGGGTGGACAGCGATGGGGAGGAACTGAAAGAATCCCCGGTCCCAGCTGAAACCACAGTAGGGCTGCCACAGAGAGGCGAGAATGGGACACGGGGCCCTTCCCCTCTCGGGGGCGCTGGCTCCAGTCCCACCCCACAGCGCAGGAGATGGCTGTCGGGGGGCAGAGAAATGGGCGATGGGGCCTTTCCCCTCTCGGGGGCGCTGACTGGCTCCAATCTGATCCCCGGTTGCAGAGAATGGGGCCCAGGGTCTTTCCCCTCTCAGGGGGCACACGGACCCCAGCATGGGTCAGAGTCTCTCTAGTCCCCGGTCAATCAATGGTGGTTTTTCCTCTTCCTGGCAGTGTGGTTTCTTCAAGCGTAATTACAAGGACAAGATGGACCACGAGCCAGCGGCTGGGAACGGGGCGGCACCGGCGGAGGCCGGGGGCGAGGTCAAGGCGGATGAAGACTGTAAGGAGGCCCTCACCACAGATGCTCCCAGTCAATGAGCAGACCCCCCCGCCCCATCCCCCCGGAGCCTGAATCCGAGACCTTCTCGTCCCTCCATCCCCACCTGCCCCTAGGACTGCCTCATGCCCAGCCGGGGCCCTGCCCTCGCCAGCGCCCCCCAGTGGCCTAAAGGAGGATCGCAGCAGCTGTGCCTTTGCAGACTTGTATCTATCCCTGTCCTCGTCGCGGAGGGGGGGTGGCGGCTCCACCTTGCTCCTGGTGCCCCCCCCCCCGGACCTGAGCCACCCCCCCTCGCCGGCAGCCACAGCACAGAGACTGCGGACCGGGTGGGCCGGGGTTAAGGTGAGGCACGGGGGTGGTGTTCATTGGGGAGAGAAGGCCGTCATCTCTTCCGGCCCCTCCTCAGCAGCCACCCCAGCCACGAAGAGGGGGGGGGGGGGGAATCCCCGTGAGACGTGAACAGCATCTACCGTCAGGCGACCAGCCCGTCCCGGGATTAGCGCCAGGCTCATCGAGGGCCTGGGACGGTGGCGCTGGGAAGCCAGGTCAACTTAAACTGGAGACTGGGACCAGGGCTGGAGTAGAGACTCTTCTATTAATCCAGGCCCAGCCCCCACACCAGAGACCTCTCCGTTCCTGGAGTGGACAGGAATACCCGTCTATTTACTCATCACGATCCCACTCGTGCGCTTCCTTATGAGACGTATCTGTATTCGGAGTATGCTACACTGAATGCCGGTGCTTCCATCGCGCCGGGCCATTTCCCTTTCCCTGTTATTTGCTTGAGGCGGCTCTTGCTCTCAAAGGTGCTCTGAGCAGAGAGGGGATTTTTACCTCTGTTTTCGGCACTGGGGCGACCCCAGCTGGAATCCGGTGCCCGCAATTCCAGGAGGATGGTGATAAACTGCGGAGGGTTCAAAGAAGAGCCGCGAGAATGATTAAAGGATTAGACACCCTGCTTTATAGTGAGAGACTCCAGGAGCTCAACTATTTAGCTTAACAAAGGGAGGGTTAATGGGCGATTTGATCACAGTTTGTAGGTGGGGAACCAATATTAGTGGGCTCTTCAATCTAGCAGAAGGTATAACAAGGTGCGAAGGCCGGAAGTTGAAGCTAGACACATTTTCAGACTGGAAATAAGGTGACAGTTTTTAACAGTGAGAGCAATTAACCATTGGACCAATTTGCCAAGAGCTGCGATGGATTCTCTACCCTGCCAACTTTTAAACCGAGACTGGATTTATTAAAGAAAAAAATGCTCTAGTTTGACCAGGAATTATTTCGGGGAAAGTCTCTGACCTGTTTTTTCCCCCCCTGTGATTTCAGAGGAGGTCAGACTAGATGATCGCAGTGGTCCCGTTTGGCCTTGGGAGTCTGTGAATCCATCTTGCAGTGGCAGGGTGAGGATCAAGAATTTCCTGAGACAGGGAAGGAACGCTGATCTTCCTTTTGCGATGGACCCAGTCCTGGTGGTGAACAGGGCCCCAGCCCAGCGAGGGAACCAAATGATTCCCCTGCCAGACCCCTTCAGCATCAGGGGGCTAAGGACTAGACTCACAAAGAGGATTTAGTAGAATCCACCGCCCTGAGCTGGGGAGAAACGGGCACCTAAAAAAGAGGTTCTGAGAAGCCAACAAGCTAAGCAGCAGCCACCTAAGCTAGCCAGCAGGAAATGGTGAGGTGAAGGGCTAGCGTCACAAAAGTCCTTAGGTGCCAAACTCCGATGGACCTGGGGCTGAGGTGCCAGGCTGATGGGTCAGAGGTAGACCTCTCCCTCCGCTTGGGATTCTCAGCTGGGAACCCTCTCCTGGAGTTGGGGGCCTCAGCCAGGTGAGCCTTTTCTCATGGATGCCCAGGGGGAATGATCACCCCCCGATAGCCAGCACTCACCTGGGATGGTGGAGTCCCCGTCCCCCCCTCCCCATTCAAGCCCCGGGTCCCATAACTATTTCAACCAAGCTGGAAAGCTTCAGCAGGAGGGATTCCCACACTGGAATACCCTACGGCCCGATGGCCTGGGAACTCCCTGGGAAGATGTGGCTTAAGGTCATTGCTGTGGATCAGGGAGAGTGGGGCTTCAAACCTAGGTCTCCTACACCCCACGGGAGGGCACTAACCAGTGGGCCGCTAACAAGCCACCAGGCCTAAGCCGTCCCTCCGGCTTTCCTTTGTGCAGGTTAGGTGTGCTCTGAGCGTCCAAAGCCCCTACCTCCCTTTGTAAATCCACCTCCAGAGTACCCCAACTTTGGTGGAATTTCATGGGAGCTGGGCCCTTGCTTAGACACCCAGGCAACAACTGCTCTGTCCTCTGGCAGGACTGAAACCGGGCACCTATAAGCGCCCATCTCTGGTGCCTGAGGACCTCAATACTCAGTCCGGACACTAGAGGGGAGTAAAGAGCCATTCTGAGGTCCTGTGGGTTTCTCTGGCACACACTAAATTTCCATTGCGAGGCGGCTGATCTTTAACCCACAGGGGGAAACACCAGAAAGTGGCCGTTCTCCCCAATTTCCAAGTGAGGCAAATCTCTTTGCTAGACTTTGTGGAAACCGCCAGGCCAGGTTGTTTCTTTGACACATACGGGGCTGTTATAACTAGGGCCCTACCAAATTCACAGTCTATTTTCCTAAATGTCACAATCAGGGTATTTTAAAATCCTGTAATTGTCCTGGTTTCAGATAGTTCACTCTTAAGTTTCACGGTCCTGTAACAAAACATGAAGGTACCTTTTAAAACAGCAAAAGATAAACACGCAAAGCCCTTAAGACTCAGCGTTTCCCAAACTGGGGGTCCCGGTCGAAAAGGGGGTCACGAGGCTATTGTGGGGGTCACGGTATTACCACCCTTAGTCCTGCACTGCTGTCCGAGCTGGGTGGTCGGAGAGCAGCGGCTGCTGGCTGGGAACCCAGCTCTGAAGGCAGCACCGCCGCCAGCAGCAACACAGAAGTAGGGGTGGCAATACCATGACACCCCCCTCCTTTTGGGTAGGGAACCCCAGTTTGAGAAACACTGTCTACGTCTGTATTCTGTTACCCTCTAGGACAGGATACTTTTACAGTATAGGGTGAAAGGTCACAGAAGACCAGATTTCACGGTCCATGACACGTTTTCCATGGCCATGAATTTAGGTAGGTCCTAGTTATAACCCCGCGCTGGGAATGGGGATTCCAGGCCACAGCTGGGTGAGTGCAGAGCGTTGGGATTGGGGAGGTCGTGGGAAGAGCGGCCCCCACAGCGTGACCCTGATCATCTCGCCAGGAATTAAGAGAGTTATACAAAGTTCTAGGAAATCAGGAGAAAGGGTCTGGGAAGTGCACTGGATACAGAAAGCCGCCCCGGCTGGTCTCTTTAAATGCTGCAATAGTACAATGAGCCCAGTGCTTACTGGGCTAATAAAATCCTAGTGATTAAAATCCTAGAAATAAAATCCTAGAGCATTAAATACGTTAATTATACTCAAAGGCACCTGCAAAAAGCTGTCAGGTACGTTCTACAACCTCCTCTCCCCCGTTAGTTCAGAGCCACAGACCCCAGAGGGGTTTCCCTTCACATCTCCACCAAAATGCAGCCACCTCTGGGGTAGTGCCGTTGCAAAAAACAATATTAACCGAGCACAGCAATGGTTTGGGACAGGAAGTGGAGAATCCCATCCGTCACTGAAACTGCAGGGGGGTTAGGGAAGGTTGATGCCCTGACGCTGGGGTTTAATGGCTGAACATGAGTCAGCATCTCACCTTGCATTTCCACTGCTTGCATCCGACGAAGTGGGTATTAGCCCACGAAAGCTCATGCTTCAAAACTTTATAGTTAGTCTTTAAGGTGCCACAGGATTTTGTTTCCATCTCACCTTGATGACTTATCTGAAAAACAGCAGCCCCGTGCCCCCTGGCAGGGCTTTGAGGTCAGCACTGACTGAAGGGGGGGAAAATCCTCTACTGACCCCCGCCCCGCTCCCTGCAGCGCAGCTCTGGGGTCAGCATGGACCAAATGGGGAGAGCACCCCCTTCTCAAGCCAGGGGTCTAAGGAAGAGGCTGGGCTATTTCAGCCGTGAAGCCAGACCTCAGACAGGTTGGGGGCGGGGGTATCAGCAGCGGGACCCGAACATAAGACCTCTGGATCTTGAGGCACAAGACACCGGTCTCTGAGCGCCATGACCCAGCTTCACCAGCCAACACATACCCTGGCCATTGCTCATGGGAGAAAGAGCACTGCACTCACTTGGTTACATGTACCCCTTCCCGTCCCCCGCAGCCTGGTCCCCCTGACACCTACAGCCCTTCCCATCCCCCAGGGCCCATTCCTCCCAGACATGTACAGCCCTCCCCATCCCCCACAGACACATACCGCCCTTCCCATCCCCCATTCCCCCCAGACACATACCACCCTTCCCATCCCCCATTCCCCCCAGACACATACCGCCCTTCCCATCCCCCATTCCCCCCAGACACATACCACCCTTCCCGACCCCCCGGTACTGCCCTTCCCGACCCCCGCCGCCTGTTCCTATCAGAGGAGGGCAGAGAAATTAAACAAATTCTTTGCATCAGTCTTCATGGCTGAGGATGTGAGGGAGATTCCCACACTTGAGACATTCTTTTTAGGTGACAGATCCGAGGAATTGTCCCAGATTTAAGGTATCATTAGAGGAAGTTTTGGAACAAACTGATAAATTAAATAGCAGTACGTCCCCAGGACCAGATGGTATTCACCCAAGAGTTCTGAAGAAACTCAAATGTGAAATTGCAGAACTGCTAACTGTAATCTGTCACCTAGCATTTAAATCAGCTTCTGTACCAGATGACTGGAGGATAGCTAATATGACACCAATTTTTTTAAAGGGCTCCAGAGGTGATCCCGACAGTTACAGGCCTGTAAGCCTGACTTCACTACTGGGCAAACTGGTGGAAACCATAATAAAGAACAATATTGTCAGACAGAGAGATGAACATAATTTGTTGGGGAAGAATCAACATAGTTTTAGTAAAGGGAAATAAATCACGCCTCACCAATCTACTAGAATTCTTTGAGGGGGTTAACAAGCATGTGGACCAAGGGGATCCAGTGGATATAGGGTACTTAGATTTTCAGAAAGCTTCGACCAGGTTCCTCACCTAAGGCTCTTACACAAAGTAAGCTGCCACAAGATCAGAGGGAAGGGGTTCTCATGGCTGGGTAACTGGTTAAAAGATAGGAAACAAAGTGTAGGTTAAAATGGTCACTTTTCAGAATGGAGAGAGGTAAATAGTGTCCCCCAGGGGTCTGTTCTGGGACCAATCCCATTCAACATATTCATAAATGATCTGGAAAAAGGGGTAAACAGTGAGGTGGCAAAATTTGTACGATCATACAAAATTACTAAAGATAGTTAAGATCCAACAGACAGTGAAGAGCTACAATAGGATCTCTCAAAACTGGGTGACTGGGCAACAAAAATGGCAGTTGAAATTTAATGTTGATAAATGCAAAGTAATGCCCATTGGAAAGCAAAATCCCAGCTATAAATATAAAATGGGGTCTAAATGAGCTGTTCCCACTCAAGAAGAGATCTTGGAGTCACTGTGGACAGTTTCTCTGAAAACATCCCCTCAATGTGCAGCAGCAGTCAAAAAAGGAAACAGAATGCTGGGAATAATTAAGAAAGAGATAAATAATAGGACAGAAAATATCATCTTGCCTCTATATGAATCCATGGTACATCCACATCCTGAGTACTGTGTGCAGATGTGGTCGCCCCATCTCAAAAAAGAGACACTGGAGTTGGAAAAGGTTCAGAAAAGGGCAACACACAGGATTAGGGGTCTGCAACGGCTTCCCCATGAGGAGAGATTAATAAGTCTGGGACTTTTCAGCTTGGAAAAGAGACTGCTAAGGGGGGATATGATTGAGGTCTATAAATCATGACTATTGTAGAGAAAGTAAATAAGAAACTGTTGTTTACTACTTTTCATAACACAAGAACTAGGGGTCACCAAATGAAATTAATAAGCAGCAGGTTTAAGACAAACAAAAGGAAGTATTTCTTCACTTAATGCACTGTCAACCTGTGGAACTCCTTGCCAGAGGACGTTGTGAAGGCCAACATCAAAAAAGAACTAGATAAATTCATGGAGGATAGATCCATCAATGGCTATTAGCCAGGATGGGCAGGGATGGTGTCCTTAGCCTGTTTGCTGCAAGCTTGATCGTCATCTGTTCTGTTCATTCCCTCTGGGGCACCTGGCATTGGCCACTGTCGATAGACAGGATACTGGGCTAGATGGAGCTTTGGTCTGACCCAGTACGGCCATTTTTATGTTCCCCCCAGACACATACGGCCCTTCCCGTCCCCTGCCGCTTGTTCCCCCAGACAGGTACTCCCCTCCCCTTCCACCCAGGAGCCTGACCCAGGCCGCCCTGACCCGTCACAGTGATCCTCCGACCACCAATTCCCACAGCGGCTTCCACTTTTCCCTTCATCGTCCCGCCAGGCACATAATTCCCTTCCCGGTGCCCTGGTCCCAATCACCCCAGCCCGGCGCTCTCTTTGCTTCCTGCCTCATCACCTTCCTCTTCCTCCTCCTCCTCCCCCTGGCTCTGTCCGACCTGGTCAGCACCCCAGTCCCCCGGTGGGTTCCCTCCGGTCGGCTCCTGGCCCCGGTGAGTCCTCTGGTGATGGGCCATGGCCGCCTTCTGCCCGAAGCCCTTCCCGCAGTGGGGGCAGCGGTAGGGCCGCTCCCCGGTGTGGGTGCTCTGGTGCTGGACCAGGGCCGAGCTGCGGCTGAAGGCCTTGCCGCACTCAGCGCAGGCGTAGGGCTTGAGGCCGGTGTGGGTGCGCCGGTGGATGTTGTAGGTGGAGGAGACGCTGAAGCTCTTGCCGCACTGGGGGCAGCAGTAGGGCCGCTCGCCGGTGTGGGTGCGCCGGTGCTGCAGCAGCGCCGAGCTGACGCCGAAGGCCTTGCCGCAGTCGCCGCAGACGTAGGGCCGCTCCCCCCGGTGGGTGCGCTGGTGCTGCAGCAGGTTGGAGCTCTGGTTGAAGCCCTTGCCGCACTGCGGGCAGCGGTAGGGCCGCTCGCCCATGTGGGTGCGCTGGTGGCGGATGAGGTGGGAGCTCTCCACGAAGTGCTTGCCGCACTCGGCGCAGCCGTAGGGCTTCTCGCCGGTGTGGGTGCGCCGGTGCCGCAGCAGGTCGGCGCTGAGCCGGAAGGCCTTGCCGCAGTCCGGGCAGCCGAAGGGGCGCTCGCCGGTGTGGAAGCGCTGGTGCTGCGTCACCTTGGAGCTCTGGGCGAAGCGCTTGCCGCACTGCGGGCAGGGGAAGGGCTTCTCCCCCGTGTGCACCCGCCGGTGCTGCGCCAGGTCCGAGCTGTGCCGGAAGCTGCGCCCGCACTCCCGGCAGGTGTAGGGCCGCTCGCCGGTGTGGGTGCGCTGGTGGATGATGAGGTTGGAGCTCTGCAAGAAGGCCTTGCCGCACTCGGTGCACTTGTAGGGGCGCTCGCCGGTGTGGGTGCGCCGGTGCTGGGCCAGGTGGGAGTCCTGCCGGTAGCTCTTGCCGCACTCGGGGCAGGTGTAGGGCTTCTCCCCGGTGTGGGTGCGGCGGTGGCGGGCCAGGTGGGAGCTGTTCCGGAAGCGCTTCCCGCAGTCGGGGCAGACGGTGGATTTCTGCCCCTTGAGGGGTTTGGGAAGCAGCTCGGGGTCCTCTGACCCGTCGGGGGTCTCCCCCGCGGGGTCTCCCTGCTGCTGTCCCACCCAACCGGCGTCTTCCCATGCAGGGCTCTGGGACGTGCCGCAAGGCTCTGTTCCCGCAGGCGCTTCTGGCTGGGGCGTCTCCTCCTCTGTCCCAGCACCTGCTGGAAGAGAGAGAATCCAGACAGGGCTGTGCCGGGGAGCGGGGACGGCACTGGGGTTGGTACAAAGAAATCGACATTTGTCCCAGTCCCACAGCCACAGACCCCCAGACCGAGCCGACGGGCTCAGGGGATGAGACTGAGACCTGGGACCCCCCCTACGCCGGGCGCTGCACGGACCCCGACCGAGACCTGGGACCCCCCTACGCCAGGCGCTGCACGGACCCCGACCAAGACCTGGGCCCCCCCCCCCCACGCCAGACCTGGGACCCCCCTACGCCGGGCGCTGCACGGACCCCGACCAAGACCTGGGACCCCCCCCCCACGCCAGACCTGGGACCCCCCTACGCCGGGCGCTGCATGGACCCCGACCGAGACCTGGGACCCCCCACGCCAGGCGCTGCACGGACCCCGACCGAGACCTGGGACCCCCCCACGCCAGGCGCCGCACGGACCCCGACCGAGACCTGGGACCCCCCTACGCCGGGCGCTGCACGGACCCCGACCGAGACCTGGGACCCCCCCACGCCAGGCGCCGCACGGACCCCCAGGGGAACCGGTCCCACCCTCACAATGTCAAGAGCCGGGCAGTGACGGGGGGGGGGCGCAGAGCGGGGAAGCGGCTCCCCAAGGCCCCGAGCAGAGGCCGGAGGCGGAGTTGGGGGGGAGGGGAAATAGAACCCAGGAGTCCTGACACCCCCCCCCCCCAGCGGCTGAGCTCAAACAGCGACACCCCACCCCACCCCCCCCCGCGGTTCCTCCGCCGAAGATCCGGGGTCCGCCCCCAGCCGGAGACTCCCCGGCTCTGGCCTCCCCCCTTCGCTCCCGGGGCCGCTGGTTCCTCACCCGCGGGGGCGCCGCTGGGGGTCCCCCGTCCCGGGGAGCCCCGCAGCTCCGGGCCCCTGGTCTCCTGCCCCGGCTCCATGCGGGGGATCGCGGCCGGGAATGGGGGGGGGGGGAACCGCCGCTATTTCCTACGGCCCCCGCTCCCTGCCTTTAATCCACAGACCCCCCCGCCCGCGCCGCCCGGGGGGGTCTCTCCGCCCCCCGCTTCCTGCCCCCGGGGCCGCCCCGCCGCCCCGCTCCGAGGGCGCCGCTGGGAACAGGAAGGTCCCCGCGTTATTCAGACCCCTGGGCGGCACTTCCGAGTCCCTGCGAGCAGCCAGGGGACTGGGAGCTCTGCTGGTTACCACGGGGGGGGGGGGGGGGGGGGGGGGGGATTTTCCCAGGGGCGAGGCAGAGCCCCCCCCCGGGGGGCTGTTGGGGGGCCCTGTCCCCGGGGAGGCAGGGGAAGCCCCATCCCCGCAGAGACCCCAGTCCCAGAGCCTCCTGCGTCTCTTCAACCTCTGCCACAGCAGGGCCCGTTTATACCCCTGCCAATTCTAGGTGGGCATCGAACCAGCCCTGAGATGCAGCCACTTCTGGGGTGGGGTCTGGGTATACAGGGACCCCTCCCCGGAGGCCGAGTGGCCTCTGGGGTGGGGTGCGGAGGCTGCTTACCTTCCCAGCAGCCGCCTCTTGGGGGGAGCGTGGCCCTTTTCAGCCCGAAGGGGGTGAACTGGGAGGCAGCCGCACACCCTGCTCCCGCTCACTGGTAAATGGGCTTTCGAAGCTGTGGTCTTTCCCTGAGCTGTGTAGCCCCGTGCTGAGCTCTTCTAATAGCCCCCGATCGGGGTCCCGGGTTGAAGGGCTCAGCTGGGTCTCCACGGATCACTACTGGCATTTCACCATTCCCAGGGGTACGCCACTGGTCGGGAAGAACGACCCTGTTTCCAGCTTCCCTGCGTCCTTAAAGATGTGTGTGTCGTGCTCCTTCCCTCCCCAGCCCACACTGGCGGCAGTAAGGCAGCCCCGGTGATCCACCCGGCTGGCATTACCACAGGACATTAACCCTGTCTGATATTGCACTCTGCGGCAAGGTGGGCTACAAGAGTGGATAGATTTGCAGCCGTGAGCGTCCTGAACTGCGGTGGGGTGATAGACGACACGCACATCCCTATGTCCTGCGCGTTGCCCACAATCACCGTCCTAACAGGAGGTGATTAGTGGGTTTACACACTTGCATGAAAACAGCCCGTGGGATGGGTTTCCTGACTCCAAATTGATTCTCAGTTGACCAGTGGCGATCCGGCAGTGCAGGTTTCCACAGTGCGATTGCCACTTGCTTCTCACCGGTCATGTCCGCGTCCCTGTGCCGGAGGCCCGGAGCAAGTTCCACACACGGATCCAGGAACGTGGCCTTGCGCAGCCAAAAGTTCTGCAGCCGCCGCTCGTCATCCCCAGCCTGCATGGCGACGCGACCCCACCAGTCAGTGCTGGTTTCTCAGGCCCAGAACTGGTGCTCCACCATCCGCAGCTGCTTCGTGAATCCCAGAGGCAAAAGGAGACTAAACCAAGGATTTTTAAAGGGTATTTAGGCACCTAAATCCTATTTATTTCACCGGGAGTGAGGAACTGAAATTGCTTTGGCCCTAAGTGATTTGCTCAAGGTCTCGAAGGAAGTCTGCAGTGGAGGAGGAGTTTAAATCCAGACCCCTTAAGTCTTAGGCGAGGGCAATAACCTCTTGCCCAGCCTTCCTTTCTCATGTGTGTGTATAATGACCTGCTTCTGTCTGTCTACTCCCATGCACAACCATCTCTTTGTTCATCCCCATATACAAACATCTATCTGTCTAGTGTCTACCTGTCTGTCCCTGAACATAACCATCTCTCCGACTATATATCAATAAAAACACCTCTCCATGTACACCTCCCTTTATTTAATAGGATCGTGATCTTAGGTGGGGGTATGGGAACTGAGGTAATCGCAGTGGCAAACAAAAATAACTACAGCCCGAGTATCTCCTCTGTATATCATCTGCTGAATTAACCAGTAGAGTTTAAAAGGTAGTGGAACAACCGGGGGGGGGGGGGGGGGATGGGCTACACTGCAGAAATCACAGATCAGTGCATAAAGGAGAAGCTGTAACATTGTTACTGGACATTGTCAGGGGAAATGGACCCTAACATTTGACTCCCTCATTACTCTGAGTATCAGACTTGTAACCACATTTATTTTTGTATAAATTTTAAATTATTTTACAGATATAACTAATAATACAATTTGTAAATAAGCGACCTTCATCTGCCGTGTCTACAGTTATGTGTTTAGCTAATGTTTTTTTTTAAACTGGCTCTGCTAAGATACATTTACATTGTAGAAGGAGATTATTATTTGATTGTACCACTTTAGTCAATGAATGACAAACACAAAATATGGTAATAAAAGAAATAAGGATAATTACTCTAGCCAGGATTTAGAACTTACTACTCAGAATTAAATTTAAGCATAAGAGAGAAATAAAATTGTGAAATGCTTTATATAGCTCTTGTATAGGGTTCCCAGACCAATTTATTAAAAGAAGGACAAAAAACGTAACCATGCATGTTAAAATTAAATACATTTTTAGTGGAGTGAAAAACAGCTGACTAAATTAGAGTGAACAATGGGCGTTACACAAAGCGTGTCTATTAGAGAAAGTAACCAGATTTTATTTATCTCTACCAGAAAATTATTCCAGAAAATAATTTTATTTAGCTCTACCAGAAAATTATCCCATCGCTGTATGTAAAGATGGGGAGTAATTTTTACTGGCTGAAATCTGAAGTATTTTGGTTTTGAAATGGAGCAACTGGGAGATGTTGTGACGAAGTGGGAGTACTGTGTGTGTGTGCCTCAGTTTCCCCTATGCATTTCTTGAGCGTCTATGTGGAGTGAAAGGAACGTGAAGCTGGTGCAGAGCAAGGCCAAGGTGAAGCTGTAACCTGACCCCGAGTGGGGGAGGGAGGTCAGCTGAACCTGTTGGAAAAAGGTCAGTTGATGCCTCCTAGCCCGGGAAAAAAACAAAGGAGACAGGGAGTGGCTAGAGGGGGTTGAGGCAGTCTGGGTCTAGCTGGGAAGGGGGAGAGAAGCCAACTCGCTCTCTGGCCCAGGATGGATCCAGCTGAGGGCTCACGCTCGCTCGCTGCATGGCCTGTGTTAGACCAAATGGAAGTCATCGAATAAACCTGGGGGAGAAGCAGGAGCCCAGAATCTGGGCCTCACCTCCTGGCACCCCTAGAAGGGCCTGACTGAGGGACCCGGTTGAGACTGAGGAGCTGTGAGTTGGATGTTGTTCCTGACATCTCAAATAAACCGTCTATTCTGCTGGCTGGCTGAGAGTCACATTTGACTGGGGATTTGGGGTGCAGAACCCATGGGCTCCCTCAGGACCCCGCCCAGGCGGGCTTGCTGGGGGAAGCACACGGAGGGGCAGAAGGTGCTGAATGCTCCAAGGTCAGACCCAGGAAGGTGGAAGTGGGGACCCCTGAAGCTCCTGGCCTGGGAAACAGGCTGTGTATGGAGAAGGGGCCCTTCACCCGGAGTCCAGTCTGGCTTCCTAGGGAGCAGTTCCAGTCCATCGCCCGGGCGCTCCATGACAACTGGTGGCAGTGGTGGGATGTACGGCACCCCATGGACCCCGTGGACAGCGCACCCCGCAGTAAGTGATTGTGGGATCGCTGGGGAGCAGGCGTGTTGAAGGCCCAGAGAATGCCAGTTACAGGGGGTGGAAAAGCTGCAGCTTAACCCCTGAGAGTGTGTGACCAGCAAGAAGGACTGTTGTGGATCCAGGGTCCCCCTGAAAACTGCAAGGAGCAGTCAGGGGCAGAGAAGCATGTGGCTTGGCCCTAGGAGGGAGAAGGATTTTTGCAGTATCAGGGTACCCCTGGGGTTTGCAGTGAGCGGTCCCAGGGGCGCAGGAGCAGATGCTCAACCCTGGCAAAGAGGCGGTGACCTGGGAAAGGTCTGGCGCACAAGGGGGCTCCCCCTGGACACTGTGGGGCAAAGAGCACACAGGCCTGTGAGTCCAGAGCGAAGTGATGAGACTTCGTGACCCTGTGCTTTGTGAAGCACAGGTTAATCGTGCAGCTAGGAGAAGCTGGAGGATTTGGCCCCTTGGAGACAGTTGCAAGATTCCTGATCCAGGATGGGGTTGCAGGAGCATCTGGAGTGGTCATGGCGCATCCCCAAGACTCCTGTCCCTGACCAGACTGGGGTCTTCACGATTGGGTTCCCCATCCGGGGACCGGAGACGGAGGAGAGTGGAGCAGAGTCCAAGAGAGGAATTGGACTGTGAGAGGCGTCAAGAGCCTGGAAGTGCTGCAGCGGAGCAGCAGTGTGAACTGGGAATGGTGATGCCAAGGGACCCAAGGGACTTCTGAAGGGTGAGTGGGGATAGACCCCTGGATGCCAGTTCCGCAGGGAGCCTCATTACTAAATTGGGGTCCCTGGGTAAGGGATGGGGGGAAGGGAACGTCCACCTCACTGCTGTTGAGCAGGCTGGCAATTCGAACCAGGGGAACCCTGCGGACAAGCCCTGGTGTCTAGCTCCCCGCTGGGTCCCAAGGCTGATTATGCCATTCACGAGATGGGTGGGGTGGTGGACAGACTCCCACCCCTGTCCCCGACCTGTATGTCTGTGTGGAGTCCCCTGGGTTCAAGTCATGTGGACACCCAGAGGGAGCAGAGAGAAGTGGTGAATGGGGAGACAGTCCTGGGGTGGCAAGACCCTGGGATGGGGAGAAGTGTTGTTCGGCCCCGATGGTGCAGTGTCACTGGATGCTGGGGGGCGGTGTGACCTGGGTAAGGGTCACAGGGAGAAAGATATTCGCCCGCCTAGAGCCCAGACCCCTGTGCAGACACAGGAGGGGTCAGGCTGGCAGGCTGCTGGGAATCTGCAGGATATTGCCTGTGAGATCCTGTTGGGGGGAGAAAGGTGTCTTCCTGGGGGCAGGATGCAAACCCTGCTCCTGTAACAGCCGAGGGTTTGAATTTTGAATCTGGGGAACCAATCGGTGGAGAGGAAGATGGTCATTGTAATCACAACTCAAGGAAGGAGAAGGCGGGGGCTTAAAATGTTAGCAGAGCCCTGGGGTGGGATGGGACAGAGTGATGGTCCCCTCCCCCCTACACACGGGAGAAAAGTTTGTTTCTGTCTCTGAGGCTGTGATCAGAGCAGAGAGCTCACAGCCTGGTAATTGTTCAGCAAGAGGTGGAGGGAATCAGAGATTGGCCAGCCTCCGGGCCTCTCTCGAGATAGCGAGGTACCACCGGCGGGTTGTACCCCAGATTAGCTACCTAGCTGCCCCAATTTCAGAGCTAGGGAAGGAGAGTGACCCAGACAAGGTGGTCTGGGAACAAGGGTGACAGAGGGCTCTCTGTGCCCCGAGGGAAGCGCTAATCCAGGGCCTGGTGTGACTCCTACCAAGGAGTGGGAAAGATAATGGGGCACCCAGGAAAACATTGGTGAGGTCGAACTTCCCCAGGTCACTGGCTAAAGTGACCATTGCTCAGTTCGTTCTCGAAAAGGGGAGATGTGTGACGAAGTGGGAGTACTGTGTGTGTGTGTGCCTCAGTTTCCCCTATGCATTTCTTGAGCGTCTATGTGAAGGGAAAGGAATGTGTAGCTGATGCAAAGCAAAGCCAAGGTGAAGCTGTAACCTGACCCCAAGTGGGGGAGGGAGGTCAGCTGAACCTGTTGGAAAAAGGTCAGGTGATGCCTCCTAGCCCGGGAAACAAACAAAGGAGAGCAGGGAGGGGCTAGAGGGGGTTGGGTCAGTCTGGGTCTAGCTGGGAAGGGGAGAGAAGCCAACTCGCTCTCTGGCCCAAGATGGATCCAGCTGAGGGCTTACGCTCGCTCGCTGCATGGTCTGTGTTGGACCAGATGGAAGTCATCGAATAAACCTGGGGGAGAAGCAGGAGCCCAGAATCTGGGCCTCACCTCCTGGCACCCCTAGAAGGGCCTGACTGAGGGACCCGGTTGAGACTGAGAAGCTGTGAGTTGGATGGTGTTCCTGACGTCTCAAATAAACCGTCTATTCTGCTGGCTGGCTGAGAGTCACGTTTGACTGTGGATTTGGGCTGCAGAACCCATGGGCTCCCCCAGGACCCCGCCCAGGCGGGCTTGCTGGGGGAAGCACACGGAGGGGCAGAATGCTCCGAGGTCAGACCCAGGAAGGTGGAAGTGGGGACCCCTAAAGCTCCTGGCCTGGGAAACAGGTTGTGTACGGAGAAGGGGCCCTCCACCCGGAGTCCGGTCTGGCTTCCTAGGGAGCGGTTCCAGACCATCGCCCGGGCGCTCCGTGACAACTATGTACTTGAACAGCAAGACTGGCCTATGGAGGAGAATGGGAGCATGAGGAACTGAAGCTGGACAATTCAACATGTGGAGTCCTCAGCGTTGGAGATGTTTCAAAACAGGTCGGAGAAGCACCCATCGGGATATTTACTTGGTGTTACTTGGCCTTGCTCCAGCACAGGGAGCCTGACTCGACTACATGAGGTCCCTTCCACCTCACATTGCTAAGATTCCCATATAAAAATATTTGTATTTATTATTATTTTTATTTTATTTTGTTTGCAAAAATGCTGACAGTTCCCTGGAACAGTTCAATGAAATAGAGATGGGGCTGTTTTTGCAGGAGGAGGGCAGTTTTCATCGATTTCCTAGGAATGTAGTGATCCCACTCACTGTAGGAGGCTCTGATCCAAAACAGCTTGATCCAAGGGAAGTTTTTCCATTTATTTCAGTTCACTTTGGGTCAGGCTGTTTGGGAAGATGATGAAATCTGATATTAACAGGTAACAGAGTGAGAAGTAAGGAAGGGTAACGTGCCATGTGTTCAAACCTCTACACGCCCTAAAAGAGGACACCTTCAAGGCAAATGGATGAGTGAAGTTCACAAAGAATTATAAATGTATATGAACACAAACGGGACAAACCACTACCTCTTTTATTGAACTCTTAAATATAAGCTTTTGAATGCACCAAAGTCAGGAAATTGAAACCAGAGTCCAATATCCCAAGAGGTGTCTGACAGCTTTACCTGCCTTTAACTGATGAGTAGAAAAAACATCCGTCACTAAATGACACGACCAGGGCACTGGAAACTCAGCCCAAGCAAAATAGAGCCAGACCCACCCAAACATCTCTCTACTCCGGCTCCTGCCTGAAATCTCTTTAATGGTAAAATTATGGAGCCAGATCCGGAACGGGTATAAAGAAATAAAAGGGTTATGTTGCAACCTTCTGAGAGTGTAGTTTAGGCTTTTATCTAACGTCTGTACATAACACAGATTCCACCCAATAGGGGTCAGGAGTATTGGGTACGGGTCCGCCATCCAGTCCACCGTGAGAGGGGGCTGAGCACTGGGGTAGGTGGGGGTTACATTAAATATTTTTTATTTATTTACAATAAAAGTAGGGCAGATCGATACAAAGGCAGTCTACAGAGGATCTGATATTTAGTGAATTGATATTGGGCAATACACAATGTGTGTTTTTGATAAATACCCATTACTACTCTGATCTGGAAAAGCCTTTACCCTGTTTCTGGGGATGCTGCTGGCATCGAATACTTGATTCCACCCCTGCCAAGACCCCGTTTCCCTACACCCCTTCCCCGTTAGTTAATCTGAAGGATGTTATGCTTGATTTTCACAACTCTTCTCCTCAGCTTCAGGCTTTCAGCTGGTCACTAGCAGAGATTAGGGAGGGATATTTTCCCACCAATATATTTGAGGGAGAATTTTTTAACCTCCTTTCTCTGAAGCATCTGGGTTGCGAAGGTTGGAGCTGGTGTCCTGAGTTGAGGGGGCTGGTAATCTGAGGTGGCACCGAACGTTCCCTCTCACACGCTCGGCTGACTGATTCGTTCTGGCTCACAGGCTCAGGGTACAATTGAGCGCCACATGCGGGGTTGGGAAGGAATTTTCCACCAGATTCGGTTGGCAGTGAGCTCAGGGGCGGGGTTCAGGTTCCTCCTCAGAGTCCTAGTGTGAGTCACTCACCAGAATTAGCTGGGTGTATCTCACTCACCCATTCCCCTGCCATTCCTACTCAGCCACTGGGATGCAGCTCAGTCCTGGCTGTTCTCTGCCTCTGACATATCACAGTCTAGTTGTCACGTTACTGAAATAATTTGGGACCCTATAAATCATGGTTGCAACCAGGGTCCTACTGGCACCAAATCTTATGTACAGGGGGTCATAATGGGTGCCTACAACCAGGTTATGAATGCTGATTATGAATATGCCAGTGATATGTGTGTATCAATTTTGTAGTTAGAGCTATAATATTGGCTCTGGACTGTCTGTCTTTCCAAATATTGTGCTCTGCTGGGGAAGAAGATTCCTGGATACTGGGCATCAGCTTGGCTTGGGCTGCCTAATGGCCCATTAAGGGACTATCAGCAACACAATGGACTCTGGGAGCTTGGAATGCTCCAATCCAGACACAAAGTCTACCAGAGAAAGCCTGGGCATAATGGCTGCTGCCTGCAAATATGAGTCATGCGTGGTCATGTGATCTGCCCATGTGGTTCCAGGACTCCATGGGGCTGAACTTTTCACAGAGGGAGAGAAAAAACTATAAAGGAAGCTGCTACAGCCCTCCATCTTTTGTCTTTACCTTCAGCATGCAGCCTGTCTTGCTTCCAGCTCTGAATGGACTTTGCTACACAGGTGAACTCTGAACTAAGGTGCTGACCCATCCCCCAAATGGGATGCATTCTAAGACTTTGATTTGAACCTGCAGTTTATTCTACCTTTGCTGCAAGCCTGAACCAAGAGATGTGCCATTACTGCATGTAATTGATTTCTTTTAACCATTCCCAAACCTCACCTAGACCTTTTTCCTTGTATAATAAACCTTTAGATTTTAGATTCTAAAGGATTGGCAACAGCGTGATTTGTGGGAAGATCTGATTTGTATATTGACCTGGGTCTGGGGCCTGATTCCTTGGAATTGGGGAGAACCATTTTCTTTATTTGGGGTATTGGTTTTCATAACCATTGATCCCCAGGACAGGTGGCTGCTGGTGGTGATACTGGGAAGCTGGAGTGTCTAAGGGAATTGCTTGTGTGACTTGTGGTTAGCCAGTGGGGCGAAACCAAAGTCTTTTCTGTTTGGCTGGTTTGGTTTGCCTTAGTGTGGAAAACCCCAGCTTTGGGCTGTAGTTGCCCCTTTGGAAGCAATCTATCCTGATCTGACACTCATAGTTGGATCCCACCAGGAACAGCCCCGTCACACTAGTGTCCTCTGGGTCTTGATGACTTTCGTGTCATTTCGGCTGCTGGGTTGAATGTGCAACTGCTGGGTGCTGTTGGTGGCCTGTGATATACAGGTCAGTCTGGATGATTTACTTGTCTTCAACTGTAGAGATGGGGGAGGGGCAATATTTGTCAGAAGCAATTTTTGACGAGAGAGACTCTGCTCTGAAAGCCCAGTGGGGGAGAGAATTCAGAACATTCTGGAAGGTGCCAGTCTCTTCCCTTGGGTGAGCTTGATGGTTCAACCATCGGGGACCAATTTCAGCCTAGGCTGAACTCCACATGGACTTCAGTGGTTTCTACTAGACCTGAATTTGGCTCCAAGGTTGGAGAACTAAATGTTTCCTCCCACTGGAGCTGGAGGATCAAAACCAAGTGGAAATAAGGTGGTGGGAGGGAGGCTGAGCGGGTGTCAGTTACCCCCATATTCTTCCCTCCCAGATATGGGGGAGTTTTGCTGAGCTCGATACTGTGGTACCTCTGGGCAACATTAATTCCATGGTTTGCCAGTGACTTCGCGATGACCACCTGGCACACAAGGGAGCAGGAGATGTGGACACAGCTCTGCTGCAGCTTGGAACAAGTCACAGAGGGAGGCCACTGTGTCTGTGAGAACCCCAGAGACTCAGCATCCCAGGAACTCACACGGGGATGCAGAGACAAAAGGAGGGTGAGTGAAGATGGATTCCACTGAGTTGGTGCAGCCAACATGGCCTCTGCCTTCAGCTGGGATTCTCGGATGCTGGATTCCAGCTAAGTAATAAATATGACACTAAGTCATTGCAGATCCTGATTGCATTGCTCCCGGGGGGTAATGAACCAGTACAGCCACGTTTCAGAGGGCTTCCATCTTATTGTAGGTTAAACCTGCTCAGCCTGGACCCCAAGACTCCTCCCCAGTACTGATAGCGACCCATGTGAATTACCAGCCTTTGCACGGATAAAAGAAGTGCCGAGTGCAGGGCACACACGGCTTGGGAAACAGGGCTCCGAGAGACACAGGCCAGCAGCCAACAAGAGGGGCCCAGACTGGAGACTCCCATCCCAGCAGAACCCCCTATCAAAGCCAGAGACCGAGTTAGCAGAGCTGCTATGCAGGAGCCAAGGGTTGGGACAGCAGGAGCTCGGGGTCAGGATTGAGGGGCACCAGCAGAGTTGGTTTGTCCAGGCCCCACTCCTGGCTGTTCTCGTGTTTCCTCACAATTCCACTCCGCTAACCCTGGGAAATTGGTTCACCCCTCGCTGCCCATGGAGGGAACCAGATGGTGCCTTGTGACTGCAGGGAGGTGCCCCCGGCTCAGGACCACGTACAGACTCTGTTAATGGTTCATTCGTTAAGGGTTAAAAGCCTGGAGCAGCCCCGGGGGAGAGCGAGATCCAGTGGAGACGGGACCAGGTGCTGCGAGGCAGGGACAGCACTGCCTTCCCCGGGACAGCTCCTTACCCTGGCACAGAGACTGCTCAGGTGAGTGTGTCACGGAGCGCCCGGGCGATGGTCTGGAACCACTCCATAGGAAGCCAGACCAGACTCCGGGTGAAGGGCCCCTTCTCCGTACACAGCCTGTTTCCCAGGCCAGGAGCTTCAGGGGTCCCCACTTCCACCTTCCTGGGTCTGACCTCAGAGTATTCAGCACCTTCTGCCCCTCCGTGTGCTTCCCCCAGCAAGCCCGCCTGGGCGGGGTCCTGGGGGAGCCCATGGGTTCTGCACCCCAAATCCACAGTCAAACATGACTCTCACCCAGCCAGCAGAATAGACGGTTTATTTGAGATGTCAGGAACCATCCAACTCACAGCTTCTCAGTCTCAACAGGGTCCCTCAGTCAGGTCTTTCTGGGGTGCCAGGAGGTGAGACCCAGATTCTGGGCTCCTGCTTCTCCCCCAGGTTTATTCGATGACTTCCATCTGGTCCAACACAGACCATGCAGCAAGTGAGCGTGAGCCCTCAGCTGGATCCATCTTGGGCCAGAGAGCCAGATCGCTTCTCTCCCCCTTTCCAGCTAGACCCAGACTGACCACTCCTCCCCCCTCCTGCCTGGCTCCTTTGTCCCTTTCCCGGGCTTCAGGTATCACCTGACCTCCCTCCAACAGGTTCAGCTGACCTCCCTCCCCCACTTGGGGTCAGGTTACAGCTTCACCTTTGAATACCTGCAGTGGCTCTGCTTTGCATCACCTTCACATTCCTTTCCCTTCACATAGACGCTCAAGAAATGCATAGGGGAAACTGAGGCACGCACACACACAGTACTCCCACTTTGTCACAGAGTGGAAGCTAGTTGAGAAACCCTAGACCTGCACAGACCAGCCTGGCATGGCTGGGGCCACAGATTATTACTGTAGGGTCTCTGGTGAGCACGGGGGCTGCACCCAGACTGGGGTGTTATTGTCGGTTTGTTATGGTAGGGATGGGAGGTTGAGGATACTCTGCTTCCTTCTGGGGTTACTTGCGGCGCTGGGGATAGACACACATAACTGACGGGTTTCTCTCCTCTCCTCCTCCCAGGTGTCCCGTACACCACATTCCCGGGAAGCTGCCAAGGGCCCATCCTGACAGAGATGCTGATCCTGAGCTGCTCCTCCAAGCTGCGGCTGCTGGAGGCGACACTTCGGGGGCTCTTGCCTGAGACGCTGCCGGTGACGTTGTTGTGCCCAGGCCCACTCCACAAAGCCCAGGAACGGGACTCAACCCTCCCCACTTCCATAGGGCAGAGAGCAGGGAAAGGTGCCTCTGAAAGGTGCCTGGGAGATGGGTTAGAGATCAGGCCTGAGGGGAAGGCCCCTCCTCACCCAGGTGCTGGCTGCTCTCCCAGCCACCCACTGCTCCCTCGTGTCCAGTGTTCCAGAGGATTAGGGGGCCTGAGGCAAAGCAATTTCAGGGGGCCCTTCCATAAAAAAAAGTTGCAATACTATAGTAACATGTCTTCCCATGGGGGCCCCTGTGGAGCCCGGGGCCTTGGGTAAACTGACCCACTTGCCCCCCCTTGGGTTGCTCTGCTCCTGTCTCCCGATGTCCAAACCTCCTGCTCACCCAGCGTAGCCAACAGGACCTTCCGAGGCAATCACAGTGGAAAATGGCTCTGGATCAACCAAGCACATGACAGGCGAGCACCATGACAGACAATCACTGCATGGGCGGGCTCCGGACACCTAACCAGAGAGCTGGGTAGCTCTGGATCCCTCCATGGCTCCGTGCCCATCACATGGCTTAAGTCTGTGGTGGAGTCACCAGCCTCCTTGTCCCCGCACCCTCCGCACTCAGGTTCTCCTGCGACACCAGCCCAGGGGCCACAAATCAGGGATCAAACCCCACAATCAAGACAGTAAACCCATGGTGTGTGTGAAGAGAGAGGCCCCCACAGCTTTCCCACTCAAACACCCTGCCGCCAAAACTCACCACCCTCCACATGCCTGCCCCCTCTCTGCCCCTCAAACCAGCCACTAGTGTTACCCCACATCCCCCGACTCACCCCACAATCCCCTCTACTTGCTGCTCCCCACATTCTCCTGAACACCCCCAATCTCTGCTCCCCGGAGCATGTGGAAGCCATTTTCCCTGACCTCAGCCCCCTGGGTAGCAGCCATCTTGACTAAGGGAAACCTGTGGTGTCAGCCCGATTGGCAAGGGCAGCCATTTCTGAGAAGGGCAAAATACTCCCCAAGGCACAGATGCTCATGAGACACTGAAACCCCCAATAAACAATGGGAAGCTCCTGACCCAGTCAGGAGAGTGGGAATTTCTGCCCCTCCTCCAGCTCTGACCCCCGCCCCATGTCTCTGGCAGGTCCTCGGTGCCGTGATGATCATAAACCGCGGGAACCCGGCTGTGTACGAGGTGCTGGTGGATTCGTGGCCCAAGTTCAAAGCCGTTCTCATCCGGCGATGCAGAGAGGTGCTGCCCCTCAGCCACCGCGCTGCACCTGGGGGTGGAAGGGGATTGGGGGTGGGGAGTAGGACATGGAGACTGTCTCCTCTAGGGGACCGAGGCAGGAGCCAGTCTGACTCAGAGCGGGGGACTGGGATTTGAGGTCTTTCCCTTCTGGGGCCCCCAAATAGGGTCCAGGCTGGTTTGGGGTGGGGCGTTGGCAGATCAGTCATTCCGTTGGGAGTTCCCCACTCTGCTCCATGTCTCCCCGGCAGGTGGTATCAGACGACTCTGATTTCTTCACCAACACGTATGCGGCGTACTACCGGGACCTGGGCGCCTACCGGGCCCTGCTGGACAGCGCCATCAACTGGAGCCAGGCCGTCTGTGTCCATGGTAACATGGGCCCCACAGCACTGGGGACAGCCCCACAGTGACTGAACATACATGTTCTGCGGGCCTAAACTCCAGGATCCCACCGTACAGTACCAGCTACAATGCCTTCAGGTCTCCCCAGGCTGTCAGCTCTATGGGGGACAGAAATACATGGGGTTGCTCCTTGCCAGGGCTGGGCTGGAGTCGGCTCAGCTGAGCCCATCCTCTTCCCTGAGGCCTGGGGCCGGTAGGTTTGGAAGCTCAGACTCCTGCCCCGCCTGCCCGCTGTGCCAGGTTGGGCTCCCCACTGTGATGAAGTGGGAGTACTGTGTGTGTGTGCCTCAGTTTCCCCTATGCATTTCTTGAGCGTCTATGTGGAGGGAAAGGAATGTGTAGCTGATGCAAAGCAAAGCCACTACAGGCGTTAATGGGTGAAGCTGTAATCTGACCCCAGGTGGGGGAGAGAGGTCAGGTGATACCTGAAGCCCGGGAAACCAGACAAGGGACAAAGGAGAGCAGGGAGTAGCTAGAGGGGGTTGAGTCAGTCTGGATTTAGCTGGGCAGGGGAGAGAAGCCATCTCGCTCTCTGGCCCCAAGATGGACCCAGCTGAGGGCTCACGCTCGCTCGCTGCATGGTCTGTGTTGGACCAGATGGAAGTCATCGAATAAACCTGGGGAAGAAGCAGGAGCCCAGAATCTGGGTCTCATTCTCCTAGCACCCCAGAAGGACCTGCCTGACTGGATGGGCCCTGTTGAGACTGAGAAGCTGTGAGTTGGATGGTGTTCCTGACATCTCAAATAAACCGTCTATTCTGCTGGCTGGCTGAGAGTCACATTTGACTGTGGATTTGGGGTGCAGAACCCATGGGCTCCCCCAGGACCCTGCCCAGGCGGGCTTGCTGGGGGAAGCACACGGAGGGGCAGAAGGCACTGAATGCACCGAGGTCAGACCCAGGAAGGTGGAAGTGGGGACCCCTGAAGCTCCTGGCCTGAGAAACAGGCTGTGTACGGAGAAGGGGCCCTTCACCCGGAGTCCGGTCTGGCTTCCTAGGGAGCGGATCCAGACCATCGCCCGGGTGCTCCGTGACAACTGGTGGCAGAGCGGTGGGATGTACAGCACCCCGGGGACCCCGGGGACGGCGCACCCTGCAGTAAGTGACTGTGGGATCGCTGGGGAGCAGGCATGTTGAAGGCCCAGAGAATGCCAGTTACAGGGGGTGGAAAAGCTGCAGCTTAACCCCTGAGAGTGTGTGGCCAGAGAGAAGGACTGTTGCTGATCCAGGGTCCCCCTGAAAACTGCAAGGATCAGTCAGGGGCGGAGAAGCATGTGGCTTGTCCCTAGGAGGGAGAAGGATTTTTGCAGTATCAGGGTACCCCTGGGGTTTGCAGTGAGCGGTCCCAGGGGCACAGGAGCAGACGCTCAACCCTGGCAAAGAGGCGGTGACCTGGGAAAGGTCTGGCACACACGGGAGTTCCTCCTGGACACTGTGGGGCAAAAAGCACACAGGTCTGTGAGTCCAGAGCGAAGTGATGAGACTTCGTGACTCTGTGCTTTGTGAAGCACAGGTTAATCGTGCAGCTAGGAGAAGCTGGAGGATTTGGCCCCTCGGAGACAGTTGCAAGATTCCTGATCCAGGATGGGGTTGCAGGAGAATCTGGGAGCATCTGGAGTGGTCATGGCTCATCCCCAAGACTCCTGTCCCTGACCAGACGGGGGTCTTCACGATTGGGTTCCCCATCCGGGGACCGGAGACGGAGGAGAGTGGAGCAGAGTCCAAGAGAGAAATTGGACTGTGAGAGGCAGCCAGAGCCTGGAAGTGCTGCAGCAGAAGCAGCAGTGTGAACTGGGAATGGTGATGCCAAGGGACCCAAGGGACTTCTGAAGGGTGAGTGGGGATAGACCCCTGGATGCCAGTTCCGCAGGGAGCCTCATTACTAAATTGGGGTCCCTGGTTAAGGGATGGGGGGAAGGGAACGTCCATCTCACTGCTGTTGAGCAGGCTGGCAATTCGAACCAGGGGAACCCTGCGGACAAGCCCTGGTGTCTAGCTCCCCGCTGGGTCCCAAGGCTAAGGACGCCATTCACCAGATGGGTGGGGTGGTGGACAGACTCCCACCCCTGTCCCCGACCTGTATGTCTGTGTGGAGTCCCCTGGGTTCAAGTCATGTGGACACCCAGAGGGAGCGGAGGGAAGTGGTAAAGGGGGAGACAGTCCTGGGGTAGCAAAACCCTGGGATGGGGAGAAGTGTTGTTGGGCCCCGATGGTGCAGTGTCAGTGGATGCTGGGGGGCGGTGTGACCTGGGTGAGGGTCACAGGGAGGAAAATATTTGCCCTGCCTAGAGCCCAGACCCCTGTGCAGACACAGGAGGGGTCAGGCTGGCAGGTGCTGGGGGTCTTCCTGGGGGCAGGATGCAAACCCTGCTCCTGTAACAGCCGAGGGTTTGAATTTGAATCCGGGGAGCCAATCGGCGGAGAGGAAGATGGTCATTGTAATCACAACTCAAGGAAGGAGAAGGCGGGGGCTTAAAATGTTAGCAAAGCCCAGGGGTGGGGTGGGACAGAGTGATGGTCCCCTCCCCCCTACACACCGGAGAAAAGTCTGTTTCTGTCTCAGACGCTGTGATCAGAGCAGAGAGCTCACAGCCTGATGACTTCCATCTGGTCTAACACAGACCATGCAGCGAGCGAGCGTGAGCCCTCAGCTGGGTCCATCTTGGGCCAGAGAGCGAGATGGCTTCTCTCCCCTGCCCAGCTAGACCCAGACTGACTCAACCCCCTCTAGCCACTCCCTGCTCTCCTTTGTCCCTTGTCTGGTTTCCCGGGCTTCAGGTATCACCTGACCTCTCTCCCCCACCTGGGGTCAGATTACAGCTTCACCCATTAACACCTGCAGTGGCTTTGCTTTGCATCAGCTACACATTCCTTTCCCTCCACATAGACGCTCAAGAAATGCATAGGGGAAACTGAGGCACACACACACAGTCCTCCCACTTCATCACACCCACACATATCAGTGCTTTTCTCACCACCCTTCAGTCCCCATCCCCACTGTTCACAGCTCGTCGCTACCCCTGCAGGGCTCCAGGATGGGGTCTACGAAACCTCCAGAGACATCTCTGAGGCTGAAGGGATCCAGATGGAAGTGTTACCCTTCTTCATTTACCTTCACCCGGATCCCAGCTCCATGCCTGAAATCCGGTCAGTGTCTGCTCAAACCACAGGGCCCTCAGCCAGCGTGGCACTGAGATGCCCAAGGTCTGGCTGGCTATTCCCCATGCAGCACATGGGGCGATGGGGTCTTGTGGTCACCAGCAGAATCCTAGTGGGATTGGTACTGAACTCAGCCTCACTCAGGGAACCTGCAGGGACTGGGGAGCGTAGCCATGGAGTGGATTCAGCCATGGGGAGGGAAATCCCTCTTCAGCTCCTGCACAGGACCCCAGCTTCTGCCAGGAAACCCTGATCCAAAGGGCTCCTGTGCCACCAATTTGGCCTCACCCAAAGCCCCTCAGGACCGGGCACTCCTGCAATCAGCCGTCAGCCCTGGCAGGGCTTGGGCACTGAACAGCCGTGCTCCCCCGTCCCTGCCCCACATCTCTCCTGGCCCAGACTGGAGAGGAGCCTTCCCTGCCCACAGTCCATTCAGACCTCAGCTCCTCACCCAGGACCCAGGGAGGGAAAGCTACTCCACAGCGGTGCTACCAACTCTGTAGGTTATTTGGAGAGGGCCCGTGTCCCATATCTACCCCACACCGAAACCAGCCATCTGGGCACTTCACTTGGCTCCAGCTGCCCCCTTTCCTTAATCCAATGACTTTGGCTGAGTCTCACAATGACCTTCATGGGAATCCCACCAATCCTGGGGTGGAAAGTCCCTTCTGATAGGCTGCCTCTCAGAGTTGCTGCAGTAAGAGCTCCCTGGCTCTCCTCGTCCCCGCAGTAAAGTGACACCCTTGTCATGGGGATGGGAGAGAAGGTCGGGGGAAGAGGCAGCAGGAATTGCTCAGCATCTCAGGGGGACGTTGCTTCTACTCCCCGTCACTCTGTGAGCAAAGGGACAGGAAGGTGCTTCGGCTCCCCCCTATCCATGGGACATAACTACTGGGAAGGGCAGAGGGGAGCCTGCAGCAGAACCCACAGGGCTGGAGAGGTGTAAGAACATCAGGCGGTTCAGCAAGGAGGCTGTGGGAGTTGGGAAGAGAGTTGATGGTTCCCTGTACTGGGGCAGAACTGCTGGGGCAGAATGAATTGCTGTGAGGGGGATGGAGAGATGTTCAAGTAGGAGCTTCTACAGGGAGGCCCATCTCACCATCATAAATCTGGGACTGTTGTCAGCAGTGATTGTAACACGGAGGGGTCGGGGCTGGGGGAATTCGGCTGTCAAGGGAGGCCAGTAATCACAGCGTGATCTTTTGTAAAAGCCCCGTGATTTTAGGGCCAATCTCATGATTCTGAGGTGTCACTCCTCATCGCTGACATTTGGAGGTTGATCCTGCTGCTCTCTCTCCTCCCGCCCCCCAGGCTGGACCCGGCCATGAGGCTCTCGTCCCTGGACATCTCCCACACCGACCTCCTGAATGAGACGTGGCCCTATGGGGACAATGAGAGGAGCAGGAGATACCTGAACAGCCTGATCCGCTACTTCCCCAGCGTCTGCCTCCTGGATGCCACCAACCGCCCTGTCAGCTGGACCCTTTCAGACCCATTTGGTGCGATGAGACATGCCTACACCCTGCCCCAGCACCGGGGGCGCGGCTACATACAGGTGCTGATGAATGTCATGGCCAAGCGGATGCACGCACTAGGCTATCCCAGCTACCTCCACGTGGCCCCGGACAACCACCCCATGCAGAGGGTGCTGGAGAGTTTGGGCTTCCAGCGCCAGCGCTGCCTGTGCCACTACATCCTACACAACGCAACAGTGCATAGAACCCCGACCTTAACCCCCAGCCCAGCACCGGGCACAGCCCCCGCCGGAGTCCCCAGCACAGCCACCCAGGAGACCTGTCAGACTGGGGCTAAGGGAAGCCAAGGGAGGGGGCTGTGGGAGTCTGGGGATCAGTGTTAGACCCAGTGGAACCAGTAACATCTCCCAGCACCAGCCTCACCTGGGATCTGCTACCCACAGCCTCACAGCACCATTCACAGCTTTCCAGGGTCTGTCCTAGTCTCCCAGGCCCCATTACCTGCCCTCCTGGGTGGACCCCACTCCCCCAACCCCCTACACGTAGCACCCCCGTCCCAGTTCCACTTTCAGACACCCCAGGACAGCTCAATGAGCTTCCAGCCAATCACGTCAGATTCTCACGCTCCTTCTTCTGCTCTGCTCCCCTCCCCCGCTTTCGCTGGGTCAGCCGGCTCAGCTTATCCCATCTCTAACTCCCCACAGTCAGTTAGGGTGACCAGACAGCGACTGTGAAAAGTTGTGACTGGGTTTGGGAGGTAATAGGGGCCTATATAAGAAAAAGACTCCAAAATTGGGACTGTCCCTATGAAATCAGGACATCTGGTCAGCCTACAGTCAGTGTGTCACCCTCCCCCACCCTGCCAGAGACCCCTCCCCCTGATCTCTCTCCCCCATGCTTCCCTGGGGCTTGTCACATCTCTCCCCACTGCTGCCTGCTCTCATCAGCTCTCCCCCTCCCCCCCCACTGGACAATACAAGCCCCACCACCTTTAAATGGGGCGGGGAAGGGGCTGGGTGATCAGTCTCCATTAGGCAACATCCCCTTGAGCTCAGGATGCTGGGCATGACACTTCTAACCCATGATGCATCTGGCTGTTCCACACTGATACTAAGCAGCCCGAGAGTGTCCCTTGCCAAGGACTCCCTCCAGGAGTCTCAGTAACTCAAGACTGGGCTTCTCTCATAATGTCTTGCTAGGGACCAGCAGCAAACCTCTCCCGGTGAGGCCCCTTTTTCGATTCGGGGACTGCCTGGGCTCCTCTGCTGGTGGGCTCTGCATGGTGAGCGTGCAGGAGATCTCGCCACGCTGGCCAAAGAGGAAGTGAGATTCAAAAATTTCCGGGTCTCTTCCTGTCTAACTACCCAGTGTATCCGCGTTCAGAGCGCTGTCCGGAGCGGTCACACTGGAGCACTCGGGGATAAATCCCGAAGGCTGATAACATTGAATGGTGTCTTCACTAACGCTAGTTCGACCCGGAAACATTTATTTAAGCGCTACTCCCCTTGTCGGGCAGGAGTTTGGAAATCGATTAAAGACCTTTTTAGGTCGACCTAAATGGCATCGTAGTGAGGACAGCAAAGTGGAAGGATCGATTTAATTCGGATAAATTCAACTTTACCGCATAGTGTAGACCAGGCCTTACATATAGTCCGTGGACCCCAAGGTGTTCGCAGATGACAAATTCAAAACTCCTGATCTAGTCTAATTGCTTGTATACTGGTCATCATTTATTTTCAGTATTTTTCATTGTAAACTAGAGCATATCTTTGAAAAAATCAGCCAATCTTTAATGAAAAATTATCCATTAACTCAGTATCCACCACGACCCCTGGTAAATCATTCCAAGGGTTAATTACCCTCATTGTTAATACCAGCTTTTTATGTAGACCTGGGCAAAATTTCCATCTACCCCCTTGGAAATTTTTAAGCTTTCAGAAACAAAACCTCAAATTCAAATTATTTTGGCGCTGGTATATTTTGGCTGAAATCTGAAGTATTTTGGTTTTGAAATGGAGCAACTGGGAAATGTAGTTGAACCGCAAGACTGGCCTATAGAGGAGAACAGGAGCATGAGGAACTGAAGCTGGACAGTTCAACATGTGGAATTCCCAGCATTGGAGATGTTTCAAAACAGGTCGGAGAAGCACCCATCAGGATATTTTCTTGGTGTTACTTGGCCTTGCTCCAGCACAGGGAGCCTGACTTGACTACATGAGGCCCCTTCCACTACACATTGCTAAGATTCCCAAATAAAAATATTTGTATTTATTTTTACAGTAGACTCTTGATTATCCAGGATGATAGTGAAAAAAATAATTCTGGTTAATACAATCCTGGATAATCACCATCCATAGGAAACATAGGATGTGGGAGTTGATTCACCAGCTATCCTGCACCGGGGGGGAGGGGGTGTTGGTTCACTGGCTGCCCTGAACCCTGGTATAGGTTTTTTGTGAGTGTGCTTGGGGTGGCAGCAAAGCCAGAGCCGGCCCTGTGAGATGCGTGTATTTTTTTCATATCCTGGTTAATCCAATCCTGGATAATCGAGAGTCTACTGTATTTTTATTTTATTTGCAAAAACACTGACAGTTCCCTCGAACAGTTCAATGAAATAGAGATGGGTTTGTTTAGGTGGGAGGAGGACAGTTTTCATCTATTTCCTAGGAATGTAGTGATCCCACTCACTGTAGAAGGGTCTGATCCGAAACAGCTTGATCCAAGGGAAGTTTTTCCATTTATTTCAGTTCACTTTGGGTCAGGCTGTTGGGAAGATGATGAAATCTGATATTAACAGGTAACAGAGTGAGAAGCAATGAACCATAAACTGCCGTGTGTTTTAACCCTCTACATGCCCTAAAAGAGGACACTTTCAAGGCAAATGGATGAGTGAAGTTCACAAAGAATTATAAATGTATATGAACACAAACGGGACAAACCACTACCTCTTTTATTGAACTCTTAAATATAACATTTTGAATGCACCGAAGTCAGGAAATTGAAAGCAGAGTCACAAAATCCAAAGAGGTGTCTGACAGCTTTACCTGCCTTTAACTGATGAGTAGAAACAACATCCGTCGCAAAATGACATGACCAGAGCACTGGAAACTCAGCCCAAGCAAAATACAGCCAGACCCACCCAAACATCTCTCTACTCGGCTCCTGTCTGAAATCTCTTTAAAGGTAAAGTTATGGAGCCAGATCCGGAATGGGTATAAAGAAACAAAAGGGTTATGTTGCAACCTGCTGAAAGTGTAGTTTAGGCATTTATCTAATGTCTCTGTTTGTATGCTGTTGTTGAGTTTGAACTTTACACTTGGCTTGGTGGTTCTGTCTGAACTTTTGACCAAAGCCCTGGCCTGCGAACTACTCATGACATCCCCCCTCCCCTTAAGTACCCATCTCCCTTCTGTCTTCTAGAATTTACATTTTAACCTGTTTTATCCTGAAGAATCTTGATTGATTATGCATGACCATTATGATCTGTAAATCACTTTGTTTACTTCTGTGTATAAATATTGATGCGTAGTTATTGAAGAGTAGTGTGGCAAATGCTCACCCCTAGTAAATTTGCCACACTACTCTGAAGCTTTTTGAGCTAAGGATAGTGTGAGCCCGTTGATCAATGAATTAATGTCTGTGTAAGTGGTCTCTGACAGTTTGTGGGCCCAAACCAACTCCGCACGAATCCTCGGGTGCTGGAGAGGTGAGTAGGGACTTGCTTTTTACCTAACAATATGGGGGCTCGTCTGGGATTCCTTCTGGTGCGGTGCCTCTGTCCAGTAGTCAGATCACTCATATATGAATTGGCAGGCGCCACGGGAGATTTCTCCCAGCCAATTCAATATTGAGGGGTCGTGTTCTGGACAGCAGGGTAAACGCCAGTTGGAGGGCTCCTGTCAGACACCATGGGTCAAGGGACTAGTGTCCCTTTTCAGAACTTTTTTGAGCATTAGGAATAAGTTGTTGTGACGGTGCTGTTCCTGGTGGGATCCAACTGTGAGTGTCAGATCAGGACAGATTGCTTCCAAAGGGCAACTACAGCCCAAAGCTGGGTTTTTTCCACACTAAGGCAAACCAAACCAGCCAAACAG
Source organism: Sternotherus odoratus (assembly GCA_032164245.1). Classification (NCBI taxonomy): domain Eukaryota; kingdom Metazoa; phylum Chordata; order Testudines; family Kinosternidae; genus Sternotherus; species Sternotherus odoratus. Next base: position 103,733,375 of record JAVMKO010000006.1, on the reverse strand, counting down.
AACAGACTTTGGTCTCACCCCACTGGCTAACCACAAGTCACACAAGCAATCCCCTTAAGACACTCCAGCTTCCCAGTATCACCACCAGCAGCCACCTGTCCTGGGGATCAATGGTTATGAAAACCAATACCCCAACTAAAGAAAACGGTTCTCCCCAATTCCAAAGAATCAGGCCCCAGACCCAGGTCAATATACAAATCAGATCTTACCACAAATCACGCTGTTGCCAATCCTTTAGAATCTAAAATCTAAAGGTTTATTATAAAAGAAAAAAGGTATAGGTGAGGGTTAAGAATGGTTAAAAGAAATCAATGACATGCAGTAATGGCACATCTCTTAGTTCAGGCTTGCAGCAAAGGTAGAATAACTGCAGGTTCAAATCAAAGTCTTTGGATGCACCCCATTTAGGGGTGGGTCAGCACCTTAGTCCAGAGTTCCCAGAGTAGCAAAGTTCCATCCAAAGCTGGAAACAAGGCAGGCTGAAGTCTGGAGGTAAAGACAAAATGGAGAATGCTTCTTCCAGCTTTTATAGACTCTCTCTTCTGGGCCAAGACCCTCCTCCTTCTTTTGCAGAGTCCGGTTGCAAGATGGAGGCTCATAGTCACAAGGTCCAATCACCAGACTTCTCCAGGATTCAGTTTCTGACCAGGCAGACGACATTCCTAGAGCAGCTCGGGTGTGGACAGGCATATACAAAGTCCATTGTGTGGTTGATGTCCCTTGATGGGCCATCAGGTAGCCCCAGCGTGTCTGAGCCTTTACAGGAGCCAAGCCTAATCTTGAAGTACAGGCACCTTTAACTTTAGTTACAAAATAGATACACACATATGGAATAGATACACACATATGACATAGATACACACATATGACACCTGTTATGACCCCCTTCACATGATATTTCGTGCACCCATTGATCTACACGGTACCAAACTATTTCAGTACTGTGACAGTTGTGTTATGAAGAAAGACTCCCAGTACAGACAGGAATGTCTAAGAAGTTGTACACGCTGTGTGTAAGGAATTGGACTGGGAATACCGCAGTATGGGCCAACCTGGAGAAAAGGTTGCCTTTGTATGGTTCTTTCGAGCAGGCTGCTTTAAAGAGAAGTAGAGGGCCAAATCGAAAAAACCATCTGGGACAGTTAAGTTACTGATTTTGTTTGAACTCTGCAGCAGAGCTGTGGAAATCTTTAAAGATTATGACAGTCAGGTATTCTCCCGAGAGTGAACCCCCTCCATGTTATTTCGATAAAGGGTTTAAACCATGGCGTGTTTTGACCCGCCAGTTGGTCCCCACTGCACCTGCCCCTACTCCTCCACAGGGGGACTCTCCAGGGAGCAGAGGGGAATCTGCAGGACTCAGGATCTGAATCTATGCAGAGAGTAAGGAGAAAAATGGTACGGAAAAAACCTCGGGAGAAATAATCACTTGGCAATAGGCCAAAAAGAAAATCCCAAGCTGTGTGTCTAGAGAAAGAAAGTGTGTGTCTGAGTCTTCCTTGTCTGTCTTTTTGTCTGTTTTTCAGCTTGTAGTGTCAGAGTTAGTTATAGATTCAGATAGTTCTAAGTTTGTAACTGCAGAGGAAAAAGAATAACTCTAACCCTTTGTCCAGTGAGTTTGTAAGTTTGCCTAAAAGGAAATTTTGTAGAGATCTGTCTGATGGGCCAAAGATAATCATGAATGTGAATAAATCCTAGTGAGAATTTGTTGTTGCTCAAGAAGCTGTTCCTTAGAAGCCCTAGAGTGAAGAGAACAAAGACAGAATTTCTGTGGGTAGTGAAGTGTTGCCTAGGAAAGTTCCTAAAGGAAAACAGGTAAACAGTTTGATGCAGTTAAAGTGTAAAAGTGATTTGATCAAAAAAGGTTTCAGCTCTTAACAGCTTGAAATTGTCTGTAGTATTGTTTTCAGTACAAACAGACCGGTCACTTTAAATGTGAATGCCCCTGGGCACGTTACAAGGGGAACGAATGCATCCCTGCACCACCAGCTCCTTAGAGAGACAAAGTTGTTCAAAGAGAAATGTCCATGCTAATTCTGCAAGTAAACAAGGTCTGTGTCCCAGGTTAAAAAAAATAGTACAAATCTCACCTCTAGAGTCTAGGTAACAAAGTCCTGTGGCACCTTAAAGACTAACTATAAAGTTTTGAAGCATAAGCTTTCGTGGGCTAATACCCACTTCGTCAGATGCTCGAAGTGGGTATTAGCCCACGAAAGCTTATGCTTCAAAACTTTATAGTTAGTCTTTAAGGTGCCACAGGACTTTGTTACCTCTGCTATTCCAGACTAACACGGCTACCTCTCTGACTCTAGAGTCTAGACACTTTAAATGTGATTTGTAGTCTCTTACAGAACCTAACATCTGATCCCCTGTGAAAGCAAAAGTAAGTAAAGAAAAAACAATGGAACTTTAAAACTAGCTTGTCAGTAAAAATAAATGGTATCCCTTTTAAAACTAACCCCTAAGCTTGCTTCACAGAGGTCTGTGAAAATGCAAATTACTTATCTGTTAAGCAAGACAGTGGGATTTGACCCTTCAGGGCAAAGGAATTTAATTTTGTAATATAAAACCTCAAAGTAACCCTAATAAACCGAAATTCTAATAGTGTTAACCCAAAAGCATAAAAAATAGTAAAGAAAAATAATTTTAATAAAAATAAAAAATGTTTTAATGTCTTTAAAATGTCTGTAACTAAATCCTTATAATAAGTAATCCAAGCACAGAGATTAGTTTGCAAGTATGCAGCTATGCATGGTTTAGCTAAATTTGTTTGTAATGCTAATGGTGTTTCAGATCAGTGTGTGTTACAAAAGAAAAAGTTAACAGTAAAAGATTCTGGTAAAGATAATTGTATCCTTTTAAGTTGTAACTAGCTTTAAATCCAAAAAAGCAAGCCAGAAAACATCTGTGTTCATGCAAATTACCTAATTGATAAAAAGTAACTGAAACCTGGTTTGCCTAAAAAAAAAAACCAAAAGAAAATAATAACTAATTCCCTTTAAAAAAAAAGTGGAGATATAAAAGGGTTTTTTTTTTGTCTTTCAAAAAAAAATCAAAGAAAGCTGATGCCAGCTGACAAACTATGCACTTACTGGCACAATAAGAATTGTATTTTATGTTCTATGTTTGTCTTAAAATGTTTTGTCAATGTGGCCAAAACTGTGTTTGTGATAAATTGTACATAAGGCAATATACTGCAGAATTGAAATATAGATATTTGTTTATTCAATTTGTAATATAAATTTTTTTTTACAATGTTAAGGTTTAAATATACTTGTTATAATTTCACTAGCTAAGAACAATGTGAACAATAATTTTCAATTGAAATTAAATACCAATATACTTTGGAAGCATTAACAGGACAAGTTAACTCACTCCTCAAATTGCACATAGAATTCTTCTGGCTACCCCCAGATTTCTAGCCAGAGGGCGAGGGAAGGAAGAAAGCTATTAGACACCAGAGGTACCAAGTGGCCTCAACAGTTAGTATGCTTGTCCTGTTCTGTTACTCCAAAGCTCTGTAATTCAGTTATTTTTATTATAAAAGTGTATGTAAAACTAAAGTACTGTATAAAAACAATGTAAGATAAAGAAAAGTGTGTGTGTGTGAGAGAGAGAGAGAGAAAGAGAGAAAAAAGGGCTAAAATGCCCACTCAGTTGTAAAGTTTGTAACACTGCCAAGTATTAATGAAATGTTAGTTTTTTTGTTGTTACTCACAGGTAAAGAATACATTACCTAAAGATCCTAAACAGCCTTGCCAGTAAGGCTGATGGCTGATGTTTTACATTGTAAGAGGATTTGCCTGTCATATCAGCAATTCAATCGAAAGGAGTCACAAAGTCCATCCAGAACCCGGCCCTGAGCTGTCTTTCTTTTTAAGAAGCCTCAAATTAACTTTTCTGAACTGCCGTCCTGTGTATAGCATTTCCTACCAAAAGAGCAAATGCTTAGACTGTGGACAAATATCTCTTAAATGATTTTATCTCTAAGTATAGGTACCCAAGATGACAGACTTAAACCGTGAGTCTCATTTTACAGAAACAGCTTTTCAGCAAGTTATGAGTGCCTTGAAAGTTCAGTAGAAGTGCCACACACCTTGGCACCTGCAGTCTAATGGCCAGGTTAAAAGGACAAATATGCAAAGAAACTGGTCTTAACTGGATAAATGCATTACCCCTTGTGCTGCACAATCTCCATGACAACTCCTAGAGGTCAAATTAAATTATCACCTTTTGAACTACTTTTTAGCAGGCCTTCCTCAGTTTACCTAGTCAAATATTACATGACTGCTGATTTAGTGCTTGAAAAAGCAGAACTAACTTCTTTTGTTTTACAGCTCCAGAGATAGACTAACTCTCTCCGCAGATATGAGACTGCTTTTAAATGAAAAAGCACACCCGATAAAACCTGGTTCTTAAGTCTTTGTTAAAGCCTACAAAGAAGTTCTGCTCCAGCCCCTGTGAAAAGGACCATACCAGGTGCCTTGGCCACCCCAACCATCATCAAGGTGGCAGAAAAGGAAGCCTGAATTCACCACGCCTGATGCAAGCATGCCCTTTTCCCAGATGACAACGAGGCAGTTGAGGCCTCCACCCTCGATGGACCAGGATGAGAATTAGACAACAGCGGGGCAACCCAAGCCCTAGCAACTGGAGAGGGGACGATGAAGAACCCTGAAGAAAAGTGGCTAGCGAAGGCCGTGCCGGGTCTCAGCCTGAAGATAAAATTCAAAAGGACTTAATAATGGTTATCAAATTGAAGTATTAATCAATTTTAAGTTGTTAATCTTGTTTTAGATTAAGCAAGATTTATTTCATGAGTATTGTGGTAAGTAAAGGCAATGTAAGTAAAGGCTAAAGGCCTACTTGAGGGCCCAGCCTGAGGCCTGAACTAAAGTAATGGTCAAACCTTTGCTAATATGAAGCAGATTGCAGCTGTGAGCAAAAAGGCTGGTCCAGCACACAGAATTTGGCAGGAAAAGGGCTGATATCGCAAGAATTCATACTCATTATAAATTTCAGTATAAACACCATAACAAGGTACATTATAAACCAAGAACATTCCTCAGATAACAAGGAACAGGCCGACCCATCCCAATGACAAGTGCAGAAGGGTAACATGATGGATAGAGTTGTTTTGATCAAACCAACAGGTACAAGGTGCGAGGCAGCACCTAACTACGTAAAGGGGCTGCACCTTACTACGTAAGAGGGTTGTACCTTGCTACATGGAAGGGTTGCACCTCAATACGTCAGGAGTGAGGTGTAACTTGTTCTGTATCTCTATATAAGACTGTGTCACTAGAAAAAGGGGTCCAGCTCGAAAGGGGGAGCGGCTCATCTGCCGTTGAGCTGAGTCCATTGCCAAGCGGCACTCTCTAGCTGTATGTCCGGTGGACTCAGGAATCCGCTGGGAACAGAAAGGGTGTCAGGGTTGCAATAAACCCTGGCCGAGGTGCCTTTGTACCTTACTAAGACTCTGTGGTTATTGGGGGTTCTCGTCGGGTCTGCTGCGTCAGCTATCTGCGCAGAGCTGGGGCAGCACACAGAGGGAACACACGCACGCAGCCGAGTGATATCAACAGGAGAAAGCAGAAGGACCACACCGGTAGCCTCTGGACAGCAACACCACACTACAATACTATAACAAGTATAATGTTTTTTTATTAGATATTTCCAGAAAGTCAAAACCTGTATTTTGGAAAATAGAAGTGATTGTTGAGTGTGTACTCAGTTCTTAGTAGACCAGGATAGAAACTCCTCTGTGTACCTATCCCTCTGATTACTGTTAACATGACTTGAATGCTACCAAAATAGAGATCTGGTCCAGCATAATGTAACATAGGACCAAACAAGAATAAGAAAACAAACAAGTATTTCATAGCAGCTAACAAAGAGTAGATGCAAAATCTACTTCAAATATCAGTGCCTCTGCATAATGCTGACTCGTGTAGAGTCTTTTTAATAGAAGTCACTTAGCATTTTTTCAAGAATCAGAGAGGTAGCCGTGTTAGTCTGGAATAGCAGAGGTAACAAAGTCCTGTGGCACCTTCCACTGCTTGCATCCGACGAAGTGGGTATTAGCCCACGAAAGCTCATGCTTCAAAACTTTATAGTTAGTCTTTAAGGTGCCACAGGACTTTGTTACCTTAGCATTTTTTGTGACAAGTAACTCCTGGTTGGATAAAAATAGAGCTTCCACCAGTAAATTAGCACTTTTAGAACATATTACGTATGTAAAGCTACAGTCTATCATGAATTGCCCTAAAACTAAATGGGTTCATGTTCAGAATGTTTGTTTAAAAAGACAAACCAAGCAATTAATTTCAGTGAGAGTCTATCCTGAAACAGGTGGGCAAGTCAAAATGGCCTGAAACATAATGTTAGCTGCCCAAAGAAAAATATATGCTCTCATGAATGAGAAATGCTATGTCTTTAAAAATAATATCTACCTCAATACCCCAATACTGGGTGTGCCTAAACTGAATAGTATCTATAAATTAGAGCATAATTTAAAAGCTGAAAGTAATTTGCTTTTAAAATATAAAAGAAATTATCTTTAAAGAGGAGGGAATTGTTAAGAATGTTTTTCTAACTTAAAAGCAACTGTATTATGAATGTTGTGTAGTATGATTTTAAATACAACATGTATGCCCCACTCTTTTCAAGTTAGCACAGGCTGAAATTGCCAAGCTGCCCTTGGCTCCTTAAACTAAGATGTAGCTTTTTGATAAATAAGTTATATCAAAGCTACAAATGGGGGAATGTTGAGTTTGAACTTTACACTTGGCTTGATGGTTCTGTCTGAACTTTTGACCAAAGCCCTGGCCTGCGAACTACTCATGACATCCCCCCTCCCCTTAAGTACCCATCTCCCTTCTGTCTTCTAGAATTTACATTTTAACCTGTTTTATCCTGAAGAATCTTGATTGATTATGCATGACCATTATGATCTGTAAATCACTTTGTTTACTTCTGTGTATAAATATTGATGCTCACCCCTAGTAAATTTGCCACACTACTCTGAAGCTTTTTGAGCTAAGGATAGTGTGAGCCCGTTGATCAATGAATTAATGTCTGTGTAAGTGGTCTCTGACAGTTTGTGGGCCCAAACCAACTCCGCACGAATCCTCGGGTGCTGGAGAGGTGAGTAGGGACTTGCTTTTTACCTAACACTGTGAACCTAACACGGATTCCACCCAATAGGGGTCAGGAATATTGGGTACGGGTCCGCCATCCAGTTCACCATGAGAGGGGGCTGAGCACTGGGGTAGGTGGGGGTTACATGATATATTATTTATTTATTTACAATAAAAGTAAGGCAGATCAATACAAAGGCAGTCTACAGAGACTCTGATATTTAGTGAGTTAATATCAGGCAATGCACAATGTGTGTTTTTGATAAATACCCATTACTACTCTGATCTGGAAAAGCCTTTACCCTGTTTCTGGGGATGCTGCTGGCATCGAATTCTTGATTCCGCCCCAGCTGAGACCCCTTTTCCCTACACCCCTTCCCCGTTAGTTACTCTGAAGGATGTTATGCTTGATTTTCACATCCCTTCTCCTCAACTTCGGGCTTTCAGCTGGTCACTAGCAGAGATTATGGAGGGATATTTTCCCGACAATATATTCGAAGGGGATTTTTTTTAACCTCCTTCCTCTGAAGCATCTGAATTGCCAAGGTTGGAGCTGGTGCCCTGAGCAGAGGGGGCTGGTGATCTGAGCTGGCACCGAACGTTCCCTCCCACACGCTCGGCTGACTGACTGTGATGAAGTGGGAGTACTGTGTGTGCGTGCCTCAGTTTCCCCTGTGCATTTCTTGGGCGTCTATTTGGAGGGAAAGGAATGTGTAGCTGATGCAGAGCAAAGCCACTGTAGGTGTTAATGGGTGAAGCTGTAACTTGACCACAGGTGGGGGAGAGAGGTCAGGTGATACCTGAAGCCCGGGAAACCAGACAAGGGATGAAGGAGAGCAGGGAGTGGCTAGAGGGAGTGGTCAGTCTGGGTCTAGCTGGGAAGGGGGAGAGAAGCCATCTCGCTCTCTGGCCCCAAGATGGATCCAGCTGAGGGCTCACACTCGCTCGCTGCATGTCTGTGTTAGACCAGATAGAAGTCATTGAATAAACCTGGGGAAGAAGCAGGAGCAGAATCTGGGTCTCATTCTCCTAGCACCCCAAAAGGACCTGCCTGACTGGATGGGCCCTGTTGAGACTGAGAAGCTGTGAGTTGGATGGTGTTCCTGACATCTCAAATAAACCGTCTATTCTGCTGGCTGGCTGAGAGTCACGTCTGACTGTGGATTTGGGGTGCAGAACCCATGGGCTCCCCCAGGACCCCGCCCAGGCGGGCTTGCTGGGGGAAGCACACGGAGGGGCAGAAGGTGCTGAATGCTCTAACGTCAGACCCAGGAAGGTGGAAGTGGGGACCCCTGAAGCTCCTGGCCTGGGAAACAGGCTGTGTACGGAGAAGGGGCCCTTCACCCGGAGTCCGGTCTGGCTTCCTAGGGAGCAGTTCCAGTGCATCGCCCGGGCGCTCCGTGACACAGCCCAGAGAGAGAGACAGACCCTGTGCTGGGAGCAGAGCTACAGTCCCAAAGCCAGAGCTCAGCCCAGAGAGACAGACCTGCCCTGGGAGCAGCTGCAGGAACCAGAGGCAGAGAGGTCAGTGCTGGGGGCAGAGACATAGGGGCTGCCTGCAGAGAAGCCGTGTGCTGGAAGCAGAGCTGTAACAGCCAGAGGGACCAGAGGCAGAGCAGCAGCAGTCGTCGTGTGGAGGCAGTGTGGAGCTGACACAGAGGGTGGAACTGGGCTGGAGCCGTCCAGAGGCTGGGAGCGGGTGTGGACCCCACCAGAGGAAGTGTTCAAGTCACAGCAACCCTGCAGCACAGCTAAGGAGGAGGCCTGGGCCCTACAAGGAACAGACTGTGAACTGTCCTGACACTCCAGAGACATTGTGTGTGATGCTCCCTGCCACGGAGCTGGGTGATGTGTTTAATCGTTCTAGTTCTTCCTTGTTCATTTTTAAGATAAACTGTTCATTAAATAATTTGCATTTGCTTTAAGTTTTAAGTGGGCCAGGGAAGTGTCCAGTGCAGAGGGAGCACCCCGGAGTGGGGACACCCTAGCCCCTGACCTAGGTAACCACAGCACGGTTTGGGGTTGAGCCCCCCAGAAATCCTGGGCCCAGCCTTGTTGGGGTTACGAGGACTCCACCAGACAGGAGAGTGGAAGGGAGGCCTCTGGATAAAGGAAGTGGGAGCGAGGACTCAGATCCTTCCGCTAGCCCATTTCACCGGGGTCGTGCAGAAGTCAGGAGAATTCCCCACAACAGCGGGACTATTCCCCCGCTTACACCACGAACTCACACGAGGATGCAGAGACAAAAGGAGGGTGAGTCAAAATGGATTCCACTGAGTCGGTGCAGCCAACATGGCCTCTGCCTTCAGCTGGGATTCTCAGATGCTGGATTCCAGCCAAGTAATAAATATGAGGCTGTCATTGCAGATCCTGATTGCATTGCTCCCAGTGGATAATGAGCCAGGACAGCCACGTTTCAGAGAGCTTCCATCTTGTTGTAGGTGAAACCTGCTCAGCCTGGACCCAAAGAGCCCTCCCCAGTGCTGATAGGGACCCATGTGAAATACCAGTCTTTGCACGGACAAAACAAGCACCGAGTGTAAGGCACACACGCCATGGGGGACAGAGCTGGGAGAGACACAGGCCAGAGGGAAGGATGCAGTCAACGAGATAGGCCCAGACTGGAGACTCCCATCCCAGCAGACCCCCCTATCAAAGACAGAGACAGAGTTAGCAGAGCTGCTATGCAGGAACCCAGGGTTGGGACAGCCGGGGCTGTGGGTCTGGTTGAGAGGCACCGGCAGAGTTGGTTTGCCCAGGCCCCACTCCTGGCTGTGCTCGTGTTTCCTCACAATTCCACTCCACTGGCCCCAGGAAATTGGTTCACCCCTCGCTGCCCAGGGAAGGAACCGGATGGTGCCTTGTGACTGCAGGGAGGTGCCCCCGGCTCAGGACAAGGTACAGACTCTGTTAATGGTTCATTCGCTCAGGGTTAAGAACCTGGAGCAGCCCTGAGGGTGAGCGAGATCCAGCGGAGACGGGAGCAGGTGCTGCCGGGCAGGGACCGCACTGCCTTCTCCGGGATTGCTCCTTACCCTGGCACAGAGACTGCCCAGGTGAGTGGAAGCTAGTTGAGCAACCCTAGACCTGCACGGACCAGCCTGGCATGGCTGGGGCCACAGATTATTATTGTAGGGTCTCTGGTGAGCACAGGGGCTGCACCCAGACTAGGTTGTTATTGTAGGTTTGTTATGGTAGGGATGGGAGGTTGACGATACTCTGCTTCCTTCTGGGGTCACTTGGGGGTGTAGGGATAGACCCACATAACTGACGGGTTTCTCTCCTCCCCTCCTCCCAGGTGTCCCGTACACCACATTCCCGGGAAGCTGCCAAGGGCCCATCCTGACAGATGCGGATCCTGAACTGCTCCTCCAAGCTGAGGCTGCTGGAGGCGACACTTCGAGGACTTTTGCCTGAGACGCTGCCGGTGACGTTGTTGTGCCCAGGCCCACTCCACAAAGCCCAGGGACGGGACTTAACCCTCCCCACTTCCATAGGGCAGAGAGCAGGGAAAGGTCCCTCTGAATCCCCTTGGAGACGGGTTAGAGCTCAGGCCTGAGGAGCAGGCCCCTCCTCACCCAGGTTCTGGCTGCTCTCTGAGTCACCTGCTGCTCCCTCATGTCCATGGCTTGCATCCAACAAAGTGGGTATTAGCCCATGAAAGCTCATGCTTCAAAACTTTATAGTTAGTCTTTAAGGTGCCACAGGACTTTGTTACCTCTGCTATTCCAGACTAACACGGCTACCTCTCTGATTCTTGACTTCATGTCCAGTGCCTCTCAGAGGATTCACGGGCCTTGGGGCAAAGAAATTTGGGGAGGGGCCTCCATAAAAAAAGTTGTAATACTATAGTAACATGTATTCCCGTGGGGGCCCCTGTGGAGCAAACTGACCCACTTGCCCCCCCTTGGGCGGCTCTGCTCCTGTCTCCCAAAGTCCAAACCTGCTGCTCACCCAGCGTAGCCGACGGCACCTTCCCAGCCAGTCAGAGTGGACGATGGCTCTGGATCAGCCAAGCACATGACAGGCGGGCACCGTGACAGCCAATCACTGCATGGGAGGGTTGCGGGCAGATAACTGTAGAGCTGGGTCCCTCTGGCTCCCTCCATGGCTCCAAGCCCATCACATGGGGCAAGTCTGTGGTCTTTAACCCATAGGCAAGGGCAGCCATTTTTGAAAAGGGCAAAATACTCCCCAAAGTCACAGAAGATCATGAGACACTGAAACCCCCAATAAACAATGGGAGGCTCCTGACCCAGTCACGAGGGTGGGAATTTCTGCCCCTCCTCCAGCTCTGACCCCCGCCCCATGTCTCTGGCAGGTCCTCGGTGCCGTGATGATCATAAACCGCGGGAACCTGGCTATGTACGAGGTGCTGGTGGATTCATGGCCCAAGTTCAAAGCCGTTCTCATCCAGCGATGCAGAGAGGTGCTGCCCCTCAGCCTCCGCGCTTCTCCTGGGGGCGGACGGGGATTGGGGGTGAGGAGTAGGACATGGAGCCTTTCTCCTCTAGGGGACCGAGGCAGGAGCCAGTCTGGCTCAGAGCAGGGGACTGGGATTTGAGGCCTTTCCCTTCTAGGGGGCCCTAAGGTGGTGCCAAGCTGGTTCATGGGGGCAGATCAGTCATTCCATTGGGTGTTCCCCACTCTGCTCCATGTCTCCCCTGGCAGATGGTATCAGATGACTCTGATTTCTACACCAACACGTACGCGGCGTACTACCGGGACCTGGGCGCCTACCGGGACCTGCTGGGCAGCGCCATCAACTGGAGCCAGGCCATCTGGATCCACGGTAACATGGGCCCCACAGCACCGGGGAGAGCATCACGGCCACTGAACATACATGTTCTGTCTGGGCCAAACCCCAGACCCCTGCCCTACAGTGCCGACCCCGAAACCCTCAGGTCCCCCCAGGCTGTCAGCTCTATGGGGGGCAGGAATATATGGGGTTGCTCCTTGCCAGGGCTGGTCTGCAGTCGGCTCAGCAGAGCACATCCTCTTCCCTGAGGCCTGGGGCTGGTAGGTTTGGAAGCTCAGACTCCTGCCCTGCCTGCCTCCTTGCCACATTGCGCTCCACACACATATGGGGTCTTTTCTCACCACCCTTCAGTCCCCATCATCACCGCTCACAGCTCGTCGCTCCCCCTGCAGGTATCCAGGACGGGGTCTACAAAACCTCCAGGGACATCTCAGAAGCTAAAGGGATCCAGCTGGAAGTGATACGCTACCTCACTTACCTCCACCCGGATCCCAGCTCCATGCCTGAAATCCGGTCAGTGTCTGCCCACACAACAGGGCCCCTGGCCAGCGTAGCACTGAGATGCCCGAGCTCTGGCTGGCTAGTCCCCATACAGGGCCTGGGGCACTGGGGTCTTGTGGTTACCAGCAGAATCTTAGTGGGATTAGTACTGAACTCAACCTCACTCAGGGAAACTACAGGGACTGGGGAGCGTAGCCATGGGGTGGGTTCAGTCATGCGGAGGGAGATCCCTCTTCAGATCCTGCACAGGACCCCAGCCTCTGCCAGGAAACCCCGATGCAAAGGGCTCCTGTGAGACCAGTTGGGTCCCACCCTCAGGACCGGGCACTCCTGCAATCAGACATCAGCCCTGGCAGGGCTTGGGCACCGAGCAGCCGTGCTCCCCCGTCCCCACTCCACATCTCTCCTGGCCCAGGCTAGAGAGGAACCTTCCCTGCCCACAGTCTGTTCAGACCTCAGCTCCTCACCCAGGACCCAGGGTGGGAAAGGTACCCCAGGGGATGTGGGAGTCTCTGTCAGCAAGTGGAATGAGACACTGTTCTAATGAGAGGGGACACTAGGTAGAGCTGCCCACTCTGTAGGCTAGCTACCCACCACCACCTGAACCAGCCAGCTGTCCACTCCACTTGGCTCCGGCCTCCCCTTTTCTTGAATCCCAGGAGTTTGGCTGAGTCTCACAATGAGTTTCATGGGAATCCTGCTCTGCCTTGGGTGGGGGAGGGGGATATTCTGATTGGCTGCCCCTCAGAGCTGCTGCAGTAAGAGTTCCCCAGCCCTGCCCCTCCCCACAGTAATGTGACCCCCCCTTATTATGGGTGGGGAGACAGGGGGGGGGAAGAGGCAGCAGGAATTGCTCAGCATCTCAGGTGACATCACTTCCATTCCCCCTCCCTTCCTGTCAGCAATGGGACAGGATGGTTCTTGGGCTCCCCCACCCCAGGGACAGCCAGCCTGGGAAGGGCAGAGGGGAGCCTGCTGCAGCCCCCACAGGGCTGGGAGGGGTGGAGGAACAGCAGGAGGTTCAGCGGGGAGGTTACAGGGCCTGTGAAGAGAGTTGATGGTTCCCTGTACTGGGGCAGAACTGCTGAGGCAGAATGAATTGCTGTGAGGGGGATGGAGAGATGCTGGAGTAGGAGCTTCTGCAGGGAGGCCCATCTCACACTCACCATCATAAATCTGGGACTGTTGGCAGCAGTAATTGTAACATGGAGGGGTCGGGGTTGGGGTAATTCAGCTGTCAAGGGAGAACAGTCATCACAGCGTGATCTTTTGTAAAAGCCCCGTGATTTTAGGGTAGGGGGACCAGACAGCGAATGTGAAAGATCAGGTCAGTGGGTGGGGGGTAATAGGAGCCTAGGTAAGAAAAAGACCCCAAAATCAGGACTGTCCCTATAAAATCAGGACATCTGGTCACCCTATTTTAGGGCCAGTCTCATGATTCTGAGGTGTCACTCCTCATCGCTGACATTTGGGGGTTGATCCTGCTGCTCTCTCTCCTCCCGCACCCCAGGCTGGACCCGGCCATGAGGCTCTCGTCCCTGGACATCTCCCACACCGACCTCCTGAATGAGACGTGGCCCTATGGGGGCAATGAGAGGAGCAGGAGATACCTGACCAGCCTGATCCGCTACTTCCCCAGCGTCTGCCTCCTGGATGCCACCAACCGCCCTGTCAGCTGGAGCCTTTCAGACCATTTTAGTGCAATGAGACATGGCTACACCCTGCCCCAGCACCGGGGGCGCGGCTACACAAAGGTGCTGACGAATGTCTTGGCCAAGCGGATGCACGCACTAGGCTATCCCAGCTATGGTCATGTGGCCCCGGACAACTACCCCATGCAGAGGGTGCAGGAGAGTTTGGGCTTCCAGCGCCAGCCCGGCCTGTTCTACTACATCCTCCACAACGCAGCACTGCAGAGAAACCCGACCTTAACCCCCAGCCCTGCACCGGGCACGGCCTCCGTGTGAACCTCCAGCCCAGCACCCAGGGGACCTGTCAGACTGGGGCTAAGGGAAGCCAAGGGAGGGGGGTGGGGGAGTCTGGGGATCAGTGTTAGACCCAGTGGAACCAGTAACATCTCCCAGCTCCAGCCCACCAGGGATCTGCTACCCACAGCCTCACAGCACCATCCCCAGCTTTCCAGGGTCTGTCCTAGTCTCCCAGGCCCCATTACCTGCCCTCCAGGGTGGACCCCACTCCCCCAACCCATAAACATAGCACCTCCATCCCAGTTCCACTTTCAGACACCCCAGCAGCAGTCCAATGAGCTTCCATCCAATCACATCACATGCTCACCTGTCTCCTGCTTCTGCTCTGCTCCCCTCCCCCGCTTTCCCTGGGACAGCCGGCTCAGCTTATCCCATCTCTAACCCCCCACAGTCAGTGTGTCACCCTCGCCCACCCTGCCAGAGACCCCTCCCCCGGATCCCTCTCTTCCCAACTTCCCTGGGGCTTGTCACATCTCTTCCCTACTGCTCCCTGCTCTCATCAGCTCTTCGCCCCTCCCACCACTGGACAATACAATCCCCAGCAGCTTTAAATGGGGCAGGGAAGTATTAGTCAACATCTCCTTGAGATCAGGATCCTGGGCATGATGCTTCTAACCCGTGATGCATCTAGAAGTTCTCTAACCAGCCCGAGAGTGTCCCTTGCCAAGGACTCCCTCCAGGACCAGTCTCAGTAACCCAGGGTTAAATACCTCCCTGGGATGTTGATTATCTTCAAACCAAACTTCATTATCCCCAAGAATTCCCCAAGCAATGCAGAGGTGTTAAATTCAGCACTGCACAGCCAAGACAAACACATCCCATTAACTCCACCCATCAGCATTGATCCCTAGCAGGAAGCGTTTCGGGCTTTGTGATCCCAGCTGGGATTAATCTGATTGTCAAAGACACATTTGAGTATTTCCCCTCGGCGGCGCCACACCCCCAGCAGGGCTGGGACCTCACGGGTTAAAAGGGAGGCAGAACGACAGTGAGGGCCATGGAAAAGGTTCCCATTTTTCAACCCACTTTTCAAATGAAATTTTCCCCAGAAAGGTTCCGCTTGTTCCCATTGTTGGTTTTGTGTCCAGACACTAGGGGCCTAAAAACCAAAGTGTTCTGGGTGCGTTACTAGGGTGACCAGACAGCAGGTCTGAAAAAATCAGGACACGGATGGGGGTTAATAGGAGCCTATATAAGAAAAAGACACAAAATTCAGGACTGCCCCTCTAAAATTGGGACCTCTGCTCATGCTATGCATAACCTGATCTGCAGGGTGGTGTCTGCAGCAACTAAGGTCGGGGTCAAATATCTGGGGTTTCATTTTGAAAGCGAACCAATAGCACCAGTTGGAGCTGCCCACCAAATTTATGGGATCACTAAATAACTTCTCCAGAGGGACTTTGTGACGGGTCTGCCCCTGCAGCACCCCTTTGGGGCAGGGGTGCAATGGGGTGTCAGACCCTCACCACTCTCCAGTCCCAGCCCACCTCATGCCCTGTGTCCCCAGAGACACCCCTTGATCAGAGTCGTGGGCCCTATCGGCCCGAGTCCATATATCTCACCCTAGCGTCTGGGCAGTGTGGCCCCAAACCCAGAGTCCATCTAACTCAACCCTAATATTGGGCAGTGCGGCCTAGTGTCCAGAGTCCAGGTACCCCGCCCCTAGTATCAGGTCAGTGAGGCCCAATAGCCAGAGTCCATATAACTCACCCCTGCTATTAGGCAGTGCGGCCTAGCAGCCAGGGTCCATACAACTCACCTCTAGTAGAAGGGCAGCGTGGCCCAACAGCCAGAGTCCATATAACTCGCCAGTGTAACCAGTAGGTGAACTATGTGGCCACCTAAGGTGCCAAGATTTGGGGGCACCAAAAAGCGGTGCAATCAGCCCGTAACATTTTGGCCAGGAGAGTCCCTATTTTAAGCCACGTCCCTGCCATCGCGACTTTTTTGTGCAAAAATGGGCATTTGTCCCACTTGCTCTTGTCAGTTTGATCCCTTGGCAGAGCAAATAGGACACAGGCCCACTTGTGTCAAAAAGTGGGGTATGGAAGAATGTGAGGGAGGGGGGAGGAGCTGTGATGCCAGCCCCACACAGGGAGAGTGGCTGGGTTTGGGTGGGGGGAAAGGCAGGGCTCGAGCAAGCAGTGATGCCAGTCCCAGCCTTGCATGGGGAGGGGCTCGGTCTACTCCCACGTAGTGTCTCATTTTCCTTTTGGAAAATATGGTCACTCCACTGAGTGACCCACATTTCAGGTCATTTGAACTAGAGACACCCACCCAAACCAGCTTTTCTTAGTTCTCAGCTTCTACCAGTGGTTTCTGTGCACCCTGCCTTCAAAAATGCTGATGGCTTCATGGGATCCGCAGGAGATGGTGAGCGGGCAGTGCTGGCAGGCGACCAGGGGAAGGCTCTTTGTAGTAGGGGATGGTAGAGGTTGGGGAGATGAGAGACACCAGACTTTTTACACTTGTCATAAAATAACCATCATGTGTTTGGGTCATAGACCAATGACCCCCTGCAAACATTACAAAGCACAACCGTTATCTCCATTCCAC
The DNA here is from genome assembly GCA_032164245.1 of Sternotherus odoratus. Taxonomy (NCBI): domain Eukaryota; kingdom Metazoa; phylum Chordata; order Testudines; family Kinosternidae; genus Sternotherus; species Sternotherus odoratus. The sequence goes on along the minus strand of JAVMKO010000006.1, from coordinate 103,716,432 downwards.
TGCTACCAAGTGTGCATGGTAAAGTGAGGGAGCAATGCCTGATACACTCATTAAACACATACTCACACTCTGTCCTCGCACGGTACTGAACAGGGGTTCCCTACACTTGCCCAGCACAAACACCAAGGACTGGTCTACACAACAAAGTTAGATCAACTCGGGGATAATCCCCACCCTGGAGCAACACTGTTAGACCCATCCGAGTCACTGTGCACACAGAGCTAGGAAAGCAGAAGAACTGTTGCTCCAGCGTTTTCAGTGTAGACACGGCTTGATCCTGCTCCCCATCACATCTGTTCAATTTTACAACCCCTTCAACCTCGTCCCCTTCAGGCACGTGATGCCGTCTAACACTACCCTGTCATTGACCTCTCATTCGTGCCCACCTCACTGACGACAGGCAGGAAGACCTTGTGCCCCATTAGTGAACCAATGTGCACAACTCAGCACTGGAATCCAGTAAACTGGATCTCTCCCGGTACCCGGGCACCTTTCCTTTGATCATACATCAGGGGGCAGGAAGTGGTGCTCACTTTCCCCAAGGGGAACAGCCCCCAAAACCACTTCGACTCAGTCACAGCTCTGCCAAGCTGCTCCAGCTACGTCCCCCCCCCCACATACACACACACACTCAATACAGCAACATGTAACATGCTGAAGAGGGCTGGAGCCCAGGGGCTCTTGGCAGCTCCAGGGGCAGAGTTAAGGCCTGTAGGCAGAAACCTTAACTCCTCATTGCTTCGTTTTCAGACGTGTGAGTTTTGCTTGGCTCAACACTGTGGAACCTCTGGACAACATTAACTCCACGGTTTGCCAGTGACTTCGCACTTACCACCTCGCGCACAAGGGCACAGGAGATGTGGACAGAGATGTGCTGCATCTTGGAAAAAAGTCACAGAGGGAGGCGATTGTGTCTGTGAGAATCCCAGAGACTCAGCATCCCAGGAACTCACACGGGGATGCAGAGACAAAAGGAGGGTGAGTCAAAATGGATCCCACCTAGTTGGTGCAGCCAACATGGCCTCTGCCTTCAGCTGGGATTCTCAGATGCTGGATTCCAGCTAAGAAATAGATATGACACTAAGTCATTGCAGCTCCTGATTGCATTGCTCCCGGGGGGTAATGAATCATGACAGACATGTCTCAGAGGGCTTCCATTTTGTTGTAGGTGAAACCTGCTCAGCCTGGATGACAAGACCCCTCCCCAGTGCTGATAGGGACCCACGTGAAATCCCAGCCTTTGCACGGACAAAACAAGCACCGAGTGTAGGGCACACATGCACCGGCAGAGTTGGTTTGCCCAGGCCCCACTCCTGGCTGTGCTCGTGTTTCCCCAGTATTCCACTCCGCTGACCCCAGGAAATCGGTTCACCCCTCGCTGCTCATGAAAGGAACCGGATGGTGCCTTGTGACTGCAGGGAGGTGCCCCCGGCTCAGGACAAGGTACAGACTCTGTTAATGGTTCATTCGCTCAGGGTTAAGAGACTGGAGCAGACCAAAGGGCGAGTGAGATCCAGCAGAGAATGGAGCAGGTGCTGCCGGGCAGGGACCGCACTGCCTTCTCCAGGACTGCTCCTTACCCTGGCACAGAGACTGCCCAGGTGAGTGGAAGCTAGTTGAGTGACCCTAGACCTGCACAGACCAGCCTGGCATGGATGGGGCCACAGATTATTATTGTAGGGTCTCTGGTGAGCACGGGGGCTGCACCCAGACTGGGGTGTTATTGTAGGTTTGTTATGGTAGGGATGGGAGGTTGAGGATACCATGCCTACTTCTGGGGTTACTTGCGGGGCTGGGGATAGACCCACATAACTGATGGGTTTCTCTCCTCCCCTCCTCCCAGGTGTCCTGTACACCACGTTCCCAGGAACCTGCCAAGGGCCCATCCTGACAGAGATGCTGATCCTGAGCTGCTCCTCCAAGCTGAGGCTGCTGGAGGCGACACTTCGGGGGCTCTTGCCTGAGACGCTGCCGGTGACGTTGTTGTGCCCAGGCCCACTGCCCACAGCCCAGGGATGGGACTCAACCTTCCCCACCCCCATGGGGCAGAGAGCAGGGGAAGGTCCCTCTGAATCCCCTGGGAGATGGGTTGGAGATCAGGCCTGAGGGGCAGGCCCCTCCGCACCCAGGTGCTGGCTGCTCTCCGAGTCACCTGCTGCTCCCTCATGTCCAGTGCCTCCCAGAGTATTTAGGGGTCCAGGGCAAAGCAATTTTGGGGGCCTCCTCTATAAAAAAAGATGCAATACTATAGTAACATGTATTCCCATGGGAACCCCTGCAGAGACCGGGGCCTGGAGCAAACTGACCCACTTACCCACCCTTGGGTGGCTCTGCTCCTGTCTCCCAAAGTCCAAACCTGCTGCTCACCCAGCGTAGCCGACGGGACCTTCCCAGCCAGTCAGAGTGGACGATGGCTCTGGATCAGCCAAGCACATGACGGGCGGGCACCGTGACAGCCAATCACTGCATGGGAGGACTCCAGGCAGCTAACTGTAGAGCTGGGTCCCTCTGGCTCCCTCCATGGCTCTGTGCCCATCACATGGCTCCAGTCTGTGGCAGAGTCACCAGCCTCCTTGTCCTGCTCCGCTCCCCGCACTCAGGTGTCTCCTGCCCAGGAGCCTGAAATCAGGGATCAAACCCCACAATCAAGACAGTAAACCCAGGGTGTGTGTGTACAGACAGGCCCCCCACAGCTTTCCCACTCAAACCCCCTGCCCCATGGCTACCCACAACACTCACCCCTTCACCTACCTACCCACTTCCTGCCCCTCAAACCAACCACTACTGTCACCCCACATCCCCCCACTCACCCCTCAATCCCCTCTCCTTGCTGCTCCCCACATTCTCCTGAAACCCTCCAGTCTCTGCTCTCCAGAGCCTGTGGAAGCCATTTTCCTTGGCTGAGGTGGCAGCCATCTTGACTAATGGCAGCCTGTGGTGTCCACCCCATAGGCAAGGGCAGCCATTTTTGAAAAGGGCAAAATACTCCCCAAAGTCACAGAAGATCATGAGACACTGAAACCCCCAATAAACAATGGGAAGCTCCTGGCCCAGTCATGAGGGTGGGAATTTCTGCCCCTCCTCCAGCTCTGACCCCCGCCCCATGTCTCTGGTAGGTCCTCGGTGCCGTGATGATCATAAACCGTGGGAACCCGGCTGTGTATGAGGTGCTGGTGGATTCGTGGCCCGAGTTCAAAGCCGTTCTCATCCGGCGATGCAGAGAGGTGCCACCCCTCAGCAACAGTGCTTCTCCTGGGGGCGGATGGGGATTGGGGGTGGGGAGTAGGACATGGAGCCTTTCTCCTCTAGGGGACCGAGGCAGGAGCCAGTCTGGCTCAGAGCGGGGGACTGGGATTTGAGGCCTTTCCCTTCTGGGGGGGCCTAAGGCCATGCCAAGGCTGGTTCATGGGGGCAGATCAGTCATTCCGAAGGGAGTTCCCCACTCTTTTCCACGTCTCCCCTGGCAGATGGTAACAGACGACTCTGATTTCTACACCAACACGTACGCGGCGTACTACCGGGACCTGGGCGCCTACCAGGCCCTGCTGGGCAGTGCCATCAACTGGAGCCAGGCCTTCTGGATCCACGGTAACATGGGCCCCACAGCACTGGGGAGAGCATCACGGCCACTGAACATACATGTTCTGTCTGGGCCAAACCCCAGGATCCCGCCCTACAGTGCCGACCCCGAAACCCTCAGGTCCCTCAAGCTACCAGCTCTATTGGGGGCAGGAATATATGGGGTTGCTCCTTGCCAGGGCTGGGCTGGAGTTGGCTCAGCTCAGCACTTCCTCTTCCCTGAGGGGTGGAGCCGGTAGGTTTGGAAGCTCAGACTCCTGCCCCGTCCACCCCCTTGCCAGGTTGGGCTCCCTACACTTAAGGGGGATTTTCTCACCACCCTTCAGTCCCCATCCCCACCGCTCACAGCTCATCGCTCCCCATGCAGGGATCCAGGACGGGGTCTACGAAACCTCCAGGGACATCTCCGAGGCAAAAGGGATCCATCTGGAAGTGATACACTTCTTCGCTTACCTCCACCCAGATCCCAGCTCCATGCCTGAAATCCGGTCAGTTTCTGCTTGCGCCACAGGGTCCGTGGCCAGCGTGGCACTGAGATGCCCACGATCTGGCTGGCTATTCCCCATACAGGGCCTGGGGCACTGGGGTCTTGTTGCCACCAGCAGAATCCCAGTGGGATTGGTACTGAACTCAACCTCACTCAGGGAACCTGCAGGGACTGGTGAGCGTAGTTGTTGTAGGGTACTGTCACGGAGCGCCCGGGCGATGGACTGGAACCGCTCCCTAGGAAGCCAGACCAGACTACGGGTGAAGGGCCCCTTCTCCGTACACAGCCTGTTTCCCAGGCCAGGAGCTTCAGGGGTCCCCACTTCCACCTTCCTGGGTCTGACCTCGGAGCATTCAGCACCTTCTGCCCCTCCGTGTGCTTCCCCCAGCAAGCCCGCCTGGGCAGGGTCCTGGGGGAGCCCATGGGTTCTGCACCCCAAATCCACAGTCAAACGTGACTCTCAGCCAGCCAGCAGAATAGACGGTTTATTTAAGATGTTAGGAACCATCCAACTCACAGCTTCTCAGTCCAAACAGGGTCCCTCAGTCAGGCCTTTCTGGGGGATGCCAGGAGGTGAGACCCAGATTCTGGGCTCCTGCTTCTTCCCCAGGTTTATTCGATGACTTCCATCTGGTCCAACACAGACCATGCAGCGAGCCAGCGTGAGCCCTCCGCTGGATCCATCTTGGGGCCAGAGAGCGAGTTGGCTTCTCTCCCTCTTCCCAGCTCGACCCAGACCCAGACCCAGACTGACCAAACCCTCTAGCCACTTCCTGCTCCTTTGTTCCTTTGTTTGGTTTCCCGGGCTTCCCTTCAACAGGTTCAGCTGACCTGCCTCCCCCACCTGGGGTCAGGTTACAGCTTCCAGGGATGCACAGAGGGGAGGGCGTTGCCTCCTTGCTTCCAGCGTTAGCCCCAATCCCTTCACATACACACTTAAGAAATGCATAGGGGAAACTGAGGCACACACACACAGTACTCCCACTTCGTCACAGGTACCCTAAGAGTCCCATAGAAACAATGCTCACACATAGTAGCTAGATGTGAGTTTATTGAAGGTAGCGGCACACCTGTGCTGGGGGCCCCGCTCAGCACAGCAGCAGATGGGAGACCTGGCACATCGGAGCAATGGCCAGGGAGGAAGCCCATCATACATGAGGGCTCAGACACATAAATACACTTGCTCATTTACATCTCATACATAGCTCATGAATAACTAATGACATGTTATTCAGTACTGCCTTAGTTTACCTGTCTGGTTTCACACAAGCCGAGTTTCACACAGACCAAGTAAACAGCTCACACAGCTGAGAAACTCCTCAGACACACACACGAGATAACAGGAACACAAGGCCATTCCCAGGCTGAGAACCTTAATTATGTGTTACCCTGGGGACGCCTTGGAAGCGTAATTGCACTTCCTAGCGACTGCCGTCACATTCATCTTCCGCGTACTACGCGTACCATGGGGTGGGTTCAGCCATGGGGAGGGAGATCCCTCTTCAGCTCCTGCACAGGGTCCCAGCCTCTGCCAGAAAACCCTGATGCAAAGGGCTCCTGTGAGACCAATGGGGTTCCACACACATGACCGGGCACTCCCGCAATCAGCCATCAGCCCTGGCAGGGTTTGGGCACCGAACTGCCATGCTCCCCCCATCTCTGCCGCACATCTCTACTGGGCCAGACTGGAGAGGAACGTACCCTGCCCACAGTCTGTTCACACCTCAGCTCCTCACCCAGGACCAAGGACCCAGGGGCATTTTGGGGATGTGGGGGTCTCTGTCAGCAGGTGGAATGAGACCCTCTGTTCTAATGAGAGGGGACAATAGGTAGAGCTGCCCACTCTGTAGGCTAGTGGGGAAAGGTCTCATGTCCCATTCCCCCCACCACCACCTGAACCAGCCAGCTGTCCACTCCACTTGGCTCTGGCCTCCCCTTTTCTTGAATCCCAGGAGTTTGGCTGAGTCTCACAATGAGTTTCATGGGAATCCTGCTCTGCCTTGGGCGGGGGAGGGGGATATTCTGATTGGCTGCCCCTCAGAGCTGCTGCAGTAAGAGTTCCCCAGCCCTGCCCCTCCCCACAGTAATGTGACCCCCCCCTTCTTATGAGTGGGGAGACAGGGGGGGGAAAGAGGCAGCAGGAATTGCTCAGCATCACTTCCCTTCCCCCTCTCTTCCTGTGAGCAACGGGACAGGACGGTGCTTGGGCTCCCCCTATCCCTGGGACAACCAGCCTGGGAATGGCAGAGGGGAGCCTGCTGCAGCCCCCGACAGGGCTGGGAGGGGTGGAGGAACAGCAGGAGGTTCAGCGGGGAGGCTACAGGGCCTGCAAACAGAGTTGATGGTTCCCTGTACTGGGGCAGAACTGCTGGGGCAGAATGAATTGCTGTGAGGGGGATGGAGAGATGCTGGAGTAGGAGCTTCTGCAGGGAGGCCCATCTCAGACTCACCATCATAAATCTGGGACTGTTGGCAGCAGTGATTGTAACACGGGGGGGTCGGGGCTGGGGAAATTCAGCTGTCAAGGGAGGCCAGTAATCACAGCGTGATCTTTTGTAAAAGCCCCGTGATTTTAGGGCCAATCTCATGATTCTGAGGTGTCACTCCTCAGCGCTGACATTTGGGGGTTGATCCTGCTGCTCTCTCTCCTCCCACCCCCCAGGCTGGACCCGGCCATGAGGCTCTCGTCCCTGGACATCTCCCACACCGACCTCCTGAATGGGACGTGGACCTTCGGGGGCAATGAGAGGAGCAGGAGATACCTGAACAGCCTGATCCGCTACTTCCCCAGTGTCTGCCTCCTGGATGCCACCAACCGCCCTGTCAGCTGGAACCTTTCAGACCCGTTCGGTGCGATGAGACATGGCTACACCCTGCCCCAGCACCGGCGGTGCGGCTACCATAGTTTGCTCAAGAATGTCATGGCCAAGCGGATGCACGCACTAGGCTATCCCAGCTACTGCCACGTGATCCCGGACAACTACCCCATGCAGAGGGTGCTGGAGAGTTTGGGCTTCCAGCGCCAGCCCTGCCTGTTCTACTACATCCTCCACAACGCAACACTGCAGAGAACCCCAACCTTAACCCCCAGCCCAGCACCGGGCACAGACCCCACTGGAGTCCCCAGCACAGCCACTCAGGACCCCTGCCAGACTGGGGCTAAGGGAAGCCAAGGGAGGGGGGTGGGGGAGTCTGGGGATCAGTGTTAGACCCAGTGGAACCAGTAACATCTCCTAGCTCCAGCCCACCAGGGATCTGCTACCCACAGCCTCACAGCACCATCCCCAGCTTTCCAGAGTGTGTCCTAGTCTCCCAGGCCCCATTACCTGCCCTCCTGGGTGGACCCCACTCCCCCAACCCCCTACACGTAGCACCCCCATCCCAGTTCCACTTTCAGACACCCCAGCAACAGCTCAACGAGCTTCCATCCAATCACATCACATGCTCACCTGTCTCCTGCTTCTGCTCTGATACCCTCCCCACTTTCCCTGGGACAGCCGGCTCAGCTTATCCCATCTCTAACCCCCCACAGTCAGTGTGTCACCCTCCCCCAACCTGCCAGAGACATCTCCCCCGGATCTCTCTCTCCAACGCTTCCCTGGGGCTCTTCACATCTCTCCCCACTGCTGCCTGCTCTCATCAGCTCTTCCCCTCCCCCCCGCCCTCCCACTGGACAATACAAGCCAAAACAACTTTAAATGGGACAGAGGGGTTGGGGCTTATTCACGGTTTGGACCCATTGGGAGTTGAACATCGGAGTGCTAGAGGCAGGAACGCTCCTTAAACTATTTCCAGGCAAGCCTACAGCTGATCGGGACGTGTCAGATTTGGGTTTCTGATTTTGGAGTAGGCTAGTGGGTCTCGCTCAAACCAGGCAGGGTACTGAAGTCCTAAGCAATTTGGGCAGGAAAGAAGGGGCAGAAGTAGTCTTGGCACATCAGTTGGCAGCTCCCAAGGGGGTTTCCTCTGATCCCAACCTGTCACTGTTAGAATTTAGACTGCAAATTTATTTTGTTTCTTCATTTTCTTTCAACTGTGATCACTATGCCTGCTACTTCCAATCACTTACAATCTACCTTTCTCTAGTTAATAAATCTCTTTTTTATTTCCCCTAAAGCAGTATGGCTTTGGTTGAAGTGATGGGGGATTCTTGGCTCAGATTACAAGGGCTGGTGCATGTCCACATTCCTATGAAGAGTGTCCAACGTAATGAACTTGCACTGCCCCCAGGGAGCCCTGAGCTGTGTAATACAGGGCGGTTCTGGGGTGTAAGGCTGGGGAGCTGGAGGGAAATGGCTGGAGCCATTGATAGTTCATGAGTGGCTGGGAGATCATTCATGTCACTCGGCTAGTTGTGTCCCTGACTGTGGATGGCTGTGTGACTGCAGTATGTGTCAGAGGTTTGTAGCTTCACATGAGAGTCACAGAGTGAGGGACAGCCCACACTGGTGGGTTGGGAGGACTCAGCAGTCCCATAGTCCAGGTTGCACACTGGGGACTCCCTGTTTCCTCCCCCACATAGGGACCCCAACACCAGAGGTGTTATTTCAGAAAAACTCAGGGAGTGGGGGCGTTGAACATTACAAGTGATAATCTCCTGCATTGCAAGGAGAGGTAAAAAGTGGAGCGGATGGACCTATGGAAAGTTAGGGGGTACCTAGCCCCAGGGAGAAAAATGCCCCCTTACTCCATAGCAAATGAGGCCCGACTCGCACCTCTGAAGATCTGCAGCCTGGCAAGCAGCCCACACAAAGCACAACAGCCACTGACCTCGCTTCCTCCACTACCCACCTGCTCTATGCCACGGCTCTGCCAGCCACCAGGGTCCACTGGGGCAGGGGTGTCCTCCCTCCCCAAAGCCCGTTCAGTCATTGGTTGCTCCCTCAGACCCCCAGCAAAGGGTCTGGCTCCCAGGGGCACTCTGGGAATGGGGAGAAGCAAGGGAGGGACTGTGTTTGTGAGAACCCCAGAGACAGCATCCCACGGAAACGCAGGTACAAAAGGAGGGAGAGCCCAGAGGGACCCCTGAGAGCTGGGGAAATTGAGGCACTTGTTGCTGCCAACACAACTTTTGCCTTCAGCTCAGCTTTGCCAAGCCAACCTGAGGATTCTCTGATACTAGATTCCAGCTGAGTAATAAATGTGACACCGAGTCACTGCAGATACGGATTTCATTGAGCCCGGCAGATAATGAACCATGACAGCCCCTTGCCAAGGGCATTTCATCTGGTCCTAGGTAGAAATCGGCCCATCCTGGACCTCTTGGCTGCTCCCCAATTCTGATATGGACCTAGGCAAGATTAGCTGCCATCCTGTGTGGACCCCAGTTTCCCAAGCCCATTCACGTAGCATCCCATCACACAGTTAGTGTGTCACCCTCCCCCCACCCTGCCAGAGACATCTCCCCCAGATCTCTCTCTCCAGCGCTTCCCTGGGGCTCATCACATCTCTTCCCACTGCTGCCTGCTCTCATCCGCTCTTTCCCCCACTGGACAATACAAGCCCCAGGAGCTTTAAATGGGGCAGGGAAGGGGCTGGGTGATCAGTCTCCATTAGGCAACATCCCCTTGAGCTCAGGGTGCTGGGCATGACACTTGTAACCCATGATGCATCTGGCTGTTCCACATTGATACTAACCATCCCAGGAGTGTCCCTTGCCAAGGACTCCCTCCAGGGCCAGTCTCTCTCAGTAACTCAAGACTGGGCTTCTCTCATAATGTCTTGCTAGTGACCAGCAGCAAACCTCTCCCAGTGGGGCCCCTTTTCCAGTCGGGGACTGCCTGGGCTCCTCTGCTGGTGGGCTCTGCATGGTGAGCTGTGCAGGAGATCTCGCCATGCTGGCCAAAGAGGAAGTGAGATTGAAAAGTTCCCGAGGCTCTTCCTGTCTAACTGCCCAGTGCATCCGTGTTCAGAGCGCTGTCCGGAGCGGTCAAACTGGGAAGATCGATTTAACATGGATAAATTTGACTTTAACACGTAGTGTAGGCCAGGACTTAGATACAGTCTGTGGTCCCAAGGTGTTTGCAGAAACAAATTTAAAAAACCCGATCTAGTCTAATTGCTTATATAACAGGACATCATCTTTTTCCAATATTTTTCATTGTAAACTAGAGCATATCTTTGAAACAAACCAGCCAATCTTGAATGAAAAATTGTTCATGAACTTAGTATCCACCATGACCCTTGGTTAATCATTTCAAGGGTTAATTACCCTCATTGTTAATAGCAGCTTTTTATGTAGACCTGGGCAAAATTTCCACCTACCTCCTTGGAAATTTTTGAGCTTTCAGAAACAAAACCTCAAATCCAAAATATTTTGGCGCTGGTATATTTTGGCTGAAATCTGAAGTATTTTGGTTTTGAAATGGAGCAACTGGGAGATGTAGTTGAACCAGCAACACTGGCCTATAGAGGAGAATGGGAGCATGAGGAACTGAAGCTGGACAGTTCAACATGTGGAATCCCCAGTGTTGAATCTCTCAGAACAGGTCGGAGAAACACCCATCGGGATATTTTCTTGCTGTTACTTGGCCTTGCTCCAGCACAGGAAGCCTGACTTGACTACATGAGGTCCCTTCCACCCCACATTGCTAAGGTTCCCAAATAAAAATATTTGTATTTATTATTATTTTTATTTTATTTTGTTTGCAAAAATGCTGACAGTTCCCTGGAACAGTTCAATGAAATAGAGATGGGTTTGTTTTTGCAGGAGGAGGACAATATTCATCTATTAACTAGGAATGTAGTGATCCCACTCACTGTAGGAGGTTCTGATCCAAAACAGCTTGATGCCAAGGGAACTTTTTCCATTTATTTCAGTTCACTTTGGGTCAGGCTGTTGGGAAGATGACAAAATCTGATATTAACAGATAACAGTGATAAACAAGGAACCGTAACGTGGCATGTGTTCAAACTTCTACACACCCTAAAAGAGGACACCTTCAAGGCAAATGGATGAGTGAAGTTCACAAACAATTATAAATGTATATGAACACAAATGGGACAAACCACTACTACCTCTTTTATTGGACTATGAAATATAAGATTTTGAATGCACCAAAGTCAGGAAATTGAAAGCAGAGTCCAAAATCCCAAGAGGTGTCTGTGATGAAGTAGGAATACTGTGTGTGTGTGTGCCTCAGTTTCCCCTATGTGCTTCTTGAGCATCTTTGTGGAGGGAAAGGAATGTGTAGCTGATGCAGAGCAAAGCCACTGCAGGTGTTAATGGGTGAAGCTGTAAGTTTACCCCAGGAGGGGAGAGAGGTCAGGTGATACCTCAAGCCTGGGAAACCAGACAAAGGAAAGGACAGAGGGACTGGAGGTGGGGGAGTGGTCAGTCTGGGTCTAGCTGGGTAGGGGAGAGAAGCCATCTCGCTCTCTGGCCCCAAATTGGATCCAGCTGAGGGCTCACGCTCGCTCGCTACATGGTCTGTGTTAGACCAGATGGAAGTCATCGAATAAACCTGGGGAAGAAGCAGGAGCCCAGAATCTGAGTCTCATTCTCCTAGCACCCCAGAAGGACCTGCCTGACTGGATGGGCCCTGTTGAGACTGAGAAGCTGTGAGTTGGATGGTTCCTGACATCTCAAATAAACCGTCTATTCTGCTGGCTGGCTGAGAGTCACGTTTGACTGTGGATTTGGGGTGCAGAACCCATGGGCTCCCCCAGGACCCCGCCCAGGCGGGCTTGCTGGGGGAAGCACACGGAGGGGCAGAAGGTGCTGAATGCTCCGAGGTCAGACCCAGGAAGGTGGAAGTGGGTACCCCTGAAGCTCCTGGCCTGGGAAACAGGCTGTGTACGGAGAAGGGGCCCTTCACCCGGAGTCCGGTCTGGCTTCCTAGGGAGCGGTTCCAGACCATCGCCCAGACGCTCTGTGACACAGCCCAGAGAGAGACAGACCCTGTGCTGGGAGCAGAGCTGCAGTCCCAAAGCCAGAGCTCAGCCCAGAGGGACAGACCTGCCCTGGGAGCAGCTGCAGGAATCAGAGGCAGAGGGGTCAGTGCTGGGGGCAGAGACATAGGGGCTGCCTGCAGGGAAGCCGTGTGCTGGGCACAGAGCTGGAACAGCCAGAGGGACCAGAGGGGCTGATCGGAGGCAGAGCAGCAGCAGTCGTCGTGCTGAGGCAGCGTGGAGCTGACACAGAGGGTGGAACTGGAGCCGTCCAGAGGCGGAGAGCGTGTGGACCCCACCAGAGGAAGCGTCCAAGTCACAGCAACCCTGCCGCACAGCTAAGGAGGAGGCCTGGGCCCTACAAGGAACAGACTGTGAACTGTCCTGACACTCCAGAGACATTGTGTGTGATGCTCCCTGCCACAGAACTGGGTGAGGTGTTTAACCGTTCTATTGCTTCCTTGTTCATTTTAAGATAAATTGTTCATTAAATAATTTGCATTTGCTTTAAGTTTTAAGTGGGCCAGGGAAGTGTCCAGTGCAGAGGGAGCACCCCGGAGTGGGGACAACCTAGCCCCTGACCTGGGTAACCCCACCACGGTTTGGGGTTGAACCCCCCAGAAATCCTGGGCCCAGCCTTGTTGGGGTTACGAGGACTCCACCAGACAGGAGAGTGGAAGGGGAGCCCTCCAGGTCAGGGAGGCCTCTGGATAAAGGAAGTGGGAGCGAGGACTCAGATCCTTCCGCTAGCCCATTTCACCGGGGTCGTGCAGAAGTCAGGAGAATTCCCCACAACAGCGGGACTATTCCCCCGCTTACACCACGAACTCACACGAGGATGCAGAGACAAAAGGAGGGTGAGTCAAAATGGATTCCACTGAGTCGGTGCAGCCAACATGGCCTCTGCCTTCAGCTGCGATTCTCAGATGCTGGATTCCAGCCAAATAATAAATATGAGGCTGTCATTGCAGATCCTGATTGCATTGCTCCCAGTGGATAATGAGCCAGGACAGCCACGTTTCAGAGGGCTTCCATCTTGTTGTAGGTGAAACCTGCTCAGCCTGGACCCAAAGAGCCCTCCCCAGTGCTGATAGGGACCCATGTGAAATACCAGCCTTTGCACGGACAAAACAAGCACCGAGTGTAAGGCACACACGCCATGGGGGACAGAGCTGGGAGAGACACAGGCCAGAGGGAAGGATGCAGTCAACGAGATAGGCCCAGACTGGAGACTCTCATCCCAGCAGAACCCCCTATCAAAGACAGAGACAGAGTTAGCAGAGCTGCTATGCAGGAACCCAGGGTTGGGACAGCCGGGGCTGTGGGTCGGGTTGAGAGGCACCGGCAGAGTTGGTTTGCCCAGGCCCCACTCCTGGCTGTGCTCGTGTTTCCCCAGTATTCCACTCCGCTGACCCCAGGAAATCGGTTCACCCCTCGCTGCTCATGAAAGGAACCGGATGGTGCCTTGTGACTGCAGGGAGGTGCCCCCGGCTCAGGACAAGGTACAGACTCTGTTAATGGTTCATTCGCTCAGGGTTAAGAGACTGGAGCAGACCAAAGGGCGAGTGAGATCCAGCAGAGAATGGAGCAGGTGCTGCCGGGCAGGGACCGCACTGCCTTCTCCAGGACTGCTCCTTACCCTGGCACAGAGACTGCCCAAGTGAGTGGAAGCTAGTTGAGTGACCCTAGACCTGCACAGACCAGCCTGGCATGGATGGGGCCACAGATTATTATTGTAGGGTCTCTGGTGAGCACGGGGGCTGCACCCAGACTGGGGTGTTATTGTAGGTTTGTTATGGTAGGGATGGGAGGTTGAGGATACCATGCCTACTTCTGGGGTTACTTGCGGGGCTGGGGATAGACCCACATAACTGATGGGTTTCTCTCCTCCCCTCCTCCCAGGTGTCCTGTACACCACGTTCCCAGGAACCTGCCAAGGGCCCATCCTGACAGAGATGCTGATCCTGAGCTGCTCCTCCAAGCTGAGGCTGCTGGAGGCGACACTTCGGGGGCTCTTGCCTGAGACGCTGCCGGTGACGTTGTTGTGCCCAGGCCCACTGCCCACAGCCCAGGGATGGGACTCAACCTTCCCCACCCCCATGGGGCAGAGAGCAGGGGAAGGTCCCTCTGAATCCCCTGGGAGATGGGTTGGAGATCAGGCCTGAGGGGCAGGCCCCTCCGCACCCAGGTGCTGGCTGCTCTCCGAGTCACCTGCTGCTCCCTCATGTCCAGTGCCTCCCAGAGTATTTAGGGGTCCAGGGCAAAGCAATTTTGGGGGCCTCCTCTATAAAAAAAGATGCAATACTATAGTAACATGTATTCCCATGGGAACCCCTGCAGAGACCGGGGCCTGGAGCAAACTGACCCACTTACCCACCCTTGGGTGGCTCTGCTCCTGTCTCCCAAAGTCCAAACCTGCTGCTCACCCAGCGTAGCCGACGGGACCTTCCCAGCCAGTCAGAGTGGACGATGGCTCTGGATCAGCCAAGCACATGACGGGCGGGCACCGTGACAGCCAATCACTGCATGGGAGGACTCCAGGCAGCTAACTGTAGAGCTGGGTCCCTCTGGCTCCCTCCATGGCTCTGTGCCCATCACATGGCTCCAGATTGTGGCAGAGTCACCAGCCTCCTTGTCCTGCTCCGCTCCCCGCACTCAGGTGTCTCCTGCCCAGGAGCCTGAAATCAGGGATCAAACCCCACAATCAAGACAGTAAACCCATGGTGTGTGTGAACAGACAGGCCCCCCACAGCTTTCCCAATCATACGCCCTGCCCCATGGCTACCCACAACACTCACCCCTTCACCTACCTACCCACTTCCTGCCCCTCAAACCAACCACTACTGTCACCCCACATCCCCCCACTCACCCCTCAATCCCCTCTCCTTGCTGCTCCCCACATTCTCCTGAAACCCTCCAGTCTCTGCTCTCCAGAGCCTGTGGAAGCCATTTTCCTTGGCTGAGGTGGCAGCCATCTTGACTAATGGCAGCCTGTGGTGTCCACCCCATAGGCAAGGGCAGCCATTTTTGAAAAGGGCAAAATACTCCCCAAAGTCACAGAAGATCATGAGACACTGAAACCCCCAATAAACAATGGGAAGCTCCTGGCCCAGTCATGAGGGTGGGAATTTCTGCCCCTCCTCCAGCTCTGACCCCCGCCCCATGTCTCTGGTAGGTCCTCGGTGCCGTGATGATCATAAACCGTGGGAACCCGGCTGTGTATGAGGTGCTGGTGGATTCGTGGCCCGAGTTCAAAGCCGTTCTCATCCGGCGATGCAGAGAGGTGCCACCCCTCAGCAACAGTGCTTCTCCTGGGGGCGGATGGGGATTGGGGGTGGGGAGTAGGACATGGAGCCTTTCTCCTCTAGGGGACCGAGGCAGGAGCCAGTCTGGCTCAGAGCGGGGGACTGGGATTTGAGGCCTTTCCCTTCTGGGGGGGCCTAAGGCCATGCCAAGGCTGGTTCATGGGGGCAGATCAGTCATTCCAAAGGGAGTTCCCCACTCTTTTCCACGTCTCCCCTGGCAGATGGTAACAGACGACTCTGATTTCTACACCAACACGTACGCAGCGTACTACCGGGACCTGGGCGCCTACCAGGCCCTGCTGGGCAGTGCCATCAACTGGAGCCAGGCCTTCTGGATCCACGGTAACATGGGCCCCACAGCACTGGGGAGAGCATCACGGCCACTGAACATACATGTTCTGTCTGGGCCAAACCCCAGGATCCCGCCCTACAGTGCCGACCCCGAAACCCTCAGGTCCCTCAAGCTACCAGCTCTATTGGGGGCAGGAATATATGGGGTTGCTCCTTGCCAGGGCTGGGCTGGAGTTGGCTCAGCTCAGCACTTCTTCTTCCCTGAGGGGTGGAGCCGGTAGGTTTGGAAGCTCAGACTCCTGCCCCGTCCACCCCCTTGCCAGGTTGGGCTCCCTACACTTAAGGGGGATTTTCTCACCACCCTTCAGTCCCCATCCCCACCGCTCACAGCTCATCGCTCCCCATGCAGGGATCCAGGACGGGGTCTACGAAACCTCCAGGGACATCTCCGAGGCAAAAGGGATCCATCTGGAAGTGATACACTTCTTCGCTTACCTCCACCCAGATCCCAGCTCCATGCCTGAAATCCGGTCAGTTTCTGCTTGCGCCACAGGGTCCCTGGCCAGCGTGGCACTGAGATGCCCACGATCTGGCTGGCTATTCCCCATACAGGGCCTGGGGCACTGGGGTCTTGTTGCCACCAGCAGAATCCCAGTGGGATTGGTACTGAACTCAACCTCACTCAGGGAACCTGCAGGGACTGGTGAGCGTAGTTGTTGTAGGGTACTGTCACGGAGCGCCCGGGCGATGGACTGGAACCGCTCCCTAGGAAGCCAGACCGGACTCCGGGTGAAGGGCCCCTTCTCCATACACAGCCTGTTTCCCAGGCCAGGAGCTTCAGGGGTCCCCACTTCCACCTTCCTGGGTCTGACCTCGGAGCATTCAGCACCTTCTGCCCCTCCGTGTGCTTCCCCCAGCAAGCCCGCCTGGGCAGGGTCCTGGGGGAGCCCATGGGTTCTGCACCCCAAATCCACAGTCAAACGTGACTCTCAGCCAGCCAGCAGAATAGACGGTTTATTTAAGATGTTAGGAACCATCCAACTCACAGCTTCTCAGTCCAAACAGGGTCCCTCAGTCAGGCCTTTCTGGGGGATGCCAGGAGGTGAGACCCAGATTCTGGGCTCCTGCTTCTTCCCCAGGTTTATTCGATGACTTCCATCTGGTCCAACACAGACCATGCAGCGAGCCAGCGTGAGCCCTCCGCTGGATCCATCTTGGGGCCAGAGAGCGAGTTGGCTTCTCTCCCTCTTCCCAGCTCGACCCAGACCCAGACCCAGACTGACCAAACCCTCTAGCCACTTCCTGCTCCTTTGTTCCTTTGTTTGGTTTCCCGGGCTTCCCTTCAACAGGTTCAGCTGACCTGCCTCCCCCACCTGGGGTCAGGTTACAGCTTCCAGGGATGCACAGAGGGGAGGGCGTTGCCTCCTTGCTTCCAGCGTTAGCCCCAATCCCTTCACATAGACACTTAAGAAATGCATAGGGGAAACTGAGGCACACACACACAGTACTCCCACTTTGTCACAGGTACCCTAAGAGTCCCATAGAAACAATGCTCACACATAGTAGCTAGATGTGAGTTTATTGAAGGTAGCGGCACACTTGTGCTGGGGGCCCCGCTCAGCACAGCAGCAGATGGGAGACCTGGCACATCGGAGCAATGGCCAGGGAGGAAGCCCATCATACATGAGGGCTCAGACACATAAATACACTTGCTCATTTACATCTCATACATAGCTCATGAATAACTAATGACATGTTATTCAGTACTGCCTTAGTTTACCTGTCTGGTTTCACACAAGCCGAGTTTCACACAGACCAAGTAAACAGCTCACACAGCTGAGAAACTCCTCAGACACACACACGAGATAACAGGAACACAAGGCCATTCCCAGGCTGAGAACCTTAATTATGTGTTACCCTGGGGACGCCTTGGAAGCGTAATTGCACTTCCTAGCGACTGCCGTCACATTCATCTTCCGCGTACTACGTGTACCATGGGGTGGGTTCAGCCATGGGGAGGGAGATCCCTCTTCAGCTCCTGCACAGGGTCCCAGCCTCTGCCAGAAAACCCTGATGCAAAGGGCTCCTGTGAGACCAATGGGGTTCCACACACATGACCGGGCACTCCCGCAATCAGCCATCAGCCCTGGCAGGGTTTGGGCACCGAACTGCCATGCTCCCCCCATCTCTGCCGCACATCTCTACTGGGCCAGACTGGAGAGGAACGTACCCTGCCCACAGTCTGTTCACACCTCAGCTCCTCACCCAGGACCAAGGACCCAGGGGCATTTTGGGGATGTGGGGGTCTCTGTCAGCAGGTGGAATGAGACCCTCTGTTCTAATGAGAGGGGACAATAGGTAGAGCTGCCCACTCTGTAGGCTAGTGGGGAAAGGTCTCATGTCCCATTCCCCCCACCACCACCTGAACCAGCCAGCTGTCCACTCCACTTGGCTCTGGCCTCCCCTTTTCTTGAATCCCAGGAGTTTGGCTGAGTCTCACAATGAGTTTCATGGGAATCCTGCTCTGCCTTGGGTGGGGGAGGGGGATATTCTGATTGGCTGCCCCTCAGAGCTGCTGCAGTAAGAGTTCCCCAGCCCTGCCCCTCCCCACAGTAATGTGACCCCCCCCCTTCTTATGAGTGGGGAGACGGGGGGGGGGAAAGAGGCAGCAGGAATTGCTCAGCATCTCAGGTGACATCACTTCCCTTCCCCCTCCCTTCCTGTGAGCAATGGGACAGGATGGTTCTTGGGCTCCCCCACCCCAGGGACAACCAGCCTGGGAAGGGCAGAGGGGAGCCTGCTGCAGCCCCCGACAGGGCTGGGAGGGGTGGAGGAACAGCAGGAGGTTCAGCGGGGAGGCTACAGGGCCTGTGAAGAGAGTTGATGGTTCCCTGTACTGGGGCAGAACTGCTGGGGCAGAATGAATTGCTGTGAGGGGGATGGAGAGATGCTGGAGTAGGAGCTTCTGCAGGGAGGCTCATCTCAGACTCACCATCATAAATCTGGGACTGTTGGCAGCAGTGATTGTAACACGGGGGGTCGGGGCTGGGGGAATTCGGCTGTCAAGGGAGGCCAGTAATCACAGCGTGATCTTTTGTAAAAGCCCCGTGATTTTAGGGCCAATCTCATGATTCTGAGGTGTCACTCCTCAGCGCTGACATTTGGGGGTTGATCCTGCTGCTCTCTCCTCCCACCCCCCAGGCTGGACCCGGCCATGAGGCTCTCGTCCCTGGACATCTCCCACACCGACCTCCTGAATGGGACGTGGACCTTCGGGGGCAATGAGAGGAGCAGGAGATACCTGAACAGCCTGATCCGCTACTTCCCCAGTGTCTGCCTCCTGGATGCCACCAACCGCCCTGTCAGCTGGAACCTTTCAGAACCGTTCGGTGCGATGAGACATGGCTACACCCTGCCCCAGCACCGGCGGTGCGGCTACCATAGTTTGCTCAAGAATGTCATGGCCAAGCGGATGCACGCACTAGGCTATCCCAGCTACTGCCACGTGGCCCCGGACAACTACCCCATGCAGAGGGTGCTGGAGAGTTTGGGCTTCCAGCGCCAGCCCTGCCTGTTCTACTACATCCTCCACAACGCAACACTGCAGAGAACCCCGACCTTAACCCCCAGCCCAGCACCGGGCACAGACCCCACTGGAGTCCCCAGCACAGCCACTCAGGACCCCTGCCAGACTGGGGCTAAGGGAAGCCAAGGGAGGGGGGTGGGGGAGTCTGGGGATCAGTGTTAGACCCAGTGGAACCAGTAACATCTCCTAGCTCCAGCCCACCAGGGATCTGCTACCCACAGCCTCACAGCACCATCCCCAGCTTTCCAGAGTGTGTCCTAGTCTCCCAGGCCCCATTACCTGCCCTCCTGGGTGGACCCCACTCCCCCAACCCCCTACACGTAGCACCCCCATCCCAGTTCCACTTTCAGACACCCCAGCAACAGCTCAACGAGCTTCCATCCAATCACATCACATGCTCACCTGTCTCCTGCTTCTGCTCTGATACCCTCCCCACTTTCCCTGGGACAGCCGGCTCAGCTTATCCCATCTCTAACCCCCCACAGTCAGTGTGTCACCCTCCCCCAACCTGCCAGAGACATCTCCCCCGGATCTCTCTCTCCAACGCTTCCCTGGGGCTCTTCACATCTCTCCCCACTGCTGCCTGCTCTCATCAGCTCTTCCCCCCCCCCCCCCCCCCGCCCTCCCACTGGACAATACAAGCCAAAACAACTTTAAATGGGACAGAGGGGTTGGGGCTTATTCACGGTTTGGACCCATTGGGAGTTGAACATCGGAGTGCTAGAGGCAGGAACGCTCCTTAAACTATTTCCAGGCAAGCCTACAGCTGATCGGGACGTGTCAGATTTGGGTTTCTGATTTTGGAGTAGGCTAGTGGGTCTCGCTCAAACCAGGCAGGGTACTGAAGTCCTAAGCAATTTGGGCAGGAAAGAAGGGGCAGAAGTAGTCTTGGCACATCAGTTGGCAGCTCCCAAGGGGGTTTCCTCTGATCCCAACCTGTCACTGTTAGAATTTAGACTGCAAATTTATTTTGTTTCTTCATTTTCTTTCAACTGTGATCACTATGCCTGCTACTTCCAATCACTTACAATCTACCTTTCTCTAGTTAATAAATCTCTTTTTTATTTCCCCTAAAGCAGTATGGCTTTGGTTGAAGTGATGGGGGATTCTTGGCTCAGATTACAAGGGCTGGTGCATGTCCACATTCCTATGAAGAGTGTCCAACGTAATGAACTTGCACTGCCCCCAGGGAGCCCTGAGCTGTGTAATACAGGGCGGTTCTGGGGTGTAAGGCTGGGGAGCTGGGGGGAAATGGCTGGAGCCATTGATAGTTCATGAGTGGCTGGGAGATCATTCATGTCACTCGGCTAGTTGTGTCCCTGACTGTGGATGGCTGTGTGACTGCAGTATGTGTCAGAGGTTTGTAGCTTCACATGAGAGTCACAGAGTGAGGGACAGCCCACACTGGTGGGTTGGGAGGACTCAGCAGTCCCATAGTCCAGGTTGCACACTGGGGACTCCCTGTTTCCTCCCCCACATAGGGACCCCAACACCAGAGGTGTTATTTCAGAAAAACTCAGGGAGTGGGGGCGTTGAACATTACAAGTGATAATCTCCTGCATTGCAAGGAGAGGTAAAAAGTGGAGCGGATGGACCTATGGAAAGTTAGGGGGTACCTAGCCCCAGGGAGAAAAATGCCCCCTTACTCCATAGCAAATGAGGCCCGACTCGCACTTCTGAAGATCTGCAGCCTGGCAAGCAGCCCACACAAAGAACAACAGCCACTGACCTCACTTCCTCCACTACCCACCTGCTCTATGCCACGGCTCTGCCAGCCACCAGGGTCCACTGGGGCAGGGGTGTCCTCCCTCCCCAAAGCCCGTTCAGTCATTGGTTGCTCCCTCAGACCCCCAGGAAAGGGTCTGGCTCCCAGGGGCACTCTGGGAATGGGGAGAAGCAAGGGAGGGACTGTGTTTATGAGAACCCCAGAGACTCAGCATCCCATGGAAACGCAGGTACAAAAGGAGGGAGAGCCCAGAGGGACCCCTGAGAGCTGGGGAAATTGAGGCACTTGTTGCTGCCAACACAACTTTTGCCTTCAGCTCGGCTTTGCCAAGCCAACCTGAGGATTCTCTGATACTGGATTCCAGCTGAGTAATAAATGTGACACCGAGTCACTGCAGATACGGATTTCATTGCACCCAGCAGATAATGAACCATGACAGCACCTTGCCAAGGGCATTTCATCTGGTCCTAGGTAGAAATCTGCCCATCCTGGACCCCTTGGCTGCTCCCCAATTCTGATATGGACCTAGGCAAGATTAGCTGCCATCCTGTGTGGACCCCAGTTTCCCAACCCCATTCACGTAGCATCCCATCACACAGTTAGTGTGTCACCCTCCCCCCACCCTGCCAGAGACATCTCCCCCAGATCTCTCTCTCCAGCGCTTCCCTGGGGCTCATCACATCTCTTCCCACTGCTGCCTGCTCTCATCCGCTCTTCCCCCCACTGGACAATACAAGCCCCAGGAGCTTTAAATGGGGCAGGGAAGGGGCTGGGTGATCAGTCTCCATTAGGCAACATCCCCTTGAGCTCAGGGTGCTGGGCATGACACTTGTAACCCATGATGCATCTGGCTGTTCCACATTGATACTAACCATCCCAGGAGTGTCCCTTGCCAAGGACTCCCTCCAGGGCCAGTCTCTCTCAGTAACTCAAGACTGGGCTTCTCTCATAATGTCTTGCTAGTGACCAGCAGCAAACCTCTCCCAGTGGGGCCCCTTTTCCAGTCGGGGACTGCCTGGGCTCCTCTGCTGGTGGGCTCTGCATGGTGAGCTGTGCAGGAGATCTCGCCATGCTGGCCAAAGAGGAAGTGAGATTGAAAAGTTCCCGAGGCTCTTCCTGTCTAACTGCCCAGTGCATCCGCGTTCAGAGCGCTGTCCGGAGCGGTCAAACTGGAAAGATCGATTTAACATGGATAAATTTGACTTTAACACGTAGTGTAGACCAGGACTTAGATACAGTCTGTGGTCCCAAGGTGTTTGCAGAAACAAATTAAAAAAACCCGATCTAGTCTAATTGCTTATATAACAGGACATCATCTTTTTCCAATATTTTTCATTGTAAACTAGAGCATATCTTTGAAACAAACCAGCCAATCTTGAATGAAAAATTGTTCATGAACTTAGTATCCACCATGACCCTTGGTTAATCATTTCAAGGGTTAATTACCCTCATTGTTAATAGCAGCTTTTTATGTAGACCTGGGCAAAATTTCCACCTACCTCCTTGGAAATTTTTGAGCTTTCAGAAACAAAACCTCAAATCCAAAATATTTTGGCGCTGGTATATTTTGGCTGAAATCTGAAGTATTTTGGTTTTGAAATGGAGCAACTGGGAGATGTAGTTGAACCAGCAACACTGGCCTATAGAGGAGAATGGGAGCATGAGGAACTGAAGCTGGACAGTTCAACATGTGGAATCCCCAGTGTTGAATCTCTCAGAACAGGTCGGAGAAACACCCATCGGGATATTTTCTTGCTGTTACTTGGCCTTGCTCCAGCACAGGAAGCCTGACTTGACTACATGAGGTCCCTTCCACCCCACATTGCTAAGGTTCCCAAATAAAAATATTTGTATTTATTATTATTTTTATTTTATTTTGTTTGCAAAAATGCTGACAGTTCCCTGGAACAGTTCAATGAAATAGAGATGGGTTTGTTTTTGCAGGAGGAGGGCAGTATTCATCTATTAACTAGGAATGTAGTGATCCCACTCACTGTAGGAGGTTCTGATCCAAAACAGCTTGATGCCAAGGGAACTTTTTCCATTTATTTCAGTTCACTTTGGGTCAGGCTGTTGGGAAGATGACAAAATCTGATATTAACAGATAACAGTGATAAACAAGGAACCGTAACGTGGCATGTGTTCAAACTTCTACACACCCTAAAAGAGGACACCTTCAAGGCAAATGGATGAGTGAAGTTCACAAACAATTATAAATGTATATGAACACAAATGGGACAAACCACTACTACCTCTTTTATTGAACTATGAAATATAAGATTTTGAATGCACCAAAGTCAGGAAATTGAAAGCAGAGTCCAAAATCCCAAGAGGTGTCTGTGATGAAGTAGGAATACTGTGTGTGTGTGTGCCTCAGTTTCCCCTATGCGTTTCTTGAGCATCTTTGTGGAGGGAAAGGAATGTGTAGCTGATGCAGAGCAAAGCCACTGCAGGTGTTAATGGGTGAAGCTGTAAGTTTACCCCAGGAGGGGAGAGAGGTCAGGTGATACCTCAAGCCTGGGAAACCAGACAAAGGAAAGGACAGAGGGACTGGAGGTGGGGGAGTGGTCAGTCTGGGTCTAGCTGGGAAGGGGAGAGGAGCCATCTCGCTCTCTGGCCCCAAATTGGATCCAGCTGAGGGCTCACGCTCGCTCGCTACATGGTCTGTGTTAGACCAGATGGAAGTCATCGAATAAACCTGGGGAAGAAGCAGGAGCCCAGAATCTGAGTCTCATTCTCCTGGCACCCCAGAAGGACATGCCTGACTGAGGGGCCCTGTTGAGACTGAGAAGCTGTGAGTTGGATGGTGTTCCTGACATCTCAAATAAACCGTCTATTCTGCTGGCTGGCTGAGAGTCACATTTGACTGGGGATTTGGGGTGCAGAACCCATGGGCTCCCCCAGGACCCCGCCCAGGCGGGCTTGCTGGGGGAAGCACACGGAGGGGCAGAAGGTGCTGAATGCTCCGAGGTCAGACCCAGGAAGGTGGAAGTGGGCAGGGCCGGCGACAGGAATTTTGGGGCCCCGTACGGTCTCCCGCCGCCCGCGGGCCCCCCCCCAGTCTCCCGCTGCCCGCGGGCCCCCCCGCCAGTCTCCCGCCGCCCACGGCCCCTCCGCCCCCGGCCAGTCTCCCGCCGCCCGGGCTCCCCCCCCCCCCGGTCTCCTGCCTCCCGCGCCCGCCCCCCTGGCCGATCTCCTGCGGCTCCCCCCCCCCCGCCGGTCTCCTACCTCCCGCGGCCCCCGCGGCCGGTCTCCCGTGGCCCCCCCCCCGGCCAGTCTCCTGCCTCCCGCGGCCCCCCCCCCGGCCGATCTCCCGTGGCCCCCCCGGCCGGTCTCCTGCCTCCCGCGCTCCCCCCCGGCCGATCTCCTGCCTCCCGTGGGCCCCCCCCGGCCAATCTCCCATGCCCCCCCCGGCCAATCTCCTGCCTCCCGCAGCCCCCCCCCCCCGGCCGGTTTCCTGCCTCCCGCGGCCCCCCTCCCCCCGGCCGATCTCCCGCGGCCTCCGGCCGGTCTCCTGCCTCCCATGCTCCCCCCCCCCGGCCGATCTCCTGCCTCCCGCGGCCCCCCCCAGCCGATCTCCCGCGGCCCCCCCGCCGCCGATCTCCTGCCTCCCTCGGGGCCCCCCCTGGCCGATCTCCTACCTCCCGCGAGCCCCAACCACTGCATGTGCTGCGGCCGCCTGGCCGGCCGGGAGAAGCAAAGGGGGGCGGGGGAGGCTGCTGGGTGCCGGGGGAGGGGGCTGGTGAGGGCTGCAGCGGCTGCCCGAGCCACCCCTCGCTCACAGCCCCGGCAACAACGGGTGCAGCTGAGTACCGGCCCCGGACTTCAGGGGGCCCCCCTGAAGTCCGGGGCCCGGTACAGCTGTAACCGTTGTACCACCCTGTCGCCGGCCCTGGAAGTGGGTACCCCTGAAGCTCCTGGCCTGGGAAACAGGCTGTGTACGGAGAAGGGGCCCTCCACCCGGAGTCCGGTCTGGCTTCCTAGGGAGCGGTTCCAGACCATCGCCCGGGCGCTCCGTGAGAGTGTCTGACAGCTTTACCTGCCTTTAACTCATGAGTAGAAAAAACTTCCATCACAAAATGACACGACCAGGGAACTGGAAACTCTGCCCAAGCAAAATACAACCAGACCCACCCAAACATCTCTCAACTCCGGCTCCTGCCTCAAATCTCTTTAAAGATAAAGTTATGGAGCCAGATCCGGAACGGGTATCAAGAAATAAAAGGGTTATGTTGCAACCTTCTGAAAGTGTAGTTTAGGCTTTTATCTAATGTCTCTGTTTGTATGCTGTGAACATAACACGGATTCCACCCAATAGGGGTCAGGAATATTGGGTACGGGTCCACCATCCAGTTCACCGTGATTGGGGTCTGAGCACTGCGGTAGGTGGGGGTTACATTAAATATTATTTATTTATTCACAATAAAAGTAGGGCAGATCGATACAATGCCAGTCT
Organism: Sternotherus odoratus; assembly: GCA_032164245.1. Taxonomy (NCBI): domain Eukaryota; kingdom Metazoa; phylum Chordata; order Testudines; family Kinosternidae; genus Sternotherus; species Sternotherus odoratus. The sequence continues at coordinate 103,691,112 of JAVMKO010000006.1, read as the reverse complement.
ACTGAGGATCTGATATTTAGTGAGTTGATATCAGGCATTGCACAGTGTGTGCTTTTGATAAACACCCATCACATGTGTGACCTGAAAGAGCCTTTACCCTGTTTCTGGGGACCCCCCTACGCCAGGCGCTGCACAGACCCCGACTGAGACCTGGGACCCCCCTACGCCAGGCACTGCACGGACCCCAACCGAGACCTGGGACTCCCCTACGCCAGGCGCTGCACGGACCCCGACTGAGACCTGGGACCCCCCTACGCCAGGCGCTGCACGGACCCCAACCGAGACCTGGGACTCCCCTACGCCAGGCACTGCACGGACCCCGACTGAGACCTGGGGCCCCCCTACGCCAGGCGCCTCACGGACCCCAACCGAGACCTGGGACCCCCCTATGCCAGGCGCTGCACGGACCCCCAGGGGAACCGGTCCCGCCCTCACAATGTCAAGAGCTGGGCAGTGAGCCGGGGGCCGCCCAGAGCGGGGAAGCGGCTCCCCAAGGCCCCGAGCGGAGGCCAGAGGCAGAGTTGGGGGGAGGGGAAATAGAATCCAGGATTCCTGACCCCCCCTGCCCAGCGTCTGAGCCCAAACAGCGCCCCCTCCCCTCCCCCCGTGGTTCCTCTGCCGAAGATCCGGGATCCGAGCCCAGCCAGAGACTCCCCCGGATTGGGGTGGGGGGGGGGGATCCCGGCTCTGGCCTCTCCGCTTTGCTCCCGGGGCTGCTGGTTCCTCACCCGTGCGGGTGCTGCTGGAGGTCCCCCATCCCGGGGAGCCCCAGAGCTCCGGGCCCCTGGTCTCCTGCCCCGGCTCCATGCAGGGGATCGCGGGCCGGGAATGGGGGGGGGAACCGCCGCTATTTCCTACAGCCCCCGCTCCCTGCCTTTAATCCACAGACCCCCCCCATCCCGGCCCCCCCATGCCGCCCAGGGGGGTCTTTCCGCCCCCCCGCTTCCTGCCCCCGGGGCCGCCCTGCCGCCATGCTCCGAGGGCGCCGCTGGGAACAGGAAGGTCTCCGCGTTATTCAGACCCCTGGGCAGCACTTCCGAGTCCCTGCGAGGAGCCAGGGGACTGGGAGTTCTGCTGGTTACCACTGGGGGGGGATTTTCCCAGGGGTGAGACAGAGCCTCCCCGGGTGGGCTGTTGGGGGGCCCTGTCCCCGGGGAGGCAGGTGACGCCCCATCCCCGCAGAGACCCCAGTCCCAGAGCCTCCTGCATTTCTTCAACCTCTGCCACAGCAGGTCCCGTTTATCCCCCTGCCAATTCTAGATGGGCATCGAACCAGCCCTGAGATGCAGCCACTTCTGGGGTGGGGGCTGGGTATACAGGGACCCCTCCCCGGAGGCCGAGTGGCCTCTGGGGTGGGGTGCGGAGGCTGCTTACCCGGCCGTCCCTTCCCAGCAGCCGCCTCCGGGGGCTCTGTCTGTTTCAGCCCCCCGCTCTTGGCTCTGAAGGGGGTGAACTGGGAGGCAGCCGCACACCCTGCTCCCGCTCACTGGTAAATGGGCTTTCGAAGCTGTGGTCCTTCCCTGAGCTGTGTAGCCCCGTGCTGAGCTCTTCTAATAGCCCCCGATCGGGGTCCTGGGTGCAAGGGCTCAGCTGGGTCTCCACGGATCACTACTGGCATTTCACCATTCCCAGGGGTACGCCACTGGTCGGGAAGAACGACCCTGTTTCCAGCTTCCCTGTGTCCTTAAAGATGCGTGTGTCATGCTCCTTCCCTCCCCAGCCCACACTGGTGGCAGTAAGGCAGCCCCGGTGATCCACCCCGACTGGCATTACCACAGGACATTAACCCTGTCTGATATTGCACTCTGCGGCAAGGTGGGCTACAAGAGTGGATAGATTTGCAGCCGTGAGCGTCCTGAACTGTGGTGGGGTGATAGACGACACGCACATCCCTATGTCCTGCGCGTTGCCCACAATCACCGTCCTAGGAGGTGATTAGTGGGTTTACACACGTGCATGAAAACAGCCCGTGGGATGGGTTTCCTGACTCCAAATTGATTCTCAGTTGACCAGTGGCGATCCGGCAGTGCAGGTTTCCACAGTGCGATTGCCACTTGCTTCTCACCGGTCATGTCTGCGTCCCTGTGCCGGAGGCCCGGAGCAAGTTCCACACACGGATCCAGGAACGTGGCCTTGCGCAGCCAAACGTTCTGCAGCCGCCGCTCGTCATCCCCAGCCTGCATGGCGACGCGACCCCACCAGTCAGTGCTGGTTTCTCAGGCCCAGAACTGGTGCTCCACCATCCGCAGCTGCTTCGTGAATCCCAGCAGCAAAAGGAGACTAAACTCAGGATTTTTAAAGGGTATTTAGGCACCTAAATCCTATTTATTTCACCGGGAGTGAGGAACTGAAATTGCTTTGGCCCTAAGTGATTTGCTCAAGGTCTCGAAGGAAGTCTGCAGTGGAGGAGGAGTTTAAATCCAGACCCCTTAAGTCTTAGGCGAGGGCAATAACCTCTTGCCCAGCCTTCCTTTCTCATGTGTGTGTATAATGACCTGCTTCTGTCTGTCTATTCCCATGCACAACCATCTCTCTGTTCATCCCCATATACAAACATCTGTCTAGCGTCTACCTGTCTGTCCCTGAACATAACCATCTCTCTGACTATATATCAATAAAAACACCTCTCCATGTACACCTTCCTTTATTTAATAGGATAGTGATCTTAGGTGGAGGTATGGGAACTGAGATAATCACAGTGGCAAACAAAAATAACTACAGTCCGAGTATCTCCTCTGTATATCATCTGCTGAATTAACCAATAGAGTTTTAAAAGTTGGGGAACAACCGGGGGGGGGAGGGGGGCTATATTGCAGAAATCACAGATCAGTGCATAAAGGAGAAGTTGTAACATTGTTACTGGACATTGTCAAGGGAAATGGACCCTAACATTTGACTCCTTCATTACTCTGAGTATCAGACTTGTAACCACATTTATTTTTGTATAAATTTTAAATTATTTTACAGATATTAACTAATAATACAATTTGTAAATAAGCAACCTTCATCTGCCGTGTCTACAGTTATGTGTTTAGCTAATGCTTTTTTAAAAACTGGCTCTGCTAAGATACGGTACATTTACATTGTAGAAGGAGATTATTATTTGATTGTACCACTTTAGTCAATGAACGACAAACACAAAATATGGTAATAAAAGAAATAAGGATAATTACTCTAGCCAGGATTTAGAACTTACTACTCAGAATTAAATTTAAGCATAAGAGAGAAATAAAATTGTGAAATGCTTTATATAGCTCTTGTATAGGGTTCCCAGACCAATTTATTAAAAGAAGGACAAAAAACGTAACCATGCATGTTAAAATTAAATACATTTTAGTGGAGTGAAAAACAGCTGACTAAAATAGAGTGAACAATGGGTGTTACACAAAGCGTGTCTATTAGAGAAAGTAACCAGATTTTATTTATCTCTACCAGAAAATTATTCCAGAAAATAATTTTATTTAGCTCTACCAGAAAATTATCCCTCCCTGTATGTAAAGATGGGGAGTAATTTTTACTGGCTGAAATCTGAAGTATTTTGGTTTTGAAATGGAGCAACTGGGAGATGTACTTGAATAGCAACACTGGCCTATAGAGGAGAATGGGAGCATGAGGAACTGAAGCTGGACAGTTCAACATGTGGAATCCCCAGTGTTGGAGATGTTTCAAAACAGGTCGGAGAAGCACCCATCGGGATATTTACTTGGTGTTACTTGGCCTTGCTCCAGCACAGGGAGCCTGACTTGACTACATGAGACCCCTTCCACCCCACATTGCTAAGATTCCCATATAAAAATATTTGTATTTATTATTATTTTTATTTTATTTTGTTTGCAAAAATGCTGACAGTTCCCTGGAACAGTTCAATGAAATAGAGATGGGTTTGTTTTTGCGGGAGGAGGACAGTTTTCATTGATTTCCTAGGAATGTAGTGATCCCACTCACTGTAGGAGGGTCTGGTCCAAAACAGTTTTACTCCAAGGGAAGTTTTTCCATTTATTTCAGTGCACTTTGGGTCAGGCTGTTGGGAAGATGATGAAATCTGATTTAACAGGTAACAGAGTGAGAAGCAATGAACCATAATGCACCATCTGTTTGAACCTTCTACACGCCCTAAAAGAGGACACCTTCAAGGCAAATGGATGAATGAAGTTCACAAAGAATTATAAATGTATCTGAACACAAACGGGACAAACCACTACCTCTTTTATTGAACTCTTAAATATAAGATTTTGAATGGACCAAAGTCATGAAATCGAAAGCAGAGTCCAAAATCCCAAGAGGTGTCTGACAGCTTTACCTGCCTTTAACTGATGAGTAGAAACAACATCCGTCACAAAATGACATGACCAGAGCACTGGAAACTCAGCCCAAGCAAAATACAGCCAGACCCACCCAAACATCTCTCTACTCCGGCTCCTGCCTGAAATCTCTTTAAAGGTAAAGTTATGGAGCCAGATCCTGGATGGGTATCAAGAAATAAAAGGGTTATGTTGCAACCTTCTGAAAGTGTAGTTTAGGCGTTTATCTAACATCACTGTTTGTATGCTGTGAACATAACACGGGTTCCACCCAATAGGGATCAGGGGTATTGGGTACGGGTCCGCCATCCTGCTCACCAGGAGAGTGGGCTGAGCACTGGGGAAGGTGGGGGTTACATGAAAGGTGATTTATTTATGTATTTAGAATAACCATAGGGCCAACCGATACAATGCCAGTCTACTGAGGATCTGATATTTAGTGAATTGATATCAGGCAATGCACAGTGTGTGTTTTTGATAAATACCCATCACATCTGTGACCTGGAAGAGCCTTTACCCTGTTTCTGGGGATGGTGCTGGCATCGAATTCTTGATTCCACCCCAGCCGAGACCCCTTTTCCTACCACTCTTGCCCGGTAGTTACTCTGATAGATGTTATGCTTGATTTTCACATCCCTATTCCTCAGCTTCAGGCTTTCACCTGGTCACTAGCAGAGATTAGGGAGGGATATTTTCCCACCAATATATTTGAGGGAGGATTTTTTAACCTCCTTCCTCTGAAGCACCCGGGTTGGCCAAGGTTGGAGCTGGTGTCCTGAGTGGAGGGGGCTGGTGATCTGAGGTGGCACCGAATGTTCCCTCCCACACGCTCAGCTGACTGATTCGTTCTGGCTCACAAGCTCAGGGGCAAATTGATCACCACATGCGGAGTTGGGATAGAATTTTCCACCAGGTCTGGTTGGCAGTGACCTCAGGGGTGGGGTTCAAGTTCCTCCACAGTGTCCTAGTGTGAGTCACTCTCCAGGATTATCTGGGTGTATCTCACTCACCCATTTCCCTGCCATTGCTACTCAACCACTGGGGTGCAACTCGGTCCCTGCTCTGGCACATCACAGTCTAGTCTCCTCCGTGTCTCCTTGACTTTGGTCTCATTTCGGTGGTTAGGTTGAGTGAACAGCTGCTGGGTGGTGTTGGTGGCCTGTGATATATAGGTCAGGCTGGAAGATTTAGTTGCTTTTAACTGTAGAGATGCGAGAGGGGCATATTTGTCAGAAGCAATTTTTGATGAGAGAGACTCTGCTCTGAAAGCCCAGTGGGGGAGAGAGAATTCAGAACATTCTGGAACTGTAACTAGTCACCGGGACCAGACGGCATTCACCCAAGAGTTCTGAAAGAACTCAAATGTGAAATAGCAGAACTATTAACTAGGGTTTGTAACCTATCCTTTAAATCAGTTTCTGTGCCCAGTGACTGGAAGATAGCTAATGTAACACCAATATTTGAAAAGGGCTCTAGAGGTGATACTGGCAATTGCAGACCAGTAAGTCTAACGTCTGTACTGGGCAAATTACTTGAAACAATAGTAAAGAATAAAATTGTCAGGCACATAGAAGAACATAAATTGTTGGGCAAAAGTCCTGTAAGTTTCTGTAAAGGGAAATCAAGTCTTACTAATCTATTAGAGTTCTTTGAAGGGGTCAACAAACATGTGGACAAGGGGGATCCAGGGGACATAGTGTACTTAGATTTCCGAAAGTCTTTGACAAGGTCTCTCACTAAAGGCTCTTGTGTAAATTAAGTTGCCATGGGATAAGAGGGAGGATCCTTTCATGGATTGAGAACTGGTTAAAAGACAGGGAACAGAGAGTAGGAATAAATGGTAAATTTTCTGAATGGAGAGGGGTAACTAGTGGTGTTCCCCATGGGTCAGTCCTAGGACCAATCCTATTCAACTTATTCATAAATGATTTGGAGGAAGGGGTAAACAGTGAGGTGTCAAAGTTTGCAGATGATACTAAACTGCTCAAAATAGTTAAGACCCAAGCAGACTGTGAAGAACTTCAGAAAGATCTCACTAAACTAAGTGATTGGGCAACAAAATGACAAATGAAATTTAATGTTGTAATAAGTGTAAAGTGCTGGAGAGTTATCTGAGAACAAGTGTTATCTGAGAACAAGTGGCACAAGAGCTTCCCTGCCATGGGAGAGGGAGGGAGGGGTTTGAGAGTTAGTTTTCAGTTTGGGCTTGCCATGCAACATGGGCAAGAGTCCGGGAGCCCATCTCTAGCTGTGGAGATGACTCAACTTTCCTTCTTATATTCCTACTTAGTTAATTGTGAGTAATATTTTGATCTTTTGATTCATAAGCCTGTGCTTATTTGGGGTGTCTCTGTCCATTTCAGATGAGAAGTTAGAGAACTCTAAATTGTAAGCTGTACTGTGCCTATGTTCTATGCTCTTTTCTTTATTAAATCTTTTAGTTATGTTTTGTTTACTTCCCTTAAGGTTTCCTTTGCTTCCAGGCTGGGAAGAGGGGGGGGGAGGGGGTAGAGAAACAGATCAGCTCAGGGTATGAGCTGAGGAACGGCGTCTGTCTCTCTCTCTTCAACGAGAAGAGAGAAGGGGGGAGGTGACCCAGCCTCCAGGTGTCTGACTCTGGCTCTCAGGGAAGGGGACAGAGTTAGGGTTTGGGGGAGTCTGAGTACCCTAATCCAGGGCCTTGGATATCTACTCAGATGGTGGCAGCCGTGGTTCCCCAAGTTCCCAACTGGTAAAAGGGGGGAGTCTTCAACCTGCCTGGACACACAATTACAGATTTAAAAGTCACCATACTGCAGCAAAAAAACTTCAAGTCCAGACTGCAAAGGGAAACTGCAGAGCTACAATTCATTTGCAAATTGAACACAAACAATCTAGGACTGAACAAAGACCTTCAATGGCTTGCTAATTACAAAAATAGCTTCTCCTCTCTCCATGTTCACCCCCCCCCCCCATTCAACTGCTAGAAGAATAACCCACCCTCCCTGATTGGAGATAACAAGCTGGTTCAGCCTAATTGGACTAACCTTGTTACCTCTCACCTGGTTCTTGCCTACTTTTCTATACCTGCCTCTGGACACTTCCACTGTTTGCATCCGACGAAGTGGGTATTAGCCCACGAAAGCTTATGCTTCAAAACTTTATAGTTAGTCTTTAAGGTGCAAATGGACTTTGTTACCTCTGCTATTCCAGACTAACACGGCTACCTCTCTGATTATTAACTCCACGGTTTTCCAGTGACTTCACACTGACCACCTCGCACACAAGGGTGCAGGAGATGTGGACACAGCTCTGCTAAATCTTGGAACAAAGTCACAGAGGGAGTCAATTGTGTTTGTGAGAACCCGAGAGACTCAGCATCCCAGGAACTCACACGGGGATGCAGAGACAAAAGGCGGGTGAGTCAAGATGGATTCCACTGAGTTGGTGCAGCCAACATAGCCTCTGCCTTCAGCTGGGACTCTCAGAAGATGGATTCCAGCTAAGTAATAAATATGACACTAAGTCATTGCAGATCCTGATTGCATTGCTCCCAGTGGGTAATGAATCATGACAGACACGTCTCAGAGGGCTTCCATGTTGTTGTAGGTGAAACCTGCTCAGCCTGGCTGACAAGACCCCTCCCCAGTGCTGATAGGGACCCACGTGAAATCCCAGCTTTTGCACAGACAAAACAAGCACCGAGTGTAGGGCACACACGCACCGGCAGAGTTGGTTTGCCCAGGCCCCACTCCTGGCTGTGCTCGTGTTTCCTCAGAATTCCACTCCGCTGACCCCAGGAAATCGGTTCACCCCTCGCTGCCCATGGAAAGAATCGGATGGTGCCTTGTGACTGCAGGGAGGTGCCCCCAGCTCAGGACAAGGTACAGACTCTGTTAATGGTTCATTCGCTCAGGGTTAAGAGCCTGGAGCAGCCCCGGAGGAGAGCAAGATCCAGCGGAGACGGGAGCAGGTGCTGCCAGGCAGGGACCGCACTGCCTTCTCCGGGACTGCTCCTTACCCTGGCACAGAGACTGCTCAGGTGAGTGGAAGCTAGTTGAGCGACCCTAGCCCTGCACGGACCAGCCTGGCATGGCTGGGGTCATAGATTATTATTGTAGGGTCTCTGGTGAGCACGGGGGCTGCACCCAGACTGGGGTGTTATTGTAGGTTTGTTATGGTAGGAATGGGAGGTTGAGGACACCCTGCCTACATCTGGGCTCACTTGCGGGGCTGGGGATAGACCCACATAACTGACGGGTTTCTCTCCTCCCCTCCTCCCATGTCTCCCCTACACCACATTCCTAGGAATCTGCCAAGGGCCCATCCTGACAGAGATGCTGATCCTGAGCTGCTCCTCCAAGCTGCGGCTGCTGGAGGCGACACTTCGGGGGCTTTTGCCTGAGACGCTGCCGGTGACGTTGTTGTGCCCAGCCCCACTGCCCACAGCCCAGGAACGGGACTCAACCCTCCCCACCCCCATGGGGCAGAGAGCAGGGGAACATCCCTCTGAATCCCCTGGGAGATGGGTTAGAGATCAGGCCTGAGGGGCAGGCCCCTCCCCACCAAGGTGCTGGCTGCTCTCCCAGCCACCCACTGCTTCCTTGTGTCCAGGGCCTCCCAGAGGATTTAGGGGGCCCAGGGCAAAGCAATTTTGGGGGCTCCTTACATAAAAAAGTTGCAGTACTATAGTAACATGTATTCCCATGGGAGCCTCTGCGGAGCCCGGGACCTGAAGCAAATTGACCCCCTTACACCAACCGGGTGGCTCTGCTCCTGTCTCCCAAAGTCCAAACCTGCTGCTCACCCAGCGTAGCCAGCGGGACCTTCCCAGCCAATCAGAGCAACTTGGCTCTGAATCAGCCAAGCACATGACAGGCGGGCACCATGACAGCCAATCACTGCATGGGTGGGCTCTGTGCAGCTAACCAGGAAGCGGGTCCCTCTGGCTCCCTCCATGGCTCCATGCCCATCACATGGCTCAAGTTTGTGGTGGAGTCACCAGCCTCTTTGTCCCCCCGCCCTCCGCACTCAGGTTCTCCTGCGACACCAGCCCAGGGGCCACAAATCAGGGACCTCAAATCAGGATAGTAAACCCATAGTGTGTGTGAAGAGACAGGCACCCGCAGCTTTCCCACTCAAACACCTTGCCCCATGTCTACCGCCAAAACTCACCCCCTCCACATGCCTGCCCCCTCTCTGCCCCTGAAACCAACCACATCCCCCCACTCACCCCACAATCCCCTCTACTTGCTGCTCCCCACATTCTCCTGAACACCCCCAATCTCTGCTCCCTACAGCTCATGGAAGTCATTTTCCCTGACCTCAGCCCCATGGGTAACGGCCATCTTGACTAAGGGCAGCCTGTGGTGTCAGCCCGATTGTCAAGGGCAACCATTTCTGAGAAGAGCAAAATACTCCCCAAATGTAAGTGGGGGAATAGTCCCGCTATTGTGAGGAACTCTCCTGGCTTCTGCACGACCCCGGTGAAATGGGCTAGCGGAAGGATCTGAGTCCTCACTCCCACTTCCTTTACTTAGAGGCCTCCCTGCACTCGAGGACTCCCCTTCCACTCTCCTGTCTGACAGAGTCCTCGTAACCCCAACAAGACTGGGTCCAGGATTTCTGGGGAGGCTCGACCCCCAACCTTTTGTGGTTACCTAGGTCAGGGCTAGGGCGTCCCCACTCCGGGGTACTCCCTCTGCACTGGGCACTTCCCTGGCCCACTGATCATTACAGACAAGGTAAGCAAATGCAAATTATTCAATCAACAATGTATCTTAAAATGAATAAGGAAAAATGTGAAAGATAAGAGAAAACACATCACCCTGCTTGGTGGTCACAGGGAACATCACAACCAGTGTCTCTGCAATGTCAGGACAGTTCACAGTCTGTTCCTTGTAGACCCCAGGTCCCCTTCTCAGCTGTGCTGCATGGATGCTGTGACTTGGAAACTTGCTGTGGTGGTGGCCAAACACTCTCAGGCTCTAGACAGCTCCAGCCCCAGTTCCACCCTGGGACACTGAAACCCCCAATAAACAATGGGGGGGCTCCTGACCCAGTCAGGAGAGTGGGAATTTTCGCCCCTTCTCCAGCTCTGACCCCCGCCCCATGTCTCTGGCAGGTCCTCGGTGCCGTGATGACCATAAACCGCGGGAACCCGGCTGTGTACGAGGTGCTGGTGGATTCGTGGCCCGAGTTCAAAGCCGTTCTCATCCGGCGATGCAGAGAGGTGCCGTCCCCTCAGCAACAGTGCTTCTCCTGGGGGCGGACAGGGATTGGGGGTGGGGAGTAGGACGTGGAGCCTTTCTCCTCTAGGGGACCGAGGCAGGAGCCAGTCTGGCTCAGAGCAGGGGGGTGGGATTTGAGGCCAGGATGGTCTGGGGTGGAGGGTGGGCAGATCAGTCATTCCATTGGGAGTTCCCCACTCTGCTCCATGTCTCCCCCGGTAGGTGGCATCGGACGACTCTGATTTCTACACCAACAAGTACGCGGCGTACTACCGGGACCTGGGCGCCTACCGGGCCCTGCAGGACAGCGCCATCAACTGGAGCCAGGCCTTCTGTATCCACGGTAACATGGGCCCCACAGCACCGGGGAGAGCATCACGGCCACTTAACATACATGTTCTGTCTGGGCTAAACCCCAGGATCCCGCCCTACAGTGCCAGCCCTGAAACCCTCAGTTCCCCCAGGCTGTCAGCTCTATGGGGGGCAGAAATATATGGGGTTGCTCCTTGCCAGGCTGGGCTGGAGTCGGCTCAGCTGAGCCCATCCTCTTCCCTGAGGGCTGGGACCGATAGGTTTCGAAGCTCAGACATCTGCCCCGCCCACCTGCCGTGCCAGGTTGGGTTCCCCACACATATGGGGGCTTTTCTCACCACCCTTCAGTCCCCATCCCCACCGCTCACAGCTCGTCGCTCCCCCTGCAGGGATCCAGGATGGGGTGTACGAAGCCTCCAGGGACATCTCCGAGGCTAAAGGGATGCAGTTGGAAGTGTTCCGCTACTTCATTTACCTCCACCCGGATCCCAGCTCCATGCCTGAAATCCGGTCAGTGTCTGCTCACAACACAGGGCCCCCGGCCAGCGTGGCACTGAGATGCCCAAGATCTGGCTGGCTAGTCCCCATGCAGATCTGGGGCACTAGGGTCTTGTTGCCACCAGGAGAATCCTAGCGGGATTGGTACTGAACTCAGCCTCACTCAGGGAACCTGCAGGGACTGGGGAGCGTAGCCATGGGGTGGCAAAGCCATAGAATCATAGAATATCAGGGTTGGAAGGGACCTCTGGAGATCTACTAGTCCAACCCCCTGCTCAAAGCAGGACCAATCCCCAACTAAATCATTCCAGCCAGGGCTTTCTCAAGCCTGACCTTAAAAACCTCTAAGGAAGGTAATTCTACCAACTCCCTAGGTAACCCATTCCAATGCTTGACCACCCGCCTAGTGAAAAAGGTTTTCAAAGAGTTTTCAAAGATAATTTTCAAAGATAATGGTGAATGGCTCTGCAATCACATCCGCCATCTCTTTGATTACCCTCGGATGCAGCGCATCTGGCCCCATGGACTTGTGCTTGTCCAGATTTTCTAAATAGTCCTAAACCACTTCCTTTTCCACAGACGGCTGGTCACCTCCTCCCCATGCTGTGCTGCCCAGTGCAGGAGTCTGGGAGCTGACCATGTTCGTGAAGACAGAGGCAAAAAAAGCATTGAGTACATTTGCTTTTTCCATATCCTCCATCGCTAGGTTGCCTCCCTCATTCAGTAAGGGGCCCACACTTTCCTTGACTTTTTTCTTGTTGCTAACATACGTGAAGAAACCCTTCTTGTTACACTTCACATCCCTTGCTAGCTGCAACTCCAAGTGTGATTTAGCCTTCCTGATTTCACTCCTGCATGCCTGAGCAATATTTTTATATTCCTCCCTGGTCATTTGCCCAATCTTCCACTACTTGTAGGCTTCTTTTTTGCATTTAAGATCAGCAAGGATTTCACTGTTCAACCAAGCTGGTCACCTGCCATATTTACTGTTCTTTCTACACATTTGGATTGTTTGTTCCTGCAACCTCAATAAGGATTCTTTAAAATCCAGCCAGTTCTCCTGGACTCCTTTCCCCTTCATGCTCATCTCCCAGGGGATCCTGCCCATCAGTTCCCTGAGGGAGTCAAAGTCTGTTTTTCTGAAGTCCAGGGTCCGTATTCTGCTGCTCTCCTTTTTTCCCTGTGTCAGGATCCTGAACTCAACCAGCTCATGGTCACTGCCTCCCAGGTTCCCATCCACTTTTGCGTCCCCTACTAATTCTTCACGGTTTGTGGTCAGCAGGTCAAGAAAAGCTCTGCCCCTAGTTGGTTCCAGCAGCACTTGAACTAAGAAATTGTCCCCTACACTTTCCAAAGGCTTCCTGGATTGTCTGTGCTCCGCTGTATTGCTCTCCCAGCAGATATCAGGGTGATTGAAATCTCCCATGAGAACCATGGCCTGTGATTTAGTAACTTCTCAAAGGGTATGTCTTCACTACAGCAGTAGTTCGATTTCCTTTATTTCGATGTTGTGAACGCGACTGTATACAGTCGATGTTGTGTGTCTTCACTCGGCACAGCTAAGCACAGCAAGTCGACAGTGTCTGTCCGCAAAACTTTTGCAGGCGTCGACATGACGAGCGTTGCACTCTGGGTACCTATCCCACAGTTCCCTGATCCCCCAGCAGGCACCATTTCGAGAGCTGCACTATGGGTAGGCATTTCCAAATTTCGCGCCCTTTTTCCGCGCCGCCGACCCCCATTACGAGCGGTGCACTGTAGGTAGGCATCCCATAATTCGCGCCCTTTCTCCGCGCCGTGCTAACGCCATAGCATTGCAAGCATGGAGCCCGCTGACACCACGGCTGCAGTAATGGCCGTTGTGAGGACCTCGATCACGGTTGCTGAGTTCCTGCTGCACCGTCTGCAGAGGAGGAATGCGATCCGGGGAGAACCGCGCTTTCTGGAACCCGACGACAGTGAGGAGGAGATGGACGAGGACGTGCACGAGATGGACGAAGACGTGCACAGCGGGGACGACAGGGACACTGACGGTTTTGGAAGTAGGGCGACTGACAATCTGTCAAAAATGGTGGCAATGGGGCAGGCTCATGCCATCGAACGCTGATTCTGGGCCAGGGAAACAAGCACGGACTGGTGGGACCGCATAGTGCTGCAGGTCTGGGATGACTCCCAGTGGCTCAGAAACTTCCGCATGCGAAAGGGCACGTTCCTGGAACTTTGTGACTTGCTGTCCCCGGCCCTCCAGCGCAGGAATACCAAAATGAGAGCGGCCCTTACAGTGGAGAAGCGAGTGGCGATAGCCCTCTGGAAGCTTGCAACGCCAGACAGCTACCGGTCAGTGGCGAATCAGTTTGGGGTGGGTAGGTCTACAGTGGGCTTTGCTGTGATGCAAGTAAGCAGGACAATCATCGAGCGGCTGCTACACTGGGTTATAAACCTCGGAAACCTGCAAGCCACAATAGATGGCTTTGCCGCCATGGGATTCCCTAACTGTGGTGGGGCTATAGATGGGACTCATATCCCTAACCTGGCACCGGACCACGAGGCCGCCGAGTACAGAAACCGGAAGGGATATTACTCAATGGTCATGCAAGCAGTTGTTGACAACAAGGGACGTTTCACCGACCTGTACATGGGGTGGCCGGGAAAGCTTCATGACGCTCGAGTGTTCAGGAACCCTAGGGTTTTTAGACAGCTGCAGCAAGGCACTTTCTTCCCCGACCAGAAAATTTCCGTGGGGGGGGGGGTCGAAATGCCGATCGTGATCACTGGGGACCCAGCCTACCCCCTAATGCCCTGGCTTATGAAGCCCTACACAGGAGCCCTGGACAGGGGTCAGGAGCTGTTCAACTACAGGCTGAGCAAGTGCAGAATGGCCGTGGAGTGTGCATTTGGCCGTCTGAAGGGGAGATGGCGTTCCTTACTGATTCGCTCAGACATCAGCGAAAGAAATATCCCCATTGTTATTGCTCCTTGCTCTGTGCTCCACAATATCTGTGAGAGCAAGGGGGAAACGTTTATGGCGGGCTGGGAGGCAGAGGCAAATTTACTTTCTGCTACTTATGAGCAGCCACACAGCAGGGAAAGTAGAAGAGCACACCGTGAGGCCCTGCGCCTCAGGGACGCCTTGAAAGACAGTTTTATGAGTGCCCGAGATGGCGTTTGAGAATCTGCTCCCTTGCTGTGCTCTAAGCCTGCTGCCCTTGAACCCTCTTTCCCTCCCCCCTCCCCATGCTTTCCCTCCCCCATCCCCATGCTTGCAGAGGAAATAAAATCACTGTTTGAAAAATCATGGTTCCTTTATTGGTTAATCGGAAATACAAATACAGGGGATCACTGTCCTGGTATCCTGGAGGGAAACCGGCAGTCGCAGTGGGGGAGGAGCGGACAGAGGAGGGGGGGTGGGAAGGGGGGAGTGGAGGGGTGGTCAAGACACAGCAGCTTTTAAAAGTTTTCCGAGAATGTCAGCCTGCTGCTGCTGCTGCTGCTGCTGCTGCTTCTGCTGGCTTGTGGGGTCGAGTGGAGCGGCCCACGGAGCTTGCCCCCCCGTGTTCTCACCCCGCGTCTGGGTGGGGAATCTATGGGAGTTGGGGAGAGGGGGAGGTGGTTACACAGGGGCTGCAGAGGTGGTCTTTGGGCATGCTGCAGCTCCACCAGAGATCGCAGCATGTCACTCTGGTCCTCCATTATGCGGAGGAAAGCATCCATGCGTCTTTCCTCGCGCTCTTCCCTCTTTTCTGCAGCGGCTCTCCATTCCTGCCTCTCTCGATTCCTTGCCTCTCTCTCTCGATCCCTTGCCTCTCTCTCTCGATCCCTTGCCTGTATCTCTCGATCCCTTGCCTCTATCATTCTTTCCCTCCAGTCCGTCTGGCGGGCTGCCTCAGCGCGCGAGTTCTCCAGTAGTTCAGTGAACATATCATCGCGCGTTCACGTTTTCTTTTTACGCTTTCTTATCTGCGGTGCACGGCGGGAGGAGCAGGCCGGGGAATTCTGAGATAATTGTCCATCTGTGCGAATGTGGGAAAAGAAAGTTTGAAAGTTATGAGACAGATACATTAAAGGTTAGGAGGCAGATGCAGTCTCGGACGGTACACAATGGGAGTACTATGCCATTTGCAACCTCAGTATTCAGAGGCCTGATATGATTTCTGTACAAGGTCATGTTCTACACCTAAAAGTGACTGACTAGCTCACAGAAAAGTCAGAGCATCTCAGACACATATGCGTGCCTCAGCCCAAGACGGCTTCTGAAATCACCGTGCAGCCGGCCATGGTAAGTTAAAAGTGGCGCTTGCATACTGTAGAGTAACCCCGCCCCCTTCCCCCCACCGCGTGGCTGGCTCCCACTGAAACCGCAAACTGCAAAGCAAATGCCAAAAAATCTCTCGCTAAGGGCTAAGGTCTTTTTGGGGCTCTTCAGACCGCGTGCAGTCTAAAAAAAAATACAGTACGAGTGTTGTGGGTAGGAGGGAAGCAGATAACATTTTAAATACTTCTCTCCTCTTTTCAGACGTTGAGTCAGGTTCTTCAAGATATATATCAAATGCTGTATTCCTCTCTTATCCTCCTTCCCTGCTAGCTACCACTACGGGCTGGGGGGGGGGGGCTGGGTGCGCGTTGGATCTGAAGCGGAAGCAACCGCATGCAGACTGCTCAGATTCCCTGCTAGCTACCGCTACGGGCTGGGGGGGGGTGTTTGGGTGCGCGTTGGATCTGAAGCGGAAGCAACCGCGTGCAGACTGCTCAGATTCCCTGCTAGCTACCGCTACGGGCTGGGGGGGGGGGGCGGTCAGCGTTCGTGGGGGGGGGGTGCGGTTGGTTGGTCCTCAGCAGAAAAGAGTACTTTGCAGCTGGGAATCTTTATCTCCCTACTAATTGCAGTCCGTATCTCAAACAGGCAACCCTGAATGACATCACTTTGCTGAGAATTTCTCGGAGAGATAGGGAGCGCATGCTCCTTGACTCCATGCAAAGTCCTGGTCCATACGCCGCAATGCTAGCCTGCTCAATGATACCAGACAACTTACTACTTTCGTGGCGTGGGTTGGTGTCCTATCACGGGGGACCACATAAGGCGGCTCTCCCCAGAAATCTGCTGCGCTGGATTCATCGCTACCTCCTGGATAGCTTCCTTGAAATGTCCGCGGAGGACTTATGGTCAATCCTGGAGTATATTGACAAACTCTTTGAGTAGAAATTGACCAGCAATGAAAGCATGCTAAGTCTTTAGGGCAAGTTACTCATTAATAAATGCTTCCTTTACAAAATCACGCGTCATGTAATCCCTTAAAAAAGAAACACTTACCCCCCTGGGAGGCTTGGGAGGGTACTGGCTCCAGGGTGACAAACAGCTCCTGGCTCTCTGGGAACACGGGTTCTCCGCTAGGCTCCTGCTGCTCCGTGAGATTTTCCTCTTCTTCATGGTCGTCCTCCTCGGAATCAGTCTCCTCCCTGACGATTATCCCATCGGTGGAGTCCACGCAGACCGGCGCGATGGTGGTGGGGGCGCCCCCCATTATCTGATTTAGTTCATTGTAGAACCTGCATGTCCATGGCGCGCCCCCTGATCGTCCGTTTGCCTCCTTGGCTTTCTGGAACGATTGCCACAGCTCCTTAATTTTCACGCGGCACTGTGTGGTGTCCCTGTTGTGGCCCCTTTCTCGCATGGCCTTGGAGACCCTTCCATAGGTGTTGGCATTCCGTTTGTTGTTTCGTAGTTCCAACATCACGGATTCCTCTCCCCAGATAGCGATGAGATCCAGCACCTCACGAGTGGACCATGCTGGAGCTCTTCTCCTCTGGCTGGTCTCCAGGGTAGATGAGCTCTGCATGGAGTCTTGTGATGCTGAGCTCTGCATGGCGGCTAGTGCTGCTGATTGCTCTGAATGGCGACTGAGCAGTTCAGGTGAGCTGGCCACGCTGACCAAACAGGAAATGGCATTCAAATGTTCCCGGGTCTTATCTACCTGGCCAGAGCAGCGAGTTCAGAGTGCAGTGCAGAGCGGTCACAGTGGAGCAGTAGTGAGGCAGTCCAGAGCGGTCAGAATGGAGCATTGTGGGACAGCCTCTGGAGGCTATTAATGTCGGTTCCGTCTTCACTAGCCCACGGTCGAGCTTGGAATGTCGAGATTAGCCTTATTTCTCTCGTCAGGCAGGAGTTCCATTTTCGATCTTGAGGGCCCTTTACATCGACGTTAAGAGCATGTATGTGAAGACAGGTACACGTTTAATTCGACCTAACGTCATTAAAATCGAATTAAAGTGGTAGTGAAGACAGGGCCTTAGTTGCTGGAAGAAAGCCTCATTCATCTCATCCCCCTGGTCTGGTGGTCTATAGCAGACTCCCACCATGACATCAGCCTTGTTGCTCACACTTCTAAACTTAATCCAGAGACTTTCAGGTTTTTCTGCAGTTTCATACCGGAGCTCTGAGCAGTCGTACTGTTCTCTTACATATAATGCAACTCGCCCACCCTTTCTGCCCTGCCTGTCCTTCTTGAACAGTTTATATCCATCCATGACAGTGCTCCAGTCATGTGAGTTATCCCACCAAGTCTCTGTTATTCCAATCACATCATAGTTCTTTGACTGTGCCAGAACTTCCAGTTTCCCTGCTTGTTTCCCAGGCTTCTTGCATTTGTGTATAGGCACTTAAGATAACTCGCTGATTGTCCCACCTTCTCAGTATGAGACAGGAGTCCTCCCTTCTTGCTCCCTCCTGGTTGTGCTAGGTCGCGGAATCCCATTTCCCCACTTACCTCAGGGAGTAAGTACTCATGGGGAGGGAGGTCCCCATTAGGAGGGAGGTCCCCCTTCAGCTCCTGCACAGGGCCCCATCCTCTGCCAGGAAATCCTCATGCAAAGGGCTTCTGTGCCACCAATGGGGTCCCACCCACATCCCCTCAAGACCAGGCACTCCTGCAATCAGCCATCAGCCCTGGCAGGGCTTGGGCTCCCAAACAGCCATGGTTCCCCATCCCTCCCCCACATCTCTCCTGCCCAGGCTGGAAAGGAAGCTTCCCTTCCCACAGACTGTTCAGACCTCACCTCCTCACCCGGGACCCAGGGAGGGAAAGGTACCCAGGCCTGGCTCTAGCTTTTTTGACGCCCCAAGCCAAAGAAAACGGGGGGACAGTTGGACCGGTGAAGAAAACAAAAAACCCAGGGAGCAGGGATGCTGCCCCTTTGAATCTGTTCTCCAGAGCACGAGCTTGCTCGGCTGGTGCCTGGAGCTGGCCCTGAAGGTACCCAAGGGGCATTTGGGGATATGGGACTCTCTATCGGGATGGGGAATGAGACACTTCATTCTAATGAGAAGGGACAACAGGCAGAGCTGGCCACTGTGTGGTTTGTGAGAAAAGGCCCTGTGTCCTATTTCCCTCCCCCGTCCCCAACCAGCCAGCTTTCCACTTCACTCGGCTCCAGCCTCCCCCTTTCCTGTATCCCAGGAGTTTGGCTGGGTCTCACAATGAATCCCACCCTGCCTGAGGGGGAAGCCCCTTCTGATTGGTTGCCTCTCAGAGCTGCTGCAGTAAGAGTTCCTTGCGGCAGTAATGCGGCCCTTCTTATGGGTGGGGAGAGAATGTGGGGTGGGGAAGAGGCAGCAGGAATTGCTCAGTATCTCAGGGTGATGTCCCTTCCACTCCCCATCCCTTCCTGTGAGCAATGCTAGAGGACGGTGCCTAGGCTCCCCATATCCCTGCCTGGGAATGGCAGAGGGGAGCCCGCTGCAGCCCCCACAGGGATGGGAGGGGTGGAGGAACATCAGGAGATACAGCGGGGCGGGTGTGGGGGCTGGGAACAGAGTTGATGGTTCCTTGTACTGGGCCAGAACTGCTGGGGCAGAATGAATTGCTGTGAGGGGGATGGAGAGATGTTGGAGTAGGAGCTTCTCCAGGGAGGCCCATCTCACCATCATAAATCTGGGACTGTTGGCAGCAGTTACTGTAACACGGAGGGGTCGGGGCTGGGGGAATTCAGCTGTGAAGGGAGAACAGTCATCACAGCGTGAGCTTTTGTAAAAGCCCCGTGATTCTAGGGCCAATCTCATGATTCTGAGGTGTCACTCCTCAGCGCTGACACTTGGGGGTTGATCCTGCTGCTCTCTCCTCCCACCCCCCAGGCTGGACCCGGCCATGAGGCTCTCGTCCCTGGACGTCTCCCACACCGACCTCCTGAATGAGACGGGGCCCTATGCGGTGAATGAGAGGAGCAGGAGGTACCTGACCAGCCTGATCCGCTACTTCCCCAGCGTCTGCCTCCTGGATGCCACCAACCGCCCTGTCAGCTGGATCCTTTCAGACCCATTTGGTGCTATGACAAATGTCTGCACCCTGCCCCAGCACCGGGGGCGAGGCTACATGCAGGTGCTGCTGAATGTCATGGCCAAGCAGCTGCATGCACTCGGCTATCCCAGCTACCTCCACGTGGCCCCGGACAACTACCCCATGCAGAGGCTGGTGGAGAGGTTGGGCTTCCAGCACCAGCCCTGCCTTTTCTGCGACATATTCCACAACGCAGCCCCGTATAGAACCCGAACCTTAATCCCCAGCCCAGCAACGGGCACAGCCCCCGCCAGAGTCCCCAGCCCAGCCACCCAGGGAACCTGCCAGACTGGGGCTAAGGGAAGCCAAGGGAGGGGGTTGGGGGAGTCTGGAGATCAGACATGTTAAATTCAGCACCTCACAACAAAGACACCCAAATCACCTTTACTCCGCTCACCAGCAATGAATGATAGCAGGAAGGCTTAGGGTTTTGTGATCCCCTCTGCAATTAAACTGGTTGCTGAAGACACTGATTGCTGAGTATTTTTCATTTGCAGCGGCACGCCCCGGCAGGCTGGGACCTCTCAGGCGAGGCAGAATTACAGCTGTTTCCCATACACATCAGGTTCCCATCTTTCAATCCACTTTTCAAATGAAAATTTGACGGTGCTGTTCCTGGTGGGATCCAACTGTGAGTGTCAGATCAGGACAGATTGCTTCAGAAGGGGCAACTACAGCCCAAAGCTGGGGTTTTTCCACGCTAGGGTAAACCAAACCAGCCAAACAGAAAACACTTTGGTTTCGCCCCACTGGCTAACCACAAGTCAGACAAGCAATTCCCTTAGACACTCCAGGTTCCCAGTATCCCCACCACCAGCAGCCACCTGTCCTGGGGATCAATGGTTATGAAAACCAATACCCCAAATAAAGAAAACGGTTCTCCCCAATTCCAAAGAATCAGGCCCCAGACGCAGGTCAATTTACAAATCAGATCTTCCCACAAATCACGCTGTTGCCAATCCTTTAGAATCTAAAACTAAAGGTTTATTATACAAGGAAAAGGTATAGGTGAGGGTTAAGAATGGTTAAAAGAAATCAATTACATGCAGTAATGGCAAATCTCTTGGTTCAGGCTTACAGCTATAGAATAAACTGCAGGTTTAGATAAAAGTCTCTGGAATGCATCCCCTGCAGGGATGGGTCATCAGTCCATTGGTCAGAGCTTCCACATATAGCAAAATCCCATCCAGAGGTAGGTGCTAGCTGAAGGTTGCAGATTGAAGACAAAATGGAGGACGTGTCTCCCAGGCTTTATAGACTTCCTCTTGTGGGCGAAGATCCTCCCCCTCCTTATGCAGAGTCCGGTTGCAAAATGGAGGTCCATAGCCACATGGTTCAATTATCAGACTCTCCCCGATTCAGTTTCTGACCAGGCATGTCCCACTCCTGGCAAAGCTCCTTGGGTGTAGACAAAATTCATTGTGTAGTTGATGGCCCTTTAATGGGCCATCAGGCAAGCCATCCAAGTTAACAACAGCTTGTCTGAGATTTCACCCAGAAGCCAAGCATAAGTTTGAAGTACAAGCACCATATAGCCAATATTCATAACTTTAGTTCCAAAAAAGATACACACATATCAATGGCATAATCATAATCAGTCCTCCATAACCTGGTCATAGACACCTGTCATGACCCCCTTCACATAAGATTTGGTGTCACTATAGGACCTTGGTTGCTCCAATGATCTATGTGATCCCCAATAATTCCAGCAATGTGACATTCCCAAAGACGGTTCTGCTCATTCCAAGTATCGTCTATGTGTCCAGACACAAAGGGCCTGAAAACCAAAATGTGTTCTGGATGCATAACCCAGTGTGCAGGGTGGTGTCTACAGCAACAAGGGTCCGGTCAAATATCTAGGACTTCCCTTGGAAAACTAACCAATAGCACCGGTTGGAGCTGTCCCACCAAATTTCCAGGATGACTAGTAAATATGTTCCCTGGAGGGTCTTTAAAAGGCAGAGTGAGTGTGTGTGAAATACGAGCTTTGTCAGAGGGGCTGGGGAAACCAGCACACAACTGGGGAGAGCACAGCAATGACAACTCACATACCCGTAGTTATGAATAATAAGTAAACACCCAGTCCGGCCTCTTAGTGTCTCCAGCTGTGTAGTCAGATTCAGTTCCCCACCCACAGCCACTGATGCCCCTTCAGCAGTGGGTTTCTCTCAATTACGTCCCTCTCTCGGCTTGCTGTCAGCTGTTGGCCTCATCCCAGTGCCTGGCATAAGGCAAGCATCTGCCCTACCCTTTGAGAAATGCCAGCTGGGCCATTCCTCAGGCTCCACCACCCTGCCCAGCTCTGGTGTTTTCAGTCTCGTTTGTGTGGGGTAAGGGAGGGCTTCCCAGGGCGCTCTCAGCTCTGCTGCTCCTCTCTGCCACTTTGGCAAATGGTCACTTTGATGCAGCCTCCCCATGAAGAGTTTTCTGACTTTACAAAATCTGACCCTCCGCCCCGCCATGCCTCTGGCAGATCACAGCACCGAGATGAACATAAACCGCAGGAACCTGGCCACACACTAGTATTGGCCCCAGTTGAAAGCCATTCTCACCAGGCCACACAGTGAGGACTTGGACACCTGGACCTCGTCATGCAGAGCTGGGCAGCTGGGACTCGGACCCTGGACCCTGCTGAACGCAGCCAGGACTAGATTTTTTTTAGCTCACCACTAGGCCACCACTGTGTGCTCATTGGGCCGCATGTGGCCCACAGGTTGACAACCACTGTGTTAGGGTGAGACACTGCTTGATTCAAATCTTGCTTGGTCTGTTTAAGTTAGAATTTAGACTGTGAATTTATTTTCTTTCTTCATTTAGTTTCCACTGTGATCCCTATGCCTGCTACGTCCAATCACTTCCAATCTATCTTTCTCTAGTTAATAAATCTCTTTTTTATTCCCCCTAAAGCAGTATGGTTTTGGCTGAAGTGATGGGGGAATCTCAGCTCAGATTACAAGGGCTGGTGCATGTCCACATTCCTATGAAGAGTGTCCAACGTAATGAACTTGCACTGCCCCAGGGAGCCTTGAGCTGTGTAATACAGGGCAGTTCTGCAGTGCAAGGCTGGGGAACTACGGGGGGAATGGCTGGAGCCTCTGCATTGATGTTTCATGAGTAGCTGGGAGATTATTCATGTAAGTCGGCTGGTTGTGTCCCTGCCTGTGGATGGCTGTGCAGTACAGTGTCTGTCAGAGGTTTGTACTTTAAAATCAATATCAGTGTGAGGAACAGCCCAAGCTGATGGGTTTTCAGGACTCAGCAGTCCTATACCCCATTTTGCACACTGGGGACCCCACCAAAGGGGACTCCCTGCTTCAGCCACCACATAGGGACCCCAACACCAGAGGTGTCATTTCAGAAAAACTCAGGAGGTGGGGGGCTTGAACATTACAGGTGATAATATCCTGCAACGCAAGGTGGGGTAAAAAGTGGTGCAGATAAACCTATGGAGAGGTAGGTGGGACACCAAGGCCCAGGGAGAAAAATGCCCTTGTTACCCAAGGGGAGTAAGGTAACGCTTTAGAGAAAAAATACTCGAGAAATGGGAGGAGGAAAGATAAAAAAGGAAAACCCCTTTTCTCAGAAGAGCAGACTCAGCTCCCTTCCATGATCTGTCACCGGTGGATTTAGCTCACAATAAGGATGTCCCTCCCTCCCTGTCTGATGTAATAAAAATGAAGAAAAAAATAAGGTGCAAAAAAGGTAAATGTATTAAGAGTAAAGGTAGAGAAAACTGGGGGAAATTTGGGGGGTGGGGAAGAAACACAAACTTAACCATACAGTGATTTGTTGACTGGCTTTCAGAGCTTGAGGCTCAGACACACAAAACCTCCCTTGGCACTCAGAAAAACAATAAATGAAATGCCATTACAGGAACCTTTCCTACAGTAGATGTGCAATGGACACAGTGTACAGGTGTGAAGCCCAGGAACTACTACTTTCCAGCTGACTTAGAGCCGTTGAGTAGGACTGTTAGGTAAAATAGCAAGTCCCTACTTACCTCTCCAACACCCGAGATCGTGTGGAGTTGGTATAGGGCTCACAAGCTGTCAGAGACCAAGTTATACAGACACCACTTCATTGATCAACGGGCTCACACTATTCTTAGCTCAGAAGCTTCAGAGTAAGTGTGGCAAGTTTATTAGGGGTAAGCATCAATATTTATACACAGAAGTAAACAAAGTGATTAACAGATCATAATGGTCATGCATAATCAATCAAGATTCTACAGGATAAAACAGGTTTAAATGTAAATTTTAAAAGACAAAGGGGAGATGGATACTTAAGGGGAGGGGGGGTGTCAAGAGCAGTTTGCAGGTCAGAGCTTTGATTAAAAGTTCAGACAGCGACATCAAGCCAGGGTAAAGTTCAGACTCAACATTCCTCCATTTGTAGCTTTGGTACAACTATTTACCAAAAGCTACATCTTAGTTTAAGGAGCCAAGGGCAGCTTGGAAACTTCAGCCTGTGCCAACTCGAAAAGAGTAGGGCCCTTGGCTGAAGTAGGAAAAGAACAAGCTGACTTACATGAGTTTATGAGGGAGGGAACACAGTGAATACAACAACACAGTATTATAGGGATTACTATGGCCCCAACAATACTTACCAAGAGTTTTACTAAAGGCGGAGTCATTAAAATACATGTTGCATTTAAGATCATACAACACAACATTCATAATACAGTTGCTTTTAAGTTAGAAAAACAACAATCTCTCCTCTTTAAATTCGTATATGAGTGATCTGACCACTGGACAGAGGTACCGCATCAGAAGGAATCCCAAGACGAGCCCCCATATTGTTAGGTAAAATAGCAAGTCCCTACTTACCTCTCCAACACCCAAGATCATGCGGAGTTGGTATAGGGCTCACAAGCTGTCAAAGACCAAGTTACACAGACACCACTTCGTTGATCAACGGGCTCACACTATTCTTAGCTCAGAAGCTTCAGAGTAAGTGTGGCAAGTTTATTAGAGGTAAGCATCAATATTTATACACAGAAGTAAATAAAGTGATTAACAGGTCATAATGGTCATGCATAATCAATCAAGATTCTACAGGATAAAACAGGTTTAAATGTAAATTTTAAAAGACAAAGGGGAGATGGCTACTTAAGCGGGGGGGGGGTGTCAAGAGCAGTTTGCAGGTCAGAGCTTTAATTAAAAGTTCAGACAGAAACATCAAGCCAGGGTAAAGTTCAGACTCAACAGGACCACTGGGGAGTCCAGACGACTGTTGGATTTCATCGCTGATGGGGAGACCATCAGAAATGATGGACACCAGGGAAGCAGGACTCTCCACAGGTAAGATGGTGGCACAGAGAATAATGACTGGCCCCTCCTTTCTCTACCTCGCTGCGGGACACATGGTTCTCTTCTTCCTAGCTTGGAAGCCCTGAGAAGCCCCAACTACATATGGCTGCCGCTGGAATGGACAGCCCAGCGCATGCGCTGAACCCGATCTTTTATAGTCTGTGTGGCAGAAAAGTTCTGAGGTGATAGAATGTTGAGGGCTGGTTCTGGCGGGAAAAACCGGTTCTGTCCTATTTGAGCCAGAGGACTTGTAATCACCCAGTTCATTTCTAAAGATGGAGTCCAAGGGTCAATAGTTCATGTCCTCCATATTACAGACTATTAAAGCCTGCGATTCACTTAACATTACCTAAGAAATACATTACTGAAATAAATAACTGAACATATGAACTGTACTAATGTTTCTTTCTTATTTATACCTAACACACACCTACTCCATAGCAAATTAGGACCGACTTGCACCTCTGAAGATCTGCATCCTGGCAAGCAGCTCAGGCAAAGCACAGACAGCCACTGACCTCGCTTCCCCCACTAGCCTCCTCCCTATACCATGGCTCTCCCAGCCACAAGGGTCCCCTGGGGCAGGGTTGTCCTCCCTCCCCAAAGCCTGTTCAGTTACTCGTGGCTCACTCAAGCCCCCAGCAAAGGGTCTGGCTCCCAGGGGCACTCTGGGAATGGGGAGAAGCAAGGGAGGGACAGTTTGTGAGACCCCCAGAGACTCAGCATCCCAGGAAGTCCAACAGAAACGCAGGTACAAATGGAAGGAAACCCAACAGGGATCCCTGAGAGGTGGGGGAATTGAAGCAGTTGTTGCTGCCAACACAACTTCTTCCTTCAGCTCAGCTTTGCCAAGCCAACCTGAGGATTCTCTGATACTGGATTCCAGCTGAGTAATAAATGTGACACCGAGTCACTGCAGATACGGATTTCATTGCACCCAGCAGGTTACGAACCATGACAGCCCCTTGCCAAGGGCATTTCATTTGGTCCTAGGTAGAAATCTGCCCATCCTGGACCCCTTGGCAGCTCCCCAATTCTTATAGGGACCCAGCAAGATCCCAGCCAGAGCTTGAGCAAATCAGGCACAGAGCCTCTGAGGGCACACATGCCTCAGGGGACAGGGCTGGGAGAAACACTGAGCAGAGACAAACACAAAGCCAAGGAGAAGGGCCCAGACTGTGGGCTCCCGGCACAACCCTCAAATCCAGGGGTTCTCAAACTGGGGGTCAGGAATCGTCCTGGAGTCATGAGGTTATTACATGGGGGGTCACAAGCTGTCAACCTCCACCCCAAATCCTGCTTTGCTTCCAGCACTTATAATGGTGTTCAATATATTTAAAAGTGTTTTTAATTTATATGGTGGGGGTCGCACTCAGAGGCTTGCTGTGTGAAAGGGGTCACCAGGACAAAAGTTGGAAAATCACTGCTCAGATCAAAGCAAAAGACAGAAACTGAAAGCTAGGAACGTGGGTCCTCGGGTGACTAAGCATGCAAGTTCTGTTTCGGCCAAACCACTCACTGTAGGAGGGTCTGCTCCAAAACAGCTTGACACCAAGGGAAGTTTTTCCATTTATTTCAGTGCACTTTGGGTCAGGCTGTTGGGAAGATGATGAAATCTGATATTAACAGGTAACAGAGTAAGATGCAAGGAACCGTAACATGCCATGTGTTCGAACCTTCTACACGCCCTAAAAGAGGACACCTTCAAGGCAAATGGATGAGTGAAGTTCACAAACAATTATAAATGTATATGAACACAAATGGGACAAACCACTACCTCTTTAATTGAAATATTAAATATGAGATTTTGAATGCACCGAAGTCAGGAAATTGAAAGCAGAGTCCAATATCCCAAGAGGTGTCTGACAGCTTTACCTGCCTTTAACTGATGAGTAGAAACAACATCCGTCACAAAATGACATGACCAGGGCACTGGAAACTCAGCCCAAGCAAAACACAGCCAGAACCACCCAAACATCTCTCTACTCCGGCTCCTGCCTGAAATCTCTTTAACGGTAAAGTTATGGAGCCAGATCCTGAAAGGGTATAAAGAAATAAAAGGGTTATGTTGCAACCTTCTGAAAGTGTAGTTTAGGCATTTATCTAATGTCACTGTTTGTATGCTGTGAACATAACACAGATTCCACCCAATAGGGGTCAGGAGTATTGGGTATGGGTCCGCCATCCAGTTCGCCATGAGAGGGGGCTGAGCACTGGGGTAGGTGGGGGTTACATGAAATATTATTTATTTATTCACCATAAAAGTAGGGCAGATCGATACAATGGCAGTCTACTGAGGATCTGATATTTAGTGAATTGATATCACGCAATGCACAATGTATGTTCTTGATAAACACCCATTACTTCTCTGATCTGCAACAGCCTTTACCCTGTTTCCGGGGATGCTGCTGGCATCGAATTCTTGATTCCACCCCAGCTGAGACCCCTTTTCCCTACACCCCTTCCCCGTTAGTTACTCTGAAGGATGTTATGCTTGATTTTCACATCCCTTCTCCTCAGCTTCAGGCTTTCAGCTGGTCACTAGCAGAGATTAGGCAGGGATATTTTCCCGCCAATATATTCAAAGGGGATTTTTTTTAGCCTCCTTCCTCTGAAGCATCTGGGTTGCGAAGGTTGGAGCTGGTGTCCTGAACGGAGGGGGCTGGTGATCTGAGATGGCACCGAAAGTTCCCTCTCACACGCTTGGCTGACTGATTTGTTCTGGCTCACAGGCTCATGGTCCAACTGATCGCCACATGCGGGGTTGGGAAGGAATTTTCCACCACGACCTCAGGGGCGAGGTTCAGGTTCCTCCGCAGCATCCAAGTGTGAGTCTTTTGCCAAGATTATCTGGGTGTATCTCACTCACCCATTTCCCTGCCATTCCTACTCAGCCACTGGGGTGCACCTCGGTCCCGGCTGTTCTTTGCCTCTGGCACATCACAGTCTAGTCTACTCCGGGTCTCGTTCACTTTGGTCTCATTTCGGCTGTTGGGTTGAGTGAGCAGCTGCTGGGTGGTGGTGGTGGCCTGTGATATACAGGTCAGACTGGAGGATTTAGTTGCCTTCAACTGTAGAGATGGGGGAGGGGCAATATTTGTCAGAAGCAATTTTTGAGGAGAGAGACTCTGCTCTGAAAGCCCAGTGCGGGAGAGAGAATTCAGAACATTCTGGAAGGTGCCAGTCTCTTCCTGTGGGTGAGCTTGATGGTTCAACCATCGGGGACCAATTTCAGCCTAGGCTGAACTCCACATGGACTTCGGTGGTTTCTACTAGACCTGAATTTGGCTCCAAGTTTGGAGTGCTAAATGTTTCCTCCCACTGGAGACAGAGGATCAAAACCCGGCAGAAATAAGGTGGTGGGAGGGAGGCTGGTTGGGTGTCAGCCATGCCCATATTCTTCCCTCCCAGATCTGGGGGGGGGTCTGTCACTCTGGGGGTGTCTGAGCCCATCTCCCTGCCCCTGTGTCTGTCGGGATCAGGAGTCTCTGCCCCTTTATAGGGGTGTCTAACTGCTCCCCTTGCCTCCCCTCAGGTGTGCTGGGATCTAGGGGACCCTTATTCTCTAGGGCGTATCTGACCTCCTTTGCTTGCCCCCTATCTGAGCCAGGGAAGCCCTGTCCCTCTGGCGGGGAGCTGAGTGCAGCCACCCCAGGACCATACACCAGAACCACACCACTAGATCAGGGTGAGGAACCAAGAACGAGAAGCTTCAGTGTGTAAAACAGGCTCCCAAGCCCTGAACAGAGGAGAGAGGAGAACACACATTAAAATAAATGGAGTTATTGGCCCAGGCTGTATCTTCTCAATGTACTCAGTACTCAGTACTGATCCGACCAGACCTGAGGGACGACCCCCTTGAAGATCCGTGCGAAGAATTCTTTGT
This sequence comes from Sternotherus odoratus, assembly GCA_032164245.1. Classification (NCBI taxonomy): domain Eukaryota; kingdom Metazoa; phylum Chordata; order Testudines; family Kinosternidae; genus Sternotherus; species Sternotherus odoratus. The sequence continues at coordinate 103,662,270 of JAVMKO010000006.1, read as the reverse complement.
GGATGGCTCAAGCAGCATGATAAAAGGCATCAGACATACTGGCTGTGCTGTAGTGACACTAACTGAGGCAGTATGGAAGGAGAAGCTTCCTGCAAGTTGGTCAGCTCAACTAGCAGAGCTGACTGCCCTGACCCGAGCTCTCGAGATGGGAGTGGACAAGAGAGTGAACATCTTTATTGACTCTCGCTATGCTTTTGCCACTGTACACGCTCATGGACTGTTGTGGAAGGAGCGTGGATTTATTACAGCTTCAGGGCAGAAGATAGCCAATGGACCGCAAATACTAATGCTTCTGGAAGCCCTCAAGCTACCCAAAGAAGTTGCAGTGGTCCGTGTCAGAGCACACAGGAGAGCAGCCGATGAACACCAAAGAAGAGGAAACGCAAGAGCAGATGCAGCGGCGAAGGAAGCAGCGCTGATGGGAAGCGACGTGGGATTCCAGGGTGCTGTACAAGAGATCCCATCCTACCTTGAAGATTGTGTGGTGCGCTACACCCCAGAAGATGATGCAGCAGCAGCAGAAAACCATGCAAAGAATGAAAATGATTGGTGGATAGCACCAGGAGGAAAAGTTATGGTGCCTCGACCTTTACTTCTGGAAGTACTTTTGCACCTGCACGCCACCACACACATGGGAGGGACTGCGATGGGAGACCTGCTTGTACGACAGGTGATATCTCCTGGACTATATCTGGAAGCACAGCGTGTGGCAGCACAGTGCCGCACCTGCCAGAAAGTGAATCCCAAAACACCTCGACCACCTGCTCCGATAGGAGGAAGGCAATGGACTTATTATCCTGGCAAAGCATGGCAAATTGACTTTGCCGAACTCCCTAAGTCTGGACAGTATCAATACCTGCTGGTGTTAGTAGATCAACTAACAGGATGGGTGGAAGCATTCCCAACCAGAACAGCTACAGCGTCCACAGTAGCTCGAGTTCTGTTGCAAGACCTTATACCGCGATTCTTACTACCAGAATCAATCGAATCAGATCAGGGTAGCCACTTTGTGGGATAGGTAGTGCAGGAAGTAGCTAAGGCCCTAGGTATTAAAGGGAAGCTTCATGCTCCATGGAGGCCCCAGAGCTCAGGCCAAGTGGAGCGTATGAATAGAACCTTAAAGACAATGCTCACAAAGATCTGCATTGAGACCCATTTAAAATGGCCCCAAGCACTTCCCTTAGCTCTGAGATGCATCTGTAGCATAGCCCGTAGGGGACTAAAATTATCCCCTTTTGAACTAATGTTCAGGATGCCTCATAGAGTTTTTCCAGCCAGGTGAAGGGAACAGGTCACTGTAGATTTGGGTAAGGCAGAGCTTAAAGAACACGTTACTGCCTTGCAGTCTGTTTTCTTTTCTCTCCACAGATTCACTGTGCCTTTCCAGAGCTTGCCCTTGGACGTCCCTATCCACAACTTCCAGCCCAGGGATCAAGTCCTGATCCAGAGGTGGAAGAAGGCTCCATTGAGGGAGAAGTGGGAAGGACCGTTCCAAGTTCTGCTGACGACACACACGGCAGTCAAGCTCGAGGACAGCGAAGAGTGGATCCACTGCGCGCGGGTCAAGAAGTATATTCCCCCTGAGAGAGAGAACGAGACTGAACTGTGGACTAGTTTGCCTCTCTCAGAGACTAGACTCAAATTGTCTCAGGGAAAATGAAGGGATTTTGTATTGTTGTGATTATTGTACTGTTCTACTTGTTTTTGTAATGTTGTTTCTTATGAAGATAACGCTTTTATTAAGTATTCTCATGAGATCAAGAATCGCCTTTTCGGGAACCTAAGTCATTGTTGGGTGTGTACTAAGGTTCCAACAGATGTGAAACAAGGGTTTTCTTTGATACCTGTTCCCCTGTCTGCTGCCAATATTACCTGGAAAATGCATAACACAACTTGGACTAAGTCAGAGGTGCCTGCCTCCGGGTATTTAGTGCTGGCTAATAGGACAGGGTTGTTGTGTTTTGTGAAACAGGGGGGTTCGGTTTTTGTAGCAATAAGTAGATGTAACATATATTTCAATGGTACTACCTTTAGTCGTTCACTTACCTTTGAGGATTGTTACCCCTACTTATCCCACATGTGGTATCCACCATCTCCTTTTAATACTGCCTCTGGTCTCAGAGGAGGGTGCCCTGTTGCAGGGATCCAGGACCTAGGCCCAGATGGCCAAATTCGGAGCTATTTCAATTGTACTAATGGGACTGTTTTGACCCTGAATAATAGCACCATTAGATTATGCCTCTGTAAGTCTAATGACAAACAGGCATTACAGGGAGAGCAGTGGTTTAAGGGTTGATTTTCTTTCTCTTTTGAGAATTGGAAACCTGCATTGTATGGGACTTATTGGATATGTGGATCTGGAGCATATTATTCTCTCCCTGCAAATTGGAAAGGGTCATGTTGTTTGGCTTGGTTAGTTCCACCGTCCTGCATTTCCTCCAGACCTCCTCGCTTTCCCCATGCATGGAACATTCGGAGGACCTACTTGGAATTTAACCTCCAAGAGGACCTATCATGGAATAGATGGGCAGGCTTTACCACCCTGAGAGGAGGCATAATTCACCTGAAGGGATTGCTGGAGAATATTGCCAATGAGACAGCAACCCTATTTGAGAACCATGCTGAGGAAATGTCCCAGCTGCGCCAGCTTGCCTTGCAAAACCGCATGGTACTAGATATAATGTTAGCAGCTCAGGGAGGAGCTTGTGCTTTAATTGGTGAAGAGTGTTGTGCTTTTGTAAACGATACCTGCCATGACACCTTCCGGCGCACTAAGCACCTGAGGGAATTGGCTAGAAATCATTCTACTGGCTACCCACCCATTGACTGGTGGGAGTCCTAATGGTCCTGGCTCCCTAATGTGGGTGGGGGAATTAGATCATTGGTTAAGGTTGGGATATGTGGGTTGATTGTAATTGTATTTCTGGGATTGTGTTTTTGTTGTATAATGAGTTCTATGCCTTTAATGTGTAACACTTCCCTGCCTCGTAGAGCTAGAAGGTAAAATGTAGAAGAAAGTATCTTTTAAGAGGAGGGAATTGTGGTAAAAATCGTATTGTTAACTGCTTATTGTGTATTGTTTGTTACCTGCCTCTGGTTAACTGCTGTAAAATCTGTGTTTCCAAGATGGAGTCTGTTTTTTTAAATGGAGTAGATCAGCTGGATGGACATGCAGCCATGATCCAGGACAGAGACTGCACGCAGCCCCGATCAGTTCATGTCATGCATATCATTAACATTTAACTATGCAGCTTTGTTTGTGATGCATGTGACAGTGAGTGTTGTGAACTAACGGCCCATGGCTATGACATTTTTCAAATCTTTATACAAACTATGTATGTGGCATTAGATTATTGGCTGTATGAAGCTGTGATACCCTTTGAAGTTATTGGTTGTGTGTACCTGTGACGATTATCAAACACTGTATATGTTTTGGCTGCCCATTGATCTGTGGCAGTCAGGTTTGGAGCGTTAGCCCCTTGACTCCCTATTCGTGCACGAATAAACCTTTTTTATTCAGGTTACCTTGCGACTCTGCCTGTTCTTTGAAGGTGATTGGGACGACCTCCAAAGGAACGAGCCTATTTGTGCAACACTGGCACAGAGACTGCCCAGGTGAGGGGAAGCTAGTTGAGTGACCCTAGCCCTGCACGGACCAGCCTGGCATGGCTGGGGCCACAGATTATTATTGTAGGGTCTCTGGTGAGCACGGGGGCTGCACCCAGACTGGGGTATTATTGTAGGTTTGCTATGGTAGGAATGGGAGGTTGAGGACACCCTGCCTACATCTGGGGTCACTTGCGGGGCTGGGGATGGACACACATAACTGACAGGTTTCTCTCCTCCCCTCCTCCCAGGTGTCACTTGTCACGGGGTGTGGGGGAGTCAAGGCCCTGCAACCCCACTTCCTGGAATTCCCAGTAACTCTCAGCCAGCCAGTAGATTAGAAGGTTTATTAGGGATGTCAGGAACCCTGTCCAATCAGAGCTTGTAGGTACAAACAGGACCCCTTAGTCAGGCCCTGCCAGGGAGCAGGGAGGTTAAACCCCAAGCTTAGGGCTCCTTCCTTTTCCCCAGACAACACCCACTCCAAACCCTTGTAACCATCTCTCCCTTCCTTTGTCCAGCTTCCCCTGCTCAAGGTGCCAACTCTCCCCCTCCCCCATCTCGTCTCAGGCTACAGCTTCAGGTATTTTCCCTTCAGAGAAGCCTCCCATCTCCAGTGAACCTCCCAGGTCAATTCTGCCCGGCTCCCTGCTGCATCACATCCCTACACCACGTTCCCGGGAAGCTGCCAAGCGCCCATCCTGACAGAGATGCTGATCCTGAGCTGCTCCTCCAAGCTGCGGCTGCTGGAGATGACACTTCGGGGGCTCTTGCCTGACACGCTGCCGGTGATGTTGCTCTGCCCAGCCCAACTGCCCACGGCCCAGGGATTGGACTCCACCCTCCCCCACCTCCAGAGGACAGAGAGCAGGGGAAGGTCCCTCTGACTCCCCTGCAAAATGGGTTGGAGATCAGGCCAGGGGGCAGGCCCCTCCCCACCCAGTGCTGGCTGCTATCCCAGTCACCCACTGCTCCCTCGTATCTCCCAAAGTCCAATCCCAGCACCAACCCCTGCTGCTCACCCAGCATAGCCGGCGGGACCTTCCCAGCCAATTAGAGTGGAAGATGGCTCTGGATCAGCCAGTCAGAGTGCAAGATGGCTCTGGATCAGTGAATCTAGGGTTACCATATGTCCGTATATTCGCAGACATGTCCGGGTTTTTGAGCTCAAAATAGCATCTGGGGGGAATCTGAAGCAATCTGCAAATCTCTGGGATTTCAAGCAGAGCCAAGTCCCCTCTGGTCTGCCTCAGCCCATTGGAGAGGGAGGAAGGAGAGGGCGGGTGGAATTCCTCAGCCCATGCTGGCTGAGCCCCTGGAGAAAGAAGCCAGTAGCCCTGGTAGGAGCAGGAGCTTGCTTTTAAGCTTTGGGGCAGGGGGAGGGCAGCAGCAGGAAGGCGGAGGGACAGCAGAGAAGTCCTGATCCTGCGCTGCCTCCGCTAGGGTGGAAGTTAGGGCTGCTGCCTTCCCTCAGCCTGGGTCAATACTTCAGCTGATAACCCACCAACAGCACTTCAGAGGCTGAGGTCTTTACATCTTTAATTCCTTAAATCATGGGACATCCCATTCTCTGAATCCAGCTAGTTTCAAACAGCAGGAGCCTCCTTCGATATTTAGAGCAAAAGGAAGTGTGAACACGCAGGTCACTTGCAGGTTCCCTCAGTCCCCAGGTTGCTGTTTCACATTAAGGCTTTACAGGCAAAGAAGGCAGCAATGCTGCACCAGGGGGGATTTTGTCCTTTCCAAAGACTCAGCGCACCCAAGTGGTGTGATGGCAGCAAGGGAATTCCTTCTGCCCCAAAGCTAGCATCTGGGCTCCATTTGAGGCAGATAATTGCAGCCCTGCACCGGGGGCTGTTCAGAACTGTGCTGTCCCACGGTGCTTCCAGGGGAGATTGGAGAAATCGTGGGCAAAATGCAGATAAGGGTCAGACCGAACCAGCCAGCAAAAAGGTCAGATTGCCTGGATCAGGGATGCAGCTAGTAAAACTCCAGTCCCCCATCAGAGTTGGCTTTGATCAAAGAAAGTCTAAGTGACCAGTCAGGGGTCACACAGGGAATCTGTGTCAGAGTAGGGAATTGAATCTCATAGAATCATAAAATATCAGGGTTGGAAGGGACCTCAGGAGGTTCTAGTCCAACACCCTGCTCAAAGCAGGAATAACCCTGTCAAGGGTCTATTTCCCCAATCTGATCTCTAGGGTAAAGATGTGGGGACCCCGCATGAAAGAAAATTAACCCCCCCAAGCTTATTTTACCAGCTTAGGATAAAACTTTTCCCCCTAAATCCAAACTTCTTCAGTTGGGGCTTGGAAAATGCGTCCACCACTATTTGAGCCCCCAAAACCATGGGGTAGGGTAAATTGGAACCCCGAAAGTAACACCCCCCCCAAACCTCCCTCCTTTTCCTGGCAGAGAGTCGAGAACAAACCACAAACCGTCACTTGCTGCGAGACGTGCCTGATCCAAACTAGGATCAATCCAATGGGAACAAACAGTCAAATTCTAAAAAGAAAGATTTTAATAAAAGAAACAGAAGAAGTACAGATCCCTGGTATAGAAATCAATAGAGAAAAACCCTTAGCGTCACTCAACCCTCATTGGCCCCCTCCCTTGGACTTGGATTTCTCCACTGCTACAGCGAACAGCAAAGTAACCCGTGGACCAATTAACAAGTGATACAGACAAGCAACAAAACACTTACTGCTAGGCTTAATTTCCTTAGAAGATTATTGAAATGTAGAATAGAAACATAGATGTGATTCCTCCCATAGCCAGGGGAATGCAGACAGACTCTGAGCAGCCCAGGAGAAAACAAAGAAAGCCCAGAAGCAAAGTGAAAGTAAAACCCTTTTCTTTTGTTCCCCATTGATTATCTCATCTCCCTCTCTGGGTTGCTTCAGATTAACCCTTCACAGGTAAAATAGTAATTCTAAGCCACTTCAGACATATGACAAACCCCAACTAAAGCATCCCAGCAAGGGCTTTGTCAAGCCTGACCTTAAAAACCTCTAAGAAAGGAGATTCTATCATCTCCCTAGGTAACCCATTCCAGTGATTCACCACCCTCCTAGTCAAAAGTTTTTCCTAGTTTCAAACCTAAACCATCCCCACTGAAACTTGAGAACATTATTCCTTGTTATGTCATCTGGTACCACTGAGAACAGTTGAAAGCAGCTATCAAATCTCCCCTCAGTCTTCTCTTCTGTAGACTAAACAATCCCAGTTCTCTCAGCCTCTCCTCATAAGTCATGTGCTCCAGGCCCCTAATCAATTTTGTTGCCCTTCTGTGGGCTCTTTCCAATTTTTCCACATTGTAGTGTGGGCCCTGAAAATTGGACACAGTACTCCAGATGAGACCTCACCAATATCAAATAGAGAGGAACAATCATGTCCCTCGATCTGCTGGCAATGCCCCTATTTATACAGCCCAAAATGTCGTTAGCCTTCTTGGCAACAAGGGCAATTTGTGACTCATATCCAGCTTCTCATCCACTGTAACCCATAGGTCCTTTTCTGCAGAAGTGCTGCCTAGCCATTCGGTCCCTAGTCTGTAGCAGTGCATGGGATTCTTCCATCCTAAGTGCAGGACTCTTCATTCCTCCTTGTTGACCTCATCACATTTCTTTTGCCCAGTCCTTTAATTTGTCTAGCTCACCCTGTATCCTCTCCCTATCCTCCAGCATATCTACCACTCCTCCCAGTTTAGTGTCATCTGCAGACTTGCTGAGAGTGCGGTCCACACCATCCTCCCGGTCATTGATGAAGATATTGAATCAAACCGGCCTGAGGTCTGACCCCTGGAGCACTCTGTTTGATACCAGCTGCCACCTAGACATGGAGCCATTGATCACTATCCGTTGAGCCTGACGATCCAGCCAGCTTTCTATCCACCTAATGATCCATTCATTCAGCCCATACTTCTTTAACTTGCTGGCAAGAATACTGTGGGAGACTGTATCAAAAGCTTTGCTAAAGTCAAGGAATAACACATCCACTGATTTCCCCTCATCTACAGAGCCAGTTGTCTCATCGTAAAAGGCAATTAGATTAGTCAGGCATGACTTGCCCTTGGTGAATCCATGCTGACTGTTCCTGATCACTTTTCTCTCCTCTAAATGCTTCAGGATTGATTCCTTCAGGACCTGCTCCATGATTTTTCTAGGGACTGAGGTGAGGCTGACTGGCCTGTACTTCCCTGGATCCACCTTCTTCCCTTTATCAAAGATGGGCACTACATTAGCCTGTCTCCAGTTATCCGAAACCTCCTCTGATCACCATGCGTTTTCAAAGACAATGGCCAAGGGCTCTGCAATTACATCAGCCAACTCCTTTAGCACCCTCAGATGCAGCGCATCCGGCCCCATGAATTTGTGCTCATCCAGCTTTTCTAAATAGTCCTGAACCACTTCCTTTTCCACAGAGGGCTGGTCACCTCCTCCACATACTGTGCTTCCTGGTGCAGTATTCTGGGAGCTGACCTTGTTCGTGAAGACAGAGGGAAAAAAAGCATTAAATACATTTGCTTTTTCCACATCCTCCATAGATTGCCTTCTTCATTCAGTAAGGGGCCCACACTTTCCTTGACTTTTTTCTTGTTGCTAACATACCTGAAGAAACCCTTCTTGTTACACCCCTTGCCAGCTGCAACTCCAAGTGTGATTTATCCTTTCTGATTTCACTCCTGCATGCCTGAGCAATATTTTTATACTCCACCCTGGTCATTTGCCCAATCTTCCACTTCTTGTAGGCTTCTTTTTTGCATTTAAGATCAGCAAGGATTTCAGGGTTGAACCAAGCTGATCGCCTGCCATATTTACTATGTTTTCTACACATCGGGATGGTTTGCTCCTGCAACCTCAATAAGGATTCTTTAAAATCCAGCCAGCTCTCCTGGACTCCTTTCCCCTTCATGCTCCCAGGGGATCCTGCCCATCAGTTCCCTGAGGGAGTCAAAGTCTGCTTTTCTGAAGTCCAGGGACCATATTCTGCTGCTCTCCTTTTTTCCCTGTGTCAGGATCCTGAATTCAACCAGCTCATAGTCACTGACACCCAGGTTCCCATCCACTTTTGCATCCCCTACTAATTCTTCATGGTTTCTGAGCAGCAAGTCAATAAAAGCTCTGCCCCTAGTTGTGTAACCCTTCTGCCCATCAGAGTTGTTAGCAACAAGGGCCGGGTTCAGTATCCAGGGGTTCCATTCTAAGGACACAATACAAAACCGGCTCAAGCCCCCACCCAGTGACCTGGGACAACAATATATCACCCTTCTGGGCGCCTCTAAGAGGCAATACTTCCCCTCTCGCAAGCACAGAGTCTGAGTGTACCAAAACCCCTTTAATGACAGAGAGAGACACTGTGGCATATTATTGGGTAAATACCACAAACAAAAGTCACAAACCAAACCATGAACCAGAATCCCCCCCACACACACACACATGCCAATGGGCAGTGTCCTTTCCCTTGGGTTCTTGAGTCCCACAAGCCCCAAAGTCCCCCAAAGTCCCAAAAGTCCAACAGACCCAGCAGAGTTCAAAACTTCATATCAGAGTTGTACCTCCCCACCGAGGTGGAGGGGGAGGTTATGGGGCACCTTACGTGGTCAGAGGCCGACTGCCCTGCCTCTCCAGTCATGCTGCAGTCCTCACCATGGGCCGTTGGTCAGAGGCCGACTGCCCCGCCTCTCCAGTCATGCTGGTCGCTCCGCTAGCCGCCCTGCTAGCCGACACAGGCTAGCTCTGTCAGTGGCTCGACTCTGCTCTGCCCGCTGTCTCAGGAACTGCTCCACTAGCCGGCACAGGAACAGCTCTGCCAGCTGTCTCAGGAACTGGTCCACTAGCTGGCACAGGGACTTCTCTGCCAGCTGTCTCCAGAACTGCACCATAGGCAACACAGGAACTGATCTGCTTAGGGCCCCCCACTTAAGATAAAGCTCAGTGATTTTTCAGCTCTTAAGTGATTTCAGCTCATGGGGGGGGGCTTAGTGCAGAGGCACCACCAGAACCAAAGCAACTTCAGCTCAGCGAGCTGAAGTTAGACTCCTAAAGGAAGCAAAAGTCAGCTCTAACATTCCACAGGGGAGAGGCTACATGCAATAGACCTGTGAGGCCCTCAGACAAGTCCCTCACCACAAGGCATAGAAGCTTATCCATAGCCTCTCTCAATTCAGTGGGTTTTGGAACCCCTGTCCCTTGTCTAGTGAGCGCTAAGGCCAAATACATGTCCCAACCCCTCATTCACATAAACAGGTCAATCAACACCTTATCATTCTTGCCCCAATACTACAGAAACTGGGGGTCCCACAGTAGCCAAAGTGACCATCTGGGCTGTTAGAGTGCAGGCTAGGTGCGGTGGGTGTGTCTAAGAAAATAAGGTGTTATTTTCCAAAACTCACTGCAATTCCTGCAACTCACCACCGGATGTCACCCATCCCGACACTGCTTACATTTGGTTTCTCCAGCACTTGCACTAAGAAATTGTCCCCTACACTTTCCAAACACTTCCTGGATTGTCTGTGCACTGCTGTATTGCTCTCCGGGATATCAGGGTGATTGAAATCTCCAATGAGAACCACGGCTTGTGAAAACCCATATCAGGTGGGCACAGTGACAGCCAATCTCTGCATGGTTGGGCTCCATGACAGCTAACCAGAGAGCTGGGTAGCTCTGGTTCTCTTCATGGCTCCATGTCCATCACATGGCTCAAGTGTATGTGGAGGTGACCAGCCTCCTTCTCCAGCTCTGCCCCTTGCCCTAGAGAGTCTCTCCTGCGATACCAGCCTAAGGGCCACAAATCAGTGATCAGACCTCAAAAAAGGAAAGTAAACAAATAGTGTGTGTGAAGAGACAGGCCCCCCACAGCTTTCCCACTCATACGTCCTGCAACATGTCTCCCCCAACACTCACCCCCTCCACATGCCTGCCCCTCACACCAAACACTAGTGTCACCCCTACATCCCCCACACTGCAATCCCTTCTCTTTGATGCTCCCCACATTCTTCTGAAACTCCCCAATTTCTGCTTCCAAGAGCCTGTGGAAGCCATTTTCCCTGGCCTTGTGTCATGGAGCGCCCGGGCGATGGTCTGGAACCGCTCCCTAGGAAGCCAGACCGGACTCTGGGTGGAGGGCCCCTTCTCTGTACACAGCCTGTTTCCAAGGCCAGGAGCTTCACAGGTCCCCACTTCCACCTTCCTGAGTCTGACCTCAAGGCATTCAGCATCTTCTGCCCCTCCGTGTGTGTAAGAGGGGGTACCCCCAGCCTCTATGCTTTTGAGTACAAAGGCTGGGCCTCTTCTATGCCAGACCAACAAATCCTCCACCTTGCCAGTTGGGGTTCTTGGGGTCACCAATCGCTGCCACCAATCGGGTATACTTCCAAAACCTTGGAGGGGCCCCCGATCTTCCCCTAACCCTGACTTTGTCCCCCCTCCCTGGGTTTTAAAGTCAAACACCGGAAAACTGCTTCCCTTCACCCTGACCAGCTGAAGGCAGACTTCCCTTAACCCTGTCTCTCTCAACATGAGAGCCAGACCCTAACCTTGTACTCCATCCTGGGATTCAAAGTCAGATACCTGGAGGCTACTTTCTGTCCTTCACCCTCCCCGGCTGAAGGCAGACTTCCCCCACCCCTGTCTCTCTGTACCTGAGAGGCAGACCCTGGAAACTGCTTCCTCCCTCCCCCATCTAACCTGACGGTAAGGAGAGACAGTCTCCACACTCCAGCTAGGCCCCTAGCTGCCCTGGTTCCTATTCCCTTCCCTTCCCCCTTATCAGACTGGAAGCAGAGAAAAATCCTAAGGGAAATAAACCAGACAGTTTTATAACTAGAAAATTTAATAAAGAAAAAGGTTAAAGCAGAAATACAGACACTTTACATTTGGGGTTCCCCACTTTGGTCTGAAAAGGAAACAACACCCCAAAAGGCACGGCTTATTAGAAGAATCCAATTTACTTACATTAGCTAAGTAGAAGTATCAGAAAAAGGTAGAGCCATCTTTATAGCCAAAGATGGTCTAGAACCCTTGCCAGCTACCTTGGCAAGCCTCCTGCCTCATGTGCAGCAAAGATGGAACACTCCTGGCCTGTGCCTCCTCCCTGGAGACCAGCCAAGATGGAACTGACTGTTTTGCTCCTCCCTTCTTCATGGGCTCGAGGCTCCTCCCTCCCCCATGGCAGGGAAACTCCTATGTTACCTGTCTCAGATAACAAGCCCCACCCAGGCAAGGCACACTGTGTTAGATAACATAGTCCCACCCAGGCAAGACACCCTTCACACTTATAACAGTGTGCTTCCCCCAGCAAGCCCGCCTGGGTGGGGTCCTGGGGGAGCCCATGGGTTCTGCACCCCAAATCCACAGTCAAACGTGACTCTCAGCCAGCCAGTAAAACAGGTTTTTTCCATGACTTCTAATCACAGACCATACAGCGAGCGTGAGCCCTAAGCTGGATCCATCTTGGGGCCAGAGAGTGAGATGGCTCCTCCCCCCTCTCCAGCCAGACCCAGACTGACTACTCCCAAACCCCCTCCAGCCCCTCCCTGCTCTCCTTTGTCTCTCTTCCCGGGCTCCAGGTATCACCTGACCTCTCTCCAACACCTGGGGTCAGATTACAGCATCTGGGATGTCTCCTTGAGGGGGAGGGGTTGCCTCCTTGCTTCCAGTGTCAGCTCCTATTACTTAAGAACTGCATAGGGGAAACTGAGGCACACACACACAGTATTCCTACTTCGTCACACCTTGGTCTCCTGAAATCAATGTGAGGTGGTGACCATCTTGACTAAGGGCAATGTGTCATGTCAGCCCCATTGCAAAGGGCATCCATTTCTGAGAAGGGAAAATACTCCCCAAAGGCCCAGAACATCATGAGACACTGAAACCCCCAATTAACAATGGGAGTCTCCTGACCCAGTCATGAGGGTGGGAATTTCAGCACCTCCTCCAGCTCTGACCCCCGCCCCATGTCTCTGGCAGGTCCTCGGTGCCGTGATGAATATAAACCGTGGGAACCCGGCTGTGTACGAGGTGCTGGTGGATTCATGGCCAGAGTTCAAAACCGTCCTCACCCGGCCATGCAGAGAGGTGACAACCCACAGCCACTGCACTACACCTGGGGGTGGGTGGAGATAGGGGGTGGGGAGTACCACATGGAACCTTTCTCCTCTAGGGGACCAAGAGAGGGACCAGTCTAGCTCAGAGATGCAGATTGGGATTTGAGGCCTTTCCCTTTTTGGGGAACCCCAAGGCAGGGGCCAGGATGGTCTGGGGTGGAGGGTGGGCCGATCAGTCATTCCATTGGGAGTTCCCCCCTCTCCTCCATGTCTCCTCTGGCAGGTGGTATCAGATGACTCTGATTTCTACACCAACACGTACGCGGCGTACTACCGGGACCTGGGTGCCTACCAGGCCTTGGTGGACAGCACCATCAACTGGAGCCAGGCCGTCTGTATCCACGGTAACATGGCCCCCCCAGCACTGGGGACAGCCCCACAGTGACTGAACAAACATGTTCTGTCTGGGCCAAACCCCAGGATCCCGCCCTACATTGCCAGCTCCAAAGCCCTTGTGTCCCCCCAGGCTGTCAGCTCTATGGGCGACAGGAATACATGGGGTTGCTGATTGCCAAGACTGGCCTGGACTCGGCTCAGCTGAGCACATCCTCTTCCCTGAGCACTGGGGCTGGTATATTTGGAAGCTCAGATTCCTGCCCCACCCACCCCCTGTGCCAGCTGGGTTCCCCACAAATATGGGGGCTTTTCTGACCACCCTTCAGTCCCCATCCCACTGCTCACAAATCATCACTGGCCTCTGCAGGGCTCAAGGATGGGCTGTACGAAGCCTCCAGAGACATCTCCGAGGCTAAAGGGATCCAGCTGGAATCATCCTCCTACATCACTTACTTCCACCCGGATCCCAGCTCCATGCCTGAAATCCGGTCAGTGTCTGCTCACACCATAGGGCCCCCTGGCCAGCGTGGCACTGAGATGCCCAAGGTCTGACTGGCTATTCCCCATACTGGGTCTGGGGCACTGGGGTCTTGTGGTCACCAGGAGAATCCTAGTGGGATTGGTACTGAACTCAGCCTCACTCAGGGAACCTGCAGGGACTGGGGAGCGTAGCCATGGGGTGGGTTGAGCCATGGGGTGGGAGATCCCTCTTCAGCTCCTGTACAGGGCCCCAGCCTCTGCCAGGAAACCCTGATGCATAGGGCTCCTGTGAGACCAATGTGGTCCCACCCAAAGCCCCTCAGGACCGGGGACTCCTGCAATCAGCCATCAGCCCTGGCAGGGCTTGCGCACCGAGCAGCTGTGCTTCCCTGTCCCTGCCCCACATCTCTCCTGGCCCAGGCTGGAGAGGAACATACCCTGCCCACAGTCTGTTCAGACCTCAGCTCCTCACCCAGCACCCAGGGAGGGAAAGGTACCCCACGGCAGTGCTACCAACTCTGTAGGTTATTTGGAGAGCCCCCTTGTCCCATTTCCAGCACCAGTCAGCTTTCCATTTCACTTGGCTCCAGCTGCCCCCTTTCCTTAATCCAATGAGTTTGGCTGGGTCTCACAATGACCTTCATGGGAATCTCACCCTGCCTGGTTCTGATTGGCTGCCCCTCAGAACTGCTGCACTAAGAGCTCCCTGCCTCTGCTCCTCCCCGCAGTAAAGTGACACCCTTGTCATGGGGATGGGAGAGAAGGGGGCGGGGAATAGGCAGCAGGAATTGCTCAGCATCTGAGGGGGACGTTGGTTCTACTCCCCATCTCTCTGTGAGCAACGGGACAGGATGGTGCTTGGGCTCCCCCTACTCCTGGGACACCCAGCCTGGGAAGAGCAGAGGGGAGCCTGCTGCAACTCCCACAGGGCTGGGAGGGGTGGAGGAACATCAGGAGATACTGCAGGGAGGCTGTGGGGCCTGGGAACAGAGTTGATGGTTCCCTGTATCAGAGAAGAACTGCTGGGGCAGAATGAATTGCTGTGAGGGGGATGGAGAGATGCTGGAGTAGGAGCTTCTGCAGGGAGGCCCATCTCACCATCATAAATCTGGGACTCTTGTCAGCAGTGATTGTAACATGGAAGGTCGGGGCTGGGGGAATTCAGCTGTCAAGGGAGAACAGTAATCACAGCGTGATCTTTTATAAAAGCCTCATGATTTTAGGGCCAATCTCATGATTCTGAGGTGTCACTCCTCATCGCTGACATTTGGGGGTTGATCCTGCTGCTCTCTCTCCTCCCGCTCCCCAGGCTGGACCCGGCTATGAGGCTCTCGTCCCTGGACATCTCCCACACCGACCTCCTGAATGGGACGTGGCCCTATGGGGGCAATGAGAGGAGCAGGAGGTACCTGAACAGCCTGATCCGCTACTTCCCCAGCATCTGCCTCCTGGATGCCACCAACCGCCCTGTCAGCTGGAACCTTTCAAACCCATTTGCTGCTATGACCCATGGCTACACCCTGCCCCAGCACCGGGGGCGCGGCTACACACAGGTGCTCCTGAATGTCTTGGCCAAGCGGATGCACGCACTAGGCTATCCCTGCTATGGCCATGCAGCCCCGGACAACTCCCCCATGCAGAGGGTGCTGGAGAGGTTGGGCTTCCAGCGCCAGTCCTGTCCGTGGCACTACATCCTCCACAATGCAACACTGCATAGAACCCCGACCTTAACCCCCAGCCCAGCACCGGGCACAGCCCCCGCCGGAGTCCCCAGCACAGCCACCCAGGACCCATGCCAGGCTGGGGCTAAGGGAAGCCAAGGGAGGGGGGTGGGGGAGTCTGGGGATCAGTGTTAGACACAGTGGAACCAGTAACATCTCCCAGCACCAGCCTCACCTGGGATCTGCTACCCAGAGTCTCACAGCACCATCCACAGCTGTCCAGGGTCTGTCCTAGTCTCCCAGGCCCCATTACCTGCCCTCCTGGGTGGAGCTCACTCCCCCAATCCCATACACATAGCACCCCCATCCCAGTTCCACTTTCAGACACCCCAGCAGCAGTCCAATGAGCTTCCATCCAATCACATCACATGCTCACCTGCCCCCTGCTTCTCCTCTGCTCCCCTCCCCCGCTTTCCTGGGTACAGCCGGCTCAGCTTATGGCATCTCTAACTTCCCCGAGGTCAGTGTGTCAACCTCCCGCACCCTGCCAGAGACAGCTCCCCTGGATCATAGAATCATAGAATATCAGGGTGGGAAGGGTCCTATCTAGTCCAACCCCCTGCTCAAAGCAGGACCAACCCCAACTAAATCATCCCAGCCAGGGCTTTATCAAGTCTGACCTTAAAAACCTCTAAGGATGGTAATTCTACCACCTCCCTAAGGAACCCATTCCAGTGCTTCACCACCCTCCTAGTGAATTTTTTTTCTAATATCCAATCTAAACCTTCCCATCTGCAGCTTGAGACCATTACTCCTTGTTCTGTCATCTGGTACCACTGAGAACAGCCTAGATCCATCCTCTTTAGAACCTCCTTTCAGGTAGTTGAAAGCAGCTATCAAATCCACCCTCATTCTTCTCTTCTGAAGACTAAACAATCCCAGTTCTCTCAGCTTCTCCTCATAAGTCATGCACTCCAAGCCCCTAATCATTTTTGTTGCCCTTCTCTGGACTCTTTCCAATTTTTCCACTTCTTTTTTGTAGTGTGGGCCCCAAAATTGGACACAGTACTCCAGATGAGGCCTCACCAATGTCAAATAGAAGGGAACAATCATGTCCCTCGATCTGCTGGCAATGCCCCTACTTATACAGCCCAAAATGCCATTAGAGAGATGCAGATCTCTCTCTCCAATGCTTCCCTGGGGCTTGTCACATCTCTCCCCACTGATGCCTGCTCTCATCAGCTCTCCCCCTCCCTCTCAATGGACAATAGAAGCCACAACAACTTTAAATAGGACAGAGGGGTTGGGGCTTATTCATGGTTTGGACCCATTGGCAATTGAGCATCGGAGTGCTAGAGGCAGGAACACTCCTTAAACTGTTTCCAGTCAAGCCTACAGCTGATGGGGATGTGTCAGATTTGGGTTTTTGATTTTGGAGTAGGCTAGTGGGTCTCACTCAAACCAGGCAGGGTACTGAAGTCCTAAGCTCTTTGGACATGAAAGAAGGGGCAGAAGTAGTCTTGGCACATCAGTTGGCAGCTCCTAAGGGGGTTTCCTCTGATCCCAACCTGTCACTGTTAGAATTTAAACTGCAAATTTATTTTGTTTCTTAATTTTCTTTCAACTGTGATCACTATGCCTGCTACGTCCAATCACTTACAATCTATCTTTCTCTAGTTAATAAATCTCTTTTTTATTTCCCCTAAAGCAGTATGGCTTGGGTTGAAGTGCTGGGGGATTCTCAGCTCAGATTACAAGGGCTGGTGCATGTCCACATTCCTATGAAGAGTGTCCAACGTAATGACCTTGCAATGCCCCAGGGAGCCTTGAGCTGTGTAATACAGGGCGGTTCTGGGGTGTAAGGCTGGGGAGCTGGGGGTAAATGGCTAGAGACATTGATAGTTCATGAGTGGCTGGGAGATCATTCATGTCACTCGCTAGTTGTGTCCCTGACTGTGGATGGCTATGTGACTGCAGTGTCTGTCAGAGGTTTGTAGCTTAACATGAGCGTCACATAGTGAGAGACAGCCCATGCTGGTGGGTTTGGAGGACTCAGCAGTCCCATAGTCCAGGTTGCACACTGGGGACTCCCTGTTTCCTCCCCCACATAGGGACCCCAACACCAGAGGTGTTATTTCAGAAAAACTCAGGGAATGGGGGTGTTGAACATTACAGGTGATAATATCCTGCATTGCAAGGAGAGGTAAAAAGTGGAGCGGATGGACCTATGGACAGTTAGTGGGGTACCAAGCCCCAGGGAGAAAAATGCCCCCTTACTCCATAGCAAATGAGGTCTGACTCGCACTTCTGAAGATCTGCACCCTAGCAAGCAGCCCACGTAAAGCAAAGACAGCTACTGACCTCGCTTCCTCCACTACCCACCTGCCCTATGCCATGGCTCTGCCAGCTACCAGGGTCCCCTGGGGCAGGAGTGTCCTCCCTCCCCAAAGCCCATTCAGTCATTGGTTACTCCCTCAGACCCCCAGCAAAGGGTCTGGCTCCCAGGGGCACTCTGGGAATGGGGAGAAGCAAGGAAGGGACTGTGTTTGTGAGAACCCCAGAGACTCAGCATCCCAGGAAGTCCTACGGAAACGCAGGTACAAAAGGAGGGAGAGCCAACAGGGATCCCTGAAAGCTGGGGAAATTGAGGCACTTGTTGCTGCCAACACAACTTCTTCCTTCAGCTCGGCTTTGCCAAGCCAACCTGAGGATTCTCTGATACTGGATTCCAGCTGAGTAATAAATGTGACACCGAGTCACTGCAGATATGGACAAACCGTGACAGCCCCTTGCCAAGGTCATTTCATCTGGTCCTAGGTAGAAATCTGCCCATCCTGGACCCCTTGGCTGCTCCCCAATTCTGATATGGACCTAGGCAAGATTAGCTGCCATCCTGTGTGGACCCCAGTTTCCCAACCCCATACACGTAGCATCCCATCACACAGTCAGTGTGTCACCCTCCCCCCACCCTGCCAGAGACATCTCCCCCAGATCTCTCTCTCCAGCGCTTCCCTGGGGCTCATCACATCTCTCCCCACTGCTGCCTGCTCTCATCTGCTCTTCCCCCCACTGGACAATACAAGCCCCAGGAGCTTTAAATGGGGCAGGGAAGGGGCTGGGTGATCTGTCTCCATTAGGCAACATCCCCTTGAGCTCAGGGTGCTGGGCATGACACTTCTAACCCATGATGCATCTGGCTGTTCCACACTGATACTAACCAGTTCAAGAGTGTCCCTTGCCAAGGACTCCCTCCAGGGCCAGTACGTCTCAGTAACTCAAGACTGGGCTTCTCTCATAATGTCTTGCTAGGGACCAGCAGCAAACCTCTCCCAGTGGGGTCCCTTTTCCAGTCGGGGACTGCCTGGGCTCCTCTACTGGTGGGCTCTGCATGGTGAGCTGTGCAGGAGATCTCGCCATGCTGGCCAAAGAGGAAGTGAGATTGAAATGTTCCCGGGGCTCTTCCTGTCTAACTGCCCAGCTCATCCGTGTTCAGAGCGCTGTCCGGAGCGGTCACACTTGAAAGATCGATTTAACATGGATAAATTCGATTTTACCACATAGTGTAGACCAGGCCTTACATACAGAATGTGGACCCCAAGGTGTTCGCAGATGACAAATTCAAAACCCCCGATCTAGTCTAATTGCTTGTATACAGGTCATTATCTTTTTCGAATATTTTTCATTGTAAACCAGAGTATATCTTTGAAAAAACCAGCTCACACTCTGTCCTTGCACAGTACTGAACAGTGGTTCCCTACCCTTGCCCAGCAGAAACACCAAGGACTGGTCTTGTCACGTTACTGAAATAATTTGGGATCCTATAGATCATTGGTGCAACCAGAGTCCTATAGTGGCACCAAATCTTATGTATGGGGGTCATAATGGGTGTCTACGACTAGGTTATGAATTGCTGATTATGAATATGCCATTGATATGTGTGTATCAATTTTGTAGTTGAAGTTATGAATATTGGCTCTGGACTATCTGTCTTTCCAAATATTGTGCTCTGCTGGGGGTGACATTCCAGAATACTGGGCGTCAGTTCTGCTTGAGCTGCTGGATGGCCCATTAAGAACGATCAGCGACACAATGGACTCTGGGAGCTTGGAATGCCCCAACCCAGACGAGAAGTCTACCAAAGAACATGCCAGTCAGCCTGTGCATAATGGCCGCTGCCTGCAAGTAATGAGTCATGCATGGTCATGTGATCTTCCCATGTGACTCGAGAACTCCGGGGGGATGGACTTTTCACAGCAGGAACAAAGAGGTTCTTGCACCTGGTAAAAACTATAAATGAAGCTGCTACAGCCCCTCCATCTTTGTCTTCTACCTCCAGTCTTCAGACTGCCTTGTTTCCAGCTCTGGATGGAACTTTGCTACACAGGGGAACTCTGGCCAAAGGTGCTGACCCATCCCTGGAGGGGATGCTTTCCAGAGACTGTGATTTGAACCTGCAGTTATTCTACCTTTGCTGTATGCCTGAACCAAGGGATTTGCCATTACTGCATGTAATTGATTTCTTTTAACCACTCCTAACCCTCACCTATACCTTTTCCCTTGTATAATAAACCTTTAGAGTTTAGATACTAAAGGATTGGCAACAGCGTGATTTGTGGTAAGATCTAATTTGTATATTGACCTGGGTCTGGGGCCTGATTCTTTGGAATTGGGGAGAACAGTTTTCTTTATTTGGGAGATTGGTTTTCATAACCATTGATCCTCAGGACAGGTGGCTGCTGGTGGTGATACTGGAAACCTGGAGTGTCTAAGGGAATTGCTTGTGTGACTTGTGGTTAGCAAGTGGGGCGAAACCAAAGTCTTTTCTGTTTGGCTGGTTTGGTTTCCCTTAGTGTGAAGAAACCCCAGCTTTGGGCTGTAGTTGCCCCTTTGGAAGAAATCTGTCCTGATCTGACACTCACAGTTGGATCCCACCAGGAACAGCACCATCACAGGTCTACAAAACAAAGTTAGATCAACTCAGGGATAATCCCCACCCTGGAGCGATATTGTTAGACCAACCCGAGTCACCGTGCACACAGAGCTAGGAAAGCAGAACTGTTGCTGCAGCGTTTTCAGTGTAGACACAGCTTGATCCTGCTCCCCATCACATCTGTTCAATTTTACAACCTTTCCTTTGATCATACATCTGGAGGCAGGAAGAGGCGCCCAAGGGGAACAACCCCCCAAAACCACTTTGACTCAGTCACAGCTCTGCCAAGCTGCTCCAGATAACCCCTCCCCCACTCACTACAGCAACATGTAACATGCTGAGGACGGCTGGAGCCCAGGGGCTCTTGGCAGCTCCAGGGGCAGAGTAAAGGCCCATGGGCAGACACCTTAACTCCTCATTGCTTGGTTTTCAGATGTGTGAGGTTTGCTGGGCTCAACACTGTGGAACCTCCAGGAAACATTAACTCCACGGTTTTCCAGTGACTTCGCACTTACCACCTGGCGCACAAGGGCACAGGAGATGTGGACACAGCTCTGCTACATCTTGGAACAAAGTCACAGAGGAAGGGGACTGTGTTTGTGAGAACCCCAGAGACTCAGCATCCCAGGAACTCACACGGGGATGCAGAGACAAAAGGAGGGTGAGTCAAGATGGATCCCACTGAGTTGGTGCAGCCAACATGGCCTCTGCCTTCAGCTGGGATTCTCGGAAGATGGATTCCAGCTAAGTAATAAAATTAGTTTTATATAAAGACTATATCAGCGATTAAACTGATAAGAACAGAGACTACACGTGATCTTAGCTCTAAAGAGCTGACACTAAGTCATTGCAGATCCTGATTGCATTGCTCCCGGCAGGTAATGAATCATGACAGACACGTCTCAGAGGGCTTCCATGTAATTGTAGGTGAAACCTGCTCAGACTGGCTGACAAGACCCCTCCCCAGTGCTGATAGGGAGCCACGTGAAATCCCAGCCTTTGCACGGACAAAACAAGCACCGAGTGTAGGGCACACACGCACCCGCAGAGTTGGTTTGCCCAGGCCCCACTCCTGGCTGTGCTCATGTTTCCCCAATATTCCACTCCGCTGACCCCAGGAAATCGGTTCACCCCTCGCTGCCCATGGAAGGAACCGGATGGTGCCTTGTGACTGCAGGGAGTTGCCCCCGGCTCAGGGTCAGGTACAGACTCTGTTAATGGTTCATTCACTCAGAGTTAATGTGGTAAAAATTGTATTGTTAACTGCTTATTGTGTATTGTTTGTTAACTGCTGTAAAATCTGTGTTTCCAAGATGGAGTCTGTTTTTTTAAAATGGAGTAGATCAGCTGGGTGGACATGCAGCCATAATCTAGGACAGAGACTGCACGCAGCACCTGTCAATACAAGTGATACATATGATTAACATTTAACTATGCAACATTGTTTGGTATACATGTCACATTGAGTGTTGTGAGCCAACGGCCGGTGGCTATGACACTTTTCACATCTGTATACAAACTATGTATGTGGCATTAGATTATTGGCTGTATGAAGCTGTAATGCTCTTTGAAGTTATTGGTTGTGTGTACCTGTGACGATTATCAAACACTATATATGTTTTGGCTGCCCGTTGATCTGACTCTTGAGAGTTAATGATCGGGATGTAGACTCTCTTGAGGCTGGCCTGCCGATCCCCCGGAAGATGATACTCCCCCGGAGAGAGGCCCAAGGGATTGGAATCGAGTGACGACTCTTGAGAAGTGCTGTGCTGCAGACGTTGAGAAGGTTCTGTCTACACCAGACACCCTTGAGGGCTGGAAGATTCTCCTGAGGCTCGGGCTACTGGTTCCCCCAAAGCGGCAATGGGAGGAGTGAGTATTGTTTTAATTATTTTATTAGTCACTGCCAGTCATTTGGTCGTTCGGCCTAGCCGTGATCAGGCTGGTCATTCGATAGCTTGGCTGTTGCAGGAGAGGCGCCTGGGGGTTTGGGATGGAGTGATACTTGGCTTTTACCCTGTTCTCGGTGGTGACCGTGAGGCTCCACATTAGTCTGCTGGGAAGCCCAGACTGGCCCCAGAACTAGCTGTCTGTGCTACAATGCCAGACATTCTCAAGGGTTGGTTGCACCATGCAGACAACAGAGCCATTCTTGGCTACTGTTTGTGCTGAGGAGATCCTCTTGAGTGACCGGTGAGTCATTGGTTGAAGCATTCGGAGGTTCAATTGGTTTCTGATATCTTGATCGAGGCGAAGTCTGTAAGCTGATAGTCATTTGGTCGCTGATAGCTTGACCAAGGCCTTCCTTTGGAGAGCCCGGGGGCATTGGTCATTTGGTCAGTCGATATCTTGGCTACCGCAAAGTGCTCTTGAGAGTTGATGATCCCTTTTGAGAGTTAATCCAGAGACGTTGAGGAGCTCCGTCTTTGCTTATGTAGACTCTCTTGAGAAGGCATTGGTCATTTGGTCGGTTACCCTTTCGTTCGGTGGCTTGGCTGCAGCAGGTTTTGCAGGCCGGCCGTTCGATAGTTTGATAACTGGTCAGTTAGATTGCTGGAAGGGGAACATGGGAACGGGTCGCTCCCGGGTCAATAGCTCCGTAGCCCTGGTTGAATGCATGCATAGGAATTTTGGGAAATTTAGAGGTACCTGTGGGATTAAGTTAACAAAGAAAGACTTGACGAGGTTCCATCAACTGAGGTGATTTTGACCAATCAGGGTGACTTCCGGGGTGGTCTGTGCTCATGTTGGAGAACCGGTGCATATCCACCAAATCTGCCTGCCATTGCGCATCCACATCTGAAACAATGGTCTTGTTTCTTTTAAAACGTATTCAAGCCAGTTTGTGTAGAGTATAAGCATCCTGGTCTGAAAGCCAAGATGTTACCTGTCTTCTATTTAAAGTTTTACTACGCTTTTTGGCCACTTGAAAAAGAGGGTTCACCCCGCCAAATCCGGAAGTGGGTGTGTGATCCGCCTCTAAGAACGACTCCCCAGCGCCCTCTGCCAATGAGAGCACACCACCATTACCCCATAAATCCCAGCGCCGGACAGAGGAGGCCATTGCTTACCCCAGGACACGTGTTTTAGAAATCGTGGAAAGGCAGCTGAGAGGAAACATGGACTCCTTCACCACCCCCGTGAGAACTTCAGACTTTGTTCTAGCCCCAAGCACCTTTGGACTTGTGTGGAGAAAGCGCTACATCAGCGACAGTTCCGAGATGGACCCTTTGACTCAACCGTTGATGGACACTCCGGAACCTGACCCTGAAACCCTCATGAGACACCCCGATGAGTGTGACGGCCTCTCGTTGTCCACCCCCTTAGAGGTGGAAGGCGATCACGGCTCGGGGGAGTCAGCGGTGGACCAGGTGAACGGAAAAGACGCTGCTCAGGTAAATGAATTATTAAGAAGGGGTCGGTCAAGGAAGGGAAGGTGTGATGGGGCTAGGAACCAGGGGTTATGTAAATTAAAAACAAACAGTGGGGTGCTTACACGCTTTCTTTTTTGAAAATCTCTTAACAGCTCAACGATGCCTTTCTAGAGGCCTTTGCAAACTTACACATCAGTAACCCTGTGGGAGTAAATATATCGTGCGTCAGCTGTTTTTGCTCATGTATGAAACACAGATCTCAAGACGAAAAGGACAAAATGGAAGAATGAACCAACTCAGACTCCCTTATGGTAGGGGTCATGAGTCACATTTTTACAGGCGGCTGTAAAAGGTCATGTTAAAACCAGGCGATTAATAAAACTTTTTTAAATGTGTCAATATGAATGTGTCCGTCACCCTTCATACTGTGTTAGTAAAAGACGGTGCCAGTAACAGTCATGTCTACGCAAACGGCTCTGTTAAAGAAAATATATTACACCCCTGGGGAAGTTGGGAGATTTGGCGGGGTGAACCCTCTTTTTCAAGTGGCCAAAAAGCGTAGTAAAACTTTAAATAGAAGACAGGTAACATCTTGGCTTTCAGACCAGGATGCTTATACTCTACACAAACTGGCTTGAATACGTTTTAAAAGAAACAAGACCATTGTTTCAGATGTGGATGCGCAATGGCAGGCAGATTTGGTGGATATGCACCGGTTCTCCAAACACAACAGTGGTTTTAAGTACATCTTAACAGTGATAGACATTCTCTCCAAATATGCCTGGGCCTTAGGCCTAAAAGACAAGACGAGTGGTGAGGTATCCAAGGCCTTTAAAGCTATTTTCAGTGAAGGTCGCGTGCCTCAAAAATTACAAACCGATCGGGGGAAAGAATTTTTAAACAAACCTTTAAGCAGATTGTTAAAACGGCATGGAGTTCACCATTTTGTTACGAATAATGAAGTCAAAGCAGGGGTTGTGGAGCGATTTAACAGAACTTTAAAAACTAGGATGTGGAGATATTTTACAGCCCATAACACCTTTCGCTACATTGACGTCTTACCTGACTTTATAAAGAGTTACAACCAGAGCTTTCACAGAACTATCCGTACCAGACCCATTGATGTTAACCCTTCAAATTCTCTGAAGGTATGGAAAACTGTTTACGGAGATGTTTTAAAAATAAAACCGGTTGTTGCGCCTTTTAGAAAAGGTGACCACGTGAGACTATCTAAAACCAAAGGCGCTTTTGAAAAAGGTTATGAACAGACGTTTACCGATGAAATATTCATAGTGGATGAAGCCTTAACCAGGAGCCAGAGACCTGTATACCGCTTAAAAGATTATGAGGGTGAGACAGTTACCGGATCTTTTTACCCTGAAGAACTACAAAAAGTAAACCCCAAACGAGACAGGATTTACAGGATTGAAAAAGTTCTAGGGGAGAAAGGAAAAGGGAGAAAAAAATAGACTAAGAACGGGCCTTTTCCCTCCAGACTGGCCGGTGGTTTATACTTTGAAAAGAACAACAGCCGGGTATAAAAGGAGATGAATTATCGGCAGGCCCCTTTTTAACAGCCAGGGTTCCTGACCAAAAACATGTCTCGCTGCGTAAAAAGAAACCTGGTCCTTTTAAAATTACTTAGCAATTCGTCCCCGCAGCAAAGGAAGGCTATACTGTGTTCGGCCTCTGACGATCTAGTAGCGGCCATCTCAGAAATAGCGCTCAATACCTTAAAAGGAAACATACCTTTGACACAGAATCAAGTGTGTGTGCTAAAAAAGAGACGCACGCTTATTAAAACTCGACCCCGAGTGTCCGTCTGGGGCATGCAGAGGCCCTGCTTACCGCTAATGCTAAATACCCCATGGACCGTGTGGGAATGAAAGTGTTTAGCATCCCCACGGGCAGCAGGGTCAGTAACCAGGAGAACCTGTTTTTGGGACAGTTACCTAAAATGCTTGTCCTAGGGTTTGTGGATAATGATGCCTTTAGCGGAAGTTACGCTAAAAATCCCTTTCATTTTAAACATTACGATGTTAATTTTGTGGCCCTGTATGTGGATGGTGAGCAGATACCAACCAAACCTCTGCAACCAGACTTTGAGGCAGGACACTGCGTGAGAGAATACATGAATTTGGTACAGACGGCTGGTAAACACATGAAAGATCGTTCTCTATTATTCGACCGTGAGGAGTTTGCACAGGGCTACACCTTGTTTGCCTTTGACCTGTCTCCCAACCAGGAATGCGCCGATCACTATTCCCTAATTAAAATTGGGAACCTGAGAGCCGAAATACATTTTGGGAAGGCTTTAACCGTCACCGTCAATATGATTGTGTATGGGGTTTTTGACAATGTCATAGAGATAAATCAGAGGAGAAACGTTCTGTTTGACTACATGTGAACATGCACACGGTGCAGCTTTTACGTGTCTTATTATCGGACCCTTACACAAAAAAGAATTTCTTAGATGTGTTCCCTTGCGATTGGCTCCCGGGCGGCAAGCTGTCTCAGAGACCCCTAGGGTTGGTGGTCAACACGCATCCACACAACCAACCGGGTGAACACTGGCTCGCCTTGTATCTGCCAGAGCGTAACCGTGGAGAGTTCTTTGACTCATACGGGCACCCCCCGAACAGTGTGTTGTTTCCTACAAGCATTATGAATTTTTTAAACAAAAATGCCACAGACATTGTGTTTCACAAGAAACAGTTACAAGACCCCCGCTCCGTTGCTTGCGGCTATCACTGTGTGTTTTTCTTACATTATCGTAGCAAGGGTTTATCTTTTGACCGGATTTTAGAACTGTATTCTAATGACTTAGTACAAAATGACCGGATGGTGATGAATTTTGTGAAAAGTAAATTTAAATTCTTGAGCATGCCTAGCCTTGCTCAAAACATGTTTCAACAAGCCCAGACATGTGTATCTTGCAATGATTTTCATAGTCATGTTACCCAATAAAGCACCCCAGGTGAGGGGTTTAAAGACAATTGGTGTTTGTTTGTTTTTTAAAAAAAGAACAAAAAAAACCTACCCATGTTTTTTTTTTTAAAAAAAAAGTATAAAAATGTTTTATTTAAAGCAAAACATTACCAGTTTTTTTTTTAAAAAAAACAACATTACACACTGAGCCATGCGGCTCTTTTAGCCAATTTTCGTTTTTTAGATGGCAAAAAAGGGGTTACGGTTTCTCGATCCACCCCGGTGTCGGCAGTCGAGGCCTTGAGGCGTTCCAAAAGATCTCTGTTGGCCGTAGTGCCCATGACGGAAGATGGTACGTTCAGTTCCGCCATGGCATTCATAAACACATCCCAACCTTTAGGTACATGTCTGCTAGGAACAGAGCGAGTCTGGGTGACGGCCCTGACTAAGTCGAGCATGTTAGAACCATTAACCACAGAGCCTTTGTACACAAAAGACCCTTTATCGTCCTATGAAGAAATATTTTTATCCTGGCCCAGCTTATTTAGCAATACTATCGCATTTTTCTTATAACGCTTATTAACGTTATCCAACACCTCCTGAGCAACAGAGTCTGAGTTCTTTGATGTTTCTGGAGGTTTGGCAGTCACACTTTGTTCCTGTTCCGGTAGAAACCGGCTTATTTTTCCTTTATCCGCATCGCTCTGCTTCACGTACGTTAGGTACCTTTGAAGCACGGCGCTGTAAAGTTTAGCCTTTTCGTATTCGGCCAAGTCAGGTCTTTGAAGAACAGACTTCATTTCAGCATCCAGCAAGCGAGTTGCAGTCGTTCTGATATTTTCCTCTGCCAGAGGGGGAGCCCTTAATTGCTCCAACTGGTGGCTGGGCACCAGGTACATTTTTTCTGCATACTCCATTATCGATTAGTCAAAAGCCCCATTATTAGAGGGATATCAAAACTTAACAGAGGGCCGATAAACCCCCCCAGACTGCTTCACCAGATGCTTCTTTTTTTTAAGTGAAATCCTTTTATTACATAGAGTTTTAATAAGCGTGCATCTCTTTTTTAGCACACACACTTGATTCTGTGTCAAAGGTACGTTTCCTTTTAAGGTATTGAGCGCTATTTCTGAGATGGCCGCTACTAGATCGTCAGAGGCCGAACACAGTATAGCCTTCCTTTGCTGCGGGGACGAATTGCTAAGTAATTTTAAAAGGACCAGGTTTCTTTTTACGCAGCGAGACATGTTTTTGGTCAGGAACCCTGGCTGTTAAAAAGGGGCCTGCCGATAATTCATCTCCTTTTATACCCGGCTGTTGTTCTTTTCAAAGTATAAACCACCGACCAGTCTGGAGGGAAAAGGCCCGTTCTTAGTCTATTTTTTTCTCCCTTTTCCTTTCTCCCCTAGAACTTTTTCAATCCTGTAAATCCTGTCTCGTTTGGGGTTTACTTTTTGTAGTTCTTCAGGGTAAAAAGATCCGGTAACTGTCTCACCCTCGTAATCTTTTAAGCGGTATACAGGTCTCTGGCTCCTGGTTAAGGCTTCATCCACTATGAATATTTCATCGGTAAACGTCTGTTCATAACCTTTTTAAAAAGTGCCTTTGGATTTAGATAGTCTCATGTGGTCACCTTTCTAAAAGGCGCAACAACCGGTTTTATTTTTAAAACATCTCCGTAAGCAGTTTTTCATACCTTCAGAGAATTTGAAGGGTTAACATCAACGGGTCTGGTACGGATAGTTCTGTGAAAGCTCTGGTTGTAACTCTTTATAAAGTCAGGTAAGACGTCAATGTAGCGAAAGGTGTTATGGGCTGTAAAATATCTCCACATCCTAGTTTTTAAAGTTCTGTTAAATCGCTCCACAACCCCTGCTTTGACTTCATTATTCGTAACAAAATGGTGAACTCCATGCCGTTTTAACAATCTGCTTAAAGGTTTGTTTAAAAATTCTTTCCCCCGATCGGTTTGTAATTTTTGAGGCACGCGACCTTCACTGAAAATAGCTTTAAAGGCCTTGGATACCTCACCACTCGTCTTGTCTTTTAGGCCTAAGGCCCAGGCATATTTGGAGAGAATGTCTATCACTGTTAAGATGTACTTAAAACCACGGTTGTGTTTGGAGAACCGGTGCATATCCACCAAATCTGCCTGCCATTGCGCATCCACATCTGAAACAATGGTCTTGTTTCTTTTAAAACGTATTCAAGCCAGTTTGTGTAGAGTATAAGCATCCTGGTCTGAAAGCCAAGAGCTTACCTGTCTTCTATTTAAAGTTTTACTACGCTTTTTGGCCACTTGAAAAAGAGGGTTCACCCCGCCAAAGCTCCCAACTTCCCCAGGGGTGTAATATATTTTCTTTAACAGAGCCGTTTGCATAGACATGACTGTTACTGGCACCGTCTTTTACTAACACAGTATGAAGGGTGAGGGACACATTCATATTGACACATTTTAAAAAGTTTTATTAATCACCTGGTTTTAACATGACCTTTTACAGCCGCCTGTAAAAATGTGACTCATGACCCCTACCATAAGGGAGTCTGAGTTGGTTCATTCTTCCATTTTGTCCTTTTCGTCTTGAGATCTGTGTTTCATACATGAGCAAAAACAGCTGACGCACGATATATTTACTCCCACAGGGTTACCGATGTGTAAGTTCGCAAAGGCCTCTAGAAAGGCATCGTTGAGCTGTTAAGAGATTTTCAAAAAAGAAAGCGTGTAAGCACCCCACTGTTTGTTTTTAATTCACATAACCCCTGGTTCCTAGCCCCATCACACCTTCCCTTCCTTGACCGACCCCTTCTTAATAATTCATTTACCTGAGCAGCGTCTTTTCCGTTCACCTGGTCCACCGCTGACTCCCCCGAGCCGTGATCGCCTTCCACCTCTAAGGGGGTGGACAACGAGAGGCCGTCACACTCATCGGGGTGTCTCATGAGGGTTTCAGGGTCAGGTTCCGGAGTGCCCATCAACGGTTGAGTCAAAGGGTCCATCTCGGAACTGTCGCTGATGTAGCGCTTTCTCCACACAAGTCCAAAGGTGCTTGGGGCTAGAACAAAGTCTGAAGTTCTCACGGGGGTGGTGAAGGAGTCCATGTTTCCTCTCAGCTGCCTTTCCACGATTTCTAAAACACGTGTCCTGGGGTAAGCAATGGCCTCCTCTGTCCGGCGCTGGGATTTATGGGGTAATGGTGGTGTGCTCTCATTGGCAGAGGGCGCTGGGGAGGCATTCTTAGAGGCGGATCACACACCCACTTCCGGATGGATCACCCCCACCCCGGAAGTCATCCTGATTGGTCAAAATCTCCTCTCGGGGCGGTCCTATCGGGGCAAAACCCCTCCTGTTTGGTAGAGGGTGGTGGGAGGCGTTCTTAGAGGGGGTCACATGACCCCCCCCAGCTTCCGGTCGGGTCACCCCACCCCGGAAATCACCCTAATTGGTCAAAATCTCCTCTTGGGGTGGTCCTATCGGGGTGAAACCCCTCCTGATTGGTAGAGGGTGGTGGTAGGAGTTCTTAGAGGGGTCACATGACCCCCCTAGTTTCCGGTAAGGAGGCCGCTTTGACCCGCCCCCCCTAGGACGGAACTTCTGGTGACAGGGGGGCGTGGGGTGGGGCCAGAGGGCGGGGTTAGGGTTTGGTTGACGGTAGGGCCCTTATACTACTTTTTGCCACTGTACACGCTCATGGACTGTTGTGGAAGGACCGTGGATTTATTACAGCTTCAGGGCAGAAGATAGCCAATGGACCGCAAATAATAATGCTTCTGGAAGTCCTCAAGCTATCCAAAGAAGTTGCAGTGGTCCGTGTCAGAGCACACGGAAGAGCAGTCGATGAACACCAAAGAAGAGGAAATGCAAGAGCAGATGCAGCGGCGAAGGAAGCAGCGCTGATGGGAAGCGACGTGGGATTCCAGGGTGCTGTACAAGAGATCCCATCCTACCTTGAAGATTGTGTGGTGCACTACACCCCAGAAGATGATGCAGCAGCAGCAGAAAACCATGCAAAGAATGAAAATGGTTGGTGGATAGCACCAGGAGGAAAAGTTATGGTGCCTCGACCTTTACTTCTGGAAGTACTTTTGCACCTGCACGCCACCACACACATGGGAGGGACTGCGATGGGAGACCTGCTTGTACGACAGGTGATATCTCCTGGACTATATCTGGAAGCACAGCGTGTGGCAGCACAGTGCCCCACCTGCCAGAAAGTGAATCCCAAACCACCTCGACCACCTGCTCCAATGGGAGGAAGGCAATGGACTTATTATCCTGGCCAAGCATGGCAAATTGACTTTGCTAAACTCCCTAAGTCTGGACAGTATCAATACCTGCTGGTGTTAGTAGATCAACTAACAGGATGGGTGGAAGCATTCCCAACCAGAACAGCTACAGTGTCCACAGTAGCTCGAGTTCTGTTGCAAGACCTATACAGCGATTCTTACTACCAGAATCAATCGAATCAGATCAGGGTAGCCACTTTGTGGGAAAGGTAGTGCAGGAAGTAGCTAAGGCCCTAGGTATTAAATGGAAGCTTCATGCTCCATGGAGGCCCCAGAGCTCAGGCCAAGTGGAGCGTATGAGTAGAACCTTAAAGACAACGCTCACAAAGATCTGCATTGAGACCCATTTAAAATGGCCCCAAGCACTTCCCTTAGCTCTGACCTGCATCTGTAGCATACCCCATAGGGGACTAAAATTATCCCCTTTTGAACTAATGTTCGGGATGCCTCCTAGAGTTTTGCCAGCCAGGTGGAGGGAACAGGTCACTGTAGATTTGGGTAAGGCAGAGCTTAAAGAACACGTTACTGCCTTGCAGTCTGTTTTGTCTTCTCTCCACAGATTCGCTGTGGCTTTCCAGAG
Source organism: Sternotherus odoratus (assembly GCA_032164245.1). Lineage (NCBI taxonomy): Eukaryota > Metazoa > Chordata > Testudines > Kinosternidae > Sternotherus > Sternotherus odoratus. The sequence continues at coordinate 103,630,985 of JAVMKO010000006.1, read as the reverse complement.
CTTGCCCTTGGACATCCCTATCCACAACTTCCAGCCCGGGGATCAAGTCCTGATCCAGAGGTGGAAGAAGGCTCCATTGAGGGAGAAGTGGGAAGGACCGTTCCAAGTTCTGCTGACGACACACACGGCAGTCAAGCTCTAGGACAGCGATAAGTGGATCCACTGTGCACGGGTCAAGAAGTATATTCCCCCCTGAGAGAGAGAACGAGACTGAACTGTGGACTAGTTTGCCTCTCTCAGAGACTAGACTCAAATTGACTCGGGGAAAATGAAGAGATTTTGTATTGTTGTGATTATTGTACTGTTCTACTTGTTTTTGTAATGTTGTTTCTTATGAAGATAATGCTTTTATTAAGTATTCTCATGAGATCAAGAATCGCCTTTTTGGGAACCTAAGTCATTGTTGGGTGTGTACTAAGGTTCCAACAGATGTGAAACAAGGGTTTTCTTTGATACCTGTTCCCCTGTCTGCTGCCAATATTACCTAGAAAATGCATAACACAACTTGGACTAAGTCAGAGGTGCCTGCCTCCGGGTATTTAGTGCTGGCTAATAGGACAGGGTTGTTGTGTTTTGTGAAACAGGAGGGTTCGGTTTTTGTAGCGATAAGTAGATGTAACATATATTTCAATGGTACTACCTTTAGTCGTTCACTTACCTTTGAGGATTGTTACCCCTACTTATCCCACATGTGGTATCCACCATCTCCTTTTAATACTGCCTCTGGTCTCAGAGGAGGGTGCCCTGTTGCAGGGATCCAGGACCTAGGCCCAGATGACCAAATTCGGAGCTATTTCAATTGTACTAATGGGACTGTTTTGACCCTGAATAATAGCACCATTAGATTATGCCTTTGTAAGTCTAATGACAAAAAGGCATTACAGGGAGAGCAGTGGTTTAAGGGTTGGTTTCCTTTCTCTTTTGAGAATTGGCAACCTGCATTGTATGGGACTTATTGGATATGTGGATCTGGAGCATATTATTCTCTCCCTGCAAATTGGAAAGGGTCATGTTGTTTGGCTTGGTTAGTTCCACCATCCCGCATTTCCTCCAGACCTCCTCGCTTTCCCCATGCACGGAACATTCGGAGGACCTACTTGGAATTTAACCTCCAAGAGGGCCTATCATGGAATAGATGGGCAGGATTTACCAGCCTGAGAGGAGGCATAATTCACCTGAAGGGATTGCTAGAGAATATTGCCAATGAGACAGCATCCCTATTTGAGAACCAGGCTGAGGAAATGTCCCAGCTGCGCCAGCTTGCCTTGCAAAACCGCATGGTACTGGATATAATGTTAGCAGCTCAGGGAGGAGCTTGTGCTTTAATTGGTGAAGAGTGTTGTGTTTTTGTAATCGATACCTACCATGACACCTTCCAGCGCACTAAGCACCTGAGGGAATTGGCTAGAAATCATTCTACTGGCTACCCACCCATTGACTGGTGGGAGTCCTAATGGTCCTGGCTCCCTAATGTGGGTGGGGGAATTAGATCATTGGTTAAGGTTGGGATATGTGGGTTGATTGTAATTGTATTTCTGGGATTGTGTTTTTGTTGTATAATGAGTTCTATGCCTTTAATGTGTAACACTTCCCTGCCTCGTAGAGCTAGAAGGTAAAATGTAGAAGAAAGTATCTTTTAAGAGGAGGGAATTGTGGTAAAAATTGTATTGTTAACTGCTTATTGTGTATTGTTTACCTGCCTCTGGTTAACTGCTGTAAAATCTGTGTTTCCAAGATGGAGTCTGTTTTTTTTAAATGGAGTAGATCAGCTGGATGGACATGCAGCCATGATCCAGGACAGAGACTGCACGCAGCCCCGATCAGTTCAGGTCATACATATCATTAACATTTAACTATGCAACGTTGTTTGTGATGAATGTGACAGTGAGTGTTGTGAACCAACAGCCCGTGGCTATGACACTTTTCAAATCTGTATACAAACTATGTATGTGGCATTAGATTATTGGCTGTATGAAGCTGTGATACTCTTTGAAGTTATTGGTTGTGTGTACCTGTGACGATTATCAAACACTGTATATGTTTTGGCTGCCCGTTGATCTGTGTCAGTCAGGTTTGGAGCGTTAGCCCCTTGACTCCCTTTTTGTGCACGAATAAACCTTTTTTATTCAGGTTACCTTGCGACTCTGCCTGTTCTTTGAAGGTGATTGGGACGACCTCCAAAGGAACGAGCCTATTTGTGCAACACTGGCACATAGACTGCCCAGGTGAGTGGAAGCTAGTTGAGTGACCCTAGCCCTGCACGGACCAGCCTGGCATGGCTGGGGCCACAGATTATTATTGTAGGGTCTCTGGTGAGCACGGGGGCTGCACCCAGACTGGGGTATTATTGTAGGTTTGTTATGGTAGGAATGGGAGGTTGAGGACACCCTGCCTACATCTGGGGTCACTTGCGGGGCTGGGATAGACACACATAACTGACGGGTTTCTCTCCTCCCAGGTGTCCCGTACACCACGTTCCCGGGAACCTGCCAAGGGCCCATCCTGACAGAGATGCAGATCCTCAGCTGCTCCTCCAAGCTGCGGCTGCTGGAGGCGACACTTTGGGGTCTCTTGCCTGAGACGCTGCCGGTGACGTTGATGTGCCCAGCCCCACTGCCCACAGCCCAGGAACGGGACTCAACCCTCCCCACCTCCATAGGGCAGAGAGCAGGGAAAGGTCCCTCTGAATCCCGTGGGAGATGGGCTGAAGGACAGGCAGGGCCAGCGACAGAAATTTTGGGGCCCCTACTCTGATCGTTGGGGGCCCCCTACTCTGATCATTGGGGGGGGGCCCAGCCTATTCTCCTTCCCGCCTCCTGCCTGACCCGGCCCACCCAACCTAATCTCCTCCCCCAGCCTAACCTCCTCCCCTCCCCACCCCCATTGGTTCCCTGCCGGCCCCTCTGCCGCTGCCGGCCGAGCTGTGCACACCTGGGTCTCCCCAGCCCCACTCGCTGGCCCTTGCCCTCATGGAGGGCTCGCCCGGCCAGTCCTCTGCAGCTGCTGGGACGGGGGAGGCGATGGAGCCGGCATCCTGTGCTGCCGGGGGGCTCCCCACCCCCGCCAAGGGCTGGCCCGGCTCTTGCTGGAGGTGAGCAGGGGAAGCGCTGCAGCCGGGGGTGCCTCGGGGCGGCTCCTGGGCCACGGGACGAGCTGCCGGCTGAAGGGGTCGGGAGGCAGCCGGCCACTGACAGCCCGGGAAAGAGCGGCCAGGGAGATGCGGTGCCCAGGTGAGACGAATACGGGTACAGCTGTGTACCGGGGCCCCCTTAAGTCCGGGGCTCAGTACAGCTCTACCCGTAGTACCCCCCTGTCACCGGCCCTGAGGGGCAGGCCCCTCCTCACCCAGGTGCTGGCTGCTCTCCCAGTCACCTGCTGCTCCCTCATGTCCAGTGCCTCTCAGAGGATTCACGGGGCTTGGGGCAAAGCAATTTGGGGGGGGGCCTCCATAAAAAAGATGCAATATTATAATAACATGTATTCCCGTGGGGGCCCCTGCAGAGACCGGGGCCTGGATCAAACTGACCCACTTGCCCCCCCTTGGGCGGCTCTGCTCCTGTCTCCCAAAGTCCATCCCGCTGCTCACCCAGCGTAGCCGACGGGACCTTCCCAGCCAGTCAGAGTGGACGATGGCTCTGGGTCAGCCAAGCACATGACGGGCGGGCACCGTGACAGCCAATCACTGCATGGGAGGGCTCCAGGCAGCTAACTGTAGAGCTGGGTCCCTCTGGCTCCCTCCATGGCTCTGTGCCCATCACATGGCTCCAGTCTGTGGCGGAATCACCAGCCTCCTTGTCCTGCTCCGCTCCCCGCACTCAGGTGTCTCCTGCCCAGGAGCCTGAAATCAGGGATCAAACCCCACATCAAGACAGTAAACCCATGGTGTGTGTGAACAGACAGGCCCCCCACAGCTTTCCCACTCAAACACCCTGCCCCATGGCTACCCACAACACTCACCCCTTCACCTACCTGTGCACTCCCTCCCCTCAAACCAACCACTAGTGTCACCCCACAACCCCCACTCACCCCTCAATCCCCTCTCCTTGCTGCTCCCCACATTCTCCTGAAACCCTCCAGTCTCTGCTCTCCAGAGCCTGTGGAAGCCATTTTCCTTGGCTGAGGTGGCAGCCATCTTGGCTAATGGCAGCCTGTCGTTTCAGCCCCATTACAAAGGCAGCCATTTTTGAAAAGGGCAAAATACTCCCCAATGTCTCAGAAGATCATGAGACACTGAAACCCCCAATAAACAATGGGAGGCTCCTGACCCAATCACGAGAGTGGGAATTTCTGCCCCTCCTCTAGCTCTGACCCCCGCCCCATGTCTCTGGCAGGTCCTCGGTGCCGTGATGATCATAAACCGTGGGAACCCGGCTATGTACGAGGTGCTGGTGGATTCGTGGCCCAAGTTCAAAGCCGTTCTCATCCGGCGATGCAGAGAGGTGCTGCCCCTCAGCCTCCGTGCTTCTCCTGGGGGCGGACGGGGATTGGGGGTGAGGAGTAGGACATGGAGCCTTTCTCCTCTAGGGGACCGAGGCAGGAGCCAGTCTGGCTCAGAGCAGGGGACTGAGATTTGAGGCCTTTCCCTTCTAAGGGGGCCCTAAGGCGGTACCAAGCTGGTTCATGGGGGTCAGATCAGTCATTCCATTGGGAGTTCCCCACTCTGCTCCATGTCTCCCCGGCAGGTGGTATCAGATGACTCTGATTTCTACACCAACACATACGCGGCGTACTACCAGGACCTGGGCGCCTACCGGGACCTGCTGGGCAGCACCATCAACTGGAGTCAGGCCTTCTGGATCCACGGTAACATGGGCCCCACAGCACCGGGGAGAGCATCACGGCCACTTAACATACATGTTCTGTCTGGGCCAAACCCCAGGATCCTGCCCTACAGAGCCAGCCCCAAAACCCTCAGATCCCCCCAGCCTGTCAGCTCTATGGGGGGCAGGAATATATGGGGTTGCTCCTTGCCAGGGCTGGGCTGGAGTCGGCTCAGCAGAGCACATCCTCTTCCCTGAGGGCTGGGGCCGGTAGGTTTGGAAGCTCAGACTCCTGCCCTGCCTGCCTCCTTGCCAGGTTGGGCTCCCCACACATATGGGGGCTTTTCTCACCACCCTTCAGTCCCCATCCCCACTGCTCACAGCTCGTCGCTCCCCCTACAGGGATCCAGGATGGGGTCTACGAAACCTCCAGGGACATCTCCGAGGCTAAAGGGATGCAGTTGGAAATGTTCCGCTACCTCACTTACCTCCACCCGGATCCCAGCTCCATGCCTGAAATCCGGTCAGTGTCTGCTTGCGCCACAGGGTCCTTGGCCAGCATGGCACTGAGATGCCCGAGGTCTGGCTGGCTATTCCCCATGCAGGGCCTGGGGCACTGGGGTCTTGTGGTCACCAGCAGAATCCTAGTGGGATTAGTACTGAACTCAACCTCACTCAGGGAACCTGCAGGGCCTGGGGAGCGTAGCCATGGGGTGGGTTCAGCCATGGGGAGGGAGATCCCTCTTCAGATCCTGCACAGGACCCCAGCCTCTGCCAGGAAACCCCGATGCAAAGGGCTCCGGTGAGACCAGTTGGGTCCCACCCTCAGGACCGGGCACTCCTGCAATCAGCCCTGGCAGGGCTTGGGCACCGAGCAGCCGTGCTCCCCCGTCCCTGCCCCACATTTCTCCTGGCCCAGGCTAGAGAGGAACTTCCCTGCGCACAGTCTGTTCAGACCTCAGCTCCTCACTAGGACCCAGGGTGGGAAAGGTACCCCAGGGGCATTTTGGGGATGTGGGAGTCTCTGTCAGCAAGTGGAATGAGACACTGTTCTAATGAGAGGGGACAATAGGTAGAGCTGCCCACTCTGTAGGCTACCTGCCCACCACCACCTGAACCAGCCAGCTGTCCACTCCACTTGGCTCTGGCCTCCCCTTCTCTTGAATCCCAGGAGTTTGGCTGAGTCTCACAATGACCTTCATGGGAATCCTGCTCTGCCTTGGGCGGGGGAGGGGGTTATTCTGATTGGCTTCCCCTCAGAGCTGCTGCAGTAAGAGTTCCCCGGCCCTGCCCCTCCCCACAGAAATGTGACCCCCCCTTATTATGGGTGGGGAGAGAAGGGGGAAAGAGGCAGCAGGAATTGCTCAGCATCTCAGGTGACATCACTTCCATTCCCCCTCCCTTCCTCTGAGCAATGGGACAGGATGGTTCTTGGGCTCCCCCACCCCAGGGACAACCAGCCTGGGAAGGGCAGAGGGGAGCCTGCTGCAGCCCCCACAGGGCTGGGAGAGGTGGAGGAACAGCAGGAGGTTCAGCGGGGAGGTTACAGGGCCTGTGAAGAGAGTTGATGGTTCCCTGTGCTGGGGCAGAATGAATTGCTGTGAGGGGGATGGAGAGATGCTGGAGTAGGAGCTTCTGCAGGGAGGCCCATCTCACCATCATAAATCTGGGACTGCTGGCAGCAGTGATTGTAACATGGAGGGGTCGGGGTTGGGGGAATTCAGCTGTCAAGGGAGAACAGTCATCACAGCGTGAGCTTTTGTAAAAGCCCCGTGATTTTAGGGTAGGGGGACCAGACAGCGAATGTGAAAGATCAGGACAGCGGGTGGGGGGTAATAGGAGCCTAGGTAAGAAAAAGACCCCAAAATCAGGACTGTCCCTATAAAATCAGGACATCTGGTCACCCTATTTTAGAGCCAATCTCATGATTCTAAGATGTCACTCCTCATCGCTGACATTTGGGGGTTGATCCTGCTGCTCTCTCTCCTCCCGCCCCCCAGGCTGGACCCGGCCATGAGGCTCTCGTCCCTGGACATCTCCCACACCGACCTCCTGAATGAGACGTGGCCCTATGGGGGCAATGAGAGGAGCAGGAGATACCTGACCAGCCTGATCCGCTACTTCCCCAGCGTCTGCCTCCTGGATGCCACCAACCGCCCTGTCAGCTGGATCCTTTCAGACCCATTTGGTTCTATGACACATGGCTACACCCTGCCCCAGCACCGGGGGCGCGGGTACATGCAGGTGCTGCTGAATGTCATGGCCAAGCAGCTGCATGCACTAGGCTATCCCAGCTACCTCCACGTGGCCTTGGACAACTACCCCATGCAGAGGCTGGTGGAGAGGTTGGGCTTCCAGCACCAGCCCTGCCTTTTCCGCGACATATTCCACAACGCAGCCCCGTATAGAACCCGAACCTTAATCCCCAGCCCAGCAACGGGCACAGCCCCCGCCAGAGTCCCCAGCCCAGCCACCCAGGGAACCTGCCAGACTGGGGCTAAGGGAAGCCAAAGGAGGGGGTTGGGGGAGTCTGGAGATCAGACATGTTAAATTCAGCACCTCACAACAAAGACACCCAATTCACCTTTACTCCACTCACCAGCATTGAATGATAGCAGGAAGGCTTAGGGTTTTGTGATCCCCTCTGCAATTAAACTGGTTGCTGAAGACACTGATTGCTGAGTATTTTTCATTTGCAGCGGCATGCCCCGGCAGGCTGGGACCTCTCAGGCGAGGCAGAATTACAGCTGTTTCCCATACACATCAGGTTCCCATCTTTCAATCCACTTTTCAAATGAAAATTTGACGGTGCTGTTCCTGGTGGGATCCAACTGTGAGTGTCAGATCAGGACAGATTGCTTCAAAAGGGGCAACTACAGCCCAAAGCTGAGTTTTTTCCACGCTAGGGTAAACCAAACCAGCCAAACAGAAAACACTTTGGTTTCGCCCCACTGGCTAACCACAAGTCAGACAAGCAATTCCCTTAGACACTCCAGGTTCCCAGTATCCCCACCACCAGCAGCCACCTGTCCTGGGGATCAATGGTTATGAAAACCAATACCCCAAATAAAGAAAACGGTTCTCCCCAATTCCAAAGAATCAGGCCCCAGACGCAGGTCAATTTACAAATCAGATCTTCCCACAAATCACGCTGTTGCCAATCCTTTAGAATCTAAAACTAAAGGTTTATTATACAAGGAAAAGGTATAGGTGAGGGTTAAGAATGGTTAAAAGAAATCAATTACATGCAGTAATGGCAAATCTCTTGGTTCAGGCTTACAGCTATAGAATAAACTGCAGGTTTAGATAAAAGTCTCTGGAATGCATCCCCTCCAGGGATGGGTCATCAGTCCATTGGTCAGAGCTTCCACATATAGCAAAATCCCATCCAGAGGTAGGTGCTAGCTGAAGGTTGCAGATTGAAGACAAAATGGAGGACGTGTCTCCCAGGCTTTATAGACTTCCTCTTGTGGGCGAAGATCCTCCCCCTCCTTATGCAGAGTCCGGTTGCAAAATGGAGGTCCATAGCCACATGGTTCAATTATCAGACTCTCCCCGATTCAGTTTCTGACCAGGCATGTCCCACTCCTGGCAAAGCTCCTTGGGTGTAGACAAAATTCATTGTGTAGTTGATGGCCCTTTAATGGGCCATCAGGCAAGCCATCCAAGTTAACAACAGCTTGTCTGAGATTTCACCCAGAAGCCAAGCATAAGTTTGAAGTACAAGCACCATATAGCCAATATTCATAACTTTAGTTCCAAAAAAGATACACACATATCAATGGCATAATCATAATCAGTCCTCCATAACCTGGTCATAGACACCTGTCATGACCCCCTTCACATAAGATTTGGTGTCACTATAGGACCTTGGTTGCTCCAATGATCTATGTGATCCCCAATAATTCCAGCAATGTGACATTCCCAAAGACGGTTCTGCTCATTCCAAGTATTGTCTATGTGTCCAGACACGAAGGGCCTGAAAACCAAAATGTGTTCTGGATGCATAACCCAGTGTGCAGGGTGGTGTCTACAGCAACAAGGGTCCGGTCAAATATCTAGGACTTCCCTTGGAAAACTAACCAATAGCACCGGTTGGAGCTGTCCCACCAAATTTCCAGGATGACTAGTAAATATGTTCCCTGGAGGGTCTTTAAAAGGCAGAGTGAGTGTGTGTGAAATACGAGCTTTGTCAGAGGGGATGGGGAAACCAGCACACAACTGGGGAGAGCACAGCAATGACAACTCACATACCCGTAGTTATGAATAATAAGTAAACACCAGTCCGGCCTCTTAGTGTCTCCAGCTGTGTAGTCAGATTCAGTTCCCCACCCACAGCCACTGATGCCCCTTCAGCAGTGGGTTTCTCTCAATTACGTCCCTCTCTCGGCTTGCTGTCAGCTGTTGGCCTCATCCCAGTGCCTGGCATAAGGCAAGCATCTGCCCTACCCTTTGAGAAATGCCAGCTGGGCCATTCCTCAGGCTCCACCACCCTGCCCAGCTCTGGTGTTTTCAGTCTCGTTTGTGTGGGGTAAGGGAGGGCTTCCCAGGGCTTCCTCAGCTCTGCTGCTCCTCTCTGCCACTTTGGCAAAGGACCACTTTGATGCAGCCTCCCAATGAAGAGTTTTCTGACTTTGCAAAATCTGACCCTCCGCCCCACCATGCCTCTGACAGATCACGGCACCAAGATGAACATAAAGCACAGGAACCTGGCCACGCACTAGTATTGGCCCCAGTTTAAAGCCATCCTCACCTGGCCACACAGTGAGGACTTGGACACCTGGACCTCACCATGCAGAGCTGGGCAGCTGGGACTCGGACCCTGGACCGTGCTGAACGCAGCCAGGACTAGATTTTTTTTAGCCCAGCACTAGGCCACAGCTGTGTGCTCATTGGGCCGCATGTGGCACACAGGTTGACAACCACTGTGTTAGGGTGAGACACTGCTTGATTCAAATCTTGCTTGGTCTCTTTAAGTTAGAATTTAGACTGTGAATTTATTTTCTTTCTTCATTTAGTTTCAACTGTGATCACTATGCCTGCTACTTCCAATCACTTCCAATCTATCTTTCTCTAGTTAATAAATCTCTTTTTATTTCCCCTAAAGCAGTATGGTTTTGGCTGAAGTGATGGGGGAATCTCAGCTCAAATTACAAGGGTTGGTGCATGTCCACTTTCCTATGAAGAGTGTCCAACATAATGAACTTGCACTGCCCCCAGGGAGCCTTGAGCTGTGTAATACAGGGCAGTTCTGTGGTTCAAGGCTGGGGGGTGGGGGGACGTTCTGGAGCCATTGATGGTTCATGAGTGGCTGGGAGATCATTCATGTCACTCAGGTGGTTCTGTTTCTGCCTGTGCATGGCTGCGTTACACCCAGTGGAACCAGTAACATCTCCCAGCACCACACTCTACGGGGATCTGCTACCCACAGCCTCACAGCACCATCCACAGCTTTCCAGAGTCTGTTCTAGTCTCCCAGGCCCCATTACCTGCCCTCCTGGGTGGACCCCACTCCCCCAACCCCATACACGTAGTACTCCCATCCCAGTTCCACTTTCAGACACCCCAGCAACAGCTCAATGAGCTTCCATCCAATCACATCACATGCTCACCTGCCTCCTGCTTCGTAGTGCCCGGGCGATGGTCTGGAACCTGCTCCCTATGAAGCCAGTTAGGAATCAAGGGAAAACATCCTCCCTCCGTACACAGCCTGTCTCCAAGGCTAGGAGCTTTAGAGGTTCCTGTTTATACCTTCCTGGTTCTGACCTCGGAGGATTCAGCACCTTCTGCCCCTCCATGTGCTTCCCCCAGTGAGCCTGCCCGGGTGAGGTCCTGTGGGAGCCCGTGGATTCTGCACCCCACTCCACAGTCAGACGTGACTCTCAGCCAGCCAGTAAAACAGAGGTTTATTAGATGACCTGTACCTGGTCTAACACAGACCATACGGCGAATGGGACCCCTCTGCTGGATCCATTTTGGGGCCAGAGAACTAGACCAGCTTGCCTGGAGCTCTCTGCCTCTTCTCTGCCTGACCCAGACTAGGACTTCCTCATCCGCCCCTCCCCTGCATTCCTTTCTTTGTCTCCTTTCCGGCAGAAGCTCAGCTGACCTCTTTCCAACAGGTTCAGGGGTAGAGAGGAGGGGGGAAGGGTCAGGACGTTGCCTGCTTGCTTATACTCTCTCTGCTTTGCATCAAGAAATGCATTGGGGAAATTGAGGCACCCACTCACTATTCCTACTCTGTCACACCCCCTGTCACGTTACTGAAATAATTTGGGACCCTATAAATCATTGCTGCAACCAGGGTCCTATAGTGGCACCAAATTTTATGTACAGGGGGTCATAATGGGTGCCTACAACCAGGTTATGAATGGCTGATTATGAATATGCCAGTGATGTGTGTGTATCAGTTTTGTAGTTAGAGCTATAATATTGGCTCTGGACTGTCTGTCTTTCCAAATATTGTGCTCTGCTGGGGAAGAAGATTCCTGAATACTGGGCGTCAGCTTGGCTTGGGCTGCCTGATGGCCCATTAAGATCCTGAAAGGGTATAAAGAAATAAAAGGGTTATGTTGCAACCTTCTGAAAGTGTAGTTTAGGCTTTTATCTAATGTCTCTGTCTGAACATAACATGGATTCCACCCAATAGGGGTCAGGGGTTTTGGGTACGGGTCCGACATCCAGTTCACCAGGAGAGTGGGTTGAGCACTGGGGAAGGTGGGGGTTACATGAAAGGTGATTTATTTATTTATTTGGAATAAACAAAGGGCAGATCCGTACAATGCCAGTCTACTGAGGGTCTGATATTTAGTAAATTGATATCAGGAAATGCACAATGTGTGTTTTTGATAAATACTCATCACATGTGTGACCTCAAAGAGCCTTTTCCCCAGATTCTGGGGATGCTGCTGACATGGAATTCTTGATTCCACCCCAGCCGAGACCCCTTTTCCCTACACCCCTTCCCCATTAGTTACTCTGAAGGATGTTATGCTTGATTTGCACATCCCTTCTCCTCAGCTTCAGGCTTTCAGCTGGTCACTAGCAGAGATTATGGAGGGATATTTTCCCACTAATATATTCAAAAGGGTTTTTTTTAACCTCCTTCCTCTGAAGCATCCGGGTTGCCAAGGTTGGAGCTGGTGTCCTGAGCGGAGGGGGCTGGTGATCTGAGGTGGCACCGAACGTTCCCTCCCACACGCTTCGCTGACTGATTCGTTCTGGCTCACAGGCTCAGAGTACAATTGATCCACACATGCGGGGTTGGGAAGGAATTTTCCACCACGTCCGGTTGGCAGTGACCTCCAGGGCCAGTGACAGGGGGGTACTATGGGTAGAGCTGTACCGGGCCCCACACTTTAGATATAATAAACCTTTAGATTTTAGATTCTAAAGGATTGGCAACAGCGTGATTTGTGGTAAGATCTCATTTGTATATTGACCTGGGTCTGGGGCCTGATTCTTTGAAATTGGGGAGAACCGTTTTCTTTATTTGGGGCATTGGTTTTCATAACCATTGATCCCCAGGACAGGTGGCTGCTGGTGGTGATACTGGGAATCTGGAGTGTCTTAAGGGGATTGCTTGTGTGACTTGTGATTAGCCAGTGGAGCAAAACCAAAGTCTTTTCTGTTTGGCTGGTTTGGTTTGCCTTAGTGTGGAAAAACCCCAGCTTTGGGCTGTAGTTGCCCCTTTGGAAGCAATCTGTCCTGATCTGACACTCACAGTTGGATCCCACCAGGAACAGCACCGTCACAGGAGGCGACTGTGTTTGTGAGAACCCCAGAGACTCAGCATCCCAGGAGCTCACAGGGGATGCTGGGACAAAGGGACGGTGAGTCAAAATGGATCCCACTGAGTTGGTGCAGTCAAAATGGCCTCTGCCTCGAGCTGGGATTCTCAGATGCTGGATTCCAGCTAAGTCATTGCAGATCCTGATTGCATTGCTCCCTGACAGTAATGAACCAGGACAGCCACATCCCAGAGGACTTCCATCCTGTTGTAGGTGAGACCTTCTCAGCCTGGACCCAAAGACCCCTCCCCAGTGTTGATAGGCACCCACGTGAAATCCCAGCCTTTGCACGGACAAAACAAGCACCGAGTGTAGGGCACACACACCATGGAAGACAGGGCTGGGAGAGACACAGGCCAGAGGGAAGGATACAGTCAATGAGAGGGGCTCAAACTGGAGACTCCCATCCAAGCACAACCCCCTATCAAAGAGACAGAAACAGAGTTAGCAGAGCTCCTATGCAGGAGCCCAGGGCTGGGACTGCAGGGGCTGTGGGTCTGGATTGAGGAGCACCCGCAGAGTTGGTTTGCCCAGGCCCCACTCCTGGCTGTGCTCATGTTTCCCCAGTATTCCACTCCGCTGACCCCAGGAAATTGGTTCACCCCTCGCTGCCCATGGAAGGAACTGGATGGTGCCTTGCGACTGCAGGGAGGTGCCTCTGGCTCAGGACCAGGTACAGACTCTGTTAATGGTTCATTCACTCAGAGTTAAGAGACTGGAGCAGCCCGGAGAGCGAGCGAGATCCAGCGGAGACGTGGCCAGGTGCTGTGAGGCAGGGACCGCACTGCCTTCTCCGGGACGGCTGCTTAGCCTGGCACAGAGACTGCCCAGGTGAGTGGAAGCTAGTTGAGCAACCCTAGACCTTCACAGACCAGCCTGGCATAGCTGGGGCCACAGATTATTATTGTAGGGTCTCTGGTGAGCATGGAGGCTGCACCCAGACTGGAGTATTATTGTAGGTTTGTTATGGTAGGGACAGGAGGTTGAAGATACTCTGCTTCCTTCTGGGGTCACTTGGGGGGTGGGTATTAACCCACATAACTGACGGGTTTCTCTCCTCCCCTCCTCCCAGGTGTCCCGTACACCACGTTCCCAGGAACCTGCCAAGGGCCCATCCTGACAGAGATGCTGATCCTGAGCTGCTCCTCCAAGCTGAGGCTGCTGGAGGCGACACTTCGGGGTCTCTTGCCTGAGACGCTGCCGGTGACGTTGTTGTGCCCAGGCCCACTGCCCACAGCCCAGGAACGGGACTCAACCCTCCCCACCTCCATAGGGCAGAGAGCAGGGAAAGGTCCCTCTGACTCTCCTGGGAGATGGGTTAGAGATCAGGCCTGAAGGGCAGGCAGGGCCGGCGACAGAAATTTTGGGGCCCCCTACTCTGATCGTTGGGGGGCCCCCCACTCTGATCGTTGGGGGGCCCCCCACTCTGATCGTTGGGGGGCCCCCCACTCTGATCGTTGGGGGGCCCCCCACTCTGATCGTTGGGGGGCCCCCCAGCCTATTCTCCTTCCCCCCCCTGCCTGACCCGGCCCATCCAACCTAATCTCCTCCCCCAGCCTAACCTCCTCCCCTCCCCACCCCCATTGGTTCCCCGCTGGCAGCTCAGCCGGCGCCAGCCAACCTGTGCGCACCCAGGTCACCCCAGCCCCACTCGCTGGCTCCTGCCCCCACAGAGCGGCTCGCCTGGCCAGTCCTCTTCAGCCGCTGGGGCGGGGGAGGCAATGGAGTCGGCATCCTGTGGTGCTGGGGGCTCCCCACCCCTGCCAAGGGCTGGCCCAGCTCTTGCTGCAGGTGGGCGGGGGAAGCGCTGCAGACATGGGTGCCTCGGGGTGGCTCCTGGGGTGCGGGATGAGCCGCCGGCTGAAGGGCTCGGGAGGCTGCCGGCCACTGACAGCCCGGGAAAGAGCGTCCAGGGAGATGCGATGCCCAGGTGAGACGACTACGGGTACAGCTGTGTACCGGGCCCCGGACTTAAGGGGGATCCCCAGAAGTGGGGCTCGGTATAGCTCTACCCGTAGTACCTCCCTGTCACCGGCCCTGAGAGCAGGCCCCTCCTCACCCACGTGCTGGCTGCTCTCCCAGTCACCTGCTGCTCCCTCATGTCCAGTGCCTTTCAGAGGATTCACGGGGCTTGGGGCAAAGCAATTTGGGGGGGGACTCCATAAAAAAAGATGCAATACTATAGTAACATGTATTCCTGTGGGGGCCCCTGTGGAGACTGGGGACTGGAGCAAACTGACCCACTTGCCCCCCCTTGGGTGCTTCTGCTCCTGTCTCCCAAAGTCCAAACCTGCTGCTCACCCAGCGTAGCCGACGGGACCTTCCCAGCCAGTCAGAGTGGACGATGGCTCTGGATCAGTCAAGCACATGACGGGCGGGCACCGTTATAGCCAATCACTGCATGGGAGAGCTGCGGGCAGATAACTGTAGAGCTGGGGCAAGTCTGTGGCGGAATCACCAGCCTCCTTGTCCTGCTCCGCTCCCCACACTCAGGTGTCTCCTGCCCAGGAGCCTGAAATCAGGGATCAAACCCCAAAATCAAGACAGTAAACCCAGTGTGTGTGTGAACAGACAGGACCCCCACAGCTTTCCCACTCAAACGCCCTGCCCCATATCTCCCCACAACACTCACCCCTTCACCTACCTACCCACTCCCTGCTCCTCAAACCAACCACTAGTATCACCCCACATCCCCCACTCACCCCTCAATCCCCTCCACTTGCTGCTCCCCACATTCTCCTGAAACCCTCCAGTCTCTCCTCTCCAGAGCCTGTAGAAGCCATTTTCCTTGGCTGAAGTGGCAGCCATCTTGACTAATGGCAGCCTGTGGTGTCAGCCCCATTGCAAAGGGAGCCATTTTTGAAAAGGGCAAAATACTTCCCAAAGTCACTGTGACGGGGCTGTTCCTGGTGGGATCCAACTGTGAGTGTCAGATTAGGACAGATTGCTTCCAAAGGGGCAACTACAGCCCAAAGCTGGGGTTTTTCCACACTAAGGCAAACCAAACCAGCTAAACAGAAAAGACTTTGGTCTCACCCCACTGGCTAACCACAAGTCACACAAGCAATCCCCTTAAGACACTCCAGATTCCCAGTATCACCACCAGCAGCCACCTGTCCTGGGGATCAATGGTTATGAAAACCAATCCCCCAAATAAAGAAAACAGTTCTCCCCAATTCCAAAGAATCAGGCCCCAGACCCAGGTCAATCTACAAATGAGATCTTACCACAAATCACGCTGTTGCCAATCCTTTAGAATCTAAAATCTAAAGGTTTATTATACAAGGAAAAAGGTCTAGGTGAGGGTTAAGAATGGTTAAAAGAAATCAATTACATGCAGTAATGGCACATCTCTTAGCTTAGGCTTGCAGCAAAGGTAGAATAACTGCAGGTTCAAATCAAAGTCTTTGGATGCACCCCATTTAGGGGTGGGTCAGCACCTTAGTCCAGAGTTCCCAGAGTAGCAAAGTTCCATCCAAAGCTGGAAACAAGGCAGGCTGAAGTCTGGAGGTAAAGACAAAAATGGAGGGGCTGTAGCAGCTTCATTTATAGTTTTTTTTTTCCAGTTGCAAACACCTCTTTGTTCCTGCTGTGAAAGTCCAGCCCCATGGAGTCCTGGAGTCACATGGGCAGATCACATGACCATGCATGACTCATCATTTGCAGGCAGAAGCCATTATGCACAGGCTGCCTTGCCGGTTCTCTGTAGCCTTCTTGTCTGGATTGGGGCCTTCCAAGCTCCCAGAGTCCATTGTGTCGCTGATTGCTCTTAATGGCCCATCAAGCCCCAAGCAGAGCTGACGCCCAGTATTCTGGAATGTCCCCCTGGCAGCCCAACATTTGGGAAGACAGACAGTTCAGAGCCAATATTCATAACTTCAACTGCCAAATTGATACACACATATGGAATAGATACACACATAAGACACCTGTTATGACTCCCTTCACATAATATTTCGTGCACCCATTGATCTACATGGTACCAAACTATTTCAGTACCGTGACAGTCACAGAAGATCATGAGACACTGAAACCCCCAATAAACAATGGGAGGCTCCTGACCCAGTCATGAGAGTGGGAATTTCTGCCCCTCCTCCAGCTCTGACCCCCGCCCCATGTCTCCGGCAGGTCCTCGGTGCTGTGATGATCATAAACCGTGGGAACCCGGGTCTGTACGAGGTGCTGGTGGATTCATGGCCCAAGTTCAAAGCCGTTCTCATCCGGCGATGCAGAGAGGTGCTGCCCCTCAGCCACCGCGCTTCTCCTGGGGGTGGAAAGGGATTGGGGGTGGGGAGTAGGACTTGGAGCCTTTCTCCTCTAGGGGACTGAGGCAGGAGCCAGCCTGGCTCAGAGTGGGGGACTGGGATTTGAGGCCTTTCCTCTTCGGGGGGGGGGGAGCTAAGACAGTGCCAAGCTGGTTCATGGGGGCAGATCAGTCATTCCGAAGGGAGTTCCCCACTCTTTTCCACGTCTCCCCTGGCAGATGGTAACAGACGACTCTGATTTCTACACCAACACGTACGCGGTGTACTACCGGGACCTGGGCGCCTACCAGGACCTGCTGGGCAGCGCCATCAACTGGAGCCAGGCCTTCTGGATCCACGGTAACATGGGCCCCACAGCACTGGGGAGAGCATCACGGCCACTGAACATACATGTTCTGTCTGGGCCAAACCCCAGGATCCCACCCTACAGAGCCAGCCCCAAAACCCTCAAGTCCCCCCAGGCTGTCAGCTCTATGGGGGGCAGGAATATATGGGGTTGCTCCTTGCCAGGGCTGGGCTGGAGTTGGCTCAGCAGAGCACATCCTCTTCCCTGAGGGCTGGGGCCGGTAGGTTTGGAAGCTCAGACTCCTGCCCTGCCTGCCTCCTTGCCAGGTTGGGCTCCCCACACATATGGGGGCTTTGCTCACCACCCTTCAGTCCCCATCCCCACCGCTCACAGCTCGTCGCTTCTCCTGCAGGGCTCCAGGATGGGGTCTACAAAACCTCCAGGGACATCTCCGAGGCTAAAGGGATCCAGCTGGAAGTGATACACTGCTTCACTTACCTCCACCCGGATCCCAGCTCCATGCCTGAAATCCGGTCAGTGTCTGCCCACACAACAGGGCCCCTGGCCAGCGTGGCACTGAGATGCCCAAGGTCTGGCTGGCTATTCCCCATGCAGGGCCTGGGGCACTGGGGTCTTGTGGTCTCCAGCAGAATCCTAGTGGGATTGGTACTGAACTCAACCTCACTCAGGGAAGCTGCAGGGCCTGGGGAGCGTAGCCATGGGGTGGGTTCAGCCATGGGGAGCGAGATCCCTCTTCAGATCCTGCACAGGACCCCAGCCTCTGCAAGGAAACCCCGATGCAAAGGGCTCCTGTGAGACCAGTTGGGTCCCACCCTCAGGACCGGGCACTCCTGCAATCAGACATCAGCCCTGGCAGGGCTTGGGCACCGAGCAGCCGTGCTCCCCCGTCCCTGCCCCACATTTCTCCTGGCCCAGGCTAGAGAGGAACTTCCCTGCCCACAGTCTGTTCAGACCTCAGCTCCTCACTAGGACCCAGGGTGGGAAAGGTACCCCAGGGGCATTTTGGGGATGTGGGAGTCTCTGTCAGCAAGTGGAATGAGACACTGTTCTAATGAGAGGGGACAATAGGTAGAGCTGCCCACTCTGTAGGCTACCTGCCCACCACCACCTGAACCAGCCAGCTGTCCACTCCACTTGGCTCTGGCCTCCCCTTTTCTTGAATCCCAGGAGTTTGGCTGAGTCTCACAATGAGTTTCATGGGAATCCTGCTCTGGCTTGGGCGGGGGAGGGGGTTATTCTGATTGGCTGCCCCTCAGAGCTGCTGCAGTAAGAGTTCCCCGGCTCTGCCCCTCCCCACAGTAATGTGACCCCCCCCTTTTTATGGGTGGGGAGAGAAGGGGGAAAGAGGCAGCAGGAATTGCTCAGCATCTCAGGTGACATCGCTTCCCTTCCCCCTCCTTTCCTGGGAGCAATGGGACAGGATGGTTCTTGGGCTCCCCCACCCCAGGGACAACCAGCCTGGGAAGGGCAGAGGGGAGCCTGCTGCAGCCCCCACAGGGCTGGGAGGGGTGGAGGAACATCAGGAGGTACAGTGGGGAGGTTACAGGGCCTGTGAAGAGAGTTGATGGTTCCCTGTACTGGGGCAGAACTGCTGGGGCAGAATGAATTGCTGTGAGGGGGATGGAGAGATGCTGGAGTAGGAGCTTCTCCAGGGAGGCCCATCTCACCATAATGAATCTGGGACTGCTGGCAGCAGTAATTGTAACCTGGAGGGGTCGGGGCTGGGGGAATTCAGCTGTCGATGGAGGCCAGTAATCACAGCGTGATCTTTTGTAAAAGCTGCATGATTTTAGGGTTGGGTGATGAGACAGTGAATGTGAAAAATCAGGACAGAGGGTGGGGGAGCGTATGTAAGAAAAAGACCCAAAAATCAGGACTGTCCCTATAAAATCAGGAATCTGGTCACCCTATTTTAGGGCCAATCTCATGATTCTGAGGTGTCACTCCTCATCGCTGACATTTGGGGGTTGATCCTGCTGCTCTCTCTCCTCCCACCCCCCAGGCTGGACCCGGCTATAAGGCTCTCGTCCCTGGACGTCTCCCACACCGACCTCCTGAATGGGACGTGGCCCTATGGGGGCAATGAGAGGAGCAGGAGGTACCTGAACAGCCTGATCCGCTACTTCCCCAGCGTCTGCCTCCTGGATGCCACCAACCGCCCTGTCAGCTGGAGCCTTTCAGACCATTTTAGTGCGATGAGACATGGCTACACCCTGCCCCAGCACCGGGGGCGCGGCTACGCGCAGGTGATGATGAATGTCATGGCCAAGCGGATGCACGCACTAGGCTATCCCAGCTATGGTCATGTGGCCTCGGACATCTACCCTATGCAGAGAATGATGGAGAGGTTCGGCTTCCAGCGCCAGTCCTGTCCGTGGCACTACATCCTCCACAACGCAACAGTGCATAGAACCCTGACCTTAACCCCCAGCCCAGCACCGGGCACAGACCCCACTGGAGTCCCCAGCACAGCCACCCAGGACCCCTGCCAGACTGGGGCTAAGGGAAGCCAAGGGAGGGGGCTGGGGGAGTCTGGGGATCAGTGTTAGACCCAGTGGAACCAGTATCATCTCCCAGCTCCAGCCTCACCTGGGATCTTCTACCCACAGCCTCACAGCACCATTCACAGCTTTCCAGGTTCTGTCCTAGTCTCCCAGGCCCCATTACCTGCCCTCCTGGGTGGACCCCACTCCCCCAACCCCATACACGTATCACCCCCATCCCAGTTCCACTTTCAGACACCCCAGCAGCAGCTCAACGAGCTTCCATCCAATCACATCACATGCTCACCTGTCTCCTGCTTCTGCTCTGATACCCTCCCCACTTTCCCTGGGACAGCCGGCTCAGCTTATCCCATCTCTAACTCCCCCACAGTCAGTGTGTCACCCTCCTCCACCCCACCAGAGACTCCTCCCCTGGATCTCTCTCTCCAACGCTTCCCTGGGGCTGGTCACATCTCTCCCCACTGCTGACTGCTCTCATCAGCTCTTCCCCCCGCCCTCCCACTGGACAATACAAGCCAAAACAACTTTACCGGTAATTGGAACAGAGGGGTTGGGGCTTATTCATGGTTTGGACCCATTGGGAGTTGAACATCGGAGTGCTAGAGGCAGGAACACTTCTTAAACTATTTCCAGGCAAGCCTACAGCTGATGGGGATGTGTCAGATTTGGGTTTCTGATTTTGGAGTAGGCTAGTGCGTCTCGCTCAAACCAGGCAGGGTACTGAAGTCCTAAGCAATTTGGGCAGGAAAGAAGGGGCAGAAGTAGTCTTGGCACATCAGTTGGCAGCTCCCAAGGGGGTTTCCTCTGATCCCAACCTGTCACTGTTAGAATTTAGACTGCAAATTTATTTTGTTTCTTCATTTTCTTTCAGTTGTGATCACTATGCCTGCTACTTCCAATCACTTACAATCTACCTTTCTCTAGTTAATAAATCTCTTTTTTATTTCCCCTAAAGCAGTATGGTTTTGGTTGAAGTGCTGGGGGATTCTCAGCTCAGATTACAAGGGCTGGTGCATGTCCACTTTCCTATGAAGAGTGTCCAACGTAATGAACTTGCACTGCCCCCAGGGAGCCCTGAGCTGTGTAATACAGGGCGGTTCTGGGGTGCAAGGCTGGGGAGCTGGGGGGAAATGGCTGGAGCCATTGATGGTTCATGAGTGGCTGGGAGATCATTCATGTCACTCGGCTAGTTGTGTCCCTCATTGTGGATGGCTATGTGACTGCAGTATGTGTCAGAGGTTTGTAGCTTAACATGAACGTCACAGAGTGAGGGACAGCCCACACTGGTGGGTTGGGAGGACTCAGCAGTCCCATAGTCCAGGTTGCACACTGGGGACTCCCTGTTTCCTCCCCCACATAGGGACCCCAACACCAGAGTTGTTATTTCAGAAAAACTCAGGGAGTGGGGGCGTTGAACATTACAAGTGATAATCTCCTGCATTGCAAGGAGAGGTAAAAAGTGGAGCGGATGGACCTATGGAAAGTTAGGGAGGTACCAAGCGCCAGGGAGAAAAATGCCCCCTTACTCCATAGCAAATGAGGCCCGACTCGCACCTCTGAAGATCTGCAGCCTGGCAAGCAGCCCACACAAAGCACAACAGCCACTGACCTCGCTTCCTCCACTACCCACCTGCTCTATGCCACGGCTCTGCCAGCCACCAGGGTCCCCTGGGGCAGGGGTTTCCTCCCTCCTCAAAGCCCGTTCAGTCATTCGTTGCTCCCTCAGACCCCCAGGAAAGGGTCTGGCTCCCACAGAGCACTCTGGGAATGGGGAGAAGCAAGGGAGGGACTGTGTTTATGAGAACCCCAGAGACAGCATCCCACGGAAACGCAGGTACAAAAGGAGGGAGAGCCCAGAGGGACCCCTGAGAGCTGGGGAAATTGAGGCACTTGTTGCTGCCAACACAACTTTTGCCTTCAGCTCGGCTTTGCCAAGCCAACCTGGGGATTCTCTGATACTAGATTCCAGCTGAGTAATAAATGTGACACCGAGTCACTGCAGATACGGATTTCATTGAGCCCGGCAGGTAACGAATCGTGACAGCCCCTTGCCAAGGTCATTTCATCTGGTCCTAGGTAGAAATCTGCCCATCCTGGACCTCTTGGCTGCTCCCCAATTCTGATATGGACCTAGGCAAGATTAGCTGCCATCCTGTGTGGACCCCAGTTTCCCAACCCCATTCACCTAGCATCCCATCACACAGTTAGTGTGTCACCCTCCCCCCACCCTGCCAGAGACATCTCCCCCAGATCTCTCTCTCCAGCGCTTCCCTGGGGCTCATCACATCTCTTCCCACTGCTGCCTGCTCTCATCTGCTCTTCCCCCCACTGGACAATACAAGCCCCAGGAGCTTTAAATGGGGCAGGGAAGGGGCTGGGTGATCAGTCTCCATTAGGCAACATCCCCTTGAGCTCAGGGTGCTGTAACCCATGATGCATCTGGCTGTTCCACATTGATATTAACCAGCCCAGGAGTGTCCCTTGCCAAGGACTCCCTCCAGGGCCAGTCTGTCTCAGTAACTCAAGACTGGGCTTCTCTCATAATGTCTTGCTAGTGACCAGCAGCAAACCTCTCCCAGTGGGGTCCCTTTTCCAATTCGGGGACTGCCTGGGCTCCTCTGCTGGTGGGCTCTGCATGGTGAGCTGTGCAGGAGATCTCGCCACGCTGGCCAAAGAGGAAGTGAGATTGAAAAGTTCCCGAGGCTCTTCCTGTCTAACTGCCCAGCGCATCCGCGTTCAGAGCGCTGTCCGGAGCGGTCAAACTGGAAAGATCAATTTAACATGGATAAATTTGACTTTAACACGTAGTGTAGACCAGGACTTAGATACAGTCTGTGGTCCTAAGGTGTTTGCAGAAACAAATTAAAAAAACCCGATCTAGTCTAATTGCTTATATAACAGGACATTATCTTTTTCCAATATTTTTCATTGTAAACTAGAGCATATCTTTGAAAAAAATCAGCCAATCTTGAATGAAAAATTGTTCATGAACTTAGTATCCACCATGACCCTTGGTTAATCATTTCAAGGGTTAATTACCCTCATTGTTAATAGCAGCTTTTTATGTAGACCTGGGCAAAATTTACAACTACCTCCTTGGAAATTTTTGAGCTTTCAGAAACAAAACCTCAAATCCAAAATATTTTGGCGCTGGTATATTTTGGCTGAAATCTGAAGTATTTTGGTTTTGAAATGGAGCAACTGGGAGATGTAGTTGAACAGCAAGACTGGCCTATAGAGGAGAACGGGAGCATGAGGAACTGAAGCTGGACAGTTCAACATGTGGAGTCCCCAGTGTTGGAGATGTTTCAAAACAGGTCGGACTAGCACCCATCGGGATATTTTCTTGCTGTTACTTGGCCTTGCTCCAGCACAGGAAGCCTGACTTGACTACATGAGGTCCCTTCCACCTCACATTGCTAAGATTCCCATATAAAAATATTTGTATTTATTATTATTTTTATTTTATTTTGTTTGCAAAAATGCTGACAGTTCCCTGGAACAGTTCAATGAAATAGAGATGGGGCTGTTTTTGCAGGAGGAGGGCAGTTTTCATCGATTTCCTAGGAATGTAGTGATCCCACTCACTGTAGGAGGCTCTGATCCAAAACAGCTTGATGCCAAGGGAAGTTTTTCCATTTATTTCAGTTCACTTTGGGTCAGGCTGTTTGGGAAGATGATGAAATCTGATATTAACAGGTAACAGAGTGAGAAGTAAGGAACCGTAACGTGCCATGTGTTCAAACCTCTACACGCCCTAAAAGAGGACACCTTCAAGGCAAATGGATGAGTGAAGTTCACAAAGAATTATAAATGTGTATGAACACAAATGGGACAAACCACTACTACCTCTTTTATTGAAGTCTTAAATATAAGATTTTGAATGCACCAAAGTCAGGAAATTGAAAGCAGAGTCCAATATCCCAAGAGGTGTCTGACAGCTTTACCTGCCTTTAACTGATGAGTAGAAACAACATCCGTCACTAAATGACACGACCAGGGCACTGGAAACTCAGCCCAAGCAAAATACAGCCAGACCCACCCAAACATCTCTCTACTCCGGCTCCTGCCTGAAATCTCTTTAACGGTAAAGTTACGGAGCCAGATCCTGAATGGGTATAAAGAAATAAAAGGGTTATGTTGCAACCTTCTGAAAGTGTAGTTTAGGCTTTTATCTAACGTCTGTACATAACACAGATTCCACCCAATAGGGGTCAGGAGTATTGGGTACGGGTCTGCCATCCAGTTCACCATGAGGGGGCTGAGCACTGGGGTAGGTGGGGGTTACATTAAATATTATTTATTTATTTACAATAAAAGTAGGGCAGATCCATACAATGCCAGTCTACAGAGGATCTGATATTTAGTGAATTGATATCAGGCAATGCATAATGTGTGTTTTTGATAAACACCCATCACATCTGTGACCTGGAAGAGCCTTTACCCTGTTTTTGGGGATGCTGCTGGCATCGAATACTTGATTCCACCCCAGCCGAGACCCCTTTTCCCTACACCCCTTCCCCGTTAGTTACTCTGAAGGATGTTATGCTTGATTTTCACATCCCTTCTCCTCAGGTTCAGGCTTTCAGCTGGTCACTAGCAGAGATTACGGAGGGATATTTTCCCACCAATATATTTGAGGGATAATTTTTTAACCTCCTTTCTCTGAAGCATCTGGGTTGCCAAGGTTGGAGCTGGTGTCCTGAGCGGAGGGGGCTGGTGATCTGAGGTGGCACCGAACGTTCCCTCTCACATGCTCGGCTGACTGATTCGTTCTGGTTCACAAGCTCAGGGTACAATTGAGCGCCACATGCGGGGTTGGGAAGGAATTTTCCACCAGATTCGGTTGGCAGTGACCTCAGGGGCGGGGTTCAGGTTCCTCCTCAGAGTCCTAGTGTGAGTCACTCACCAGAATTAGCTGGGTGTATCTCACTCACCCATTCCCCTGCCATTCCTACTCAGCCACTGGGATGCAGCTCAGTCCTGGCTGTTCTCTGCCTCTGGGTATGGCTAGACTGAAGATTGTAGCGTGTTTATTTGTAGCGCTTCCCAATGTAGCGCAATTGGTATCCCGCTAGAGACTGTACAAATTAAAACTTTGTAGCGCAAAATAATGGCTACATTTGTGGTGCTTCTGCCGGCAGTAGCAGTTGCGGGATAGGGCAGGTATCCCAGCATTCAGCTGGGTGCAACGTGTTTTGCAAAGGAGGGGGGCAAGGGGGAACTGGGAAGTTGTTCACAGGGAGATGAGATCTGGCTGTCAGTTACTTTTCCTTAGCGAAAACTGACAGGCTGTCTATTTCAGACACACAGCTCCCTCTGCAAGCATTTTCACTGGTTATTTGCTGTGTTAGTTGTTAGAGAAACTGCAAAGCTACTTCCGCCTTTATAAAAACAAAACCTCACGTCATTTGCCTTACATGGCAAGTTCATTGTCTTTAATGGCTTGCTGATGGCCCTCAATGGGTTGCTGATAGCTTTCCATGGCTTGAAGGCATGCAAGAGATCCGATGGGTGTCCACATTCCCATCCTTGCGCTACAACGTTAGCGCAAAAAGGCTTATCCCTCTCGAAAAGGAGGTTTAACACTTGCGCTGTAAAAGGGGAGTCATTGCGCTAAATCTCCCTTTGAAGTGTGTTCGGTAGGAAAATTATAGCGCTAAAGGAGGGTTTTGGCGGTGCAAAGTGCCAGTCTAACCATGGCCTCTGACACATCACAGTCTAGTTGTCATGTTACTGAAATAATTTGGGACCCTATAAATCATTGCTGCAATCAGGGTCCTAGTGGCACCAAATCTTATGTACAGGGGGTCATAATGGGTGCCTACAACCAGGTTATAAATGGCTGATTATGAATATGCCAGTGATATGTGTGTATCAATTTTGTAGTTAGAGCTATAATATTGGCTCTGGACTGTCTGTCTTTCCAAATATTGTGTTCTGCTGGGGAAGAAGATTCCTGGATACTGGGCGTCAGCTTGGCTTGGGCTGCCTAATGGCCCATTAAGGGACTATCAGCAACACAATGGACTCTGGGAGCTTGAAATGCTCCAATCCAGACACAAAGTCTACCAGAGAAAGCCTGGGCATAATGGCTGCTGCCTGCAAATATGAGTCATGCGTGGTCATGTGATCTGCCCATGTGGTTCCAGGACTCCATGGGGCTGAACTTTTCACAGAGGGAGAGAAAAAACTATAAAGGAAGCTGCTACAGCCCCCCATCTTTTGTCTTTACCTTCAGCATGCAGCCTGTCTTGCTTCCAGCTCTGAATGGACTTTGCTACACAGGTGAACTCTGAACTAAGGTGCTGACCCACCCCTAAATGGGATGCATTCTAAGACTTTGATTTGAACCTGCAGTTTATTCTACCTTTGCTGCAAGCCTGAACCAAGAGATGTGCCATTACTGCATGTAATTGATTTCTTTTAACCTTTTCTAATCCTCACCTATACCTTTTTCCTTGTACAATAAACCTTTAGATTTTAGGTTCTAAAGGATTGGCAACAACGTGATTTGTGGTAAGATCTGATTTGTATATTGACCTGGGTCTGGGGCCTGATTCTTTGGAATTGGGGAGAACCGTTTTCTTTATTTGGGGTATTGGTTTTCATAACCATTGATCCCCAGGACAGGTGGCTGCTGGTGGTGATACTGGGAAGCTGGAGTGTCTAAGGGAATTGCTTGTGTAACTTGTGGTTAGCCAGTGGGGTGAAAACAAAGTCTTTTCTGTTTGGCTGGTTTGGTTTACCTTAGTGTGGAAAACCCCAGCTTTGGGCTGTAGTTGCCCCTCTGGAAGCAATCTGTCCTGATCTGACACTCACAGTTGGATCCCACCAGGAACAGCACCGTCACACTAGTGTCCTCCGGGTCTTGATGACTTTTGTGTCATTTCGGCTGTTGGGTTGAGTGAGCAACTGCTGGGTGCTGTTGGTGGCCTGTGATATACAGGTCAGGCTGGAGGATTTAGTTGCCTTCAACTGTAGAGATGGGGGAGGGGCAATATTTGTCAGAAGCAATTTTTGAGGAGAGAGACTCTGCTCTGAAAGCCCAGTGGGCGAGAGAGAATTCAGAACATTCTGGAAGGTGCCAGTCTCTTCCCGTGGGTCAGCTTGATGGTTCAACCATCGGGGACCAATTTCAGCCTAGGCTGAACTCCACATGGCCTTCAGTGATTTCTACTAGACCTGAATTTGGCTCCAAGGTTGGAGTGCTAAATGTTTCCTCCCACTGGAGCTGGAGGATCAAAACCAAGTGGAAATAAGGTGGTGGGAGGGAGGCTGAGCGGGTGTCAGTTACCCCCATATTCTTCCCTCCCAGATCTGGGGGAGATTTGCTGGCTCGACACTGTGGTGCCTCTGGGCAACATTAATTCCATGGTTTGCCAGTGACTTCACAATGACCACCTGGCACACAAGGGAGCAGGAGATGTGGACACAGCTCTGCTGCAGCTTGGAACAAGTCACAGAGGGAGGCCACTGTGTCTGTGAGAATCCCAGAGACTCAGCATCCCAGGAACTCACACGGGGATGCAGAGACAAAAGGAGGGTGAGTGAAGATGGATTCCACTGAGTTGGTGCAGCCAACATGGCCTCTGCCTTCAGCTGGGATTCTCAGATGCTGGATTCCAGCTAAGAAATAGATATGACACTAAGTCATTGCAGATCCTGATTGCATTGCTCCCGGGGGCGAGGGGGTAAGGAACCAGTACAGCCACGTTTCAGAGGGCTTCCATCTTATTGTAGGTTAAACCTGCTCAGCCTGGACCCCAAGACTCCTCCCCAGTGCTGATAGGGACCCATGTGAATTACCAGCCTTTGCACGGACAAAAGAAGTGCCGAGTGTAGGGCACACATGGCTTGGGAAACAGGGCTCAGAGAGACACAGGCCAGCAGCCAACAAGAGGGGCCCAGACTGGAGACTCCCATCCCAGCAGAACCCCCTATCAAAGCCAGAGACAGAGTTAGCAGAGCTGCTATGCAGGAGCCAAGGGTTGGGACAGCAGGAGCTCGGGGTCAGGATTGAGGGGCACCAGCAGAGTTGGTTTGCCCAGGTCCCACTCCTGGCTGTTCTCGTGTTTCCTCACAATTCCACTCCGCTAACCCCGGGAAATTGGTTCACCCCTCGCTGCCCATGGAAGGAACCAGATGGTGCCTTGTGACTGCAGGGAGGTGCCCCCGGCTCAGGACCACGTACAGACTCTGTTAATGGTTCATTCGTTAAGGGTTAAAAGCCTGGAGCAGCCCCAAGGGCGAGCGAGATCCAGTGGAGACGGGACCAGGTGCTGCGAGGCAGGGACAGCACTGCCTTCCCCGGGACAGCTCCTTACCCTGGCACAGAGACTGCTCAGGTGAGTGTATCACGGAGCGCCCGGGCGATGGACTGGAACGCTCCCTAGGAAGCCAGACCGGACTCCGGGTGGAGGGCCCCTTCTCCGTACACAGCCTGTTTCCCAGGCCAGGAGCTTCAGGGGTCCCCACTTCCACCTTCCTGGGTCTGACCTCGGAGCATTCAGCACCTTCTGCCCCTCCATGTGCTTCCCCCAGCAAGCCCACCTGGGCGGGGTCCTGGGGGAGCCCATGGGTTCTGCACCCCAAATCCACAGTCAAACGTGACTCTCAGCCAGCCAGCAGAATAGACGGTTTATTTAAGATGTTAGGAACCATCCAACTCACAGCTTCTCAGTCCAAACAGGGTCCCTCAGTCAGGCCTTTCTGGGGGATGCCAGGAGGTGAGACCCAGATTCTGGGCTCCTGCTTCTTCCCCAGATTTATTCAATAACTTCCATCTGGTCCAACACAGACCATGCAGCGAGTGAGCGTGAGCCCTCAGCTGGATCCATCTTGGGCCAGAGAGCCAGATCGCTTCTCTCCCCCTTTCCAGCTAGACCCAGACTGACCACTCCTCCCCCCTCCTGCCTGGCTCCTTTGTCCCTTTCCCGGGCTTCAGGTATCACCTGACCTCCCTCCAACAGGTTCAGCTGACCTCCCTCCCCCACTTGGGGTCAGGTTACAGCTTCACCTTTGAATACCTGCAGTGGCTTTGCTTTGCATCACCTTCACATTCCTTTCCCTTCACATAGACGCTCAAGAAATGCATAGGGGAAACTGAGGAACGCACACACACAGTACTCCCACTTCGTCACAGAGTGGAAGCTAGTTGAGCAACCCTAGACCTGCACAGACCAGCCTGGCATGGCTGGGGCCACAGATTATTACTGTAGGGTCTCTGGTGAGCACGGGGGCTGCACCCAGACTGGGGTATTATTGTAGGTTTGTTATGGTAGGGATGGGAGGTTGAGGATACTCTGCTTCCTTCTGGGGTCACTTGCAGGGCTGGGGATAGACCCATATAACTGACGGGTTTCTCTCCTCTCCTCCTCCCAGGTGTCCCATACACCACATTCCCAGGAACCTGCCAAGGGCCCATCCTGACAGAGATGCTGATCCTGAGTTGCTCCTCCAAGCTGCGGGTGCTGGAGGCGACACTTCGGGGGCTCTTGCCTGAGACGCTGCCGGTGACGTTGTTGTGCCCAGCCCCACTGCCCCTGCCCAGGAACGGGACTCAACCCTCCCCACCTCCATAGGGCAGAGAGCAGGGAAAGGTCCCTCTGAATCCCCTGGGAGATGGGTTAGAGATCAGGCCTGAGGGGAAGGCCCCTCCTCACCCAGGTGCTGGCTGCTCTCCCAGCCACCCACTGCTCCCTCGTGTCCAGTGTTTCAGAGGATTAGGGGGCCTGAGGCAAAGCAATTTCGGGGGGCCCTTCCATAAAAAATAGTTGCAATACTATAGTAACATGTCTTCCCATGGGGGCCCCTGTGGAGCCCGGGGCCTTGGGTAAACTGACCCACTTGCCCCCCCTTGGGTTGCTCTGCTCCTGTCTCCCGATGTCCAAACCTCCTGCTCACCCAACATAGCCGACAGGACCTTCCGAGGCAATCAGAGTGGAAAATGGCTCTGGATCAACCAAGCACATGACAGGCGAGCACCATGACAGACAATCACTGCATGGGCGGGCTCCGGACACCTAACCAGATAGCTGGGTAGCTCTGGATCCCTCCATGGCTCCATGCCCATCACATGGCTCAAGTCTGTGGTGGAGTCACCAGCCTCCTTGTCCCCGCACCCTCCGCACTCAGGTTCTCCTGCGACACCAGCCCAGGGGCCACAAATCAGGGATCAAACCCCACAATCAAGACAGTAAACCCATGGTGTGTGTGAAGAGAGAGGCCCCCACAGCTTTCCCACTCAAACACCCTGCCGCCAAAACTCACCACCCTCCACATGCCTGCCCCCTCTCTGCCCCTCAAACCAGCCACTAGTGTCACCCCACATCCCCCCACAATCCCCTCTACTTGCTGCTCCCCACATTCTCCTGAACACCCCCAATCTCTGCTCCCCGGAGCATGTGGAAGCCATTTTCCCTGACCTCAGCCCCCTGGGTAGCAGCCATCTTGACTAAGGGAAACCTGTGGTGTCAGCCCGATTGGCAAGGGCAGCCATTTCTGAGAAGGGCAAAATACTCCCCAAGGCACAGATGCTCATGAGACACTGAAACCCCCAATAAACAATGGGAAGCTCCTGACCCAGTCATGAGGGTGGGAATTTCTGCCCCTCCTCCAGCTCTGACCCCCGCCCCATGTCTCTGGCAGGTCCTCGGTGCCGTGATGATCATAAACCGCGGGAACCCGGCTGTGTACGAGGTGCTGGTGGATTCGTGGCCCAAGTTCAAAGCCGTTCTCATCCGGCGATGCAGAGAGGTCCTGCCCCTCAGCCTCCGTGCTTCTCCTGGGGGTGGAAGGGGATTGGGGGTGGGGAGTAGGACATGGAGACTGTCTCCTCTAGGGGACCGAGGCAGGAGCCAGTCTGGCTCAGAGCGGGGGACTGGGATTTGAGGTCTTTCCCTTCTGGGGCCCCCAAATAGGGTCCAGGCTGGTTTGGGGTGGGGCGTTGGCAGATCAGTCATTCCACTAGGAGTTCCCCACTCTGCTCCATGTCTCCCCCGGCAGGTGGTATCAGACAACTCTGATTTCTTCACCAACACGTACGCGGCGTACTACCGGGACCTGGGCACCTACCGGGCCCTGCTGGACAGCGCCATCAACTGGAGCCAGGCCGTCTGTGTCCATGGTAACATGGGCCCCACAGCACTGGGGACAGCCCCACAGTGACTGAACATACATGTTCTGCGGGCCTAAACTCCAGGATCCCACCCTACAGTACCAGCTACAATGCCTTCAGGTCTCCCCAGGCTGTCAGCTCTATGGGGGACAGAAATACATGGGGTTGCTCCTTGCCAGGGCTGGGCTGGAGTCGGCTCAGCTGAGCCCATCCTCTTCCCTGAGGGCTGGGGCCGGTAGGTTTGGAAGCTCAGACTCCTGCCCCGCCTGCCCGCTGTGCCAGGTTGGGCTCCCCACTGTGATGAAGTGGGAGTACTGTGTGTGTGTGCCTCAGTTTCCCCTATGCATTTCTTGAGCGTCTATGTGGAGGGAAAGGAATGTGTAGCTGATGCAAAGCAAAGCCACTGCAGGTGTTAATGGGTGAAGCTGTAATCTGACCCCAGGTGGGGGAGAGAGGTCAGGTGATACCTGAAGCCCGGGAAACCAGACAAGGGACAAAGGAGAGCAGGGAGTAGCTAGAGGGGGTTGAGTCAGTCTGGGTTTAGCTGGGCAGGGGAGAGAAGCCATCTCGCTCTCTGGCCCCAAGATGGATCCAGCTGAGGGTTCACGCTCGCTCGCTGCATGGTCTGTGTTAGACCAGATGGAAGTCATCGAATAAACCTGGGGAAGAAGCAGGAGCCCAGAATCTGGGTCTCATTCTCCTAGCACCCCAGAAGGACCTGACTGACTGGATGGGCCCTGTTGAGACTGAGAAGCTGTGAGTTGGATGGTGTTCCTGACATCTCAAATAAACCGTCTATTCTGCTGGCTGGCTGAGAGTCACATTTGACTGTGGATTTGGGGTGCAGAACCCATGGGCTCCCCCAGGACCCTGCCCAGGCGGGCTTGCTGGGGGAAGCACACGGAGGGGCAGAAGGCACTGAATGCACCGAGGTCAGACCCAGGAAGGTGGAAGTGGGGACCCCTGAAGCTCCTGGCCTGAGAAACAGGCTGTGTACGGAGAAGGGGCCCTTCACCCAGAGTCCGGTCTGGCTTCCTAGGGAGCGGATCCAGACCATCGCCCGGGCGCTCCGTGACAACTGGTGGCAGAGCGGTGGGATGTACAGCACCCCGTGGACCCCGTGGACGGCGCACCCTGCAGTAAGTGACTGTTGGATCGCTGGGGAGCAGGCATGTTGAAGGCCCAGAGAATGCCAGTTACAGGGGGTGGAAAAGCTGCAGCTTAACCCCTGAGAGTGTGTGACCAGAGAGAAGGACTGTTGCTGATCCAGGGTCCCCCTGAAAACTGCAAGGATCAGTCAGGGGCGGAGAAGCATGTGGCTTGGCCCTAGGAGGGAGAAGGATTTTTGCAGTATCAGGGTACCCCTGGGGTTTGTAGTGACCGGTCCCAGGGGCACAGGAGCAGACGCTCAACCCTGGCAAAGAGGCGGTGACCTGGGAAAGGTCTGGCACACAAGGGGGCTCCCCCTGGACACTGTGGGGCAAAGAGCACACAGGCCTGTGAGTCCAGAGCGAAGTGATGAGACTTCGTGACACTGTGATTTGCGAAGCACAGGTTAATCGTGCAGCTAGGAGAAGCTGGAGGATTTGGCCCCTCGGAGACAGTTGCAAGATTCCTGATCCAGGATGGGGTTGCAGGAGAATCTGGGAGCATCTGGAGTGGTCATGGCTCATCCCCAAGACTCCTGTCCCTGACCAGACAGGGGTCTTCACGATTGGGTTCCCCATCCGGGGACCGGAGATGGAG
The DNA here is from genome assembly GCA_032164245.1 of Sternotherus odoratus. Taxonomy (NCBI): domain Eukaryota; kingdom Metazoa; phylum Chordata; order Testudines; family Kinosternidae; genus Sternotherus; species Sternotherus odoratus. The sequence goes on along the minus strand of JAVMKO010000006.1, from coordinate 103,598,494 downwards.
GAGAGTGGAGCAGAGTCCAAGAGAGAAATTGGACTGTGAGAGAGGCAGCCAGAGCCTGGAAGTGCTGCAGCAGAAGAAGCAGTGTGAACTGGGAATGGTGATGCCAAGGGACCCAAGGGACTTCCGAAGGGTGAGTGGGGATAGACCCCTGGATGCCAGTTCTGCAGGGAGCCTCATTACTAAATTGGGGTCCCTGGGTAAGGGATGGGGGGAAGGGAACGTCCATCTCACTGCTGTTGAGCAGGCTGGCAATTCGAACCAGGGGAACCCTGCGGACAAGCCCTGGTGTCCAGCTCCCCGCTGGGTCCCAAGGCTAAGGACGCCATTCACCAGATGGGTGGGGTGGTGGACAGACTCCCACCCCTGTCCCCGACCTGTATGTCTGTGTGGAGTCCCCTGGGTTCAAGTCATGTGGACACCCAGAGGGAGCGGAGGGAAGTGGTAAAGGGGGAGACAGTCCTGGGGTGGCAAGACCCTGGGATGGGGAGAAGTGTTGTTGGGCCCCGATGGTGCAGTGTCACTGGATGCTGGGGGGCGGTGTGACCTGGGTGAGGGTCACAGGGAGGAAAATATTTGCCCTGCCTAGAGCTCAGACCCCTGTGCAAACACAGGAGGGGTCAGGCTGGCAGGTGCTGGGGGTCTTCCTGGGGGCAGGATGCAAACCCTGCTCCTGTAACAGCCGAGGGTTTGAATTTGAATCCGGGGAGCCAATCGGCGGAGAGGAAGATGGTCATTGTAATCACAACTCAAGGAAGGAGAAGGCGGGGGCTTAAAATGTTAGCAAAGCCCAGGGGTGGGGTGGGACAGAGTGATGGTCCCCTCCCCCCTACACACCGGAGAAAAGTCTGTTTCTGTCTCAGACGCTGTGATCAGAGCAGAGAGCTCACAGCCTGATGACTTCCATCTGGTCTAACACAGACCATGCAGCGAGCGAGCGTGAGCCCTCAGCTGGGTCCATCTTGGGCCAGAGAGCGAGATGGCTTCTCTCCCCTGCCCAGCTAGACCCAGACTGACTCAACCCCATCTAGCCACTCCCTGCTCTCCTTTGTCCCTTGTCTGGTTTCCCGGGCTTCAGGTATCACCTGACCTCTCTCCCCCACCTGGGGTCAGATTACAGCTTCACCCATTAACACCTGCAGTGGCTTTGCTTTGCATCAGCTACACATTCCTTTCCCTCCACATAGACGCTCAAGAAATGCATAGGGGAAACTGAGGCACACACACACAGTCCTCCCACTTCATCACACCCACACATATCAGTGCTTTTCTCACCACCCTTCAGTCCCCATCCCCACTGTTCACAGCTCGTCGCTACCCCTGCAGGGCTCCAGGATGGGGTCTACGAAACCTCCAGAGACATCTCTGAGGCTGAAGGGATCCAGATGGAAGTGTTACCCTTCTTCATTTACCTTCACCCGGATCCCAGCTCCATGCCTGAAATCCGGTCAGTGTCTGCTCACACCACAGGGCCCTCAGCCAGCGTGGCACTGAGATGCCCAAGGTCTGGCTGGCTATTCCCCATGCAGCACATGGGGCGATGGGGTCTTGTGGTCACCAGCAGAATCCTAGTGGGATTGGTACTGAACTCAGCCTCACTCAGGGAACCTGCAGGGACTGGGGAGCGTAGCCATGGAGTGGATTCAGCCATGGGGAGGGAAATCCCTCTTCAGCTCCTGCACAGGACCCCAGCTTCTGCCAGGAAACCCTGATCCAAAGGGCTCCTGTGCCACCAATTTGGCCTCACCCAAAGCCCCTCAGGACCGGGCACTCCTGCAATCAGCCATCAGCCCTGGCAGGGCTTGGACACAGAGCTGCCGTGCTCCCCCGTCCCTGCCCCACATCTCTCCTGGCCCAGACTGGAGAGGAGCCTTCCCTGCCCACAGTCCATTCAGACCTCAGCTCCTCACCCAGGACCCAGGGAGGGAAAGCTACTCCACAGCGGTGCTACCAACTCTGTAGGTTATTTGGAGAGGGCCCGTGTCCCATATCTACCCCACACCGAAACCAGCCATCTGGGCACTTCACTTGGCTCCAGCTGCCCCCTTTCCTTAATCCAATGACTTTGGCTGAGTCTCACAATGACCTTCATGGGAATCCCACCAATCCTGTGGTGGAAAGTCCCTTCTGATAGGCTGCCTCTCAGAGTTGCTGCAGTAAGAGCTCCCTGGCTCTCCTCGTCCCCGCAGTAAAGTGACACCCTTGTCATGGGGATGGGAGAGAAGGTCGGGGGAAGAGGCAGCAGGAATTGCTCAGCATCTCAGGGGGACGTTGCTTCTACTCCCCGTCACTCTGTGAGCAAAGGGACAGGAAGGTGCTTCGGCTCCCCCCTATCCATGGGACATAACTACTGGGAAGGGCAGAGGGGAGCCTGCAGCAGAACCCACAGGGCTGGAGAGGTGTAAGAACATCAGGCGGTTCAGCAAGGAGGCTGTGGGAGTTGGGAAGAGAGTTGATGGTTCCCTGTACTGGGGCAGAACTGCTGGGGCAGAATGAATTGCTGTGAAGGAGATGGAGAGATGTTCAAGTAGGAGCTTCTACAGGGAGGCCCATCTCACCATCATAAATCTGGGACTGTTGTCAGCAGTGATTGTAACACGGAGGGGTCGGGGCTGGGGGAATTCAGCTGTCAAGGGAGGCCAGTAATCACAGCGTGATCTTTTGTAAAAGCCGCGTGATTTTAGGGCCAATCTCATGATTCTGAGGTGTCACTCCTCAGCGCTGACATTTGGGGGTTGATCCTGCTGCTCTCTCTCCTCCCGCCCCCCAGGCTGGACCCGGCCATGAGGCTCTCGTCCCTGGACATCTCCCACACCGACCTCCTGAATGAGACGTGGCCCTATGGGGACAATGAGAGGAGCAGGAGATACCTGAACAGCCTGATCCGCTACTTCCCCAGCGTCTGCCTCCTGGATGCCGCCAGCCGCCCTGTCAGCTGGAGCCTTTCAGACCCATTTGGTGCGATGAGACATGGCTACACCCTGCCCCAGCACCGGGGGCGCGGCTACATGCAGGTGCTGATGAATGTCATGGCCAAGCGGATGCACGCACTAGGCTATCCCAGCTACTGCCACGTGGCCCCGGACAACCACCCCATGCAGAGGGTGCTGGAGAGTTTGGGCTTCCAGCGCCAGCGCTGCCTGTGCCACTACATCCTCCACAACGCAACACTGCATAGAACCCCGACCTTAACCCCCAGCCCAGCACCGGGCACAGCCCCCGCCGGAGTCCCCAGCCCAGCCACCCAGGACCCCTGTCAGACTGGGGCTAAGGGAAGCCAAGGGAGGGGGCTGGGGGAGTCTGGGGATCAGTGTTACACCCAGTGGAACCAGTAACATCTCCCAGCACCAGCCTCACCTGGGATCTGCTACCCACAGCCTCACAGCACCATCCCCAGCTTTCCAGAGTGTGTCCTAGTCTCCCAGGCCCCATTACCTGCCCTCCTGGGTGGACCCCACTCCCCCAACCCCATACACGTAGCACCCCCATCCCAGTTCCGCTTTCAGACACCCCAGGACAGCTCAATGAGCTTCCAGCCAATCACGTCAGATTCTCACGCTCCTTCTTCTGCTCTGCTCCCCTCCCCCGCTTTCGCTGGGTCAGCCGGCTCAGCTTATCCCATCTCTAACTCCCCACAGTCAGTTAGGGTGACCAGACAGCGACTGTGAAAAGTTGTGACTGGGTTTGGGAGGTAATAGGGGCCTATATAAGTAAAAGACTCCAAAGTTGGGACTGTCCCTATGAAATCAGGACATCTGGTCACCCCACAGTCAGTGTGTCACCCTCTCCCACCCTGCCAGAGACCCCTCCCCTGATCTCTCTCCCCCATGCTTCCCTGGGGCTTGTCACATCTCTCCCCACTGCTGCCTGCTCTCATCAGCTCTCCCCCTCCCCCCCACTGGACAATACAAGCCCCACCACCTTTAAATGGGGCGGGGAAGGGGCTGGGTGATCAGTCTCCATTAGGCAACATCCCCTTGAGCTCAGGATGCTGGGCATGATGCTTCTAACCCATGATGCATCTGGCTGTTCCACACTGATACTAAGCAGCCCGAGAGTGTCCCTTGCCAAGGACTCCCTCCAGGAGTCTCAGTAACTCAAGACTGGGCTTCTCTCATAATGTCTTGCTAGGGACCAGCAGCAAACCTCTCCCGGTGAGGCCCCTTTTTCGATTCGGGGACTGCCTGGGCTCCTCTGCTGGTGGGCTCTGCATGGTGAGCGTGCAGGAGATCTCGCCACGCTGGCCAAAGAGGAAGTGAGATTCAAAAATTTCCGGGTCTCTTCCTGTCTAACTGCCCAGTGCATCCGCGTTCAGAGCGCTGTCCGGAGCGGTCACACTGGAGCACTCGGGGATAAATCCCGAAGGCTGGTAACATTGAATGGTGTCTTCACTAAAGTTAGTTCGACCCGGAAACATTTATTTAAGCGCTACTCCCCTTGTCGGGCAGGAGTTTGGAAATCGATTAAAGACCTTTTTAGGTCGACCTAAATGGCATCGTAGTGAGGACAGCAAAGTGGAAGGATCGATTTAATTCGGATAAATTCAACTTTACCGCATAGTGTAGACCAGGCCTTACATATAGTCCATGGACCCCAAGGTGTTTGCAGATGGCAAATTCAAAACCCCTGATCTAGTCTAATTGCTTGTATACTGGTCATCATTTATTTCGAGTATTTTTCATTGTAAACTAGAGCATATCTTTGAAAAAATCAGCCAATCTTTAATGAAAAATTGTCCATGAACTCAGTATCCACCACGACCTCTGGTAAATCATTCCAAGGGTTAATGACCCTTATTGTTAATAGCGGCTTTTTATGTAGAGCTGGGCAAAATTTCCACCTACCCCCTTGGAAATTTTTAAGCTTTCAGAAACAAAACCTCAAATTCAAAGTATTTTGGCGCTGGTATATTTTGGCTGAAATCTGAAGTATTTTGGTTTTGAAATGGAGCAACTGGGAGATGTAGTTGAACAGCAAGACTGGCCTATAGAGGAGAATGGGAACATGAGGAACTGAAGCTGGACAGTTCAACATGTGGAATTCCCAGCATTGGAGATGTTTCAAAACAGGTCGGAGAAACACCCATCGGGATATTTTCTTGGTGTTACTTGACCTTGCTCTAGCACTGGAGCCTGACTTAACTACATGAGGCCCCTTCCACCCTACATTGCTAAGATTTCCAAATAAAAATATTTGTATTTATTATTACAGTAGACTCTTGATTATCCAGGATGATAGTGAAAAAAATAATTCTGGTTAATAAAATCCTGGATAAAAACCATCCATAGGAAATATAGGATGTGGGAGTTGATTCACCAGCTATCCTGCGCAGAGGGGGAGGAGGTGTTGGTTCACTGGCTGCCCTGAACCCTGGTAGAGGTTTTTTGTGTGTGTGCTTGGGGCGGCAGCAAAGCCAGAGCCGGCCATGTGAGATGCGTGTATTTTTTTTCACATCCTGGTTAATCCACATCCTGGTTAATCCAATACTGGATAATAGAGAGTCTACTGTATTTTTATTTTATTTGCAAAAACGCTGACAGTTCCCTGGAACAGTTCAATGAAATAGAGATGGGTTTGTTTTTGTGGGAGGAGGACAGTTTTCATCAATTTCCTAGGAATGTAGTGATCCCACTCACTGTAGGAGGGTCTGATCCGAAACAGCTTGATCCAAGGGAAGTTTTTCCATTTATTTCAGTTCACTTTGGGTCAGGCCATTGGGAAGATGATGAAATCTGATATTAACAGGTAACAGAGTGAGAAGCAAGGAACTGTAACGTGCCATGTGTTCAAACCTCTACACGCCCTAAAACAGGACACCTTCAAGGCGAATGGATGAGTGAAATTCACAAACAATTATAAATGTATATGAACACAAATGGGACAAACCACTACCTCTTTTATTGAACTATTAAATATGAGATTTTGAATGCACCGAAGACAGGAAATTGAAAGCAGAGTCCAATATCACAAGAGGTTTGTGACAGCTTTACCTGCCTTTAACTGATTAGTAGAAACAACATCTGTCACAAAATGACACGACCAGGGCACTGGAAACTCAGCCCAAGCAAAATACAGCCAGACCCACCCAAACATCTCTCTACTCCGACTCCTGCCTGAAATCTCTTTAAAGGTAAAGTTATGGAGCCAGATCCGGAACGGGTATAAAGAAATAAAAGGGTTATGTTGCAACCTTCTGAAAGTGTAGTTTAGGCTTTTATCTAACGTCTCTGTCTGTATACTGTGAACATAACACGGATTCCTCCCAATAGGGGTCAGTAGTATTGGGTACAGGTCCGCCATCCAGTTCACCACGAGGGAGCTGAGCACGGGGGAAGGTGGGGGTTACATGAAAGGTGATTTATTTATTTATTTAGAATAAACATAGCGCAGATCCATACAATGCCAGTCTACTGGGGATCTGATATTTAGTAAATTGATATCACACAATGCACAATGTGTGTTTTTGATAAACACCCATCACATCTGTGACCTGGAAGAGCCTTTACCCTGTTTCCGGGGATGCTGGTGGCATTGAATACTTGATTCCACCCCTGCCAAGACCCCTTTTCCCTACACCCCTTCCCCGTTAGTTACTCTGAAGGATGTTATGTTTGATTTTCACATCCCTTCTCCTCAGCTTCAGGCTTTCAGCTGGTCACTAGCAGAGATTTGGGGGAGATATTTTTCCGCCAATATATTCGAGGGAGGATTTTTTAACCTTCTTCCTCTGAAGCACCTGGGTTGCCAAGGTTGGAGCTGGTGTCCTGAGAGGAGGGGGCTGGTGATCTGAGGTGGCACCGAACGTTCCCTCTCACACGCTCGACTGACTGATTCGTTCTGGCTCACAGGCTCATGGTCCAATTGAGCAACACATGCGGGGTTGGGAAGGAATTTTCCACCAGATTCGGTTGGCAGTGACCTCAGGGGCGGGGTTCAGCTTCCTCCTCAGAGTCCTAGTGTGAGTCACTCACCAGAATTAACTGGGTGTATCTCACTCACCCATTCCCCTGCCATTCCTACTCAGCCACTGGGATGCAGCTCGGTCCCGGCTGTTCTCTGCCTCTGGCACATCACAGTCTAGTCTCCTCTGGGTCTCATTCACTTTGGTCCCGTTTCGGCTGTTGGGTTGAGTGAGCAGCTGCTGGGTGGTGGTGGTGGCCTGTGATATACAGGTCAGGCTGGAGGATTTAGTTGCCTTCAACTGTAGAGATGGGGGAGGGGCAATATTTGTCAGAAGCAATTTTTGAGGAGAGAGACTCTGCTCTGAAAGCCCAGTGGGCGAGAGAGAATTCAGAACATTCTGGAAGGTGCCAGTCTCTTCCTGTGGGTGAGCTTGATGGTTCAACCATCGGGGACCAATTTCAGCCTAGGCTGAACTCCACATGGACTTCAGTGGTTTCTACTAGACCTGAATTTGGCTCCAAGGTTGGAGGACTAAATGTTTCCTCCCCCTGGAGCTGGAGAATCAAAACCAAGTCGAAATAATTTGTTGGATGGGAGGTTGAGCGGGTGTCAGTTACGCCCATATTCTTCCCTCCCAGATATGGGGGAGTTTTGCTTGGCTCGATACTGTGGCACCTCTGGGCAACATTAACTCCGTGGTTTGCCAGTGACTTCGCGATGACCACCTGGCACACAAGGGCACAGGATATGTGGACACAGCTCTGCTGCAGCTTGGAACAAAGTCACACACGGAGGCAACTGTATTTGTGAGAACTCCAGAGACTCAGCATCCCAGGAACTCACACGGGGATGCAGAGACAAAAGGCGGGTGAGTCAAAATGGATCCCACTGAGTTGGTGCAGCCAACATGGCCTCTGCCTTCAGCTGGGATTCTCGGAAGATGGATTCCAGCTAAGTAATAAATATGACACTAGGTCATTGCAGATCCTGATTGCATTGCTCCCGGGGGTGAGGGGGTAAGGAACCAGGACAGCCACGTTTCAGAGGTCTTCCATCTTATTTTAGGTTAAAACTGCTCAGCCTGGACCCCAAGACCCCTCTCCAGTGCTGATAGGGACCCATGTGAAATACCAGCCTTTGGATGGACAAAACAAGCACCGACAATAGAAGTGCCGAGTGTAGGGCACACACGGCTTGGGAAACAGGGCTCAGAGAGACACAGGCCAGCTTCCAACAAGAGGGGCCCAGACTGGAGACTCCCATCCCAGCAGAACCCCCTATCAAAGACAGAGACAGAGTTAGCAGAGCTGCTATGCAGGAGCCAAGGGTTGGGACAGTAGGGGCTGTGGGTCTGAACTGAGGGGCACCAGCAGAGTTGGTTTGCCCAGGCCCCACTCCTGGCTGTGCTCGTGTTTCCTCACAATTCCACTCTGCTGGCCCCAGGAAATCGGTTCACCCCTCACTGCCCATGGAGGGAACTGGATGGTGCCTTGGGACTGCAGGGAGGTGCCTCTGGCTCAGGACCAGGTACAGACTCTGTTAATGGTTCATTCACTCAGGGTTAAGAGACTGGAGCAGCCCTGAGGGCAAGCGAGATTCAGTGGAGACGGGGCCAGGTGCTGCGAGGCTGGGACCGCACTGCCTTCTCCGGGACTGCTCCTTACCCTGGCACAGAGACTGCCCAGGTGAGTGGAAGCTAGTTGAGCAACCCCAGACCAGCCTGGCATGGCTGGGGCCACAGATTATTATTGTAGGGTCTCTGGTGAGCACAGGCGCTGCACCCAGACTGGGGTGTTATTGTAGGTTTGTTATGGTAGGGATGGGAGGTTGAGGACACCCTGCCTACATCTGTGTTTGTTAGGTTAAATTAGCTTGTCCTGCTTACCTATTCCACACCCAGATTGTGCGAAGTCGGTGTATTGCTCAAAACTGTCAGAGACCAAGAAACACACAAACAACTTGTTGATCAAGAAGGGCGCGCACCTTCCTCAGGCCAATCGCTTCGGAAGAGTGCGGCACTTTATTAGCTTGACACAGCAGTTTTTATATCCTTCAAAGACAATAACAAGTTTTGCATTTCAACATAAGGGACCATTCTCTGCATGGCCAGGGGGCCTCTTGCTTGAACGGGTTTTTGTGGTTCCTGAAGCAAGCTTGACTGCCGATAAGACATCTTTGGAAAGATGTCTTGTGTAAGGTCAGGCAGAGTTTACGGTAAGGGGTCTCTTGGCTAACAGTGAGCAGAGGTTACGGGAAGAGGGGTTTTCTTGACCAACAGTTAACCTCTCCCTTAATATCTGATTAGCAGCAAATGCAAGAATCTCTTTTGATAAGGGCACAGGGATACAGAGAGGTTTGTCTTTTATACCTTACAGGGTCACTTGGGGGGTGGGGATAGACCCACATAACTGACAGGTTTCTCTCCTCATCTCCTCCCAGGTGTCACTTGTCACGGGGTATGGGGGAGTCAGGGCCCTGCACCCCCACTTACTGGGATTCACAGTAACTCTCAGCCAGCCAGTAGATTAGAAGGTTTATTAGGGATGTCAGGAACCCTGTCCAATCAGAGCTTGTAGGTACAAACAGGACCCCTTAGTCAGGTCCTGCCGGGGAGCAGGGAGGTTAATCCCCAAGCTTAGGGCTCCTTGCTTTTCCCCAGACAACACCCACTCCAAACCCTTGTAACCATCTCTCCCTTCCTTTCTCCAGCTTCCCCCGCTCAAGGTGTCAACTCTCCCCCTCCCCCTTCTCGGCTCAGGCTACAGCTTCAGGTATTTTCCTTTCAGAGAAGCCTCCCATCTCCAGTGAACCTCCCAGGTCAATTCTGCCCAGCTCCCTGCTGCATCACATCCCTACACCACGTTCCCGGGAAGCTGCCAAGGGCCCATCCTGACAGAGATGCGGATCCTGAGCTGCTCCTCCAAGCTGAGGGTGCTGGAGACGACACTACGGGGGCTCTTGCCTGACACGCTGCCGGTGACGTTGCTCTGCCCAGCCCCACAACCCAGGGATTGGACTCCACCCTCCCCACCTCCAGAGCGCAGAGAGCAGGGGAAGGTCCCTCTGACTCCCCTGCGAAATGGGTTGGAGATCAGGCCAGGGGGCAGGCCCCTCCCCACCCAGTGCTGGCTGCTCTCCCAGTCACCCACTGCTCCCTCGTGTCTCCCAAAGTCCAATCCCAGCACCAACCCCTGCTGCTCACCCAGCATAGCCGGCGGGAACTTCCCAGCCAATCAGAGTGGAAGATGGCTCTGGATCAGTGAATCTAGGGTTACCATATGTCCGTATATTCGCGGACATATCCGGGTTTTTGAGCTCAAAATAGCATCTGGGGGGAATCTGAAGCAATCTGCAAATGTCTGGGATTTCAAGCAGAGCCAAGTCCCCTCTGTTCTGCCTCAGCCCATTGGAGAGGGAGGAAGGAGAGGGCGGGTGGAATTCCTCAGCCCATGCTGGCTGAGCCCCTGGAGAAAGAAGCCAGTAGCCCTGGTAGGAGCAGGAGCTTGCTTTTAAGCTTTGGGGCAGGGGGAGGGCAGCAGCAGGAAGGTGGAGGGACAGCAGAGAAGTCCTGATCCTGCGCTGCCTCCACTAGGGTGGAAGTTAGGGCTGCTGCCTTCCCTCAGCCTGGGTCAATACTTCAGCTGATAACCCACCAACAGCACTTCAGAGGCTGAGGTCTTTACATGTTTAATTCCTTAAATCATGGGACATCCCATTCTCTGAATCCAGCTAGTTTCAAACAGCAAGAGCCTCCTTCGATATTTAGAGCAAAAGGAAGTGTGAACACACAGGTCACTTGCAGGTTCCCTCAGTCCCCAGGTTGCTGTTTCACATCAAGGCTTTACAGGCAAAGAAGGCAGCAATGCTGCACCAGGGGGGATTTTGTCTTTTCCAAAGGCTCAGCGCACCCAAGTGGTGTGATGGCAGCAAGGGAATTCCTTCTGGCCCAAAGCTAGCATCTGGGCTCCATTTGAGGCAGATAATTGCAGCCCTGCACCGGGGGCTGTTCAGAACTGTGCTGTCCCATGGTGCTTCCAGGGGGGATTGGAGAAATCATGGGCATAATGCAGATGAGGGTCAGACCCAACCAGCCGGCAAAAAAAGTCAGATTGCCTGGGTCAGAGATGCAACTAGTAAAACTCCAGTCTCCCATCAGAGTTGGCTTTGATCAAAGAAAGTCTAAGTGACCAGTCAGGGGTCACACAGGGAATCTGTGTCAGAGTAGGGAATTGAATCTCATAGAATCATAAAATATCAGGGTTGGAAGGGACCTCAGGAGGTTCTAGTCCAACACCCTGCTCAAAGCAGGACTAACCCTGTCAAGGGTCTATTTCCCCAATCTGATCTCTAGGGTAAAGATGTGGGGACCCCGCATGAAAGAAAATTAACCCCCCAAGCTTATTTTACCAGCTTAGGTTAAAACTTTTTCCCCAAACCCCAAACTTCTTCAGTTGGGGCTTGGAAAATGCTGCCACCACCAATTTGAGACCCCAAAACCATGGGGTAGGGTAAATTGGAACCCCGATAGTAACACCCCCCAAACCTCCCCCCCTTTTCCTGGCAGAGAGTCGAGAACAAACCACAAACCCTCACTTGCTGCGAGACGTGCCTGATTCAAACTAGGATCAATCCAATGGGAACAAACAGTCAAATTCTTAAAAGAAAGATTTTAATAAAAGAAACAGAAGAAGTACAGATTCCTGGTATAGAAATCAATAGAGAAAAACCCTTAGCATCACTCAACCCTCATTGGCCCCCTCCCTTGGAATTTCTCCACTGCTACAGGGAACAGCAAAGTAACCAGTGGACCAATTAACAAGTGATAGAGACAAGCAACCAAACACTTACAGCTAGGCTTAATGTCCTTAGAAGATTATTGAAATGTAGAATAGAAACATAGATGTGATTCCTCCCATAGCCAGGGGAATGCAGACCCACTCCTAGCAGCCCAGGAGAGAACAAAGAAAGCCCAGAAGCAAAGTGAAAGTAAAACCCTTTTCTTCCCCATTGATTATCTCATCTCCCTCTCTGGGTTGCTTCAGATTAACCCTTCACAGGTAAAATAGTAATTCTAAGCCACTTCAGACATATGACAAACCCCAACTAAAGCATCCCAGCAAGGGCTTTGTCAAGCCTGACCTTAAAAACCTCTAAGGAAGGAGATTCCACCACCTCCCTAGGGAACCCATTCCAGTGCTTCACCACCCTCCTAATCAAAAAGTTTTTCCTAGTTTAAAACCTAAACCATCCCCACTGAAACTTGAGAACATCATTCCTTGTTATGTCATCTGGTACCACTGAGAACAGTCTAGATCAGCGGTCGCCAACCAGTGGTCCGCGGACCACTGGTGGTCCGTCAGAAAATTTGGGTGGTCCGTGGGGAAATTTTGGGGCGGGGGGGGAGGGGAAGGGAGGCAAGCGGCAGGAGCAGTGTGCTGCGGCGCGGCGCCGCGAGAGTGTGCCCCTGTGGGGCGGGGAGGCAAGCGGCTGGAGCTCCCGCCCCCTGCCTGCACGGACCGTGGTGCAGCGGCGCGGCGCCGCGAGAGTGTATGGGGCGGGGGGGTGAGGGAAGCGGCGGGAGCCCCCCCACGCCTGCCCAGAGCAGGGTGCAGCGGCGCGGCAAGACTGTGCCCCTATGGGGCAGGGGGGTGAGGGAAGCGGCGGGAGCCCCCATCCCCCGCCTGCCCAGAGCAGGGTGCAGCGGCGCGGCGCGGCAAGACTGTGCCCCTATGGGGCGGGGGGGTGAGGGGCGCGGCGCCGCGAGACTGTGCCCCTATGGGGCAGGGGGGTGAGGGAAGCGGCGGGAGCCCCCATCCCCCGCCTGCCCAGAGCAGGGTGCAGCGGCGCGGCGCGGCAAGACTGTGCCCCTATGGGGCGGGGGGGTGAGGGAAGCGGCGGGAGCCCCCCCCCCCCCCAGAGAGAGCGAGCCTCCGGCTACCGCGGCCGCTCCTGCGCCCCTCCCCCCTCCCGCTCGAGCAGCACGGCATCGCAGCCCCCCCCCCCGCTGGAGGGGGGGGGCGGGGCTGCGGGGCCGCGCCGCTCGGGGGGGGGGACTTTAGTGGTCCGTGACCTCTAAAAGGTTGGCGACCACTGGTCTAGATCCATCCTTTCTGGAACTCCCTTTCAGGTAGTTGAAAGCAGCTATCAAATCTCTCCTCAGTCTTCTCTTCTGTAGACTAAACAATCCCAGTTCTCTCAGCCTCTCCTCATAAGTCATGTGCTCCAGGCCCCTAATGATTTTTGTTGCCCTTCTCTGGACTCTTTCCAATTTTTCCACATTGTAGTGTGGGCCCCAAAATTGGACACAGTACTCCAGATGAGGCCTCACCAATGTCAAATAGAGGGGAACAATCATGTCCCTCCATCTGCTGGCAATGCCCCCACTTATACAGCCCAAAATCCCATTAGCCTTCTTGGCAACAAGGGAAATTTGTGACTCATATCCAGCTTCTCATCCACTGTAACTTCTAGGTCCTTTTCTGCAGAACTGCTGCCTAGCCATCGGTCCCCAGTCTGTAGCAGTGCATTAGATTCTTCCATCCTAAGTGCAGGACTCTGCACTTCTCCTTGTTGAACCTCATCAAATTTCTTTTGGCCCAGTCCTCAAATTTGTCTAGGTCCCCCTGTATCCTCTCCCTACCCCCCTGCATATCTACCACTCCTCCCAGTTTAGTGTCATCTGCAGACTTGCTGAGAGTGCAGTCCACACCATCCTCCCAATCATTGATGAAGATATTGAATAAAACCGGCCTGAGGTCTGACCCTTGGAGCACTCTGTTTGATACCAGCTGCCACCTAGAGATGGAGCCATTGATCTCTACCCATTGAGCCTGACGATCCAGCCAGCTTTCTATCCACCTTATGGTCCATTCATCCAGCCCATGCTTCTTTAACTTGCTGGCAAGAATACTGTGGGAGACTGTATCAAAAGCTTTGCTAAAGTCAAGGAATAGCACATCCACTGCTTTCCCCTCATGCACAGAGCCAGTTGTCACATCGTAAAAGGCAATTAGATTAGTAAGGCATGACTTGCCCTTGGTGAATCCATGCTGACTGTTCCTGATCACTTTTCTCTCCTCTAAGTGCTTCAGGATTGATTCCTTCAGGACCTGCTCCATGATTTTTCTGGCTGACTGGCCTGTAGTTCCCTGGATCCTCCTTCTTCCCTTTGTCAAAGATGGGCACTACATTAACCTGTCTCCAGTCATCCGGGACCTCCACTGATCACCATGCATTTTCAAAGACAGTGGCCAATGACTCCGCAATTACATCTGCCAACTCCTTTAGCACCCTCGGATGCAGCGCATCCGGCCCCATGGACTTGTGCTCGTCCAGCTTTTCTAAAAAGTCCTGAAACACTTCTTTTTCCACAGAGGGCTGGTCACCTCCTCCACATACTGTGCTTCCTGGTGCAGTATTCTGGGAGCTGACCTTGTTCGTGAAGACAGAGGCAAAAAAAAAGCATTGAATACATTTGCTTTTTCCACATCCTCCATAGATTGCCTTCTTCATTCAGTAAGGGGCCCACACTTTCCTTGACTTTTTTCTTGTTGCTAACATACGTGAAGAAACCCTTCTTGTTACACCCCTTGCTAGCTGCAACTCCAAGTGTGATTTAGCCTTCCTGATTTCACTCCTGCATGCCTGTGCAATATTTTTATATTCCTCCCTGGTCATTTGCCCAATCTTCCACTTCTTGTAGGCTTTTTTGCATTTAAGATCAGCAAGGATTTCAGGGTTCATCCAAGCTGATCGCCTGCCATATTTACTATTCTTTCTACACATCTGGATGGTTTGCTTCTGCAACCTCAATAAGGATTCTTTAAAATCCAGCCAGCTCTCCTGGACTCCTTTCCCCTTCATGTTCATCTCCCAGGGGATCCTGCCCATCAATTCTCTGAGGGAGTCAAAGTCTGCTTTTCTGAAGTCCAGGGACCATATTCTGCTGCTCTCCTTTTTTCCCTGTGTCACGATCCTGAACTCAACCAGCACATAGTCACTGACACCCAGGTTCCCATCCACTTTTGCATCCCCTACTAATTCTTCCCGGTTTGTGAGCAGCAGATCAAGAAAAGCTCTGCCCCTAGTTGGTTTCTCCAGCACTTGCACTAAGAAATTGTCCCCTACACTTTCCAAAGACTTCCTGGATTGTCTGTGCACTGCTGTATTGCTCTCCCAGCAGATATCAGGGTGACTGAAATCTCCCATGAGAACCACGGCTTGTGAAAATGCCGCTGGAGCACCCACTGCGGGAGCCTGGGGAAGGCTGTGGCAGGGCTTTGACGTCAGTTTAAAGGGCCTGGGGTGGTAGTGGAAGCCCAGCTTCAGGCCCTTTAAATAGCGGCCAGAGCCCGCTGCAGCCTCCCCAGGGCTCTGCAGGGATGGGAGCCCTGTTGCCGGAGCCCTAGGGAAGTGGGGCCGTGGCTCCAGCTGCTATTTAAAGAGCCCAGGGCTGGGCCACCACTACCGACCCAGTCCCTTTAAACTGACCTCAGAGCCCTGCTGTAGCCTCCCCAGGGCTCTGGCAGCAATTTAAAGGGGCCCTTTAAATTGTGCCCGGAGAAGCTGATCCACCCCAGAATGGCACATCGGGTCTTTCCAGTATGCCGTACCTGGGCGTACTGGCTTACTTTCACCTCTCTCCATCCATGGCAGTACTCCAGTCATGTGAGTTATCCCACCAAGTCTCTGTTATTCCCAATCACATCATAGTCCCTCGAGTGTGTCAGGACTTTCAATTCTCCCTGCTTGTTCCTCAGGTTTCTTGCATTTGTGTATAGACACTTACATCCCTAAATCCCAGAATAACTCTCTAGCCACTGGATTAGATCATCCTTCCAGATAACTCCCATCCTCCCCTACCCAACCCACTAACACTTGAAACCTCTCCACCTTTACGACCTTTCAGCTGTAAAACTCCATGGAATTTTATTGGAAAACTTCTGAATTTGTGGACCAGTGTTGCCAGGTGCCCAGCTTCTCCTCCAAGGTGGTGAATGAGTGCCATTGAATGTCATCAGACTGAGGGCACTCAGCACCTTCCTGAGGAGAGCCTTGCAGCAGGGTCAAGGCTACAGGATGAGCTGGCTGCCCAAATTAGGAAACATTTTGATTACCAAGCAGCTGTCTCTCTCTCTCTTTGCCCAGTCAGGGTAGGGGCCACCAACCACAGATCACTCCATCTCTGTTGTCGGTGTTTCAGTAGCAATTTGGTTCCCTACGGGGTGGAGTTGCTAGCCTCATGCCCATGTTAAGCCTACAGCACCCGGTATTCCTAGGAGGTCTCCCATCCAAGTACTAGGCAGGCCCAACCCTGCTTAGCTTCTGAAAGCAGATGGGAGCGGGAGTGTTCAGGGTGGTTTAGCCGTACTACCAAGCAGTTATGTGATCAGAATTTCTTGCCCAGGGAGTGGGGTGGGGTGGCAGTTGGATGAGTTGGGAGTTCTGGGGCAGGGGAGTACTAGGGGTTGGGGGTATGGAGGGGGATTGGAGCAATCGGGGGACAGGGAGTGGAGCGGGCTGGATGGGTCGGGGGTTCTGGGGGTGCCCGTCAGAGGGCAGGGAGTTGTTGGAAAGGCATGGGAGTCCCAGGGGTCTGTCTGGTGGCAGGTATGTGGATAAGGGTCGGGACAGTCAGAGAACAGGTAAGGGGTAGGATCCTAGGCAGGAAGTTAGGCTGGGGGGGTCTCAGGAGGGAGCAGTCAGGGGACAAGGAGCAAGGGGGAATGGAGGTTCTGAGAGGGGTAGTCAGCAGGAAGGAAGTGGGAGGGACTGGGTGGGGGTGGGGTGAGGCTAGGGAGGGGCTCCCTGTCCTCTTTTTTGATTGTTGAAATATGGTAACCCATCACAGGTGGGCACCGTGACAGCCAGTCTCTGCATGGTTGCGCTCCATGACAGCTAACCAGAGAGCTGGGTAGCTCTGGTTCTCTCCATGGCTCCATGCCCATCACATGGCTCAAGTGTATGTGGAGGTGACCAGCCTCCTTCTCCAGCTCTGCCCCCTGCCCTAGAGAGTCTCTCGTGTGATACCAGCCTAAGGGCCACAAATCAGCGATCAGACTTCGAAATCAGGAGAGTAAACAAATAGTGTGTGTGAAGAGACAGGCCCCCCACAGCTTTCCCACTCATACGTCCTGCAACATGTCTCCCCCAACACTCACCCCCTCCACATGCCTGCCCCTCAAAACAAACACTAGTGTCACCCCTACATCCCCCACACTGCAATCCCTTCTCTTTGATGCTCCCCACATTCTTCTGAAACTCCCCAATTTCTGCTTCCAAGAGCCTGTGGAAGCCATTTTCCCTTGCGTTGGTCCCCTGAAATCATTGTGAGGTGGTGACCATCTTGACGAAGGGCAGCCTGTGGTGTCAGCCCCATTGAAAAGGGCAGCCATTTTTGAGAAGGGCATAATACTCCCCAAAGGCCCAGAAGATCATGAGACACTGAAACCCACAATTAACAATGGGAGGCTCCTGGCCCAGTCATAAAGGTGGGAATTTCTGCCCCTCCTCCAGCTCTGACCCCCACCACATCTCTCTGGCAGGTCCTCGGTGCCGTGATGACCATAAACCGTGGGAACCCAGCTGTGTACGAGGTGCTGGTGGATTCGTGGCCAGAGTTCAAAACCATCCTCACCCGCCCATGCAGAGAGGTGACACCCCACAGCCACCGCACTAAACCTGGGGGTGGGTGGAGATAGGTGGGGTATGATATGGAGCCTTTCTCCTCTAGGGGACCAAGAGAGGGGCCAGTCTAGCTCAGAGGGGATTTGAGGCCTTTCCCTCTTTGGGGCACCCCAAGGCAGGGGCCAGGATGGTTTGGGGTGGAGGGTGGGCAGATCAGTCATTCCATTGGGAGTTCCCCACTCTGCTCCATGTCTCCCCGGCAGGTGGTAACAGACGACTCTGATTTCTACACCAACACGTACGCGGCGTACTACCGGGACCTGGGCGCCTACCGGGCCCTGCAGGACAGCGCCATCAACTGGAGCCAGGCCGTCTGGATCCACGGTAACATGGGCCCCACAGCACCGGGGAGAGCATCACGGCCACTGAACAAACATGTTCTGTCTGGGCCAAACACCAGGATCCCGCCCTACAGTGCCAGTTCCAAAGCCCTCAGGTTCCCCCCAGGCTGTCAGCTCTATGGGGGAGCAGGAATATATGGGGTTGCTCCTTGCCAGGGCTGGGCTAGAGTCAGCTCAGCAGAGCACATCCTCTTCCCTGAGGGCTGGGGCCTGTAGTTTTGGAAGCTCAGATGCCTGCCCCACCCACCCCCTGTGCCAGGTTGGGCTCCCCACACATATGGGGGCTTTTCTCACCCCCTTCAGTCCCCATCCCCACCGCTCACAGCTTGTCGCTCCCCCTGCAGGGCTCCAGGACGGGGTCTACAAAACCTCCAGGGACATCTCCGAGGCTAAAGGGATCCAGCTGGAAGTGATACACTTCTTCACTTACCTCCACCCGGATCCCAGCTCCATGCCTGAAATCCGGTCAGTGTCTGCTCACACCACAGGGCCCCCGGCCAAATTGGCACTGAGATGCCCAAGGTCTGGCTGGCTATTCCCCATACAGGGGCTGTGGCACTGGGGTCTTGTGGTCACCAGGAGAATCCTAGTGGGATTGGTACTGAACTCAACTGCACTTAGGGAAACTGCAGGGACTGGGGAACGGAGCCATGGGATGGGTTCAGCCATGGGGAGGGAGATCCCTCTTCAGCTCCTGCACAGGGCTCCAGCTTCTGCCAGGAATCCCTGATGCAAAGGGCTCCTGTGAGACCAATGGGGTCCCACCCACATCCCCTCAGGACCGGGCATTCATACAATCAGCCATCATCCCTGGCAGGGCTTGGGCACTGAGCAGCACTGCTCCCCCATCACTGCCCCACATCTCTCCTGGCCCATGCTGGAGGGGAACGTACCCTGCCCACAGTCTGTTCAGACCTCAGCTCCTTACCCAGGATTCAGGGAGGGAATGATACCCCACGGGAGTGCTACGAACTCTGTAAGTTATTTGGAGAGGCCCCGTGTCCCATATCCATCCCACAGCCACACCAGCCAGCTGTCCACTTCACTTGGCTCCAGCTGCCCCCTTTACTTAATCCAATGAGTTTGGCTGGGTCTCAGAATGACCTTCATGGGAATCTCACCCTGCCTGGGGTGGCGGGGGGAGTCCCTTCTGATTGGCTGCCTCTCAAAGTTGCTACAGTAAGAGCTCCCTGGCTCTCCTCATCCCCGCAGTAAAGTGACACCCTTGTCATGGGGATGGGAGAGAAGGTCGGGGGAAGAGGCAGCAGGAATTGCTCAGCATCTCAGGGGGACATTGGTTCTACTCCCCATCTCTCTGTGAGCAACGGGACAGGATGGTGCTTTGACTGCCCCCATCCCTGGGACACACTAACTAGGAAGGGCAGAGGGGAGCCCACTGCTGACCTCACAGGGATGGGAGGGGTAGAAGAATATCAGGAGGTACAGTGAGGAGGCTGTGGGAGCGGGGAAGAGAGTTGATGGTTTCCTGTACTGGGGCAGAATGAATTGCTGTGGGGGAGATGTTGTAGGACCTTCTGCAGGGAGGGTCATCTCACCATCATAGATCTGGGACTGTTGGCAGCAGTGATTGTAACACGGAGGGGTCAGGGCTGAGGGAATTCAGCTGTCAAGGGAGGACAGTAATCACAGCCTAATTGTGAATTGCCACTTACTCGCAAGGGCAAAAAATTGCAGGCCTGTTATTTACCAGGCTGCATATGGCAACAGACTATATGGTAAGGGATGCAAAGAAAGTATGGGTCACGACATGAACAGCAGACACACACACACACACACACACACAACTAAAATCAATCAATTTAAAGTTTTATTGGGGATAATTACACGGGGTAAGGGAGCAGCGTTTGATTAGCTAATAGACTTAATGAGACTTAAAACACACAATGACTAAAATACTTCCTAACAATATTTATAAACAAAGATACAGCCTTTAGTAATAATCGATACTTACAAATACAAACCAGCGCATAACTACCGGCAGACGTAGAAGCTCTGTTTGAAACACGTGAGCAGAGAGGCTTGGAGGTGATCAGGCTCAGTTACGGGGGTACAGGACTGGATACACAGGATTCATTTCTCTTTCTCCTCTCTCTGTCTGCACATGGCAGACAGGTTCATAAGTACCAACTATGACATCATAGAAGTGTCATAGGGGAGGGGGCCCAAAACCTGTTTCTGTTTGTTTCCGATTGGCACGAGCAATGTTTACACCAAGTAAGGGAGCAGGTGCCTAAGAGTCTGGCTTCGCCCCAAAGATGAGGGTATGCACATTGTATTAGAATGCGCGCAAAACTGAATGACAAAAGAAAAGGCCAGGGCAAAACTGGTATGGGCAAGTTTTACAGAATGCAGACAGGAACTGATCTGAACAGTGATCTTTTGTAAAAGCCTCATGATTCTAGGGCCAATCTCATGATTCTGAGGTGTCACTCCTCAGCGCTGACATTGGGGGGTTGATCCTGCTGCTCTCTCTCCTCCCACCTCCCAGGCTGGACCCGGCCATGAGGCTCTCGTCCCTGGACGTCTCCCACACCGACCTCCTGAATGAGACGTGGGCCTATGTGAGGGATCACAGGAGCAGGAGATACCTGACCAGACTGATCCGCTACTTCCCTGGCGTCTGCCTCCTGGACACCACCAACCGCCCTGTCAGCTGGAGCCTTTCAGACCCTTTTGGTGCAAGGAGACATGGCTACACCCTGCCCCAGCACCGGGGGCGCGGCTATGCAAAGGTGCTGATCAATGTCATGGCCAAGCGGATGCACGCACTAGGCTATCCCAGCTACTGCCACGTGGCCCTGGACAACCACCCCATGCAGAGGGTGCTGGAGAGTTTGGGCTTCCAGCGCCAGTCCTGCCTGTGCCACTACATCCTCCACAACGCAACACTGCATAGCACCCCGACCTTAACCCCCAGCCCAGCACCGGGCACAGCCCCCGCCGGAGTCCCCAGCACAGCCACCCAGGACCCCTACCATGCTGGGGCTAAGGGAAGCCAAGGGAGGGGGGTGGGGGAGTCTGGGGATCAGTGTTAGACTCAGTGGAACCAGTAACATCTCCTAGCTCCAGCCTCACCTGGGATCTGCTACCCACAGCCTCACAGCACCATCCCCAGCTTTCCAGGGTCTGTCCTAGTCTCCCAGGCCCCATTACCTGCCCTCCAGGGTGGACCCCACTCCCCCAACCCCCTACACGTAGCACCCCCATCCCAGTTCCACTTTCAGACACCCCAGCAGCAGTCCAATGAGCTTCCATCCAATCACATGCTCACCTGCCTCCTACTTCTGCTCTACACCCCCTCCCCCACTTTCCCTGGGACAGCCTGCTTAGCTTATCCTGTCTCTAACCCCCGCCCCCAGCCAGTGTGTCACCCTCGCCCACCCTGCCAGAGACATCTCCCCTGGATCTCTCTCTCCAACGCTTCCCTGGGGCTCTTCACATCTCTCCCCACTGCTGTCTGCTCTCATCAGCTTTCTCCCTCCTCCCCCCCCCCGGACAATACAAGCCCCAGCAGCTTTAAATGGGACAGGGGAGGGGCTAGGAGATCGGTCCCCATTAGGCAACATCCCCTTGAGCTCAGGGTGCTGGGCATGACGCTTCTAACCCATGATGCATCTGGCTGTTCCACACTGATACTAACCAGCCCAAGAGTGTCCTTTGCCAAGGACTCCCTCCAGGACCAGTCTGTCTCAGTAACTCAAGGATTTGATTATCTTCAAACCAAACTTCATGATCCCCAAGAATTCCCAGCCTGAGGTCACACCCAAAGGCAATCCAAACCTGTTAAATTCAGCACCACACAGCCAAGACACCCACATCCCCTTAACTCCACCCACCAACACTGATCCATAGCAGGAAGCATTTCAGGCTTTGTGATCCCAGCTGCAATTAAACTGATTGTTGAAGAAACCTTTGAGTATTTCCCCTGTGCGGTGGCACACTCCGGCCGGCTGGGACCTCATGGGCAAAGGGGGAGGCAGAACTACAGTGAGGGACACACAACAGGTTCCCATTTTTCAACCCACCTTTCAAATCAAATTTTCCCCAGAAAAGTTCTGCTGGTTTCCAGTGTCTGCTGTGTGTCCAGACACTGGGGGCCTAAAAACCGAAATAACCTGCTCTGCAGGATGGTGTCTGTAATAACTAAAGTCTGGGTGAAATATCTGGGGCTTCCTTTTGAAAACTAGCCAACAGAACCTGTTGGAGCTGCCCAAGCAAATTTCTAGAATCACTAAAAAACTTCCTTGGAGGGACTTTTTTGACATGTCTGTCTGCACCCCTTTGTGGCAGGGGTGGAATGGGGTGTCAGACCCTTAGCACTCTCCAATCCCCACACCCACCTAATGGCCTATCTCCACACACTCACCCCTTGATCAGGGTCATGGGCTCTATCGGGCAAGTCCATGTATCTCATCCAAATGTCTGGGCAGTGTGGCCCAAAACCCAGAGTCCATCTAACTCACCCCTAATATTGGACAGTGCACCCTAGAAGCCAGAGACCTCACCCCCAGTATGGACCAATAGCCAGAATCCATACAACTCATCCCTAGTAGCAGGGCAGTGTGGGGCAGGAGGAGATGGGGCAGCAGGGGGACCCAGGCTCTCCCCTTCCACCCAGTTCCAACCCAGGGATCTATTAGTTGCAGCTCAGAGGAGATCCACCAAGCACCTGTGTGGCTCTAATACTGTCTATCTTTAAAGTTCCCTGGGTCACTTCCTACCACTAAACATCATGTTCTCCACTCCAGGGGGAGTGGGTCCTCCATCTGGACTCTAGGAGCAGCCAGGTTTGGCTGCTCTGGATCCTGCAGTGCCGGCTGTTCTTCATCTGGAGCTGACAGCAGACCTCCTTCCCCTCCAGTGGTCAGCACAGAATCATCCATTCTGCAGGCTTTTATACCTGGTCTCCAGTGGGAGCATGCCCAGTAGAGCTTCCGGGGCACAGTTTCCTCAGCTATGAAGGAAGGGTTAACCCCTGCCGTACCAGTGCGGGGCCATATGGCCCAGTCACAGACTTTAAAAATGAAAGTGGGTGTATATGAAATAAGAGCTTTGTCAGAGGGGATGGGGAAACCAGCAACCAACTGGGGAGAGCACAGCAATGACAACTCATGTACCCGCAGTTATGAATAATAAGTAAACACCCAGTCCTGCTTCCTAGTGTCTCCAGCTGTGTCCTCGGATTTAGTTCCCCGCCCACAACCACTGAACTGATGCCCCTTTAGCAGTGGGTTTTTCTCCGTTACACCTCACTCATGGTTTGGTGTCAGCTCTTGGCCTCGTCCCAGACAGGCTGTGTCCTGTCCTTTGAGAAATGCCAGCTGGGCCAGCCCTCAGGCCCCACCAACCACACCATCCAGTGATTTCAGCCTGGCTTGCACAGGATAAGCGAGTGCTGCCCAGGGCTCCCTCAGCCCTGCTGCCCCCCTCTGCCACTTTGGCGGACGGTAACTTTGGTGCAGCCTCCCCATGAAGAGTTTTCTGACCCTCCGCCCCGCCATGCCTCTGGCAGATCACAGCACCGAGATGAACATAAACCGCAGGAACCTGGCCACACACTAGTATTGGCCCCAGTTTAAAGCCATTCTCACCAGGCCACACAGTGAGGACTTGGACACCTGGACCTCGTCATGCAGAGCTGGGCAGCTGGGACTCGGACCCTGGACCCTGCTGAACGCAGCCGGGACTAGATTTTTTTTAGCCCAGCACTAGGCCACCACTGTGTGCTCATTGGGCCGCATGTGGCCCGCAGGTTGACAACCACTGTGTTAGGGTGAGACACTGCTTGATTCAAATCTTGCTTGGTCCGTTTAAGTTAGAATTTAGAATGTGAATTTATTTTCTTTCTTCATTTTCTTTCAACTGTGATCACTATGCCTGCTACTTCCAATCACTTACAATCTATCTTTCTCTAGTTAATAAATCTCTTTTTTATTTCCCCTAAAGCAGTATGGCTTTGGTTGAAGTGATGGGGGAATCTCAGCTCAGATTACAAGGATTGGTGCACGTCCACTTTCCTATGAAGAGTGTCCAACATAATGAACTTGCACTGCCCCAGGGAGCCTTGAGCTGTGTAATACAGGGCAGTTCTGCAGTGCAAGGCTGGGGAACTATGGGGGGAATGGCTGGAGCCTCTGTATTGATGTTTCATGTGTGGCTGGGAGATTATTCATGTAAGTCGGCTGGTTGTGTCCCTGCCTGTGGATGGCTGTGCTGTACAGTGTCTGTCAGAGGTTTGTACTTTAAAATCAATATCAGTGTGAGGAACAGCCCAAGCTGATGGGTTTGGAGGACTCAGCAGTCCTATACCGCTGGTTGCACACTGGGGACCCCACCAAAGGGGACTCTCTGCTTCAGCCCCCACATAGGGACCCCAACACCAGAGGTGTCATTTCAGAAAAACTCAGGAGGTGGGGGGCTTGAACATTACAGGTGATAATATCCTGCAACGCAAGGTGGGGTAAAAAGTGGTGCAGATAGACCTATGGAGCGGTAGGTGGGACACCAAGGCCCAGGGAGAAAAATGCCCTTGTTACCCAAGGGGAGTAAGGTAACGCTTTAGAGAAAAAATACTCGAGAAATGGGAGGAGGAAAGATAAAAAAGGAAAACCCCTTTTCTCAGAAGAGCAGACTCAGCTCCCTTCCATGATCTGTCACCGGTGGATTTAGCTCACAATAAGGATGTCCCTCCCTCCCTGTCTGATGTAATAAAAATGAAGAAAAAAATAAGGTGCAAAAAAGGTAAATGTATTAAGAGTAAAGGTAGAGAAAACTGGGGGAAATTTGGGGGGTGGGGAAGAAACACAAACTTAACCATACAGTGATTTGTTGACTGGCTTTCGGAGCTTGAGGCTCAGACACACAAAACCTCCCTTGGCACTCAGAAAAACAATAAATGAAATGCCATTACAGGAACCTTTCCTACAGTAGATGTGCAATGGACACAGTGTACAGGTGTGAAGCCCAGGAACTACTACTTTCCAGCTGACTTAGAGCCGTCGAGTAGGACTGTTAGGTAAAATAGCAAGTCCCTACTTACCTCTCCAACACCCGAGATCATGCGGAGTTGGTATAGGGCTCACAAGCTGTCAGAGACCAAGTTATACAGACACCACTTCATTGATCAACGGGCTCACACTATTCTTAGCTCAGAAGCTTCAGAGTAAGTGTGGCAAGTTTATTAGGGGTAAGCATCAATATTTATACACAGAAGTAAACAAAGTGATTAACAGGTCATAATGGTCATGCATAATCAATCAAGATTCTACAGGATAAAACAGGTTTAAATGTAAATTTTAAAAGACAAAGGGGAGATGGCTACTTAAGGGGAGGAGGGGTGTCAAGAGCAGTTTGCAGGTCAGAGCTTTGATTAAAAGTTCAGACAGCGACATCAAGCCAGGGTAAAGTTCAGACTCAACATTCCTCCATTTGTAGCTTTGGTACAACTATTTACCAAAAGCTACATCTTAGTTTAAGGAGCCAAGGGCAGCTTGGAAACTTCAGCCTGTGCCAACTCGAAAAGAGTAGGGCCCTTGGCTGAAGTAGGAAAAGAACAAGCTGATTTACATGAGTCTATGAGGGAGGGAACACAGTGAATACAACAACACAGTATTATAGGGATTACTATGGCCCCAACAATACTTACCAAGAGTTTTACTAAAGGCGGAGTCATTAAAATACATGTTGCATTTAAGATCATACAACACAACATTCATAATACAGTTGCTTTTAAGTTAGAAAAACAACAATCTCTCCTCTTTAAATTCGTATATGAGTGATCTGACCACTGGACAGAGGTACCGCATCAGAAGGAATCCCAAGACGAGCCCCCATATTGTTAGGTAAAATAGCAAGTCCCTACTTACCTCTCCAACACCCGAGATCATGCGGAGTTGGTATAGGGCTCACAAGCTGTCAAAGACCAAGTTACACAGACACCACTTCATTGATCAACGGGCTCACACTATTCTTAGCTCAGAAGCTTCAGAGTAAGTGTGGCAAGTTTATTAGGGGTAAGCATCAATATTTATACACAGAAGTAAACAAAGTGATTAACAGGTCATAATGGTCATGCATAATCAATCAAGATTCTACAGGATAAAACAGGTTTAAATGTAAATTTTAAAAGACAAAGGGGAGATGGCTACTTAAGCGGAGGGGGGGGTGTCAAGAGCAGTTTGCAGGTCAGAGCTTTAATTAAAAGTTCAGACAGAAACATCAAGCCAGGGTAAAGTTCAGACTCAACAGGACCACTGGGGAGTCCAGACGACTGTTGGATTTCATCGCTGATGGGGAGACCATCAGAAATGATGGACACCAGGGAAGCAGGACTCTCCACAGGTAAGATGGTGGCACAGAGAATAATGACTGGCCCCTCCTTTCTCTACCTCGCTGCAGGACACATGGTTCTCTTCTTCCTAGCTTGGAAGCCCTGAGAAGCCCCAACTACATATGGCTGCCGCTGGAATGGACAGCCCAGCGCATGCACTGAACCCGATCTTTTATAGTCTGTGTGGCAGGAAAGTTCTGAGGTGATAGAATGTTGAGGGCTGGTTCTTGCGGGAAAAACCGGTTCTGTCCTGTTTGAGCCAGAGGACTTGTAATCACCCAGTTCATTTCCAAAGATGGAGTCCAAGGGTCAATAGTTCATGTCCTCCATATTACAGACTATTAAAGCCTGCGATTCACTTAACATTACCTAAGAAATACATTACTGAAATAAATAACTGAACATATGAACTGTACTAATGTTTCTTTCTTATTTATACCTAACACACACCTACTCCATAGCAAATTAGGACCGACTTGCACCTCTGAAGATCTGCATCCTGGCAAGCAGCTCAGGCAAAGCACAGACAGCCACTGACCTCGCTTCCCCCACTAGCCTCCTCCCTATACCATGGCTCTCCCAGCCACAAGGGTCCCCTGGGGCAGGGTTGTCCTCCCTCCCCAAAGCCTGTTCAGTTACTCGTGGCTCACTCAAGCCCCCAGCAAAGGGTCTGGCTCCCAGGGGCACTCTGGGAATGGGGAGAAGCAAGGGAGGGACAGTTTGTGAGACCCCCAGAGACTCAGGATCCCAGGAAATCCAACAGAAACGCAGGTACAAATGGAAGGAAACCCAACAGGGATCCCTGAGAGGTGGGGGAATTGAAGCAGTTGTTGCTGCCAACACAACTTCTTCCTTCAGCTCAGCTTTGCCAAGCCAACCTGAGGATTCTCTGATACTGGATTCCAGCTGAGTAATAAATGTGACACCGAGTCACTGCAGATACGGATTTCATTGCACCCAGCAGGTTACGAACCATGACAGCCCCTTGCCAAGGGCATTTCATTTGGTCCTAGGTAGAAATCTGCCCATCCTGGACCCCTTGGCAGCTCCCCAATTCTTATAGGGACCCAGCAAGATCCCAGCCAGAGCTTGAGCAAATCAGGCACAGAGCCTCTGAGGGCACACATGCCTCAGGGGACAGGGCTGGGAGAGACACTGAGCAGAGACAAACACAAAGCCAAGGAGAAGGGCCCAGACTGTGGGCTCCCGGCACAACCCTCAAATCCAGGGGTTCTCAAACTGGGGGTCAGGAATCGTCCTGGAGTCATGAGGTTATTACATGGGGGGATCACAAGCTGTCAACCTCCACCCCAAATCCTGCTTTGCTTCCAGCACTTATAATGGTGTTCAATATATTTAAAAGTGTTTTTAATTTATATGGTGGGGGTCGCACTCAGAGGCTTGCTGTGTGAAAGGGGTCACCAGGACAAAAGTTGGAAAATCACTGCTCAGATCAAAGCAAAAGACAGAAACTGAAAGCTAGGAACATGGGCCCTCAGGTGACTAAGCATGCAAGTTCTGTTTCGGCCAAATCACTCACTGTAGGAGGGTCTGCTCCAAAACAGCTTGACACCAAGGGAAGTTTTTCCATTCATTTCAGTTCACTTTGGGTCAGGCTGTTGGGAAGATGATGAAATCTGATATTAACAGGTAACAGAGTAAGATGCAAGGAACCGTAACGTGCCATGTGTTCGAACCTTCTACACGCCCTAAAAGAGGACACCTTCAAGGCAAATGGATGAGTGAAGTTCACAAACAATTATAAATGTATATGAACACAAATGGGACAAACCACTACCTCTTTTATTGAAATATTAAATATGAGATTTTGAATGCACCGAAGTCAGGAAATTGAAAGCAGAGTCCAATATCCCAAGAGGTGTCTGACAGCTTTACCTGCCTTTAACTGATGAGTAGAAACAACATCCGTCACAAAATGACATGACCAGGGCACTGGAAACTCATCCCAAGCAAAACACAGCCAGAACCACCCAAACATCTCTCTACTCCGGCTCCTGCCTGAAATCTCTTTAACGGTAAAGTTATGGAGCCAGATCCTGAAAGGGTATAAAGAAATAAAAGGGTTATGTTGCAACCTTCTGAAAGTGTAGTTTAGGCATTTATCTAATGTCACTGTTTGTATGCTGTGAACATAACACAGATTCCACCCAATAGGGGTCAGGAGTATTGGGTATGGGTCTGCCATCCAGTTCACCATGAGAGGGGGCTGAGCACTGGGGAAGGTGGGGGTTACATGAAATATTATTTATTTATTCACCATAAAAGTAGGGCAGATCGATACAATGGCAGTCTACTTAGGATCTGATATTTAGTGAATTGATATCACGCAATGCACAATGTATGTTCTTGATAAACACCCATTACTTCTCTGATCTGCAACAGCCTTTACCCTGTTTCCGGGGATGCTGCTGGCATCGAATTCTTGATTCCACCCCAGCCAAGACCCCTTTTCCCTACACCCCTTCCCCGTTAGTTACTCTGAAGGATGTTATGCTTGATTTTCACATCCCTTCTCCTCAGCTTCAGGCTTTCAGCTGGTCACTAGCAGAGATTAGGCAGGGATATTTTCCCGCCAATATATTCAAAGGGGATTTTTTTTAGCCTCCTTCCTCTGAAGCATCCGGGTTGCCAAGGTTGGAGCTGGTGTCCTGAACGGAGGGGGCTGGTGATCTGAGATGGCACCGAAAGTTCCCTCTCACACGCTTGGCTGACTGATTTGTTCTCGCTCACAGGCTCATGGTCCAACTGTTCGCCACATGCGGGGTTGGGAAGGAATTTTCCACCACGACCTCAGGGGCAAGGTTCAGGTTCCTCCGCAGCATCCAAGTGTGAGTCTTTTGCCATGATTATCTGGGTGTATCTCACTCACCCATTTCCCTGCCATTCCTACTCAGCCACTGGGGTGCACCTCGGTCCCGGCTGTTCTCTGCCTCTGGCACATCACAGTCTAGTCTCCTCTGGGTCTCATTCACTTTGGTCTCATTTCGGCTGTTGGGTTGAGTGAGCAGCTGCTGGGTGGTGGTGGTGGCCTGGGATATTCAGGTCAGGCTGGAGGATTTAGTTGCCTTCAACTGTAGAGATGGGGGAGGGGCAATATTTGTCAGAAGCAATTTTTGACGAGCGAGACTCTGCTCTGAAAGCCCAGTGGGCGAGAGAGAATTCAGAACATTCTGGAAGGTGCCAGTCTCTTCCTGTGGGTGAGCTTGATGGTTCAACCATCGGGGACCAATTTCAGCCTAGGCTGAACTCCACATGGACTTCGGTGATTTCTACTAGACCTGAATTTGGCTCCAAGTTTGGAGTGCTAAATGTTTCCTCCCACTGGAGCCAGAGGATCAAAACCCGGCAGAAATAAGGTGGTGGGAGGGAGGCTGGTTGGGTGTCAGCCATGCCCATATTCTTCCCTCCCAGATCTGGGGGGGGGTCTGTCACTCTGGGGGTGTCTGAGCCCATCTCCCTGCCCCTGTGTCTGTCGGGATCAGGAGTCTCTGCCCCTTTATAGGGGTGTCTAACTGCTCCCCTTGCCTCCCCTCAGGTGTGCTGGGATCTAGGGGACCCTTATTCTCTACGGCGTATCTGACCTCCTTTCCTTGCCCCCTATCTGAGCCAGGGAAGCCCTGTCCCTCTGGTGGGGAGCTGAGTGCAGCCACCCCAGGACCATACACCAGAACCACACCACTAGATCAGGGTGAGGAACCAAGAACGAGAAGCTTCAGTGTGTAAAACAGGCTCCCAAGCCCTGAACAGAGGAGAGAGGAGAACACACATTCAAATAAATGGAGTTATTGGCCCAGGCTGTATCTTCTCAATGTACTCAGTACTCAGTACTGATCCGACCAGACCTGAGGGACGACCCCCTTGAAGATCCGTGCGAAGAATTCTTCGTGGATGGCTCAAGCAGCATGATAAAAGGCATCAGACATACTGGCTGTGCTGTAGTGACACTAACTGATGCAGTATGGAAGGAGAAGCTTCCTGCAAGTTGGTCAGCTCAACTAGCAGAGCTGACTGCCCTGACCCGAGCTCTCGAGATGGGAGTGGACAAGAGAGTGAACATCTTTATTGACTCTCGCTATGCTTTTACCACTGTACACGCTCATGGACTGTTGTGGAAGCAGTGTGGATTTATTACAGCTTCAGGGCAGAAGATAGCCAATGGACCGCAAATACTAATGCTTCTGGAAGCCCTCAAGCTACCCAAAGAAGTTGCAGTGGTCCGTGTCAGAGCACACGACAGAGCAGCCGATGAACACCAAAGAAGAGGAAACGCAAGAGCAGATGCAGCGGCGAAGAAAGCAGCGCTCATGGAAGGCGACGTGGGATTCCAGGGTGCTGTACAAGAGATCCCATCCTACCTTGAAGATTGTGTGGTGCGCTACACCCCAGAAGATGATGCAGCAGCAGCAGAAAACCATGCAAAGAATGAAAATGGTTGGTGGATAGCACCAGGAGGAAACGTGATGGTGCCTCGACCTTTACAGCTGGAAGTACTTTTGCACCTGCACGCCACCACACACATGGGAGGGACTGCGATGGGAGACCTGCTTGTACGACAGGTGATATCTCCTGGACTATATCTGGAAGCACAGCGTGTGGCAGCACAGTGCCCCACCTGCCAGAAAGTGAATCCCAAACCACCTCGACCACCTGCTCCAATGGGAGGAAGGCAATGGACTTATTATCCTGGCCAAGCATGGCAAATCGACTTTGCTAAACTCCCTAAGTCTGGACAGTATCAATACCTGCTGGTGTTAGTAGATCAACTAACAGGATGGGTGGAAGCATTCCCAACCAGAACAGCTACAGCATCCACAGTAGCTCGAGTTCTGTTGCAAGACCTATACAGCGATTCTTACTACCAGAATCAATCGAATCAGATCAGGGTAGCCACTTTGTGGGAAAGGTAGTGCAGGAAGTAGCTAAGGCCCTAGGTATTAAATGGAAGCTTCATGCTCCATGGAGGCCCCAGAGCTCAGGCCAAGTGGAGCGTATGAGTAGAACCTTAAAGACAATGCTCACAAAGATCTGCATTGAGACCCATTTAAAATGGCCCCAAGCACTTCCCTTAGCTCTGACCTGCATCTGTAGCATACCCCATAGGGGACTAAAATTATCCCCTTTTGAACTAATGTTCGGGATGCCTCCTAGAGTTTTGCCAGCCAGGTGGAGGGAACAGGTCACTGTAGATTTGGGTAAGGCAGAGCTTAAAGAACACGTTACTGCCTTGCAGTCTGTTTTGTCTTCTCTCCACAGATTCGCTGTGCCTTTCCAGAGCTTGCCCTTGGACGTCCCTATCCACAACTTCCAGCCCGGGGATCAAGTCCCGATCCAGAGGTGGAAGAAGGCTCCATTGAGGGAGAAGTGGGAAGGACCGTTCCAAGTTCTGCTGACGACACACACGGCAGTCAAGCTCTAGGACAGCGATAAGTGGATCCACTGTGCACGGGTCAAGAAGTATATTCCCCCTGAGAGAGAGAACGAGACTGAACTGTGGACTAGTTTGCCTCTCTCAGAGACTAGACTCAAATTGTCTCAGGGAAAATGAAGGGATTTTGTATTGTTGTGATTATTGTACTGTTCTACTTGTTTCTGTAATGTTGTTTCTTATGAAGATAATGCTTTTATTAAGTATTCTCATGAGATCAAGAATCGCCTTTTTGGGAACCTAAGTCATTGTTGGGTGTGTACTAAGGTTCCAACAGATGTGAAACAAGGGTTTTCTTTGATACCTGTTCCCCTGTCTGCTGCCAATATTACCTGGAAAATGCATAATACAACTTGGACTAAGTCAGAGGTGCCTGCCTCCGGGTATTTAGTGGTGGCTAATAGGACAGGGTTGTTGTGTTTTGTGAAACAGGAGCGTTCGGTTTTTATAGGGATAAGTAGATGTAACATATATTTCAATGGTACTACCTTTAGTCGTTCACTTACCTTTGAGGATTGTTACCCCTACTTATCCCACATGTGGTATCCACCATCTCCTTTTAATACTTCCCCTGGTCTCAGAGGAGGGTGCCCTGTTGCAGGGATCCAGGACCTAGGCCCAGATGGCCAAATTCGGAGCTATTTCAATTGTACTAATGGGACTGTTTTGACCCTGAATAATAGCACCATTAGATTATGCCTTTGTAAGTCTAATGACAAAAAGGCATTACAGGGAGAGCAGTGGTTTAAGGGTTGGTTTCCTTTCTCTTTTGAGAATTGGCAACCTGCATTGTATGGGACTTATTGGATATGTGGATCTGGAGCATATTATTCTCTCCCTGCAAATTGGAAAGGGTCATGTTGTTTGGCTTGGTTAGTTCCACCGTCCTGCATTTCCTCCAGACCTCCTCGCTTTCCCCATGCACGGAACATTCGGAGGACCTACTTGGAATTTAACCTCCAAGAGGACCTATCATGGAATAGATGGGCAGGCTTTACCAGCCTGAGAGGAGGCATAATTCACCTGCAGAGATTGCTAGAGAATATTGCCAATGAGACAGCAACCCTATTTGAGAACCAGGCTGAGGAAATGTCCCAGCTGCGCCAGCTTGCCTTGCAAAACCGCATGGTACTGGATATAATGTTAGCAGCTCAGGGAGGAGCTTGTGCTTTAATTGGTGAGGAGTGTTGTGTTTTTGTAAACTATACCTACCATGACACCTTCCAGCGCACTAAGCACCTGAGGGAACTGGCTAGAAATCATTCTACTGGCTACCCACCCGTTGATTGGTGGGAGTCCTTATGGTCCTGGCCCCCTAATGTGGGTGGGGGAATTAGATCATTGGTTAAGGTTGGGATATGTGGGTTGATTGTAATTGTATTTCTGGGATTGTGTTTTTGTTGTATAATGAGTTGTATGTCTTTAATGTGTATCAATTCCCTGCCTCATAGAGCTAGAAGGTAAAATGTAGAAGAAAGTATCTTTTAAGAGGAGGGAATTGTGGTAAAAATTGTATTGTTAACTGCTTATTGTGTATTGTTTGTTACGTGCTTCTGGTTAACTGCTGTAAAATCTGTGTTTCCAAGATGGAGTCTGTTTTTTTAAATGGAGTAGATCAGCTGGATGGACATGCAGCCATGATCCAGGACAGAGACTGCACGCAGCCCCGATCAGTTCATGTCATGCATATCATTAACATTTAACTATGCAGCTTTGTTTGTGATGCATGTGACAGTGAGTGTTGTGAACTAACGGCCCGTGGCTATGACATTTTTCAAATCTTTATACAAACTA
Organism: Sternotherus odoratus; assembly: GCA_032164245.1. Taxonomy (NCBI): domain Eukaryota; kingdom Metazoa; phylum Chordata; order Testudines; family Kinosternidae; genus Sternotherus; species Sternotherus odoratus. Next base: position 103,564,977 of record JAVMKO010000006.1, on the reverse strand, counting down.
TGTATGTGGCATTAGATTATTGGCTGTATGAAGCTGTGATACCCTTTGAAGTTATTGGTTGTGTGTACCTGTGACGATTATCAAACATTGTATATGTTTTGGCTGCCCGTTGATATGTGGCAGTCAGATTTGGAGCGTTAGCCCCTTGACTCCCTATTCGTGCACGAATAAACCTTTTTTATTCAGGTTACCTTGCGACTCTGCCTGTTCTTTGAAGGAGATTGGGACGACCTCCAAAGGAACGAGCCTATTTGTGCAACACTGGCACAGAGACTGCCCAGGTGAGGGGAAGCTAGTTGAGTGACCCTAGCCCTGCACGGACCAGCCTGGCATGGCTGGGGCCACAGATTATTATTGTAGGGTCTCTGGTGAGCACGGGGGCTGCACCCAGACTGGGGTATTATTGTAGGTTTGCTATGGTAGGAATGGGAGGTTGAGGACACCCTGCCTACATCTGGGGTCACTTGCGGGGCTGGGGATGGACACACATAACTGACAGGTTTCTCTCCTCCCCTCCTCCCAAGTGTCACTTGTCACGGGGTGTGGGGAAGTCAAGGCCCTGCAACCCCACTTCCTGGAATTCCCAGTAACTCTCAGCCAGCCAGTAGATTAGAAGGTTTATTAGGGATGTCAGGAACCCTGTCCAATCAGAGCTTGTAGGTACAAACAGGACCCCTTAGTCAGGCCCTGCCAGGGAGCAGGGAGGTTAATCACCAAGCTTAGGGCTCCTTCCTTTTCCCCAGACAACACCCACTCCAAACCCTTGTAACCATCTCTCCCTTCCTTTGTCCAGCTTCCCCGGCTCAAGGTGCCAACTCTCCCCCTCCCCCTTCTCGTCTCAGGCTACAGCTTCAGGTATTTTCCCTTCAGAGAAGCCTCCCATCTCCAGTGAACCTCCCAGGTCAATTCTGCCCGGCTCCCTGCTGCATCACATCCCTACACCACGTTCCCGGGAAGCTGCCAAGCGCCCATCCTGACAGAGATGCTGATCCTGAGCTGCTCGTCCAAGCTGCGGCTGCTGGAGACGACACTTCGGGGGCTCTTGCCTGACACGCTGCCGGTGATGTTGCTCTGCCCAGCCCAACTGCCCATGGCCCAGGGATTGGACTCCACCCTCCCCCACCTCCAGAGGGCAGAGAGCAGGGGAAGGTCCCTCTGACTCCCCTGCGAAATGGGTTGGAGATCAGGCCTGAGGGACAGGCCCCTCCCCACCCGGTGCTGGCTGCTCTCCCAGCCACCCGCTGCTCCCTCGTGTCTCCCAAAGTCCAATCCCAGCACCAACTCCTGCTGCTCACCCAGCATAGCCGGCGGGAACTTCCCAGCCAATCAGAGTGGAAGATGGCTCTGGATCAGCCAGTCAGAGTGCAAGATGGCTCTGGATCAGTGAATCTAGGGTTACCATATGTCCGTATATTCGCAGACATGTCCGGGTTTTTGAGCTCAAAATAGCATCTGGGGGGAATCTGAAGCAATCTGCAAATCTCTGGGATTTCAAGCAGAGCCACGTCCCCTCTGGTCTGCCTCAGCCCATTGGAGAGGGAGGAAGGAGAGGGCGGGTGGAATTCCTCAGCCCATGCTGGCTGAGCCCCTGGAGAAAGAACCCAGTAGCCCTGGTAGGAGCAGGAGCTTGCTTTTAAGCTTTGGGGCAGGGGGAGGGCAGCAGCAGGAAGGCGGAGGGACAGCAGAGAAGTCCTGATCCTGCGCTGCCTCCACTAGGGTGGAAGTTAGGGCTGCTGCCTTCCCTCAGCCTGGGTCAATACTTCAGCTGATAACCCACCAACAGCACTTCAGAGGCTGAGGTCTTTACATGTTTAATTCCTTAAATCATGGGACATCCCATTCTCTGAATCCAGCTAGTTTCAAACAGCAGGAGCCTCCTTCGATATTTAGAGCAAAAGGAAGTGTGAACACTTGCAGGTTCCCTCAGTCCCCAGGTTGCTGTTTCACATCAAGGCTTTACAGGCAAAGAAGGCAGCAATGCTGCACCAGGGGGGATTTTGTCCTTTCCAAAGGCTCAGCGCACCCAAGTGGTTTGATGGCAGCAAAGGAATTCCTTCTGCCCCAAAGCTAGCATCTGGGCTCCATTTGAGGCAGATAATTGCAGCCCTGCACCGGGGGCTGTTCAGAACTGTGCTGTCCCACGGTGCTTCCAGGGAAGATTGGAGAAATCATGGGCAAAATGCAGATAAGGGTCAGACTGAACCAGCCAGCAAAAAGGTCAGATTGCCTGGATCAGGGATGCAGCTAGTAAAACTCCAGTCTCCCATCAGAGTTGGCTTTGATCAAAGAAAGTCTAAGTGACCAGTCAGGGGTCACACAGGGAATCTGTGTCAGAGTAGGGAATTGAATCTCATAGAATCATAAAATATCAGGGTTGGAAGGGACCTCAGGAGGTTCTAGTCCAACACCCTGCTCAAAGCAGGACTAACCCTGTCAAGGGTCTATTTCCCCAATCTGATCTCTAGGGTAAAGATGTGGGGACCCCGCATGAAAGAAAATTACCCCCCCAAGCTTATTTTACCAGCTTAGGTTAAAACTTTTTCCCCAAACCCCAAACTTCTTCAGTTGGGGCTTGGAAAATGCTGCCACCACCAATTTGAGACCCCAAAACCATGGGGTAGGGTAAATTGGAACCCCGATAGTAACACCCCCCAAACCTCCCCCCCCTTTTCCTGGCAGAGAGTCGAGAACAAACCACAAACCCTCACTTGCTGCGAGACGTGCCTGATTCAAACTAGGATCAATCCAATGGGAACAAACAGTCAAATTCTTAAAAGAAAGATTTTAATAAAAGAAACAGAAGAAGTACAGATTCCTGGTATAGAAATCAATAGAGAAAAACCCTTAGCATCACTCAACCCTCATTGGCCCCCTCCCTTGGAATTTCTCCACTGCTACAGCGAACAGCAAAGTAACCAGTGGACCAATTAACAAGTGATAGAGACAAGCAACCAAACACTTACAGCTAGGCTTAATGTCCTTAGAAGATTATTGAAATGTAGAATAGAAACATAGATGTGATTCCTCCCATAGCCAGGGGAATGCAGACCCACTCCTAGCAGCCCAGGAGAGAACAAAGAAAGCCCAGAAGCAAAGTGAAAGTAAAACCCTTTTCTTCCCAATTGATTATCTCATCTCCCTCTCTGGGTTGCTTCAGATTAACCCTTCACAGGTAAAATAGTAATTCTAAGCCACTTCAGATGTATGACAAACCCCAACTAAATCATCCCAGCAAGGGCTTTGTCAAGCCTGACCTTAAAAACCTCTAAGGAAGGAGATTCTACCATCTCCCTAGGTAACCCATTCCAGTGCTTCACCACCCTCCTAATCAAAAAGTTTTTCCTAGTTTAAAACCTAAACCATCCCCACTGAAACTTGAGAACATTATTCCTTGTTATGTCATCTGGTACCACTGAGAACAGTCTAGATCCATCCTTTCTGGAACTCCCTTTCAGGTAGTTGAAAGCAGCTATCAAATCTCCCCTCAGTCTTCTCTTCTGTAGACTAAACAATCCCAGTTCCCTCAGCCTCTCCTCATAAGTCATGTGCTCCAGGCCCCTAATGATTTTTGTTCCCCTTCTCTGGACTCTTTCCAATTTTTCCACATTGTAGTGTGGGCCCCAAAATTGGACACAGTACTCCAGATGAGGCCTCACCAATGTCAAATAGAGGGGAACAATCATGTCCCTCCATCTGCTGGCAATGCCCCCACTTATACAGCCCAAAATCCCATTAGCCTTCTTGGCAACAAGGGCAATTTGTGACTCATATCCAGCTTCTCATCCACTGTAACCTCTAGGTCCTTTTCTGCAGAACTGCTGCCTAGCCATTCGGTCCCTAATCTGTAGCAGTGCATGGGATTCTTCCATCCTAAGTGCAGGACTCTGCACTTCTCCTTGTTGAACCTCATCAAATTTCTTTTGGCCCAGTCCTCTAATTTGTCTAGGTCCCCCTGTATCCTCTCCCTACCCCCCAGTATATCTACCACTCCTCCCAGTTTAGTGTCATCTGCAGACTTGCTGAGGGTGCAGTCCACACCATCCTCCCAATCATTGATGAAGATATTGAATAAAACCGGCCTGAGGTCTGACCCTTGGAGCACTCTGCTTGATACCAGCTGCCACCTAGAGATGGAGCCATTGATCACTACCCATTGAGCCTGACAATCCAGCCAGCTTTCTATCCACCTTATGGTCCATTCATCCAGCCCATGCTTCTTTAACTTGCTGGCAAGAATACTGTGGGAGACTGTATCAAAAGCTTTGCTAAAGTCAAGGAATAGCACATCCACTGCTTTCCCCTCATGCACAGAGCCAGTTGTCACATCGTAAAAGGCAATTAGATTAGTAAGGCATGACTTGCCCTTGGTGAATCCATGCTGACTGTTCCTGATCACTTTTCTCTCCTCTAAGTGCTTCAGGATTGATTCCTTCAGGACCTGCTCCATGATTTTTCTGGCTGACTGGCCTGTAGTTCCCTGGATCCTCCTTCTTCCCTTTGTCAAAGATGGGCACTACATTAACCTGTCTCCAGTCATCCGGGACCTCCACTGATCACCATGCATTTTCAAAGACAGTGGCCAATGACTCCGCAATTACATCTGCCAACTCCTTTAGCACCCTCGGATGCAGCGCATCCGGCCCCATGGACTTGTGCTCGTCCAGCTTTTCTAAAAAGTCCTGAAACACTTCTTTTTCCACAGAGGGCTGGTCACCTCCTCCACATACTGTGCTTCCTGGTGCAGTATTCTGGGAGCTGACCTTGTTCGTGAAGACAGAGGCAAAAAAAAAGCATTGAATACATTTGCTTTTTCCACATCCTCCATAGATTGCCTTCTTCATTCAGTAAGGGGCCCACACTTTCCTTGACTTTTTTCTTGTTGCTAACATACGTGAAGAAACCCTTCTTGTTACACCCCTTGCTAGCTGCAACTCCAAGTGTGATTTAGCCTTCCTGATTTCACTCCTGCATGCCTGTGCAATATTTTTATATTCCTCCCTGGTCATTTGCCCAATCTTCCACTTCTTGTAGGCTTTTTTGCATTTAAGATCAGCAAGGATTTCAGGGTTCATCCAAGCTGATCGCCTGCCATATTTACTATTCTTTCTACACATCTGGATGGTTTGCTTCTGCAACCTCAATAAGGATTCTTTAAAATCCAGCCAGCTCTCCTGGACTCCTTTCCCCTTCATGTTCATCTCCCAGGGGATCCTGCCCATCAATTCTCTGAGGGAGTCAAAGTCTGCTTTTCTGAAGTCCAGGGACCATATTCTGCTGCTCTCCTTTTTTCCCTGTGTCACGATCCTGAACTCAACCAGCACATAGTCACTGACACCCAGGTTCCCATCCACTTTTGCATCCCCTACTAATTCTTCCCGGTTTGTGAGCAGCAGATCAAGAAAAGCTCTGCCCCTAGTTGGTTTCTCCAGCACTTGCACTAAGAAATTGTCCCCTACACTTTCCAAAGACTTCCTGGATTGTCTGTGCACTGCTGTATTGCTCTCCCAGCAGATATCAGGGTGACTGAAATCTCCCATGAGAACCACGGCTTGTGAAAATGCCGCTGGAGCACCCACTGCGGGAGCCTGGGGAAGGCTGTGGCAGGGCTTTGACGTCAGTTTAAAGGGCCTGGGGTGGTAGTGGAAGCCCAGCTTCAGGCCCTTTAAATAGCGGCCAGAGCCCACTGCAGCCTCCCCAGGGCTCTGCAGGGATGGGAGCCCTGTTGCCGGAGCCCTGGGGAAGTGGGGCCGTGGCTCCAGCTGCTATTTAAAGAGCCCAGGGCTGGGCCACCACTACCGACCCAGTCCCTTTAAACTGACCTCAGAGCCCTGCTGTAGCCTCCCCAGGGCTCTGGCAGCAATTTAAAGGGGCCCTTTAAATTGTGCCCGGAGAAGCTGATCCACCCCAGAATGGCACATCGGGTCTTTCCAGTATGCCGTACCTGGGCGTACTGGCTTACTTTCACCTCTCTCCATCCATGGCAGTACTCCAGTCATGTGAGTTATCCCACCAAGTCTCTGTTATTCCCAATCACATCATAGTCCCTCGAGTGTGTCAGGACTTTCAATTCTCCCTGCTTGTTCCTCAGGTTTCTTGCATTTGTGTATAGACACTTACATCCCTAAATCCCAGAATAACTCTCTAGCCACTGGATTAGATCATCCTTCCAGATAACTCCCATCCTCCCCTACCCAACCCACTAACACTTGAAACCTCTCCACCTTTACGACCTTTCAGCTGTAAAACTCCATGGAATTTTATTGGAAAACTTCTGAATTTGTGGACCAGTGTTGCCAGGTGCCCAGCTTCTCCTCCAAGGTGGTGAATGAGTGCCATTGAATGTCATCAGACTGAGGGCACTCAGCACCTTCCTGAGGAGAGCCTTGCAGCTGGGTCAAGGCTACAGGATGAGCTGGCTGCCCAAATTAGGAAACATTTTGATTACCAAGCAGCTGTCTCTCTCTCTCTTTGCCCAGTCAGGGTAGGGGCCACCAACCACAGATCACTCCATCTCTGTTGTCGGTGTTTCAGTAGCAATTTGGTTCCCTACGGGGTGGAGTTGCTAGCCCCATGCCCATGTTAAGCCTACAGCACCCGGTATTCCTAGGAGGTCTCCCATCCAAGTACTAGGCAGGCCCAACCCTGCTTAGCTTCTGAAAGCAGATGGGAGCGGGAGTGTTCAGGGTGGTTTAGCCGTACTACCAAGCAGTTATGTGATCAGAATTTCTTGCCCAGGGAGTGGGGTGGGGTGGCAGTTGGATGAGTTGGGAGTTCTGGGGCAGGGGAGTACTAGGGGTTGGGGGTATGGAGGGGGATTGGAGCAATCGGGGGACAGGGAGTGGAGCGGGCTGGATGGGTCGGGGGTTCTGGGGGTGCCCGTCAGAGGGCAGGGAGTTGTTGGAAAGGCATGGGAGTCCCAGGGGTCTGTCTGGTGGCAGGTATGTGGATAAGGGTCGGGACAGTCAGAGAACAGGTAAGGGGTAGGATCCTAGGCAGGAAGTTAGGCTGGGGGGGTCTCAGGAGGGAGCAGTCAGGGGACAAGGAGCAAGGGGGAATGGAGGTTCTGAGAGGGGTAGTCAGCAGGAAGGAAGTGGGAGGGACTGGGTGGGGGTGGGGTGAGGCTAGGGAGGGGCTCCCTGTCCTCTTTTTTGATTGTTGAAATATGGTAACCCATCACAGGTGGGCACCGTGACAGCCAGTCTCTGCATGGTTGCGCTCCATGACAGCTAACCAGAGAGCTGGGTAGCTCTGGTTCTCTCCATGGCTCCATGCCCATCACATGGCTCAAGTGTATGTGGAGGTGACCAGCCTCCTTCTCCAGCTCTGCCCCCTGCCCTAGAGAGTCTCTCGTGTGATACCAGCCTAAGGGCCACAAATCAGCGATCAGACTTCGAAATCAGGAGAGTAAACAAATAGTGTGTGTGAAGAGACAGGCCCCCCACAGCTTTCCCACTCATACGTCCTGCAACATGTCTCCCCCAACACTCACCCCCTCCACATGCCTGCACCCTCCCTGCCCCTCGAACCAACCACTAGTGTCACCCCTACATCCCCCACACTGCAATCCCTTCTCTTTGATGCTCCCCACATTCTTCTGAAACTCCCCAATTTCTGCTTCCAAGAGCCTGTGGAAGCCATTTTCCCTTGCGTTGGTCCCCTGAAATCATTGTGAGGTGGTGACCATCTTGACGAAGGGCAGCCTGTGGTGTCAGCCCCATTGAAAAGGGCAGCCATTTTTGAGAAGGGCATAATACTCCCCAAAGGCCCAGAAGATCATGAGACACTGAAACCCCCAATTAACAATGGGAGGCTCCTGGCCCAGTCATAAAGGTGGGAATTTCTGCCCCTCCTCCAGCTCTGACCCCCACCACATCTCTCTGGCAGGTCCTCGGTGCCGTGATGACCATAAACCGTGGGAACCCGGCTGTGTATGAGGTGCTGGTGGATTCGTGGCCAGAGTTCAAAACCATCCTCACCCGCCCATGCAGAGAGGTGACACCCCACAGCCACCGCACTAAACCTGGGGGTGGGTGGAGATAGGTGGGGTATGATATGGAGCCTTTCTCCTCTAGGGGACCAAGAGAGGGGCCAGTCTAGCTCAGAGGGGATTTGAGGCCTTTCCCTCTTTGGGGCACCCCAAGGCAGGGGCCAGGATGGTTTGGGGTGGAGGGTGGGCAGATCAGTCATTCCATTGGGAGTTCCCCACTCTGCTCCATGTCTCCCCGGCAGGTGGTAACAGACGACTCTGATTTCTACACCAACACGTACGCGGCGTACTACCGGGACCTGGGCGCCTACCGGGCCCTGCAGGACAGCGCCATCAACTGGAGCCAGGCCGTCTGGATCCACGGTAACATGGGCCCCACAGCACCGGGGAGAGCATCACGGCCACTGAACAAACATGTTCTGTCTGGGCCAAACACCAGGATCCCGCCCTACAGTGCCAGTTCCAAAGCCCTCAGGTTCCCCCCAGGCTGTCAGCTCTATGGGGGAGCAGGAATATATGGGGTTGCTCCTTGCCAGGGCTGGGCTAGAGTCAGCTCAGCAGAGCACATCCTCTTCCCTGAGGGCTGGGGCCTGTAGTTTTGGAAGCTCAGATGCCTGCCCCACCCACCCCCTGTGCCAGGTTGGGCTCCCCACACATATGGGGGCTTTTCTCACCCCCTTCAGTCCCCATCCCCACCGCTCACAGCTTGTCGCTCCCCCTGCAGGGCTCCAGGACGGGGTCTACAAAACCTCCAGGGACATCTCCGAGGCTAAAGGGATCCAGCTGGAAGTGATACACTTCTTCACTTACCTCCACCCGGATCCCAGCTCCATGCCTGAAATCCGGTCAGTGTCTGCTCACACCACAGGGCCCCCGGCCAAATTGGCACTGAGATGCCCAAGGTCTGGCTGGCTATTCCCCATACAGGGGCTGTGGCACTGGGGTCTTGTGGTCACCAGGAGAATCCTAGTGGGATTGGTACTGAACTCAACTGCACTTAGGGAAACTGCAGGGACTGGGGAACGGAGCCATGGGATGGGTTCAGCCATGGGGAGGGAGATCCCTCTTCAGCTCCTGCACAGGGCTCCAGCTTCTGCCAGGAATCCCTGATGCAAAGGGCTCCTGTGAGACCAATGGGGTCCCACCCACATCCCCTCAGGACCGGGCATTCATACAATCAGCCATCATCCCTGGCAGGGCTTGGGCACTGAGCAGCACTGCTCCCCCATCACTGCCCCACATCTCTCCTGGCCCATGCTGGAGGGGAACGTACCCTGCCCACAGTCTGTTCAGACCTCAGCTCCTTACCCAGGATTCAGGGAGGGAATGATACCCCACGGGAGTGCTACGAACTCTGTAAGTTATTTGGAGAGGCCCCGTGTCCCATATCCATCCCACAGCCACACCAGCCAGCTGTCCACTTCACTTGGCTCCAGCTGCCCCCTTTACTTAATCCAATGAGTTTGGCTGGGTCTCAGAATGACCTTCATGGGAATCTCACCCTGCCTGGGGTGGCGGGGGGAGTCCCTTCTGATTGGCTGACTCTCAAAGTTGCTACAGTAAGAGCTCCCTGGCTCTCCTCATCCCCGCAGTAAAGTGACACCCTTGTCATGGGGATGGGAGAGAAGGTCGGGGGAAGAGGCAGCAGGAATTGCTCAGCATCTCAGGGGGACATTGGTTCTACTCCCCATCTCTCTGTGAGCAACGGGACAGGATGGTGCTTTGACTGCCCCCATCCCTGGGACACACTAACTAGGAAGGGCAGAGGGGAGCCCACTGCTGACCTCACAGGGATGGGAGGGGTAGAAGAATATCAGGAGGTACAGTGAGGAGGCTGTGGGAGCGGGGAAGAGAGTTGATGGTTTCCTGTACTGGGGCAGAATGAATTGCTGTGGGGGAGATGTTGTAGGACCTTCTGCAGGGAGGGTCATCTCACCATCATAGATCTGGGACTGTTGGCAGCAGTGATTGTAACACGGAGGGGTCAGGGCTGAGGGAATTCAGCTGTCAAGGGAGGACAGTAATCACAGCCTAATTGTGAATTGCCACTTACTCGCAAGGGCAAAAAATTGCAGGCCTGTTATTTACCAGGCTGCATATGGCAACAGACTATATGGTAAGGGATGCAAAGAAAGTATGGGTCACGACATGAACAGCAGACACACACACACACACACACACACACAACTAAAATCAATCAATTTAAAGTTTTATTGGGGATAATTACACGGGGTAAGGGAGCAGCGTTTGATTAGCTAATAGACTTAATGAGACTTAAAACACACAATGACTAAAATACTTCCTAACAATATTTATAAACAAAGATACAGCCTTTAGTAATAATCGATACTTACAAATACAAACCAGCGCATAACTACCGGCAGACGTAGAAGCTCTGTTTGAAACACGTGAGCAGAGAGGCTTGGAGGTGATCAGGCTCAGTTACGGGGGTACAGGACTGGATACACAGGATTCATTTCTCTTTCTCCTCTCTCTGTCTGCACATGGCAGACAGGTTCATAAGTACCAACTATGACATCATAGAAGTGTCATAGGGGAGGGGGCCCAAAACCTGTTTCTGTTTGTTTCCGATTGGCACGAGCAATGTTTACACCAAGTAAGGGAGCAGGTGCCTAAGAGTCTGGCTTCGCCCCAAAGATGAGGGTATGCACATTGTATTAGAATGCGCGCAAAACTGAATGACAAAAGAAGAGGCCAGGGCAAAACTGGTATGGGCAAGTTTTACAGAATGCAGACAGGAACTGATCTGAACAGTGATCTTTTGTAAAAGCCTCATGATTCTAGGGCCAATCTCATGATTCTGAGGTGTCACTCCTCAGCGCTGACATTGGGGGGTTGATCCTGCTGCTCTCTCTCCTCCCACCTCCCAGGCTGGACCCGGCCATGAGGCTCTCGTCCCTGGACGTCTCCCACACCGACCTCCTGAATGAGACGTGGGCCTATGTGAGGGATCACAGGAGCAGGAGATACCTGACCAGACTGATCCGCTACTTCCCTGGCGTCTGCCTCCTGGACACCACCAACCGCCCTGTCAGCTGGAGCCTTTCAGACCCTTTTGGTGCAAGGAGACATGGCTACACCCTGCCCCAGCACCGGGGGCGCGGCTATGCAAAGGTGCTGATCAATGTCATGGCCAAGCGGATGCACGCACTAGGCTATCCCAGCTACTGCCACGTGGCCCTGGACAACCACCCCATGCAGAGGGTGCTGGAGAGTTTGGGCTTCCAGCGCCAGTCCTGCCTGTGCCACTACATCCTCCACAACGCAACACTGCATAGCACCCCGACCTTAACCCCCAGCCCAGCACCGGGCACAGCCCCCGCCGGAGTCCCCAGCACAGCCACCCAGGACCCCTACCATGCTGGGGCTAAGGGAAGCCAAGGGAGGGGGGTGGGGGAGTCTGGGGATCAGTGTTAGACTCAGTGGAACCAGTAACATCTCCTAGCTCCAGCCTCACCTGGGATCTGCTACCCACAGCCTCACAGCACCATCCCCAGCTTTCCAGGGTCTGTCCTAGTCTCCCAGGCCCCATTACCTGCCCTCCAGGGTGGACCCCACTCCCCCAACCCCCTACACGTAGCACCCCCGTCCCAGTTCTACTTTCAGACACCCCAGCAGCAGTCCAATGAGCTTCCATCCAATCACATGCTCACCTGCCTCCTACTTCTGCTCTACACCCCCTCCCCCACTTTCCCTGGGACAGCCTGCTTAGCTTATCCTGTCTCTAACCCCCGCCCCCAGCCAGTGTGTCACCCTCGCCCACCCTGCCAGAGACATCTCCCCTGGATCTCTCTCTCCAACGCTTCCCTGGGGCTCTTCACATCTCTCCCCACTGCTGTCTGCTCTCATCAGCTTTCTCCCTCCTCCCCCCCCCCCCTGGACAATACAAGCCCCAGCAGCTTTAAATGGGACAGGGGAGGGGCTAGGAGATCGGTCCCCATTAGGCAACATCCCCTTGAGCTCAGGGTGCTGGGCATGACGCTTCTAACCCATGATGCATCTGGCTGTTCCACACTGATACTAACCAGCCCAAGAGTGTCCTTTGCCAAGGACTCCCTCCAGGACCAGTCTGTCTCAGTAACTCAAGGATTTGATTATCTTCAAACCAAACTTCATGATCCCCAAGAATTCCCAGCCTGAGGTCACACCCAAAGGCAATCCAAACCTGTTAAATTCAGCACCACACAGCCAAGACACCCACATCCCCTTAACTCCACCCACCAACACTGATCCATAGCAGGAAGCATTTCAGGCTTTGTGATCCCAGCTGCAATTAAACTGATTGTTGAAGAAACCTTTGAGTATTTCCCCTGTGCGGTGGCACACTCCGGCCGGCTGGGACCTCATGGGCAAAGGGGGAGGCAGAACTACAGTGAGGGACACACAACAGGTTCCCATTTTTCAACCCACCTTTCAAATCAAATTTTCCCCAGAAAAGTTCTGCTGGTTTCCAGTGTCTGCTGTGTGTCCAGACACTGGGGGCCTAAAAACCGAAATAACCTGCTCTGCAGGATGGTGTCTGTAATAACTAAAGTCTGGGTGAAATATCTGGGGCTTCCTTTTGAAAACTAGCCAACAGAACCTGTTGGAGCTGCCCAAGCAAATTTCTAGAATCACTAAAAAACTTCCTTGGAGGGACTTTTTTGACATGTCTGTCTGCACCCCTTTGTGGCAGGGGTGGAATGGGGTGTCAGACCCTTAGCACTCTCCAATCCCCACACCCACCTAATGGCCTATCTCCACACACTCACCCCTTGATCAGGGTCATGGGCTCTATCGGGCAAGTCCATGTATCTCATCCAAATGTCTGGGCAGTGTGGCCCAAAACCCAGAGTCCATCTAACTCACCCCTAATATTGGACAGTGCACCCTAGAAGCCAGAGACCTCACCCCCAGTATGGACCAATAGCCAGAATCCATACAACTCATCCCTAGTAGCAGGGCAGTGTGGGGCAGGAGGAGATGGGGCAGCAGGGGGACCCAGGCTCTCCCCTTCCACCCAGTTCCAACCCAGGGATCTATTAGTTGCAGCTCAGAGGAGATCCACCAAGCACCTGTGTGGCTCTAATACTGTCTATCTTTAAAGTTCCCTGGGTCACTTCCTACCACTAAACATCATGTTCTCCACTCCAGGGGGAGTGGGTCCTCCATCTGGACTCTAGGAGCAGCCAGGTTTGGCTGCTCTGGATCCTGCAGTGCCGGCTGTTCTTCATCTGGAGCTGACAGCAGACCTCCTTCCCCTCCAGTGGTCAGCACAGAATCATCCATTCTGCAGGCTTTTATACCTGGTCTCCAGTGGGAGCATGCCCAGTAGAGCTTCCGGGGCACAGTTTCCTCAGCTATGAAGGAAGGGTTAACCCCTGCCGTACCAGTGCGGGGCCATATGGCCCAGTCACAGACTTTAAAAATGAAAGTGGGTGTATATGAAATAAGAGCTTTGTCAGAGGGGATGGGGAAACCAGCAACCAACTGGGGAGAGCACAGCAATGACAACTCATGTACCCGTAGTTATGAATAATAAGTAAACACCCAGTCCTGCTTCCTAGTGTCTCCAGCTGTGTCCTCGGATTTAGTTCCCCGCCCACAACCACTGAACTGATGCCCCTTTAGCAGTGGGTTTCTCTCAGTTATGCCTCACTCATGGTTTGGTGTCAGCTCTTGGCCTCGTCCCAGACAGGCTGTGTCCTGTCCTTTGAGAAATGCCAGCTGGGCCAGCCCTCAGGCCCCACCAACCACACCATCCAGTGATTTCAGCCTGGCTTGCACAGGATAAGCGAGTGCTGCCCAGGGCTCCCTCAGCCCTGCTGCTCCCCTCTGCCACTTTGGCGGACGGTAACTTTGGTGCAGCCTCCCCATGAAGAGTTTTCTGACTTTGCAAAATCTGACCCTCCGCCCCGCCATGCCTCTGGCAGATCACAGCACCGAGATGAACATAAACCGCAGGAACCTGGCCACACACTAGTATTGGCCCCAGTTTAAAGCCATCCTCACCAGGCCACACAGTGAGGACTTGGACACCTGGACCTCGTCATGCAGAGCTGGGCAGCTGGGACTCGGACCCTGGACCCTGCTGAACGCAGCCGGGACTAGATTTTTTTTAGCTCACCACTAGGCCACGACTGTGTGCTCATTGGGCCGCATGTGGCACACAGGTTGACAACCACTGTGTTAGGGTGAGACACTGCTTGATTCAAATCTTGCTTGGTCCGTTTAAGTTAGAATTTAGAATGTGAATTTATTTTCTTTCTTCATTTTCTTTCAACTGTGATCACTATGCCTGCTACTTCCAATCACTTCCAATCTATCTTTCTCTAGTTAATAAATCTCTTTTTTATTTCACCTAAAGCAGTATGGTTTTAGCTGAAGTGATGGGGGAATCTCAACTCAGATTACAAGGACTGGTGCATGTCCACTTTCCTATGAAGAGTGTCCAACGTAATGAACTTGCACTGCCCCAGGGAGCCTTGAGCTGTGTAATACAGGGCGGTTCTGGGGTGTAAGGCTGGGGAACTACGGGGGGAATGGCTGGAGCCTCTGTATTGATGTTTCATGTGTGGCTGGGAGATTATTCATGTAAGTCGGCTGGTTGTGTCCCTGCCTGTGAATGGCTGTGCAGTACAGTGTCTGTCAGAGGTTTGTACTTTAAAATCAATATCAGTGTGAGGAACAGCCCAAGCTGATGGGTTTGGAGGACTCAGCAGTCCTATACCGCTGGTTGCACACTGGGGACCCCACCAAAGGGGACTCCCTGCTTCAGCCCCCACATAGGGACCCCAACACCAGAGGTGTCATTTCAGAAAAACTCAGGAGGTGGGGGGCTTGAACATTACAGGTGATAATATCCTGCAACGCAAGGTGGGGTAAAAAGTGGTGCAGATAGACCTATGGAGAGGTAGGTGGGACACCAAGGCCCAGGGAGAAAAATGCCCTTGTTACCCAAGGGGAGTAAGGTAACGCTTTAGAGAAAAAATACTCGAGAAATGGGAGGAGGAAAGATAAAAAAGGAAAACCCCTTTTCTCAGAAGAGCAGACTCAGCTCCCTTCCATGATCTGTCACCGGTGGATTTAGCTCACAATAAGGATGTCCCTCCCTCCCTGTCTGATGTAATAAAAATGAAGAAAAAAATAAGGTGCAAAAAAGGTAAATGTATTAAGAGTAAAGGTAGAGAAAACTGGGGGAAATTTGGGGGGTGGGGAAGAAACACAAACTTAACCATACAGTGATTTGTTGACTGGCTTTCGGAGCTTGAGGCTCAGACACACAAAACCTCCCTTGGCACTCAGAAAAACAATAAATAAAATGCCATTACAGGAACCTTTCCTACAGTAGATGTGCAATGGACACAGTGTACAGGTGTGAAGCCCAGGAACTACTACTTTCCAGCTGACTTAGAGCCGTCGAGTAGGACTGTTAGGTAAAATAGCAAGTCCCTACTTACCTCTCCAACACCCGAGATCGTGCGGAGTTGGTATAGGGCTCACAAGCTGTCAGAGACCAAGTTATACAGACACCACTTCATTGATCAACGGGCTCACACTATTCTTAGCTCAGAAGCTTCAGAGTAAGTGTGGCAAGTTTATTAGGGGTAAGCATCAATATTTATACACAGAAGTAAACAAAGTGATTAACAGGTCATAATGGTCATGCATAATCAATCAAGATTCTACAGGATAAAACAGGTTTAAATGTAAATTTTAAAAGACAAAGGGGAGATGGCTACTTAAGGGGAGGGGGGGTGTCAAGAGCAGTTTGCAGGTCAGAGCTTTGATTAAAAGTTCAGACAGCGACATCAAGCCAGGGTAAAGTTCAGACTCAACATTCCTCCATTTGTAGCTTTGGTACAACTATTTACCAAAAGCTACATCTTAGTTTAAGGAGCCAAGGGCAGCTTGGAAACTTCAGCCTGTGCCAACTCGAAAAGAGTAGGGCCCTTGGCTGAAGTAGGAAAAGAACAAGCTGACTTACATGAGTCTATGAGGGAGGGAACACAGTGAATACAACAACACAGTATTATAGGGATTACTATGGCCCCAACAATACTTACCAAGAGTTTTACTAAAGGCGGAGTCATTAAAAGACATGTTGCATTTAAGATCATACAACACAACATTCATAATACAGTTGCTTTTAAGTTAGAAAAACAACAATCTCTCCTCTTTAAATTCGTATATGAGTGATCTGACCACTGGACAGAGGTACTGCATCAGAAGGAATCCCAAGACGAGCCCCCATATTGTTAGGTAAAATAGCAAGTCCCTACTTACCTCTCCAACACCCAAGATCATGCGGAGTTGGTATAGGGCTCACAAGCTGTCAAAGACCAAGTTACACAGACACCACTTCATTGATCAACGGGCTCACACTATTCTTAGCTCAGAAGCTTCAGAGTAAGTGTGGCAAGTTTATTAGGGGTAAGCATCAATATTTATACACAGAAGTAAATAAAGTGATTAACAGGTCATAATGGTCATGCATAATCAATCAAGATTCTACAGGATAAAACAGGTTTAAATGTAAATTTTAAAAGACAAAGGGGAGATGGCTACTTAAGCGGAGGGGGGGGTGTCAAGAGCAGTTTGCAGGTCAGAGCTTTAATTAAAAGTTCAGACAGAAACATCAAGCCAGGGTAAAGTTCAGACTCAACAGGACCACTGGGGAGTCCAGACGACTGTTGGATTTCATCGCTGATGGGGAGACCATCAGAAATGATGGACACCAGGGAAGCAGGACTCTCCACAGGTAAGATGGTGGCACAGAGAATAATGACTGGCCCCTCCTTTCTCTACCTCGCTGCGGGACACATGGTTCTCTTCTTCCTAGCTTGGAAGCCCTGAGAAGCCCCAACTACATATGGCTGCCGCTGGAATGGACAGCCCAGCGCATGCGCTGAACCCGATCTTTTATAGTCTGTGTGGCAGAAAAGTTCTGAGGTGATAGAATGTTGAGGGCTGGTTCTTGCGGGAAAAACCGGTTCTGTCCTGTTTGAGCCAGAGGACTTGTAATCACCCAGTTCATTTCCAAAGATGGAGTCCAAGGGTCAATAGTTCATGTCCTCCATATTACAGACTATTAAAGCCTGCGATTCACTTAACATTACCTAAGAAATACATTACTGAAATAAATAACTGAACATATGAACTGTACTAATGTTTCTTTCTTATTTATACCTAACACACACCTACTCCATAG
This sequence comes from Sternotherus odoratus, assembly GCA_032164245.1. Classification (NCBI taxonomy): domain Eukaryota; kingdom Metazoa; phylum Chordata; order Testudines; family Kinosternidae; genus Sternotherus; species Sternotherus odoratus. The sequence continues at coordinate 103,547,779 of JAVMKO010000006.1, read as the reverse complement.
CAAATTAGGACCGACTTGCACCTCTGAAGATCTGCATCCTGGCAAGCAGCCCAGGCAAAGCACAGACAGCCACTGACCTCGCTTCCCCCACTAGCCTCCTCCCTATACCATGGCTCTCCCAGCCACAAGGGTCCCCTGGTGCAGGGTTGTCCTCCCTCCCCAAAGCCTGTTCAGTTACTCGTGGCTCACTCAAGCCCCCAGCAAAGGGTCTGGCTCCCAGGGGCACTCTGGGAATGGGGAGAAGCAAGGGAGGGACAGTTTGTGAGACCCCCAGAGACTCAGCATCCCAGGAAGTCCAACAGAAACGCAGGTACAAATGGAAGGAAACCCAACAGGGATCCCTGAGAGGTGGGGGAATTGAAGCAGTTGTTGCTGCCAACACAACTTCTTCCTTCAGCTCAGCTTTGCCAAGCCAACCTGAGGATTCTCTGATACTGGATTCCAGCTGAGTAATAAATGTGACACCGAGTCACTGCAGATACGGATTTCATTGCACCCAGCAGGTTACGAACCATGACAGCCCCTTGCCAAGGGCATTTCATTTGGTCCTAGGTAGAAATCTGCCCATCCTGGACCCCTTGGCAGCTCCCCAATTCTTATAGGGACCCAGCAAGATCCCAGCCAGAGCTTGAGCAAATCAGGCACAGAGCCTCTGAGGGCACACATGCCTCAGGGGACAGGGCTGGGAGAGACACTGAGCAGAGACAAACACAAAGCCAAGGAGAAGAGCCCAGACTGTGGGCTCCCGGCACAACCCTCAAATCCAGGGGTTCTCAAACTGGGGGTCAGGAATCGTCCTGGAGTCATGAGGTTATTACATGGGGGGATCACAAGCTGTCAACCTCCACCCCAAATCCTGCTTTGCTTCCAGCACTTATAATGGTGTTCAATATATTTAAAAGTGTTTTTAATTTATATGGTGGGGGTCGCACTCAGAGGCTTGCTGTGCAAAAGGGGTCACCAGGACAAAAGTTGGAAAATCACTGCTCAGATCAAAGCAAAAGACAGAAACTGAAAGCTAGGAACATGGGCCCTCGGGTGACTAAGCATGCAAGTTCTGTTTCGGCCAAATCACTCACTGTAGGAGGGTCTGCTCCAAAACAGCTTGACACCAAGGGAAGTTTTTCCATTTATTTCAGTGCACTTTGGGTCAGGCTGTTGGGAAGATGATGAAATCTGATATTAACAGGTAACAGAGTAAGATGCAAGGAACCGTAACATGCCGTGTGTTCGAACCTTCTACACACCCTAAAAGAGGACACCTTCAAGGCAAATGGATGAGTGAAGTTCACAAACAATTATAAATGTATATGAACACAAACGGGACAAACCACTACCTCTTTTATTGAACTATTAAATATAACATTTTGAATGCACCAAAGTCAGGAAATTGAAAGCAGAGTCCAATATCCCAAGAGGTGTCTGACAGCTTTACCTGCCTTTAACTGATGAGTAGAAACAACATCCATCACAAAATGACATGACCAGGGCACTGGAAACTCAGCCCAAGCAAAACACAGCCAGAACCACCCAAACATCTCTCTACTCCGGCTCCTGCCTGAAATCTCTTTAACGGTAAAGTTATGGAGCCAGATCCTGAAAGGGTATAAAGAAATAAAAGGGTTATGTTGCAACCTTCTGAAAGTGTAGTTTAGGCATTTATCTAATGTCACTGTTTGTATGCTGTGAACATAACACAGATTCCACCCAATAGGGGTCAGGAGTATTGGGTATGGGTCCGCCATCCAGTTCACCATGAGAGGGGGCTGAGCACTGGGGTAGGTGGGGGTTACATGAAATATTATTTATTTATTCACCATAAAAGTAGGGCAGATCGATACAATGGCAGTCTACTGAGGATCTGATATTTAGTGAATTGATAACACGCAATGCACAATGTATGTTCTTGATAAACACCCATTACTTCTCTGATCTGCAACAGCCTTTACCCTGTTTCCGGGGATGCTGCTGGCATCGAATTCTTGATTCCACCCCTGCCAAGACCCCTTTTCCCTACACCCCTTCCCCGTTAGTTACTCTGAAGGATGTTATGCTTGATTTTCACATCCCTTCTCCTCAGCTTCAGGCTTTCAGCTGGTCACTAGCAGAGATTAGGGAGGGATATTTTCCCGCCAATATATTCAAAGGGGATTTTTTTTAACCTCCTTCCTCTGAAGCATCCGGGTTGCCAAGGTTGGAGCTGGTGTCCTGAACGGAGGGGGCTGGTGATCTGAGATGGCACCGAAAGTTCCCTCTCACACGCTTGGCTGACTGATTCATTCTGGCTCACAGGCTCATGGTCCAACTGATCGCCACATGCGGGGTTGGGAAGGAATTTTCCACCACGAACCTCAGGGGTGAGGTTCAGGTTCCTCCGCAGCATCCAAGTGTGAGTCTTTTGCCAAGATTATCTGGGTGTATCTCACTCACCCATTTCCCTGCCATTCCTACTCAGCCACTGGGGTGCACCTCGGTCCCGGCTGTTCTCTGCCTCTGGCACATCACAGTCTAGTCTCCTCTGGGTCTCATTCACTTTGGTCTCATTTCGGCTGTTGGGTTGAGTGAGCAGCTGCTGGGTGGTGGTGGTGGCCTGTGATATACAGGTCAGACTGGAGGATTTAGTTGCCTTCAACTGTAGAGATGGGGGAGGGGCAATATTTGTCAGAAGCAATTTTTGACGAGCGAGACTCTGCTCTGAAAGCCCAGTGGGCGAGAGAGAATTCAGAACATTCTGGAAGGTGCCAGTCTCTTCCTGTGGGTGAGCTTGATGGTTCAACCATCGGGGACCAATTTCAGCCTAGGCTGAACTCCACATGGACTTTGGTGATTTCTACTAGACCTGAATTTGGCTCCAAGTTTGGAGTGCTAAATGTTTCCTCCCACTGGAGACAGAGGATCAAAACCCGGCAGAAATAAGGTGGTGGGAGGGAGGCTGGTTGGGTGTCAGCCATGCCCATATTCTTCCCTCCCAGATCTGGGGGGGGGTCTGTCACTCTGGGGGTGTCTGAGCCCATCTCCCTGCCCCTGTGTCTGTCGGGATCAGGAGTCTCTGCCCCTTTATAGGGGTGTCTAACTGCTCCCCTTGCCTCCCCTCAGGTGTGCTGGGATCTAGGGGACCCTTATTCTCTACGGCGTATCTGACCTCCTTTCCTTGCCCCCTATCTGAGCCAGGGAAGCCCTGTCCCTCTGGCGGGGAGCTGAGTGCAGCCACCCCAGGACCATACACCAGAACCACACCACTAGACCGGGGTGAGGAACCAAGAATGAGAAGGTTCAGTGCGTAAAACAGGCTCCCAAGCCCTGAACAGAGGAGAGGGGAGAACACACATTCAAATAAATGGAGTTATTGGCCTACGGTGTATCTTCTCAATGTACTCAGTACTCAGTACTGATCCGACCACACCTGAGGGACGACCCCCTTGAAGATCCGGGCGAAGAATTCTTCGTGGACGGCTCAAGCAGCATGATAAAAGGCATCAGACATACTGGCTGTGCTGTAGTGACACTAACTGAGGCAGTATGGAAGGAGAAGCTTCCTGCAAGTTGGTCAGCTCAAGCAGCAGAGCTGACTGCTCTGACCCGAGCTCTCGAGATGGGAGTGGACAAGAGAGTGAACATCTTTATTGACTCTCGCTATGCTTTTACCACTGTACACACTCATGGACTGTTGTGGAAGCAGTGTGGATTTATTACAGCTTCAGGGCAGAAGATAGCCAATGGACCGCAAATACTAATGCTTCTGGAAGCCCTCAAGCTGCCCAAAGAAGTTGCAGTGGTCCATGTCAGAGCACACAGGAGAGCAGCCGATGAACACCAAAGAAGAGGAAATGCAAGAGCAGATGCAGCAGTGAAGAAAGCAGTGCTGATGGGAGGCGACGTGGGATTCCAGGGTGCTGTACAAGAGATCCCATCCTACCTTGAAGACTGTGTGGTGCGCTACACCCCAGAAGATGATGCAGCAGCAGCAGAAAACCATGCAGTAAAGAATGAAAATGATTGGTGGATAGCACCAGGAGGAAAAGTTATGGTGCCTCAACCTTTACTGCTGGAAGTACTTTTGCACCTGCACGCCACCACACACATGGGAGGGACTGCGATGGAAGACCTGCTTGTACGACAGGTGATATCTCCTGGACTATATCTGGAAGCACAGCGTGTGGCAGCACAGTGCCCCACCTGCCAGAAAGTGAATCCCAAACCACCTCGACCACCTGCTCCAATGGGAGGAAGGCAATGGACTTATTATCCTGGCCAAGCATGGCAAATTGACTTTGCTGAACTCCCTAAGTCTGGACGTAGGTAACAAAGTCCTGTGGCACCTTAAAGACTAACTATAAAGTTTTGAAGCATGAGCTTTCGTGGGCTAATACCCACTTCGTCGGATGCAGGCAGTGGAAGTGTCCAGAGGCAGTTATAGAAAAGTAGGTAAGAGCCAGGTGGGAGGTGAAAGGGTTAGTCCAATTAAGCTGAGCCAGCTTGTTATCTCCGATCAGGGAGTGTGGATTATTACCCCCCCCCCCAACTGACCCACTCAGCCCGGTCTCTCCCCCCCAAACCTCCTTTCCTCCAACCCCCCCCAACTGACCCACCCAGCCCGGTCTCTCCCCCACACCGCTTACCCCCGCTCCCAGCCCAGCCTCCCCCCAACGCCCCCTTGCAAACGGCTTACCCCCCCCCCCCCCGTGCTTACTTGTTCGCTGGGTCATGCTGCTGTGACCCGACTCCAGCGAGGGAAGGAGAGGAGCGACACGCCCCCCAGCCTCGCAGTCAGAGCAGCGCCGCGCCAAACCGCCTCCCCCGCCCCCCAGCCTCACGGTCACAGCAGCGCCGCGAGCCAGATGACAGGCTCAAAAGAGCCACATCTGGCTCGCGAGCCATAGGTTCCCGACCCCTGCTACAGTGTATGACTGTAGTCACGGCGTGCCCACAGAGACGGCTCGGCGTGCCGGCAGCGGCACATGTGCCACGCGTTCGCCATCACTGCCCTAGGTATTAAATGGAAGCTTCATGCTCCATGGAGGCCCCAGAGCTCAGGCCAAGTGGAGCATATGAATAGATCCTTAAAGACAAGGCTCACAAAGATCTGCATTGAGACCCATTTAAAATGGCCCCAAGCACTTCCCTTAGCTCTGACCTGCATCTGTAGCATACCCCGTAGGGGACTAAAACTATCCCCTTTTGAACTAATGTTCGGGATGCCTCCTAGAGTTTTGCCAGCCAGGTGGAGGGAACAGGTCACTGTAGATTTGGGTAAGGCAGAGCTTAAAGAACATGTTACTGACTTGCAGTCTGTTTTGTCTTCTCTCCACAGATTTGCTGTGCCTTTCCAGAGCTTGCCCTTGGACGTCAATATCCACAACTTCCAGCCCGGGGATCAAGTCCTGATCCAGAGGTGGAAGAAGGCTCCATTGAGGGAGAAGTGGGAAGGACCGTTCCAAGTTCTGCTCCAAACGCACACGGCAGTCAAGCTCGAGAAGAGCGATAAGTGGATCCACTGCGCACAGGTCAAGAAATATATTCCCCCTGAGAGAGAGAATGAGACTGAACTGTGGACTAGTTTGCCTCTCTCAGAGACTAGACTCAAATTGACTCGGGGAAAATGAAGGGATTTTGTATTGTTGTGATTATTGTACTGTTCTACTTTTTTTGTAATGTTGTTTCTTATGAAGATAATGCTTTTATTAAGTATTCTCATGAGATCAAGAATCGCCTTTTGGGGAAACTAAGTGATTGTTGGGTGTGTATTAAGGTTCCAACAGATGTGAAACAAGGGTTTACTTTGATACCTGTTCCCCTGTCTGCTGCCAATATTACCAGGAAAATGCATAAACACAACTTGGACTAAGTCAGAGGTCCCTGCCTCCGGGTATTTAGTAGTGGCTAATAGGACAGGGTTGTTGTGTTTTGTGAAACAGGAGGGTTCGGTTTTTGTAGGGATAAGTAGATGTAACATATATTTCAATGGTACTACCTTTAGTCGTTCACTTACCTTTGAGGATTGTTACCCCTACTTATCCCACATGTGGTATCCATGACCTCCTTTTAATACTGCCTCTGGTCGCAGAGGAGGGTGCCCTGTTGCAGGGATCCAGGACCTAGGCCCTGTTGGCCAAATTCAGACTTATTTCAATTGTACTAATGGGACTTTTTTGACCCTGAATAATAGCACCATTAGATTATGCCTTTGTAAGTCTAATGACAAAAAGGCATTACAGGGAGAGCAGTGGTTTAAGGGTTGGTTTCCTTTCTCTTTTGAGAATTGGCAACCTGCATTGTATGGGACTTATTGGATATGTGGATCTGGAGCATATTATTCTCTCCCTGCAAATTGGAAACGGTCATGTTATTTGGCTTGGTTAGTTCCACCGTCCCACATTTGCTCCAGACCTCCTCACTTTCCCCATGCACGGAACATTTGGAGGACCTACTTGGAAATTAACCTCCAAGAGGACCTATCATGGAATAGATGGGCAGGCTTTACCAGCCTGAGAGGAGGCATAATTCACCTGAAGGGATTGCTAGAGAATATTGCCAATGAGACAGCATCCCTATTTGAGAACCAGGCTGAGGAAATGTCCCAGCTGCGCCAGCTTGCCTTGCAAAACTGCATGGTACTGGATATAATGTTAGCAGCTCAGGGAGGAGCTTGTGCTTTAATTGGTGAAGAGTGTTGTGCTTTTGTAAACGATACCTGCCATGACACCTTCCAGCGCACTAAGCACCTGATGGAATTGGCTAGAAATCATTCTACTGGCCAACCACCCGTTGACTGGTGGGAGTCCTTATTGTCCTGGCTCCCTAATGTGGATGGGAAAATTAAATCATTGGTTAAGGTTGGGATATGTGGGTTGATTGTAATTGTATTTCTGGGATTGTGTTTTTGTTGTATAATGAGTTGTATGCCTTTAATGTGTAACACTTCCCTGCCTCGTAGAGCTAGAAGGTAAAATGTAGAAGAAAGTATCTTTTAAGAAGAGGGAATTGTGGTAAAAATCGTATTGTTAACTGCTTATTGTGTATTGTTTGTTACCTGCCTCTGGTTAACTGCTGTAAAATCTGTGTTTCCAAGATGGAGTCTGTTTTTTTAAATGGAGTAGATCAGCTGGATGGACATGCAGCCATGATCCAGGACAGAGACTGCACGCAGCACCTCTCAGTTCATGTCATGCATATCATTAACATTTAACTATGTTACGTTGTTTGTGATGCATGTGTCACGGAGCACCCGGGCGATGGTCTGGAACCGCTCCCTAGGAAGCCAGACTGGACTCCGGGTGGAGGGCCCCTTCTCCGTACACAGCCTGTTTCCCAGGCCAGGAGCTTCAGGGGTCCCCACTTCCACCTTCCTGGGTCTGACCTCGGAGCATTCAGCACCTTCTGCCCCTCCGTGTGCTTCCCCCAGCAAGCCCGCCTGGGCGGGGTCCTGGGGGAGCCCATGGGTTCTGCACCCCAATTCCACAGTCAAATGTGACTCTTAGTCAGCCAGCAGAATAGACGGTTTATTTGAGATGCCAGGAACACCATCCAACTCACAGCTTCTCAGTCCAAACAGAGTCCCTCAGTCAGGCCTTTCTGGGGTGTGCCAGGAGGTGAGACCCAGATTCTGGGCTCCTGCTTCTCCCCCAGGTTTATTCGATGACTTCTAATCACAGACCATACAGTGAGCGTGAGCCTTCAGCTGGATCCATCTTGGGGCCAGAGAGCGAGTTGGCTTCTCTGCCTCTCCCAGCTTGACCCAGACCCAGACTGACCCAAAACCCCCTCTCTAGCCACTTCCTGCTCCTTTGTTCCTTTGTTTGGTTTCCCGGGCTTCCCTTCAACAGGTTCAGCTGACCTCCCTCCCCCACCTGGGGTCAGGTTACAGCTTCCAGGGATGCACAGAGGGGAGGGCGTTGCCTCCTTGCTTCCAGCATTAGCCCCTATCCCTTCACATAGACACTTAAGAAATGCATAGGGGATACTGAGGCACACACACACAGTACTCCCACTTCGTCACAGCATGTGACAGTGAGTATTGTAAACCAAGGGCCCGTGGCTATGACACTTTTCAAATCTGTATACAAACTATGTATATGGCATTAGATTATTGGCTGTATGAAGCTGTGATACCCTTTGAAGTTATTGGTTGTGTGTACCTGTGACGATTATCAAACACTGTATATATGTTTTGGCTGCCCATTGATCTGTGGCAGTCAGGTTTGGAGCGTTAGCCCCTTGACTCCCTATTTGTGCACGAATAAACCTTTTTTATTCAGGTTACCTTGCGACTCTGCTTGTTCTTTGAAGGTGATTGGGACGACCTCCAAAGGAACGACCCTATTTGTGCAACACTGGCACAAAGACTGCCCAGGTGAGTGGAAGCTAGTTGAGTGACCCTAGCCCTGCGTGGACCAGCCTGGCATGGCTGGGGCCACAGATTATTATTGTAGGGTCTCTTGTGAGCACGGGGGCTGCACCCAGACTGGGGTATTATTGTAGGTTTGTTATGGTAGGAATGGGAGGTTGAGGACACCCTGCCTACATCGGGGGGTCACTTGCAGGGCTGGGGATAGACACACATAACTGACAGGTTTCTCTCCTCCCCTCCTCCCAGGTGTCCTGTACACCACGTTCCCGGGAACCAGCCAAGGGCCCATCCTGACAGAGATGCTGATCCTGAGCTGCTCCTCCAAGCTGCGGCTGCTGGAGGCGACACTTCGGGGGCTCTTGCCTGAGACGCTGCCGGTGACATTGTTGTGCGCAGCCCCACTGCCCACAGACCAGGAACGGGACTCAACCCTCCCCACCTCCATAGGGCAGAGAGCAGGGAAAGGTCCCTCTGACTCTCCTGGGAGATGGGTTAGAGATCAGGCCTGAAGGGCAGGCAGGGCCGGCGATAGAAATTTTGAGGCCCCCTACTCTGATCGTTGGGGGCCCCCTACTCTGATCGTTGGTGGCCTCCCCAGCCTATTCTCCTTCCCCCCTCCTGCCTGACCCAGCCCACCCAACCTAATCTCCTTCCCCAGCCTAACCTCCTCCCCTCCCCACCCCCATTGGTTCCCCACCGGCCCCTCAGCCGGCGCCAGCCGGGCTGCATGCACCCAGGTCTCCCCAGCCCCACTCGCTGGCCCCCGCCCCCATGGAGCGGCGCGCCCGTCCAGCCCTCTGCAGCCGCCGGCATCCTGTGGTTCCGGGGGGCTCCCCACCCCCGCCAAGGGCTGGCCCGGCTCTTGCTGCAGGTGGGCAGGGGAAGCGCTGCAGAAATGGGTGCCTCGGGGCGGCTCCTGGGCCGCGGGACGAGCCACCGGCTGAAGGGCTCGGGAGGCAGCTGGCCACTGACACCCGGACACAGCCCGGAAAAGAGCAGCCAGGGAGATGCGGTGCCCAGGTGAGACGATTACGGATACAGCTGTGTACCGGGGCCCCCCTTAACTCCGGGGCTCGGTACAGCTCTACCCGTAGTACCCCCCTGTCGCCGGCCCTGAGGGCAGGCCCCTCCTCACCCAGGTGCTGGCTGCTCTCCCAGTCACCTGCTGCTCCCTCATGTCCAGTGACTCTCAGAGGATTCACGGGGCTTGGGGCAAAGGAATTTTGGGGGGGCCTCCATAAAAAAGATGCAATACTATAGTAACATGTATTCCCGTGGGGGGCCCTGCGGAGACCGGGGCCTAGAGCAAACTGACCCACTTGCCGCCCTTGGGTGCCTCTGCTCCTGTCTCCCAAAGTCCAAACCTGCTGCTCACCCAGCGTAGCCGACGGGACCTTCCCAACCAGTCAGAGTGGACGATGGCGGGCTGGCACCGTGACAGCCAATCACTGCATGGGCGGGCTCCAGGCAGATAACTGTAGAGCTGGGTCCCTCTGCCTCCCTCCATGGCTCCGTGCCCATCACATGGGGCAAGTCTGTGGCGGAGTCCCCAGCCTCCTTCTCCTGCTCCGCTCCCCGCACTCAGGTGTCTCCTGTGACACCAGCCCAGGGGCCTGAAATCAGGGACCAAACCCCACAATCAAGACAGTAAACCCAGGGTGTGTGTGAAGAGAGAGGCCCCCACAGCTTTCCCACTCAAACGTCCTGCCCCATGGCTACCCACAACACTCACCCCTTCACCTACCTACCCACTCCCTGCCCCTCAAACCAACCGCTACTGTCACCCCACATCCCCCCATTCACTCCCAATCCCCTCTACTTGGTGCTCCCCACATTCTCCTGAAACCCTCCAGTCTCTGCTCTCCAGAGCCTGTGGAAGCCATTTTCCTTGGCTGAGGTGGCAGCCATCTTGACTAATGGCAGCCTGTGGTGTCCACCCCATTGGCAAGGGCAGTCATTTTTGAAAAGGCAAAATACTCCCCAAGGCACAGAAGATCATGAGACACTGAAACCCCCAATAAACAATGGTGGGCTCCTGACCCAGTCATGAGGGTGGGAATTTCTGCCCCTCCTCCAGCTCTGACCCCCGCCCCATGTCTCTGGCAGGTCCTCGGTTCTGTGATGGCCATAAACCGCGGGAACCCGGCTGTGTACGAGGTGCTGGTGGATTCGTGGCCCGAGTTCAAAGCCGTCCTCACCCGGCCATGCAGAGAGGTGCTGCCCCTCAGCCACTGCGCTGCACCTGGGGGCGGATGGGGATTGGGGGTGGGGAGTAGGACATGGAGCCTTTCTCCTCTAGGGGACTGAGGCAGGAGCCAGTCTGGCTCGGAGCGAGAGACTGGGATTTGAGGCCTCTCCCTTCTGGGGGCCCCCAAATAGGGTCCAGGCTGGTTCATGGGTGCAGATCAGTCATTCCGTTGGGAGTTCCCCACTCTGCTCCATGTCTCCCCCGGTAGGTGGCATCAGACGACTCTGATTTCTACACCAACAAGTACGCGGTGTACTACCGGGACCTGGGTACCTACCGGGCCCTGCTGGACAGCGCCATCAACTGGAGCCAGGCCTTCTGGATCCACGGTAACATGGGCCCCACAGCACTGGGGAGAGATCCACATGCCACTGAACATACATGTTCTGTCTGGGCCAAACCCCAGGATCCCGCCCTACAGTGCCGACCCCGAAACCCTCATGTCCCCCCAGCCTGTCAGCTCTATGGGGGGCAGGAATATATGGGGTTGCTCCTTGCCATGGCTGGGCTGGAGTTGGCTCAGCAGAGCACATCCTCTTCCCTGAGCGCTGGGGCTGGTAGGTTTGGAAGCTCAGACTCCTGCCATGCCCGCTTGCTGTGCCAGGTTGGGCTCCCCATGGGGGCTTTTCTCACGACCCTTCAGTCCCCATCCCCACCGCTCACAGCTCGTCGCTCCCCCTGCAGGTATCCAGGATGGGCTGTACAAAGCCTCCAGGGACATCTCAGAGGCTAAAGGGATCCAGCTGGAATCATCCTCCTACATCACTTACCTCCACCCAGATCCCAGCTCCATGCCTGAAATCCGGTCAGTGTCTGCTTGCGCCACAGGGCCCCCGCCCAGCGTGGCACTGAGATGCCCAAGGTCTGGCTGGCTAGTCCCCATGCAGGGCCTGGGGCACTGGGGTCTTGTGGCCACCAGCAGAATGCTAGTGGGATTGGTACTGAACCCAACCTCACACAGGGAAACTACAGGGACTGGGGAGTGTAGCCATGGGGTGGGTTCAGCCATGCGGAGGGAGATCCCTCTTCAGCTCCTGTACAGGACCCCAGCCTCTGCCAGGAAACCCTGGTGCAAAGGGCTCCTGTGAGACCAATGGGGTCCCACCCACATCCCCTCAGGACCGGACACTCCTGCAATCAGCCATCAGCCCTGGCAGGGCTTGGGCACCGAGCAGCCGTGCTCCCCCATTCCTGCCCCACATGTCTCCTGGCCCAGGCTAGAAACGAACCTTCCCTGGCCACAGTCTGTTCACACCTCAGCTCCTCACCCGGGACCCAGGGAGGGAATGTTACCCCACGGCAGCACTACCAACTCTGTGGGTTATTTGGAGAGGCCCCATGTCCCATATCCACCCCACACCCAAACCAGCCAGCTGTCCACTTCACTTGGCTCCAGTCACCCCCTTTCCCTAATCCAATGAGTTTGGCTGGGTCTCACAATGACCTTCATGGGAATCTCACCCTGCCTGGGGGAGAGGTCCCTTCTGATTAGCTGCATCTCAGAGCTGCTGCAGTAAGAGCTCCCTGGCTCTCCTCATCCCTGCAGTAAAGTGACACCCTGGTCATGGGGATGGGAGAGAAGGTCGGGGGAAGAGGCAGCAGGAATTGCTCAGCATCTCAGGGGGACGTTGCTTCTACTCCCCATTTCTCTGTGAGCAACGGGACAGGACGGTGCTTCCGCTCCCCCCTATCCCTGGGACACGCAGCCTGGGAAGGGCAGAGGGGAGCCCGCTGCAGCCCCCACAGGGCTGGGAGGGGTGGAGGAACATCAGGAGGTACAGCGGGGAGGCTGTGGGGGCTGGGAACAGAGTTGATGGTTCCCTGTAATGGGGCAGAACTGCTGGGGCAGAATGAATTGCTGTGAGGGGGATGGAGAGATGTTGGAGAAGGAGCTTCTGCAGGGAGGCCCATCTCACCATAATGAATCTGGGACTGTTGTCAGCAGTGATTGTAACATGGAGGGGTCGGGGCTGGGGGAATTCAGCTGTCAAGGGAGGCCAGTAATCACAGCGTGATCTTTTGTAAAAGCCCCGTGATTTTAGGGCCAATCTCATGATTCTGAGGTGTCACTCCTCAGCGCTGGGATTTGGGGGTTGATCCTGCTGCTCTCTCTCCTCCCGCCCCCCAGGCTGGACCCGGCCATGAGGCTCTCGTCCCTGGACATCTCCCACACCGACCTCCTGAATGAGACGTGGCTCGATGGGGGCAATGAGAGGAGCAGGAGATACCTGACCAGCCTGATCCGCTACTTCCCCAGCGTCTGCCTCCTGGATGCCACCAACCGCCCTGTCAGCTGGCTCCTTTCAGACCCATTTGGTGCGATGAGACATGGCTACACCCTGCCCCAGCACCGGGGGTGCGGCTACATACAGGTGCTGCTGAATGTCTTGGCCAAGCGGATGCACGCACTAGGCTATCCTACCTATAGCTACGTGGATCTGGACAACTACCCCATACAGAGGCTGGGGGTCAGGTTGGGCTTCCAGCGCCAGCCCTGCCTGTTCCACTACATCCTCCACAACGCAACACTGCAGAGAACCCCGACCTTAACCCCCAGCCCAGCACCGGGCACAGCCCCCGCCGGAGTCCCCAGCCCAGCCACCCAGGACCCCTGCCAGACAGAGGCTAAGGGAAGCCAAGGGAGGGGCTTGGGGGAGTCTGGGGATCAGTGTTAGACCCAGTGGAACCAGTATCATCTCCCAGCTCCAGCCTCCCCTGGGATCTGCTACCCACAGCCTCACAGCACCATCCACAGCGTTCCAGGGTCTCTCCTAGTCTCCCAGACCCCATTACCTGCCCTCCTGAGTGGACCCCACTCCCCCAACCCCATACACGTAGCACCCCCATCCCAGTTCCACTTTCAGACACCCCAATAACAGCTCAAGGAGCTTCCATCCAATCACGTCACATGCTCACCTGCCTCATGCTTCTGCTCTGCTCCCCTCCCCTGCTTTCCCTGGGACAGCCAGCTCAGCTTATCCCATCTCTAACTCCCCCACAGTCAGTGTGTCACCCTCCCCCGGATCCCTCTCTCCCCAACTTCCCTGGGGCTTGTCACATCTCTTCCCTACTGCTCCCTGCTCTCATCAGCTCTTCCCGTCCCCTCCCCCCACTGGACAATACAAGCCCCAGGAGCTTTAAATGGGGCAGGGAAGGGGCTGGTGATCACTCTATTAGGCAACATCTCCTTGAGCTCAGCACGCTGGGCATGATGCTTCTAACCCATGATGCATCTGGATGTTCCACATTGATACTAACCAGCTCCAGAGTGTCCCTTGCCAAGGACTCCCTCCAGGACCAGTCTCAGTAACTCAAGGGTTAAATACCTCCCCGGGATGTTGATTATCTTCAAACCAAACTTCATTATCCCCAAGAATTCCCCAAGCAATGCAGAGGTGTTAAATTCAGCACTGCACAGCCAAGACACCCACATCCTGTTAACTCCACCCACCAGCATTGATCCATAGCAGGAAGCGTTTTGGGCTTTGTGATCCCAGCTGCGATTAAACTTATTGTCAAAGACACCTTTGAGTATTTCCCCTTTGCGGCGGCCACCCCGGCAGGGCTGGGACCTCGCGGGCAAAGGGGGAGGCAGAACTACAGTGAGGGCCACGCATCAGGTTCCCATTTTTCAACCCACTTTTCAAATGAAATTTTCCCCAGAAAGGTTCCGCTTGTTCCCATTGTTGGTTTTGTGTCCAGACACTAGGGGCCTAAAGACCAACGTGTTCTGGGTGCGTTTCTAGGGTGACCAGACAGCAGGTCTGAAAAAATCAGGACACGGATGGGGGTTAATAGGAGCCTATATAAGAAAAAGACACAAAAATCAGAACTGCCCCTATAAAATTGGGACCTCTGCTCATGCTATGCATAACCTGATCTGCAGGGTGGTGTCTGCAGCAACTAAGGTCTGCGTCAAATATCTGGGGTTTCCTTTTGAAAGCGAACCAATAGCACCAGTTGGAGCTGCCCCATCAAATTTATGCGATCACTAAATAACTTCTCCAGAGGGACTTTGTGATGGGTCTTTGTGAATGGAGTGTCAGACCCTCGCCACTCTCCAGTCCCAGCCCACCTCATGCCCTGTCTCCACAGAGGCACCCCTTGATCAGGGTCATAGGCCCTATCAGCCCGAGTCCATATATCTCACCCTAGTGTCTGGGCAGTGTGGCCCAAAACCCAGAGCCTATCTAACTCACATCTAATATCGGGCGATGCAGCCTAGTGGTCAGAGTCCAGGTACCCCGCTCCTAGTATCAGGTCAGTGAGGCTCAATAGCCAGAGTCCATATAACTCACCCCTACTATTGGGCGGTGCAGCCTAGCAGCCCGGGTCCATACAACTCGCCTCTAGTAGCAGGGCAGTGTGGCCCAATAGCCAGAGTCCATAAAACTTGTCGGTGTAACCAGTAGGCGAACTAGGCAGCTGCCTAAGAGGCCAAGATTTGGGGGCACCAAAAAGTGATGCCCCATCTTTTTTTTTTTTTACACTGTTGCTGGAAAACAAAGGAATAAAGAAAAGAGAAACATCGTTGAACGTGCATTTGAACTCGTACATCACAGCTATAGCCTACGCCAGCCCTGCGTCGTGGGCACCAGTGTACTGCTTCGCTACGGTACAAAGTGGCAATGACATTTTTCTCGTTGCGTGCAGCCGTTCCCGTCATGACAGGCTGTTTATAATGCTCAGTTGACTAGTTTCGGAGGTTGTCGACTGAGGTTAACTAGTTTTGTTGAGTTGTTTCAGATCTAAGACTCTGGCAAGTGCTGCAGCATCGTTTCGCTAATACTTTGTGTCAATTGTGTGTGTGTGTGTGTGTGTGTGTGTGTTAAGAATTTGTGTATATGTTTCTGTGTGAATATGCATGTGTGGGTTGTTGAAATTTGTCTTATTGCTAGTGTCAGCTGTTGTATGATGGAATATCTGCCATATAAATTATATTAACAACAATAATTGGATATTCTAAGGTAGAATAAAATGTAGTAGATTTTTATATGAAAGAATGAAGGAAGGACGTATACGACACTAAAAAGAGTGGATTTTTGCAAGTTTATAATAAGCGATGCTCCGGGAGGAGGGGGTCACAAGGTGGAAGTGTCACCTAGGGTGCAAAATATCGTTGTACCAGCCCTGCCAGCATTGCTAGTTTCCAGGGAGCAGTCGCCACTGTCAAAGCAGGTCTCATTTGAGGGTTGCTGTGCTTCAGGGCTGGGGGAAGCTCTGCACAATGTTCCTGGAAAGTGGCCTTCCACATTTGACAGCTCTGCAGCCACTGCTCATCATCTCATAATTGTGTAACGATACAATCCCACCCCTCAGTGCCTGTTTCCATGAAATGGTACTTCACCAGGCCTAGCTACTGCGTGACTGCCAACAGCAACTGGGAATTGTTTCTTGCCTCTTGGCAAGATGATTTAATCAGGGATTGGTCCTGCTTTGAGCAGGGGGTTGGACTAGGTGATCTCCTGAGGCCCTTCCAACCCTGATATTCTGTGATTCATATGCACGGCTAAGCCAGGTTTTCAAGAAGAGATGCGAGAAAGATGCATGGGTCGACTGCAGTTAATATCAGGACAAGGAGGGAGGGAGGGAGAAAACTGCATCATGGGAGTCAAAGCCATGTTCCCATTCCCACCTTTGCCAATGTTTGGATCCCATGAGGCACTGCGAACAGTCCCCAACCCTCCCCACAGCTACTCGCACTGTGGGATAGCTAAGCCCGGCGTACTGCTCTTTCCACAAATACAAGCGCTGCTAGGGAGGATGTACTTCACCAACACCATGAAAGGAGTCTGGACACATCCAACTGGCTTAATTCATTCAACAGCCAGCCACCATCCTAATTAAGTCAACTGAAGTTTGTAGTGTAGACATGCCTTCTGCCATGGACTTAGGAGTCGCAGTGGACGGACACGTGAAGAGGAGCTCCCGGTGTGATCCTGCGGCGGAAAGGGTGAATGTGATTCTTGGACATATAATCAGAGGAGTAATAAGTGCCTGTGTACACCCTTGGTGAGACTCAGACTATGATACCGTGGAGTTGTTCTTCTTTTCGCCTTTTAAAAGCATGTTGAAACACCAGAGAGAGGCTACAGAGAAGAGCCACAAAAATGATAAGACTAGACAAAATGCCTTACAGTGAGGGACTTAAGGTACGTCTTCGGCAGATAGTGATCAATCTATCAGGGATCGATTGATCACGTCTAGTGTAGACACAATAAATCGATCCCCGCTTGCTCTGTGATCCACCAAGAGGAGAGGCGGAAGCGGAGTTGACGGGGGAGCAATCCCACGCCGGGAGGACACGAGTTAAATCGACTTAAGATACGCCCACTTCAGCTGCGCTATTCTCATAGCTGAAGTCGCGTATCTTAGGTCGACCCCTCCACCTAGGGCTGAGAGAGCTCCATTGCTTTAGCTTCCCAAAAAGAAGATTGAGAGATGATTTGATTACAATTTAAATGCTTTTATGGAAAGAAAATCCCAGGTCCTAAAGGTATGTTTAATCTAGAGCCACCGCCACTGTCTGCAAGATGAAGCAAGCTAAATTTAAATTAGCAATAAGTACCAAATTTTTCAAGGTGACAGTGATTAGCCAGTGGAATGTACTACTAAAGGAAGTTTATATAAACCTATGGAGCTGATTTCCACTCGATAGCATTGAGACTTGGACCTCATGGAATTTTGAGAAAGGCTCAGATAGATACACAGATAGTGAGAACCTCCCGAGTTACACTAGCTGAACTAATACACAATGTATAGATGAGGAATCTGGTTCAGGACACAAACCAAACAACTGGTTGCCAGGATTAGGCTGGAACTGCTGCTAGGGACAGATTTTGCCATGTCCACGGTGGGATTTCCTGCATGTTCCACTCAAGCGTGTAGTGCTGGCCGCTGTCGGACACAGGACTAGCTGAACGACTGGTCTGCTCGGATGTGGCTATTGGGAGTGAACGTCACAGCAATCGATGAAAGAAGAAAGTTGCTTTTGTGGACAGGTAGAAGAGGAGCTCAGATCCCAGTGAGTGGGGGGAGGGTGAGCGGACAGTTGAGTAAAAATGGATCCCCATAGAAATTCTTCAGGACCAAGGGATTTACCCCCACAACCTTCCAGAGAAAAGCAATGTGTTCCCTCGTAAGGAGCCATAGGGGTGTTTATGTTGTGAGTTACTGTGTCACAACGGTCCCCAGCACAACCAAAGAAATACACAAACTCACTGTTTCAGAATAGGCACACCCACCTTCACCGGGGCATAATAGCACACAGAGTTCACAGTGGAAAGTAGTGCTACTTTTGTCAAATCAGACTATTGAAAAATGAAAGAAAGGCATCTCCTCATTGATCTGTAATCCCTTCCCCCGACTGCCTAGAAATGTACATGATTTGAGGCGATTGTTGGTTAAGTTTGTCATCAGTTAATGAGACCTCAGATAACTCGGCTCAATCACTTTATTGCTAAGCAATAAAACAGCACAAAAACAGAAAGGTCAGACAATACCAGTGTAGAGAACAGTCTTCCAGTGACTAATTTACATATTTCTTGTGTTGATAATCAACCAATAATTTGTCAATAATTAATCAATGAATAGTTCATAATGGATAGGAATTTTAATTGTGATTATAAGTTTAATGAAGAGCCATCTCTTAAATTTAGATTTGGTTAACTAGTTAGCTTTGAATTAATTTATTAAACCAGTCACCACACCTGCCCCCCACACCAGCTGGGCTCCCTTTGCTCTGGGGCTGGGATGGCAGCTGCTGCAGCCTGACAAGGAGCCTGCCTGCAGCTGGGAGGTGACCCGGGCTGGCAGGGGTTAATGACCTGGCTCTTGACTCCACCTCAGAGTCATTGGACTTTCATTGCCACGTCCCCATTCTGACCAGACTTTCCAGTTGAAAAGCCGGCCCCTGGCAATGCTAAACAGCACCTGGATACAGACGTCAAAAACCCGGCGGCCCAGGTAAAACCCAGGTGGGTGGCAACCCCAGTCCTCCGGAGCACGTGAGTGGCCACCGTAGAGCGAGGTCCGAGGACACCCGTCCCGCCTGCCTGTATCGGCGCTGTTAGTTCCAGTGTCCTAACAGATCCTGTGGTTTCTCAGGTTGCCTGTTACCGTACGTCTGGGGAATTTGAAGAAACAACCACAGAGGGGGTCAAATAACCCCAGGGGCGGCGAGTTGTGTGGGCCCGTGGTGCCCGGGCTCCAGCAAATTAAGAGCTTGGGTGCCCGGCTTCACCAATTGTTTCGGCCGGGTCTCTCCCCCACCCCTGCGCGCCTCGCCTGGAGCGTCCCCGCCTGTGCCCTGGACAGCGGGTGCTGTGCACCCTCGCCGGCTGCTGCCAGCTACAAAAGGGAGCGGCACCAGCGGCGGGATGTGGCAGCAGCTGAGGGAGGAGGCGCACACATGATGACATCCCGAGGGGGCTCCCTGAACCTGAGGGGGGAATGCAATCCATGCATTGCATCCAGGGGTGGCAAGCCGCTGCTCAACTTCCAAAAATTCAACTCCACTGTCTTGAAATTCCCACTAACCAGCCCCAAACCCATAGAAAGATCAGTTCCTCTCTTCCTCAGCTTTGCCCCCCTCCCATCATCAGAAATAAGCCGATACTACCCACCCATCCTCCTTAAGCCTTGTATTTTAGAATACGAAGGGTTGGAGAAGCGTCTCACTGGAATTTAAACAAAAATCCTGCTCCACTGTTTTCTCCCATTGCGATTGTGGATCTGTTTAATCCGAAGCTACATTGGTCATCTGGGGTTTCTTTTTCAAGTGCTGTTTTGCCACGTGTTGAGCAAGGTTGGATTTGTAATTAAAGCACTTCCCACATTCCGTACACGTGTGAAGCCTCCCTCCCTGGTGCGTTAACTGATGCTGGGAAAGGGAGAACTTCTGACGAAAGCTTTTCTCACACTGGGTGCATTTATAGGGCCTCTCCCCGGTGTGGGTCCTCATGTGTTTGTGGAGGGTTTCTTTCCGCCTGAAGTCTTGCCCACATTCGGTGCATTTAAAAGGTTTAGCGCCTGTGTGGGTTTTACGGTGAGTACAAAGGACCCCTTTCAGCCTGAAGCTTTTGTCACAGTCGGGACACTGATAGGCTTTCTCCCCCGTGTGGATCGTCTGATGTGAAGCAAGCTGGAAGTACTCTCTGAACTTCCTCCCACAGTCAGGGCAGCTGTAGTTCTTCTCCTCTTTGTGGATCCTTTCGTGTCTGCTGAGGGACGATCTGCAGTTGAAGCTCTTTCCGCAGTCGGCGCACACGTGGGATCTGTCTCCGCTGTGTTTCTTCTGATGCCATCGGAGATGCGAGTTGTGGTAATAGCTTTTCCCACACTCGGCACAGCTGTAACGTCTCTCTTTGGGACGGGCTTTCTGAGGCGCTCCCGAGTTGCTACTGGAACTTTTCTTGTCACTACTTGTACTCTGTTGTGCTCCCTTCTTGGTCCTCTGGTCACCAATGGTGCAATTCGGTTTCTTGGAAACTTTTTTATGTTGAATAGATACGTTGCCTCTCTCCCTGGTAGCACTTCCTTCACTTCCACAGGTTTCTCCCCACTCAAGACTCTGGGCTCTCCCAAACAACCACCTGTCCCGCTCTGCTCCCACCAGCCCTTCCTTCTGGGGATCCTCATCCCTGTCCTCACTCATAATCCCATCCTTAAACCCTCTAGCTGCCTCTCCTGAATGGATTCTCTGATGCTGAGTAAGTCCCTCTCTCAGGATAAAGAGCTGGCCACAGTCTGGACACTTATAGGGTCTCTCTGACTTGTGGACGGTGTAATAATGAAGAACAAAGCTGGTCTTGTGTCTGAAGCTTTTCCCGCATTCGTTACATTCATAAGGTCCCTCCTCTGGGTGAATTCTCAGATGCAGCTGAAGGTTTTCTTGGTGAGAGAAGCCTTTGCCACACTCATAACACTTGTAGACACTGTTTTCTGCACTAGTTTGCTGACAGTGCTGAATAAGGAACAAACAGTCCCTGAAACCTTCCCCCTGTTCAATGACAGTATTTGGCGTCTCCCCCATATGGGTTACTGGGTGGGCGCTGGTGTCCTTGGATTTCCTCACACCTCTTTTGCTGTGAGTGGATTTACTCCTGCCTGGCAGATGTCCCCTCTGCTGTCCTGCCCTGCCAAGGCACTGACTGGCATCGGCCCCGCCAGGGCACTGTGGCCTCCCTGAGAACATCCTGTGCATCTTCACTCCCAGAACCCCGTCCTGCGGGGGACTCTCCTTGTTTTCTGTTGCTGTCCCAGTACCTGTTGGAAGAGAGGGGGCAGTAAAGGGATTTGTCACTGATCAAAGAACCTGATAGGTAGGAAGTCAATTCCCCCAAATCTTTCCACAGCAGGGAAAAAGGGGCCAATTCTGTCTCGAAGTCCCATCTGAGCCCTAAGAAAGAGGCTTCAGCATCGGGAGCCAGGAATGACACCTGCCAGGAGGAGAGGGCACCACAGGGAGTCAGATGAAATGACACAGAACAGAGGGAGGGACTCAGTGGGTTTGCCGGGATTCCAGCTTTCCCCCCAGTCCCAGAGGGTTTCTCAGTTGATGTCGCTCATTCCTCACCTGTCCTCGTGCCTCTCGGGATTTCCCTTTCCTCGGAGCCCTGGAGAGCTGGGATCCACATCTCTTCCCCTCGCTCCATCAGGGATAGCACGTCGGGTTTGGCGATTGGAAATCCTGCTCAATGGAAAGAGGTACACTCATCACAGCGCGTCAAGTATGTATGCACCGCGCAGCTACAACGAACATCTTGGAATGAAGGGGAGAGAGAGAATCCATACAGGTTGTCAGACATTCAGTATCCCCTTTTGGCAGGCAGGCTGTCTGGTGGGAAACAGGCTGCGTTCCTCACAGGAGATCCAGGCCACGTCTACACTACGGGGACTATAGCAACTCCTCACCCAATGAGAGGAGAGTCTCGTAATTCTCCTGCATGACATCTCTGTAGAGTTCCCTCTGCTCTTCGTCCAGGAGAGCCCATTCATCTTCAGAGAAGTACACGGCCACCTCCTCGAACGTCACTGGCGTCTGAAACGACATGGGACCGCCACTCAGCACCTGCCTGCTCCGCCCACAATCCCACCACTCAGATGCCAGCTGAGCAGCAAAGGGCAGAGCCGTCACTGGCAATGCAGCATCGTGGGGGGGAGGAACCCCATTTCCCACTATCCCACCCTCCTCTACACAGCAAGAGATGCCAGACTCAGCCTGCCCTCGAAGCTCCCCATCCCTCTGGGCTCTCAGCCCCTACCCAGGCCACTGAAGCAAGCGCCTGGATCCACAAGGGAGCCCCACTCAACACATACTGTCCCCACGATAGTCTCACCGCTCAGTTATGGGATGAGCGGCCGGGGCAAAGCCTGGCCAACTGGAGTGGCATGAAGTGAGCTATCCAGCTACACAGGAACAAGGCAGCTCCCAAGGAAAGGGGGGTGATTATTTCATTGATGGGGAAGAAGGAAAGTTGGAAAGACCGTTGAGCGATGGAGGAGCTGAAAGGAGGTGGGAGGAATGAGTGAGGACAGAGGAGGAAGCACGGCTCGGTAGGAGGAACAGCGTGGACCATTTCACCACTCACCATAAAGCCGAACCTACAGAGCAAAGCCACCATATCCTGGTCTCCTTCATTCCCCTTATCATAAGGAACAACCAAATAGGGTGCAGGAAGATCTACAGGATGACAAAGATACCGTTAGAGGGACCCACACAGACCCATACGCTCCTGGACCTCATGACTCTACTAGGAACAGGGATTCACCAGCCTCCACATGCCACTGGACAACCAAATGCTAGACAACTATTTCATACCGGCTGCCCTGGGGACTCCCCTCCCTGCTGTACTATCCATGTTCCCCATCATCACACCCATCTCCACACACAACTTCTTACCCATTTGCCGTGGATATTGCAGCTTCTCTCTGAGGTCACAGCTCAGTTGTGGTCCTGGGTGGTGGAACCTCTGAGACCTCAAGCTAGACGGGCGCTCCATCATCTCAGAAACCCCTTTTCTTCCAATCACACAAACTGAGACCTGGGAAACACAGATGTTGTGAGGTCTGTGTGAGTGGCAGTGACAAGTGGCTCTCAGGTTCTCTACTAAACAGAGTTATCGAAAGCCAATGGGCCTGCCCCACACATGAAAGGGGCCCTGTGTCCCCCCACACCTCCATCTTCCAGTTTTCAGCAATAGCAGTTGGGTTCTGCCCATTGATGACTAGAAGAGATCCCTCAATTTTGTATTTCTTCCTTGTAGCCTTCTGCCCAAACGAAGCCTTCTTCCTTCCTTCCTTCCTGTGCGGCTTTTTTCTCCCTAGTGAAACCTTTCCACACTCTGGTGCTGTTACCTCAATTCTGCCTTTTAGTTGACTGATCACAGCACCTAGGACTATCAGATCACAATTCCGCTCCTGCAGGTCGTTGGCTCTTTTTATGCTTTTTAATGAACATTATTGTCATTTGTGTTAGCTTAAAGCTCCGGACTCTTAATCACGGGGCAAGACCCCATTGTATCAGGCACTGAAAAGGGACAGAACAAAAGAGTCTTTACCCCAAAGAGCTTCCCCCGTAACATAAACCTTCCACATTTCAGGGGCATCACTCAGAGGTTTGACAATTTTCTCATGAGTATGAATTTACAGAATTTTATGTAATGGCAACCTTTTTGTTTGAATTCATACCAGATCCAGATCGAACTGTTCCTTTTTCAAGACCCTTAAGGAATTTGAAATGTAAAGTATTACGCAAGGGTTTCACTTCAACTATTTCCCTTATTCCATTTTCCTGTAGCTGTAGAGCGTATTCAAGAAGGGGAGGAGGAAACCCTGACAAACAAACCGCCTTTTTGATGTTGTTATGGATGGTAACAACATTCCTTTTGGGGTGGGAAAAGAGAAGAGATTAGTTGGGGCTGCAGCTGTTGCTTCTGTTGCTAAAGTCTGATCTCGTTGCTGTGAAGATCAAACAAGACAAATACACAGAAAAAGGGAGAGGAAAGAACAGGAAAGATAGAAAATGCTCTTTGGTCTCACATACTGACTCGCGAACCCGCGGCTGTAGAAATGGAGGTGGGGGGGGGAAGATACTTGGCTGTATTGTGAGGCTTGCAAATTCCTCATCCCAAAATTGGGATTTTCAGATCTTATTGGTGTTAATAGTGTCATCTGAGGAGGCGGGGCAGCCCCGCTGGCAGAAAACCAGTTGGCGCACGCGGAGTCTCCACTCCCAGGCTCTGGTGGCAAAGCTACACCGGCCCAGGCTCTGTGGTGGAGACGATCCCCGTGTTTCAGTTATCAGGGCTGCTGTCCGACCTGCCTGGTCAGCGGCAGAAATAAAAACCAATGGTGTGAGGTTAACGCTCTTTATGGCCTAATGGATCCATTTCTTCCTTCCCTTTCTCATGCGATCGCCGGAGATTGCTACACAGGCTTTTTAAAAAAGCGCAAGTTAAATTCAGGAGACCGGACTGAGTTTTACACTGTGCCGGGTGCTGTGCGCGTTGTACAGTTTAGGATGATCGCACTGAACATCCGCTATTGCACCTGGATCTGTAGGGGTTGGGGGTGAGATTTCTTACCCATATAATTAGCTCATCCCGAGGATACAGTTATACCCGGACAGAGCTGCCCTCTACCAGAGCAGTGTATTCCCTTTCCTAGTCACCTTTGTAACAAAATAATGATGACCAGGTGCAGGCCTGGTATGGGGAGGAGGGGAGGGGCACTGTCTACCAGCACTGCAAAAAGACTGATTCTGCATGGACTCCACCTGAAGGTCAAAACAGCAGACTGGACTTCTGCGTAGATTGCTTCCGGCACCGTGCACGAGCTGAAATTGTTCAAAAGCAGCATCACTTGCCCCATAACCTCAGCCGTGCTCGACACATGGCCATCCCCAGCATCAGGAACAACTCTGACATCATAATCAAAATGGCTGACAAAGGAGGTGCTGTTGTCATCATGAATAAATTGGACTATGAACAAGAGGCTGCTAGACAGCTCTCTAACTCCACATTCCTCAGGCCATTATCCTCTGATCCCACTGAGAATTACCAAAAGAAACTACACCATCTGCTCAAGAAACTCCCTGAAAAAGCACAGGAACAGATCTATACAGACACATGCCTAGAACCCCAACCAGGGACATTCTATTTACTACCCAAGATCCACAAACCTGGAAATCCTGGACGCCCCATCGTCTCAGGCATTGGCACCCAAACAGCAGGATTGTCTGGCTATGTGGACTCTCTCCTCAGGCCCTACACTCCCAGCTATCCTCGAGACACCACTGATTTCCTGAGGAAACTACAATCCATCAGTGATCTTCCAGAAAACACCATCCTGGCCACTATGGATGTAGAAGCCCTCTACACCAACATTCCACACAAATATGGACTACGCTTCCTTAATTCTCGTCCCCTAATGCCCCTACTCTACTTGCACTATATTGTCGACATCTTCATCATCTGGACCCATGGAAAAGCAGCCCTTGAGGAGCTCCACCAGGATTTCAACAATTTCCATCCCACCATCACCCTCAGCCTGGACCAATCCACACGAGCGGTCCATTTCCTAGACACAACTGTGCTAATAAATGATGGGCACATACACACCACCCTATACCGGAAACCTACTGACCGCTACACTTACCTACGTGCCTCCAGCTTCCATCCAGAACACACCACTCGATCCATTGTCTACAGCCAAGCTCTAAGATACAACCGCATTTGCTCCAATCCCTCAGACAGAGACAAACACCTTCAAGATTTCTACCAAGCATTCTTAAAACTACAATACCCACCTGGGGAAGTGAAAAAACAGATTGACAGAGCAAGAAGAGTACCCAGAAGCCACCTACTACAGGACAGACCCAACAACAGAACACCATTAGCGGTCACCTTCCGCCCCCAACTTAAGCCTCTCCAACGCATCATCAAAGACCTACAACCTATCCTGAAAGATGATCCCTCGCTCTCACAGATCTTGGGAGACGAACCAGTCCTCACTTACAGACAGCCCCCCAACCTGAAACAAATACTCACCAGCAACCGCACACCACACAACAAAAACACTAACCCAGGTACCTATTCTTGTAACAAAGCCCAATGCCAACTCTGTCCTCATATCCATTCAACTGACACCATCATAGGACCTAATCACATCAGCCACATCATCAGAGGCTCATTCACCTGCACATCAACCAATGTGATATATGCCATCATGTGCCAGCAATGCCCCTCTGCTATGTACATTGGCCAAACCGGCCAGTCACTACACAAAAGAATAAATGGACACAAATCTGACATCAGGAATCATAACATTCAAAAACCAGTAGAACACTTCACTCTTCCTGGCCATTCCATTAAAGACTTGATGGTTTCCGTTTTAAACAGAAAAACTTCAAAAACAGACTCCAACGAGAAACTGAGGAACTGGAATTAATTTTCAAATTGGACACTGTCAACCAGGGGCTTAACAGAAGTTCAGACTGGTTCTCTCATTACAGTAATTAATTGCATTTCCTGAGTTACTGACAGCAGATCTCCATTTCAAAAGGTGTATTTTTCTCCTAGTGATAATGACCCATCTACATTTAACATCCTCTTAGAATTGCTATGCTAATGCACAATTTTGTTTTATTTTCTTCCTGTGTGTATAAATGCGTCTGACTTCTGTTCCATTCTGTGCATCCCATGAAGTGGGTGATCGCTCAGGAAAGCTTATGCTGAAATATACTAGTTAGTCTCTAAGGTGCTACAAGTCTTCCTCGCTCTCTTTAAATACCCTGATTGGGTTAAAGCCCCACACGGTGTGTGCACAAGGCCTCTGGGATTCCCAGGGCTTTTTTGCAGGTCAGTTGCAGGCTGGTTGCCCTGCCCCTCCCCTCCCCTCCCCTCCCCTCCCCTCTTTGCACCCCAGAAACTGGGGGCGGAGGACGCCGCAAGGCTCCGCTGCACAGACCCCCCCCCATATGCTCCCCCCCCCCGGGGTCTGTCTGGGCTGGGGGACCAGCTGGGGTCCGGTCCCGACCCCCTTGTCGCTCCCACAACCGGGTCCCGCCCGACTCACCGCCGCCGCTGCGGGCCGGGCCCACGGGGGTGTCCGCGGGAGGAAACCGGAGCCGCCGCGCGCAGGAAGCGCCGGGTCTTTTCACCGCCCCGCGGGGCCCCTCCCGCGCCGGGGACTGGGGCCAGGTGCGGCTCGTGCTGGGCGGGGCCAGGAACGGGTCCAAATCCCGCCCCCGCCCCTCTGCCTGTTGACCCCCACACAACACCGTGCGGGGGGGGCTGAGAGGGTTGGGGTGCAGGAGGGGTAAGGCAGAGGGTTGGGGTGCAGGGTATGGCTAGGGATGAGGGGTACAGGAGGGGGCTCAGGGCTGGGGCAGAGGGGTGGGGTGGGGGATGAGGTTTCGGGTGCGGGGGGGTGAGGGCTCTGACAGGGGATGAGGGGTTTGGGGTAGGGGGTGAGGGCTGTGGGGTGCAGCAGGAATGAGGGGTTCAGGGTGTGGGAGGGGCTGGGGGCAGAGGGTTGAGGGTGTAGGCTCTGACTGGGGGTGCGGGCTCTGGGGTGGGGCTGAGAGATTTGGGGCGTGAGAGGGGCTAGGGCAGAGAGTTGGGGTGTAGGGTGGGGCTTGGGATGAGGTGTTGGGGGTGAGGGTGCAGGTGAGGGTTGCGGATGCAGGGGGGAAGGGTGAGAGCTCTGGGCCAGGGATGAGGGGTTTGGGGTGCAGACAGGTTACCCAGGGGCTGGGGCCAGAGAGGAGGACTCCACGGTTCCCCCCCCCCCAGCCCTCTCCCCACAAGCAGCAGCAAGTTCAGGGCGAGGGTCCCCTGTCCCCCGGCACTGTCACTGCAGATGCTCCGAGGGGCTGGGCCCCTCTCAGGTCCAGGAAGCCCCTTCCCTTTTGTAGCTGGCAGCACCCAGCAAGGGTGCACAGCGCCTGTTGCCCAGGGCACAGGCGGGGGACGCTCCAGGCGAGACGCGCAGGGGTGGGGGAGAGACCCGACCCAAACAGTTGGTAAAGCTGGGCCCCCAAACTCTGAATTTGCTGGAGCCCGGGCACCAGGGGCCCACACAACTCGCAGCCCCTGGGGTTATTTGACCCCCTCTGTGGTTGTTTCTTCAAATTCCCCAGACGTACGGTGACAGACAACCTGAGAAACCAGAGGATCTGTTAGGACACTGGAACTAACAGCGCCGATACAGGCAGGTGGGACAGGTGTCCTCGGACCTCGCTCTACGGTGGCCGCTCACGTGCTCCAGTGGACTGGGGTTGCCACCCATCTGGGTTTTACCTGGGTCGCCAGGTGTTTGACGTCTGTGTCCAGGTGCTGTTTAGCATTGCCAGGGGCCGGCTTTTCAACTGGAAAGTCTGGTCAGAATGGGGACGTGGCAATGAAAGTCCGATGACTCCGAGATGGGGGTCAAGAATCAGGTCATTAACCCCTGACAGCCCGGGTCACCTCCCAGGTGCAAGCTCCTTGTCAGGCTGCAGCAGCAGCTGCCATCCCAGCCCCAGAGAAAAGGGAGCCCAGCTGGTGGGAGAGGTGGGGGCAGTCAATCCAGCAAGCAAGGGGGGCGGGGCCTTGGGGGGAACTAGCAGACAAGGGAGCAGGGCCTGAGTGAGGAGCAGGATAAGAGGTGGAGCCTGGTGGAAGAGGCGGGGGTATTGGGGAAGGGGTGGGGTTTTAGGGGAAGAGGCGGGGCAGGGACAGGGCTTCAGGGGTCCAGTCAGCAGCAATTAGAAAGGTGGCAATCCTACAGAAAACTCGCTGATACTTCCAGAAACCGTGGAGATAACCTGTGATCCCGCCCCATAGGGGACATCATCTGTAATAGCATGCCCACCCTGCCCCTGCCGGTGTGACTTCATACTCATGGCGAGTGCAAAGTCACACCTCACGGGGGCCACTATTTTTAAGAATGCCATCCCCACTGGTGTGACCTACGTGCGAGGTCATACTGCATGAAGGGTGCCATTTTTACGAGTCAGAGGGGGCAGAACGTGTCTGGTTCTGTCCCCGGACTAAAAGAACGGGAAACTTTCCAAAAAGATGAACGTTTGGTTTAATACGGTACAGGTGGCCTCCCCACCCTTAATCGTGCCCTTCCCAACCAGGACAACCCACACTATTAAAACACAACAACAACACTAAGATGCACCCGCTGTTGGTGGAGGTGCTATCTGCACTGATCATTACAACAGTCCCCACTTCCGTTTAATGAAAACAGCAACCAAAGTATTACTGCTGAAACTCCTAGGAATCCAGGTAGTCTGCTGTCCACGTGGGTTTTCCAGGCTGGTCTTCCTTCTGAAGCCCTGTATTCAGTCATGGACCCATCAGGTTTGGTTTTGTTTTAACAAGTGGTAGGGGCTTGGCTCCCATGACATTCACTTTGTATTTCCTGGTTTTCAGAGATTTAGGTTTAGCCACTGATCAGTCGGGAAGGACACGGGGCAACACGGAGCAACCTCGACATGCATTAATGATTTTGGGAGGCATTTAAATACAGGATAGACACTACAAGTCTCTACTTAGTGCCCCAGTTCCAGGAGTCATGTGATTACAGCAGAATCTCAGCTGTCAATAAAAGAAAACTATCATCTGTTATTTTTACAGAGGCCAAAGAGTGTGCTTATTCACTAAAAAAGGAGAGAAATTCCTAGTCTCCATAGGACATGCCTCAAATAAGGAGACAAAGTCCTTGCCCCCAAAGAGTTTACATCTACATATTGATTTTGGTTAGCACTTTGCAGTGCCGAGCTGGAAGATATTGTGTGTAGGAAGCTAGAAACCGCAAGGAAGCTGCTGTGTCTGGAGGCGAATGCATTGTTTCCGTATCTAGCCCTTTTATCCCGTCTTGCAATATTTGGTGCTTTTATTAAAGCCTTGCTCATAGAGTCAGGTGATCGGGAGAGAATCTCTGCTTTAATTTTTTTGATAACCTTCTGTAAAGGCTGTTCTTTGAGATGTGTTGCACGCGTCCGTTCCTTCTCGGTGTGTGTGCAACCCAAGCACAGTTGCTGAAAATTCTCCCCTCGCTGGTACTGATTGCTAAGGCACCCAGCCATCCCACCCACGGCGCTGTGGTGATACCATGAGTCAGATACCTGCTCTGGTGGTGACCACACACCCTCAGGCTATAGATGGCAAGACCCTTCTCCCCTGTATTGGCCCACCCATAGGGTTCACGTTAGGGTTGCAACATCTGGTGGCACATCTAGGAACACCCTAGCTCTGGCTTATCTGCCTCCAGTTTAACTTGGCTCCTCGGGCTGCTCTCTCCTTAGCTCTGTCCTGATCTGGCTCAGGCAGCTCCAGCTCACACAGAGGATGGACCCCGAGTTCCTGACACTGGCTTGCCTGCCCTGTCAATCAGACTGACCTGGAGCACCATTGGCCCCGGGGACTGTCAATCTCAGCATCCCGAGTTCGCTTCAGCCCCCCGCCTTTTTTTTTTTAATATTGGGAGAGGGCCAACCAAAAAACCCTACTAATTTTCAGTAAGATACCAACAGCCCCATTGCACATGACATGATGAGGCCTTCATTCTCCTGCTCATGAAAGACGTCCTGACCAGCGCAGGGCAGAGAGAAGGAAAGAGATCGCCTTAAAAGTTAACCTTTAACCTTACATTTCAAAATACTGAACTTTTCTTGGGTTAAAACTGATACCTGTGAAATATTGCCAATGCCTGTCTACACGGGACAACAATCAGGAAAGTTAAGTTGAGTGTTCCACTGCTTCTCCCCTTCTCTTTGGGCTTAAATCAAATGTAGATGACAGCTGGACTAGACAAAACTTTAAAAATGTTGAAAACAAGTAAAAGGCCTGATGATGAATAGTTTTTAGGGGAAACACTCCTACAATCTTCTATGGTGGCCTTGACTGTCAGTGCAACACTAAGGCCACTTCTGAAAGAGAGCATTCACACAGAGGTTTAAGGCATTGTAACTTATGTGCATTAATGTCACACCTTTAGTGTCACACCATGTAGAGTAGCCTTTAATCACTAAAGGGAAGGAAATAAGTGAAATTAAGGGAGGAAGTCTCTATTAGTGCTTCAGTTTAAAATGTTTTGTTTTTTCCTGATACCCACAGAACTGGGGGCTGTATTCAGACTCAAATACCTCTGATGGCGAAGGAGCGGTGTTAGCCACATAATCAGTACAGTAACTCCTTGCTTAACGTTGTAGTTACATTTATGAAAAATGCTACGTTAAGCAAAATGATATGAAGTGAATCCAAGAATCAGAGCGGTAGCCGTGTTAGTCTGGAACTGCAGAAGCGACCACGAGTCCTGTGGCACCTTAAAGACTAACTAAAGTATTGAAGCATAAGCTTTCGTGGGCTAATACCCACTTTGTCGGATGCATGCAGTGGACGAAGTGGGTCCTAGCCCATGAAAGCTTATGCTTCAATACTTTAGTTAGTCTTTAAGGTGACACAGGACTCTGTCACTAAGTGAATCCAGATTCCCCATAAGAATTAGTGTAAATAGTGGGGGTTAGGTTCCAGGGAAATTCTTTTCTCCAGACAAAAGCCATTGTTTATTTACATACATAGTATGTTTTAAATAACTACACTCACCAATGATGATTGTGAAACTTGGTTGAGACAGGGCGTAGCGGGGTCAGGGCGTGGGGACTTGCCCCGCTCCACCCACCTGGCATTCCAGCTGGGAAGCGGACAAGTCCCAGACCCCACTCCATGGCAGGAGCGGGCAGAATGGGGTGAGCCAAACAACCTTATAACGGAACATTGCGCGACTTGAAACGAGTATGTTCTCTAATAGGTCAGCAAGCTAATAATGAAACAATGTTAACCGGGATGCTTTTAAGAGAGGAGTTATTGTATCAGGGTTGTCAAGTTCTGAATAAAAATGGTTCATTTAACATCCATGTCCTCAGTGCTAAGAAATGGGGTGTTTTTAATCAAAGGGTAAGAAACATGCATTACCTATCCCACTGTAAAAACACAGTGGGTCCAAAGGACTTTTAGTTTCACCAAAAGACAAGCTAGATGATATCCCCACCACGTCCCCACCCAACCAATGCAAACAAGTAACAGTATATTGAGCCCCCTCCCACACTCCAAATGCCTTGGCTCCACCCCCGCCACATGAATTTTGTCCCATGCACCAATATGGAGGTGAAGAGTCGCACATCACCTCCATATTGATGCACATAACAAAATTAGCTCCGCACATGCTTGGGAAAAATTAGAGGGAACACTGTGTATAAAGGGTCTGTGAAAGGTGACTATGAAAATGAAGTAACAAAGTCCTGTGGCACCTTAAAGACTAACTATAAAGTTTTGAAGCTTCAAAACTTTATAGTTAGTCTTTAAGGTGCCACAGGACTTTGTTACCTCTGCTATTCCAGACTAACACGGCTACCTCTCTGATTCTATGAAAATGAAGTTTCAGATCCCAGAAAAGTCATTCCGCTTTTCTGATCAATCAAAAGTATGTGAATAGCCCCACCTACAGGTGAAAACCCAGCAGTGTTGTCGTCACCACAGAAGCCAAGTTTATCACACTTTCTTACGCTGAGTTAAATCCATGCCAAGCACGAGCTACATTTATAGATTAATTCTGTTCAGTCCGTTTTCAGACTTGGAATTCAGTGATATATACAGACAATAGATTTCCAAACGGGGCTGCACCTCCATTGGAAATTTTTTAGGACTCCGCAAAGGAAAAAAGGTTGAAAACCACTGGTGCAGATAAATCCACCTCCCCTAGAGGCAGTTGCTAGGTTGACAAAAGAATTCTTCCGTCAACCTAGCGCTGACTACATGGGGACTGAGGTCAGCTTCATTATGTCACTCAGGGCTGTGGATTTTCACACCCCAAGCAACGTGGGTGGGTCGATCTAATTTTCTAGTGTAGAACAGCCCTTAGAAATAAAGACCCACAGAGCCCTGCGCTTTTTTAGTACTGCTCCTCATGTTTACTAGCTTCAGCACAGCGGGGATTAGAATCAGGATGTAGCACCGTTGGGGGGGGGGGGGGACTGTAATCTTTCAACACTTCTCTAGCAGCTACAAACAATCCCCGTATTAAAGCAGGAAGAACAGATAAGTACTTGAATGGATCTGTCTCATTCCTTCCAACAGTCCACAGCAAACTAGGGCTGTGAATTTAATCTGGATATGGCAGTGGTCTTTGCGTCACATTTTCATGTAGTTAGACAAGCTGTCAGATACTTCACACAGGCATTTTAAACATCAGGATTACAACACACAAAGGGAAAAGGATGGTCTTTTTTCCCACTGATCTTGTGCAACGACCAACTGACTGATCTTCCCACCACCTACTGAAAAAATCCTGTTGCTAGGGCAACAGCATAAGGGAGAACAGGACAGGTAGGGTGAGCTGCACAAGATAACACTGACATGAAACTCTGTATCCAAAGCACATCAGCCTCTAAAAATCAGTGTAGGCCCACTGGCTTTTTCAGACTCCTCAGAAGCAACCAAAGGAAACAGAAAACAGAACTGGTTTGAAAGGGGGCAGCTTTATTCTACACAGACGGTACAGACAACCATAAGTGGACTCCACATTTCACATACAACTCTCTGTAAAAGTCGGGTGTCCCAAAGGGTACGTCTTCATTGCAATCAAAGACTCACGGCTGGCCTGGGCCAGCCAACTTGGTGTCATGGGGTTCAGGGCTAAAAACGGCACTGGAAACATTTGGGCTGGCTCTGAAACCCGGCGAGGGGGGAAGGTCTTGGAGCCAGGCTCCAGCCTGAGCCCAGACACCTACTCTGCAAGTTCTAGCCCCGCAAGCCTCAGTCAATCGAGCCGGGCTGTGAGGCTCGGTGCCGTGGGGTATTTATCGCAGGGTGGACGTCCCCCGAGACACCGGCAGCCTAACTGGGAGTGGAGGTGGCTTCCGCTGGGCTGTTCTGCTGACTGAAGTAGCCGGAGAGCTCTTGGAGTGCTCTGTAGCGATGCGAGATGGAGTTCTTCACTGCCTTGGGCAGCTCGGCGTACCTGGGGAGGAGGAGAAAACAGGAATGTCCACAAACCCAACCAAGAGTCTAAACCCTGGTTTGCTTGGTCTCCGTGTGCACCTGACCTCCAGGGGCCTGTTGAGAAGCTAAGCTCTGCTCCTTTCACTGGTTACTGTAATGACAGGCCTTAGAAAGGATGCCTCTGCTGACAGACCAGATATGTACAGTCATTTGCAGAAGCGGTTCCCTTGGCTGGCTTTGTACATGAAGATCAGGGTGCCCGCTGTTGACTTGGGCCTTTACTTCGGCACCAACCTTTTGTATCGTAATTGGGGGGGGAAGAGATGGCTCAGTGGTTTGCACATTGGCCTGCTAAACCCAGGGTTGTGAGTTCAATCCTTGAGGGGGACATTTAGGGATTTGGGACAAAAATAGGGATTGGTCCTGCTTTGAGCAGGGGGTTGGACTAGGTGATCTCCTGAGGCCCATTCCAACTCTGAGATTCTGTGAATTTCTACTTGTGACTCAAACAGGCTCAACTCTGAGCCCTTTGTCCTCTTATCCAGAGGGCAAGGAACTGAGTGCAGCTCGGTTCCCTGAGGAGAGTCAGACCCTGGGCCTGGGTCTCCGTCGTCCTGGACTTGTGCCGTCATTTGCTCTAGTGCAACACCACCTCTGTCCATTTAGTTAACGACATTACTCTAGGCAGGCTGATGCAGCTCACAAAGTTGAGTCAATTAAAACCGTATCTGGCTCCTACAACAGTCCACCGACTAGCAGTAGATACTAGAAACAACAGAGACATTCCCCGCATCTCTCCGAAGTCTGTGAGGGGTCCTAGGATGGGAAACTGTTCATGAGAAACACCCTGCACACTCGGGTCTCCTGCCCTACAAGCTTGAGACAGTGGGAGCTGTGAGGCTCCGACCCACATCCCCCATGGTCAAAGCTAGGATCTAGGATTTTGCTTTAAGCCCGTCTCTATGTCTCTCTGGCAGAGCTCACTGTAAGCGGGTTCCACTTTACGCACTGACAGAACCTTCGGTTTCTTGATTTCCTTTAGTAAAGAATTAAAGGCAAAGCGTCACTTACGTCAGGTCGTAACCGTCAGGCTGGAAGCACGGATCCCAGCCAAAGTCCCTGGGGCCTCTGGGTTCAACAATGCGACCCTGCCCATACAAGGAGGAAGAAGAAAGAAGAGGTTTCTTTCTCAGCACTGCTCTGCCACACTGACATTCCAGATCATTACACGCTGAAAAATGAACCTGTTACAGTTTAGACCGAGCTCTGCTTTGGGAAACCACCAAAAGTTACAAGATTGTTTAGCAGTCCCCCAAAATAAGGGCAAGGTAAACAACTAGGACTTCTTGGTTTAGTGCTCCAAATTCTTACGTCCATGCCATAGGCAGACAGATCTCCTACACGGCTCCCCACCTTCCCCTGGGGAGCCTGCTCAACACACACATCCCAGGGCACTGAGGCTTCAGGACTCAGCCCCCCAGTAAGAGTTCCTGACTGTCTGAAGGAGAAACCAACAGACAGACATAGGAGAGAGCAGCCGCAACAAGGTTTAAGGCTGGCCGGAGAAAACACAGGCCATGGATGGTAGGAGAAGACCGGTCCCTTCTGTGCTTCTCAGGACTAGCAAGATGTAGCCATATTAGAGGGAGGTCAGAGAAGAGCAACCACAAATCCAAACGAAAACGACAGGGTCTGGAAAGACGGACACCTGAGGAAAGGGTTAACTACGTGCAGCGGGGGTTTGGAGCACCGCTCCTGGCTCACTGAAATGGTGCAGCCGCACATTCTGTAAAGGGCTTGGAGGGCTGAACAGCCCCCAGGCTCAGGAGTGGAGACAAGAGAACTCGGGAGGATCACTCAGATCCTTCCACCAACGCTTCCAAACTTGGGTGCCTCTGGGCACCACGAGGAGTAGCCTGAGGATCCGCATCTCCCACTGAAGTCTATGGGAGTTGCAGCTGCTCTCAACCCTGGCAAATCAGGCCATTTATACCGGGGACTATAAGATGAGCCCCTCGCGAATTAGTGCAGTTAATGGACGCCCGTTACAAGCCCCCTCACGCCCACCTGCAGAGGCTTCTTTTGCACGGCGACCTGAATACCTACCCAGGTCTGGCCTTTGAACAGCTTCACCGGGTCCTGCGGGTTTCCAGTGCTGAATGCGAAGGTGCACAGAGCATAAGCAGACTTGTCTTCAAACCCCGCTAACAGCTTGTACAGACCTACGCAACAGAAGAAGGGTCCCGCGTTTCACTCGGCACATGACACAACTGAGGAGAGGGAATCTGCGACCAGCGAGGGGAAACCCCAAACAAATTACCGTTCGTGCCCCCGTGGCAGGCTTCCCACAGGCTGCGTCCACACTCACAACGGGGAGGGGGTATTACCGGGACGAAGCAGGGAATGGGGTGACTCATGGGTGTTTCAGGAGACTGGTGATCAGGATTCCTGGGCTTTACTCATGACTTTTCCACAGAATCCTTACAAGGGCGCTTAATGAATGTTTCTAAAGTCTTTTGCGATGCCTAGACGAGATGCTCCACAACTGTCTAGGATAATGGTTTGATTCATCTGAGACTAAAGGTTACGTCTCCTGTCCCTTGGGGTCAGTCTGTTTCCCGTTGTTCACATTGCGCAGCAGAGAGGGCGCTCCTGGAGTGGAGAGCAGGGCCGAGTTGAATACCCACCTAATGAGGCCCTTGGCTAAGTCAACTGCAGGGATGGAACCCAGGACCTCTGGCTCTAAAAGTAGGAAGAGCTTCAAAGGAACCAGGTCCATCAGCTTGGAGGCTGTAGCAGAATCATACCTCATCCCGCCACAGTGACTAGACAGTCCGAGCCCCACAGTGGGTTCCACACACATTTCGTAGTTAGTAATTCACTTGCATCCTTCCTCTTTCTCTAAGTGAGTTCCCTGGACAATGGGAGTAAGAACAGCTCATCGCACTCTGGAACTAACACACGTTCGTTTGTCTGGAGCTCACACAGACGCTGATGGCCGAAAGCTCCTGAGGGTGAAGAGATCACCTCAGTGAAAGAGCCGCAGTATGTACAAACCCTGCTGCCTGCCTGGAAACACTCAGCCTGAGGCCACCTTTAAAGCAAGCTCCTAGCATTGCTGTTCCCACCCAGTTGCCCTCCCGCTCTCTTGGCTGTCTCCCAAACCACCTGCAATAGGAATGTCCATCAACTGGCTTTGTGAGATCCCCGGTGGAATGGACTCCAATGACCAAGGGTTACTGTTAACATCTGTGAAGAAGTGGGACACAGGGGAATAAAGGTATAATGGTGCCTGCTCTGAAGAGCTTACTTCTGAAACTGATCATGAGACCAGAGGCAGGGATCTTGGTATCTTGGAGGGAAGATACCAAGAAGAGAGGGGAGGTGGGGCAAGGAAGGAGAGAGAGACACAAAGAATAATAAGGCTGAGGGGTTGCCTGAGTGATCCAATATGCATCACGTTAGTTTCCATTTTTCTTTGTGTGGTTTTTTAAACTTGTATAAAAGGAAGGAGACTGGAGAAAAGGGAGGTTTGGTGGCAGAATTTGGAGAGGCAGATTTGTGATGTGCAAGATCTGGGAGGATCTTCCAGGGCTGAGTTAGGCAGAAGACAACAAAGAAGGCACAGGGGAGTTGTGGGTGACCAGTGATGAGATGCTGGTGGGGACAGAGCTGTGAGGATGAAAAAGCTGATGCAGAAAGGGAAACCGACAAAGAGGGGTACTGTAGTCAGAAGAGC
This sequence comes from Sternotherus odoratus, assembly GCA_032164245.1. Classification (NCBI taxonomy): domain Eukaryota; kingdom Metazoa; phylum Chordata; order Testudines; family Kinosternidae; genus Sternotherus; species Sternotherus odoratus. The sequence continues at coordinate 103,510,451 of JAVMKO010000006.1, read as the reverse complement.
AGGCAAGGAAGGGTAGTTTGGTGGTACTGGAGGCCCACGCGGTGGGTGACAGGTAGATCAGTAAAAAGCAGGAGATCAGGGGGATGGACAAATTTTGGATAGGTTGGAAAAGAAGGGAGAGGATTCAGTAATAGTCTGGTTGTGGGGGGGGGGGGAGAAAGAGGGGTGGCACGAAGACTGTACTCCTGTGTTGCCATGTTGAACGAATAACTGCTGGGCAATTAGGAAGAGCAGTTGTCAATATCAAGGCAGATCTGACTCTGAAGAGAGCGGGAGAGGTAGATTTGGAAGCCATCAGCACAGAGATGGCTTCTGAAGCCATCAGAGCAGATGATCTTACCCACTGATAAGGTGTAGATGGAGGAAAGGGAGGGGCTAAGGGCAGAACATGATGGGACACATGGAGACCGTGAGGAATGGGGAGAAGTGAGCGGTCCCAGAGACAGCAAAGGAACCAGTCACATTGCTGCTGGGTTGCAGGAGCATGTGATTCTAAACAGCAAGTCCCATTCAGGGCAGGAATTCAAAGGGAAATACCTTCTGGTTTTAACTTCTCTAGAAACCATTTTCTGAAACATAAGAAGAGAACACAAGTGTCAGTGGCAGGGTCTAGAGTGCAACAGTCAATGTTGGATTTCTCCTTGCACAGGTTTCCTAGCACTATTAATCCCTGTTGAACTTACGCTGCTTAATAAACCTTGTTCCGGGCTATATATTAACAAACATTACAAAATGCAGATTTAGACTCCAAACCAGCACATTACAGACCCCCGGGGGGCATACTGAAATCAATGGGTCTCCTCCTTGGGCCGGGGATCAACTTGCATGGAGTTCATTGCAGGGTTCGGGCCTATTTCTTTTGGGGATCTTTAGCCCAAGATTCAACGCCAGTACTTCTGCTATTGTATTACATGCCAGCCCCCATGGATTCCTTTGCAGGGCCAGGTTCTAGCTGGGCCGCAGGAGTAAATCACTGAGCTGTCCCATCCATCCCATGCACTATGCATGAAATGCAAAGCAGGGACCAGGTGAGTACAAATCCCGTCCCATCTCCTCTGCAGGAGCTAGAACAGCAAACAATAGAAAAGAGAGTTCTGCTCGTGGGGTTTGGAGAGCCCCCAGAAATGACGTCTCCAAAACCGACAGCCCCACACAAACCATAGTACAGGAAAGGACTACAAGCATATTCACTCCTACTTACATATATGGCCCTGGGAGGCCCCCCAAGGCACTGAAACACAAACAAGTGTCTTCTACTATAACAGGTCCCTGAATCTGCCGAGGGAAGTGAGAGAAACAGAAATATTAGATCTAAGGGGAAGGCTCCCTCTCCTACACGGTCTCTTTGGTTACAATCCCTTATGGTTCCACATGATGTTAGAAGCAGTGGTTCTCAAACTTTTTGTAGTAGTGACTCCTTTCCCACACCAAGCCTCTAAGTGCGACCCCCCCTTGGGGTCAGGCGGGGGGGGGGGGTCTGCCTGCAGCCCACTGCGGCAAGGGCTGGGATGGGGGGGTTCCAGCAGCCCCCTGAGGCAGCAGGGGCCGGGCTCACGGGGCGCCGGAAGCCCACCTCAGCAGAGGCCGGGGCCGGGTCGGGCACATGGCAGTGCCGGCAACCCGCCGCAGCAGGAGCCAGCACCCGGACTGGGCTCGCGGGGCCGCCAGCAGCCCGCCGCGGCGGGAGCCGTGGCCAGGACTAGCCTTATGGGGGTGCCGGCAGCCCACCGCGGCAGAGGCACGGGCAGCGGCATTGTTCGGGACCGGCTGCTGGCAGGAGGGGCTCGCGACCCCCACAGAACTGGCTCGCGACCCTGTGGTGGGGTGACCACCCGCCCCCTACTGGAAGGGGCTTGGAAAAGCCCCAAAAGGGGGTTGAAACTCCCAGGCTGATTGGGAGTTTGGGCTCAGCTGTGTGGCCACGCCCCAAACACTCCCAGCCAGGATATTAGGGCTGGGAGACAGCGAGCCAGGGGGAGTCTTCTCTGCATCTAGAGGAAGGGAGTCTTCTCTGTAAGCAGAGGGAGACAGGCCTGCTTCAGGAAGCCTTGAGGAAGGTACTAGGCTGGGTGCAGGGCTGGGGCTAAGCGGGTGGAGCTGGGGAAAGCTCTAGCCTGAGAGCCCCAGGCTGCAAGTGCAGGCAAGGGCCTAAAGTCAGTCTTCTCTGTAAGCAGAGGGAGACAGGGCCTGGCTGCACGGAGCCTGTACCGGGGTACCCAGACTGGGACAGGGCATGGGTGAGGCAGCTGGGAGCCAGGGAGCCTAAGCTCTAGCGAGAAGGCCCCAGCTTGCTGAGCCTAGGGAAGGCCCGACTCACGGGGTACTGGGGGTTGCCAGGGGGCGGCCCAGGGCTGGTGATAGCTGTAGTAGGCCAACCCCTTCTTGCTGGTGATGAGTAGCCATGATACTGCAGTCCGCCCCAGTGAGCGGGGGCAAGTAGTGACTGACAGTGGCACAATCTGAGGCGAGTTGGGGATAGTGGGTGGTGGGTTCCCCGGGGAGGGGAGACCCTAAAACCAGGGGGGTACTGCAGGGTGCAGCACCCTCAGCAAGGGGCTCCGGGAAGGGCAGGGGGCCAGTGTGGAGAAGCGGACGTCGGTCGGCAAAGGGCGCTCTGGGGTCAAAAGAGCTAATTCCCAGACGACCAGATGGAGGCGCCGCGGGGTGAGTGACCGACCCCGTCACAGACCCCCAGAGAGGTCCCAACCCCCACTTTGAGAACCGATGTGTTAGAGGCTTCATAAAAACACAGCGTCCACACACACACACACACACACTTTTAAGGAGCTTCTGCTGCTCCTGCCTGCAATAGGTACTCCTAGTAACAGCAGCCGCCTCTGTTCTAGGGATACAAGAGGCCAGAGCTCTGAGGAGGGAGACTCTACACCTCCCCATGTCCCCGCTCTAGCGGATTAGAAGACAAGAATACTAATCACCTAGGACAGAGCCAGCTGTAGGAATGGTCTGTCAAAGCACCTGGGCTGACCTCACTCAGTCCTAGACATCACTGGGATCAGGCCGGGGAAGGGCCTTTGCCATGAAGGACCCATTTATGAACCTTTCTCACGAGCGCTTCCATGGGAATTTCTCTCTGGCTATATTCAAATTTCCTACGTCCTTTTTGTTGGCACCAGTCAGTCCACGGCCATTTCATTCCCCACCAACGCTGTGCCAGACTGGTGGGTTGTCGTGCGGTGGGTAACAGCTGAGCTATTTAGCCTTAACTCTTGGTTAATCTCTATTCATTTTTGACTTACAGCGGGGAAAGCGGAAAAGGAAATAACCTGATTTGCTGCTTCCCGGCATTTCTGAATGGAGATCTCGTCTGGTTCCCCTTGGTATTCTGGCACTGCAACAACAACCGGAGGGATAATTGCGGGGGTGGGGAGGGTTGGCCAGTGGCTGTTGAAATGTCACCGTTTAACAAGCAAGAAACAGTCACGGACTTACAATCGATCTTTTTTGCGACCAGTGTGTACGGAAAGGCGTCCCCGAGGATCTGAAGGACCTGTTGGGAACAAGACAGCGGCTGTTCAGCCAGCTCGGCGGGGGAGCGGACAGCGCCTAGCCCAGTGTGAGAGATACTCGGGGGGCAGTCGGGTCCCATCTGGGGCTCTCACCACCCACCTCAGACCCAGGCACTGGGGGGGGGGGGAGTTGGCAGCAGGGGGGCATGGCGGGGGGGCGAGGGGGGGACTTGCTCTAAGACGCAGAGCCAGGCTCCAGTTCAGGGAAGCGGGACCCTCCCCTCCCCTCCCCTCCCCTCCCCCTCCCGAGGGGGTTCGTCCGGTGACAGGTTCCGCGTCGGGAGCGTCCCCAGGGCAGCGACAGTCCCGCCAGTTGCCGGAGCCCGAGCCCTGGCCCGCCCCTGCGTTAACTCTGAAGCCTAATGACGGCGGCGCGCGGACCGGCCGGGCAGTGACAGGAGGGGGCGGGGCTAGCTGCGGGGGGGCGGGGAGAAGCTCCGCACGCGGGAGGAAGCCCCGCCCCTCTCCCGAGAGGCAGCACCACTAGGGGCTGGGGGACGGCGTGCTTCGCTCCGGTACGGTGGCCCCTTCCGTCCAATCCGCGCAGCTCCCTACCGCCCACCTCCTCTAGCTTCTTGGCGTTGCCGGTCACGAACACCACGTTCCTCCGGGCAGCGGCGGCAGCCATAGCAGAGCCACAGCGCCTGCGCGCTGACCTGCCAATCACAGCCTCGCCGCCCGGCACCCAGGGCAACGCGTCCCGCCCCGCGAAACCGGCCAATGAGAGGAGAGATCCAGGGGCCGGAAAGCAACGGATCTTCCAGCGTTCCAGGGAACTGAAAGGAGCCCGGGTACGCATTTCCGGTGACGAAGGGCAAGGTGCCTTTCTGCCCCACCCCACCCCCGAGCTCTATGGCCCTGGAGGCCGGAAGTGCGGGGTCGGGTTGCTCCAGTAACCGACGCCCCGCCGGAGAGGCCTGAGTGTAACGTGGCCTCCCTCGTGCCTGGCCCGCGCTCGGCCGCGGCTCTGCTGTCCCTGCCTGGGGATCCCCGCCCGCCGGGACCGACCCTCTCCCGCCATGGGGGGGAAGGGGGAGGGGTACGGTTCTGTTTAGGGTTATCAACTTTCTATTGGCACAAAACCCAACCCCGAGACCCCGCCCCCTTCCAGTAGACCACGCCCCCTTCCCGAGGCACCGCCCCCTTGTCGGAGACCCCGCCCTCTTCCAGTAGACCACGCCCCCTTCACCGAGGCCCCGCCTCCTGCTCACTCCATTCCACCTCCCTCGGTGGCTTGGTGTCCACCACCCTTACTCACCTTCCCTGGGCTGGGGTAGAGTTTTGGGGTGGGGGTTGGGTGACCCGATGTCCCGATTTTGGGGTATTTTTCTTATGTAGGCACCTCTTATCCCTCACCCTGTCCTGATTATTTACACTTGTTATCTGGACACCTTAGGTGGGGGGGACAGGAGGCTCCACAGCCCACGCTGCTCTCGCCTGCAGACGTGCCCCTCCCAGTCCCATTGGCCGGGAACTGGGAGCCGATGGTCAGGGTGGGAGCAGCATGTGGAGCCCAATGGTCCCCCAGCCTGGGAGCTGGACCTGCTGCCTGCTTCCAGGAAGCAGCGCAGTACCTCAGGACAGGTCAGGAACTAGCCTGCCTTAGCCCCGCAGCCCTACCAACCAGGCTTTCAATGGCTGGTTCAGTGGCGCTGACCTGAGCCGCCAGGGTCCCTTTTGGACCGGGTGTCCCCCTCCTGATCCCCTCACACTTCCACTCTTCTTTAGCCGGGACTCCCCTGGGCTTTAGCTGCGCACAGACGGGTGTGCCATTCGCTAGGGTCTTCCCACACAGAAACGCCGTAGTGCACCAAGGGGCTGAGACTCAGACCGGCTGGAGTCACTTAAGGTGTCCAGATGAGGAAACAGCTGAGAGCAGGAAATTCCTGTGTTTATTAGGTTCTCCCCTGCCCCCTTACAGCACAGCCTGGCCCTCTCTGGAACTGGGGAAAGCCTTGGAGGTCTATAGTTAATTCTTTCTGTTCCCCAGATACACCGAAAGGAGTGCTGCCATTCAACATGCCAGATATTAAATACGTGACACCCTGCTGTACGAAATTAACCAGTCGCTGCCATTCAACATGCCAGATATTAAATACGTGACACCCTGCTGTACAAAATTAACCAGTCGCTGCCATTCAACATGCCAGATATTAAATACGTGACACCCTGCTGTACGAAATTAACCAGTCGCACGGTGTAAGAGCCACAGAGGATATTTACACAGCTGTCATTTCCTCCATGTTTAATATACGTCACAGGTTAGGCTGTGGAAGTGAACCTGAGCATCGTCAGAGGTTTTGGGAGAGAATTGAGAACCTGCTTCTGAGCCGGCACCCTGCAAACCCTCTTGTAGGGCAAACTCCTCCCATGTTGAATACACAGAGTGTGGGGATTTCAAAACCACTCAGCGTTGGCCTTGTTCTTCACTCATTGAAAACAAGGTAAACCTCCCCTTGACTTCAAAGGGGGCAGAGCTAGTGAAGAGTGACCAGATGTCCTGATTTTATAGGAACGGTCCCAATTTTTGGGTCTCTTTCTTCTATAGGCTCCTATTACTCCTCACCCCATCCCGATTTTTCACGTTTGCTGTCTGGTCACCCTAAGCTAGAGCAATGAGGGCTTTTTGAAAATAACACCGGGAAGGCTCAAAAGCAGATATCCTTTCCTATGGACACATTTTAGGTTGGTTGGCAACCTGCAGAGTGGTTTTATTAAGTATAAATATTCTTATTTTACAGGGAAAGGTGAAATACAGGGATGAGGGAATCCAGTTCACTCCTCCTTCTCCGGCCAACTATTCTCCCCAGGTGGGATTTTGAAAGCAGCCCAGCCTCCAGCGAAGTTGGGCTCCCATTGAGTTTGAGAGCCTTGGGGTCCTTTGAAATCCTGAGCCATGCATCATCCCCTCTAAGGAACAGAGAGGGTGGGAAACTTTCAAGTAATCCTGCAGGGGGAATCAGCCCCTTTCAGACACATCCTCTGCAAAGCGGGGGCTGCTTTTAGTGTAAGGGCAACAGGGGACATGAAACAAACACGCAGCCCCAGACGTGACCCGTTCCCTTTTGGAGTTTGCAGCCAGCACAGCCCCCACCCCCTCCCCACCCCATTAACAAAGCAGCTGAGCAATGTCCTCCCCCGGCGCTACTTGCACAGCGCCTCGAAGATCTCCAGGGTCCTTTTGATCTCCCGGATCTGTTTGGCCAGGGCGTGGACCGGCTGCATGGAGCGGTCCAGCTCCTCGCAGCGGGCCATCAGCGTGTACATGCCCTTGATGCTCATGTCCACGGCCTCGCCCAGGCTGTCCACGCCGTCGCGGTAGGTCTGGATGTAGCCCACGCTCAGGGCCGTCATGTTCTGCACGCTGCCGTTCAGGCTCCGCATCATCCGCTCCACCCGCTGGGCCACCTCGTGGGTCAGCCCCTCCAGCTCGCTCAGCACCGCCGGGTCGACGGGGGGGATGTCGGCCGCTGGGCTCCGCCCCGGCCCCGGCCCCGGCTCCTCCAGGCTGCCCCGCGAGCTCAGCTTGATCTTCAGCTGCAGGTTGTTGGCCACGAAGTGGGTGAGGGCCCCGTCGTGGCTGACGGTCCCCTCCAGCTCCAGGGCGCTGGAGATGGTGGCGCGCCGCCCCTCCTGCGCCCGGCTGGCCCCGCACGCCTGGCTGAGCCCGTCCAGGCTGCGGCTGTCCAGCAGCCGCCCCCCGGCGCCGGCCGCCGCCGGCCGCCGCGAGCCTCCCCGGCGCGGATCCTCCGGGCTGCCCGGGGCTTGGACGCGCACCTGGGCCATGATGTGCGGCGGCAGGCCCGAGCCCCGCTCCATGCTCCGGCCTGGGGCCGCCCGGCGCGCACGGGGGAGGCGGAGGGACGCGGGGAGGAGCCGGCGAGCCGCTTCCGCCGGGGGCACCTTTCCCGGGGGGGGGGGAGGAGCCAGCTGCGGGGAGGGGGGGGGGCGCGCTGGGCTCTCCCAGAGCAAATCACCGGGGGGGGGGGAGGAAAGAGCAGTGGGAGGAGGGATGGAATTGGGGGGGGGGGTAGAATGAGGAGGGGGAGGAGGGATGGAATTGGGGGGGGGTAGGATGAGGAGGGGGAGGAGGGATGGAATTGGGGGGGGGGTAGGATGAGGAGGGGGAGGAGGGATGGAATTGGGGGGGGTAGGATGAGGAGGGGGAGGAGGGATGGAATTGGGGGGGGTAGAATGAGGAGGGGGAGGAGGGATGGAATTGGGGGGGGGGGTGTCACTGAAGTGAAGGGCGGATCCATGGATCTTAAGGCAGAAGGAATCGGATCATCCACTCCAGGATCATCCAAAATTGGGGCTGTCCCTATAAAATCGGGACCTCTGGTCACCCTATTGTACAGGCACTGACTGGGGCTGCAGCTACAGGCGCCAACTTTCCAATGGGCCCTGGGGTGTTCTAGGGTGACCAGACAGCAAGTATGAAAAATCGGGATGGGTGAGCGTGTGTCGGGGGAGGGGGGAGAAATAGGCACCTATATAAAACAAAGCCCCCCAAAATCAGGACTGTCCCTAGAAAATCGGGACATCTGGTCACCCTGGTATTCACTGCTCAACCCCTGGCTCTGCCCCAGGCCCTGCCCCACTCTGCCCTTTCCCACCCCCTTCCCTTAGCCTTCCATACCCTCGCTCCTCCCCTTCACCCTCAGAGCCCCCTGCACGCCCACATCTTGAATATTCCCATTTCAACGAGATATGTTGGTACAGAAAAGGACAACAAAAAATATTAGGGGTAGTGAACAACTTCTGTATGAGGAGAGATTAAAAAGATTGGGACTGTTCAGCTTGGTAAAGAGATGACTAAGGAGGGATATGATAGGAGTAAACTCCGTCTATTAAACCATGAATGGTGTGGAGAAAGTGAATAAATAAATGTTACAAAGAGTCCTGTGGTACCTTAAAGATTAACTAAAGTATTGAAGCATAAGCTTTTGTGGGCTAATACCCACTTTGTCGGATGCAAGCTGTTATTTACTCCTTCACATAACACAAGAACTAGGGGTCACCAAATGAAATTAAGAGGCAGCAGGTTTAAAACAAACAAAAGGAAGTATTTCTTCACACAACGCACAGTCAACCTGTGGAACTCCTTGCCAGGGGATGTTGTGAAGGCCGAAACTATAACAGGGTTAAAAAAGAACAGTATGGCTGTTCTAATGTTCTTATATGTGCAGTAGCCTGTCCTTGAGGGGATCTGGTCTAATATAAACTACAGAGTCAGTAAAGGGGTGGGGTGGAGGAAAGATAACCCCCAATTAATATAATTTTTTTAAAATGCAATTACTGACCTGCCATTACTGCCCCTCTCTAAAGTGTGTGTGTGGCCAAATGACAATGTGTCTTTCCCCACCAAGTAATGACTTTTTGTGGAGCTGGAGAAGAATTTCTAAGAGGCAGATGGTTCCGCGGCAATTAGAAATGGCAGGAGGATGGAATGCTGAGAGACCTGAAAATTGCAAGAAGATGGAATGTTGCGGAATGAAGGTTCCACGGCAGTTGGAAATGGCGGGAGTACAGAATGTTGGGACTCAAAGGTTCCATTGCAATTGGAAATGGCAGATTGTGTGTGCGCATGTGCCAAATGCTAGGGCTCGGCCAGCATCTATTTTAACTCTATATTTCCCAGTGTTAAAAGGTTTAACTCTCTGTTATCTTCTCTGCACCCTTTGCAATATTTCAACATTGTTTAAAAAATGTGGACACTCAGAACCGCTCGGCGCTGGAGCCTGGGGCAAAGTGTTCCATCTCCCCTGCTCAGCAGGAATCATGAACCCCTGCTGGCCCAGCTGTCATGGAGCGCCCGGGCGATGGTCTGGAACCGCTTCCTAGGAAGCCAGACCGGACTCCGGGTGGAGGGCCCCTTCTCCGTACACAGCCTGTTTCCCAGGCCAGGAGCTTCAGGGGTCCCCACTTCCACCTTCCTGGGTCTGACCTCGGAGCATTCAGCACCTTCTGCCCCTCCGTGTGCTTCCCCCAGCAAGCCCGCCTGGGCGGGGTCCTGGGGGAGCCCATGGGTTCTGCACCCCAAATCCACAGTCAAACACGACTCTCAGCCAGCCAGCAGAATAGACGGTTTATTTGAGATGTCAGGAACACCATCCAACTCACAGCTTCTCAGTCTCAACAGGGCCCATCCAGTCAGGCAGGTCCTTCTGGGGTGCTAGGAGAATGAGACTCAGATTCTGGGCTCCTGCTTCTTCCCCAGGTTTATTCGATGACTTCCATCTGGTCTAACACAGACCATGCAGCGAGCGAGTGTGAGCCCTCAGCTGAATCCATCTTGGGCCAGAGAGCGAGATGGCTTCTCTCCCCTTCCCAGCTAGACCCAGACTGACCACCCCCCCACCTCCAGTCACTCCCTGCTCTCCTTTGTTCCTTTTGTCTGCTTTCCCGGGCTTCAGGTATCACCTGACCTTTCTCCAACAGGTTCAGCTGACCTCCCTCCCCCACTTGGGGTCAGGTTACAGCCTCACCTTGGCTTTGCTTTGCATCAGCTACACATTCCTTTCCCTCCACATAGACGCCCAAGAAATGCATAGGGGAAACTGAGGCGCACACACACAGTACTCCCACTTCGTCACACCAGCTCATTCCTTAATGTCTGTAACCATCCCAGGTGGGACCCCGTTCCTTCACTCCCCTGGATCTTGCTGATTCTGGGTCCATCTCTCTGCCTCTTCCCCTCTCCCAGGAGCTTTGTCTGAGGGGATTCACAGCCTCAAGGCTTGGGAACAGTCAGGGTGAGCTCAGCAGGCTGTGGGGAACCTCAGGGACTGCTCCCAAGCAAGCTGGACAGCCACATGCTCCCAGATTTGGGTGTTTTTTGCAATATTCAAAGAGAGAGAAGGAGCTCATAATGGTTATGAGTTTTTGTAGAGAAGCACAGGAAATTCAGCATCCCGACCTCTCCAGGATTTACCTCCTCCCTCCCTTATACAAATCTATTCAGCACAGGGCCAAAGCTTTCCTGCCACATCGATAGTACAGAGGTCTGAGCAGCCCAAATCTCCAGCCTATGTTCAAGGGAGGGAACTCCCCTCCTTTACCAGAAGGATTGTGCAACACAACTTTGATCGCACAGTCCTTTGTGGCACAGGGGTGGAATATGGGATGAAGCGGAGGCAAGGCCAAGACACTACATCTTTCCCCTAAATATCTGCCCCTCAGGGAAGCTGCGGGGAGGAGGGAAGAGCCTTTCTCTGTCTCTGATAGGTTTGGGTTGGATGGGGACATGTTGCCGACTGAAATTTCCTCCTCCTCAGCTGCCCTGACAGGGGAAGACTTTTTTCTCCATTTGGCCCCCATTCTAATGTTTCAGCCCATTGCTACAGAACCTTTGGGCTCAACATTCCACCCTCCTGCCATTTCCAACTGCCCCTGAAGAACCTTCATCCCCTCAACATTCCACCCTCCCACCATTTCCAACTGCCCCTGAAGAACCTTCAACATTCCAACCTCCCGCCATTTTCCAACTGCCCCTGAAGAACCTTCATCCCCTCAACATTCCACCCTCTCACCATTTCCAACTGCCACTGAAGAACCTTCATCCCCTCAACATTCCAACCTCCCGCCATTTTCCAACTGCCCCTGAAGAACCTTCATCCCCTCAACATTCCAACCTCCCGCCATTTTCCAACTGCCTCTGAAGAACCTTCATCCCCTCAACATTCCACCCTCTCACCATTTCCAACTGCCACTGAAGAACCTTCATCCTCTCAACATTCCACCCTCCTGCCATTTCCAACTGCCCCTGAAGAACCTTCATCCCCTCAACATTCCACCCTCCCGCCATTTCCAACTGCCCCTGAAGAACCTTCATCCCCTTAACATTCCATCCTCCCACCATTTTCCAACTGCCTCAAAACCTATCAGCCCCAATATTTCACACACAAACACACTTAAGGAACATTTTTCACACTTTTTCACACTCACATACACACTTTAGTGAGGGTCTGGTAGTTGCTGGTCAGCATCTGCTGAGCAGTAGCTCACTAAGTGCCTGGAATTATGGGTATCAGATATCCTTGGTTACCCCATCTCCCTGAATGGCTAGCTCACTGACACAATGCTGGAAGGGGTGGCTTTCTGGTCTGAGTATCATATCTGAACTAGCAAGACACCCCAAGTGGTTACTGGATCTTCCAGACAAATCAATCCCCTGCCAGCTAGTGTTGACAGTAAAGATCGAAAGGCTGCTTTCTCTTCCCCTCCACCCCCCACTCCAGACAAAGACATTTGCTTTTGGGTGGGAAATATCACATATTCAAATTGGGCCTGAGAAAACTTTCATTGTTTTATTGTGAATGGGATTTAGTCTAATGAAGCTCTAGAAGTAGCTCTATGTTTTACGTTAACCATCTCCGGCGTGGGTCATAAACTTTTGCCTTGGTTAGGCCCTCACAGCTGCTTCCTTATTTTTTCATGATGCACGAATCCAAAGACTGCCATGTGTTAATGAGATAATGGCGAGGGAACCTAGGTGATGATGAACCATTAGTTACAGGGAAGGATGGTACCAGTTTTTCCATCATGGGCCTCACACATTTCCTGTTTTTGTATGTTTGGAGAACACCCACAATGTGGCTACCACAGTGGATTTTGTGAAGCACCCGTCATCCAAGAAATAGACTTCCTGTAGCGACCATCTAGAAGCTAGGGACCACCTAACTATAAGAATTAAAGCAGTTCTAAAAATAAATCACTCTGCTCTCTGGGTTTCCTTAAGATGAGTCAAGTCAAGGTCACCACATGTTCTGGGCATGGTGTGACTCTGAAAAGGACGTTAGGGTCATTGTGGACAATCGACTGAACACAAGCTCCAAGTGCAGTGCAGTGGCCCAAAGAGCTAAGGCAAGTCTTGGATGCATGGCCAGGGGAATCTTGAGAAAGAGCAGAGAGATATTTCCCCTCTGTATTTGTCACTGGTACAACAACTGCTGGAATCCTGTGTCCAGTTCTGGGGTCCACAATTCATGAAGGATGTTGATAAATTGGTGAAGGGTCCGAGAAGAGCCACGAGAATAATTAAAGGCTTAGGCCTTGTTTACAGTACATGGTTTTGTCAACAAAAGAGGTTTAATCGACAAAAATTGGAGGGGTAGACACAGCAATGCTCCTTCTGCCAACAAAATTCTTCTGCTTAACTGACAAAATTAAACCACCCCAAAGAGAGGTGTAGAGCTTTTTGCGGCAAAATTATATCAACAAACTGTCCATGTAGACAGCTTTTTGTGGCAAAGTTATATCAACAAATTGTCCGTATAGACACCACGCTTGGTTACATTGCTGTAAATGCCCATTCTGACCGCTCTGGTAGCAGTTTGAACTCCTCTGCCCTGCATCTAGGTCCACAGGTCCCTGGGGAGGGACTTTTAAAGACTTGGACATTTTTAAAATTCCACTTCTTCTTTTCTCGCACAGACAGCTCAGATTGCATCTTCTCGGCTGACCATAGCAATTCTACACAGCAAATACTTTCCCACTTGGAGCACACCTGAGTTTTTGGCTTTGCCTGCCCTGTGGTTCAAGGCGGCTATGGAGTCCCAGCTCCGCTCCAGCTGTAGGAACATACTTTTGATTGATCATGAAAACGGGAATGCCTTTTCTGAGATCTAAAACTTTATTTTCATTGTCACCTTTCGCAGTCCCCTTAGCCATAGTCTATCGACCCCAAGGGGTCCGCAGACCGCAGGATGAATATCATTGGCCTAAGTGGTCTTCTCTGAGATCCTTCCTGTCCCAGGAGCAAAGGAAGACAAAAGATTCTGGAAGTGACCCCCTGGCTAGGTAAGTGGTGTAGGTAGGGTGTAGGTTATTGGTTTTGTAGAACATTGGCCAATCTTCTGGCTGTATAGTTTGGATGGCCTCCACCTTGGGATACTTACTGGATGGGAGACTCTCTCCTAAGAAGCAATGACTGAAAAAGCTTTGGGGGCTGTCATAAATCATCAGCTGAGCATGAGTTCCCCGTGTGATGTTGTGACCAAAAGGGCTAATGCGATCCTGGGTTGCATGAACAGGGGAATCTCAGAAGGGAAGAGAGAGGTTATTTTACCTCTGTATTTGGCACTGGTGCAGCTGTTGTTGAAATCCTGTGTCCTGTTCTGGTGCCCACAATTCAAGAAGGGGATGGGCAAACTGGAAAGGAGTCAGAGAAGAGCCACAAGAAGGATTAGAAAACCTGCCTTACAGTGACAAACTCACGGAGTTCAATCTCTTTAGCTTAACAAAGAGAAGGTTAAGGGAAGGCATGATTACGGTCCATGAGAACCTACTTGGGAAACAAAAAATTGATAATGGGCTCAGCCTAGCAGACAAAGGTATAGCAAGCATAGGCACCGACTCCAGGGGTGCTCCGGGGCTAGAGCACCCACAGGGAAAAATTGGTGGGTGCAGAGACCAGCAGCTCCCCGCCCCTGCTCACCTCTGATCTGCCTCCTTCCCTGAGCGTGCTGCCATGTCCTGCTTCTTCCAACTCCCTCCCAGTGTGGCGCGAAACAGGCGTTTGGCGCAGCAAGCCTAGGAGGGAGGGGGGAGAAGCGGAGCGGCGGCACGCTCGGGGGAGGAGGCGGAAAGGAGGTGAGCTGGGGCAGGGAGCGGTTCCTCTGTCCCCCCAGCTGCAGGGTTATTTCCTGTGGCCCGCCAGGCTCCTCACGCCTCGCACCACCCACCCAAGCTCACCTCTGCTCTACCTCCTCCCCTGAGCGGGCCGCCACTCTGCTTCTCCCCCCTCCCTCCCTCCCAGGCTTGCCACGACAAACAGCTGTTTGGCAAGGCAAGCCTGCGAGGGAGGAGAGGAAATGCGGCAGTCTCAGGGGAGGAGGCGGGGCCAGGGCAGGGATTTGGGGAGGGGGTTGGAATGGGAAGAAGGGGTAGAGTTGGGGCGAAATTGGTGGGGGAGGGGAGCACCCACCAGTGCCAGGAAAGTTGGCGCTAACAAGATCCAGTGGCTGGAAGCTGAAGCTAAACAAATTCAGACTACAAATAAGGCATACATTTTTAAGAATGAGAGGAATTAATCACTGGAAGAATTTACCAAGGGTTGTAGTGGAGTCTCCATCACTGGCAATTTTAAAATCAAGACTGGATGTTTTCCCAAAAGCTCTGCTCTAGGAATTATTTCAAAGTAGTTCTCTGGCCTGTGTTATATGGGAGGGTCAGACTAGATCACAGTGGTCCTTTCTCATCCTGGAATCAATGAATCTATAAATCCATGAATCGTGCCAGGCCCTGCACAGACACACAGTGAGAGCCGGTCCCTGCCCCAAAGAGCTCACCATCTGAATTATGACTCAGAGAAATTAATGAGCTGGTCTAAAACCCATGGGAATCTTCCCACTGACTTCAATGGACTTTGGATCAGTCTGCGAACCCCCGACCCTGGCCCCAGGAAAGGGGAAGAAGCAGAGAAGGATGATAAGAGCTGGGGAGATCCAGGACAGTGAAGGGACGGGGCATTAGGGGACAGGCTGAGCTGTGGGTGTTAATGAGAGGGGTCTGGGAGGGGAACATGCCCCCAGCAAGGACAGGATTCCTGGTAGAAATGACTCAAATGCCTCCCCCTGTTCCCCAGATTCCCAAATCCAGCCTCCAGCCCCTCACCCTGCCCACCTGCATCAATAAAATCCAATAAAGATGAGTGCAAAGTTCGTGACTTAGAAAGAAAAAATCCAATGCACAAGTACAACCCGGGGACTAAATAGCTCGGTGATGGTACTGCTGGGAAGGATCTGAGAGTTATAGGGGATCAGGGATTGGATATGAGCCAGCAGTGTGATGCAGTTGCAAAAATTCTGGGGTGGATTAACAGGAGTGTCATATGTAAGACACAGGCGGTAATTGTCCTGTTCTACGCGGCACTGGTGAGGCCTTAGTTGGAAAAGTGTGTCAAATCCTGGGCACCACAGAAAGATGTGAATGAATGAAAGAGATTCCAGAGAACAGCAACAAACAGGATATAAGGTTTAGGAAACCTGACCTAGAAGAAGTCTTAAAAAACTGGGCCTGTTTAGTCTAGAGAAAAGAGGACTGAGAGGAGACCTGCTAACAGCCTTTAAATATGTTAAGGGTTGTTATAAAGAGGATGAAGATCAATTGTTCTCCCTGTCCACTGAAGGAAGGATAAAAAGCCGTGGGCTTGATCTGCAGCAAGGGAGATTATATATTAGGGAAAACTTCCTAATGTTAAGGGTAGTTACGCTCTAATAGGCTCCCGAGAGAGGTTGTGGAATCCCCGTCACTGGAGGTTTCTAAGAACAGGTGGGACAAACACCTGCCCTGGACAGGGTCACTTGGCCCTGTCTCAGCGCAGGGGGCTGGCATCAGTGACCTCCTGAGGTCTCTTCGAGTCCTCCATTTCTATGATTTTATCACCGCCGCTTCCCTTGCACCCGGGCTGGGTGCACCGTGTCCTCAGGGGCAGCCGCGCTGCCCCTCCTCCGCATCCTGGGGCCGGATGAAGGGATCCCTGTACAGGCGGCTGGCAGTGGGCACGTCCGAGGGGCCCCTCTCCTTGGCGTGAGTCCTCTGGTGCTGGGCCAGAGCCGAGCCCTGGGAGAATCCCCTCCCGCAGTGGGGGCAGACGTAGGGCCGCTCCCCCGTGTGGATGCGAACGTGCTGGGTCAGCGCCGAGCTCTGCTTGAAGCTCTTGCCGCACTGGGGGCAGCAGTAGGGCCGCTCGCCCGTGTGGGTGCGCCGGTGCCGCTTGAGGGCCGAGAGGTCCCCGAAGCCCTTCCCACACTCCCCACAGCGGTGGGGGGTCTCGCCAGTGTGGGTCCGCCGGTGCTGGATCAGGGCCGAGCTTTGGCTGAAGCTCTTCCCGCACTGGGCGCAGTGGAAGGGCCGCTCGCCGGTGTGCAGCCGCCGGTGGGTGGTGAGCGCCGATCTCTGGCTGAAGCTCTTCCCGCACTGGGGACACGGGTAGGGTCTTTCGCCCCGGTGGGTGCGCTGGTGTTGCACCAGGGACGACCGCTGGGTGAACCCTTTGCCGCACTCCCCGCAGGCGTTGGGCCGCTCGCCGGTGTGGGTGCGCCGGTGCCCGTTGAGGACGGAGCGCCTCATGAAGCCCTTCCCGCACTGGGGGCAGACGTGGGGCTTCTCCCCCGTGTGCACCCGCCGGTGCTCCGTCAGCGACGAGCCGCGCCGGAAGCTCTTCCCGCACTCCGGGCACTTGTGGGCCCGCTCCCCGGAGTGCGCCACCAGGTGCGCCACCAGGGCGGCGATCTCCCCGAAGCGCCGGCCGCACCCCGTGCACTTGTAGGGCAGCTCCCCCGTGTGGCCGCTCTGGTGCCGCAGCAGGTTGGGGCGGGTGCTGTAGGCCGCCCCGCAGTGGGCGCAGGCGTAGGGCTTCAGCCCGGCGTGGACGCGGCCGTGGCGGGTCAGGTGCTCCTTGTGGCGGAAGCTCTTCCCGCACTCGGGGCATGGGTGAGGCCTGGCGCCGGTGTGGATGCGCTGGTGGCGGAGGAGGTTGGAGCGGATGGCAAAGCTCCTCCCGCAGTCAGGGCACTGGTAGGGCCTCTCGCCCGTGTGGGTGCGCTGGTGTTTGATGAACTCCGAGCTCTTCCCGAAGCTTTTCCCACAGTCCCCGCAGATGATGGGCCCCTCCCTTGCTCGTGGGTGACCACTGGCCTTGGATCTTTCCTGCGGAGGTGGCTTCTCCTGCTCCCATCCCATGCCACTGGATGCCTCTCCCCGCTCTGAGCTCTGGGACCTCCTGTGCAGCTCCACTCCTGCAGGCCCTTCCGGGTGGGGGATTTCCCTCCCGGCACCTGCTGGGAGAGAGAAAGATTCCAGCCAGGGTCTGATCACCTGCTTCGATATCTCCGCTGGGATCAGACACTGGCTCGTCTCACGGGAACCCCTCATTCAAGAAGCCGGACATTACCACAGCTCGGGAGAACCATGACAGTGTCTTGGATCCAATGGCTGACATAGCGCGTACAGAGAGGCACAGCACTGGCCAGTAGGGGGCGCTGTGCTGCAGGGAGCGGGGGGGGGGAGAAAGGGGCTCAGTAAAAATAAAAAAATAAAATAAAATAAGGGGGATTCTCTTCATGTAGTCAGTGCTGACCCCAAGGCAGTGGACAGAATGGGTCAAATCCCCATACGCGCCAATGGAGTAACGCTCGTTTACACCAGCCGGGGATCTGACCCCGCACTGTTAGGGTCTAACGTGTAGAGATATCAACCAGACCCCGTTCACCCCCCCTTCGCCCATCCGTCGTCGTTCAAGAGGGCTGGCACCGTGTCTGGCTTTGTGTTTGTGCAGCCCCTGGCGCAGTGAGGCCCAGATCCCGAACAGGGCCTGGGGCCGTTGCCATAGTAACCGAGACAGAATTGGGTGGGGGTTCCCAGCTTTTCCCTTCTCTCCGAGCCGGGGTCACTCATTCTTCACCTGTGCGGGCGCCGCTGGGGGTCTCCCGTTCCTTGGAGCCCTGGAGATCCGGGACCCGCGGCTCTTCCCCTCGCTCCATGCAGGAGATGGCGGCCGGGTCGGGGACGGGGAGTCCTGCTGGCCGGGAAGGAAACAGGCGAGACAGCGCTTGGTGAAATCTCCCCTGAGGGCTCAGCACAGGGAACTGGTTTAACCCCGGCCTCGCTCTCTGTTGGGCGGAGCGCAGGATCCAAGCAGGGGGAAAATGTTCACAGGGACCCTTTGGGGCAATGAGACCCCTGGGGGCAGATGGGCTGCACTCCCGTAGGGGAGTCCGGGTTTCCCACGCACGGGTGAGCTGGACGCAGGCAGACGACAACAATAAAACCTAGATCTAACCCCACACAGATAACTTATCTGATGGGCCAAAACCACCTTGGGCACTTCCGAGCCCCCCGCCCACCAGCTCCTGATCTCCGAGGGGCAGCGGCGCCTCACCCAGCCAGATGAGAGTCTGGTAATTCTCCTGCATGACGTCCCTGTAGAGCTGCCTCTGCCCGTCGTCCAGGAGCCCCCACTCCTCCCGGGAGAAATACACGGACACCTCCTCGAACCTCACCGGCGCGGCCACCTCCTCGAACCCCCCCGGTGCGGCCTCCTCCTCCAACCCCACCGGCGCGGCCACCTCCTCGAACCCCACCGGCGCCTGGAAACACAAGAGAGCCCACAGTCCCATCCGACAGCAGGGGGAAGCAGAGATGAGGAAGGAGTGTCAGGGAAGGAGAAAGAGGGGGAGTGGGGCAGAGAAAGGGGCTAGAGGGATGGGAGCAAGGACTGGAGGGAAGGAGTTCAAAGAGCGAGGGTGACGGGATGAGATTCACCAGGGAAAGAATCTCCCCGCTCCCAAACTAGGACTGACTCTCTTGTTGCTGTAGCCAATGGGCTTGTGCAACAGATTTCAGCGCCTCAGGCTCCAGCAGCTCACTGCTGTTCAAAATAAAGTCACGGTCGGTGCCCCGAGGTCTTTTGAACGATCCGTCCAGGGCTCAGAGAGGAACCAGTTAATGTCCCGCCCCCCTCCCCTAGGAGAGACGCGGGGCTCCGTCCTTCTACAGCGAGGATGGGGTGACCTCGCAGCTCACCTGGAAGCCGACTACGGGGGTCAATGAAACGGACTCCTGCTCATCGCTCTCCTCCTCGGATATCTGGGGCGGAAGCTGATCTGGGAAGACCAGAGCGGGGCAGATGTGAAGAATGTATTATATGGGCGGGAGTCCCAATACGGGTCTCTGTCCCCTTCAAGACAAACCCTTCTGTTCCCACGTGCTGGGGTCGTGTGTGGCCCCTGGCACCCGCTCACCCCTTAGAGGGCAGCCCCCTTGGCACAGGTCTTAGCCCTACGGTGCCTCCTCAGCTGCTCTCCCGCCCCATCCCGCCCACCCTGCTCAGTACCCCTTTCCCGCAGCTCTCGGGGCTCCGGGGACGGCTCGCTCCAGGATCCTGGACGTTCCTCCTGGGACACACACGTCAGTCGCACCGGCTGGAGGCTCGGGGGATCCATCTTGTCTGAGACCACTTCCTGCCCAGCTTGACCGAACTGCAGCCAGGACTGAACAGCGCCTGGGAGAAAGAGACAACAAGGGAGTGTTATTACGTGGAGGGGCACGTGAATCCTAGCCACAAAGCGCAAGCACGGCTAAGAAACCAGGCCCCTCCGCGGTGCAACCCCCGCGAGGTATCCAGGGTCAGAGTTCTGGCCTGGAGCTGCCATGGGCCCTGCAACCTCCCCCACCTTTGCTCCCCAGGGCTGGCATCTTCTTCCCAGCCTCCAGGCAGCGATTTCCTGCCTCGGCTGCTGTTTCTCTCCCTCCCCTGGAGCCGCCTACGACTGCCGCTCTCTGTGTCGCCCCCAGCACCCGGTGCCCCCCGCTCACCCCCTGGCCTGCCGGGGTGATTCCCCTGGGCCCTGGCCTGGGGATGCTGGAGGGATGCACAAGAGCGACTCTGAGGCCAGGATGCAGGGGGCTGGACAGGAAGGTCCCCGCGCTATTACTGTCCCCGCTTCTGGCACAGGCGGGTTTGGGAGATTGGTGGTTTTAACCCATTAACTTCCCAGATTTCGGATGAGTGAGCCTGGCCCCCTCCCTGCTGGCTCTGTACCCCACAGCCCAGGCCCGCCAAAGTATTTAGGCTCCTAACTTCCAGTGATTTGGGGCTAGGGTGACCAGCTGCCCCCATTGCATAGGGACAGTCCCGATTTTGGGGTCTTTTTTTAATATAGGATCCTATTACCCCCCCCCCCACCTCCATCCCGATTTTTCACACTTGCTGTCTGGTCACCCTATCTGGGGACTTGGGGTCAGCGCTGGTTGTAAGGGGGAGATTTCAACGGACGCTAGGAGGCTAAATATCTTTGGGGATCTGGGCCCGAGAGTCGGCATAACTGGGGCGCTGGGATATAGCCTCCCCCAGGGGAGCCAGCAACTCCACTGGGAATTGCCCCTCACCAGCTCTCCCTGCACAGGGGCGTTGGAACAGTTTTTGGAGTGGGGGGGGGGGTGCTGAGCTACACCCCGTTAGCCTCTGTCTGTGCCCCTCACCACCCCCCTAGACCTGGGGCCGGGAGAAGGGCCTTGGCTCGGGGGGGGGGGGGGATGTGGACAGGGGTAAGACGGCAGAGGCTGGGGCCACAGCTAGGGGCAAGTGTGGAGTCCTGGCCATGGGGCTCAGGGCCGGCAGCCGGGACCCTGGGGCCTCGTGGGAGCCGGGACTGGCAGCGGAGCCACCGGCTGGGACCCCGGGCAGCACAGGGGTGCAGGGCCAGCGGCCGGGACCCTGGGCGGGAGGGGCGCAGGGTCAGGATGCAAAACCTGGGGGTGCACTCCTACATCCCGCGCCTATGTCCCTCCACAGTCACACCCATGGCTGCCTGGGCTTCTTTGGGGGAATGCGGTTCTGCTTCCCAGGGTTGGCCCACTAATGACCCCTGTCAGGTTACAATATCCACACAGAGGGGGGCGCTCTCCCCTCCCAGCCAGTGCTGACCCCAATGCTGGACTGGGAGTGCTGAGCTGAGAGGGTGCCCAGTTGCAGGAGGTCCTGGGCCGTCACATTCGGTACCGATCACACATCTCTTCCCTGGGGCTTGAACCCTGGTGTCCCACCTCAACCCACCCCGATTCCCCTCAGCAGACTCTGGGGAGGGCCGCAGACCTGACGGGTCTGTGGCAGCTGCAAATGGCAGGAGATTCAAACACGTGTTGTTGGAAATGGCAGGAATCGGTACTACTGGCCCCAGGGCAGCTGAAGGAAGCTCTGTGCCAAGCTCAGTGACCGGCGAGCCACAGTGACCTATTCACCAGCGCGTCCCGTGGAGTCGTCGTCTCAGGCATCCCAGCGAGGGAGTCTAATGACTTTATAGGCTGGGTACTGTGCCCTCCACAGATCTACTACGAAGCCAATCTGTGTAGCCTCCCCAAGGCCTTTTATGACCCGGAGTATCGAGGAGGACGGCGTTATTATTTCCCTCCCCCCAACACTCTGTCTCCCCTGCCAGCACATCGGCAATTGCCCCTCTCCAGCTCCACAGTCAAATCTGCGCGCCGGGAAGGGTTTTTTTGGTGTGTGTTTATACAGCGCCGGGCACGGTGGGGTCCTGGTCCGTGAGCGGGGTTCCGAGGGGCCGCCCCACCACAGAGGAGAGTTCGTCTTGACCAAGATCCTGTTTATTGACCGGGGAGAAATAAGAAAGAGAAAACCAGCGGAGAAAACCCCTGATGAAAAGCATTTTTTCACTCATCCAGGCATGGGCGGCAGAGCCAGGGGTCTCCGTTACCAAGGTTGAAAATGCTACCACTCTACCCTCCTAACCCCTCGCTAATGATCCCTGCCAAGTGGGGGAGGGGGAAACTACACCACCCTGGGGCACTCTGTTGGCCAACTCCAGCGAGCAACGGGATGCCCGGGACCCCTGAGAAGCAGAACACAACGGCCCTTTACATTGTTCCTTCTTAAAGTGTGTGTTTCGTGGTTGATTCTGAAATCCCGGCTCTGACCCCTCCGTCTTGCTCCCGGCTGTCTGCGTAGGGCTGGCTCGGTGTCCCTGGAAAACGCCCTTCCACGTTTAATTCCTATTCCGCCACCCGCTGCCCAAACCCTCGATCCGGCCCCTCCCCAAAATCTCCCCTTCACTCCGGCTCCTCTTTAATCTGCAGGGAGGGCGCCGGCTCCTCTTTTATTTCCCGTGGCAGCTCCGGCTGCTCCTGTTTAACCTGAAAGGGCCCGTCTGGACTATGCTGAGGCGGCTCCGGCTCTTCCTTCACCTGCAGCGGTGTGCCCGGCTCCTCCTTCACCCGTGGGGGCAACTCACAATCCCACGTCCCCGGCGGGAGCACCACCACCACCTCCTCGGGCTCGGTGCCGCCCTCCCCCGGCTGAACGAAGGGGTCCTTGTAGAACCGCGTCCCCACGGCCTCGTGGGAGCCGCCGCTCCCCTTGGTGTGAGTCCGCTGGTGCTTGGCGAGAGCCGACCGCTGGCTGAAGCTCTTGCCGCAATGGGTGCAGGAGAAGGGCCTCTCCTGGGTGTGGATCCTGGTGTGCTGGACCAGGGTGGAGCTCTGCTTGAAGCCCTTCCCGCACTGGCCGCAGCGGAAGGGCCGCTCGCCGGTGTGGGTCCGGTGGTGCCGCTTGAGGGCCGACATGCCGCTGAAGTTCCGCCCGCACTGGGCGCAGCCGTAGGGCGACTCCCCCGTGTGGGTGCGGCGGTGCTGGGTCAGCGCCGAGCTCTGGCTGAAGCCTTTGCCGCACTGGCCGCACTTGTAGGGCCGCTCGCCGGTGTGCAGCCGCCGGTGCGTGGTCAGCACCGAGCGCTGGCTGAAGCTGCGCCCGCACTCCTCGCAGCGGTAGGGCGTCTCGCCGGTGTGGATCCGGCGGTGCTGCACCAGGGCGGAGCTGGCGATGAAGCTCTTGGGGCAGTCGGGGCACTGGTGGGGCTTCTCTCCGGTGTGGGACCGCTGGTGCTGCAGCAGCGAGTGCCGCTTGGTGAAGCTCTTCCCGCAGACGTCGCAGACGTTGGGCCGGGCCCCCGAGTGGCCCCGCACGTGGTCGTTGAAGGTGGCGCGGCGCATGAAGCTCTCCCCGCACTGGGGGCAGACGTGGGGCTTCTCCCCCGTGTGCACCCGCCGGTGCTCCGTCAGCGACGAGCCGCGCCGGAAGCTCTTCCCGCACTCCGGGCACTTGTGGGCCCGCTCCCCGGAGTGCGCCACCAGGTGCGCCACCAGGGCGGCGATCTCCCCGAAGCGCCGCCCGCACTCCGTGCACTTGTAGGGCAGCTCCCCCGTGTGGCCGCTCTGGTGCCGCAGCAGGTTGGGGCGGGTGCTGTAGGCCGCCCCGCAGTGGGCGCAGGCGTAGGGCTTCAGCCCGGCGTGGACGCGGCCGTGGCGGGTCAGGTGGCCTTTCTGGCGGAAGCTCTTCCCGCACTCGGCGCACTGGAAGGGCCTGGCGCCGGTGTGGATGCGCTGGTGCTTGCTGAGGGTGGAGTGGAAGGCGAAGCTCCTCCCGCAGTCAGGGCAGCTGTACGGTTTCTCCCCTGTGTGGACCCGCTGGTGCTTGAAGAGGTCGTAGTTCTTCACAAAGCTCTTCCCGCAGTCGCCACAGATGACCCGGCCCACCCGCCTGTGCCGTGCCTGGGGTGCGGATTTAGCCTGGGCCTGCCCCGCCCCAGCCCGGCTCTCCACGGCCTCTCCCCGCTCAAGGCTCTGGGACGTCCCGTGTGGCTTCGTTCCCACAGGCCCTTCTCTCCGGGGATTCTCCTCCTCGTTCTCACTCAGTGTCCCGGCACCTGCTGGGAGAGAGAGAGAATCCAGCCGAGGCGCCGGGGACAGAGGGGGCAGCAAAGGGGTTTGTCACAGCAGAAAATCTGATGGGCAGGAAGCAAATCCCCCAAACCCTTCCCAGAGGAGAGGAGGTTCTGCCCCAACAGCCCGGCTGAGTCCTCAGAGAAAGGCTGGGAGAGGTGAGGGCTCCTAAGAGTCAGGCAGGCCAGATGGGATCCAGCCATGACACCTGCCGTGAGGACAGGGCACCTGCTGGGATGATACTGAGTGAGAGGAGCCAGACCTGGGGGGCTCCCGGCGGCTTTGCTGGGATCCCAGCTTTCCCCCTTCACTCCCGGACGGTCTCTGAGCCGGTGTCGCTCATTCCTCACCTGCGCAGGCGCCTCTCGGGGTCTCCTCTTCCTCGGAGCCTGGGAGATGCGGGACCCTCGGCTCTTCCCCTCGCTCCATCTGGGAGGTCATGGCCGGGTCAGGGCTGGGGAATCCTGCTGACAGGGAAGGAAACAGGCAAGACGGCGCTTGGTGAAATCTCCCGGGGGGGCTTGCTACAGGGAACGCTCCCAGATTTTAACCGTGGCCATGTTCTCTGCTGGGAGAAATCAGTATCCAAGAGGGGGCAAGTTCATGGGGACCCAGTGGGGCACTGAGAAGCCAGTGGGGAGAGATGGGCTGCTCCCCTATAGGGGAGTCAAGATACACACACAAAGAGGCTGAGGGCGGGGGCTCAAGCAAATGGAAATTATTCCGCCATTTTAAAACTTGCTCATCGACTGGCGTCCCTTCCGAGACTGGAGACAATCCCGGAGCAGTTGCCCTGGGCAGTCCAGTGGGCACACGCACCCCCCCAGCTCCTAATCCTCGAGGAGAAGCAACTCCTCCCCCACTGAAGTCACAGTCTCCTAATGCTCGTGGCAGACGCCCTGTAGCGCTGCCTCTGCCCTTCGGCCGGGTCACCCCACTTTTCCGTGCGGAACCCCCTTGAACATCACCGGCCCCTGGAACCACGAGAGATCCCCCAGCAGAACCTCCGGCACCGATTCCCTTCCCTCCACAAAATCAGTGCTCGGACCACACGGGGCCACACAGGAAGCATGTGGTGAAACCCCAAGGGAGCAGCGAGAGATTTCTTTGGGGTGGGTTTTGGAAGAGAGAGATCAGTAAGAAGTGGGCTGGGGTATGAAAGGAAGAGAAGAGCTCCTACAACAGAGTCAAAAGATCCACATATTGAAGCCAAGAGGGACTGTTCTGACCCCCTGTGTAACTCAGGTGAGAGGATTTCACTCAGCAATTCCTGTATCCAGCCCCATAGCGTGTGCTTGAACTAGAGTATACATTTCAGGAGAGGTCCCCTCTGGATTTCGAGACTCCGCCCTTTGAGAAGCTGGTTAATCGCGCTCCCTGCTTAAAACATGCGCCTTATTTCCAGGCTGAAGTAATCGAGCTTCCACTTCAAGCCTTTGGATCTGCTGCTACTTTGCTTGCGAGGTTAACGGAGTCCTCTGTCCTCAAGGTCTCCTCCCCGTGAAGGGGGTTATAGACGGTGATCGAGTCACCTTTTCCCCTTCTCTTCAGTGAGCTCAATCAATCTTGTTAGTGAGCCAGGGCGGTTCTGTGGGAACATGGTGGACGACCCAGACCTTTCCAAGGCATGGAAGTGGGAGAGAAACCTGAGAGGAAGTGGCGAGAGACGCCGGTGCAGCCTGTATCTGGTCCTGGCTAGCTGGCTCCTGGTACCAAACCTGCCCTCTCTAAGTGGGGTGGATAAAGAAATAGACAAGTCCAGCTACACCTTCTGTACCCTTCCCAGCCAGGGAGATGGGGTTGGCCTGGCAAAGGGAGAGATTTTGAAGAGCTAACCCCAACCAAAGTACCTCCCCTCTACGGCCTTTTGGGCTTCGCACTCCGATTAGCTATGGCTTCCAAACCGTCTCCTCGCTGTGAGTGGCTAAGATGGAGGCTGCCCCCCCGTAGTCCTGGCCAGGACAATCCGTGCTGTAGCCATCTCCACTTGTAGCCTCGAGCTGTGGTTTCACAAGCGCTTCGGCGGGCCCAGGACGGAGAAGTTGGTAGCCACCGGACTACAGCTCTGCTCCTCCACAATGCTTCGCAGCTGCTCAGCCTCCATTTTGGGCCGCGTGCCGTAAAACGGCTAAACTCCCGCCCCCGCTCCCGCGATCCTCTGAGGGCAAAGGATTGTGGGATTTGGGCAAAACAGGTGTGTGTACTTCAATCTGTCTGCCCATCCCTGAAGTCTGTCTCCTCCAGGGTACCCCTCTCTCCAAGAGATGGTTCCTCTCGTCCTTTCACTGCGCTACCTTTGCTCCCCCGAACCAACTGCGCCTCCCCACATCCTCCCCACAACTTCACCCCCCGGCCCATGGAGAAGCCAGCACGTTCCCTGGCAGGTGGAGGGAGCTGGGATTCCTGCCTCTGGCTCGTGCTATGCTGCTGAACAGAGAGGCCTCACCTCCACGCAACATGCTGTGATGGCCGCCATCTTAGCCAAACCACCAGGGACCTGTAGAAGTAAGAGCGCACGCTGCTACAGCTTGAGCTGAAGAACCAGGCTCCGCAAAAGGGGCTGGAACCGACTCCTGTCCTCTGTGGGTCAGGCACAGAGAGGAGATCTGTGACGGACAATCACCAATGGTGTTCAGTGAGGCGGGAGGGGGGAATCAGTGGCCCCCCAGGGAAGAGTGCCCGTGCGTGACCTCCTGCGACCCCTGCGCCCATGAGAAGGGTCTGCCAAATCGCCACCATCCCCCGGGGGTGAGAAACCCTGCAGACTGGGCATAAAGGGACAGATGGGGTAGAAACGGAGGAGAAGGGAGGGGAGCATTTGGAGGGCTCGGCAGAAGCTCACCTGGAGCCAGGGCAGGAGATTCTGCCCTCCATCACTCCCCTCCTCATGCGGGCCGGACAGCCGGTGCAAATCTGGAAGGGAAACAGGGTCAGGGACTGGTCCCAATCTGTTCAGGGCATCTTAGGGATCAAACCCCTCTGCTAGAGCCCATGGCCGCTCCCACGAGGAACCCAATCACCCCCATTAGCAGCCCCCAAGCTCCATCCACCTGGGGAGCGGCTCCCTCTCCTCATTCTGGAGCTCCTCTGTCCTCAGACCACCTGAACTGGGACTGGGAAACAGTGTAGTCACTGTACAGCCGGCAGCTGCTGGTAGCTACCCCACAGCTCTGCCAGAGCCCCTCCATCCCGCCCCACAGCCCCCTGCTATCCCAGCCCTGGGCTCCCTGCTGCCCCCTGGCTCTGCCGGTCCCCTCCATCCCGTCCCACAGCCCCCTGCCATCCCAGCCCTGGGCTCCCTGCTGCCCCATGGCTCTGCCGGTCCCCTCCATCCCGCCCCACAGCCCCCTGCTATCCCAGCCCTGGGCTCCATGCTGCCCCATGGCTCTGCCGGTCCCCTCCATCCCGCCCCACAGCCCCCTGCCATCCCAGCCCTGGGCTCCCTGCTGCCCCCTGGCTCTGCCAGAGCCCCTCCATCCCACCCCACAGCCCCCTGCCATGCCAGCCCTGGGCTCCCTGCTGCCCCACAGCTCTGCCAGAGCCCCTCCATCCCGCCCCACAGCCCCCTGCTATCCCAGCCCTGGGCTCCCTGCTGCCCCACGGCTCTGCCGGTCCCCTCCATCCCGACCCACAGCCCCCTGCTATCCCAGCCCTGGGCTCCCTGCTGCCCCATGGCTCTGCCAGAGCCCCTCCATCCCGCCCCACAGCCCCCTGCTATCCCAGCCCTGGGCTCCCTGCTGCCCCACGGCTCTGCCGGTCCCCTCCATCCCGCCCCACAGCCCCCTGCTATCCCAGCCCTGGGCTCCCTGCTGCCCCCTGGCTCTGCCGGTCCCCTCCATCCCGCCCCACAGCCCCCTGCCATCCCAGCCCTGGGCTCCCTGCTGCCCCACGGCTCTGCCGGTCCCCTCCATCCTGCCCCACAGCCCCCTGCCATCCCAGCCCTGGGCTCCCTGCTGCCCCCTGGCTCTGCCGGTCCCCTCCATCCCGCCCCACAGCCCCCTGCTATCCCAGCCCTGGGCTCCCTGCTGCCCCACAGCTCTGCCAGAGCCCCTCCATCCCGACCCACAGCCCCCTGCTATCCCAGCCCTGGGCTCCCTGCAGCCCCACGGCTCTGCCGGTCCCCTCCATCCCACCCCACAGCCCCCTGCTATCCCAGCCCTGGGCTCCCTGCTGCCCCACAGCTCTGCCAGAGCCCCTCCATCCCGACCCACAGCCCCCTGCTATCCCAGCCCTGGGCTCCCTGCAGCCCCACGGCTCTGCCGGTCCCCTCCATCCCGCCCCACAGCCCCCTGCTATCCCAGCCCTGGGCTCCCTGCTGCCCCACAGCTCTGCCAGAGCCCCTCCATCCCGCCCCACAGCCCCCTGCTATCCCAGCCCTGGGCTCCCTGCTGCCCCACGGCTCTGCCAGAGCCCCTCCATCCCGCCCCACAGCCCCCTGCTATCCCAGCCCTGGGCTCCCTGCTGCCCCCTGGCTCTGCCGGTCCCCTCCATCCCGCCCCACAGCCCCCTGCTATCCCAGCCCTGCGCTCCCTGCTGCCCCATGGCTCTGCCGGTCCCCTCCATCCCGCCCCACAGCCCCCTGCCATCCCAGCCCTGGGCTCCATGCTGCCCCATGGCTCTGCCAGAGCCCCTCCATCCCGCCCCACAGCCCCCTGCTATCCCAGCCCTGGGCTCCCTGCTGCCCCCTGGCTCTGCCGGTCCCCTCCATCCCGCCCCACAGCCCCCTGCCATCCCAGCCCTGGGCTCCATCCCGCCCCACAGCCCCCTGCTATCCCAGCCCTGGGCTGCCCCCTGGCTCTGCCGGTCCCCTCCATCCTGCCCCACAGCCCCCTGCTATCCCAGCCCTGGGCTCCCTGCTGCCCCACAGCTCTGCCGGTCCCCTCCATCCTGCCCCACAGCCCCCTGCTATCCCAGCCCTGGGCTCCCTGCTGCCCCCTGGCTCTGCCGGTCCCCTCCATCCCGCCCCACAGCCCCCTGCTATCCCAGCCCTGGGCTCCCTGCTGCCCCACAGCTCTGCCGGTCCCCTCCATCCTGCCCCACAGCCCTTTCCTCGGCTGCTTGCACCCCCTGCCTGCCCCTCCGGCCGGGACTCCCCGCCCCACTCACCGCTCCGGCCGGGGCGATCCCCTGCGGGGCCCCGGGGCTGCAGCCGGGGGTTCCGCCCCTTTGCACACCGGGGGCGGGGAGGGAGGCCGGGGCCAGCCCGGGGGGGCCGGCGCAGGAAGGTCCCTGGGTTATCGCGTCCCCACTTCGGATCACTTCCTGCTCCGCCCGGGCCGGCTGGGAAGTCGGGGGATGAACCCCGCGTGTCCCCCGCCGTGTCAGCCGCGAGCACGAGTCCCCCCCAAACTCACACCCACGAGATCCGCTTCACACACACGGGACCCGGGTGAAACATCGGGGGGGGGGGGGTAAAAATCCACCCGGGACTAGCCCGAGTGATGAGCAGTTCTGGTGGTGGCCAGCAATCAGGACAGGGGGGTGGAGGGGTAATAGGAGCCTGTAGAAGAAAAAGCCCCCCCAAAAATCGGGACTGTCCCTATAACATCAGGACATATGGTCACCCTCATTCCTGGGGGGACCCATCTGGGCAGGCACCTTGCAGGGTCCCAAATCCCCCATGAAATGCCCAGGCTGCAATGGGGGGTTTCCTGCTGGCTGGGGGCAGAGGAACCCGCTTGGCCATTGCTGACCCAGTTTGGGGTGGAGGGGGGCTCACTCCATCCCCCCCCTTGCTCATTTTCAGCTGGCTCTGGGGGTTGGGGTGCAGGAGGGGATGAGGGCTCCAGATGGGGCTACCCGGCTGGGGGTACAGACCTGGGGATTGAGGGGTTTGGAGGACGGGGGGGCAGGGCCGGCTGAAACTTTTTTGACACCCCAAGTCCCTTTGCTAATGGTTCCTAATGTTCTGTTTACTTTTCTGACAGCCACTGCACACTGAGTGGATGTTTTCAAAGAACTATCCCCCATAGCACCAAGATCCCTCTCATGAGTGGTAACAGCGAACTCAGACTCCTCATTTTAGATGTCTAGTTAGGATAATATTTTCCCCTATCCCCTACTTTGCATTCATCAACACTGAATTTCATCTGCAGCTTTGCTGCCTCCGTCAATCCCCCAGGTTTTGAGATCCCTTTATAACTCTTCACAGGCTGCTTTGACCGAAATATCTAAACTTTGGTCTTAACCAAAACCTAACCCTAAAACACCTAAACCACTTCCATGCCCCTTCCACAGCCGCTCGTAGCAGCAACTGGCCACCCTTGTCCAAGAGGAGACAATACGGGATAGCCCTGTGGAGTGGCCTTCGATGACAGTTGGAAATGGCAGGAGGACGGTTCCATGGCAGTTGCAGGAGACATTTGCTGTAACCCCCTTTCCTTGATCAGCTGTTGTGGAAGAGATCCTTAGTTATTGCTAAATTAGGAGCAGTTAGACTTGTTGTAGGAACCCAGTGTTACTAGATGGGTACTAGATTAGCCCACAGTTGGGTGAGTAGGCTCTGGATTAGGCCAGATGCCACAGCTGTCTTGGGAAGGTCAGACAGGCTTCTCCTGGGCACGCTCAGAGTCAGCAGGGAAAGAGCCATACCAGGCATCCATGTCCACCGTACTTCACATGCCTCCTTTAGGGTGGTAGCAGCTGCCCTTAGAAATACAAGTGGAGTGTGACAGAAAGGCCAGACACACTAGAAAGAGCAGCCCTAGCTACGGGGCCACCTGGCCTTGTAGACCCTGAGCAAAGACTTGAATTGAGATGCTCAGGAACTGACAGGGGGAATGTGTCCACCAGCAAAGTGTGCGCCATCTGTCCCTCCAGTGCCTGAGTTGCATGGAGAATAACCTACTACTCCTACCTGCTAATTAAGCCCATCTTTTAGCTCATAGGGATAGAGGCCTATGCCATATTTAGAGGCCAAAGATCCCAGCTTCAGCCTGCCTACCCATGCTATGGGATGGGCACATACGAGCAGCGATCAGAAAGGAGAAGGAGAAAATCTATTCGATCATACACAGAGCCAGGCAGGAACTCATTTTCCATCCCATGAAAAAAATTTAGAAATTTTTCCCATCCTGAATTGGGATACAAAGTCAAATTTTTGAAATCTTTGGTGAACTGAAAATCTGGCAAAAATAATCAAGGTTCAGGTTTCATTTTGATAATTTCATGATGTTTCATTTTAACTTTGACCATTTAAAAAAAAAAATCCACATAATTAGCTTAAATTTCCAAATGAAAGTTGCTTTGAAAAATTTGGAAAAATTAAAAAAAATTAATTTAAAAAAGTCAAAACAGGTAATTTGAACAATGTGAAGACTATTGGGTTGGGGGGGTTTCAGTCAAGAAATTTGTCAAAAATTCCCTGTAGTTTTGGTTTTGGCAAAAAGGCATTTTTGATGGAAACATTTTATCAACATATTTCCAACCATCCCTAGTGTTCTTCAGATAACAGAAAGCTAGATCTGACAAACAGGAGGAGTAGATTTAATTTACATAACATTAATAAGTATACTGTATTCATCACCAACACGGTGATGTAAAGAGCCACGGTGTTTTAAACCTAGAACCACGTAATACTTAAATACAGAGCATTTATTTTACACAGATACAGAACATTTCAGCCATAGCTCTCAAACTGCCGCATGGAAGAAGGTTGGTCTTATCACCCTCAGTTAAGGTGAGGAAAGTGAGGCACTGGTAGAAGTGACTTTTAAAGTTTAACACATCTCACAGCCAGAATACCTCCAAGTCCTGACTCCCTATCCTGCTCTAATCAACTAGAGCATGCGCCGTTGCAAGAGCTGAGGATAGAACCCAGGAGTCCTGATCTCTCCAGTGCCTTCCAGGCTTAACATATTCTTTTTGTCTCTGTAACAAGGTAGAAAACTCGCATCTCTCAACCAAAGAGTCGGTAACCGCTCCTCTCCAGATCCGGCACGGTCAAATCCTGGGCCAATCTCCAATTGACCCAGATACTCTTAAATGACGGAAGAGAAGAACAGACAAACAGAAACAGTAAAATAAATAAAGCTTCCCCTCTAGTTATAGACAATGCAAAGCCAGGCTGGGGATGTGACTCATGAAGGCTCTAACATTAGGGATCAGGATGGATTTGTAATTTATTATTTATATTACCAGTGCAAAGGGTCATCACCGAGATCAGGGCTCCCACTGTGCCTGTGTTGCACAGACCCCCAACTGAGATCAGGTTCCCCCCCCTTCCCCCCCACTGAGATCAGGTCTCCATCATGCCAAGCACTGCATAGGCCTGACCAAGATCAGGCCCCCCCATCGCGCCAGGTGCCGCACAGACACAGTCCCTGCCCCAAAACGCTCCCCATTTTAATAAGACAAGGACTAGGAGGGGAGACTGGCAAAATGACTTGCTGAAGGTCACATAGCAAGTTGGTGGCAGAGCCAGGAATCAGTGTGTGAGATGGTTAATGATTCCCACTGAGCCAGGGGGAAACAAACCCCATTCTGGGGCAGTTGGCACCTTGAGGGCTGCAGTAATTCCTAGAGGCGTTTGTTGTGAGACAAAACAATCAGCCTCATTTTTTCCTCCATCCACTGCTTTGTGGCTTATTCATGTAACACGGCTGTTCATGTCAGTCAGACCATCCACCAGTGACCTCAAAATATAACAGTATAACAAAGACAAAACCCCTTTAACCAGGGCTGTAACAGACTCGTATCCTTTGTGGATCAGGGCAGAGGGGGAAGCTATGACACACATCACCAGTGGGTGACGCTACTGTCTTCCTGCTAACAGGCCTGGTCCATTAGCTCAGGCCAAAGGGGACTGTGGAAAATGTTTCTGGGTTTTTTCTCCCCTTCCTGCCCCCTGCCCCAAAGTTTTTGACAAGAAGGAAAAATCTCTTGCCTGTATTTTTCAAGAAAAAAATTGTTTTTTTCAGCAAAAATTGGAAAATTTCAGCCCAAAACAAAACACACATTTGGAAATGCTTCATGGGAGTTGTAGTTTTGGTGCCTCGTGCTCCCATTCTCTTCCATAGGCTGGCAGTGGACTACATCTCTCAGGATGTCCTATGGTCTCCCTTAGAGATGGGAGGTAGTGCATCATGGGAGATGTAGTCCACAGAGTACAATCAACCCACAACTCTCAGGAAGCACTAGGGCACATACACCAACTGAAACATTTCAGTTCCTGGCTTAAATTTTTGTTTGGGGGCATCTGTTTCTTTAACAAAAGAAATTCAACATTTTCCATGGAATGCAAACGCTTTTCATGGAAAAACTTCATTTAAACCAAAATCCAATATTCCATCAAAATAAAGTTTAAAAGAACATTTTTCAGCCATTATAATTATGCCCGGCTCTCATCTGGTGATTTCCATTAGGAGATCTCAAAGAACTTTACAGGATCATTATCCCCATTTTGCAGATGGGGAAACTGAGGCACAGAGGTGGCTGTGACTTGCCTAAGATCAGCCAGCAGGCCAAAGGCTGAGCCAGGAAGAGAACCCAAAAGTCCTAATGTAGTGCTCTGTCCCCTAGACTAGCGCTTCTCAACTTTCCCAGACGTTTACCCCCGGTTGAGAACCCCTGCATTAGACCACACTGCCTCACAGCCCAGCTCTAGATGTGAGATCCAGAGATCACAGGTTCAATCCCTGCATTCCTTACAGCTGCTCTCTTCTCACTCCACCGTCTCCTGCCCAGCCCCACGACCCAAGTGCGGATCCCATCACCCTCTCCCCTCTTCCACGGGCTCAGCATACCACATCCCACCAGCCTCCCCCTCGAGGTCCCGTGCCTGGACGAAGGGGTCCTTGTAGACCCGCGTCCCGACAGGCCCGTTGGTGGGGTCTCTGGGGTTCCGGTGTTCGGCCTGGTGCTGGGTCAGTGCAGCGCTGTGCCTGAAGCCCCGGCCGCACTCGGCGCAGAAACAGGGCCCCTCCTGAGCATGGACGCGCCGGTGCCGGCTCAGGGCCGAGCTAAGCTTGAAGCTCTTCCCGCAGCGGGTGCAGGGGAAGGGCCGCTCGCCGGTGTGCACCCGCCGGTGGCGATCCAGGCTGGAGCGGATGGCGAAGGACCTCCCGCAGTCAGGGCACTGGTAGGGCCTCTCGCCCGTGTGCGTGCGCTGGTGTTTGATTAACTCCGAGTTCTTCGTGAAGCTTTTCCCACAATCCCCGCAGCGGACGGGCCCTGCCCGCCTGCGCCCGCGCCCTGGCTCCTTCTCTGCCCGCTGCCGTCCTGTTCTGACGCCACCTCCCCACTCAGGGCTCCGGGACGTCCCCTTCAGCTCCGCCCGCGCAGGCCCTTCCTGCTGGGAATTCTTCTTCTTTATCCCGGCACCTGCTGGGGGGGGGGGGGGGGGAAGGAGAAGAAGAAGGAGAAGGAGAAGGAGAAGGAGAGAGAAAAAATGAATGAATCCAGGCAGAATCATAATTTTCATCAGTGTCCAAAATTCATAGATTCTAAGGCTAGAAGAGACCATCTAGTCCAACCTCCTATAGACCACTGGCCAGAGAACATCCCCGAATTACGTCCTGAAGTAGCCCAGATTGTTTAGAAAAAAGTCTAAACTCGATTTAAAAATTGCCCAGGGTGGGGGCGGGGACTGACTGGCTCAGGGGCTCTTGGCCTCTCTCCATGCCAGTCTCTCAAGCACTGCTAGCTGGCATTGGGGTCCTGTCCCCCAACTCTCCTGTAACATCAGCCACCCACTCTACTGAGGGAACCACCAGCTGAGTCAGCGCTGGCCCCAGTGCGACTCATAGGACTTTAAGGTCAGAAGGGACCATTATGATCATCTAGTCTGACCTCCTGCACAACGCAGGCCACAGAATCTCACCCTTCCACTCCTGCAGTAAACCTCTCACCTACCTCCGAGCTATTGAAGTCCTCAGATCATAGTGTAACGACTTCACTCGGGGGTGCTGTGCTGCAGGGAGCAGGACTGGGGGTTCAGTCGGGGGCTCTCTCCCCTCCCAATCTGTGCTGACCCCCCATGCGTCCCCCCTGGCTGCTTAGAGACTCCAGTTCTCACTATGGTGTAGGAATTGCATCGTATTCCTTTAAATCGCACGTGAACCCTCTAGTGGCGTTCGCTGTGTTTCAGAAGCCACCAGAGGTGTACTATGCCCCTCGCTGGGCTCTGCCGTCCGTGTGCAATTAGTCCCGGTGGTTACCCTGGGCCTGAATTGGTTCTTCAAATGATTGTTGTGCAAAGAGCAAGAGACACGACAGCCTCTCCTAAGTCCTGGGAGCAACTGTTCAGAACTTGGGGGGGCCCCGATCACGGTGGCCTTGCTGGGATCCAGGAGTGACACCTGCCAAGAGGACAGGTGCCTGCTGGGGACAATACTAAACACAACTGGGGGGGCTCCCGGTGGCTTTGCTGGGATCCCAGCTTTTCCCATCACTCCCGGACGGTCTCCGAGCCGGTGTCTCTCAGCCCTCACCCGTGCGGGCGCCTCTCGGGATCTCCAGGACCCTCAGCTCTTCCCCTCGCTCCATCCGGGAGATCACGGCCGGGTCGGGGACGGGGAATCCTGCTCGGGGGGAAGGAAAGAGGCGAGATGGCGCTTGGTGAAGTCTCCCTGGAGGGCTGGGTGCAGAGAACGTGCCCAGATTTTAACCCCAGCCCCATTCTCTGCTGCAGGGGGAGATGTTCACAGGGACCCTGGGGGGATGGGCTGTGCCCCCTGTAAGGGAGTCAGGGATCTCAACACACAGTGAGGGGCCTGCATGTCTCAAGGAGTCACTGGGCCGTTCCTAGCCCTGCAGAGAGCAGAACCCTGCTGGGCACGGAGCTGCCTTGGGAGGGGGACAGAGGGAGTCAGTGCGGGTGTGAACTGGAGCAAGGAAATGCAGCCTGGAGAGCCCTGGAGGAGGGGATCAAAGGATCCCATGTCAACCCCCCCCCCCCCCCCCCAGTGAGGGGCTGTGGGGGTGACAGTCTCCCCTGTGGGGTTTGGGGCAGGGCCAACCCCCCAGATATCTACAGGGCCGGGGAAGAGCCCTGAGCCATAGGTGCCCAGGGCTCCCCCCTACATCAGCTCCTGATCTCCGAG
Organism: Sternotherus odoratus; assembly: GCA_032164245.1. NCBI lineage: Eukaryota > Metazoa > Chordata > Testudines > Kinosternidae > Sternotherus > Sternotherus odoratus. The sequence continues at coordinate 103,474,642 of JAVMKO010000006.1, read as the reverse complement.
GGGCAGCGGCGCCTCACCCAGCCAGATGAGAGTCTGGTAATTCTCCTGCATGACGTCCCTGTAGAGCTGCCTCTGCCCGTCGTCCAGGAGCCCCCACTCCTCCCGGGAGAAATAAACGGCCACCTCCTCGAACCCCACCGGCGCCTGCAACCAGGAGGGACCCGCTCAGCACCCGTCGCTCCAGCCCCGGCCCCAGCGCTGGATCACAGGGTGGGCGGCGAGGGGCACAGCCGGGGGAGCCCAAAGGGGGAGTCCGCGCCCAGGAGCCGGGGGACAGTGCAGTGATTCCAGGCCCAGGTCTCATCCCCCCCGCGCATCTCACCTGGTCACCAGCCGCAGCGCCCACCGGCCCCGGCGCCAGGCTGCTCCCCTCCTCACCCAGGGCAGGCCGATCTGTGGGGAGGACAGGGGGGTCAGAGCCAGGGCAGGCCGATCTGTGGGGAGGACAGGGGGGTCAGAGCCAGGACACAGCCCCATGGGGATGGGGGGTGAGGACAGGGGGGTCAGAGCCAGGACACAGCCCCATGGGGATGGGGGGGGCGGAAGTGGGAGGTCAGAGGCCAGTCCCACGGGGGGGGGGGGGTCAGATGCCAGGGCCCAGTCCCACGGGGATGGGGGGGGAGGGGGGACAGGGAGGTCAGAGGCCTGGGCCCAGTCCCACGGGAGGGGAGGACGGGGGGGGGGGTCAGAGGCCAGGGCCCAGCCCCACGGGGATGGGGGGGCGGGACAGGGAGGTCAGAGACCTGGGCCCAGCCCCACGGGGATGGGGGGTGCCCCCCAATGGCTCTGCTGAGGACCCCTGGCCAACATCCCCGGGGCCCTGCTGGGCTCGCCAGCCCCGCTCCCGGCCCCACGGAGCCACCTCTCGGCTGCTCCCCCAAGATCTGGGGCACGGGCCCCGGGGCTCCCGGGGGGCAGAGACACGAACACTCGTGGGATCTGGCCCCACCCCACACAGGGCGCCCAGCCCCACAGCTCCGGCGAGTCCCCGGCCCCGCCCCACCCATGTCCTGCCGCTCGCGGGGCTCCGGCAGCCGCTTGTCCGGGGAGGCCCGGGGGAGCCGGCAGCCTCCGCCCCCCGGCTGGGACCCGGGGCAGGGACCGGGCTCCAGGGGGGAGCTGGAGGGATCCATCGCGTGTGAGCTCATCTCCCCACGTGTGTCACCCGGAGCCAATCCCGTTACAGCGGGGAATGAATGAGCCCCGCCCCTGCCCCGCCCCACCGCTCCCCAGGGTGTGCGGCAGGGGGCCAGAAGGGGGCGCTCTCCCCTGTCGGTGCTGGAGGGTGCTGCCTGCAGGGGGCGGGATGGGGGGGGTCAGTGGGGGGCCCGCTCCCCTGTGGGTCAGTGTTTTAGGTCAGTGCCCCACGTGCTACGCTAATGGGGTTGCAATCTACCTACCCCATGGGGGGGCCCGGCCGGCATCTAAACCAAAGGCCGGGCCTCTCCCGTCCATCACAGACGTCTGGAGGCGGCCCTGGGCGCTCGGGCCGAGCCCTGACTCTGGTGAACCCGCATTGCCGGCCTCTCCCCCTGTCCTGAGGTTTTCCCCGCTCATGGATGCCCCTCCCCTGCCTGTTCCAAATTCCCTCCCCAGTTGGAAAAGGCCCAAGAGATAGTAAAATGGCTGCTGCCCGGGTGCCCCTTCCCCTCCCTGGTCCTGGGCGGCAGCAGCCAGAGCGCAGGCCTGGGAGACGGGTATCTTGGGGTAGCACCAACCTGGCTGCAGCAGCAGGATGGGGGTGGCAGGGATGAAAGGGTGGTTGAAAATGGCAGTAGAGTGGAATGTTGGGAGCCCGAGGGTTCCGTGGCAGCTGGGGGCGGAATGCTGGGAACCCGAGGGTTCCGTGGCAGCTGGGGGCGGAATGCTGGGAGCCTGAGGGTTCCGTGGCAGCTGGGGGCAGAATGCTGGGAGCCTGAGGGTTCCATGGCAGCTGGAGGCAGAATGCTGGGAGCCTGAGGGTTCCAGGATACTCACAGCACAATAGAGACGGACTCAAGTCTCAGCCCTGGCACTGAATCTATGTGTGAGCAGCACCCTGGGGTCCTGCTCCCTGACTGAGGCCTGTGGGTGCTACTATAATACAGAGAGTAACAGCTCCTGGCTCTTACAGAGCATCATTCACCCCTCGATCTGAGTGCCATGCACCAGAGCTAATTAGCATCATCCTGGCCATACAGACGGGGAAACCAAGGCACAGAGGGGGAAGTGACTTTCCTCTGATCGCACAGCAAGTCAGCAGCAGAGCTTAGAACCCAAGAGTCCCACCTCCCTGCTTTGGCCCCTCGCCCTTCTCAAACTCCCTCCCCTCCCAGCCCAGGGATAGAACCCAGGAGTCTGGACCCAGGACCTGGCTCACTAAATACACACCAAGCCCCACCCCCTCACTGATCTAACCACTCCCATCTGCAGCACTTTGCATGTCACCGCATGTGAGGCAGGTACTGGGGGTTTATTGTTTTCAGACAGAAGTAGAAACAGAGACAATGGATAAAAAAGCGTCCTTGTGCCAATCACGCCACATAGGCCGGGGAGTCCTGGGGACATTATCAGCCCTTGGGGACTAGCTCACGGTGGGGGCAGCTACTGGCACTAAGGAGATGGGCTGCCCTCCACCTAGAGCTCCCAACCCCCTTCACTCCTCACTGGCCCCGGGAAAGGAGCTTAGACCAAGGCACAGAGAGGGCGAGATCCAGGACAGGTCCCACTGGAACTGGCTGGGCCTATGGGGGTTAATAATCCCTGCTGAGTGGGGGGTGGTAAAGGGGGAGACGCCCCCACCGCGGGCACTTTGCCCCCAGCTCCAGTACCGAGGGGATTCCTGACGCAGAGACGGCTGCTCCCCGTGACACCCGAATCCAGCCACACTGAACCAGCAGGGGGGGGCGGGAACACTCTGCCCCCACCCCATCACTCTGGCTCCTCTTTGATCTGCACGTCCAGGTCCGCATCCCACGTCCCGGGAGGCAGCACCAGCACCTCCCCCACCCCATCCTCGTCCTCGTCCCGCGGCTGGACGAAGGGGTCCCGGTAGATCCGGGCCCCGCCGGGCCCCGTCAGCGGGTCGCTCTCCTTGGTGTGGGTGCGCTGGTGCTGGGTGAGGGCGGAGCCCTGGGAGAAGCTCCGCCCGCACTGGGGGCAAGGGTAGGGGCGCTCGCCGGTGTGCACCCGCTGGTGCTGGATGAGGGTGGAGCCCTGGGAGAAGGCTTTGCCGCACTGGGAGCAGACGTAGGGTTTCTCTCCGGTGTGGGTGCGGCCGTGCTGGGCCAGGGCCGAGCTGTGCTTGAACGCTTTCCCGCACTGGCCGCAGCGGTAGGGTCGCTCCCCGGTGTGGATGCGTTCGTGCCGCTTGAGGGCCGAGAGGTCCCCGAAGCGCTTGCCGCAGGCCCCGCAGCCGTACGGGGTCTCCCCGGTGTGGATGCGCTGGTGGGTGGCCAGCGCCGAGCTCTGGCTGAAGCCCTTGCCGCAGTCGGCGCAGCGGTAGGGCCGCTCGCCGGTGTGGACCCGCTGGTGCCGCTTGAGGGCCTTGCGGTCGCTGAAGCGCTTCTGGCACTCCGGGCAGGGGAAGGGGCGCTCCCCGGTGTGCAGCCGCTGGTGGGTGATGAGCGCCGAGCTGACGCTGAAGCTGCGCCCGCAGTCGCCGCAGACGTAGGGCCGCTCGCCGGTGTGGGTGCGCCGGTGCAGCACCAGGGAGGAGCGCTGGCTGAAGCCCTTCCCGCACTGCGGGCAGCCGTAGGGCCGCTCCCCCGTGTGGACCCGCTGGTGCTCCCGCAGCGACGAGCCGCGCCGGAAGCCCTTCCCGCACTCGGCGCAGACGTGGGGCTTCCCGCTGTGGCTGGCCGCGTGGCCCGCCAGCGCCGCCGCCTCCCCGAAGCGCCGCCCGCACTCGGGGCACTTGTAGGGCAGCTCCCCCACGTGGCTGCTCTGGTGCCGCAGCAGGTTGGGGCGGGTGCTGTAGGCCGCCCCGCAGTGGGCGCAGACGTGGGGCTTCTCCGTGGCGTGGACGCGGCCGTGGCGGGTCAGGTGCTCCTTGTGGCGGAAGCTCTTCCCGCACACGGCGCAGGGGTAGGGCTTGGCGCCGCTGTGGATGCGCTGGTGGCGCAGGAGGTTGGAGCTGTTGGTGAAGCCCTTCCCGCAGTCGGGGCACCGGTAGGGGCGCTCCCCCGTGTGGGTCCGTTCGTGCTTGACGAACTCCGAGTCCTTGGCGAAGCTCTTCCCGCAGTCCCCGCAGATGATGGGCCCCTCGCGGGAGGAGCGGCCTGGGGGGGCCACTTCGCCATCCCGCTTGGCCCGCCTCTGCCGGCCCAATTCACCGGCCTCCCCCTGCTTGGGGCTCCGGGACGGCCCGTGCGGCTCTGCTCCCGCAGGCCCTTCCCACAGGGGAATTTCCTCCTCCGTCCCGGTACCTGCCGGGAGAGAGAGAGAATCCAGCCAGAGAGAGAAAAGGGAGCGGAGAACCTGATGGGCAGGAAGAGAAACCCCCCCCCCCCCCAAACTCCTCCACAGTGGGGAGAGGGGGAGCCAGGTCTGCCCCAATGGCCCAGCGTAACCCCGAGTGGCTCTCTGCACCCCGCCACCCCAGAAAGGAATTGTCTGCCACCCGCCAGCCAGCGAAGCTTAGCTCGGGCCCTCGGGGGGGAGAGCTGCCAGCCCCGAGAGCAGCCGTTCTGCCCCCGAGCTCGTTACCCGTCTCCTGCGGTGCTTCGGGATCCTCTGGATGCTCAGCCGGCGGCTGGTTCTCCCCGGCCAGGGGTGTATTTTGCTCCATCTCACCCGGGGACGGGCTGCCCGGCTGCGCCATCGAATCTTGGGCCCTGCAAACACCCGAAGACGCCTGTCACCGCAGAGCAGGACCGAGCGGAACCGGGGGGGGGGGGGGGAGGGGGGGGCTTCATGAAGGGGCACAAATAGCCAGGAAGAAATATTCAGCCCCTCGCCCACCCCAGGGGCCCGGCGGGCTGGAGGGGCCCGGCTCTCAGGAGCCAGCAGTGGAAGGGAACACAGCGGGGGGGCTGCCAACTGCCCCCCAATGCAACCCGTCTCCCCCCAATGCCCGACCCACAGCCCCTGTTATCCCAGCCCACAGCTCCCCCCCCCCAGCCCTGGGATCTCCGACCCCCCCAGCCCTGATGGTGCCCCTCACTCCCGCCCCCCAGGGACCCTATTATCCCAGCCCTCGGCTCCCCCCCCCCCAGCCCTGCCGGTGCCCCTCCCTCCCTCCCTCCCCCCAGCTCCCTGCCAGCCCAGCCTCCTCGCCCTGGTTGCTGGCTCCAGGCAGCGATTTGCTGCCTCTGTCGCTGTTTCAATCCCGGGGCCGCCTCTCCCCTGCGCCTGGAGGGGGGGGGGGGGGGGGTCCGGGCTGCGGGGCGGGGGGGGGGGTCGGGGCTGCCGGGGCGGAGGGGGAGCGGCGGGGGGGGGGGGGCTCTACCCGGATCCGGTGCCCCACGTGCCGGCCCGGGGCGCTCCGCCCTGCGGCGGCCGAGCTCCGGGACGGGGGGGGGGGGTTTGCAGCAGGAAGTGGCTCCCTCCGCTGCCTCCTCCCCTTCCCCCGGCGGGCGGCTCTATGGTTTTAACCCGCTAGATCCGACCGGGGGGGGGGCTGGAGGGACCCCCCAAAAACAGCCCCCGCGCCGCGCCCCAGAGGTGGCTGCATCCAGCGCCGCCCCCGTCCGCAGCCCGGGCCCCGTTGTTTAGCGCCAGCCCCCCGCAGGCAGCAGGGAGGGAAAGGCCCCCCCGGGGGGGGGATTGGGGAAAACTCTGGGGGCTACTTGAATCTGTGCCCCATGTTACTGCGGGGGGGCTCTGGGGCGCCCCCCGGTGGCTGATGAGGCCACTATGGCAGCCGGTCACTTTGCTTGGGCCGGGTTGCCAGTTGTGGGTGCACCTGTTCCTGGAGATTTCCCCCCATAAGAACCGGCCCCACTGGGTGAGATCAAAGGTCCATCCAGCCCCATATCCTGTCTACCGACAGTGGCCAATGCCAGGTGCCCCGGAGCGAGAGACCCTAACAGGGAATGATCCAGTGATCTCTCTCCCGCCACCCCTCACCCCCCTCTGACCCACACAGACCCGGGACACCCTTCCCCTGACACCATCCTTCACTCAAGATTCATCTTCACATCCTGGAGGCTCCAGGTCAATCCTGAAGCGTTGGGAAGCCCACACTGGACCCTGGCGCTGTTTGATCCCACGGCCACAGGTTCAACTCCCCCACTGACCCAGCTTGGGGCCTCGGGACTTCGCTCCAGCAAGGACTTTGGGCTCGATGCTGTTATGGGGCCGGTGGAGGCGTTTCAGCTGCCCCTTTCCCATAGTGGGCTCTTCTTTATCTGCTGTGTGCTAGATTCGTCATCTGGTTCTCCTCTCACCCTTTCCAGACTGACGGACTTTCAGGAGTCTGATGTGTCTTGCGTTCCCCCAAGTTTCACCTCCTTTAAAACTCACTTGTTTACAAAACCAGACATAAAAATACAAACGCATCCCAGCCCCAGAAGTCCCGAACAATTGCGGACGGCCTCATTTTTACCATGTCATTATCAAATAAATCAAGGGGGATATAAACGTTGTGCTTACATCTGAGTGGAGAGAGGAGTAGAAACAAGGCTGGATGAAATGTGCGTTTGTACTGACTGCGCTGGTGCTTTTTATGTAGCCTGTCGTGAAATGAGGCAAATATCTAGAGGAGTTGCTGGACCCCCGGGAAGACTCTGCGCACTCCTGACTGAGAATCACTCAGGCTGCTCAGCGCACGTGAGCAAATCTGTGGGGCTCAGGAGGGCTGAGACCCAACGCAGTCATTACACATTGCCTTCCTGTCCCATCCAGCTCCTCCCCGGGGCAGGGGCTGGGGTGTGTTAACAACTCAAGGGAGATAAAGGTTGGCACGGAGAGACAGAAAGAGCAAAAGTCCCTGGCTGAGGCTCATGCGAACATCAGACTGGGGTTGTGTCTGACAACGCCGGACTCTAGCACTGTGGTTTTCAACCTAGTTACTGTCTGCGGCTCTTGAGGTGTCATGTGGGCCACATCCACGCGAGCTCTATACGACCTGTATGGCCCCGCGGCCGTCACATCCACGCGATCTCTATACGACCCGTATGGCCCCGCGGCCGTCACGTCCACGCGATCTCTATACGACCTGTATGGCCCCGCGGCCGTCACGTCCACGCGATCTCTATACGACCTGCATGGCCCCGCGGCCGTCACATCCACGCGATCTCTATCCGACCCGTATGGCCCCGCGGCCGTCACGTCCACGCGACCTCTATACGACCCGTATGGCCCCGCGGCCGTCACGTCCACGCGAGCTCTATACGACCCGTATGGCCCCGCGGCCGTCACGTCCACGCGAGCTCTATACGACCCGTATGGCCCCGCGGCCGTCACGTCCACGCGAGCTCTATACGACCCGTATGGCCCCGCGGCCGTCACGTCCACGCGATCTCTATACGACCCGTATGGCCCCGCGGCCGTCACGTCCACGCGATCTCTATACGACCCGTATGGCCCCGCGGCCGTCACGTCCACGCGATCTCTATACGACCCGTATGGCCCCGCGGCCGTCACGTCCACGCGATCTCTATACGACCCGTATGGCCCCGCGGCCGTCACGTCCACGCGATCTCTATACGACCCGTATGGCCCCGCGGCCGTCACGTCCACGCGATCTCTATACGACCCGTATGGCCCCGCGGCCGTCACGTCCACGCGATCTCTATACGACCCGTATGGCCCCGCGGCCGTCACGTCCACGCGATCTCTATACGACCCGTATGGCCCCGCGGCCGTCACGTCCACGCGATCTCTATACGACCCGTATGGCCCCGCGGCCGTCACGTCCACGCGATCTCTATACGACCCGTATGGCCCCGCGGCCGTCACGTCCACGCGATCTCTATACGACCTGTATGGCCCCGCGGCCGCCACATCCACGCGATCTCTATACGACCTGTATGGCCCCGCGGACACCACATCCACGCGATCTCTATACGACCTGTATGGCCCCGCGGCCGTCACATCCACGCGAGCTCTATACGACCTGTATGGCACCGCGGACGCCACATCCACGCGATCTCTATACGACCTGTATGGCCCCGCGGCCGTCACGTCCACGCGATCTCTATACGACCTGTATGGCCCCGCGGCCGTCACATCCACGCGATCTCTATACGACCTGTATGGCCCCGCGGATGTCACATGGGCCACAGCTGGGTGCTGACAGGGCTGCGGATCGAGAACCCCTCTTCTAGTCCAGCGGGTTTCAAAGTTTGTTTCTGGCGACCCAGTGGAAGAAAACGGCTGCCCCATGGATCTGGTCTGGGGTCCAGGGAGAGGCAGGATTAGGGGCACCGTGTTTACCTGGGAAAATGGGGAATAGCACTTGGCCAGTGGAGGATCTAGACAGGGCAACAGGCTGGGGAACCCCAGAATCACCCCACGCTGCAGGCAGACAGGTGGATACTCCACCCCCAGTTCCCAATGAGGGAACCTCCCCCCCCCCCCGTGACCCCCCTGGAAACCCTACACCCCAAGGCCAGGCCCTTCTCAAGGAATGAGGTCGGGTGAGCACAGAACAAGAGGGCCAAGCCCACGGGGACTGGGGGGGGGGGGGTGGACACACAAAGGACACAGAGTTGGGGCAGCTTCTTTATTGCAGTGGGACAACAGCCCCTGATCACCCAGGGAGAAAGCAGAGCCAAGATGGAGCCGAGAGCCCAGAGGGGGGCTGGCCCGATGCCTGGGAGCCAGGATGGGACGTCCCCGGCTGCCACTGAGCTCCACACGTCCCGTGGAGGAGCCGGGTGCTGGAGACAGGGCTGGGGAGAAGGAGACGGGCTCCCCCTGCCTGGAAGCGTCCGTCTGTCCAGCCGTAAAGGCGATTAAGGAACTGGTCCCCGGGGGACGGAAGGTCTCCAACGTTTGCGAAGACGACAAAGGACATTTTAAGGGGCCCGGGGGACAGGCGCCAGGCTCCATTCTCCAACCGCTGAGCCAGCCCGTCCCTCCATCCTGTGGCTGGGCCAGAGCTGGCGCCCCCTAGAGGGGAAAAGCCCCATGTCCCATGCCCTGCCCCCGAGGCGGCCCGTCCTCCAGCCTTGAGTCTCTAAGTGCCACCGAAGTACAAATAATACCCATAGAAGAGAGGCGGAGCCTTCAGCCTCTTCCCCGCTTCCTCTCCGGCGAGCGTCTCCCTGTCGCTCTCCCACACCCAGGCCTCGATATTGCTCTCCGGGACGGTGGTTCCCCCGAAGTCCTGTGAGGGTCCCCCCTGGCGGGGAGGGGGCCTCTCCACAGGAGCCTCCGTTCCCGCCCCGTGCCAACGTCCCCCTCCTTCCTCAGCCCACAGGCACGTCCCCGGTCCTCCACTGCGGCCCCGGGGCGGGCGAGCGGGTGCCCAGCTGCAACCGCAGCAACTCCCACATCTGGCCGGGCGAAGGGCCCTGCTCCGGGAGGAACCGCAGGTGCTGCCCCAGCCTGGGGCCGCCGGCCCCCTCGCCGCCGCCGCGCCGGTGGGTGCGCTGGTGCTTGACCAGGGTGGCCTTCTGGGTGAAGCGCTTCCCGCACTGGGCGCAGGGGAAGGGGCGCTCGCCGGTGTGGGTGCGCCGGTGCTGGGCCAGGTTGGCGTTGACGCTGAAGGCCTTGCCGCAGTCGGGGCAGGCGAAGGGCTTCTCGCCGGTGTGGACGCGCTGGTGCAGCAGCAGGGTGGAGCTCTGGCGGAAGCTCTTGCCGCACTCCCCGCAGGCGTAGGCCCGCGCCGTGTGCCGGGCCTGGTGCCGGCGCCACCGGGCCACGTCGCCGAAGGCCTTGCCGCACTCGGCGCAGCGGAAGGGGCGCTCGCGGCCATGGGTGTCCTGGTGGCGGAGCAGCTTGGAGCTCTCGCGGAAACTCTTGCCGCACTCGGGGCAGCGGAAGGGGCGCTCGCCGGTGTGGGTGCGCTCGTGCTTGCGCAGGTTGGAGCTGTGGCTGAAGCGCTTGCCGCACTGGGGGCAGCCGTGGGGCTTCTCCCCGGTGTGGGTGGTCTGGTGCTTCTTCAGGTTGGAGCTGTTGCTGAAGGTCTTGCCGCACACGGCGCAGGCGGTGGGGCGCCTGGCCTTGGGGGGCTGAGCCGGGGGGTCCCCCCGGGGCCGGCACGCCCCGGCCCCGCCGTCGGACCGATCGACTCTCCCCTCCGTTGGAGTCTCCAGGCCGGAGAAACCCATTTCATGCTCAGCGGATGAGTTCAGTCCATTACCCAGGGGGACTCCCTGCTGCTGTCCCGCTCCACCAGTATCTCCCTGCTTGGGCCTCAGGGACGTTCCACGGGTCTTCGCTCCCACAGACCCCTCCGGATGGGGATTCCCCGCCTCTGTCCTGGCCCCTGCTGGGAGAGAGACTCCAGTTGGGGGTCTTTCCCTGCGCCGGGCAGGGGGAAGCAAAGGGGTTTGTTGCGGAGCAGAAAACCTGATGGGCAGGAAATAAATCCTGCAAACTCTTCCCTGAGGAGAGAGGAGGGGCCGGGGCTGGCCCAACATCCCAGCAGAGCCCTCAGAGAAAAGCTGGGGGAGGGGAGGGCTCCTGCCGGGGGTGGGATCCACGAATGACACTGTGTGAGGTGAGACAGAACTGGGGGGCTCCCGGCGGCTTTGCTGAGATCCCAGCTGTTCCCCTTCACTCCTGGATGGTCTCTGAGCCGGTGTGACACGCTGACCCCTTAGCAAAGGATCCTCCCTTTCTTTGCAAACAAATCTCACCTGAGACCCATCAAACTCACAATACCAAAGGCATTGCCTGGCATGGTAATCGCCCACCAAGGGTAACGTGTAAGGTATTGACAGAAAGCTCACAACGTGTCATGAGTCATAACCATTGTGAGATGTACATACAGGTAAGATTTAAGGAAGAACATCTTTCCACTCACAGGACACTATAGGACTTTGATTAGAAATTAGGGCTGGTCTCCACTACGGGGGGGGTCGACTGCAGATACGCAAATTCAGCTACGCGATTCACGTAGCTGAAGTTTGCGTATCCGCAGCCGACTTACCGCTCGTCCTCATGGTGGGGGCAGTCGGCGGCGCGCTCCCCCGTCGACTCCAGCTTGCGCCTCCTGGCAAGCTGGAGTTCCGGAGTCGACAGGGGTGCCGCGAGCGATCGATTTCTCGCGTCTTCATAAGACGCGAGAAATCGATCGCCAGAAGATCGATGGCTACGGTGAAGACCTACCCTTAGTCACCAGGGGATAAGTCTTGGGGATGGCCCGTTCAGGCAAGTGGCTGTTGCTCCCCTGCCCGGCCTAGCCAGCTCAACTGTTTAGCCTTGTGCAACCCTGAGGTCTTGTCAACACTTCAAATGCTGCAGCCGCATAGCTGCGTTTCAGTGTAGACACTCCCTACGCCGGTGGGAGAGGTTCTCCGGGTGGTAGCTGGATCAATGGCAGAATTCTTGTGTCAGCCTAGCACTGGCTACACAGGGATTTAGATCAGCTGAACTATGTCTATCGGGGGGGGGGGGGGGTGTTTCACACCCTCTCCGACATAGTTAAATGGACCTAATTGTCTAGTGGAGATCAGGCTTAGACCATCCATGGAAAGCCACCAGAAGCAACTGCAAACAATCAAAAGCACCGGAAGGTAAACAAAGGAACGTTAAAACATAGAATATCAGAGTGGGAAGGGACCTCAGGAGATCATCTAGTGCCCCCTGCTCAAAACAGGACCAATCCCCAATTAAATTATCCAACAGATTTTTGCCCCATCTCCCTAAGTGGCCCCCTCAAGGATTGAACTCACAACCCTGGCTTTAGCAGGCCAACGCTCAAACCACTGAGCTATCCTGCCCCCCGACAGGAGCGGATGACATGACAGGGGTTCGTGCTATAAACAGAAACAAAAGACCGGCTCAGCATAACACAGAGGAGGGAGAGGTCGCCTGGATCCATTCACAAGGAAGCCCCTTGTGGAGCAGGTGTGTTTTCACAAACATCTGGATCCTGGTTCTTGTGAAACACGCCAGCTCTGCAACAGACTTAATGGGGGGAAAGGGGGCGCCCACAAGTGTACACTGGGGCACATGTCCTGATTTTGTTGTGTTGTATCCCCGTTTCCTTCCCACTCCTTCATTTCTAGCTCCATCGTTACCGTTTCTTCAATAACCCTGCTTTGTTTTATTAGAAGCCCTCGCAAGGACTGGGGGACTTCAGAGCAGCAGCAACAGAAGGTAAATTTAGCAACGTGGGGCACCCTGCTCCTCTAGGGCAGAGGATCTGGGATTTCAGTGAGTAGCCAGCGTCAGGGATTGGATCTTGCGGGAGAACAATCCAGAGGGACTGGAGGGCACCTCTTGTTAACCTGCAAGGCAGAGCCAGGGGCTGGCATAGCCTGGAGGGGGGGCACTTGAGTGGCTGACAGGAGTTAACCCCCCGTCATCACGGGAAAGAATCCAGGGGCTGATCCCCCAGAAAGAGCCCTGACCCAAAGCCCAGGCGCATCACAGCCCCCGAGCTCCTGACCCTGTGGGGAAGCAGCTCCCCACCTGGTGAGATCAGAGTCTCTTCCTCCTCCTCCTTAATCTCCCTGCAGATCTTGCCATGTTCTGGGGCCGGCACTGCCCGCTCTGTCCCGGAGGAACACGCAGCCTCTTTCTCCCACGTCACCGGCTCCTGGAACAACAAAGGCGCCCCTATCAGTGCTGATAACCACAGACCCCTCGCTCCCCATCAGCGAACACAGCTGGCCAGACAAGGGAAATCCCTGCCTGGCAAAAATGTTGCGGCTTTTGGGGGTTAATTTTTTTTTTAAAGCAGCTTTTTTCTGAGGAAGGGTTTTTAAAAGAAACACCTATTCAGGGAGAACCGAGAGGAAGTTTTTCAGCTTCCCAGCCACCAGCCAGACCACCTCACGGCCTCTGCCCACAGCTCCCGGCTGGCAGCCACGACTCTCCGCCTCCTGCTCCGCTCCAGGAAGTGGGGGATCGATCGCCTGGGTTCTCTTCCTCTCCAGTCCCAGAGCGAGGTGTGTGGAGTGAGGGGTTTTCATCCAGGCAGCCCTCCCAGAAAGTTTTTTGTCAATTTCACTGGCGGAAAGTGACCATGAGGAGAGACTTGCGGGCAGGGGGTGGAGGAGCCTACACTGAGATTTTTCCCAACAGGAAAAAAATCAAAATTTTCCCATGAAACTGAAATTTTTTCCCCCCAAGGACAATTTTGGTTGGGCAAAATGGGCATTTTTCATCAAAAAAATCATCTCCACTAATATTTTCCCCCAGTAGCTCTACTAACAGAGAAGAAAGGTCCCGTGTCCCCATCCCCCCCTCGCCCAGCCAATCAATACCCGCACTGGGATTGGATCGGATCTGGCACCCCCTAGCGGGGAAAGGCCCGGTGCCCCACTCCCTAATGATTTCACAGCCGTAAATTACCTCCTGCTGCGGCCATTTTCCAGGCTCTTGCTTGGCTAACTGGAAACCCTCTGCCAGAGCCACGGCCTGCTCCCCGGTCTGGGGGTGACACCCCCCCACCCAGCTCTGGATCTCCTGGGGCAGGATGCTCAGGAACTGCTCCAGCACCAGCAGCTCCAGCATCTGCTCCTTGGAGCGCTGCTCCGGCCTCAGCCACGCCCGGGAGAGGCGGCAGAGGTGGCCAAACGCCTCCCGGGGCCCCTCAGCCTCCTGGTAGCGGAACCCCCGGAAGCACAGACGATGCATCTCCATGGCGACGGGTCCGCGGGCATCCGGCTCCTCCGCTTCCTCTTTGGGAACCAGGCCGCACCCCGGCGGGGGCTGGAAGTGGAGCCTCAGAGCGGCCGGGGGAGACACCTGGGCAGCCATGGCCCGTCTCGGAGCCAGAGCCCAGCCGTATCTCCCTGGGGGTCGGCTGGCGTCAGCAATGGGCCCCCTGCAGCACCATCTGTACAGGGGAGGGAGGCTGAGACCAGCCTGGGGATGTTCACCTCTAGGGAGAGGGGAGAGAAATTAGAGCCGCAGAATTAATGAGACACACAGGAACCGCCCCCCACAGCCCCAGTGCTGTGGAGAGACACAGACTCAGAGCAGGTGACCCCAAGGTGGGTAGCTCCTGGTCTCCAAGGAATTTCTACCCACTTAATGATCCCAGGACTCCTGACTCCCAGATCCAACCCCCACCGCATCCCTCCCCCACTCTAACCTCCCAGGCTTCACCGCCTCCCAGAGCCAGGGATAGAACCCAGGAGTCCCGGCTCCCAGCCCCCACCCCCAGCCAGGGATAGAACCCAGGAGTCCCGGCTCCCAGCCCCCACCCCCAGCCAGGGATAGAACCCAGGAGTCCCGGCTCCCAGCCCCCACCCCCAGCCAGGGATAGAACCCAGGAGTCCCGGCTCCCAGCCCCAGCCAGGGATAGAACCCAGGAGTCCCAGCCCCCGCCCCCAGCCAGGGATAGAACCCAGGAGTCCCGGCTCCCAGCCAGGGATAGAACCCAGGAGTCCCGGCTCCCAGCCAGGGATAGAACCCAGGAGTCCCGGCTCCCAGCCCCAGCCAGGGATAGAACCCAGGCGTCCCGGCTCCCAGCCAGGGATAGAACCCAGGAGTCCCGGCTCCCAGCCCCCGCCCCCAGCCAGGGATAGAACCCAGGAGTCCCGGCTCCCAGCCCCCGCCCCCAGCCAGGGATAGAACCCAGGAGTCCCGGCTCCCAGCCCCCGCCCCCAGCCAGGGATAGAACCCAGGCGTCCCGGCTCCCAGCCCCAGCCAGGGATAGAACCCAGGAGTCCCGGCTCCCAGCCCCCACCCCCAGCCAGGGATAGAACCCAGGAGTCCCGGCTCTCTGGACAAGGGGTGCCCACCCCGGGGTGGCGGGTCTCACTCACCGCCCCGGGTCCCAGCCCAGGAAGCGCTGCCTGGCTCCGGCGCAGCAGGTCCACGGGCTCCGGGAGTGGCCCAGCCGCCTGCCACTCAGTGCGGGACGGGGCTGCTGCCATTGGAGAAGCTGCATGTCCGTCAAGGGCACAGCCCGGCTGCGCCCGCCCCGCCCGCGCTCATTGGCGCTGGCCCCAGAGCCAGCCCGCCCTTCCTGAGCTCCAAATGGGGAGGGGGGGGAGATGTCAGCTTCACCCTAGCCCCCCACCACCACCACCACCACCCTATTGCTGAGAGCCCAGGAGCCCCCACGCCCTCCAGAGCCAGGGATAGAACCCAGGAGTCCTGCAGCCCTCCCCAAACTGGGGATGGAGTCCTAACTCCGGGGGGGGGGGGGGCTGGGAGTCCCTTCTATTGCACCCAGGTTTGGGGGCCCCACTTCAGAAAGGATGTGGACAGATTGGAGAGAGTCCCGTGGAGGGCAATGAAAATGATCAGGAGCCTGGGGCCCATGATTTACAAGGAGACGCTGAAGGAACTGGGGTTATTTAGTCTGCAAAAGAGAAGACTGAGGGGGGATTTGATAGCAGCTTTCAACTACCTGAAAGGGGGTTCCAAAGAGGATGGATCTAGACTGTTCTCAGTGGCACCAGATGACAGAACAAGGAGCAATGGTCTCAAGTTGCAGTGGGGGAGGTCTAAGTTGGACACGAGGAAACACTATTTCACTAGGAGGGTGGTGAAGCACTGGAATGGGTTCCCTAGGGAGATGGTAGAATCTCCATCCTTAGAGGTTTTTAAGGCCCAGTTTGACAAAGCCCTGGCTGGGATGATTTAGTTGGGGATTGGTCCTGCTTTGAGCAGGACTAGATACCTCCTGAGGTCTCTTCCAACCCTAATCTTCTGGGTCTATCGTGGCTGTGGGAGAGGAGTGGGGTCTAGCAGGCTATAGCCAAGGCTGTATAGTTTGCAGCACCACTGCAAGCCTGTGACCAGAAAGAAAGCTAAACGCAATCCCTCAACAGCCCAACATTGGCACAAGTTTGCCAGGTCTCAGAGCGACCGCTCAGACCCTGGGCTGGGTCCGTGTTTCTCCAGCACGGAGGTTGCACATGAGAATCGACACTAGAGACAGATGCTGCGTTTTCTCTTTGCTCTTCTCTTCACTCTTGGGTTTGTTCTGTTTAGGACACAGACTTGGACTTCAATGCCGGCTCCAGCCCATCGCCACTAACTTCTCCCCCCCCGTGCCCATGGACGGTTATTGCCAGCTTTGACACCAGCTTTGCTGTCAGACATGGGCTTTTTCCTTTGGCCTGACCTTTGCCAGTCAAAGGGACAGGGGGAGTTATTAAAATGAAAGCCCAATTTCACACCTTCCATTTCAAACGTTTTCACTGCTCTTCCTTCTTTTGCTGCATCTTTAGAGCGGTATCTGGACTAAGGATCGGTTCTACCCCATCACTCAAATCCTTTAGCTGGAATGAAGGCCCCTCTGGTGCCAGATGCCGGACAGACCCCGAGTGAGATCGGGGCGTGCATTCATGCCCCACACTGCACTACGTTCCTGTGCATGGAAGGAGAATCGCAGGCTGTTTTCCTTTCAGCACCTGAAGTAGAGTCCGAGTAAGACTACAGCCTGTCCCAGGCCTCCCTGGAAGGTCATCGCAGGAGAAAACAGACTTTAATTCCCTCACAGGGTCCAATCCCCCACCACTCAGTGCAGGGCCCTGGGGCAATTCTGACTGTAGTAACAGGGGCATGGATACTGCAATCTGGGGGTGCCTGAAAATCCGGAAACAGGCAAGGAACATCTGCAGCCCGTGATTGCCCCTGGATTCATCCGTGCCTTCTAACTTTCTGTCAGAGCGTGTGCGCGTGAGGGTGCATACGTGTGTGTACGTGCGCAGAGCTGGGGGAAGTTTTCCACACACACAACTTTTCTTCCACGATAAATAGGCCAATGCAGCAGCTCGAAACCGTTTCATGTCAGTTTCGCTCACTTGGTGGGGTAGAAAAAATAACAAACTTTTGGGGATGTTTTTAAAGTGTTTCAAGTCATGGGTTCAAAATGATGTTGTGGTTCAAAGTTTCCTTTAATTTTACGTTTAAAATAAAAATCAAGAACGCTGTCAAATGCTTAAAATTAAAACAAACCATTTTATTTGACCCCAAATGTTTTTTCCGCCCTTCTAACCTTTTGATTTGTTGAAAAC
The DNA here is from genome assembly GCA_032164245.1 of Sternotherus odoratus. Classification (NCBI taxonomy): domain Eukaryota; kingdom Metazoa; phylum Chordata; order Testudines; family Kinosternidae; genus Sternotherus; species Sternotherus odoratus. The sequence goes on along the minus strand of JAVMKO010000006.1, from coordinate 103,457,621 downwards.
ATCAAACATTTTGGTATTAGCTCAATCCAAAACCAATTTTTCCCGAGAGTTTAGAACTGCCGGGAACAGGCAGCTTCCTTACTCCCCATATGTGTGTGTGCGGCTCTGCGTGTGTGCAACTGATTGTACGTGAGGCCAGTATGAATCGGTCAGGATTCATGCCCCAGCCATCTGGTTAATTACTATTGATTATCTCTATTGAGGCAGTGCCTGCTAACCCAGATCGAGTACCGGGACCCCAGGGTGCAAGGAGCTGTACAGACAACCACACAGAGGAAGACCCCACCCTAGGAAGCCCTTTACTGGCAGAAGGATGTGGGGTGTGGAAGCAGAGGAGCCGGGAGTCAGGACTCCTGGGTTCTATCCTCAGCTCGACCACTCACCTGCTATGTGACCTGGGGTAAGTCACTTCCCTCTTTATGCCTCAGTTTCCCCACTTGGTGGGACTGGGAGCTCTCTGGGACAGGGGCTGTCCCTCACCCTGGGCCTGTGCAGCATCTGACATACATATTGTACAGCTCCCAGCACAGAGAGGCAGCTGCCACTGTAATATACCTAACAACAAGGCAAGCGGAAGCTCTACTAGATTCCTCCAGACCCTGATTTTCCCTTCAGGTCTGTGTCTGGACTAAGGATTGATTCTCTCTGCTACTACCTCAAATCCTTTAGACACAGGCCAGATGGAGCTGTTCCTACTCCCTGCAGGGGAGGCTCTGGGGATGGGGAAGAGGGTTTATCCCTAGGGGCCGATACTGATCACCCAGCCCAGAACCAGAGCATGGCCAGGTGCCTGCTGGGAACGGGGCAGGACGAGCTGGGCTCTGGGAATCCTCGCTGGCTGCTCTGGTCCCAGGAGGGGACATTCCCTGGCTGGCACCGGGCTCCTGAGCCAGCAGCCGTGCGCCATAGAGAGAGGAGCCGGGCTGCCCCTCCCTGTGTGAAAGCATGTCTTTGCAGCCCCCCCAGTTCGCAGCATCCTCCCACTCCCCACCCAGCTCCCAGGAGAGGGGAAGGAGCAGAGAGGAAGGTCCAGAACCAGCAACCTCCGGCTGGGATGGGGCCTGCCAGGGTTAAGGGTGGCTGCTGGGTGGAGGGGGAGACGACCGATCGCAGGGCACTTTGCACAGAGGGCATTCCCACGGTCAGCGCTGCAGAGACCACTCAGACAAAGCGGAGTCCGGCTATGGGGTTTTTTTTGCCCCCTCAAACAGAGAAGTACCATCTGTTCTCCACCCAGCACCAGGATTCCCCCCCAGGCCGGTCGGGGGGAGCTTCATACCCACACTGCCCTATGGGCAACACCAACTCTCCATTCCCCCCTCTGCTCTTCCGCCACAGACCCAGCCTTGCGGGAATCGTCCTGCTGGGAAATCCACCATGCTACACGGGGCCCCAATTTCTGGGCTCCCTTGTGACCCCCAGTGCAGGGGAATCAGCACAAGGGCGAGGAAACAGGATTGAAGTCCCCAGTACCTGCTCACAACCAGCTCCAAGGTCCCTGCCTCCTAGTCAGCCTCTTCCACTGATTCTCAGCCACAGTGGCGTAGCCCCACTGGAGTGGGGGCCGGGCTCAGAAGGGAGGGGGATCTGTACCCCCCCCCCGCTTTGAGGCACCCTGCTTTCCCCCCTCCACTAGCCCCAACCCACTCACCCCCATAATCCAGCTCCCTGCCCTCCCAGTTTGCTCCTTCCAGTAGAGATGGACCACAGGGGACTCCCCCTTACAACTCAGTCCTCTGGAGGGACTCAGATGCTCACCCCACACAATTCCCTCCATGGCTCTGTTGCTTCACCATAGCAGGAGCAATGCCACAGAACCGAGAGAGCCAGGGGGCTCCCTGGCATTGGGGGGAGGGGAAGGGCTGGGCTCCGCCCCCTGCTGGATCCACATTACTCCTACTCGGTAGGACCCTGCCCCCCTCTCTGCATCCGGACATCTCTGCCACACAGAAGGTCCTTCTGCTGCTGCACCCCCTTGTGGGAACCAAGCCCCACCCCCATGGGAGCTGATCCCATAGGAGGGGTGCTCCCCGGTGTGGGGGCGTGGCAACTAGCTTATTCCCGCCCAAGTCCCGCCCCCTCCAGCAGCTGTCACCACACTCCCTGCACACAAAGGGGTTCCTGGAGCAAGGGGCAGGACCAAAAGCGGTGCTCCAAGCCCCGCCCCCGGCAGGATCCAAGCCCCGCCCCCACACAGGAACCGATCACACAGCCAGTGGGTGTACAAAGTGCCTGGAGTGAGGGAGGACGGGGGACGGACATGCCAAGCCCCTCCCCTGCAACAGGCTCCGCCCCTCTACGTCCAGCAGCTATTGCCGCACTCGGTACAGCTATAGGGTCCCTCTTCCTGGTGGGCTTCCTGCTGCAGGTGGCTGGGTCCGACCTGGAAGCCCTTGCCACACTGGCTGCAGATGTACAGGTGGTCAGCCCCGTTGGCGTTGGCCGCGCCGGCGTTGGCGTGGGTGCGCCGGTGCCGGATGATGTGAGAGCTGAGCCGGAAGCTCTTGCCGCACTCGGCGCAGATGTAGGGCTTCTCGCCGGTGTGGACGCGCCAGTGGTCCACCAGGTTGGAATGGTGGGTGAAGGCCTTGCCGCACTCGGCGCAGCCGTAGGGCTTCTCGCCGGTGTGGGTGCGCCGGTGGTTGACCAGGGTGGAGCTGCCGGAGAAGCGCTTGCCGCACTCGGAGCACTGGTAGGGCTTCTCGCCGGTGTGGGTGCGCCGGTGGCGAGCCAGGCAGGAGCTGCCCGTGAAGCGCTTGCCGCAGACGCCGCACTGGTAGGGGGTGACGCCGGTGTGGGTGCGCCGGTGCAGGTTGTAGTTGGAGCTCTGGCTGAAGGCCTTGCCGCACTCGCCGCAGACGTAGGGGCGCTCCCCGGTGTGGAAACGCTGGTGCTGCAGCAGGTTGGAGCTGGCGGTGAAGGCCTTGCCGCACTCCCCGCAGACGTAGGGGCGCTCCCCGGTGTGGGTGCGCTGGTGCTTGGTAAGGGCCGAGCTCTGGGTGAAGCTGCGGCCGCACTCCCCGCACGAGAAGGGCTTCTCGCCGGTGTGGATGATCTGGTGCTTCACCAGGTTGGAGCGGCGGCTGAAGCTCTTGCCGCACTCCACACAGGTGTTGGAGCGCTCCGGCATCGGGGTCCTCGCCCGGCCCCCACCCCCCGGGGACGCCCTCAGCTGCAGGACAGTCTGTGGGGGAGAGGCACCAAGGCATTAATTCATTTCCATGGGGCTAAGGATAAAGCCCCCCCTCCCACGCCCACCCCCCCACGTCCTCCATACATCTCTTACCCCCCAATGAACCTTCTCCTGGCACTGCCGTCCCACCCCGGTCCTCCCCCATCCCATTCTGCTAGTTCTCCTTTCCTCCCTCACTAGCTGCAATCCCAACATTCCGCCCACGGAACCCTCGGACCACCCAACATTCCGCCCACTGAACCCTCCCCCGCCCCCAACATTCTGCCCCTCATTTACAGTGGCTGGTTGGGGGTAAGCTAGTGCCACTAAGGGGGATTATCCTGATAAGGGGATCCCCAGAATCCCCCCATCCCTGTAACCACAGGATTCCCCCCACCCCGTCCAGCCCTGCCCGGCCCCAGGGAACCCCAATTTAACCCTTCACTCCCCAGCAGCTGAGCAAACAATCTCTAAGGCACCAGCCCACACCCACATCCAGTCCCTTCGCCATGGTCATCACTGGGATTCAGGGGGTGAGGGAGGAGCTGTGTCCCCCCCGGTCACCCTCTATTGGTTACTCACTGAATTCCCCTCTGCTGGGATCCTCAGCTTCTGCCCCTCAAGTTTGGGCTCCATCCGCACTTCCGAATCCCCCACTGGCTCCTCCACGGGCAGTGAGCCCCGGCGTGCCACCAGCTGCAGAATGGACTGTGGGGGGAGATGCACCAGGGCATTAATTCACTTCCACAGAGCCAACAATAGCGCCCCTGTCCCTACCCCCATCCCATAGCCAGGGATAGAACCCAGGCATCCTGAGTGCCTGCCCCCAACCCCACCATCACTTGAACTCGCTAACCGCTTCTCCTGGCGCTGCCGCCCCACTCCAGCCCTCCCCCATTCTGCTAATTCTCCTTTTCTGCCTCACTAACTGCAATCCCAAAATTCCACCCCTGGAATCCTCACCCCACACAACATTCTGTCCCCGGAATCCTCGCCCCACACATCATTCCGCCCCCGGAACCCTCGCCCCTACATAACATTCCGCTCCTTATTTACAGTGGCTGGTCAGGGGTAAGATAGTGCCACTAAGGGGGATTATCCTGATAAGGGGATCCCCAGAATCCCCCCATCCCTGTAACCACAGATTCCCCCCACCCCGTCCAGCCCTGCCCGGCCCCAGGGAACCCCAATTTAACCCTTCACTCCCCAACAGCTGAGCAAACAATCTCTAGGGCACCAGCCCCCAACCCACATCCAGTCCCTTCGCCATGGTCCTCACTGGGATTCAGGTGGTGAGGGAGGAGCTGTGTCCCCCCCCACCATCACCCTCTATTGGTTACTCACCGAATTCCCCTCCGCTGGGATCCTCGGCTTCTGCCCCTCAAGTTTGGGCTCCACCCGCACTTCCGAATCCCCCACTGGCTCCTCCGTGGGCAGCGAGCCCCGGTGTGCCTCTGACTCCAGCTGGGGGGGCAGGGTTAGAGCAAAGGAATTGCTGCCCCACATTGGCCCAGCCAGCCTAACCCCCTGCCTCCCCTCAGATCGGCCCCTGGGCCAGTCATCCCCCACCTCAATCACCCCAACCCGCCCAGCCCCCTTCCTCTCTCACCCTCCGGGTTGGCTCTGGGACCCCTTGGCCTATAGACATCTCGCCCCACAATTCAGCCCAGCAAACCTCCCCTCTGCACTGACCCAGCCACCTCCGTCCTCCCCCGGTTGGCCCCACTCACTGATCTTCCATCCATGGACACCCCCAAGTTCTGTACCTCAAACTCTTGGTCCTCTTCCTCCTCTGCCTTCACCCTTCTGATTACCAGCTCCTCTTCCTCCTCATCTCCCTCCTCCTCCTCAGACAGCTCCTCCGGGAAAGTGGCCGAGTCCAGCTAAGGGAAAGGCAAGTGGGGAGATGGTTAAACAGTGTGGGAGGGGCACCCCAGCCTGGTCCCTCGGCACAAACTGGATCCAGCCACAAGGCATAGTTCAAACCCCAGCTTCCTGATCCCAGATGGGGCTGGGCTGGGGGAGAGGCTGAAACCCCTCTCACTGACAGGCTGATAAGTGGTTAGCCCTCAGGGGGAAACTGAGGCACAAGATGGGGAGAATTAATGACTTAAGGTTCCAGTGCTGGGGACAGAACCCAGGAGTCCTGATTTCCAGTCACCTCTGCTATAACCCATTAGACCCCGCTGCCCTTCCAGGACCAGGGATAGAACCTAGTCTTGACCCCCAGACACCGTACCCCGTGGGTTAAGCCATCTGGACTCTGCTAGCTCTCCTTTAATACACTGCAGTAATTTCCCTGCTCTTGCGGCATTTCCCCCCCCCCCCCCCAGTACAAAAACTGCTCAGCTATTTCCAGGTTAACATTCATCCCAAGCTTTGCACAGGCCCAAGAGTTTTACCTGCTCTGGGGCGGCATGGAGGGGCTGTTTATATGTGATGCAGCCACCTCTGGGGTGGGGCACAGGAACGGTTTCTACAGGGGTCCCTCACCTGGTGCAGTGATGCAGCCACCTCTGTGTTACGACACAGAGGCCGGTTCTCAGTCACTAAGCAGTTTAACGTGGGACGTGTATCTACCTGAAACCACAGGGGGACGTAGGAAGCACAGTGGGAGGGGACGTTCCCACGCACCTATAGAAGACCCTGTCTCTGGGGAGAGGGTAAGAATTCCACCCACCCCACTCCACACAGCACAGCCCCCCCAGCACACATGGGGGCATTGGGGTCTGCACAGACTGTGAGGGGAGAGCACCCCATACTGAGACACCCCCCCCCCCCCATCTGGTGCACATCACCCTTTAGCAGTGCACTGGGGTCAGCTCTGGGAAAGGCTCCCCTCCCCCGCCCCATTCCCTGCAGCACAGCATGGGGGGGGGGCATTTATCAGCAGGTTAGTTACTCACAGAGTCCCCATCTGCTGGGATCTTCAACGTCTGCACCTGGAACTCTTGGTCCTCCTCTTCCTCGGCCTCTTCCTCCTGCTGCAACTCGGGCCGCCCGTCCAGAGGGCCGGGAGAGCCCCACTTGGGCGGAGAAGGGGATTGCGACTAAAGGGGGAGCATCGGAGGGGAAGGGGGACTCAGCACGACAAGCTCCCACCCTAGCCCCACACCAAATCCCCTCTGGGCTCAGCAGGGCCCAGGATCCACTGCACGTATTCAACCAGCCCTGCAGGCAGGGCAGCGGGCTGCACCCCAGAGCTGGCTGCATAGGTACAAAAGGCAGGAACGAGGTTCGAATAGGTCTCAGCCCAGCCAGCCCCCTTCCCCCTAGACCTGGCCACCCCACCCCTCATATCTCCTCCTTTGACCCAAATCCTCAACCCAATCATCCACCCCCATTCCTCACCCTGGACTAGGGACAGCTCCCATTTCTCCCCCCAGATCAGCCCCCCGCTTCCCGCATGGGGCCCGCTGGAGGCACGTTGGCCTAGAGAGCAGAAGGGGAATCCCCGTGGACAGTCCCGGAGCACCAGGCACTCACTGAATCCCCATCCGTGGAGATCACCAGTCCCCCAGAGGGAGAGCTCCCCTCCCGCTCCTCCATCTCGTCCTCCTCCTCCTCCATCGGGGCTGGAGACCGGGCCAAGGGCAGCTTTGGGGGAGAAAAGATACACGGTCAAAACCAGCCGCATGCACCAAGTACCAGAGCCAGGGGTAGAACCCAGGAGTCCTGCACCCCCCAGTCCCACCCACTAGATCCCCTCTAGACCCCACTCCCAGAGCCAGGGGTGGAACCCAGGAGTCCTGCCCCCCCCCCACTAGATCCCCTCTAGACCCCACTCCCAGAGCCAGGGGTGGAACCCAGGAGTCCTGCCCCCCCCCCCACTAGATCCCCTCTAGACCCCACTCCCAGAGCCAGGGGTGGAACCCAGGAGTCCTGTCCCCCAGCCCCACGCACTAGATCCCCTCTAGACCCCACTCCCAGAGCCAGGGGTGGAACCCAGGAGTCCTGCCCCCCCCCTCCAAGAGAACCAAGGTTCCTGACATCCAGGCCCTTCTCCCCCAGGGCAGGGACCCGCCTCGCTCACGGAGCCCCGGGCGATTCCCCCCCTCTGCCCCCCCCCTCCCCCAGTAGCGCTGGGGCCGCCCCATCAGGGCCCACCCCGGCCAGGATCGGCCCCTCCCCACCCTCCGGAGCCCTGCCCCCAACAATCAGCTGTTCCCCCGCCCATCCCCCCACACGTGCTGCTGCCAGTCCCCCGCCACGTTACCCCGCTGGCTCCGGGGACCCCCCCTCCCAGGGACTCCGGAGGAAGTTGGGGCCGGTGCTGACTGCTTCCTGTGGCCCCCCCCATCGCCACCCACTCACCGCGGGGGCGGGGGCGGGCTCCCCAGCTGGGCTCCCCGCCCTAGGGTGCGCCCCCGGCTCCAGCTCGCCCCGGGCTGCGGTCCCCGCGGGGAGGGACTCGGGAGCGGAGAGGAGACGACGTTATGGGGAGGAGTGGGGGGGGGGAGAGGGGATGCGGGGGGGGGAACCCGGGAGAATCTCCATAGTGATTGGCTGGGACAGGCCACCCCCCCCATTCAGCCCGGCTGCCATTGGCCGGGAGAGCCGCCGCAGACCGAGTGGATTGGGAGTGGAGCGAGACCCCCCCCCCCCTCCAGCAGCCAGCGCCTCACCTCCCGCCCCCACCCGGGAGGGAACCCAGGAGTCCTGGCTCTCCGCCCCCACACGCTGCTCTCAGCCGCTAGACCTCAGGCCCCACCCCCACACGCTGCTTTAACCCGCTAGACCTCAGTCCCCGCCGCAGCCAAGAATAGAACCCAGGAGTCCTGGCCACTAGCCACTGCTGCCTTAGAGGCCACTCCCTAGCCCAGAATGGAACCCAGGAGTCCTGGCTCCCAGCACCCCCTCTCGCCTCCTCTCACCCACTAAACTCAACTCCCCGAGCAGGGGACAGAACCCAGGAGTCCTGGCTCCCAGCACCCCCTCTCGCCTCCTCTTAACCCACTAAACTCAACTCCCCGAGCAGGGGACAGAACCCAGGAGTCCTGGCTCCCAGCACCCCCTCTCGCCTCCTCTCACCCACTAAACTCAACTCCCCGAGCAGGGGACAGAACCCAGGAGTCCTGGCTCCCAGCACCCCCTCTCGCCCACTAAACTCAACTCCCCGAGCAGGGGACAGAACCCAGGAGTCCTGACTCCCAGCACCCCCTCTCGCCTCCTCTAACCCACTAAACTCAACTCCCCGAGCAGGGGACAGAACCCAGGAGTCCTGGCTCCCAGGCACTGGTGCTCTAACCATTAGACCCCACTCCCCACCCAGGCAGGTGTAGGACTCAGGTGGCCTTGAGCCCAATGTGGGAGTTCAGCCCAAAGGAACCCTCCTCCTCATTGACCCCTTGCTCACATAGTAGCTGTGTTTGTTGAGCACGTTTATAACCCCCCAAGTTGTTCTGGGAATTGAATGTCCGAGGGCCTGGCTTACAGCAGAGAGAAACCCAGGAAAGGGGCTGTGTGGAAACCTCCCACCCCCAGAGAGAGAAGTAGAGACTCCATAGCACCTTTGTGCCCCGGGAGAGTCTGTTCACCACGCAGGGTGGAGGCTCCCACATGGGCTTGGAAAAAGAGTCCACAACCCCAGATTTAGTGGGCCGTGTAGACAAACCCTCTCTCCTGGGACGGAAGAGACGCCCCAGCGGGAAGGGACTGCAGTAGCGGAGCTGGGCAGGACCTCGCAGAGTCCTGAGCAGGGAGGAGGAGATCCCAGCCCAGCCCACCACTGATGTCCACCATGGTGGATCAACCCTACAAATGCACTGCATGCGGGAAGAGCTTCCCGCTCAGCTCCCAGCTCCCCAGGCGACTGATTAGTGAGATGCGCCCAGATGATGTTGTCAGGTGACCCGTGTCCTACACTGCAGAGGAAGGTGAAAAGCAAAACAAAAACCCAAATCCTTCCTGACAGCTGCAGGGCTGAAGCTCTGAAGCATGGGATTACAGAACAAGGAGGAATGGTCTCAAATTGCAGTGGAGACAGTTTAGGTTGGATATTAGGAAAAACTTTTCCACTAGCAGGGTGGTGAAGCACTGGAATGGGTTACCTAGGGAGGTGGTAGAATCTCCTTCCTTAGAGGTTTTTAAGGTCAGGCTTGGCAAAGCCCTGGCTGGGAGGGTTAAATTGGGGATTGGTCCTGCTTTGAGCAGGGGGTTGGACTAGATGCCTCCTGAGTTCCCTTCCCACTCTGATAGTCTATGATTAGTGTATATTTATTGTCATAATGCAGAGCTGTGAGCGTGATGTGATATACTCCAGGCCACCCAGAGAGGCTGTGGTCGAATGGGGAATGAATGCAAGACTCCCACATCTTAGGACTGTAACTAACCCCAGGGCCATCCAATCCCCATTGATTGCTGGGAGAAGGGCAGAACACTTGGCAAAAACCAGCGAGTCAGGGAAATTATTATTTGAAAGAAAGGGGTTTTTGCAGCTGCCTTTGTGGTGGGGATCAAACATCCAAACCCGGCGGGGAGCTGGGAAAAACTCAGCCTGGAATTTTTTCCATTTCTGTCATTGGAAGGAGCTGAAAGGACACGAGTGAGGAAGTGACACAGGCCGGCTGTTCTGGAACTGTCCACTAAGGGTCTCCTTACAGGCTCCTCGGAAGCCACTGCTGGAGACGGGATACCAGGCTAGATGGGCCCATGGTTGTGATCCGGGCAGACGGATGCAGGGCTCGGCTCTAGGGTGACCAGATGTCATGATTTTATAGGAACAATCCCGATTTGGGGTTTTTTCCTTCTATAGGCTCCTAGTACCCGCCGTCCCGATTTTTCACAAGTGCTGTCTGGTCGCCCGAGTCTGACCTGGAACCTCAGGGAGTGGGGATATCTGGCTAGATGGGCCCATAACATTTTTGTTTATCTTGACAAACGTCCCTTTCCTTTGTAGTAAAATGCTGAACATCCCTGCTCCGGCAGGGGCCTGGGCGCAAGGAGAGGTTGGTAGGTAGCATCACTTTGGCCTGGATGCTTAAACGCCAGGACCCAGAGCCCGGAATGTGTGAATTGCACAATAACTAGTCTACAGCCAGCTAGTGACACAGTGGCTCCCCTTAGGGGCAAGGATGTTAATTTACCGTCCGTAAGCCACTAAAAAGCTCTGGGATACCACTGGTGAAATTGTGCCGTTTCACTTCGCCATTGCACCGTTGAAAAACGCCATGAAACACAGTCGGAAGCGCATGGGATGCTGGGATGGAAAGAACTGCATTGTGAGATGTTGAACCTGCACCCGTGATCAGGGCCGGATTAAGACCTTTAGAGGCCCTAAGCACTGAAAGGATTATAGTGCCCCCCCCCCCCCCCGACATGTAATTCAAAATAAAAACAATACTATACCGGAAAATACTATACCGGAAAATACTATACCGGAAAATACTATACCGGAAAAGAAAATTTTATTTTTTGAAATGACACAAAACTTACCTGTCTGCTGAAATTTAAAATGACTTCTTTCTAGATTTTCAGATTGCAAAATTCTGGATAAGTTCATCGAAGCTGACTCGACAAAGAATGTCCATGTCCATACATGACAGGGAAAATGAATCAAGTCTGTCCTGACACGTTGTTCTCGGAGGGTTTTTTATTCTTTTCAGCTTAGAAACAGAGCGTTCTGCGGCGCAGTTAGTAAGCATCAATTTTAGAAAAATACGTAGTGCGATCTCTACATTTGGAAATACACATTGGATTCCGTCTTTCCATATTGTGTCATGAAGATCAATGTGACTGAATTTCATCTTTCCTGTTTCATTAAACTTTGCCCGCCTATAACAGTGGAACTGCCATACTTCTCCACAGAGATTCATGTTCAAGTCAACAGGGTATGAGTCAACTATTGCAATACATGACCGGATCTGATTTCCTTGCATTATTTCGATCTATGTTAGTAGGACGCCCCCCTGGTTTAAGTTGGGATAAGTAATAAAAAGAGAACAGAAAAATGGGGGAAGAGTGTGGAATGGAGTATAATGAAGTCTAACAAAGTTCTGATTTTTCCCATGATGACTACTTCAATGCTTTTTTTGAAATATATCAATTTTTTAAAAATGCCCTAAGCACGTGCTTAGTCTGCCTATGGGGTAATCCAGCCCTGCCCACGATGATCCATTCTGCCTTCCCACAACTCCTAGTGGCAAGTAGCTCACTGGGATAACTAGTGCAGTGCACTGCTCCCACTGTCGGTGCTACAGCACCGAGTGTGGACGTGTTCCGCCGACAAGAGGAGCGTAGTGCGGCCAGACACAAGTGATGTCAGTGTCGTGCTTTTTGATCGTCATGTTGGGCTGGGTTCGCCATTTTTGTTCCTGATTGGTGTTTGCCCTCCGTGTCGGAGCCCTTCTTTGTCGCCAAGTTGACACGCTTTTTGAATAATGGCGGGAAAGTAGAAGTGGGAAAAGTCACCTGACTCGGTGAAATCCACCCAGCAACAGCAGATTATATAGCGACTGTGTGCCCTGTAGGAGGTGCTGTCACCCCAGTGTCAGCCGTGGCTGCTCCGGGGCACCTTGGAAGAAGCAGCCGGTACCTGCCTGCTCCTGAGACCGATCCTGTTCCTGTGTTGTCCTGGTCCTCGTTGCTGTCCCCTTGGGATCCTTAGTGGTGTCATCTGGTGATCCTTAGTGCTGGGTGCGGTGGGAGGCCTGGCTGAAGCGTTTCCCACAGACGGGGCATTGTAGGGGCGCTCCCCGGTGCGGGATCTCACCGGACAAGGTCTGCGCTCCGGCCGGGGCTCTCCGCACACGCTAGGCAGCAGAGTTCTCTCCCCTTTGCCCAGGGGAATACCTCAAATCTACCTCCTCCCCCATGGGCCTTTCCCCTGAGGGGTCTCCACACTGCCCCCCCCCCCAAGCCTCTCCCTGCTCCAGGATGTCCCATGTGGTTCCGCTCCCATGGGCCCTTCCCACTGGCGAGTCTCTTTCTCCACCCTGGCATCTGCCGGGGGAAAGAGAATTCAGCCAGGCCCCGTTCCCTGTGCCAGGCAGAGAGGCAGGGACAAAATTGGCCAGGAAGCAAATCCCCCAAACCCTTCCCCAGTGAGGAGAGGAGGGGTTGGGTCTGCCCCACAGTTGAGCCCCCAGATAACAGCTGGGTGAGAGGCTGGCTCCTGCTTTAACCCAATAGACCCCATTCCCCTCCCAGAGCTGGGGATAGAACCCAGGAGTCCTAATGCCCAGCCCTGTGCTTTAGACAGCAGGGTGAGTACCTGCAGCTGCTCCACCCTAGCAGAGAAATCTAGGTTTGGGCGCAGTCGATTTTTATCAGTAAATGTCGATTGCTCCGCATACTCGAAAACTGGCAAAAACATGTTTCCACCAATAATAATGAGAATTTACAGGCAACATAAGAAAAATGCGGCTGGAGAACGTCTTAGAGTTTGATTTAAGGCGAATGACTTGGCAGATTTTGACACGCGATGGGGACAGTTTGTCTTTCGCCCGGTCTAAAGCTGTAACGCGGTGAATCGCAGGGTTTGCCACCATTAAAGAGTTAGCCCGACCCTCCGCCCTCGGTCGGTCATTGTGAACACGGAATCCGTGCAAATCAAAAGCACATAAAGACAAAGGCGTAAAAATAAGGGTGGATGTTATCCCTCAATATCATCGAAACCAAACTCAACGTCTGCCGACCCTGCTCACAACCCGCTGCGACCCGGACCAAAGTCGCTCGGGGAACGTCCGCCCTGTGTCCCAGACCCCGAAGGAGAGTCCGAGAGCCGGTGTCCCAGACCCCGAAGGAGAGTCCGAGAGCCGGTGTCCCGGACCCCGAAGGAGAGTCCGAGAGCCGGTGTCCCAGACCCCGAAGGAGAGTCCGAGAGCCGGTGTCCCAGACCCCGAAGGAGAGTCCGAGAGCCGGTGTCCCAGACCCCGAAGGAGAGTCCGAGAGCTGCATGGAGAAGCCCATGTGGGGTACGGGGGGCTGCGGCAGCCAGCTCTATATTCGGAGAGTCGGGCAGGGCAGGAGGACGTGCCCCCGCTTCCACCTGAGCTCTCTGGCTCGGCACTTCCCCTCTGTAAGGGCACGGGGAGGGGAGGCTTAGGGGAGATGTAGCCCCCCCACACACACACACCCCCAAAAGGAAAGCCAGGCTGGTTTGCGGGGAAGCTGGCCTCCCCGCTAGGAATCGAGGGGGGTGCTGGCTCTGATCCGGATCTAGGGCTGGTGAGATTCTGCCTCCTCTAGTCCCCGGGTGATTGGCTGCTGGTTTCGATCTCCTCAGTATCGTGGCCTCGGGAACCCCAATTACAAGCCACCAAACCACCCTGACTTTGCTCTCCATCCCCACGCAGGCCCCTCTGTCTATCCAGGCGTCCCCATTCGGAACAGCCCTGCTCTGGGGATTATTCGGGGGCGCTTCTGGCCTGCTCTGTGCAGGCGCTCAGATGAGAGGCTCACAACGGCCTCTTCTGGCCTCGGACTCCGAATCTCCCCCCATGGATTGCCCTGGAGGAGAACATTGTCCCGCGAGGCTCCAGGGAAGACTAAGGAGCTGGAACAAGTAACAAGGGGAATGTGGCTGGAAAGGCCGATCTCTGATACCCCTCACCCCCTCGCGCACACACACACACACACAGAGATACACACACACACACACAGAGATACATACACACACACACACACACCGAGATACACACACACACACACACACACACAGAGATACACACAGAGATACACACACAGAGATACACACACACACACACACAGAGATACATACACACACACACACACACACACACAACACAGAGATACACACACACACAGAGAGATACACACACACACACACACACAACACAGAGATACACACACACGTATGCACAGACACACACACACAGTGTTATTCAAACGTGGCTTTAATTCGGCAATACCCAGGGATACAGCAGTGAGCGCGCGCCGGGTAGAAATGACCCGCGAGTGCCAACGCCCGCTGGGCACCTGCCAGCAGTGAGAGTGAAGAAGCATTTTGGGCTGATACAGTAAAAGGAAACAAAAAAATCTGTGACCCTGATACAATCCTAACTCAGCAAGAATAGCCCCCCTCCCACCCCCACCCCGGGCTGCTCCCCCAGCAAGTAACCTGGGACCAGCGCCCCTTAGGAGGGAAAGGCCCCCGGCCCGTTGCCCACGGGTTGCGCCAGCCAGCGCTTGGAATGGATCAGAGCTGGTGCCCCTTAAAGGGGAGAGGCCTGCGTCTCATTACAAGCTCTGCCTGCAATCCCTCCCCCCACCCCAGGACCCATTACTCCCGGCCCCCAGACGCTCCGGCTCGTCCCTCTTCCCGCTCCTGCCTCCAAGCTGGAACCGCGCCCGGAGTGCTGCCGTGAACGCTCCTTCAAAGAGCCCAGACGTGACAATAAATACTCCACGCGCCGGCGTAACTGAGTGTCTAAAAAGCAAAATAAAACACAGCGGGGGGCCCCGTAAGCAGGCGATCACCCCTCCCCACACCAACACCCCCTAGAGGGGAAAGGCCTCCGAGCCTATTCCCCACCCCATTGTCTCTGGGGCGGGGCACCGGGGCTGGTTATACAGGGAGCCCTCACCCTGGCACTGCAATGCAGCCACCTCTGGGGTGGGGCGCAGGGGCTGTTTAACAGCCATGTAGCGTTGGAGATGAGGATTGGTGGTGATGGTCTGGAGAGACCCCCCGCCCCGCACTGTGTTTCAACAGCAACAAATAGCATGAATATAAATTGTGCTTGTAATAAACCCCTTTCTCCCCTTCCCCCCCCCCCCAATTATCTCCCACCTGCCCCACTCCCCACCCCCCAGAGCTGAAGACACTTTGTGATCCTATGGCATTTCAACCTGAGTTTTGGAAGATTAAGCCACGCCCCCTTTTCCTGTGCCCAGGGTCAGGGTTTAGCCCAGACAGCCCCACCCCATTGAGGTCAGGCCTTAGCCTGGTGGCCCTTCCTCTCTGTCCCCCCCCCCGCCCCCCGGCCATGTCTTCCTGTTGGACCAGGTGATCCATGGCCAGTGCCCGTCCCCTGTGTTCAAATTCTGCTTAGCAGGGGGGCGGGGCCTCCAGGCGGCTTGGTGGGGCAGGACCTATCAGCAGCAGGGGAGGAATGGCAGAAAGGTGCCCCCTGCCCGTTGTGGGTGTGGCTCTGAAAGAGGCGGGGCTTCCTAGGTCGGCATGGGAGCCGTGGCTTCCCCAGCCTTTGGCACTGATTGACATGGCTGTGCGGGGGGCCACGGCCTTTCCACCCCCCCCCCCCCACTCAGAGATGGCGGGTGTGGCTATGCCAGGTAAGGAGCCTGCCGGGGAGTGGCCTTGCCGTGGGGCGCCACGTCCCGGGGCGTGAATGTGCCCAGGGCAGGGCCTGCTGAGACATGGCTTTGGGGTGGGGTGGGGCTTGCCCGCCATGGCTAGGCTAGGGGCGGGGCTTGTTGGGGTGTGGCTGGGCCAGGGGTGTGGCCTGTTGGGATGTGGCTTGGCAGGGGCGTGGCCTTTTGGGGGTGTGACTGGTCTGGGGGCGTGGCCTGTTGGGGGTGTGGCCGGGCCGGGGGGCGTGACCTCTTGGGGTGTGGCTGGGCGGGGCGGGGCCTCTTGGGGGTGTGGCTGGGCCGGGGAGGCGGGGCCTGTCCGGACAGGGGCGGGGCTCAACCAAAGAGCTTGAGGAAGCAGGGGTGGCAGTAGGGCTTGTCGTTCTGCTCCTTGAAGGTGCCCTTGTTGAGCTGCTTGAGGCAGAAGGCGCAGACGAAGTGCTCGGGGTGGAACTTGCGGGCCATGGCGGTGATGCAGCGCCCGGCGATGGGCTTCTCGCAGCCCCAGCACAGCGAGCCCCGCTGCTTGTGGTAGTGCGTCTCGCAGAAGGGCCGGCCCGCGTGCTCGAAGAAACTGCCCTGCAGGAAGGGGGCGTAGCACTCCTGGGGGGAGGGGCGGGGGGGGTGAGTGCGCGCGAGCACCGCCCACACGCTGCCCCCAAACTGCCCCTTCCACCCCCCTCCACTGCCTCATCCCCCCCATTGCCCCTCCCCCTCTCACTCCCCCACGGCCCTCTCCCCCATCCCCCCAAACTGCCCCTCCCCTTACACCCCCCTCCACTGCCTCATCCCCCCCATTGCCCCTCCCCCTCTCACTCCCCCACGGCCCTCTCCCCCATCCCCCCAAACTGCCCCTCCCCTTCCACCCCCCTCCACTGCCTCATCCCCCCCATTGCCCCTCCCCCTCTCACTCCCCCTCGGCCCTCTCCCCCATCCCCCCAAACTGCCCCTCCTCCTTCCACCCAGCCCCTGCCCTCATCCCCCAAACCGCCCCTCCCCTTCTCCCCTCCCCTCATCCCCCAGAACTGTCCCCCAACCTCCCACCCCCATGCATTGCCACCTTCCCCCCATTGCTCCTCCCCATCCCCCACCTCTCCCCACTGCACCTTCCCTCTGCACTGCCCCTCCCCCACACTGCACATTGCCCCTACTCCCGACACTCCCCCCATCCCCCAGAGTGCCCCTCCCCCATTCCCAACACAGTCCCTCCTCCCCCAACACGGCCCCGCCCCCTCCCCCCACTGTCCCCTCCCCTCCCGCCCCGCGGCGCTGTGCCCGGGCGGGGCGGCTCACCCTGCAGACGAAGCACTCGGGGTGCCAGAGGGCGCTGAGGGCCGAGATGTAGTTCTCCAGGATGGCCTGGCCGCAGCCCTGGCAGCGGGTGGAGAAGAGCTCGTAGAAGTCCTGGCGGCAGTACTGCTGCCCGTCCTTCTCGTGGAAGCCTGTGGGGGGGGACAGAGAGCAGGGTCCAGTGAGCGCCTCAGTGACCGGCCGCACTGCAGCAGGGCGGGGCGGGTCACTGCACGCTGGGGGTCTGGGTGCCCCCACAGAGAGGATGCAGTGGGGGGCAGTGCTTGTTGGGGGTGCTGTTCTCTGTCCGGCAGTGGGGGGCAGTGCTAGTTGGGGGACTGGTCTCCTGGAGAGTGTTACTGGGGTGCAGCCTGGGTCCCCTCAGATGTGGGGTGCAGTGGGGCAGGGGCGCTCACTCACCTTCCTCCCCGAAGGGCCTCCCGCACTTCACACAGCAGAAATGCTCCGGGTGCCAGTTCTTGTCCAGAGCCGTCACCATTTTCTGGAAGGGACAAACTCAGGGTGTGACACTCTGTACCGCAAAATAACACCCCCTCCCCGCCCCGCCTCCCCCCATTCACCACTGCGATAGGATGGTGCAGTGTTTTGTACAACGCATGTGAGGGATCACTGAAGACGTCTTGGGCCATTGAACGTTGATCTCCCGTTGGATTGGACGTGTTATCCTTGGATCTGAAGGGAGGAAGCTTTGCCACGGGTGGGTTAGTGGAAATCGTGGCGAGGTTGGGAATCGTCCACAGCCCGCCGGTCAGTGGCAACAAAGAGGGGCCTAGTACAGGTTTACATCGGGACCAGCCAGACATGTGTTGATGGCCCATTATGGGGAATCCGCTCTTCCAGGGGCCATCCCAGAGGCTCCTCAGAGAGGCGCCGAACCCACATCAAAGCAAGGATCATTCTGGCAGCTGGAGGAAAGTCTAAAGGAGGCCGTGACATCATCACTTGGCCTCTCTCCTCCCCCATCTCAACACCTGCAAGAGCATCTGGAAGACAAAGACTTTGAACCGGGGAGATTGGTCCCAAGCTGGAAAGGGAATCCAGCCGGTGTATTGAGAACTGTGAGTTGCCTGTACCATCTCGGGTGAGGCTGACGGTCTGGACCTCGTGGGAACACCCTACACCCCCGTGTCATGATGGGGTGTCTTCAGAAGGCTCACGATCCACTGAGCATTGTTGTCATTGTGATGTTAAAGTCATTGTTGTTAGAGTAATCATGATATAAATTATAATTTCATGTATATGGTCACGAGGCTCAAAATGGGTCTTCGTGGCTTAAAATGAGCTCAGGCAAAAACTCTCCAAGAGCAGAGGAGCAGTTCACACCTCATCAGGGCACCTATGGGACAAACCCAGCCCAGCTCACAGGAACAAAGGACACTGACCTAGGCAGCAACACAGGATCAATTGGACTCTCAAGTGAGTCACCCCCCTTGCCTTGGTCAGTCTGGGACTGCGATGAGGTCATGCTCACCTGACTCTGAAGGGGGAGGGGAGCAAAGCCAAGAGGGAAGAAAGAACATGATAAAAGGGAGAGAGGTTTGCTATGCTCTCTCTCTCTCTCTCCCACCATCATCTACAGACATCACCCCCAAGCCACTGAAGGGCTGATCAAAGGGGAGAGTCCGGCTGAAGGGCAACCAGCCAGTCTGTGGTGAGAAGCCTCCAAGTTCGTAAGGGCACCGGAAGTGTTAAGATCAGCCTAGAATGCGTTTTGCTTTTATTTCATTTGACCAAATCTGACTTGTTATGTTTTGACTTATACTCACTTGAAATCTATCTTTACAGTTCATAAATCAGTTGGTTGATTCGACCTGAAGCCGTGCATTTGGTTTGGGGGGTGTCAGAGACTCCCCTGGGGATAGCAGGCTTGGTACGTCTCAATTTCTTTGTTAAACTGACGAACTCATCTAAGCTTGCAGCCTCCGGCGGGCAGAACTAGACACGGCAAGACAGAGGTTCCCGGGGTTGTGTCTGTGACCGGAGATACTGGCTAGTGTCATTCGGGTCCACAATCCAAGGAGCAGCTTAATGCCAGAGGCCGTGCGTGAACAGCCCAGGAGTGGGGGTTCTCACAGCAGAGCGGGGTCAGGCTGGCTCCCAGATCGAGGATTGGAGGGACCTAACACTGCGTGACACTGCAGTACACTGCGCTGGGCAGCCCTGCTCTGCCGTCTGCAGCTTTCGTTCCCTTGGTGGCACTGCACTGCCTTAGGTTACCTTGCACTGCCCTGCACTGTCCCACGTACTGTTGTGTCACCCTGCATCATAGCACACTGCATCCCATAGCTTCACACTGCTTTCTGAGGCACTGCCCTGCATTCTCTAGCACTGCACTGGCAATCTGTACTGGTCTGTTTTATGTTGGTGCATTGTATTCTATTGCACTGCAATCTGCAGCCCTACACTGCATGTCATAACAGTGCAGGTAGTGCATTGCATTCTATAACCCCACCGCACACACTGTTGGGTCTTACTTCATGCAGTCACTACATGCAGCACTGCATTGCATTGTGTTTCACTGCACTCAGTCACTGCATTGCTCACACTACCCTCTATAGTGCTATACCACAGAATATAGCACTGCACTCTACAGTGCTGCATTGCAGCATGTGGCACAGTGCTCTGTCACATTGTGTATCACTGCATTCACTGCATTATGTGGCATTGTGCTGTCTCACACCAAGGGTGCACTTTTGCAATGTGCTGCCTTGTGTGGCACTAGACTAACACTGCACTGAATTGTGTTGAACTGCACTCTCACACTAAATGTCATGGCGTGCTCTAACACTGCGCTGTACTCTCACACTACAAGGTACTGCACAGCACTGTAACACTGCATCACGTTGTGTGACACTGTAATCTCACACTTCATAACACTGCATGGCACTGTGCTTTCTTCCCCTGCACTGCATTGTGTGGCACTGTGCTCTCACACTTCATAACACTGCATGGCACTGTGCTTTCTTACACTACACTGCATTGTGTGGCACTATGCTCTCACATTCCATAACACTGCGTGGCACTGCGCTCTCTCACACTGCACTGTGTGTCACGGCATTCTCCTGCACTGCACTGTGCTCTGAGGGAAGGGCACCAGATGGGCACTGCGTGGCCAACTCACATCCAGGATGGGCTCGTTGCAGAGGCCGCAGCGGGGCGAGAAAAGCTGGAAGTAGTCCCGCTCGCAGTAGGGGGCGCCATCCTTCTCAAAGAAGTTGCTGCCCCCCATCTCCTTCTGGCAGTGGGTGCAGACGAAGTGCTCGGGGTGCCAGGTGTTGCCCAGCGCTGTCACCACCTGGGCAGGGCGCGGGGGGCAGGGGGAGACAGATGGACAGATAGGTGGAGGAACGCACACCCATTACCCAGATGAGAAAAGACCCAGATCCTCCCTTTTCCCCCTTCCCACACTGGCCCCTCCCTTTCCTCTCTCCAGTCCTAGACCCCCCCCCCTCACAGGCCCCTTCCTCCCCCCCCCCATTTTCCCCAACCTGCCTCGCCTCCCCTGACCTGCCTCCCCTCCCCCTCCCACCCTACACCCGGTGCTCCTCCTCTCTCCCCCCCCATGCTGCACTGTCCCCCCCACGCTGTGCCCGCATCTCCCACCTGCTCTCCTAATCTGCCCCTCCCCCTACCAAAACGATTCCCGCCCCCTCCCCAATCAATCCCTCCCCTAATCCACTTCTGCCCGCTCCCCAGTCCTGCCCCTCATTGCTCTCAAAGTGCCCTGTTCCACCCCCCGCCCGCAGCTCCTGAGTCCTGTACCCACCTCCCTGATTTCCCTTCCCCCACCCCGGGTGCCCCCCGTCCTGTACCCACCTGCCCCACGATGGGTTTTTGGCAGGAGGCGCACAGCCCCTTGGTGCTGGTGGAGATCCCCTGGCGGCTCAGATCCGACTGCAGCATCACCAGCATGCTGTCCAAGTTGCCCCCCTGCGGGGCCGGCGCTGCTGCGGGGGGCGGCCCGGAGGGGCTGGGGCAGACGGACGACACCACCGGCTGCTGCGCCAGGGAGACCCGGGCGGGGGCCGGGGGCGGCGCCACCGAGACCCCCGGGAGCTAGAAGGGAACCGGCTGTGATGGGAGGTGCCGAGACGCACCCCAAACGGCGACCGGGCGAGATAGCGCCACGCCGTGCCCCAGGGTGGAGAGCGATGCAGCGCCCGCCACACGGGCATTGGTATGGGCACCGGGCAGGGTTGTACGGCCCTGCGGGAGCCACAACCACACACGACACCAAACTGTCCCACAAAGCACCAGTCGCACCCATTCATTCCCCCCGCCCGAGGAATGACCCAGAACACCAACTTGTGCCCGTCCCTGCCCCATGGCCACAACTAACTCCCTGCCCCCCACTCTCTGTGCCTGGCGTGATGCCAACCACCGCAGACCTGGCCACAGCCTCCGCCACGCCAGGGCCGATCAGAGCATGCCACCCCAATCCACTCCATGCCACAGGCCGCGCCAGGGGATGCCATGCCAGGCTAATACAGGTTTCTGCACTAGGCTGTACCCAGCCGCTGGGATACGAGGCACCACGCCAGGTCATCTGTTAACACCTCGGCGTACAGCGCCGCACCCATTCCGGTTCCACCGGGCACTTGCCATGTTCACCTGTTCACCAGGCCAAACGGGCCGCGCCAGGCTGCACCATGCCATGCGATCCAATACCTAACGCCAGGCAGCGCCGCCCCCGCCAGCTACACAGCCTTACGCTGCCTTGTGCATCACCACGCCCAGACCAATGCCACCACCCCGGCACCACACGGCAGGCCAGGCCGAACCACATACCAGAGTGTGGGCTGGTGCAAGGGCAGGGATGGGCCCAGGGCTGGGGCTCCCGTAGGGCAGCTCTAAGCAGGGGACAGGCAGAGTCAGCTGCCCACCCCATGGGTGATCTTGCCAGGCCACTTCTGATCCCAGCCGGCTGCCAGCTCTCCCCCAGACTCACACCTACCGGCTCCCCCGTGGAAGGGCACCCGCTTGTGCGCCACTCAGGATCACAGCCCCCATCGCCCCCGTTGGCACCCACATCTGTGGTTTCTCACCCATGCCCAGATACTTGTACCAGTGCTCCATGGCGCCGCGGGCCCTTCCACATTCGCGGGCCCACCTTCTGGGTCGCTCTTTCTTGCACCCCCATTTGCACACCCACCAATGCACCTTTGCACTTGCTTGCACACACATACTGTGTGCACCCCTGGGGGCTCAGGAACGGATTCCCCCGCGTGCTCTCTTGCATGTGCATTTCCACGCCCACCTGGATCCATGATCCCTTGCACACTGACTCGCCCACTCATTATCGGGCACACTTATGTGCCCCTTGCTCACTCATTTGCACACACTGCCCCTTGCACACACACTCTCCCATGCTCGTTTGCCTGCACTGCGGCTTGCACACTCGTGCTCAGACACAAATTGAACCCTCGTGTGGACATCCATTTGCACACACTTCTCACACACGCTTTTCTACCCCCATTTATGCACACACATTTGCGTGCACACTCACTGCTTCTTGCACACATTTGCGCACACATTCTCCCCTGTCCGCACACCAGCCTCTGCTCTCTCTCTCACCCCCCCACACGTCCCTCCTCTTGCACACATCCCCCGCTCATTGGCTCGTTTACCCCCACACTTATCGGATCCCATCGGGGGCCAGGAATCCCCACCCCGGACTGAGCCTCACCCCCCCCAGTGCCTGTGTGCCAGACTCACGTTGCTCTGGACTCTGAAGTCCGACAAGGAGGCCATGAGCTTGTCTAGCTCCAGGGTAGCGGATGTGGCTGATGGCTTCACGGGAGGGGGGGTGGAGCCGGAGGAGCTAGGAGGGAAAGGACACGGCATGGTCATTGGGCCCCCCAAAGATTCCCAGTGCTCTTTATACAGGAATCCCTCACCCCGCCTGAAATGCAGCTGCCTCTGGGGTGAGGCGCAGGGGCTGATTATACAGGGATCCTTGGCCTGGCACTGAGATGCAGCCACCTCTGGGGTGTTCCCCATTCAGCACTGAGCCTGGACTCCCAGCCAGCGGGACATTTAACCCCACGGAACAACGGCCAGATTCACTCACCGGCTTGGGGACCCCGCTTCCCCAGGATCCTCCGGCTTCTCCTTCCGCTTCTCCCCCTCCGGGCCCTTGTTGGATGGGAACTGGGACATGATCTCGTCTGGGGAAAGGCAGACAGACAAACACACACGGAGGTCTCCATTAGTTGCCTGCAGTGACCAAGTGGATCCACCGGGCGCGGGGGGGAGGGTGTATTTCTCAATCACAGGCAGCGATGCCAGGGCATGGAGTGCCCCCAATCCCAGGCCAACAGAGCACGCCAGGGCCATGGTGAAGAGCCCGGGTCCCGGCCCAGCAGGGGGCGGTGGTGCCCCGGAGGGGAGCCCGGGTCCCGGCCCAGCAGGGGGCGGCAGTGCCCCGGAGGGGAGCCCGGAGCCCCCATCCCAGTCCAGCAGGGGGCGGCGGTGCCCCGGAGGGGAGCCCCCATCCCAGTCCAGCAGGGGGCGGCGGTGCCCCGGAGGGGAGCCCGGGTCCCGGCCCAGCAGGGGGCGGCGGTGCCCCGGAGGGGAGCCCCCATCCCAGTCCAGCAGGGGGCGGCGGTGCCCCAGAGGGGAGCCCCCATCCCAGTCCAGCAGGGGGCGGCGGTGCCCCGGAGGGGAGCCCGGGTCCCGGCCCAGCAGGGGGCGGCGGTGCCCCGGAGGGGAGCCCGGAGCCCGGCCCAGCAGGGGGCGGCGGTGCCCCGGAGGGGAGCCCGGGTCCCGGCCCAGCAGGGGGCGGCGGTGCCCCGGAGGGGAGCCCCCATCCCAGTCCAGCAGGGGGCGGCGGTGCCCCGGAGGGGAGCCCCCATCCCAGTCCAGCAGGGGGCGGCGGTGCCCCGGAGGGGAGCCCGGGTCCCGGACCAGCAGGGGGCGGCGGTGCCCCGGAGGGGAGCCCGGGTCCCGGCCCAGCAGGGGGCGGCGGTGCCCCGGAGGGGAGCCCGGAGCCCGGGTCCCGGCCCAGCAGGGGGCGGCGGTGCCCCGAGGCCGCGGTGCCTGGGGAGGGGGGGGCAGCGCCCTACCTGTGATATTGAACTGCGTGGCGTTGAGCTCCTGCAGCAGCCGGTCCAGCTCGCAGAGCCCGGCGCCCAGCACCCCGCTGGAGGAGGAGAAGGGGGGCGCGGCCGGGTCCTTGGGCCGGGGCGAGCGGGGCTTGCAGACCGTGCTGGGGGGCGGGGGGGAGCAGAGGGT
Organism: Sternotherus odoratus; assembly: GCA_032164245.1. Classification (NCBI taxonomy): domain Eukaryota; kingdom Metazoa; phylum Chordata; order Testudines; family Kinosternidae; genus Sternotherus; species Sternotherus odoratus. The sequence continues at coordinate 103,433,632 of JAVMKO010000006.1, read as the reverse complement.
GAGCCGAGTGCAGGGAGCAGCCCCCTCCCCCAGCCGCCCGGCAGGGAGGAGCTGGCTCCCGCCCGGCCCGGGGAGCACTGGGGAGGCAGGGCGGGGTGGAGCAGCTATTTATAGGGAACCTCCTAATGGAGTGGCTGGACCAGAGCCAGCGGGGACTGGGCCGGAGCCAAGAGGAGGCCTGTCTGCGCCCCCCCCCTCCCCCCGCCCACTTCTCCTCCCCCGCCCCAGAAACACCCCCCCCCCCGCCTCTCCTCCCCCCCCAGAAACCCCACCCCCCGCCCTGCCAGCCCCAGTGAGCTCCTTCCCCTCCCTCACGCCCTTCA